>LR990341.1:25000000-27500000 GCA_905147345.3 Mythimna impura | reverse complement strand
TATGGGCCTGAGTAAATATTATCTAGTTTAGTATTTACTTTGGTGGCACTGCTTGTTGGTGCTTGCCGCCAAAGAATTAAATCACCCTTTTTATAGATATGGCTTATTTTACGTTTCTTGTCAAAGTTACGTTTCATTCTATGGCTTGCTGCCCTTAAGTGAGCACTAGCTCTGTCACGCCTAACCTGCACTGGCTCACTAGTACTTTGGTTAGTGTTGACATCACATCGTGGTCTAGAACTCTTGGCAAACATCAAATCATAGGGTTTGTAGGTTGTACTTTCATTTGGGGTATTGTTGATACCCCAAATGATGTCAGGCAAGCTGTTGGCCCAATTATTTGCAGCTTCGCTAGGGTCTGTGGCACGCAACGCATTCAAAATGGTCCGGTTGGAGCGTTCTACTTAACCATTGGCTCGCGGACATGCAACCGAGGTCAAGATGTGCCTAAACTGCCTGTCAGTTGAAAACTTCTTAAAATGTCTACTAGTGAAAGCCTTCCCGTGATCCGATACAAGTTTATCAGGGTATCCAAATAAGCTAAATATTTTTTTAAGGGTCCTGATGGTCTCTACTGAATTGACTGTTCGATTGGCCTCGGCAATAACAAATTTTGAAAAAGCATCTGTCATAACTAACATATACTGATAACCTTTCAACGTCTTACAAAAGGGGCCTAAATGGTCGACATGCACCATGAGCATAGGTTCTGTGGGTTTGGGAATAGGGAACAATTTTCCTTCTTTCTTTCCATGATCGCCTTTACCATAAGCACAATGAAGACACGCCAGAATCAGTAATCCTTTTTTATCAAATCCATACATTTTTGGATACCCACATGCCCAATGTCATCATGATGCATTTGGACCAGTCGCCATCGGGCTAACGCTGGCAGTACGAGGCGGTTACCATGCAAAGTCTTTCTATACAACCTATCATTTAAAAACACATAATTATTGGTTATTTCAGTAGCAGCCGAGCCAACCCTAAGCTGGTCAATGATTCGCTTTAAATTGTCATCCTGGTACTGGACAGTATAATAATAATAATAACAATAATAATGACATAGTTCCATGTTACCAGTCCACTTAAGACTCCAAAAACCATAGCCCTATTATCTTTGTTCTCCATATGTCGCAACAGTTTTTCAATAACCTTGTCCTTGGGTGCACTAGCATAGCGCGTACAGGGATAATCGTCGGTTGGTATCATGTTCCATTATAATTATCTAAAGGGCCTCTGCGAGTTGGCTTCGGCTCCTCGTACGCCTCCCAAAGGTCCAGGACCTCAGGGTCCTGAGATAAATAAAATATATAATAATAATAAAATTTATTCAAATTATACAGTAAATCAGTGAATATCGATTTTCTTAAATCTATAACAAGTTCTCAACGTGTTTTATGCCTGAACTAGGTTATCCTGTGTTTCAGGCGAGAAAAGGTAAAACATTATGAATAAATAATCACAGTAATTTACATAGCAAAAAGGTAAAATAGTCATCAAGTAGGTAAGCAAGTAAAAAAAGTGTATATACATTACAAAAAATCTTAGTTGCTAATAAAATCTTACTATACTAAATTAGCTAACTAATCAAAAAAAAATAATAGTGCAAGCAATCTTTATTTTAATACAACTAGTAACTTCTCTGTATCTTCATAGGACAATTTTTGTAGAGCTTCCTTGAGAGACTTCTTACAATTTACGTAATTTAAGGAATAAATGCTTGCTTTCGCATTTAGTCCATTATAAAGAAGAGGTCCCAGAAAAACATAAAATTTGGCTGTGAAAGCATGTTTCGTACTTTTTGTGGGACAAACTATATCTTTCCGTCTCTTTTTATATAGAACCAATCTGACACTTCAAGGCCATTGACATTCATAGTATCGATTGGGTTCCTACTTAACGCGTCTACATGTTTCATTCTTTCCCCAGGTCTGTACTCTACACTCATATCAAAATCCTGTATTGACAACCACCATCTAGCAATACGCGGTATATTGTCACGTTTGGTAAGAGTGGCACGAACAGCTGTGAATTCAGTCACGACCTTAATGTGTTTACCTACAATATACACCCGAAATCTACGCAATGATTCGACCACGGCGAGCGTTTCAAGCTCGTAACTGTGATACATACTTTCTTCCTTACTAGTTACCCTACTGAAATACATAACGGGGCGTAGTGAATTGTCAGTCTGTTTTTGTAACAAAATACCTGCAATTCCGGTCAGTGTGTAGCCTTAGGGGCGGATTTTGATTTGCACGCATCCGTGTGAATCTCCGTTGGCAGTGTCGGGTCATATAAAGCGAGTATAGGTTTTGTGCACAAACATTGTTTTAATTGTTCAAAACTATTTGATCGTTCACTGCCCAATATTACATTACATTACATACAAATTACATACACACACACACATTACACACATTATTATTATTTACATTTTGTTATTTGTTTTTATATTATTATTTCGTGTATTCATCATTTTATCTTACAAATTATATTTTTAAATATTTCAATAAAAAAATAAAAAAACATTTAAAAATATAAAAAATAGTGTCCCACCGGTATCGGGAACAGGGTCCAAGCTACCGGCGGTCAGGGCTCCAGAGAAAGGAACCTCCTAACAATACGAGCCGTGTCCAGGAGTACCGCTTTCTGAATCAAGCCCTTGATCCAGTCGCCTAACGCGAGCCTCCTAAGGTGTTGGTCGAGGCTCTTGGCTATTAAGCCATTGCCCGACACGACTATCGGTACAATGATCGCCGAGTCCACATCCCACATGTCGACAACCTCGCGAGCCAAGTCAATATACTTGATTTGTTTATCTTTCTCAGCTTTCACGAGGTTCTCGTCATGCGGAACGGATATGTCAACAATCATTGCACGCCTCTCGCTTCGGTCCACCACCACTATATCAGGCTTATTGGCTACAATAGTCCTGTCAGTGATGATGGACCGATCCCAGTACAAAGTGATATATTATTATTATTATTATTATTTGTATTGCGCGCAATTATTGCAAAAATTTGAATAAACTTTCGGAAATAACTACATAATCCAATAAACTGACGTATCTCGTGAACGTTACTAGGGATGGGAAACTGCGACACTGCTGCCAATTTCGATTCACCCGGTTGAATGCCATTCGATGAAATTTCATGACCTAAATTTGTTATTTTATTTTGTAAAAATGAACACTTGCTCATATTTAATTTTAAATTCTCTGATTTTAATTTTAGAAGAACTTTCTCTAAAATATCCAAACCGGATTTCACATCGAGAGAAGGTAGCAACAAATCGTCTAAAAATGCTAACACCTCACATTCATTCGAAAAGTCGGATTGACATTTCATACTACCGCCGCCTTTAGAAACGTTATTGGAATTTCGTATAGAATCTACGATCTTGTTTATGAGCCGCATAAAAACAGACGGTGCGTTAGCCAGACCAAATGGAACACGCGTGTATTCGAAGTGACCCTGTGGTGTTATAAAAGCTGTTTTGTGTATATCTTCAGAGGCAATTCGAACCTGGTGGTAACTTTGTGCTAAATCAAGGCTTGTGAAGAAATTCTTGCCTGCTAACTTTGAGACCTGATCATCGATGTTGGGCAATGGATACCTATCTTTGACTGTAATGTCTGTCACCTTTTTTTTTCTTGACGAGGATAACTGGGGAAGCAAAACATGACTCGGACTCTCGGATAATACCTGCATCTAATAACTCTGAGACTTTGGACCTAACTATGCTCTGCTCACTATGGCTCTAGACAGACGGACTGCATTCAAACTGCATCCGAACTGCACTATACCCACCCGCCCGAGTAGGGTATAATTGGGGATTCTGGAATCATTTGTTCTCGCTTCGCTCGAACTGCATGATCCCAGAATCCCCAATTGTTTTTATCGAGCGATGACTAATCAGACTACCAACGTTATGATTTATAACATAAGTATTACGTATCAATACGCGCTGAACTGATACAGCGAACAATATAAACAAGAATATTAAGCTAAAGAGCCAACTCAATTGCGCTATCAGTTTATAACTCATCTTTTTATGTCGTTGTAAACTAAAAATTATATGTATAACATACAGCATTCACATTAGTCATTTTTTTTCTCATTACGAGTTTATTTGTACTTATTATTTGATCACAGTCATTTTATAACTTAAGTACGAAAGTGTGAGGAGCCAATCTTAAGCTTATTATATTGATGTTAGATCATGGCTTTGACCTCATGGATATCACATCGGTCATTGCTACAAAGTATGCTTAGTCAATCCAGATACATTTGAATTCAATTTGCCATCCAAACTGTTTCTGTATAATTGATTAACAAAACATAATTAAGCATCATCATTAAATGTAATAAACTGATTGATTTTACCTAAAGTATACCTGATTGGACAGGTCCATTCAAACTTGTATGACACTTTCCTCAAAAAGGTCATTTCAGACACAAACCTTCACTGCTCATACATTACTATATAATTTATTATTATGTCTGGACCTGAAAAGAGACTATGACTCTTGAGTTTATTTCGGCGTTTCTTCTCAAAGTAGTCAGTTAGGAAAATCTCGTTTTGGAAAAAAAAATGTATTGACGTGTAAAAGTATTGATTTCAACCTATTTGCAAAATAAATATCATTTAAAAGTTTATAAATTCCGTAGTCTTGAGGTATTTATAGATTTTAGGTTTATAACATAAAAAAATATAAAGTTCAAATTATATTGGTTATCTCTTTGAGAAATTGTAATAACCATTTAAATGTGATACTCATAAAGATTATCACTAGAACAGTAAAGTACATACGATTTCCTTTTTAGAATTTCGTCTCAGGTATCCGCGACATCGTGGCGCCTACTACCAAATTAAGAAATGTAAGGCGATGAGCATAGTGAGTATACATGATTAATTAATTATCGACTTTATTTGACTAGTACATATGATTGAAATACCAATAATCATTGATGATTATGTTGATATCTAGCGTTTGCAATATTTAATATAATCGCTACCTTAATTTATAGTAGTATAAAAAGCGATCACTGAGGAGCGCATCCAGAATTTTTGTGATTTCGGTGTGCATTATCTGTGTCACGTGAATAATTGTATTGTGTTGAGTGACAAGATCGGTGACAATAGGTATGTATGTACCTATTTAATTTTTAAGTTGAATATCTATCTAGTCTTGAATTTTACAGTTTTCAATAGGCAGAACGAACTATGTGCAATGAATAAATACTTTTAATTACAAATAACAACTAGGGGAAGGGAGGGCAAGATGAATATAGCGGGCAACATGAATCATTCTTATAATTTGCTCTATCGAATCAGTGTATACACGTCCATAGCGCAAGTACGGTGAGGCGGGGGCTCGCAAACCAGTACGAACCGGACTGCCAGCGCGTGAGTACGCACGTCAGCGACAAAAAACAATACGAACTCTCGACACTAAAATATTTGACTACGGTAAGTTTTGAAATTTCTAACGGAATTAATCATCTATGTAATATATTTTCATTGTTTTAGTTAGTTTATTTATTGTAAATTAATGTATTTTTAAAGTTTTTTTCAACAGTATTCTCATTACATTTTTAGGTTATGTTTCATTCGTAAAGTAGCCTGGCGGGCAAAATGAATATAGGCATATTCGTCTTGCCCTCCTATATTCATCTTACCCGATAACCTAAAAAAAAAATTTCATTCTGTTTTAGATGGTTTCAAATTACAAAAGAAAAACCAATAGAGGTGATTGGACACAAAAAAATTTAGAACGGGCTATGGAAGAAGCTAGTCGAACTTCGGTTCGCGCTGCAGCAAAGAAATACAACATTCCGTTTAGTACCTTATTAAGACATTGTAAAACAAGATCTACCAGCAAACATTTAGGTAGGTTCAAACCAATTTTTACTGCAGACGAAGAAAATACTTTAAAAAAATATCTCACAAGAATGGACGATTTATTTTATGGTCTAACAACTACTGATTTTAAAAAACTTGTTGGAGAATTCGCTCAGAAGCTAGGTAAAGGGGACAGGTTTCCAAAAGGTTGTGCAGGTAAAGACTGGTTATCCGGGTTTCGAAAAAGGGACACGTCAATTGTGCTAAGAACCCCTGAACCTACATCATTGGCTAGAGCCCGTGGATTTAACCGTCCCCAGGTAGAAAGATTCTATGATCTTTTAGAAGAATTGATCGACAAACACTCCTTGGATCCTACACAAATTTATAATATTTACGAGACAGGTATTCGCTCATCTACTACCAAACCCCCAAAAATTCTTTCTACTTATGGCAAGCGACAGGTTGGCCTAATCTCCAGCGTAGAACGAGGAGTTTTAACGACAGTAGTGTGCTGCTGTAATGCAGCAGGGTCGTTCCTACCGCTTTTTTTATTTTTAAGCGGAAAAGATTTGTCCCTCGTCTGCTTGATGGAGCTCCACCTGGATCACAAGGCACTGTATCGGATTCAGGCTGGATTTCTGGGCCAATATTTTTGACTTGGTTGGAATTTCTAGTTGAGAAGACGCGACCGACAGAACAAAAGAAATTACTTCTTTTGTTAGACAACCACGAGTCACATAAATACTATCCTGCTCTTGAGTACGCTACTAAGCACCATATAATATTTCTATCGTTTCCACCACATACTACAAATAAGCTACAACCTTTAGATGTAGCTGTATATGGACCGATCAAAAAGTATTTCGAGCAAGAAATCGCAACGTTTCACAAAGCACATCCAGGTAGAACCATTGCACAACTAGATGTGGCATCCATATTTAATCCTGCCTATTTGAAAGGTGCCACTCCCGTAAATTCTATTAGTGGATTTCGTACTACATGAATATGTCCATATAACAGAAATTTATTCCAAGAGTGTGATTTTGCCTCAGTTACCGACCAACCGCAAATAGACGACACCAATGGACTTCAAATTAACAGGGTTCCACTCACGGCCATGTCATCTACTAGCCTAGAAGTACCGAGTCATAAGACACCTCCACCATCACCATCAATGTCCGTGGCATCCACTGTCGCCATGCCTGATTCACAAACATCTGCTGAGGTTGTTCTCAAATCTATACGTCCAATCCCAACCGCTGTAGGTCAGAAAATGATTACAAGAAAAAGAAAAAGTCAAAAAGCTGAGATTTTGACTTTGACGCCTGTGAAGGTAGACCAAAAAGAAAGATTCCAAAAGGCTGAACAGCGCGCTGTTAAAAATTTGGGCAAGGAGAATCTATTATCATCCACAAACTAACACAGTACACACTTGCACAGTATGCAAGGAACAATTTGTACATCCTCCAGCTGAAGACTGGATACAATGCTCCCAGTGTAAGGACTGGACTCACGAAGCCTGTTCAGCTTATCTTGGAAGAGGAACATACTTTTGTGATGACTGTCAAGATAATTGAGCATTGTCTCATCTTGAATCATGCCCGATCGCTAGAACCATCTTACCCGATAGTATAGGGCAAGATGAATCAAACCTTATATTTCATATATTGATCTCGTGTAACAATTGTGATAAAAATATAATTTTAGGGCATCTCGGAATCCTTTTGACTCTGATACGGAGATTACTTTGCAAGCAAGCACGAGTGGTGAAAAGCCTCAAAAATCGAGGAAAAGGAAAACCATCAGCAACAAACCTAAACAGAGTAAGAAAACTACGCCTCCTCCTGATTTATCCGAAGACTCTGAAACCGAGCCAGTATCTACTGCTCGAAAACAATCCTCAATATTTTCAGATTCTGAGGTAAGCATAATAATCATCTAATACTTTTTACAGTTTCACAATATTCTTGTTAAATAGTGTGTTCTGGTAACAATCGTTTAATATTTAATTTTTTACCTGTTGTTTCGATCAAATGTGTTTAAATGAAATATCTTACTCGAACATGAAGTACCTACTGTCTGTTTATATCTACCTTATTTTGTACCGATTTCATGCAGATAGTGATTTTCAGACTAAAATAATGTTAAATTGTTGCTATAGTATCTGACAGTTCACAAACATACTAACAACTGGGTCTTTTTGTATAATAAATGAGAATAGTATAAATTTATAGAGTGAGTTTAGTAGCCTAACAGTAAACTTTTATTGGAGTTTTTGCTATGCTGTTTAATTAAATTAATAATTTTATTATATTTTCAGGACGACGCAGCGGAGCCTGTTAGAGCTGCTGCTCTAAGAAGTTATCTGGCACGACGCGTGGGTTTCGGGTACACCCTGCAGCGTGATCCAACTCGCAGCGGCCAGTTTTATATAGAGCTGCGTGTCTACAACAGCAAGGAAGCAGATACACTTGCTGCTAATCGTTGGAAGCGAGCGCTTTTCACACTTCGCTCATCACATGATGACAGCGGTCCGTTATGGAAAGCTCTTACTGGCTTAGTTAGCGCTGCTAAGCAAGAGTATGCAAACATAAAACCTATATTATATCCTTCAAATGTTTTCTAAATTGCACTATAATATGTTATTTTTGTTTACTCTTGCTTCATATAGGAACTGAGAAGGTATTACCGGATTAGTTAATCCTGTATCCAAATATAAAGTCTCGGTATATTGTAACAATCAAACGTTTTCTAATAACAGCAACTTGTTATTATATATTTTGTAGCTGCGATTATCTTATTTTTTATCATACGTGTGTTTGTAGCACTTATCTGCTTCAGATTTGAATTTAGTATTTTTTCTGTATGATATTAACAATATAATGTATTGTGTTACTACACAGGTCTAAGCCAAACATTTATTAAATTCTGAATCTATTATATTTCAATATTTCGAAATTTTTGAAATCATTTTGAAGTCATAATAATTTACTTGTTTACACTGTTTACCTTTCTTACAGATCTAAACCAAAAATTTACAAAAACTCTGATATTTCAATATTGCTCAGAAATCATGAAACTCTGAAATTCAAATATCTAGAAATCAAGCATGTTAAATATTTATCATACTCGTAATAATTTACTTTTACAGACCTAAACCAAAAATTTACAAAAACTGATATTTCAATATTGCTCAGAAATCACGAAACTCTGAAATTCAAATATCTAGAAATCAAGCATGTTAAATATTCATCATAATAATTTACTTTTACAGACCTAAACCAAAAATTTACAAAAACTCTGATATTTCAATATTGCTCAGAAATCATGAAACCAAAGACTACTATAGTATTGCATGAAACTCTGAAATTCAAATATCTAGAAATCAAGCATGTTAAATATTTATCATACTCGTAATAATTTACTTTTACAGACCTAAACCAAAAATTTACAAAAACTGATATTTCAATATTGCTCAGAAATCACGAAACTCTGAAATTCAAATATCTAGAAATCAAGCATGTTAAATATTCATCATAATAATTTACTTTTACAGACCTAAACCAAAAATTTACAAAAACTCTGATATTTCAATATTGCTCAGAAATCATGAAACCAAAGACTACTATAGTATTGCATGAAACTCTGAAATTCAAATATCTAGAAATCAAGCATGTTAAATTGATAAGCTTGAGCAGCTAACAGTACTTAAATACTTTTATGTACCTACTTGTTGCACTTATCTACCTGCATCCTTTTTTATAAAACAGACACAGGGACCGTAAAGTACAACAAGTTTTTCCTTGGCAGAAATGCAGGGGCGAAATTTAGTAGTTCAGTGCCGGTGATTGATGGACTTAATTTTCTTAACAGTTCTTCAAACGAAGACTTGGTCATCCGCAAATAAATGACCTTCAGCAATATGATGACAAGCTCTTTAAGCTTGTCATCATATTGCTGAAGGTCGGTGAAATAAGTATGAAATAATCCCTTTGTTCGCCTTTCACGTAGGAAGGGATGAACCCAATATTTTTTCCTTTTCTTTTTCCGCTTCTTACTTATAAGATATGCACTGCACTGCTATTTCCTCAACGTCCATTTTGAAGCGCGCTGTATGTGCAACTGACGATGGTAGCCGCGGTTCTGGCCGCGTTGCAAATCGCAACCCCTGCCAGGCCGCGCGACCTGGCCGCGCTGCCAGGTCGCTAGTGCGCTATTGCTCTTAGGGTTGAGGCAGCCAGGTAGTTTTTGTTGTGCGTTTGGTGTGGACGTGTATTGCAGCGTAGAGCATAAAATGGCTGATGAGTTACTTATAACTTTAGTAGAAGGACGACCGGTATTGTGGGACAAAACTTTAGAGATATATAAAGATAAAAGACTCATATACGGAGCATGGAGAGAAATATTTATTATCTTAAACAAAGACTTCGACGAAATGACAAATGTAAAAAAAAATGAATATGTTAAGTACCTACAACATATTACTATCTTTTTACAATTTTCAAAAACACAGATTAGGTATATTCTATATAGCTATATATTATTATAAATATTAATCATTGTCGTTACCCACATTAAATACATCTACAATAAAAGATTTAAGTTGCAAGCAATCATAAGTTCAATAGCGCTAAGTAGCATACGACCACGGCTTTGCTAAAAACGATAATGTCTAATACTTATAATAAAATACGTATAAACATGAAAAAAAATATGACATGTAATTGTTTATTTAAACAATATGGCAGGTAAGAATACTTCCTTGTTTCACTTTTTGGAATAAAATTTAGTAGTCGGGTTTTAGTTTTAGAACTTATTTTTTATGTTTATTTATCTTGCCATGGCAATGATCCTTCATCAGAGGAAAAATATTCAGTATATTTTTGACGATTATTGCCTTCTAAATGCAATCGACTATTTAATCGGTCTCGATTGATTAAAGGCTCATCGTGACCTTCTTCTGTATGAATAAAATTTTGCAAAACGCAAGTAGTTTTTACAATAGCAACTGTTAAATCGAGACTTAAGTTTAAAGACCGGTGCAGAATTCTCCATTTGTTGGCCATTATTCCAAATGCACACTCGACGTACCTTCTTGCCCTTGTCAAGCGATAATTGAATATCTTTTGTTCTTTTGTGAGTTCGTTACCACCGTAGGGTCGAAGTACGTTAGCATGAAGTGCGAAAGCTTATCAGCTACAAAAACATATGGTAATATATAGTTAGTATTTATTATAGAGCATGGGGATGGTATGGTTAACGTATTGTCAACAAGTTTTTTCCAAAACTGTGTTTCTTTGAAAACATTTGAATCACATTCTTTACCATACGACCCTACATCAATAAAAATGTAATTGTAGTTGGAATCCACAATAGCCACGAGAAGAATAGAAAAGAAATGTTTATAATTTAAAAACATTGATCCACTTTCTTCAGGTTTAATTATTCTAATATGTTTCCCGTCCAGTGCTCCAAGACAGTGTGGAAAATTGGCATTTATTTCATATCCCTGTGCTATATTCAACCATTCTTCTTGTGTTGGCATTCGCATATAAACTGTAGATAATTCTGACCAAATATGATGAGTAACTTCACGTACAATGTTCGCTACTGTTTTTATTCCGATTCGAAAATTGAAATGAAGACGTGCGAAGGCATCTCCAGTTGCCATGTATCTGTAAAAAATTGTAACAATGTCTTACAATGAGGTCATTTCCTTTTTTATATGAAGTTTATGTCTACTTGCAATAGATGGTACTTGTCAAAAAAAAGGCGATTGACACCGTTTTATTTTCGGAAAATAATCAGACAGACGGCTTTCCGACATCGCGCACTCTAAGTACAATAAGTAGTAATATTTATGGCACTCTAAGTGCCATAAATATTATCTTTGTGGAAGCTTTAGTTCATTTGTAACAAAACCATAATCACAATCAATATATTTTATAGTGTTAAATATTTTTTTACTTACTTATGTTCCAGTGTGTTAGAAAATTGATTTATGTCAACTTTTTTAGTTACTGACATATTAAATCGTTCCCATAATTATTTGATTTACTGATCACTGATAATGATCAGTTATGTCAAGAATGTGCTCACCTGGCTGCACAAGAAGCCAATAATCGTACAGAAAATCCCAGTGGTATCAGGCCTAATTCACACATGGTTGTATGCATAGCTTGTGGCATTTCATTAAGTCAGCGCACAGGAAGACAACGTCGCACATTACCAGAGGGATCTGATGTAAGAAATTACATAGGAAACCAAATGATTTCCCCGACAGGTAATAAAATAATTAGTTGTTTGTTACTTCACCAAATCAATAATAGAGTTTAGTAATATTATTAATACATTTATTACAATTACAGGTTTCTAATGACGCTTGGGCATGTAATACTTGCTAGATGAGAGCTTACCACAATACATCCCAGTTAGAAATGGAACCTCCTGCTCCTGTGGAATTTGAAGTGCCAGTGGTTCCATTCCAAACAAACGAAGAGTCAGTTCCACTTGTAGTTCCAGTACAACCAAATGTGGAATCAGTTCCTCCATCAAGTTCTGTAACTATGCCAAGTTCAGAAACAGAATCTTGGGCTGATCAGATGCCCAACGTTCAACCTCCGATTGACATGGTCACTTTATCTTATGCTCGTGTATCAGACACATCAGTACACTGTTTTGTACCCGACTGTGTGAACCCGGAACGCCTTAGAGTTCCTCGCTATTTAAGACGATCAATCTTGTCTCGTTATAAGATATGTTTCTGATAATGCTAGGGTATGTCATGAAAATTCAATGTTATACAACTGGGATATTTTAAATGAATTCGATTTTATACATACTTTCAATAGAACACAAATTGAAAACATGTTAGATTTGTTGCGTAATACACCAGCTTGTTGTGTACTTAATTTTGAAGATATAGAAAACACTTCAGACAGACTGTGCCATTATTGGACTGGCCTTACAGTAACCAACTTTTTAACATTATTTCACAGTGTTAGCCAAATAGAAATGATTTGCAATAAAGCAAAAACTGCCCTAGGCATGTATCTAGTTAAAATAAGAACAGGTGAGTCATTTGCACGTATGGCCAGTCTTTTCTTAACCTCTAAGGGTACAGTTTCTAACTATGTAAGAAAGGTCAGGGATTGCTTAAGCAATTATTATGTGCATTTACATTTGGTGTTAGTCACATGACTCGAGAGCAGCACAGTGCCCGAAATCTTTTGATACCCCAGGGACTTTTTGGAACAGACGCCTATAACCCAATAGTCATTTGCGATGGTACATACATATATTTACAGAAGTCTTCAAATTATTTGTTTAAAAAAAAACATAGTTTACCTAAGTATCGCAATTTGGTGAAACCTTTTTTGATGGTAACTTGTGATGGCCACATTATTGATGCCTTTGGACCTTATGCTGCAACACAATCAGATGCTGATATCATGAAAAATCTTTTTCAATTCAAAATGAAAACTCACCACTAAGGTCTTATTTTAGGCAAAATGATGTTTTTATTTTAGATCGTGGATTTAGAGATGCTATTGCTTTGTTGAGGTCCCTGCAGTACTCAGTTCATAAACCTGAGGGTTTGGATGTAGGTGAAAGACAGTTGTCGACTTTAAAAGCAAACAAATCTCGAATGGTTACTTTGTGTAGGTGGGTGGTAGAAGTAGTAAATGGTCGGTATAAACGGGATTTCAAAATATTTAGGACTGACTATTTTAATTGCACTTCCAGAAACCTCATGACTGATTTTAAAATTGCAGCTGCTATTATTAATAGTTTCCATTCCGTTATAACTGACCATCCTGATGCAGAGTCAATTTTAGCCAGAGCCCTAGAAAGATTTGATACGCCTAACACTCTAGCTGACTATATTATTGAAGGAAACATTAACAGACGCAGAGTCGATTTTGTTTTAATAGATGGCCAGCTACCCCATTTGAATGTGTTCCCTGTGATGGAAATGAGGGATCTTATTTTGTTTGGGTTAGGAATATATCAAATAAAACAGACAAGATCATACTATGGGGCACACATTCGGGAAAATGGTACGTTTAGGATAGAAGTTGACACCAATCTACTGGAGTATTCAAACAATTCAGTTTTATTAAGGGGTAGAATAAGATCTCGTCATCAAAGTAATAAAATATATTATACATATATATTACTGAATTTAAATAGCAATACAGATTGGCGTCCGCGAATTGCTGAATATTTTTGCAGTTGTATTATAGGTTTGTACTCTTCATTAAGTTTCTGTCAATGACATAATATTTGATTAAGTTTACATTCTTCTGACAATTTTATACTCATTCTATTTATTTCTACTGTTTTAATTACATATTTAAGTTTAGTTCATACCACCCTTACCTTTACTCATCTCATATAACATGAGTTGATCTCCTTAGTTCCTTTTGCTGGTTTGCCAATATTCGTCTATCCGTGTTTGTCATCGCGCACTCAAACTTCTCTCGTCGTAAGCTACTCACTTAAGCACAGCAACTCAATTTCATCCAACAACACATTTACATACAGGGTGTCCCGTAAATAATGGATCAAACATAACGGGTAGGTAGCTTACCTAATTTCCAACAACTAATAAGAATATTAAAAAAAAACCGTTACAGTAACCAAGATATTAATTTTTTTTCGAATTTTACCATTTTGTCTTCCAGAATTAAGTTTTTTAATGCTGTTGCTGCAAATGATGACATTTTTAGGTATGATTTTTATTTAACATTTCTGAATAGCTTACTAATGTTATAAGATACCATTTTTTTGAATACCGTTTTATTTCCCTTAGAAAAAAAATCTTGAGTTAAAAAGTTTTTTCTTTACGATGTTAGGACCAAAATTGAAAAAAATCTCCTGTAAAAAAAATGTATGACACCGAAGACCACCATTATTTTAAAAACTTGTACATTTAATAAGGTTTGCAAATTGGTATAAAACTTACGTCTAGTCCTTATCGTTACAAAGATATTGCTATGAATGTGATGAAGAAGACAGAAAATAAATTAAATTGGTACTATTCCATTTTTTTCCTTTTCGTAATGGCTTATGCTTGAATGCTTGTAATCGAAGCAGGTAGTTAAGCGGCTAGCATAATTCCGACCCGATGACGTCATCTGTCCGGAATTTGGGACCGCTACCTGTGGCGGAGTTGCACCTCAGTCAGTGTGAAAGGGATAGATAGCGCCGCTTTTTCGTAAATCGGTATGAAGTTGCGCAGGTTCTTTTGTTCTTTCACTCGTACAGGCTTCATTGTTGCTTGATTTTATTAGTTTAGTTCTAACTAGTCTCTCTTCGAGTTGCTACGTCAGACAACTTTCGCTCCCGTCAATGGCTCGCTGTTTTCTTCTGTAAAATTTGACTTGTGCTGTGTATTTGGACTTTGCTTTGCCTATCGATTTGGAACTCTTTGCGTATTGGACAAACGACTTGGCGATCCTACGGACTCCGAAAATATTCGTTTGTGTGTGCTTGTACGTGTGTGCAGTAGCGCTGAAACCTTATTCAGCCCAATTCCTCGTTATGAGTACACGCCACGGCAATACGCCGAAATGCATTTCATCTACGGAGAAGCAAGAGGTAATGCCAGGGCGGCTGCAAGATTGTACCATGAAAGATACCCGAACCTGGTTCGTTATCCCGATTATCGCGTCTTTATTAGAGTGCATAACGCGCTTCTTGAGGGCAGAATTCTTGGCACCGGAATTGGTGGTACCAGTGAAGGACGACCGCGACAAGTTAATGACGAAGTCATTCTTCGAGAAATCGAGGAAGATCCGTCAGTCTCCGTTCGCGTCATAGCGCGACGCGTAGGAATTTCTAGATCGACGGTGCATCGAGTGCTACAACGGTGCCGATTGCTCCCATATCACGTGCAACGTGTTCAAACGCTGACGTCGCGTGATTACCAGCCAAGAATAGAATTTTGCCAAAGGATGCTTAGAATGATTCGGGCGGACCCGCAGTTTTTTAACAAGATTTTATGGAGTGACGAGTCTTCATGCCGCCGAGATGGATATTTAAATTTGCATAATTTTCACAGTTGGCAGCTGATAAACCCACATTTGATGCGAGAGGACAGGAGCCAACATCAATTTAAAATAAATTTATGGGCGGGAATAATCAATGGGCAAATAATAGGGCCCTTTGAACTACCAGCTACTCTAAACGCCGAATATTATCTCCATTTTTTAAGGAATGAGTTGCCAAGGTTATTAGAAAACGTTCCAGAAGACGTACGGCAAGCAATGTTGTTGGTTGCAAAATGATGGGTGCCCCGCTCACTATGCGACGGCAGTAAGGGCGCACCTTGATGAAAGTTATCCGGACAGATGGATCGGCCGATTAGGACCAATTTTGTGGCCTCCGCGATCTCCGGTTTTTTTTTACTGGGGATGTTTAAAAGACAGGGTCTACAAGAAACCAATAACGTCGGAAGAAGAATTACGACAGCGCATCCAATCTGCTGCATCAGAAATAAACCAAAGCCGTTTTGTCCGTCGGATAAGAGCTTCCTTTATTAGGAGATGCAGACTTTGCATTCTTGTAGGGGGAAGGCAATTCGAACATTTATTGTAAAAACCAAATAAAACGATTAATTTGAACTGTTTTTTTTTTAGTACGGCCTCCTAATTCTTTTCATACGCCTCAATAATTCAATGAACATTGCCTCTGAAATACTACAGTTACACATTTTAAAGAAAAAAGTTTAAATGTACACACTTTTTTATTTTTTTTATTAACGTTGATTTGGAGCACCTCTCAGATTCATAGCAATTATCTTTGTAACGACAAGGACTAGAATGTACAACTTCATACCAATTTACCAAAAATACAAAAGCGGCGCTATCTATCCCCTTCACACTGACTGAGGTGCAACTCCGCCACAGGTAGCGGTCCCAAATTCCGGACAGATGACGTCATCGGGTCGGAATTATGCTAGCCGCTTAACTACCTGCTTCGATTACAAGCATTCAAGCATAAGCCATAACGAAAAGGAAAAAATTGGATAGTATCAATTTAATTTATTTTCTGTCTTCTTCATCACATTCATAGCAATAGCTTTGTAACGATAAGGACTAGACGTAAGTTTTATATGAATTTGCAAATCTTATTAAATGTACAAGTTTTTAAAATAATGGTCGTCTTCGGTGTCATACATTTTTTTTACAGGAGAAATTTTTCAATTTTGGTCCTAACATCGTAAAGAAAAAACTTTTCAACTCAAGATTTTTTTTCTAAGGCAAATAAAACGGTATTCAAAAAAATGGTATCTTATAACATTAGTAAGCTATTCAGAAATGTTAGATAAAAATCATACTTAAAAATGTCATCATTTGCAGCAACAGCATTAAAAAAACGTAATTCTGGAAGACAAAATGGTAAAATTCGAAAAAAATAATAATATCTTGGTTACTGTAACGGTTTTTTTTTTAATAGTCAAATTAGTTGTTGGAAATTAGGTAAGCTACCTACCCGTTACGTTTGATCCATTATTTACGGGACACCCTGTATAAACCAATCGATTGCGTAAGTTGCGTGGAATCTTGATTTTTATTATTACATAACCTTGCCGCTGTGATAGTGTGATCCATCTTTTTTTTTCTTTTTTATTTGTTACCACAGACTTAAAATGACTTTCATTTGACAGCTCTAGTTTTAAGTTCGATCGTTTATCGATCGACTAATTGTAAATGTAGTCGACTATGTCAATGCTGTTTTTGGCAATTGTTATTTTGTTGTTTTATTTTTTTATTTTATTTTTGTACCTCTTTATGTATTGTAATAGTATATTGTTATTTTTGATTTGTTTGTTCAGTAATTATAAGTATAATATTGTGTAATACTTGCTGGCCGATCAACGTCTCTCCGTCGACGACGGCTGGTGCTGAAAATCAGCGCTGAGGCTCTATTTTATACGAGCCCCAGCATTTTTGCTGAGCGCTGGCTGTTTTACGCGGATGTGACGCATATTCTACCATTTATATATGTCGTTATTGTTATTTGTTTATTTTAAGGTGTGCGCCATATTTGACGTAAATAAATTGTTTTTCTTTCTTTCTTTTCTTTTCTTTCTTTATAGGGAAACGTACTGTTGGAAGCTGTGCACACATTATGACCATTGTTTGGTATTTAGGATGGGCACAGCATCAGGAAATTATTGCTCAACCACCTGCCAGTTTCTTAGACAGTTTTTTGAGTTAGAGATGATGTAGAAATAGAAAATGAAGATGAATAAAGCACATAGTAAATAACCTGTTTTTTATTACTTTTGTCGTTATACAATGACAAACCAATGGTTTACAAGTTTTTGTAAGTATGTATATGTATATTATAATGTAGATTGGTACACATTTCCTTCGGACTTCGTGTTTGATCATCATCTTCCCAACCTTTTTCACAATTTACGTTACTTAAAGCTGGCAGCTTTCAATCTAACTAAATGTGGCTGAATATTTGTATTTTACATGAAGCAACTGCCACCTGACTGGTAAAACAATATATCCACAGGCCAATATCGACTTTGTGTTTGATCACAGAATAATTAACATAGAAAAGAAACGTAAACACGAATAACGTATTCCCCGACAATTGATACTATGTTCCTTGAAGCAGTGGGTACACATGGCAACTAGCAGCTTAAGTTTATACCAGTTTGCAAGGTTTATCTATCACGAGTTTTCTACACCTTTTCAATAGAGTTTCACCTTACTATTTTGCAAAAATCTCTGATTCCAACATGATTTTACCATAGAAATGATATGTATGGATTTGTGCTGCATAAACATTGTATTTTTTTGGTGAAGTTGTCGACTATTTTGTCAGTGTCACTGGGCCGGCAGTAAAGCGAAACGTTGAACTTTTGCGCTTTGTGGTAGATAATAATAATGTTCTGAAAGACAAGACATTTCTTGATTTATTAATACCATGATACCCAAAGAATTTGTATTCTACCGTAAACAGAGGATCTAGGATTCTCTTTCTACGATTCTACGGCATACGGGTTATTTCAACGTCAAACGTCAAGTCGACAACAACGTCAAACGTCAAGTCGACAAATGTCAATCTGACATTAACGGATTTGACCTTTTTAGGTCACGTTTTGATATTGCATTAAATGGTTGAGTAGTGTAATTAGAGACACAATAGTAAGACAATGGCGCACGAACGCGGGCGTTCGTGCGGGGATCAACAGCTTAACATGGTAAAAGTATTTTTTGTCTTAATTGCATGAAGCTGCAGCTATAGTTTTAATAAAAACTATATATTTAGTAGAAACGGCAATTTAAGTCACATTTTGATTAGCTATCCTGCATAGAAACTAATAAATAAAATCAATGTTCGTTTTGTTATTCCTAAAACATTTTTCAGTTTTTTACAAAAACAGAGGACTGAAAAAATCTTATTTAGTCATGAGCTTAATAAATAAGCTTTCTAAAAAGGTATATCACAAATTTCTTCGGAATAATAGCCCATTTTTGACCTCTCCTTTATTTTTCTCAAGTTTAAAGTATTGTTTTTTATCATTTACAGGTGCATCAGAAATATATCGCAGCCAATGGTTTGCGTATGCGGCATTTTCATTTTTAATGGACCGAAATAAACCAAGGAAAACATTGGATACTGTGAGTATTTTAAACAATATTTTATTAAAAATTAACAGTAATTGTTTTGGAAATGAAGGGCTCCTTCTTTTAAAAAGTAATCTCCTAGTTCCTTTCTTATTTGTTTAGCGTTTTCGGAAGCGCGACGAGGACAGTTCACTACCGGACGTAATATTTCATAATCATTTCTTAGTCTCAGTGCTTTTTGTTCTACAGAGGAGTATAAATTTAATTGTTTACTACGAATGTAGTTGTGTAAGTGAGTAACTGTCAGTACAATTACTGCAGCTTTATCTGGTTCTAACAACATTGGTTTCCTCAGAACTCTGAAAACTTGTGCCAGCAAGCCAAAGACGTTTTCAACCACACGGCGGGCTCTGCTCAACTGGTAGTTGAAAACTCGGCTAAACTTTCCTTTATGGACCGTCGATTTGGAAGTTCATTTTTTTACTGTAGATAGTACTCATAAATAAAAAGCTTTTTGCAAAATATTAAGTTGCGCAAACTTATCGTTTACGAGATATAATTTTCCAAAGTTCCATAAAAATTGTAAATTAATACGCCATTTAGGTTAGATAAATTGTCATTGTAGATGTCAAAGTTGACGTTTCACGTTTCGTTAAGCGTCCACGCTTGTTTGTGGTTTGTTTCATTCAATTTTGTCATATATTTTTTTAAATATAATTTAATTTTCACGTATTAAATTACGTATGTAATTAATGTGCACAAAAACCATGCAGTAACAAGCAATTACATTGACTATTTACATAAAAAATAACAAATATTTGTTTCCACTGAGTAACGGAACGGAACGTGAAGCTAGCCCATTTTGTTTTATATTCGTCATGTCAGTCATCGTCCGTTTGTTTTTGTTGCCCTTGCAAGTTGCGTTTGTATGACTGTGCTAGTGAATCATTTGGGTTAGGTTAGGTTAAAACTGTGACCATTAACGCGCGAAGGCGAGCGAGCGGAGCGAGCGTGCCGCCGTAGCGGCCGCCGACCGCCAGATCCCCCTCTAATGTTAGTGAATCATTTGGGTTAGGTTAGGTTAGAACTGTGACCATCAACGCGCGAAGGCGAGCGAGCGGAGCGAGCGTGCCGCGGCAGCGGCCGCCGAGCGCCATATCCCCTTCTAATATTAAAAGTCATTATGATTTAGGTCCAAACCGCCCCATAAATCGATGGAAATTAGTGTTCTAACTTAACCTAATCTCAAACTTTAAACATGGATATCTCCATAACCATGGGGTTCTGCGGGTGGGGATGGTACAGGAGAGTAGCCCTCCCTCCCCGCCTCCCTCCCAACCACTCCCCGACCCTTAAATCGATGGAAATTATTGTTTTAACCTAACCTAACCTCAAACTTTAAACATGAATATCTTTGTAACCATGGGTTTGCGCGGGTTGGGAATGGTACAGGGGGGTAGCCCGCCCTCCCCCCTCCCCGACCCTTAAATCGACGGTCCATAATGGAAAGTTTAACCTGCAGAGTCGCCCAGTAAATAATATGGCATGCTAATATTACGTCCTTGGAATGATTTTGGAGCAAGCAAATTCAATTCTCCCTTCTCCATCAAATGATAAATTTTAGTATTCTTAATAAAGACTCCACTGTTAGATATTCGCCCTTGACAACCAGCATCTACAAATCTAATATTATATTTGGCATCGGCCAAAATAAATAATACAATGCTGAAATCCCTTTGTAATTATAAAATTCCGTACCACTGTTGAAAGGAGCCTGCAAAAGAATATGCTTTCCATCAATAGCGCCAATACAATGTGGAAAGCCCCATAAATCATTAAATTCATCAGAAATATTTAGCCATTCTTCTGTACTGTTCGGCAACTGAAAAAGAATATTTTAACATTGGTCATTTGGCTTACTTAGCAAACCAATTTTATCAATATTGTTCTAGGAAAATTCTGCCGCCATTACCAGCAAACAAATGGTCACACCGCCTGCTGCAACGAGTGCAGAAGATATAGCATCTACGCCTCCTTTAGCTAAACACAAATTTGATCCTAAACTTGCTACGCTGAAGGATGCGTTCGGAATTTTAAAATCAGCATCAACAACCTACACACGACAGCCGCCCAATAATGAGCCTAATTTTTCAAGAGCCAGTTCCTCTCATGCTAATGAATCGCCCATTAGTGAGCCTGATTTTTCAAGAGCCACTACCTCCCATGCTAATGAACCGCCCAATAATGAGCCTGATTTTTCAAGAGCCACTATCTCCCATGCTAATGTACCGCCCAATAATAAACCTGATTTTTCAAGAGCCACTACCTCCCGTGCTAATGTTGAATATATAAACAGTCCACTTGATTCTCAGTACAGCACAGATTCATTTGATGTACATGATTTTTTGTAGTTGCCTTATGCGTATAACCATGGGTTTTTTTTTTGGTGGGAAAATCATCTAATGACAAATCCCGCTCTTGGGCGGAGCGAGAGATAGTGTCAGACTTTTACTGACTAAAAACCCACTCCTGTTCCTTCTTTGCCTTCATCCCGGTGCCCCGGGCTAATAATAATATAATATGTAATTTAATTAAACACAAAAAAGTGTAAACCGAAAAAACAAACAGTTTACAAGAAAGTGAGCGGAATGCGCGCTAAACACGCTGGAATTACGTCCGTAGAAAGCGAAAATCGTCAAAATAAAATAAACAAAGAAAGAAACAAAAGAAAATTAACTACTACAATCCGTCTTAATTGAAAAATTATCTAAACGCTTCGATGCAAAATCTCAGAATTCGCGCATTGATAATGAAGATGAAGAATAAATTGTTTTTATTATCATTAGTTGGCGAATTAAAAAAAAATAATGAGCAGTATAAACTAGATGCTAAGACAGAAATACTTAACATAATGAAATACTTTAAAGGGATGACAAATCACACATATCCTTCGAGTTATGGTGACGGGATATTCATAACAATATTAATCGTTTAATGATCACCGTGGACAATGGGGTTATAATACTGGCCCCTGTACCTCTACATCAGTGCTTGGCCCCTCTAGATCAGCGACTGGCCTCTCTACATCAGTGGCTGATGACCAAAATTCTCAATTTGAAGACCTTTCATCATCTTTAGTAATGCCCGATGATGTTTCCAATATTTTTAACACTCTCACCGCCACGTGGTATGCCGGCCGCCCACACAAATTCTAGTGCAGCAAGCTGTTGTTGATTTTTGAATTAGTTTCGGCAGGCCATGTGGGCGGCCGGCGCCCCACAAATTGCACGCTAAAACTTTTACATTTTTGTCCGTTACTAACTGTCAATATTCAATCAGTGCAGGCCATCAGTGTAATTAGGTCATTTGGCCGCGCGCCGCCCACGTAGCCTGCCGGTAAAAGGTTTTCGCGCGCTTTTTCTTACGTGCATTCAACATGTCGGATTCCGAAACCGATCCAGACTATCAACCAGAGTTATTTTAAGGTTCATCGCAATCTGAATCAAGTTATGATGAAACTTCGTCATCGTCTGACGACAATATCCCTTTGCGTGGACTTCAAACGCAGTCGCTGACTTCGGAGTGGAACTGTCCTGAGGATTCACGACAAAAGCAGTTTCCACTGGACATACAACCAGGTATCAATGTTCCTAGTGACTGTGAAACGGAATTGGATATTTTCCGATTATTTGTTACCGACGAAATTATAAATCTTATGGTTCAAATGACTAATTCATATGCCAACAAAACAACATTGCTCAATGTCGTCACACGCAACATGAGAATCGCTAAATGGACAAACTGCACTCCTGAAGAAATGTGGAAATTCCTAGGTCTATTCGTTTACATGGGACTAAAAAAAATGCCTAAAATTAGTGACTACTGGAGTAAAAATATTATCTATGAAAACAAAGTAGCTCGCCAAACTATGACCAGGAACAGATTCGAGCTGTTGCTCAGATGTTGGCATTTTGAAGACACCGTGTTTTTAGGATCCACTCCTGACCGACTAAAAAATAAGGCGTTTAGTGGAGTTTCTAACAAAAGGATTTCAAAATGCGAAAACACCGGTTGAATATGTCACTGTGGATGAAAGCATGGTTGCTTTTAGAGGACGCATATTATTTATGCAGTATATTCCTGGAAAACGCCACAAATATGGCATAAAACTTTTTAAGCTATGTGATGATGATGGTTACACTCATGATCTCATCATTTACGAAGGCAAAAAGGCTGTGAGGGAGGACAATATGGCTCCGAATGTAGTTATGAAGCTCTGTCAACCATACCTAGGCGTGGGCAGGAGTGTGGTAACAGATAATTTTTATACCAGCGTCGACCTAGCGGAAAAATTATTGGAAAACAAAACACACCTAATAGGAACTCTACGCAAAAACCGGAAGGGATTGCCGAAAGAAGTCATACAAGAAAAACTGAAAAGGGGTGAAATGGTTGCATTACAAAACAATAATGGCATTCTTGTATTTAAGTGGAAAGATAAACGTGACGTTTTTGCTTTATCCACAAAACATACTAATGGTTTTGTTACTGTCACGAGCAAAAGGAACCCAAATAAAAAGGTTGTGAAACCTATTGCGATATCAGAATACAATAAACACAAGTGCTCCATTGATTTGTCAGATCAACTAGCAAGTTATTCAAGTCCTGCCCGAAGAAGTATTCGTTGGTTTCAGAAACTAGCCAGATCTGTTGTTTTCTACAGCTGTTACAAATGCCTACATAATTTTTAAACAGCACAAGTGGCTTAGTAGCAAGAAATATACTGTGACTAAATTCAGAGAAAACCTCGTTGGGAATGACCTCTAGGCAAAGTTCAGAAGCGAGCTCAAATAGGCAGTCAGATCACAAATTCAGCAAAACGTCACTCAGTGATCATAGAGGACGGCTAGTTCGTCGAAGACGCATTCATTGTTACGAAAGGTACCGAACTCAGGGTCTAACAGCCGTAGAAGCCAGGAACAGGACGAAGAAAGTAAACTCTGTCTGTCTGAAATGCCCATCACAACCTAGTGTTTGTACGGAATGCTACGCAGAAATTCATGTAAAATAAAAGAAAAGTGTTGTACCACTGTTTGATTCTAAGCAGATTTAATTTATTTGAGTAAAATATTAATAAATGTCTTCTTTGGAAACTAGTTTTTCTTAATTAATAACTAGCTGAACGGTCATGGCAATAGTCCGATTTTCCTCGTTCTTTTTTTCATAGGTAGGTTTTTGGATACTATATACAGTTGTATAATACAGTTGTTTTTGACTCCATATCCGGCAAGCCAAAGCCAAAAAATCTATATGAATTCGTCGGGTCACAGCGGACCACACGGGCTGCTGATAAAGTTTACAGCATGTCCTGCCGGCGTGCCACTTGGCGTGCCGCAAAAGTTTTCCTAAATTAAGCGTGGCTAGTTGCCAAAGAAATGGGATGGGCGGCGCGCCGCCCACATGGCCTGCTGCATTGGAAAACTGTATAAATGCGTGGCGGTGAGTGTTAATGAATAAAAATTTAAATAATCGCTATTTATTTTTCAAACCTCAATGTTTGCTAGTCTTTCTTCTGGTTGGATACTTCTCCTCATAATTGTGTCTTCACGTTTAATTTGAGACTTTAGTATATTATTCAATTCATCAAACGAAGACATTGACATTCTAAAATAGTTGAAGAATTATTCTCCATCACATCTAAGTTCCATAAACAAAATAATGATGGAATTGTCCATGTTGTTCTCTTGATTCAAAAATAGGATGAACCCAAAATTTTCCCTTTTGACGTCGCCGCCGTCGTCTCCGCTTGAGCAGAAGCAGCAAAAGCAGTGCTTCTTCGTCAGAATCCATGACTCGACTGTGGTAGAAAATTAACTGCTGGAGCGGTTGGTAGCGACAGCTCGAACAGTAACAACCCACCGCTCGAGCAGTCGACGCCGACCGCCCTATGTGTATCGTTTCTGAAAGAGCATACTTTGAAGGTGATAAAATAAATTTGGATGAATAACAAACATTTTGTGTATTATTGATCTTTTCCCGGTACTTTCTTGACAGAGTTAGTATTAATGATTTAATTTTGATTTTAAACTTTTAAGTGTATTTTTATAAATTCATTAAACTTAATCTTTTAAAATATAATTTGTTTGAATTTAACACCACTGTGAATACACCTTTATCTTGCAGTTGCACTGATGACTCACTGCATTCTTAACGTGAACGAACTATAAAGTATGATATTTATTGATGCATTTTTATTGGCCGTATCAAAAGATTTCATCTACTGGCAGAACTATAATCAAATTCCAAATTATGTATACGGACAAGGATGACTGTTCCAATGGTGAACCATCACTTGGTGTCAATTTGGGTGGGAAGAGCACAAAAGTGGTTCTTGAGCTATTGCAAGGTCTTGAAAATCATTAGCACGTTACCTCAAGAGTTTGGGCTTTTATTGCTTAGTAAGTCTTCGTGCTGTCGAAACGTCTCTAGTGGCATTAAGGTATCGAAGAAAGTGAGTAAAGTCCATTTCACGAAAGAAGTCCCGCGGACAATTGTGGAACTAAATTTGACAGATGGGGAGATCGGCCATGTTGTCGTTTGTCGATGTTATCAAGGTGCGTTTGTTGTGATAGATATTTTGTGAGTTTATTATTGGATTAGTGCGTTATAAGGTTTATTTACGATGCCAAAAGTTGTAAAAAGTGCAGGTCGAGAAATGATATTAAAGGTGAAGGAGTTCTGTGAAGCGGAACACAAGAATCGCGGTGTTTTAATACCAATAAGCAATGTTCGCAAAAGAGTCGCCGCCATGACAGGTAAATTTTGGGGCTGCCATATACAGATTTTTTCCCGATTGATTTACAGATTGGAATTAAGTTTTTTGTTTTTTTAATGCACGATTTTTATTAAGGAAAATTTGAAAAGGAATTAACACAACACAACAAAAATTTGTAAAGTTATATTCAACAATAATGTAATTAAATACGAAAATAATCTTTGTTTGAATTTTTTTTTTATTGTTCATTTTATTGCAGGTGTTTCAGAGAAAACTGTAACGAGAGTTACAAAAGAAGGCGCAACAGCGGCGAGTACTTCTAAAGTTATCGTCACCCCAGGGAAGAGTCGCCCGCATCCTAAAAAGTTCGACTTGGATGGATTTGATTTGTGCGCTATACGGCAAAAAATTCAGTTTTTATGTTGTGAAGAAGGAATTACCTACATTGATTAAATTACGTGCAGCTTTGAGAGAAGACATAAATTATCAAGGAAGCATCACAACATTGCACCGTATATTGAATAGCATCGGTTTCAAGTATAAGCGATGCCAATCGAAACGTAAAATACTAATGGAACGTTATGATATTACTGCATGGCGTTCAAGATATTTGGAGAGAATCCGAAGAAATCGCAATGTGGAGAAAAAACCTGTAGTATATTTAGACGAGACCTATATACACAACACTTATCATGCCAAAAGTTGCTGGCAAAGTGAGGAGGAGCCTGGGATGTTCGTGTCAGAGTCATCAGGGAGTCGTTGGATAATTTCTCATGCGGGAACTGAAAATGGTTTTGTTAATGGTTTTGTTAATGGTGCATTGTTAATGTTCAAATCCCAATCCAAATCCTCAGATTACCACGATGACATGAACTCAACTAATTTTTTTAAATGGATGAGTGAAAAAGTCATTCCTAACCTACCTGAAAGGTCACTTGTGGTAATGGACAACGCTCCGTATCACTGCACTCAAATAGATAAAGCACCTACAATGTCAAGTATTAAACGTGACATGCAGGAATGGCTGCGAGAAAAGGGAGTATATTTTAAAGATACTGGGACAAAAGCTGTATTATTTGAATTAATTAAACAAAACAAAGGTCCACCTACATATGCCGTGGAGGCATTATTAAAATATCACAATTATGAATTGCTAAGATTGCCGCCTTACCACTGCGATCTCAATCCGATCGAAAAAATGTGGAGCCTTGTAAAGAGACGGGTAGCGGATAAAAACGTGAGCCAAGATCCAAAAGAAATTGTACGCCTAACAGAAGAGGCTTTTGAGACTGTTACAGCGGAAGATTGGGCAGTTCAATGTAAACATGTACAGCATTTGGAGGACGAATATTTAAAAAATGATGGTCTTATGGATGAAGCAATGGATCGATTTATTATATCCACGGCTAGTGATGAAGAAACAGAATCTGATTCTGTTTCTATTCACTCTTCTGACAGTGATCATAGTATGACCGATCATAATTATTCAATTTGAATAAAAGTTTTAAATGTTATTTTATTTTTCTAATTTAAAGTTGGTCGAACATCTCCATTTTATATTTTAGAAATTACAGGAAGATTTATTTTTCACTAATCTAACCTTAGCAGTATGGACATCAAATGGTACCTATTATCTTAAAAATACATTCTATTAAAAACATTTTTTTTCTTATCTAACTATTCGAGTAGGTACCTAGTTAATAAAATGAAAGTAAATGAACTATGAATTATTATGGGGAAATCCCATATTTAACCGTGGCAACATTATGTCGCGCGAATACAGCGCTGCGTCTGCGGGACTTCTTTCGTGAAATGGACTTTAACACGTTCTCTGCCGGTAGTATAAAATATAAAAAACACAAAAAAACTTTTTGGTGGAAATATAAGCGTTAGGTCAAAATATACATTTTTATATATGAAGTGTTTTGATCTGCAACTGGATTCCGTAGATATTTCAAAAAAACTTCGTGAGGTCATAATTGACCTACGCGGCGCTGTAATACTTAAAAGTGAATATTCGTTATGGAGGCGCCGGGTAGGGCACGCCTCCGGTCACCCCCACACCTCAGTCGTCCGTAAGCGCTTGCGCCGAACGGTTGAGTTTGTGTCTGTGAACGTTTTTATTTACTGAAATGGATATATCCGATCTAGACTTTGACTTAGATATTTCTCAAGAAGACTTACAACATATTGAAGCACTAGAATCTAGTATTTTTAGTGAGATACGCAATTTGGCCGAGGAAGAAATTAGTAACGATGCTATCCTACCAACAAAAAAACGTTACCGTCGTGTGATTGCAAGTAGCTCCGAAAGTGAAACGGAGTCGGTTGAAAATTATGTCTCTAATCAAATTGCTCGTATAGAAGAAACATCTAATTCAGTACAAAAATGGACACGACCAAGAGGACATCAACCATCCGTCATAGCATTCACGGAACCAACTGGTAAGTGCTAAGTACTTTTTTAACCGACTTCAAAAAAGGTTCTCAGATTGACCTGTGTGTATTTATGTATGTATGTTTGTCTGTGATTATCTCGCGATAATTTTATTTTGGGGCCAGTTGGCTTGCGTGAAATTGTCCATCATAATATTTATTTCTTGCTTACAGGTATGAAGCAACCATATGCGAGAGAATTGAAAAATAGTGCAGCGGGAGAATATTTCAGTGTTTTGGTCCCAGACAGTCTTTTTGAGACGATTGCAAACGAAACAAATTTGTTTGCACAGCAATCACTATCAAAACCCTTAAAACCTAAGTCTCGTGCAAATGAGTGGAAACCGACATCAAAAGATGAGATTAAACAATTATTTGGGTTAATCCTCTACATGGGACTGGTGAAACTTCCTCAAATAAATTTATACTGGAGTAAAGACAGGGTGTTCGGGCAACATTTTCCAGCCACTGTTATGAGCAGGAACCGATGTGAATTGCTTTTGAGAATGATTCACTTCACTGATAATGAGACAGCGGACAAATCCGACAGAATTTTTAAAATTCGACCCCTCATCAATGCTTTGAACGAAAATTTTAAAAAATTGTACGCCCCAAATGAAACCGTATGTGTCGATGAAAGCCAAGTAGCATTTAGAGGGCGCATAATTTTCCGCCAGTATAATAAAAGTAAACGACATAAATATGGCATGAAAATGTTTAAGCTTTGTACCCTCCCGGGATACACCTGTAAGTTACAACTATATGCTGGTAAAAATGATGAAATGGTTAACACAACACCTACAAATGTTGTAATGTCTCTCTGTGATGACATATTAAATTTGGGTCATACAATTGCCACCGACAATTGGTATACCAATTTGGACTTGGCAAATCAACTGCTGAACCACGACACCCACCTAATTGGAACAATTAGAAAGAATAGAAGGGGTTTGCCAATGGCAGTAGTCGACGCCAAACTGGAAAAAGGCGAATCCATAGCTATGGAGAATCAACGGGGTATAACTGTTCTCAAATGGAAGGATAAGCGCGACGTCTTAGTGCTTTCGACGAAACACTCAAATGGCAAACGAACGGTTCTAAAGAAAGGTAGAGCTATTAAAAAACCTAAAATTATACTTGCCTATGCACTCTTGCATGCCTACTTGATATGAGTGATCAAATGACTTCATATTCATCACCACTCAGAAAAACTGTGAAGTGGTACAAAAAGCTGGCCATTGAGCTTATTTTAAACACAGCGCTAGTGAATGCTTGGATTATGTATAAAGAGAACAAAAACACTAATCAGGGTATAGTGCAATTCAGGCGTCAGTTAGTCGAGTATCTTGTGGATTCAGGAGTCGATAAAGAAAATTGTGAACAGCAGCAGGAGAGACCTAAAAGAATGAAACACGAATTGCTGAAAAGAGAGGGACCTGTTGCTAAATTGAGACGTTTCTGCGTCGGTTGCTACAAAGAAAATGTTAAAACACATGGGTCAAAAGTCGCTCGGAATAAAACTAAAAAAGTAGTTACATATTGCAAGAACTGTCCTGGTACAATATATTATTGCCTACAATGCTTCAATAAATCTCACCGTTATTTGTAAAGGTTTTTTTAATAAAGTAGTAGCTAACTGTTCAATAAGTATTACAAATAAACACGATTCATAATGGATGCCTTTGTTTTTTCTTATTTGCTTTGCAGTTTCACCCACATTTTCAACAAATTTACGATTACTCAGAAACCATACTGAAGGATTGGTCTACAGCGCCATTCCGGTCACCTGCTATAGAGAAATATTCGGTAATAATGGCCTACGGCTCACAAATCAGTTTCAAACTTAGGTCTACCTTGAGGTCACTGATGCCCTACGTGGCGTCTCGATCTAGTTCAGGTGAGGTCACCGATGACCTACGCGGCAGAGAACGTGTTAAGGGGTCGATTTCGCCTCGTCACATGTTTAGTTCGTTAGGCGATTTCCGACCTATTCATATGAAGACATTCCTATCGATCAAAAAGTGAGCTGTCAGATTTGACGTTTTCACTTTTCGACCCGGCCGGCATTGCATTAGCAAGCAGCTATTTTTTACTTATGCTAAAATTTTACTAAATCCTCTTCCATCGCCGCTAATTTGTACCCTAAAATGGCCTAAAGGGATTAGAAGCAATCCAACCTCTATGTCATAAGAGGATTGCAACATAATTTTTCTGGTAAGAACTAACTTTGGATTTCACCATGACGCGTTGGCGTGGTTTTTCGTTTCTGAATCTTATGAGACGTTATTTCTTTCCAGTTAAAGTGATTTCTCACCCACCTATTTTTCTTTTGCCGCACTTGACATTTTTTCAAGGAAAAACGGCGAGTTTTCATTACAAAATACCACGCGACCTCGTGTTAGCAAAGTGAAACTTTCGTGTTAATTTAACGATTTTAAATTTTGTTCCAGCCAAATGGCGTTTTTTCCTTTCCTGTATTTTGAATCTTTTCTCTTGGAGAAAAGATTCAGAATACAGGAATTTTTTTATTTTATTTAACTAAACATCAAAGATGCAACAATATCACCTTAGGTACTGACCTTAGGTACTGAACCCGGTTATAAACTGTGGGCCGGGAAATAAAAGACAGAAGTTAAATTCATAGTTTTATTTTTTCCTACATTGCCCACCGCCGGCAGATTAGAAGTCCATTCTCTCCGAATTTTTTTGCTTGCTGTACCTGGCGCCCGAATTCTTTACCTTTTTCTAATTTTTTTGGTAGATCATCGACCCCCTAACTTATATTATCACACACATTATTATTATATATTACAACGTATCCCTCATTGCATGTATAGACTCCAAGATGGTGAATATAATATCCACCTATCACAGACCCATCTAGGAACTAAGGCTAGTAAATCGCTTGTGAAACCGATTTGTGGAAAAGATTATAACACGACCATGGGGGGTATTGGTCTCAAAGATCAAAATCAAGAAAGGGCGTAAAATGGTATATGAAATTTTTCAAAAGGTTACTGAATGATTTAGTTTGCTGAAACTACGCGACAAATTGCCTGTGACGCAACGTGAGTTTCGCTTTGCGCTTGCTAAATCTCTGCTTAATAGCCAAGTGTTTACAGAGTATCCTGAACTGTATTGTTGATTTCATATTTTCGTCACATTGTTTAAACATAATTTTGACAGCCCATGGGGGCATAACGGGGACATGGCTATGGGGCATAATGTCCCTATTATGCCCCTGAATGGTCTGATCAATTGATAATATTATTTGTTTGTTTTACGTAAGAAATGATCGATTCCAGCATCTGTTCGGTATAAATATGTGGGCTGGTATAATTGGCCAGCAGTTAGTGCTGCTTGAAATGCCAGCAAGGCTGAATGGTGCTCAGTATTTAATTTTTTTTTTACAAAACCACTTTTTACAAAAAAAAAAAACCGACTTCACTAAAAAACACTAAAAGGATCAAAATAAATTTAATTTCGGTAGTCGGTGTTCCTCGGTATTATTTGTATCTTATTTAACACCGACTTCCGAAATTAAAGTTATTTTGATCCTTTTAGTGTTTTTAGTGCAGTCGGTTATTTTATTTTTGTAAAAAGTTTTTTATTTCACACTTTTTAGTTGCGATACACTTATAAGCAGAGTGCCTATTTCTCATGATAATTCCAATTAACCCAAACACTGCTAGTTTACATTGTTTTATTATGAAGTTCCTGTGTCTACCTTCCACCTTCCGGCTCCATCATCAAATCAGTTCGATAGTACCTTATAGTCAAAGTGCATCTCATGATAATTCTAATAAGCCCAAACACGGCTAGGATACATTGATTAATTACGGAGTTTCAGTGCCTACCTTCCGGCTCCATCATCATCATCAGATCATTTTGATGATACCATTTTCAACGTAACTATTCAGAACCATTCATTCATTTGTATTGTCATAGTCGCATAAATATCTTTATTGTGATATCTATGCGAGTATGAAGTTCCGTTGACCATTTCTGGCCTTCTTCGTCAGTTCCACTTCATCAAATGTTACTTTTTGACTGTAAATGCTTAAGTTCTCGATGAAAATACATAAATCACTATATGATTGCCTATATTATTTGAGGAGTTCCCTCGATTTCGCCAAGATTCCATCATCAGATCCCGACTTGGGGACTATGGGACCATTTGGGAAGTATACTCTTTCCATCATCATCATCATCATCATTTCAGCCGAAAGACGTCCACTGCTGGACATAGGCCTCCCCCAAGCGTCGCCACAGCGAACGGTCCTGTGCGTCTCGCATCCATCGGACTCCCGCAACCGTTACCAAGTCATCGGTCCACCTTGTAGGAGGCCTTCCAACGCTACGTCTTCCGGTACGTGGTCGCCATTCCAGAACCTTTCGGCCCCAACGGCCATCTGTTCTGCGAGCAATGTGCCCTGCCCATTGCCACTTTAGTTTGGCGATTCTTCGTGCTATGTCGGCAACCTTGGTTCTCCTGCGGATATCCTCATTCCTGAGGATACTCTTTCCAACAAAAAAAGATTTTTTCAAATCGGTTGGCAAGCGACGAAGTTATGCGCGAACAAACATAAAAAAAACCTCCTTTTTTAGATGTCGGTTAAAAATAATTTAAACCAAATTCTTAACGAAGCTGAGGTTCCACAACCGAGAATAGCAGAAATGTGGCTGCAACACGACAGCGCACAGTGGTCCGGATTTTCAAAAAGGTGGACATAGGATCGAAAATGCATATTTAACTTACTAAAAAATTGTTTCGTATAGGAAATTTAACGCTGATTAATACCTATTACTACAACTTTTCAAAAAAATTGCTCCTTCACGTCAAAAAAAAATATTGAAAATAAAAATGTATGGGAGAAAATCTATTTTTTTTTCTCCGTTCAGTATCAAAGTATAGCAAGCAAACCTTGTATTCTGGCGGCGGTTCTGGTGGTGGTTCCTATTGTTCTTAATACGACAACATATAAATTGCTTGCGTATCCCTGCGGCCTTGACGCCTACGATGCTTCAAAGTTTAAAATTTCAATTGGGATTTTTTTTAATTCTGTCGAATCGCACCTTCCGCTAATTGAGGGTGCCCTCTCCTCCCCCCACCCCATCCGAGCAGGAGTCCCGCAAGGCTCCGTAGTCCCCCTTAGCCTTCACGCTGTTCACCAGCGACATTCCCCAGAGTAAAAAGGCCCAGTTGGCTCTATTCGCCGACGACACGGCAATTTACTACACCGGTCGTGACCCCAGAGTTATCGCTCGCAATCTCCAAACCTCCGCAAACATTTTGGGCAAATGGTTCCGGAAATGGAGAATTGAGGTTAACCCTGATAAGAGTCAAGCTGTTCTCTACTCGAGACAGCGGAAGTCCGTCCTCCCTCCCCCTCCGATCACCATGTACGGCAAGCCAATCCCCTGGGAGAAGCAAGCCAAGTACCTCGGAGTGATCCTCGATCAGCACTTGACCTTCGCCGAGCACATAAAGCAGGCACGCTCGCGAGCCGCTTTCGCTCAAGGTAGGCTCCATTATCTCTTGACTGCTCGCAGCAAATTGTCACTTAAGTGCAAGCTGCGCCTCTTTACAGCAGTAATCTGCCCGATCATGACTTATGCCTGTGCTATCTTCGCACACGCCAAGCCCCGTTTCCTCCATAGGATGCAGACCCTCCAAAACCGGATCCTCCGTAAAATCCTCGGTGCCCCATAATACGTCCGAAATGAGAATCTACACTTAGATCTCAAAATCCCCACCATCCAGCAGTTTATGAAACGCTTGTGCAAGCGTTTCTTCGATACTGCTGTGAAACACCGCAACCCCCTTATCGTATCGGCCGCCCGATACGAACCCTCCCGCATCTCAAAGATTCGCCGTCCTAGGCATACTCTTGTCACCCCCGACGACCCCATTACCCTGCTCCAAGAGAGCCGTAAGGAAACAAGTACAGTTCGCAGACAATACAGACCGGCGTCATTCCGTCCTCGCCGCCGAGGCCCGCCGCGACAATCCCGTCAACGTCCTCCCCGTCCTTTGCTCGAGCCAGCCCGCGCCGCTGAGCCGTAGTTTTAAAATTCTCCGATAATAATAATAATATCTTTGTGCGATCCAGCCCGTACCTTGCTGCCCTCCCCCAGCGACGCCCTAAGCCGAGGTCCGTACCCCACAGGGGGTGCCCTTAGCGTGTAGTCGCTTAGTTTTAAGTATAGTTAAGTAAGCCCTGGCTGGAGGCTTTGATTCTTGAATCGAGGCCGCCACAGGCAAGTCCGGTTAAGCAGCCGACAACCTCCTTTTTTTTTTTTTTTTTTTGTTGCCGGGGTGGAAAATCCTCATGGATGTCCTTCGCCTGGGGCAGGCGAAGGGGTCTGTCAGACTCTTACTGACTAAAAACCACCTCGGTGTTCCCTCCCACACTTGGACCGGGGATCGTGGGAGCTGATACGCCATCCATGATCCCCGGCTAGTGCCGGCCCGCCTACGCGGGCCACCTCAAGCCGGGGGGAGTGTGAGGTGTCCTCCCCCCGCGACGTCCAATAGGGGCGCGCGTGGAACACTACGCGCTGCCGCCTCGGGTCTTGCTGGATGGGTGACGGCGGACGACCCCGAGTCCGCCGTCCCTCCGGACCTCTTTATGGGGGCTGGAAGAGGGCGTTGTCTGCCCTCCGCCGACGCCCGGTTCGCCTGCTGCGGCACGGGAGAGTGGCCACGGCCTCCCTCTCCCTCTCCGCAGCCTCCTTCTGCGAAATTACGGCTTCACAGAAGGAGATCACCGCATCCCACGACTCGGCGCCCCCGACCATCGAACGAACGACGGCCGGCAGCGACAGGTCGGGGCCCACTTCAGATACAAGGGCACGGCGCTGCTCCTCCCATGCGGCACACTCTGCCAGTGTGTGTTGCGCCGTGTCCTCCCGACAGTCGGTGCAGTGATGGCACCGAGCGTCCGGCTCCCTGTTTATGCGACACAAGTACTTCCCGAAGCAAGCCGACAACCTCCTAGGTTGACCTGCGAGAGGCCACACACAAAAAAAAAACAATTAAAGGCACTTGTTTCTCAACCCTTGAGGAAGCAACATGTCTAATTATCCGTGCTATGAAAAATTAGTGAGTTTCGTTATGGCTGCATTTGTTACAAACTTGGACATTTTTATGTTCCTCCGTGTTGAAGGAGACATGAAAAATTGGGCACGACTCTATGAAGCTATTATTCTACATATCCCAGTTGAAACATGTTCGGAAGATTTAGAAATAATCAAGACCTTTTTGAAGAACTACATCAGTAATATCATTCGCAGATGGGCAAGTGCTTCTAAAAATCAGAAGACTCATGAATAGACATGCTGCGTGGTTACAATCAAATAATAGGTCTTTACCTATGTAATTGGAGATTCTATAACCAGCATTTTCAGAATTAATTATCTGTGGATTGGTGCGCAATTCGAAATTCAAATAAATTTTATTCGAAAGACGTGTTAATTTAATTTCAATTTCAGTCATTTGTTTTTAGATAGTTTTTTGTTTTTGTGACATTATGGTAGTTTTTGGCGCTATGGATAAACTGAAAATTCGTACAATTTTCGAATATGAGTTCCTACGTGTAAATACCGCTGCGCAAACAACACGAAACATTAACGACGTGTACGGGCATAACACTGATTGCATAAACACAGTCCATTATTGGTTCAATCGTTTTAAATCTGGAAATTTTTAGTTGAAGAACGAGCCTCGCGGTCGGCCGGTAACTATTGTCGACAACGACGAATTGAAGGCGATAGTGGAAGCAGATCCATCTCAATCTACGGCTGAGCTTGCTGCGGGCCTTGGAGTTAGTGTCAAAACAACATTGAAGCACTTGCGTCAAATCGGAAAGATAAATAAAAACTTTTTAGAAAAAAAAAATAACCGACTTCACTAAAAAAAACACTAAAAGGATCAAAATAACTTTAATTTCGGATGTCGGTGTTTCTCGGTATTGTTTGTTTCTTATTTAACACCGACTTCCGAAATTAAAGTTATTTTGATCCTTTTAGTGTTTTTTTTAGTGAAGTCGGTTATTTTTTTTTTCTAAAAAGTTTTTATTTCACACTTTTTAGTTGCGATACACTTATAAACAGAGTGCCTATTTCTAATGACAATTCCAATTAACCCAAATACTGCTAGGTTACATTGTTTTATTATAAAGTTGCTGTGCCTACCTTCCTCCTTCCGGCTCCATCATCAGATCAGTTCGATAGTACCTTATAGCCAAAGAGCATCTCACGACAATTCTAATAAGCCCAAACACGGCTAGGATACATTGATTAATTACGGAGTTCCTGTGCCTACCTTCCGGCTCCATCATCAGATTAGTTCGATAGTACCTTATAGCCAAAGTGCATCTCATGACAATTCTAATGAGTCCAAACACGGCTAGGTTACATTGATTAATTACGGAGTTCCAGTGCCTACCTTCCGGCTCCATCATCATCATCAGATCACTTCGATGATACCATTTTCAACGTAACTATTCAGAATCATTCATTTATTTGTATTGTCATAGTCGCTTAACTATATCTTCAATGTGATATCTATTTGAGTATGAAGTTCCGTTGACCATTTCTGGTCTTCTTCATCAGTTCCACTTCATCAAATGTTACTTTTTGACTGTAAATGCTTAAGTTCTTGATGAAAATACTAAAATTACCATAGGGTTGCCTATAATTTTTGAGGAGTTCCCTCAATTCCTCATGGATTCCATCATCAGAACTGGATTTTGAAAAAAATGGGACCAATCTGGAAGCATATCCTATAAAGGGAAAAAAAAATTTTGCAAATCGGTCCATAAACGACGGAGTTCTGAGGTAACACACATAAAAAAAAAAAAAAATGATGATAAAAAAAAATAAAAAAAAAATACAACCGAATTGATAACCTCCTCCTTTTTTTGAAGTCGGTTAAAAAAGCTAGATAAGTGGGTGCCACAAGAACTAAGCGACCGACAGCGAGATTTACGTGTCGAAGCATGCATAGCACTACTGAATCGGCATAGAAACGAGGGAATTCTTAATCGAATTGTTACCTACCTGCGATGAAAAGTGGATCCTGTACGACAACCGTAAGCGTTCGTCTCAGTGGGTGGACCCGGGTACAGCACCTAATCAGTGCGCTAAAAAAAAGATTACTCATAGGAAGATTATGGTGACTGTCTGGTAGACCAGTGCCGGACTTGTACATCACAGCTTCTTACCGAATGGCACAACAGTGACGGCAGATGTCTGTTGCCAAGAATTGCAAACAATGATGGAGAAGCTCGCAATTCAACAACCAAGACTATTCAATCGCTCTTCCCCATGCTTCTCCACGACAACGCGCGAGCTCACACTTCACGACAGACCATCGCAAAGCTACAAGAGTTACAGCTGGAAGCTCTCCGTCACCCACCGTACTCACCGGACCTTGCCCCAACAGATTTCTACTTTTTTCAAAATTTAGACAATTTTTTAAGTGGGAAAAAATTCAACACCCGTGATGCAGTACAAAACGCTTTCGCTGACTTCATCGCCTCCCGTCCGGCAGACTTCTACAGTAAAGGGATAAACAAACTGCCATCAAAATGGCAAAATTGTATAGATAATTTGGGCCAGTACTTTGATTAGCTGAAATAAAAAAATTATCAAAATTTTTATATTTTAAAATTATCATACAAATCTCCAATTTCATAGGTAAAGACCTAATATTAGTTGGCCAAATTGCACTACTATTAATTTATCCGAGATTTTTCAAGCCCAAGATGAAGTTATCGAAAACATATCGTCAGACAATACTTCAGTTGACATCGATACTACAGCAGCTGTGATTCCGTCGACATCAAGTACAACAACTGTGGGCACATCTACCGAAGTTCAGATTAGGAAGCCTTTTGTTGACCTCAGCAACAAACAGAAGAAAAGACGTTCAGAGTCTCTTTTGGACTATTCGCCGGAAGAACTTACTTTTGCATTAGTCGAAAGACTTAGGATAGACAAGAAGAATGAATCAGCTTGTGTTATTGACCATATAACGAAGAACCCTGATAGTGTTGCTATTGTTCAAGCCACATTGTTTAAGAAAAATAGGAAAAAATCTTTTGATGAAGATCATGCTCTTGGTCTTTATACATCATTGAAGCTGTCAAAATGGAAATACTTGTGTTTAAGGAAAGCGCTGTTAGATTGTGAAGTTCCAGTGTTACCATCGTATCACAAACTCCTTGAAGCTAAAAAGAGATGCTATCCACATGATTTAGAAATTACTGAGAGAGGAGCCAGAGTGAAGCTTCAAGCCCTATTGGATCTGACAGTCCAGAAGATTCTTCAAATTACCGGTACCCAGATTGATCCGTCAACTGAAGGATTGAAGTTAATTAGTAAATGGGGTTTCGATGGAGCTTCTTCACAAAGCACCTACAAGCAAAGGAGTGAAGATGTAGACTTCAGTGATTCATCGGTTTTCATGTCAAGTCTTGTCCCTCTTAAATTAGTTTCTAATAATAGCACCATATGGGAAAACCCAACACCTTCTTCAACACATTATTGCAGGCCCATTAAGTTCGTTTTGTAAAGAGACAGCAGAATACATCAAGCAAGAAGAAGCTGTATTGAAGGAAGAAATAAAAAAAAAAATCTACAAAATGGGCCGCGCTAGAGATTAGTCACGAGCTTCATATGACAATGATCGACGGAAAAGTGGCCACTATTATAACGGATGCTTCGTCTGCATCTGCCTGCAATATTTGCCTTGCTAAGCCGACTGAGATGAACAAGCTGTCAGAAGTATTTTCAAGACCTGTTCGAGAAGATGTTTATAAATATGGACTTTCTACTCTTCATATGTGGATTCGTTGTATGGAGTGTATTCTACACATATCTTACATACAACATAGACTTTGAGATGTGAACTGCACGAGGTGCTAACAAGCAACTAAAAGCTGCGAAGAAACATTTGACACAAGAAGAATTCAAACAGCAAATGGGAATACTTGTGGATTTTGTGAAGCAAGGCTTTGGAACCACAAACGACGGAAACACAGCCAGGTTTTTTAGAGATTATGAGAAATCTGCCGAAATAACCAATATTGACAAAGGCCTACTGAAGCATTTTGCGGTTGAGGAGTGACTTTTCAAAACGGCTTATTTCGGGTTCCCAATTTTACTTATTTTTTTAATGCCAATCGGGACTTTATGTCCACTCACATTATATGACGTGAAGTGTCCGGTTCTAAAGTACTTTAATCTCGAAGAAAAATGGCCATAGAAAATGCTTTCCGCAACAAAATAGCTTAATTCACGTTAATTCTCGGCCCTACTAATTGTGATAGGAGTTTTTTCAAAATAGCTCATTTCTAGAACATTTTGTATGGAAATTTTGTTAATACGTATCAAAATGGCTTATTTCTAATCTGGTATCACAGGTTATTTTGGAGGGTTGAAAGATAGCTTTAATATCTGGAAGTGGATCCGCAAATATATTTTTATACATTGGCAACACTTTTTATTTGACTACGGCCAATTAAAAAAATATTAAACGTCATGTGTCACCTTGCTGTCAACTTCTCAATACTTTCATGTCAAGGCTGAGTGTCAAGGTGAAAAATATTTTCTTGTATCGTTGCTCGTTGGTGTTTTTGTTGCTAATCCGAATAATTCTGAGTAAATAACGGTGCATAATGGCAGATAAGACCGTGGAGGAGTTAAATTCAGGCACCAGAAAAAGGAAATCAGGACAAAACAGCCGAACAAGAAAATCGTAAGTAGTTTTCAGCAATGTATAAACGGCTCTCGTTTCAATTGTAATTTAATCCTACTAGATACCTATTTCTTAACAATTAAATTTATTATTGCTTCAGGTACATTGATAAGGATCCTTTGGGTTTAGAATTCAGGATTCCATGTCGGCACAAAGAGGGCAGTAAATATAAATGTAGTTCTTTCACTACGCGCCAAGTTCTAATAAACCGTAGTGCGTTTTATGCTAACACGTCCAAAATTGATCAGGATACCTATCTTTGTAGATTATTACATTCGTATGAACCACAGGATAAAACCAAACCATCAAAGAATATGAGAAAGAGAACTGTAAGCTGCAGTTACAACTTATTTTGTAAGAAAAATAAAATTAAACCTGTGTGTAAGAAAATGTTCATTGCAGTTTTTAGTGTCAATGAAAAAAGGCTTAATATAATCAATAGAACTACAGTCAGAGGAAACATTCCTAAAGAAAAGCGTGGTGGGGACCGTAAGTCATACAAATCTATTGATAAAAAGGAATCACTAAGGAATTTCATAAAATGTCTACCAGCAAGAGAAAGCCACCACAACAGACAAAAATCAAAAAGAATATATCTGTCTAGTGATTTAAACTGTAAGAAACTAATGGAGTTGTATAATTCTTCTGTTGCCTCAAACTTGCAAGTAAAAAAAACCATGTTTTATAAAATATTTTATGAAGAGTTTAATGTAGGATTTTCTGCGCCATCCTCTGATGCTTGCAATGTGTGTGTGCTGTGGGGAAATAGAATCAAAAATGAAAGAGACAGTGAAAAAAAGCAAAAATTAATGGTAAAACTTCGGGTACATAAGATAAGGGCCAAGGCATTTTATACCCACATGAAAGGTAATCCATCCTCCAAACTCCATTTCACTTTGTTTTGATCTTCAACAAGTCCAAGCACTTCCAAAAACGCCTATTCAAGATGCCTTTTATTCTAGGCAAATAAGTCTTTATAATTTTTGTGTAGTACCTTTAAATTCAAAAGATCCTTGGTTTTATACTTGGGATGAAACCATTGCCAAGCGCGGGCCAACAGAAATAGGATCAGCTGTATATGATTATCTATCCTCCATGAACATTGACAATAATGTTGATACTATACGTTTATTTTGTGATGGCTGTGGAGGCCAAAATAAAAATAATCATATCATACATTCACTAATGCAATGGCTTTACTCCAAATCACCTGCTCAAGTGAAGGAAATACATATATTTTTTCCAGCTCGGGGTCACAGTTTTTTGCCCGCCGATCGCGTTTTTGGACGACTGGAAAAGGAATTAAGAAAAATACCAGTGATCACCACCAAAGATGGTTACCATGATATCTTCAAAAACCATGGCAATGTAAGGTTATTAGGAAATGATTGGCAACTGCTTGAAATAAAGGATTTAAAGGAAAATTTTAAAAATGTGGAGGGATTACAAAAAATAAAAAGAGTCTGGATAAAAAAAACTGTTAAAAGACAGATGACTATCGGTTGTGAAATAAAAGCTTCCCAATATTATAGATTTGATGGAAATGATCCTTGGCAGACATTATTGAAACGGGGTAAACGTATTCCACTAACTATTGATGTTGCAGAATCTATTCCGCAGCCAGTTTCAGAAAAAAAGAAAAAAGATGTAATAAATTTACTTGAAAAACAATTTGGGGAAGAATGGACTGCCTTGCCTGAACTTCAATGGTACAAAACTATTTTGTTACATGTGACGGAGGAACCAGCTGAGGAACATGAATATGATTGTGTCTGCAATGAAGAGGATGTAGGAGAAGTCCGTGTGTGATTTTCAGATTTTAATAAAAGTTTTTAGAAAACATTTTTTTTTTGCTAGCCCATCCTTTTCAAAATGGCTTATTTCTAGGAGTGCCAAAACAAAATGGCTTATTTCTTAGGAGTGCTGAAACAAAACATCTTATTTCTTGGAGTTTGCGACTAAATGGCTTATTTCCTTAAATCATATGATAATAACTCATAATTTAGAGTATTAAAAAATATATATACACTGTGAAACGATCTATTAACGTACCTAGATTATGTACATAGAAGTTTGTTACTAAAAATATTCATATATGAAAAGTTTTCGTATTTTTCTTGGTCCTGAAAAAAATGACCATACAGAAATAAGCCGTTTTGAAAAGTCACTCCTCGGTTATTCTTCAAACGATTTCATCAGGATGTGCCATAGATATTGAAAAATTCAGGCCTTATTGCAGAGAAACAGCTGAGATCTTTGTTCATCTATACCCATGGTTTTATATGCCCGCAAGTGTGGTACACGGTGCAGACATTTGTCATCACTTTGGCCTCCTACCAATTGGCATTCTTTTCGAAGAAGCGGGAGAAACAAGAAATAAAGAATTTCGAAGAGTTCGTGAATATCACACAAGAAAATTTAACAGGATGAAGACCAACGAGGACTTGCTCCATAATTTTTTATATAATTCAGACCCGTATTTATTCCATATTCGACCAAAATACAGCAACTCAAAGCAGTTCGATTTTTTTCCAAATGTTAAAGAGCTTTTGTTGTTGCCTGAGCTAGTAACAGAAGAAACCGAAAATATGGATCTACAGGAGTTGCAGTCTGAAGAAGATCCATTAATGTAAACGTGACAGTGATGTTGTTATTGTTAGAATTGAGTTTTGTAGTCCTTTTCAGAACTACTTAAAATAGTCCTTTTCAGGACTTCAGAAAAAGCCATTTTCAGGGCTACATCTATTTCTAATTGTTTCTATTAAGATAAGTCACGCTAGTAGTATAACCAACAATATCAACCATGATTTATCAATAAGAAATATCAACAGATGAAAGAATAATCAACAAATGATTATTAAAAAAAAAATTAAGCAAAACTGCTTATTTTATCATAACATCACGCTTTATATTCCCCGAAGGGTTCGGCAAAAGTGTATACTACACTATAGTACACTGTCATTTCGCCAGTTATATTTAAGTCCCATGTAATAGGAGGCGAGCCTAATACACGGATGGGGCGCGCGGGGGGCTTGTTTTTATTAAAAATGATATTTTGGATTAATTTCAATTGTAAAACTCGTTAATAATATTAAGATAATTCAACATTAAAATTTTAAACTTTAAAGCATCGTAGGCGCCAAGGCCGCAGGGATACGCAAGCAATTTATATGTCGTCGTATTAAGGACAATAAGTACTTACCAGAATATAAGGTTTGCTTGCTATAATTTGATACTGAACGGAGAAAAAAAATAAAATAGATTTTCTCCCATACATTTTTATTTTCAATATTTTTTATTGACGTGAAGGAGCAGTTTTTTTGAAAAGTTGTAGTAATAAGTATTAATCAGCGTTAAATTTCCTATACGAAACAATTTTTTGTTAAGTTAAATATGCATTTTCGATCCTATGTCCACCTTTTTGAAAATCCGGACCACTGTGCGGCGCCCGCGTTCGTGTGTTTGTGATTTGTTAACATAAGTGCGAAATTGGACGCTTTATTATTTTAGTGACAGGACACGTAACATTTTAATAGGTATTGAGTTTTTTTTTTTTTTTAGGTGGGAAAATCATCTTATGACAAATCTCGCTCTTGGGCGGAACGAGAGATAGTGTCAGACTTTTACTGACTAAAAACCCACTCCTGTTCCTTCGTTGCCTTCGTCCCAGGGCCCCGGTTTCGTTTTCACACTACCCATGGCCCCAGTAGGCTTCGACCCTGCTGGGCCCCTACGATTTGCTGACATCTCCCTGAGGCGCGCGCGGAACAATACGCGCCGTCGACGACTTGGGCTCGGTCCGGATGGTTACCGGACGGTCGGACGGCGGGCCACCCATTGCCCGCCTTCCGCAAGCCCGCGCCTACGGTGGCCGGAAATCAGGATCGAAATCCCGGCGGCGGCTGGGGCGTGAGGACCGTTGCCGTTGCCTCACGCGATCGGCCGCCTCCTTTGCCAGCATTACTGCTTCGCAGAAGGAGGCGACCGCCTGCCACTCCTCCTCGCTCCGGACCATGGCCTGTACCAAGGCCCGGCGCGAGAGATCGCCGCCGCCGATCGCCCCCACGAGGACACGGCGTTGCTCTTCCCAAGCGGGGCACACCTCCACCGTGTGCTCTACCGTGTCCTCCGGGCGGTCCACACAGTGGCGACACCCGGGCGTCTCTTCCGCACGAATCCGGTGCAGGAACTTCCCGAACTTCCCGTGTTCGGTGAGAACCTGCGTCATGCGGAAGGTGAGGACGCCGTGAGGTCTTTCCAACCACGCCTCAAAGAAGGGACTTACCGCCATAATTGTGGCGTGCCCAAATAGGTATTGAGTTAAGTGAATTGTGCGAGATTAGACGCTTAGTTTTTATTGTGTTTTCGTGTTTTGCGAAATTGGACGCTTTATTATTTTAGTGACAGGACACGTAACATTTTAATAGGTATCAAGTTAAGTGTTAAGTGAATTGTGCGAGATTAGACGCTTAGTTTTTATTGTGTTTTCGTGTTTTGTTTGTAGGTAATAATCATGCCTCGTTACTCCTACTACACAGCTTCGGAATACACCGACATGGTTTTAATTTACGGGGAGTGTGACAGAAATGCCGCTTTGGCTATACGGACATACCGAGAGAGGTATGGGAACACTCGAGTTTGTCCGACCAACGCGCGCACGATTGTTCAAGCTGTCCAGAGGATGCGTGAAAATCGATCCTTAATCCCGCATGCGGATAGTGCTCCTCCACGTGTAAGAGTGACCCTTGAGGAACGAATTTTAAATTATTTTGAACGCAACCCAACGTCTAGTTTTCGTAGGGCAGGTCGACATTTTCGTGTTAACCATAAAACTGTTTTAAAAATTTTTAAACGCGACAAACGGAAGCCGTATAAGTACAAAAAATTACATGCGTTGTTACCTAGAGACAAGCCAGTAAGGGTACACTTCTGTCGCTGGATAGAAACAAAACATATCGAGAATCCCGATTTTCTGTACAATGTGATGTGGACTGATGAAACTACTTTTACTATGAATGGTTTATGGAACAGACAGAATCTTCGTTACTGGAGCCGGGTGAATCCGCGTCTAGGACGGGAGACTTCGCACCAGTACAAATTTGCTGTCAATGTTTGGGCTGCCATTCACAGAAACACCATAATTGGTCCGGTTTTTATTGAAGGAAATTTAAATGCCGAAAAGTTTTTGGAACTCCTCAACGGACCCGTTTCCGAGTACACGGATGATTTTTCGCTAGATGTTTACAGGCAGATGTGGTACCAGTTAGACGGAGCACCAGCTCATTCAGTGGTGGGTGCAAGAGAACGTTTGTCTGAAATGTTCGGACAGCAGTGGATTGGCCGTTATGGACCAACGCGATGGCCCGCCAGGTCCCCTGACCTTACGCCATTGGATTTTTTCTTGTGGGGTCACATCAAAAATGACGTGTACGCAACAGCTGTTGAATCTGTGGATGATTTAAAAGATAGGATAATCTTATCTTATAATAAATTAAAACACATGGCTGCGAATGGGGACCTCTTGTCAAACGTCAGAAATAATCTTCTGCGACGTTGCAGTTTGTGCATTAGAATTAATGGCGGCCATATCGAAAAACGAAATATTTAGTGACATAGACAGCTAAGTGATTGAACAGTGATCCAGATAGTGATTAATAATTTAATTAAAAAATAACCAGCGGATGAGATGTGCCTGATTGTTTGGTGAATAGTCTGTGATTTAGTGTAATTGTTTTTACTGAACATTAGCCAAAAGATCAAGTCGCTACACGACTGCGTTGTTGCCGCTCTTACCACAGGTTAGTGAACCAATATTCATAAATGGTGTTCTATTTTTTATTCAGTTATTATTCAGTTTAAGCCATTTAGTTTGTTTGAAATTTTTTTTTTCTATTTCGATTTTGGGGTTTTTTGATAGTGTAGAATTATTCCTATGAACTAGTATTATGCGTGTTTTCATTTATTGTCGTATCCACTCTGTATGCTGCGCTAGCCACTGACTCTGGGGACGACATGTTCGCTCAAAAGCTCGCGGAAACTGAAGCATAAGGAGCAGACGTGTTGCATGTAGAAGTGCGCGCGACGTATCTATTGGAGCAGTTGCAGGAGCGCACTATGGAAAATGGTAGAACAAGCGCATATCAAAAATGCTTTTTACGAATATCATAATTTGGATAATATGGCTATTTTATTAGGTTCTCTAATAGTTAAATTATAATATTCATTAGGATTTTTTCACTTAATACGCGAAATTATTTTTTTTTTCATAGATAGAAATACATAGAAGACAGAAGTGCCGAACTCAAGTCTTTGCGTATACATGTTTCAATACCATATTGTGAAAAAATACTTGGTACAGATATGCAGTATTTTACATTTTTAGAAAGGTTATTTTATGCTTTTTGCGATACAGCTTAATGATTTTAAAAGTAAAGAAAAATATTTCAGTAATTACTTAAAAAGTGACATACCTTATTTTTCACCGTGACCTGCGTCATGCGGTAGGTGAGGATGCCGTGTTGCCGCTCCAGCCACTCCTCAAAGAGGGGACTTACCGCCATAATTGTAGCGTGCCCAGCACTGGGTTGCGACAGTCGCCGTTGCCATTCCACCATGAGATTCCGCCGGAACTCTGTCCGCCATGCCGCGACTTGGCGCGGCAGCGGAGTTTCGCCCCGGCGTTGTATCTCCACGCGCAAATCGTGCATGAGTGCAAGGACTGTTGCCTCCAATGATAATGTAGGTACCGATTCGATATTGTAAAATGAGTACATAAAGGGAAGCAAAAACTATTCGAACCATCTACATCAGTGTAACTTCAAGTGAAGGAAATCTCATCTACGCCTATTATTTCTGCAGATTGTGAAGTGTTAAAATGTCTTCCTTCAGCTGTACCAAACGAGACTTCATAATCCCCTATATCGAGGGTGGCAAGACCATGGAATCATTATCCAAAGTTTTAGTGGAAAAGCTCAGTGTTTCTGAAAACAACTTGTGTTTTATAATTAGTGACATACAAAGGCACATTCTTCCTATTTTCAACAAGCGCTGGGCCCTGGCATCTCGGAAAAAAGAAACATTTTTACAGAAGAATTGTACTTGGTTGGACTCAACGTATTCGTTAAATTTACCGGATTCTGAACAATATTCTACGCCATCAACATCTGGCCAACGAGGAAGAGCACGCGTGGTTTATGGAGACTCCTCAGAATCTACCAAGAAGAGGAAAAACACTCTTCTACTCCAAGAATATGGCTTCGAGCATATAAAAAACGCCTATGTGCAGGGACTACGGGCTTTACGTGAGTACACAGAAGCTCATCTTGTCGAAGAATTAAGAACCGCTGACACTCAAAAGAAATTAGATATCTCAAGTAAGTGGAACGACTTAGAGCAGATGAAGATTATTTCCGATACGGAAGCATTGAGTGCTTTTATAGATTTGGATCTAACAAAAGCACAATATATGTACCTGAAAAACTTAACCAACGAACGAAAGTGTTGTATATTCCCGCCTTACTACAAAATACAAGAAATAAAAAGATCCTGTTATCCACCATCTTCTACAATCGAAATCACGAATACTTATGCTAAAGTGATTAATATCCAAGATTTATTGGATCATACTGCTGCTAGAATTTTAAAAATCGATTCTGTTTTCCAAGAACAATATAGAACATTGATCTTTTATTGTAAATGGGGATGTGATGGTTCATCTGGTCAAAGCCAATACAAGCAAATACTTGCAGAAGCAATATATTTCCAATTTGTTCATCACTTCATTAGTCCCCATCAGATTAGTTGATGTGCAATCGGGATCCGTTGTTTGGCAAAATCCGGTACCTTCATCTGTCCGTTTTTGCAGACCCATTTCTATTGAGTTTTGTAAGGAAACTCCAGAAAAAACCAAGGCAGTTGTCGATGATATTAAAAATCAAATTAGGGCTGCACAAGCATCACTTATAAACAAAGATGGTATTGCAGTAAATGTGAAGCATGAACTATTTCTAACGATGATCGATAGAAAGGTGGCTCAGGTCCTTACAGATACTCCATCTTGTTCCACATGCACGATATGTGGGGCTACTCCATGGCTAATGAATGACCTATCGAAAGTAACTGCCAGACCTGAAAACGAAAACGCCTACCAATACGGATTGTCCACCTTACACGCCTGGATTCGCTGCATGGAAATGATATTGCATATTTCCTATAATCTTTCGTTTAAGACTTGGGCTGCTTCAACTGAGGAAAATAAGAGATTAAAAAAAGAAAAGCAAAAACGTTTCAGGGAGGAGTTGGGATTAATCGACGACAAACCTCGGCAAGTTAGCGGGAATACGAACGATGGCAATACCGCACGAAGATTCTTCTATAATAGCACTTGCTCATCGGAAATAACAGGTGCAGATGAGGCATTGATTAAACGCCTATACATTATCTTGCAAGTTCTTTCTTCTGGAATGATGATCGACCCTGAAAAATTTGGGAAATATGCAATAGAAACTGCAAGAATCTATGTAAGTAGTTATATGCCATCCTCCGTTCATAAAATACTCATACACGAAGAAAACGTTATCAAACATTTTACGGTGCTTCCTATTGGACAGCTATCGGAAGACGCACAAGAGTCTCGCAACAAAGACTACAGAAACATACGACTTCATCATACCAGAAAATGTTCCCGATCTGCTACAAATGAAGATGTCTTTAAGACGCTTTTATACACGTCAGATCCATATATAACAAGTTTGAGAAAACCGTACGTAAGAAATGTGAAAGAACTTGAAGAAGAGGCGCTAAGTCTTTTAAACGTGGCACCTGAAAGTGAACCCACATTTACTAACCCTGATCCTGAAGTGGTATAAGTTAAAAATAATATTTATATTTAGTTATTACTTATATTTGTACCTAGCTACATCATTTCCTGAAGCCAGAGTATAGGATGTACCTATTAGTAATATGATTTTAATTTAGTAAATTGTTTTCATATATATATATATATATATATATATATATAAATTTTTAACTATTTTTTTTTCGTGATTTTTTCCCATTTCTTTCATTCTATGCAAAAAAACATACATCGATATACAAGAAAACACTATAAACTACACATCATTCGAATCTCCAAACCTTACTGCATATTTGTGCCAATTTTCATCACGATACGACAAAAATTCATGAAGTTACAGATTTTTGATCCGATACCGACCTATATTTTCCATAGTGGAGCGCGGAGCGCTGCTGTGAGGGGTCTGTCACTAGCGCCGTTTCTCGGAAATTTAATCGCAATGGATCGCTTCACGGACCCGCAACGCGCTTACTGTGTGAAATAATTTTATTTAAACAACAGTTCGCTTATTACTGTGAGACGCTTGTGATCCTAATAGAAGATCCGAATATAAGAAGACAATGTGATCCTAAATAGCCAAGCAAGCCAATCGTGAGTCCAAAATTCACAAGAAATACAAGTGTCATGTTATGTTCCGGAAGAAAATACGCTTACGAAGTCAACACAGACAAACGACATAAAATCCATTGACAACGAAATACTTTTGCAATTGAAAGAGAAGTTTAATGATCCTTCTACATCTGTTTCTGAGAAAACGATGATTCTTACTAGCACCTAAATCATGGAGCGAAAACAAACTTGCTGATGAATTCAATACCTCTAGACGGCAAGCAAAAAAGCCAAGGAACTGGTTGAGCAGAACGGTATTTTATCATCACCTAATCCACGAGAGGGCCGCAAGTTAACATCAGAAGTTGTAGATTTAGTTTCAAAATTTTATCTTAGAGAAGATAACACCAGAATAATGCCTGGGAAAAAAGACTTTGTGTCTTGTAAGTTACATGATGGCCATAGAGTTCACTTACAAAAACAGCTATTATTGTGTAACATCAATGAATTGTATCAACAGTTTAAATTGGAATACCCTGACACAAAAGTAGGCCTTTCAAAATTTTTTTCATTACGTCCTAAGCAGTGCATTCTTGCTGGTGATTCGGGTACTCATATTATTATAGTCTGTGTGTGTATTTACCATCAGAATGTTAAATTAATTCATTAACGCTCAGGCGGTAGCCGGCGCCCGCAAGCCATTGTCTTACTATTGTGTCTCTAATTACGCACGTCAAAAGGTTAATGCTAATCGGGGGAGATATTGCATCACTTACTTCTGAGTCTGCTATCCCCCTATCATCGTACAAGGATTGCTTGCAAAAGATGATGTGTCCAGATCCGACACCAACTTGCCATTTAATGACAAGAAAATCGTCACTGAACGAACAATGCCACAGTTGCCCTGGCCTTGTCGGAATTCGAGAGCACTTAAGAAATATATTTGACGCAAATCAAGTGACTAGTGTGCAGTTTAATACATGGGTTGGTACAGACCGTTTCACAATCGCCACTCAAGTTCTTCCTTCTGATGAATTTGTCGACAGTCTTTGCTCAGGATTAGACACTTTAAAACCTCACGCCTACATAACAGATCAGCAAACTCGGTATTTTAAATTATTAAAAGAGTCGATTTTGGAGGGTGACATAATCATTCAGTGCGATTTTGCTGAAAACTACAGCTTCGTGGTTCAAGACGCTGCCCAGTCATTTCACTGGAATAACGACCAGGCTACGCTCCTGACATCTGTGTTTTATTACAAAAAGGAGCAGGAGTTAAAACACGGAAGTATTGTTATGATATTGGATGACCTAAAACATGACACTGCAACGTTTTATACCTTCCAAAAAATTTTACATCAATATTTACAAGAAAAAGATATATCAACAAATAAATATATTTATGTAACTGATGGTGCACCCCAGCACTTCAAAAACAGGTTTAATTTTATTAACCTGTTTTATTTTAAACAAGATTTCGGTACAGAGGCAGAGTTTCATTTTCATGCCACTTCTCATGGCAAAGGGCCATGTGATGGACTTGGGGGCAACTTGAAACGCTTGGCAACTCGAGCTAGTCTACAGTCGGCGTCAGACAAAGCGATCACTACACCCGAGCGTTTGTACCAATGGGCGAAAACATCAATGCCCCAAACGCACGTTTTATATGCTCCAAAAGAAGACATTCAACAAAACAGATTGTTTTTAAAAAGCAGATTTGAATCGGCGGCGACAATACCAGGCACAAAAAAATATCATGCCTTCATTCCCACTACTGAAGGTATTATGATAAAACGCACGAGTAACAGTGAAGCATTTAAAATTGTAAAAAATTTTAAATAAAGTAATTAATCATAAAATATAATTCGTTTTTTTTTCTAAATATTGAACTACAAAGGAAAAAAAAAATCTGCTTACTCACAAGTGGCGGGCGTCAGGCGCGGCAGCGCGACGGCGCGTAGTTGGACGCCACCCTTCGGCAGTATCTTCAGTCTAGCTCCTAATCCACTTCAATGCCCATTATAAAAGTTGGCACGAATGTTCTATACAATATTAGCGTCCATCCTCTCAAACAACCACAACATTAAATGAATACTCTTCATCACCTATTCAATTTGTCAACTCACCTTCACCATACGCAGAAAATGTGCGTTCACCTCCAAACATCCAGCGACCGATTTCTCAAAATTCAGCACATTCTGCTTCACCTATTTGCCATAACTCGCCATACAGTGAAGACTTGCCTTCATCCCCAAACATTCAAACTTCATCTCCGATCACAATTATCAAACGACCGGCTTCACAAAACTTAACATACTTTTCCACACCGATCCAATATTCTTCTAAATCAAAAGGTTGCATTGAAACTCAATTGTCTCATATACCATCTTCTCAGACGGTTCTTTCGGCGAATTCTTTAACCCAGTATCAAGATACATCACAAGAATTACCAAACACGCAATTTTCTTCAATTCCAATAATTCTTGATAATGAAACTGAAAATTCTACTCCAGTACACACAGAACAGCTAAACAAATTTCTGGTTTTTAGAAAGAAATGAATATGTTATTGAATATGAGTATGAACAAATGAATATGAGTCTCATATTCATTTGTTCACTGTATGATTTAGGTACTTACTTCATTTGTTTTCTAATGGTAAGCAATTTCTGCTTGCAAATTATAATTAGTGGTTGGAATGACTGTGATTGTTTTCTTTTTAATAAATAAATATATTAAAAGTTGTTTCATTGACTTACCTTGAGATACTCATCCTTTAAAGCTTTATAAATAGCTAAACAAGTTTCAGGAATAATTTTACTCATTAGCTGTGGTGAAACTGCATACGAAACCATAAGTTCAGGATAGCTTTCTCCCGTTGCAAGGTATCGTAGGGTTACAAGTAAACGTTCTTTTGCTGGGACACTATCTCTCATAATAGCCTACGCTGCTGTTGTTACCACCAGGAAACCAGGTACGTCGCAACCAAAGCGATCAGCGAAAATAGGGGACAAACTGAAAACGGGTTTTCAACGTACCCTGACTGCGGTCCGTAGCTCATTGCCAAAAACGGGCCAAGTTGATGAAGAGGGTTTCACTCGAGTAGAAAAGAAGAAGAAGCCCTGTTCCCGTAACCTGTGCGGTACCGCACCGAGTGGACCAAATATGCTGCTGCGTCCTGCTGTGCCTACAACGCAGCTGTATATTTCACGTCTGCATTGCTCTACGAAGGTTGAGGAAGTCGTGGAGTATATGAAGATAAAGAGCAACTGGACTCGGAGGGTCGAAAGGCTGGATTCGCGCCATGACACCAACTTCAAGTCGTTCGTGATACGAGTTCCAACCCACCATCTACAGACCTTTTTGAGAGAGGACTTTTGGCCGAAAGGTGTCGTGTATCGACGTTTCCGAGGACGGCTACGCGACACCACGCAGCGGAACACGACGCCGATGTTACGTGTATAATTATTATAGTTTGTGATATTTTTAATATGTTTATAAGATTGTATTAAGTTTTGTTTTTATAATATGTATTAGTTTATTATTGTTTAAGATTATTGTATGTATTTTGTCTATGGGCCTCTGATGCCTGAAAATAAAATTATTATTATTATTATTATTATATTATTATTATTATTATTATTATTATATTATTATTATTATAATAGTATCACGACGTTGAATTTCGGGTCCAACCATTCCTAACAGCATTTCCAATATTTCACTATCCATTCTAAGATAAGTATGAAAATCTATGACGTTCAAATCATTCATTATACATATTATTAATTTGAGTATACTCCGCACGCTTATGGTAATTTTTTTTCATCCAGAACCTCTTCTTATTTTTTTTCTTCTCTTCTGCTGCTGCTGACAATATGAGAAGAACTCCCATTTACAACAGTAAGAATCAAAGGGTAGACAAAGTAAAAAAAAGGAGAGGAAATGAAAGAGAAAAGTTAGTGCAGTTACTTATGTGGAAATTTGAGGTAGGCTGCTGAATCGATTTGAATTGAAAAACTATTGATTAATGAATTTTGTATGAATTTTGTAGCTTTTGTATGAATTTTGGCCTAAATATTATAATTTTGTAAAAGTGGGTAGGATGTCCAGATCATAAAATAAACTTTATTTGATGACTAATACAGTGCAAAATAACGATCGAAAGTTATATTATTGACGTATATTATCGAAGAAAATTAGATCTAAACTAACAGAAATAAGAAATTATGACCATTTGCACAATGTAAACAAAGCGTTTTAGAACAAACGCAAAATTCTTAATTGCCGTAAACAGTATGTAGAAATTAGTTAGTACGACGTGTAACTGATATAAGGTACATGAATGTGTGCTATTGTTAGAAATAGTAAATAAAGTAAACAATACTTCCCCGTTTTATTCCGTAATTTGGACGTCAGATGATTTTAAGTTACCGTTGACAGCCGCCGGTACTAAATATCGTATTTTACTTGGTCTATTGATAGGAAAACAATAATCCTGTATATTTATACAGTTATCTTACGATTAAATTAACAATTACACCTTATTTTTACTTAAATAGGTACTCAGTATCCAGCTGTTTGCGTTTGGTCCAAATGTGCTTTCTCCAGGTGAGTCTTCGATCAAGATGCATTCCCAAGTATTTCACATCTTCAGCCTGCGGTATTACTTCATTGTGTAATTTTATTGGAGGACAAGTTTCCTTTCTCAGGGTGAAGGTCACATGGGCAGACTATGCCTGATTAACTTTAATACGCCATTTGTCAAGCCACTTCTCCACTTTATGGACGTGGGCTTGTAGTTTGGCTGATGCTATTGCTGAGTCTTCGTTTACCGTAGTAGTGTACAGCAGTAGTGCTGTGTCATCCGCATAGGTAGCAGTTATCGTATCATCGTGCGTTGGTAGCTCTGCAGTAAATATCAAGTATAGTATAGGCCCCAATATACTTCCTTGTGGTACTCCTGACAGGATTTCATTTAGAGGAGCGACTTCATTGTTGAATTTCACTTCAAAACATCTGTTACGTAAGGAGACTGTTTCGAGACGATTTTTTATGTTTTTATTACCGTTTAATAATTTTATTTTGTTCCATATACCTTGTCGGTTTTATTATAGTGAGAATGCGTTTTTGACTCAAAATCATTAAAAGACTGATTTATTATAAGCTTTGTTTCATTTATAACATTTTTTTTTGTATTTTGCTGGATCAAACAGAGACAATGAGACAATTATAAATAAAAAAAATAAAAAAAAATACTAATTCCGGAACCAGTTCCGGAATTCCGGAATTAGCTCTCCAGTATCGGATCCAGTTCCGGAACTGATAACCCTCCGATATTGCATGCCCTAGTTCCGAGTGTATGCAGGTGGAAAAGATATAGAAGTCACCGGAAAGGGCCACGCGGAGAAAGTTGTCATGGAGCTACTTCAGGGGAAACTAAATAATGGCCATGAGTTATACATGGACAATTATTATAATAGTTTCAGTTTAGCGAAGAAGCTGCTTGGAAACAATACCTATTGCACGGGGACTCTACGGAAAGATTTGAAAGAAAATCCTCCCGAAGTAATGAAAAAAAAATTGAAAAAAGGGGAAAATTGCTCAATGTTTCGGGAAGGAGTTCATGTTGGCATGTGGAAAGACAAACGTGCTGTGTCATATATTACTACCCAGTATGAAGACAGAATGGTTCCAGTCGCAAATAAACGTGGCCAGGTTACTCAAAAGCCGGAAGCCATATCCAAGTATAATGATTATATGTCAGGAGTAGACAGGCAAGACCAGCTTTTAGCTTACTATCCTTGCGAAAGAAAAACTTTGCGTTGGTATATGAAGGTTGCCATCCACACATTCCAGCTACTGTTCATCAATTCAATGAAGATTTATAATAAATATTCAGGCCAACCTAAATTGTCTCTATATGATTACCGGTTGAATATCATAAATGCGCTGCTGCCAGAAGATCTATCAGAAAATAGACTTTCAAATACTCAAAGAAGTCGGGTGACACTCAATTCTCATATAATAAAGAAAGCCACTGAAATTACTTCGAATGGGCGACTCAAGCGAAAACCATGCCGACAGTGCACCAAGAATAAGAAACGTAGTGACTCTCCTTGGTATTGTGACACCTGTCCTGACAAACCTGGACTTTGTGTGCTGTGTTTCGACAATTACCACTCAGAACTTGGCCTGTAATAACCAATTTCTAACTATATTTGTTGATTGATAATTGTGTGTCATTACAATTCATACTTTTATATTGTTTATTTTGAAGTTTATTTCATTAGCGTTATGCAAGTAGTAACTAATAAAAACCACTCTTAAATAAATTAACGTGTATTATTCGTAATTAACAAAAAATCCTGTAATAAACTGATAACGCACCCGTGCGTTGTTCGGCACTGGTAATGAAAATTTCATTCCCAGTGCCGTGCACGCACAGGTGCGTGCTGGGTGTTTAAATACTGTAAACATATTTGGCCTTACGAATGAATTTCTATCCTGTGGGTGGCATCGAACCTGTTAAAACTATATAAATCCAACTTTCAAAAAGTTACGCACCCCTGCTATTCCCAATGACCTTGCATGGGTTTTGTTTACATTTGGTATCGCTTCTCGTTGGCCGTACTTTTAGTAGCGCCATCTAACCTGTTTAGAGAGAAAGCGAGAACGAAAACAGTAATGAACGACATCTATCGTCGAGTAGAAAAACTAATAGTAGAAAGGTCGTCGCGTCGAGTAGCGAAATATCGAGAAGCTTCCATAACTTTCTGCTACCAGGTAGTAGATGGCGCAATATTCCACAGTGTTCCAGAATACGAAAATGTAGTACCTATAAATACGGCGGGAGTCCGGGAACCTGCATGTCAGTTCATTTCGAGAGCGATTCAAGTGAGAATCGAGAGCGACAAGCGAGAAGAAAAGTGAAATACCTCTGCAATAGTGACAGTATAGTGCAATAGACCAGTTTATTTTGATATTGGTTTCTGTTACATAGAGAGTAGGTAGAGTAAATTCTTTCCGACTTGGTTCACCTGATACTTTGCCCGTGCCGTGAAATAAAGGAAAAAAACTTCAAAACCACTGTTTTCATTGGATTCGCCAAATCGCCAGTCCGTGACGTGAGATAGTGTTGGACAATTTTGGACCTGCAGACGTCATAATTTGTTGGACCGTTCGCCCTATCCATCACAGATTACTTAAATAAAGTAAAGTAATGTGTGAAATTATTAATGTTCACTCAAAAACCTTAATAATGGGCGATCTTAATACCAAACACCCCTACTGGCACTGCTCTTCTTCCAACATTCACGGTGAGGTACTCTTTGACCACATGATACACAACGAATACGACATTCTTGCGCCTTCATGTCCCACTCTAGTCCACTATCACAGTACACATAAACCATCAACGCCCGATATTCTATTAGCTAATTCTGTCTACCATCTTTCAGAGCTTCAGGTAATAACTGGCCTTTCTTCCAGAAAGGCCTTCTTCTTCTTTACCTGTTTACTTCACTTTAAGTGGGACAGTTAACAGACAAAAGCGCGTCATATTTAATTACTCTAAAGCTGATTGGAAAGGTTATAGAGCTCACTTGAATGAGTCTATAGTCTTAAACCATAGCACTTTTAATACTCCTCAAGAAATAGACTCTGCCATTGAACACCTAACCCAATCAATCTCTAATGCCAGAGACAGAAGTGTTCCTAAAATAACCAGTGTTGGTGGTCACAAACTTCCACGACGGATCAGATCACAAATAAAAATAAAAAATCGTCTTCGGAAATTGGCTCTAGAAGAATACCACCTATTTGAGCGTCGTCAGCTATTCTCTCAAGTCAACCACATGCAAAAATCTATCAAATCGAAGATTCAAGCTCTAAACGACAATGTCTGGAACCATAAATTAGCGAGAGTGACCAATCCCACTACAGACTTATGGAGAGTGATCAAATCATTAAACCATCAGCCCATCTCAATACCCCCTCTAAAAACGACAAATAACACCACTACCTCCTCAACACCTGAACAATGTGAAGCTCTAGCAAATGCCTTTTTAGAGAATATGAACTTAACTAAACAATGGGTCAGCGATCCTGGCACTGAAGATGCAGTCAAGGAATCGATTAGGCTTCTGGAATCCTATCAGATGCAAGAGTACATACCCATCTCTCACCAGGCCGAATAAAATCCGTAAACTATTAGGAAAACTAAAATCAAACAAAGCTCCTGGCTTTGACGGCCTAGGAAATGGTTTATTAAAAAATCTCCCTCAAAAAGCAATAGTTTATTTGACCAGTGTTTAATGGCTGTTTACACTCTGCTTACTTCCCCAGTACACTGAAACACGCTAAGATTATACCTATTAAAAAGCCTGGGAAAGACGAGTCTATGCCAACTAGCTATCGTCCAATTAGCTTATTGCCAAGTTTAGGGAAGCTTCTTGAAGCAATCATCTTATCCCGCCTCACAAAAATGACTACGCATTTGTTGATCCCTGAGCAATTTGGTTTCCGTAGCTCTCATTCGACCACACAACAACTAGCCAGAGTAGCAGAACACATAGCGCATGGGTTAAACCGCGGCCTCTCCACTGGAATGATTTTATTAGACATAGAAAAAGCTTTTGACTCTGTTTGGCACGATGGCCTATTGCACAAATTAATTAGATATAAAGTACCTCTCTGTCTAGTAAAACTCATTCAGAATTACCTGCGAGATCGATCTTTCTCCGTATATGTAGGTAGTGACCGCTCTGCTCCTAAGATAATCCCAGCCGGCATACCTCACGGCTCGCTCGTAGGTCCATACGGCTTCATACTTTACCTGAATGATATACCTAAACAAGCCCACATACAACTTGCCATCTATGCTGATGATACAGCAACATTCACGACAGACAAAGACATTGATGTTATCACTGGACGGCTACAATATTCTTTGGAACTACTCAGCAATTATTTTCAAACCTGGAAACTTAAGCTGAATTCTACAAAAACCGAAGGCATTCTGTTTACCAGAAAACGGACAGTTCCTACGAAAGTTGTAACTATCGATGGCTTTCAGATAACATGGCGTGTTTCAGTTAAATATCTAGGTATAATATTTGACAAAACACTTAACTGGAACAAAAACACAGAAATTATTATAAACAAAGGTGTAAAAGCTCTAAACTCATAAAACCTATTCTGAACCGAAAATCTATTCTCAGTCCCTCAACCAAATTGCGTATTTATTCTACATTGGTTAGACCTTGCTTAACTTACGCTCCTCCTGTTTGGTCTAGTCTAACAGACACTAAGTATAATAAACTACAAACTATCCAAAATAAAGCCCTAAAAATATCGTATAACACACCATTTCGTACTAATCTTAAAATATTACACAACTAACTGAAATATCCTCTCATAAAAGACTTCATTTTAAAAACCTCACGTAAATTTTATTTACATAAAAACCCATCACACTGCAATAGTTTAATATCAGCGATTGGTAAAAGTAGACTCAATACGTTATCTTATGCCCGCACGTACAATCGATATCGACTCCCCCATCACTATTTCCTTCGTGACGTATCATGACGACAGCTCGCTTACTAGACGACGCCGCTCGCGCGGCCGGTTTAAGGTCGATTTATATCTACAGACATTGAGTGTGGCAGACCCGTGCCGTGGCAGACAAAATGATATTCTTCCATACAGTAACTATTAACGTATTTATATCTATCGTAACACGGCCGCACAGACGCTTACAGACACTTGTCGTGCCCGGCCAGTATTCTCGGAAAGAATATTTTGTCTGCGCGGTTCATATCTGTACCTACGTGTCTGTGGCTCCTTGCCGGGCAGTGTGAATAGAGTGTCGGAACTGCGTACACGTGCTTTCTTTTTTATTTTGCATTTTTACAATGGATAACGAAAAGCTCATAGAATTTGTACGAGATTACAAATACCTTTATGATTTAAGTGATAAAAGGTATAGTGATAATCAGAAAAAGGATCAGGCGTGGAACGAAATAGGAATAAAACTTAATAGTAATGGTGAGTACATATTTTATTTTTTTATAATGTATTTTACACTTTTTTTTTAAGATCTTTATTTAACATAACAATATTTAAAGATATTATTTTAAAAATAGACACAGTCACATAATATAATTTACTTAATTTTAATTTGATTTGACAGGCTAATGACGCCTTTATTAGTCTTACAACAACAATAGTATGTTGGGTTTTTATTAGATAGGTAATATTTTTTCAACTTAAAATTAGTATAGTTATGGTCAAACGACAGGGCACCGCCACCGATATAATCACCTAGTAGTTTAACGCTCCTTCGGGTGAATCGAAAAACCTAGCAAAATTCTCTCTGACATTAAATGCGGCTACCTGATGATTTCCACCCTGTCTAGGTAGGTTTGACAAAGAATATGATGCAATAATGTCTTCTTCATTATGTGAATGCTGAGAACCACCAGATTTTATATAATTATGTAAGATACACGTCGCCATAATAACATTGTCTGCATTATCTGGATCAAGTTGTATTCTCCTGTTATAGATACGAAATTTTTGAGACAAAATCCCAAATGCATTTTCGACAACTTTTCTTGCACGAGATAGTCTATCGTTGAATATATTTTTTCTTTGGTCACCTAGTTGAGGTTTAGGATATGGTCTCAGATAAGTTGTCAAAGGGAATGCTTCATCTCCTATGATAACATATGGCGCTGTAATTTCAGTGCCAGGTAAATTTGTGCTTTCTGGAACGTTAAATGTGTTTGAAATTAATGCTTTTCCGATGTTTGAATTTGAAAAAATACCTCCGTCACTGTTTTTTCCATAAGCGCCGACGTCGACACATATAAACTTGTAGTCAGCGTCCACAATTGCCATCAACACGATTGAAAAAGTTTTTTTATAGTTAAAGAACTGAGATCCAGAGTTTGCCGGAGCAGTTATTTGAACGTGCTTGCCGTCAATGGCTCCTATACAATTTGGAAAATTCCAAGTATTCCAAAACTCCTCTGCGATTTTTTGCCACTGTTCTTTTGTAGGGACAGGCATTGTTTCACTCATCAGCCGTTCTATTATTGCACTGCAAACCTCTTTCACTATCTTGTGTACAGTGCTTACTCCTAGTCTATAACTAAATGCTATAGAAACGAAGGAGTCCCCAGTAGCCAAAAATCTGCAAAGAAAAACATTATGATATTATGATTATGATATTTGTTTTCCTTGTTTCAGGAAATGAATGTAAAAAAGCATGGGCACTGTTGCGAGATGCCTTCAGACGTTCTCATAAAAAGAAAAAAGATACGAAAAGTGGACAGGCTAGTGTTCGTGAAAAAAAATGGAAGTACGAAGAAGAAATGTCTTTTTTGTTACCGTACATGAAAGAAAGGCCGACTAAATGTCCAATTCCACCTGTACCCGGTTTTAATGATTATGCACACGAGGAAGAGGTTGCTCAGTCACCTGAGGTTGAGCAACAAACGACTGACACATTTACACCTGAGGTTAGTCAACAAACTGTTGGTACATTGCCAACTACACCGTCCCCAGCTCAAACTCCAAAGCACCCTCAGCCAAAGGGTAAACGAGGCCAAAAAGCAACTGATGAAACACCTAGTACTGTACTAATGAAGTATATAATAGAGAGTAAAAATAATACTCCACCGCCGGACGACATCGAACAAGTTATGGCTGGAGTTGTAACTACATTGCGATCTTTTCCGCCCAGAGAGAGGGCTATTGCAAAAGCAAAGATATTTAAAATAGTATCTGACATGGAAATAGACATACTGAGCAAGCCATCAACGAGTTCTACGGTATCCACGCCATCAACATTTGACACTTATGAAGACAATACTCCTATGCCAGAAACAATACAAGATTTTTACCAAGGTTTTCAGCCAGACCTTACTGACGAAAAGGTGTATCGGCACTTAGAATAGTATAGTATTCCACTTTGTTAACACAATAATAAATAATTCTGTAATAAATCTTACCTGAGACATACTGCTAGCTTTTCTTTTGGTGACGAGGCTTCCTTAAAAACTGTATCTTGTTTGGTTATCAGCAATTCAATTTTATTTAGTAAAATGTCAAACTGATACCGGCTCATACGAAAATAACCTTTGGGTAGAAAGGTCGTATAAACCATTTTGGCCAAATTGAGTTATATACACCATTTTTCTCAGAATTTTTTTCTCTATCGATCTGTTTATACGAAATGCAGAAATTCGCACAAAAATGGTTAATACGACCCAGAAATTTTCGGTCATTGAAAATTTGTAAAAGCCGAATGTTTTTTGTTTTGTTGTTTGTTATGATGTAATGACCATAATTTATATTAACTCAGGGCGTAAAAATAGTCGTTAATTGTAAATGGTTTATACGCCCTAACGTGTTAAATGCACTACCTAAACATAGTTTAAATTCGACGTCGTAAATCTAAAGGCAGTTCGCGACGTTGGTGTATAAACCATGTTCATTGCAAGAAGCACTTTACGACCGACACACAAGGCTCGCATTTGGCGCGAAGCGGCAAGCAGAAGAGCGAGCGGGATAGACAGATACCGGCGCATTTGTTTACTTGGATGCGAGTTCGCGCACTGAGCGTTTCGTCACAAGTTTCGTTCTGGATCCGCATTAACGACTCAACAATTTTATAGGAAATGGTTTATACACCCTTCAAGCTATGATATTTTATAATAGACTAGCAAGTACGAAGTAACAAAAATTATAAACAATCTTCGTCATCTTGCTGGAAATGGTTTTTACGACCTTCTTCGCTTAAAATATTTTCTTTTATTCCCTCAAACGACATGCTACTAATATTAGACCTGCATTTACAACTCACGTTTTTTCAAGGGATGGCTTAAAAACCTTTTAATCGCAAAATAAAATCTTGACCCGAGCACATAGTAAAACAACGCATATTGTTATAAAAATAATGTTCAATATTGTATGGCATAAAATTTTGTAAAATAATACAATAAACATGTTTAAGGACTCGACACGAAAAATTTTATTGCAAAATGATTTAAACCTTTATAGTAACCGTAACTTTTATCTAAGCTATTTTCCTATACCTATTGTCTGTGACTTTATTTCTTATTATCAGTTCAACCCAACAAGTAGAGCCCGCAGTTAATATGCCACACAATATATCACAACATTCACAACAGAGTATTTTATCGGATAGTGACGTTATAGAAGACAGACTCTGAACGACCTGCAAAACGTGCCAAGAAACCACAAACAATAATTATGGATTCAACCACCAGTAATAGTGACAATACTTTTAGCACGTCTATGAATACGTCTTCACTATCCCATCCTTATTATGACAACGATGCTATCATTTAATAGTCCTGTAAAAGCTGACACAAATAAAAAAAATAACATAATTTCAAACATAATTATTAAAAAGTCAAGTACAAAAAGTAACAAAGAAAATGTATTATCTTCATCTTCTATAACTATTGTAAATAATTCCCCGGATAAAAATGTCACCTTATCCACGAGCAATATGAATGAAAATAATGCCCCAGTGGATGTCGATACTGACCTTAATGCCGTTATACCTTCGATGTACGTTGTCAGAGACACAGAACCAAATACACTAGCTCCAGTAATTGTATCTGACCATAATGTTGCGACACCTTTGAAATACTATGTTGATGCTGCAGACCCAGATTTGTCTACTCCAGCTTATCTAGATACTCACCTAGATACTTCTTTGTACAATGTTGATGCTGCAAGTTCAGGCTTATCTCCTACAGTTGTTATTAATACTGACCTAAGTTCGATGAATCTCGTTTTACCCACTCTTGATGCACATAACGTCCTTAACATTGCAAGTACTTCAGGTTACAATGCCGCTGCAGACCCTGTTTCCTTCTGCAGATAATAAATACAAACTAACCTGTATACTGATACTTCTTCGATAAAGAACGCTAACGCTGCAAGTCCATGTTTGTCTGCTAAAAAAGCTAAAAAGCGTCCAGTACGTGCCATGCATAAAAATATTTTAGATTTCTTGTCTGATGACGATACTGGTGACTATTCTGCAGGGAGTTCAGACGACTGGGCTCCAGAAAATACAAGTGAATCAAGTGATTCAGATTTTTAAAAAAGTTGAAGAAATTTAAAAAACAAGAAACAGATTTAACTAAAAGAGAAAAAATATTAAAAGTCAACAAAAGAAAGTTAGGAAAAATTAAAAAGGAAAATGGAAAAGAATATGAAACTGAAAAAGGAAAGGTTGTAGAAGATGCAAAGTAACCCTTGTAATCCCGACAAATGCAAAAGAGGTTACTACAATATAACGAAGGAGAGACGAGCTACTTTATTCAATTTGTATTGTAATTTGGACTGGCAACGTCGAAAGGATTGGTTGGTACGAAGTTCACACGTTGTGCCTTGTGCAAGAAAAAGAACTGATCCAATTTTAAGCAGAAGAACCCTTACTTATGAGTATTACGTCAATTATGAGTACAAATTTATAAAATAAGTTACTTTTTAGTACATAAGTTGGTTACGTTTAGTGCTTGATCGTTTTTTATTTATTTTTTATTTAGTTGCAATTCAATAAATTACTTAGTAAGTAAGCCTTAGTATAAAGGGTTTTTTAATATGTACAAAAATTAAAAAAAAAAACGATCAAGTCATAATTTGATAAATGATTAAAATGCCTGATTACTTTAATTTAGAAGAAGTTTGAATAATTTTTGTTTTTTATGACTAAGTAGATTTTTTTATTTCACTTTTCAGTTTAAGTTGTTATAATTATTTTTTCAATTTAAAAAGTCTGTGTAAGAGTCCAACGTTGGACTCTTTTCAGAAAACAATCGTCTGTGTACGGTCCAACGTTGGACCTCTGTTGACATGCGTCGTATTTTGACGTATTATGCTTATTAAACCTGTGTCAATCCCGCTCAAACTTGCACAGAGTAAACTAGATAGATACATCTACTCTATTACGTCTTCAGTGAACGGAATAACTGAGTGAACATAGATACGGAAGGTCACAAAGCCAGTCGACCGCCCGCTCGCGCGCAAGTCAGTTGTGTTTTTTACGCGTCGCGCCAAAACGTTTGTTTTTCTTGTGATTTGTGTGTTTTTGTGTGTTTTGTGGGTGAACTACAATGCCTGGGTAAGTAATAAACATTTTTCAATGCATAAACAGTGCAGTTCATTAAGATTTTGACCAGAATGTTCATTTCAACAAACATGAAAAACCGTTACTACTGTTGACTAAACATTTTGCGATATTTTGGCGATAACTATTGATAGAAATGCAAACTATGGCTATTACGTAAGTTTTTATTTATACTACTATAGATATTAGGCGTTTAATTTGAATGTTATCGTATTTTTATTGTGTACATTTTGAAATTAGAATTACGTAAAACGTTAGGTAGAAATACGTAATTCTAATACGTATTTGTGTAATGTTTTTGTTAGGCAGCATACCTTTTTTATGTGATTAACGTTTTGTAGATATCTTCAAAATGTAGGATGTTGAATTAGATTTCAAAGAAGACTGGCGAGAATGGACCCACTTGATTTAAAAATAAAGGAGGCGTCGTTTACTTGCAAGTCTTTGTGAATTTAAATTACGAACTTGATAAAGGATTATATAAAAAATATTGAGTTTTTAGCTCATAGGAATTAAAAGTTACAAATAAATTAAATCTAATAAAAATAAGTTGTCATGCAATTTACGAACGCATCGCGTGTCTCTGATTGCATTCCAATCTTCATAATTAAATAAATTCATCACCTACTTACACTTGTGAACGTTCACGTTTGGCAGTTTTTCTTTTCTTGTTTTACTTAAAACGTAAAGTAAAAAAAATATTACAAAAGTGAATATGCAAAAATACACATTTTTAATAAAAAATAATTACAACGCTAGCATGTTTAATTGCTAACCTTTGTTATGCGAACGTAAATTGGAACGTTTGCTATTTGAGACTGCTGTCAGTCTGTGTGATGTCATTGTCCTTCCATCGTTTGTTTTTAACGGCTAACTTGGGATTTCAATGCGATTTTGTGGAGTATTTTTGACGACTTGGCTTTCTATTTGGACTGACGATTCTGCAATAACGACTACCGTTTTTGCCTTTGGATTCCGATTTGCAAGTGATTTCGATTTATTTACCCTGCAAAATGCGTTGTGTTAATTGTCAATTACGCATTGCACGATTACGAAGACATCGTGTATTCGATGAAAACGCTCAGTTAATTGAGAAAGTACAGAGATGGGTTTATCCACGTGATGTAAGTATTCTAATAATAATATGTACTTATTTATATTTGTCTGTGTCTGTTGGTTATAATTATAAACTCGTTTTCCTATTGCAAGAAACGAGTTAAACCTACCTACATATTTATGTCAATAGCTGTTAGAGGGTAGAACATTCGACTGCACGTTGGTGGTCTCAATCCGATTTTTACAGCTATTTTACATGGTAGCAGCACAGGCAAATTGCATAGATCTACTGTTACTGCAGCTGGTGTATTTAATGACTATAACATTATTATTATTTGGGCATAAACAAAGACTTAAAAACTGTTTTTTTTTTTCACGAAATTAACAAAAATATGTATTATATATATTATATTTTTTTAGATAACTCGAGACAGCTATATTTGTCATTCCTGTTGGGAGTTGATAAATCACAACCCGGATCAAGATGCTAACCTCCAGCAACTTGGCCATCGCAATGTATGTTTTGGATGTGGGAGATCCATATTGAGAATTAGGAGCAGATTGGTAATTAGACCAGAAATGTCTGAAAGAGAAATCCAAATAGGAAATGTTGTGGCTGAATGGATAAGACCCCGTCAGGTAAATCATATTTCATATAAAAATCATAATAGGTACAATATTTTTTATGTTTTCTAAGACTGAATTGTTGGTGCTGTAGTTAAGCAATTGGCTGCTGCGCCGCATATCCCAGATTCAATTTCCATGTGGAACCAATATTTCTGAAGTTCCATCATAGGACCACTAGACATGTGGCATTGCGCCACCGGTACATGGTAGACATCCCACCCCTACGCACAAAACGTTTTAGGAACACAGTTATTGTGCGTACAGCCAAGGAGTGGAATTCCATACCGGAGTCACTGTTTCTGATAGCTACAACTTAGGGGTATTCGAGTGAAGAGTGAATAGGTTACTCTTATAGGCAAGCGTGCTCCATCATCAACCACATCATTGGTTACGATCAGGTGAGATGGTGGTCAAACACAAGCATATCAATAATAAAAAAAAAAAATTTTGTATGGCCTACAGATATTTGTTCTGGATCTGGGTGTTAGTGTAGGTGAGTTTACATGTTTATGAATGCCCCCATGATACAAGAGATATTCCTAATGTGGCGCAAAATATAAAAGAAAAACTATTCTCTAATAAAATTGTTCTTTAATAATTGTAATTGGTAAGGTTAATAAGGTGTAACCATTAAAGATAATATTATAATGATTAATTTCACCTCAATTACTCTATAGAAATTGACTTTTTAGTTTTATAATTGTGTATGATTGTGAGTCAATGTGTTTATTTTTAATTCCTTCTGCTAGTTTATAAATCCTACCCACATATATTTATTATTTTTGTTTTTTTTTTTTCAACCTGTAATTTTTATTGTTTCAGCTGACAAATAGTGATGAGATTTGTGTACCTTGTTATTTACGCGCTCAAAGAGTGTTAAACAGCTCTCAGAGAAGTTCTACCCCTGCTGCCCCTTCCACTCTTGTTCCAAGTGATACTATACAGCCAGAGCAAAAAACAGAGAATGTTCCATCTACATCTGGAATTCCATTGCATGAAATATCTGCTGAGCAAATATTGCCAGCAACATTAACAGATGACACCGCAGAAGTTGAAGAGGTTGGCTTGTCAATTACCAGTCCTCCATTGCAGGTAACTGGTACTGAACAAATCACATTACCTACATTGAGAAGAGCAGCAGACACGGCACGTCATTGCCTGTTTTTGGAGTGCAATGATAGTGAAAAGCGACGTGTGCCGGATGGGCTGAGAAAACAAATTATTAGGGATTTCAATTTTTATATTCCCAGAAATGCCCGAAGTTGCAGTTTTCATTTAGGTGCCAACCTATTTCATGAATTATATGCTGCTGAAAATGCAATATCAACATTTAGTGCAGCACAAATAGAAGAAATCGTGTTTTTGCTAGCAGATGAAACTAAATTAGATTTTCAAAATCATGAAAATATTGATGATCATCTTTTTAAGTACTGGTTTGGACGGACAAAAGCTGAATTTAATGAAGTATTAGTAGAAGTACCTCAATTAAATGACCCTAAAATGAAAAGCGGTTTTAGTGCACTTCTGTGCAAAATGCGGACTGGAGATAGCGATGAGAGAATCTCAGCATTATTTCAAATACCTAGAAGAACACTCGAGGAATATATGAATAAAGTACGAGTTATCCTTTGCCAACACTATGTGCCTAGGCATTTGGGATGGGCACACAAACCTAGGCATGAATTTGTGGCCAGAAATACTGCTCTGGCTGAACACCTTTTTGGAAATCCTGAAACGCCCATTGAAGAAAGGCGTTTAATTGTAATTGCTGATGGAACTTACTTAAGTACCCAAAAAAGTAGCAACTACTCATTCCAAAAAGCAACTTATTCCCTTCACAAGTATTATAACTTAGTGAAACCTTTTCTAATAGTTTGCTGCGATGGGTATATTATAGAAGCTGTGGGACCATATCCAGCCACTAAAAATGATGCGTCTATAATGAATGACCTTATATCACAGGGAGGTGCGTTTACATACTTGTTTAGAGAGGATGATGTTTTTATTTTAGATCGTGGGTTTAGAGACTGTGCAGACAACATGACAGCTAAAGGTTTTTTAACACATATGCCTGAAACTGTTTCAACAGGGGAAAGGCAACTTTCTACTCTCCAAGCAAATATCTCGAGATGTGTTACCATGAATCGATGGGTGGTTGAAGCTGTTAATGGAAGGTTTAGTAGAGATTTTAAAATATTCCGTGAAGATTATTTAAATAAAAGATGTCCTCATATTATGGAAGACTTTCGAATTGCTGCTGCATTTTTGAACCATTTTGCTGTCCAATTCAGGGAAAGAGCTAATGTACGTGAAGTTATCGAAATAATAGATGAAAAAATATTTGAAAACAATGAACTCTGTGAAGTTGTACGACAACATAATTTAAATATGAGATCTACACTGTTTCAAAATATCTCACAAACAAATATAGAATTCCCTGAATTGACCATAAATGACTTGGAATTAATTGCTCTAGGTACATATCAAATAAGGCAAGCAAAATCATATATTGGGGAGCATCTAAGAGTCCACGAAATGTACACTTTAGAAGTATGCCAGGATAATGCACCTCTACAAGGGATATTTAATGACAGCCAGCCATCTATTATACGTGGTAGAATTAAATCTAGGCATATAGGAAGTAAGTCTTACTTTACATACATTGCATTTGATAGAAGGCTGGAGGGGCGAAGTGCTATAGTAGGCTATTACTGCCACTGCCCTGTAGGAACACGGACAGTAGGCTGTTGCTCTCACGTTATGAGCATATTATGGTACATGGGTTATGCCAGACACCAGAACTATGTTTCTGCACCAGCCTCATTCTTAGACAATCTTTTAGTTAGGTAAATAATGTTTTAAAAAGTTGTCTAAAAAAAAATGAAGCTGGTTCTGAAACATACATAGTTCTGGTATGTGATAATACAAATTATTGTACTGATAAATTCATTATCCTCGTGCTACTATGTTGTGATAATAAATTAAATAAATGATTTCTTAATAGCGAAGTATATTGTTTCATTCAGCAAAGAACATCTTTTTATTTAATAGTGTAAGTAACGCCATCTATTTGGTACCATATGCTTCATTGTTTTTACCCAATAAGGAAGTAGGTACCTACCTATAGTTTTACCAGCAGGCTAAGATAAATGACTTTTCTGTTAGCGTTCTCACCAAACACTACCTAAGTACAAAATAACTGGATGGCATTTTTGTTTGTACCATTAGGTATAGTGTGCGGCATATAAGTTGAACCAAAATTGCCGTCGTTGCTATGGTTACGCGCAACCCCCCTGTGCTGCTGACCCGAAAATCTGTTACTGCGCATTGAAGGCCATTTTGTTTCAACTTGCCGTCTGTCACCTTTTTTTTTTTTTATGGTGGGAAAAATCATGCATTGATATCCCCCCGCCCTTGGGCGGAGCGGGAGATAGTGTCAGACTCTTACTGACTAAAAGACCCACCCCGTTCCTTCTAGCCTTCATACCAGGGCTCGAGCGCCCTTTCGGATAACCCTGGCCCCAGTAGGCTTCGACCCGGCTGGGTCCCTGCTGTTGCTGACAACTCCTTGAGGCGCGCGGGAACAGTGCGCGCCGTCGACGACTTGGGCTTGGTCCGGACAGTTACCGGACGGCCGGACAGTGAGCTACCCATTGCTCACTGTCCGCAAGCCCGCGCCTACGTTGGCCGAAAATCGGGATCAGAATCCCGGCGGCGGCGGCGGCGATAACGCCGTTGCCTGATGCGTTCGGCCTCCTCCTTTGCGAGCATTACTGCTTCGCAGAAGTCGGCGACCGCCTGCCACTCCTCCTCGCTCCGGACCATAGCCTCAACCAAGGCCAGGCGCGAGAGGTCTCCGCCGCCGATCGCCCCCACGAGGGCACGGCGATGCTCCGCCCAAGCAGGGCACACCTCGACTGTGTGCTCCACCGTGTCCTCCGGGCGTTACCGGGCGTCACTTCCGCATGAATCGAGTGCAGGAAACTCCCGAACGAACCATGTCCGGTGAGTACCTGCGTCATGCGGAAGGTAAGGACGCCGTGAGGTCTTTCCAGCCACTTACTTACCGCCATGATTGTGGCGTGCCCAGCACTGGGTTGCGATAGTCGTTGACGCCATTTCACCATGAGATCCCGCCGGAGCTCTGTCCGCCATGCCGTGACCTGTCGCGACAGCGGACTTTCACCCCGGGCCGTCACTTGTGTGTGACGTGACAGGTAATGTCATTGCCGTACATTTTGTACTTGGCGTTTGGCGGGAACGCTAACAGAAAAGTCTTGCTTGCTGCGATTAATCTAGGCTATGCTTAAGCTGTTGATCCCCGCACGAACGCCCGCGTTCGTGCGCCATTGTCTTACTATTGTGTCTCTAATTACACTACTCAACCAGTTAAAGACATCATTCATCTATAGTTTTAGCCAAGTCACTACCTACCACCAAGTCCCTAGTTCACAAATATTTTCATCTATAAGATTTTTAGGTTATAATCTTCTACCTCGCATAACTTTTTTCTCCTAACTTATAAAATTGACTATGCATTTGCATTTTTGCTAGTTTTGTATAGATCTAGAAGTAGTACTAAGTTTCAATAATGTACGGTTCTAATATCAGTGGGTCCCAATTTACATACAAGTTCGCCATTCTTCTTTAGTCAACAGAATTCAAACAGTGATCCAAAGTTCGAGTAGGTGTTTTTTGCTCCTCTTTTCAAGTGGTTCGTTCGGTTATCCGATACAAATAAACTAAACATTTCTAACAGCTGAGACTCTGTCTGTGTAATGAATGTGAACCAAACATTAGTAAAAAAATGTAACCCAAGCCGCCAGATGTTTAAAAGTCACCGGAATAGAAGTGTAAACAAACGTTATCTTTTGTTTCGAACGCGGCACTTAAAAATGACGTAATGTTATTGTTCAGCTTGTGGTATGTTATAAATGTATTACGAGGTCTGTTCTTTTGTTTGATTTATGTGAACTAAAGTGTACTTGTGTAAGTAAAACAATAACTTTTTGAATCAATGGTCTATTTATTTTATTAAAATTACATTAACACAAGAAACTGGTAAAAAAACCCTCACACTGAACATACACGACACTTACGAATACATGACAAGGTAAACCTACAACAATGTATATATATCCTGTTAGGTAATTTAATAACGATTCTAATGATATAACTGGTAATGAGCTAGCTAACGTAGTTTTGAAGATAACGTCGTTTTAATAAGACGCGCCGAAATTTCCCGCCAATAATTCGCGAAATTCGCGAACGTACACATAAGTGGCAAATTCGGCGATTAGCGCGACACAGTTGAAAGGTTAAGTATGTTGTACCATTATTGAAATAATAGTAAATGTTGATTAGAAGGTATTATAATACACTTAATAAATGTAGATTTCGTATTTCAGGTAGTTTTATTTTATTTGAATCGACCATTATTGGGTATTAGAATAATAATACCCAATAATGGTCGGTTTTTTTGCTGGCAACACTGCCTAAGTGACATGTCAAATTTGTATTCCGTATTTTAAAATTTAATTTAAATAGTATTTAAGTATAATTAATGTGTAATTGTTTGTGTAAACATAGTATAATTGCATAAATCGTCAGGATTATCGTTTTCCTGGAAAAATATATATATCACGAGTTCTCGGTGTCGACCGGTTGTCTCACCGGTAACCTAAACGAACAGCTGACGTTTGAACTACGGAATGTCACGGGGAGTATATTGTTTAATTATTTGTTATTTTATTATAGCACACTTGTCAATTTAAGTTAAAACACGATCTTGCAAGTATTATCTTTTTAATTTAGTTCACTTAACACTCAGCGTGTTGTATCGTGTTTTGTTTACATTGTAGAAAACGAAACGTACATTTTAATTCATAATTTGGTTATTTAATTATATCCCGATAATATTATACTGGTCAACCACGCTTCTGGTCTTTATTTTGCATTAATGTATTGGTCATTATTCTGATAAAAAGCTATTAAGCCAGACTTTCACATTGTAATCAACTTACCCACATTAAGTAAAAGTAATATCAAAGGCAATGAAAAGCAAGAAAACTCAATAATTATTAGCTTTTCAAACCAAATCAGCAGTGTAACTCATTTCTTTACTGAACTGCACTTTCTTGATCTTATTTTTCCCCATTCATTTCCAACTTTTCTTTATTTTGTCATCTTTTCGGTTCTCACTGTTTCTTTTTTTTTTCTATTTCCAGTAAGTAACTTATTCTGATACTATGTCTGTGATGACCCGTAAGGCAAAAGCTCTGGATATGGAGCTTAAATTGAAAACTGCCCTCGAGGAGCTCAAAGAATCAAAACTCCAATGCCAGCAAATATTGCAAGAGAATGAAGAGGGTGAGAGGGAAATAAAGAAGATCTGAGTCTAAGAAGTCTTTAATAATACAAGCCTTAAACGAGAGTTGGTAGCGATTACTCAGCAATACCAAGATGTTGTGGATGAACGTGACCAACTGCGAGTGATCACGGATGGTTTCAATACATGTAGTAACTTATATGAGGAAGCATTGTGTAAGGTTAGGGATCTAGAAGATGAATTAGTTCATGCTAATAGTCATATTCATAAATTGCAGAAGGAAAGGGAATGTACTCAGACTGAGGAAACTAGCCGTTTATATGATGAAATATTAAATTCAAATTTTAACCCTCATTCCTTAGGAACAATACAGCTTACTGAAGATTCTCTAATAAAACACAATAATAATAATTATAAACTTAGTCAAAATACTATTAAAAAATATGCAAGACTGAATAAAATCATTAAAAAATGTAAAAACCACAAGAAACAACAAAAACACTTTTCCATAAATATTCAACTACGGAAAGAACGTGTTAATCTTATTAATCAATTAAATAACTATCAGATTAAGTTAGAAGACAGTATAAATATTTATGAAATTGACACTCAGCGCTTACAGTCTGAAATACAGAGTCTTGATGAGTCGCTAAAGTCAATTTATAACAAATATGTATGTTCAAAGAACCAAATAAAGGAACATATCCTTGCTACAAACGAGTTGGTAGACAAAGTAGACTTACTTACTCGTAGTAACAACAAATGTACCTGTCAGAGAGAATCTCAGTCTAACCTGGCTGGCCTCCAACTTGTGGTAACAGAGGACACATCCCAGGCCATCAGAGCTCAGGACTGTATTACCAGCCAGGTACCCCACATTCAGCAAGAATTAACTCAAGGGGTAGATCCAGTAAATTGTAGTTATTCCTCCCACAACAGCGGGGATTATCAATCAATTATCTTTTCAGACAGTATAGGAAGAGGTTTAGGGCAATTAATTAGTAACAACCTCCCTTTTTCTTCTCAAAACCATTGTAGGCCTCAAGCTTCATACCATCACATAATGTCATTAGTTAATGAACAAGTATATGGTCCCAATGCTATTATAACTGTATTTGTGGGTAATAGCTTAAATGTGAATAAAGATGATATCACAAATAGTGTCACAGAACTATTGAAGATAAATTGTAAGAAGATTATCCTGTGTGCTTTTCCATACTTTGAGCATTTGTCATATAGGCAAAATAAGTACATTCATATGCTAAATATGCATATGCATTTTTTAGTTAGTCACCATAGTGATAAGTTTTTATTTTTTGACATCAACAATTTTGTTGATAAACTTTTCTCGACTAGGTATACTGTGTACCTACCTATTATATTTAGACGTCAAATAGCAAAGCTATTAGCTTATAATATTCACTCAGACATAGTTAGTATGTCGAAGTCCTCAATCATTGATTCCACCGTTAGTAATAGTACTAATGTTATGTTTGCTGACTCCAATACTTTAAACGAGCTAATAAGACAATAGTTGGTACTGTTGGCAATTTAGGTCAAGTATCTTCTAGCATTCAAGCTAAAGGGGCTAAGCAAAAATCGTTTAATTTGTTTCTTCAAAACATTCAGGGTTTTTCTTCAAAACAATTGGAAATAGAATTATTTTTAGAAAAAACTATGTTTGACATCATTTGTTTTACTGAGCATTGGTTAAAGGATTTTGAAATGCTAATCAATTTTGAGAATTATAATGTGGGCAGTTCTTTTAACCGAAAAACAATGTTACGTGGGGGTTCACTGATCCTAATTAGGAATAGTATTAAATTTAAAACTCGTAAAGATATAGTTGCTTTGTCCGTTGAACATAGCATTGAACTGTCTTGTGTTGAGCTGGATAGGCATATCATAGTGTGCGTTTACAGGCCCCCTAATTATCAAAACTACTCTATTTTTGAGTCTGTCATGGAAGATGTTATGGCAAAACTTGCAACTGGTAACAAATTAGTAATAATCTGTGGAGACTTTAATGTTAATATTTTAGAAAATAATTCAGATAGCAGTAGATTATTAAATCTCTTCAAATCATTTAATTTATTTAATGTGTTTATAGAACCTACTCGAACTACGACTACTACTGCTACATGTATCGATAATGTTTTTTGTTGCTGCAACTATTTAGAAAAGGCCATTGTAAATTATCTGCCCTCTGATCATAGCGGCCTAATGGTAACTTTTGAATCCAACTTACCCATACAACAAGTGCAGATTCAGTCCAGACCAATAACATCCGGTAAACTAAATAAATTTAACAGCACTTTAATTAGCAAGTTAGGTGATTGGAATCTTGAAGTGAAGAATGGTAATTTTTTGTATAACGATTTTTTTTCAATAGTCCAAACTGAGTTCAATAAGACTTTTGAGAAAAAAACTAAAAGTATCTGCCCTAAGTTTAGGTTTAGTGACTGGGCAACTAAAGGAATCAGAATAAGTAGGGAAAGACTTTTTGAGCTGTATGGCCTTAAGCCTATTATTAACACTGAAACTTTTAATAAGTATGTTGCTACATATTCAAAAATGTTTAAAAACACTTGTAAGGCAGCTAAGGCCTTGTACATTAGCAACAAAGTTAAATCGGCAGATAATAAAATAAGAACGGTTTGGAAAATTATAAATAATGAAACCAACAGGAACAAAATACATAACAATGATTACACATTGGAGACACATCATGGTCTTATTAGCGATAACAAATTAGTTGCAGAAGAATTTGTAAATTTCTTTGCCAGTATACCAATTAAAACTACTGAAGCCCTAAATTCGTCGCCATCGCATGCTTTTAGTTTATTACAGGCGAACGTTGCAGCCTGTTCGACTGAATTTAACTTTAAGCATATAAACCCTATAACTGTAATAAAAGCTTTTAAACAAATCAAGGTTAAATTGACAGAAGATTTGTGGGGTATGTCTATCAAAGTTTGTACCTCAATTATTGAGACTATAGCGCCGTACTTAGCTATAATATTTAATTTGTGTATAGATCAAGGAGTTTTTCCGGATCTGATGAAATATAGTAAAGTGATACCACTTTTTAAATCTGGGGACAGTAAAGACACTAATAATTATAGGCCGGTGTCCGTTTTGCCGGTTTTTAGCAAGATATTTGAAAAGGTGATGTTAAATCAAATGCTTAATCATTTTAACACAAATAACATCTTACACGATAAACAGTATGGTTTCACCAAAGGACGTTGTACAACTGACGCTGGTGTCTCCTTACTAAAACACATTTTTAATGCGTGGGAAGAGGCACAGGATGCTATAGGCATCTTCTGTGACCTGTCTAAGGCGTTTGATTGTGTGGTTCATGAAACATTACTCCTGAAACTTGAGCATTACGGACTAGGCAAAACAGCTTTAAGCTTATTAAAATCTTATTTGATTGACAGACAGCAACAAGTTCAAATAAACGGTGTCAATTCGTCGGGATTAAATGTGAAAATGGGGGTACCCCAAGGTTCAATTTTAGGTCCTTTTTTATTTTTAGTTTATATTAATGATTTACCCTATTTGTTGCAAAATAAACTTAATATGGTGTTGTTTGCCGACGACACTTCTTTGATTTTTAAGATAAATAGAAGGACTAATAATCTTGACGACGAAAATAACGCACTACTGCAGGTCCAAAACTGGTTCACTGCTAATAATCTAGTTTTAAACGGGAAAAAAACTAAATGCATAAGATTTTCCTTACCGAATGTTAAAAGTAGTGATTGTGACGTAATACTAAACGATGAAAAACTAGAATTTGTCGACAAAACTGTTTTCCTGGGGATAACGCTTGACTCAAGGCTACAATGGGGTCCTCATTTAACATCTCTTGCAGGACGGCTTAGCTCAGCTGCATATGCTGTTAGAAAAATCCGCCAATTTACGGATGTTGATACCGCTAGACTAGTCTATTTTAGTTATTTTCATAGTATCATGTCATACGGTATCTTACTATGGGGACGGGCTGCAGACATCGACTCAATTTTTATTCTACAGAAAAGAGCTATCAGAGCTATTTACAGTCTCCGCCGGTGCGATTCTCTAAGGGAACTGTTTAAGGATATTAACATCATGACGGTGCCTTGTCAATATATCTATGAAAACATCATGTACGTTAGAAAAAATCTTCATCTTTTTAGCAAAAGAGGCGATAGACATAATTATGTTACAAGAAATAGGGACCAATTAGTTCAACCAGGTTTCAGACTGGCTAAAGTGGCCTCTTCTTTCATGGGGTACTGCTTGAAATGTTATAATAAAATACCTCCCCAAATATTAGAACTCAATGAAACGAAATTTAAATCTTGTATTAAACGCACACTATGCAGGCAAGCATATTATAAGTTGGAGGATTATATTCAAGATAAAAATGCTTGGCTCAATGCTGGTCCAGCTCCACTACCACCGGGGGTACAAATTGATTAGTTTTGAAACTATTATTACTATTCTTTAATGTTTTTTTTTTTTGAATTTGTTAAATTTGTAAAGCATTATTGTAGTTAATTATTATTGTATTTAGTATTGTATAATGTAGAAGCATTTTTTTTCAAACTTTGTAAATGTGAGTACCATGGAGCTATTTTATGGTTTTTGGGTTACTATTGGATTTGTTTGACATAAATGAGCATGGCAGTTGAGAGTTTGTCATGCTCACTCAAATGTCTCACTGATGGTGGCGCGTGTGTTGGATCATTCGGTTCCCTTCAAAATGGTTGAGCTGAGTGGTGCTAATATTCGCGTCAGGTCCGTGAACGGGCGCTGTCAGTTGAGACTGGTCATCTCTTAGCTGCCAGTTGCTATTTTAATATCTATATTTAGTTTTTATTTTTACATTATTGACATTTTTCTCACATGATAGCGACAAGAAACATGTAACAGAAATATTTGTAATTGCAAAACATGATTGAAAAGAGTGTCCATGGAGTTTCTTGCACATTCTTCTCCATAGAGATCTACGCTTTGGAATGTGCAATTAGCATCATTTTTTTTTTTTGACTGACTGACTTCTTGACATTTCAAAAGTGCCTGTAAATGGTTTATTTGAAATAAATGCTTTTGAATCTTAATAATTGAGTTCCTACTGATTGTTTATTAGTCAGAATTCAATTGATCTATGATTATAAATGGTTTTTAATACATAAAAAATACATATATGGGTTTTTACGACAGTAAATGTAACCATAAGCTTACCAAAAATGGATATACGACTTCTACAGTTTTTTTAAAGTACATTTTCATGGGGTGTATTAACCAAGAATTGATTTTTTCTTAGACGTAAATCCAAGCTAACTTTAAAACTAAAGAAGATAGATAGGTTTTGATGATTTAACCTTTTTCATTTGCAAATTGTAAGAAGCTTTCTCATAGATCATTTTTTTATAACTTCAAAAACCAAAAAGTTATGAATTTTTATGTAAAAAAAAAATAGTTTTTCTGCTCTCCTGAAAAGTCGGGTTTTGGTTTATACGACCTTTCTACCCAAAGGTATCGATATGAAAAATTTTTTTTCATCGTCAACAAGCTCTTTAAAGAGTGTCCAGTATTCTCCTTCTAATTTTCTTTTCTTAAGCATAGGAAGTACAGCCATGCGTTTTGCTCTTTTTTTAGTTTTATCTTCTTCTTCTAACAATAATGCAATTATGGACAAATCTTCAATAGAGAAGTGTTTGAACATTTTCAATAACATGCTTTTTCTTCTAAAGCTATGCAGTAACTGCCAGTGAGAGTGGACGTCGATGACGGTGTCTGTCGGTAGCCGGGGTGTCTGTCACGGCACGTTTCTATACGTTACATATAAATAAATGGTGTCTGTCGGTGTCTGTCACGGCACGTGTCTGCCACACTCATGCCCGTTTTCACCAACATCCTCTAAACTACCACATAATTATGGGACCCCTTACTTAAAAGCTCCTCTAAACCAGCCCCTAAATAAAATTTCGTTTCACCATCATTTCAATCCCCTAACTAGGGGTCACATAACTATGTGACGTTTTTTTTTCGATGTTAGTGATTGTTTCACTTCTAGACCTATCGATACTTTTAAGCATTATCGTTTTTTATAAAGTTCTCTAAAGTAATAACACAAATAGATACAGTTTATGATAAATAATGTTCTAATAGCAATAATAAATATAATTTCATCCATATTTTTAATTAATTTAATATTTTCTAGCACTTTTAGTCTGTATATGGATAGTGAAACTTGCATTTAATCTGTGGTAACTTGTTCTTGACAGTTAGCAGCTGTGTTTTGATCGCCTCCGTGTTTTGTCTCCGTGTTATTTTAACAATTTACTTAGTTTCTATCAATCTTTTGCGTTCGACAATCGTTTATAATAATAAAATGGCAGAAAAAAGGAAGCGTAGTCAAAATTTCACAGTGGACGAGAAAGACAAGTTGGTGAAATTGGTGTGTTTGTTTAAAAACATCATTTTAAATAAAAGAACAGACGGTACAACCAACCAAGCTAAGAACGAGGCTTGGATAAACCTATGTTCTCAATATAATTCAACGGGTAATATGTACAGGTTAGTTAACATTTTTAAATAAAAACCAAAATGCCATTTTTTATCATTGTGATAATTACCACATGTGCTACTATACGTCTTTTTTATCTTAGGAGTAAAGATGCTCTCATGAGAGTTTGGGAGAAAATGAAAAGTGAAGCAAAAACGTACAACTCGAGAAACAGGAGTTGTACTATTGGTACAGGTGGAGGACCATCATCTATAAAAACAGACCCAATATTGGAACAAGTCTGCGATTTAATGGGTCGAGGTTGCAGTGGTATTGCTGATGTTTTAGACTCTGACTCAGTTATCACCATACCAATTTCAACAACCGATGCACAAGTCATAAATCCAGAACTGATAAGTGAAGAGTCACAGGGTATAATTTTAGACACTGAACTGGTTACGGTAAGTACTGGCAGATATATTATTTGATCAATAATTTCATTATATTGGCTTAGTACAGGACTGTACTAAGTTAATAAATTGTGAAAGAATTTGTCTATTATTTTGTTTGTTTCTTAAATTAACTTTTAACTCAATGCTCAAGCCGATCAGATCTTGACGAACAAGATAACTCATTGGTATATAGGAAGAGGACAGGCTACTTATGTTAATTATATGTATACAGACTGTAAAAAAATGCTTCTTGTAAGTACATTAATATAATTAAATTGTTTTCAGGACATGTCAATAAATGAAGTGAAGGAAGGCGATCATAAAGAAATCAATACACCACCGTGTTCTAAAATAACAGCAACTCCACTTTGGAAAAGGCGTAGACCTATACTGAAAGAAAATAACCATCCACAGTCGGAAGTTGTGTCTACCCTGTGTACAGGATTTAATGGCATCAATAATATAAAAATTGAAAATGAAGAATTAAAAAAGGAATTGTTGGTAGATGAAATTGCATTTAAAAGGAGCCTCTATAATTTACAATTAGAAGCGGCAAGGAAAGACCTAGAAATAAAAATAGAAGTACTAAATCAAATAAAAGGTATGTACATAATATAAGATTTATTAACAAACTCAACATTACTATATTACTGAAAACTTGTTACATGCAAGAAATTGATGGACTATCCATCAATTTCTTGCATGTAACAAGTTTTCAAAATAATTTGTAATTTGCAATCGTCTATATCCATATAAGTTCTGGGATGTAAAGTTAGTAGCACTTGCTATTTGCCCATTTAAAATTAATTCTTCTATATTGGGAACAATATTTTCGTTGGCTGGCTCTTGTTCACTTCTTAAAATACATATATTATGTAAAACACAACATGCAATTATAACATTTATGGCATTTTTTAATTCCAGTCTTATGCCAAGAGCTAGTACTGGAAAACGTCGTTTTAAGACTCCATACTGCCTTTCCACCACATTCCTGGTTTTTATATGAGCCTCATTGTATTTATGTTGTCCTCTTGTCGTGGGATTTAAGTATGGAGTCAACAGATGATTCTGAAAAGAAAAAAATATCTGCTGTTTTATAAGTTCATAATATTATAATTTACTTTACAGGTGGAAATTTCAATCTGAAGAATTTATTTGGTGTGCCAAAGAATGACTAAATAGCCCTAAGAAATTGTATTTTTTTAAATAAATTGATTTTATTATGATACATGGATAGTATTTTTATTTCTATAGATATAGATAGAGAATCTATTTCTATTTTACCTTCAATGGGTATCCACTGTCACCCAGTAAATAGCTGTCAGTGTAGTCTCCTCTTTCAAATCTCCTAAATGTATTGCTGTTTTGGTAAATGGCTGAATCATGTGTTGAACCTGGCCAACGTGCAACAACATCTCTTATTAATAGGTTGGCTGATGCTACTGTCTGAACATTTATGGACATGTATCCCTTCCTGTTTCTGAACAGCTCCGCATCATCTCCACCTTAAAAAAACATCAAATTTTATTTTGTGTAATTTCTAAATCATTTCAGTAGGTAGGTTTGACTTGTTAAACTAATAAAGGTTAGTCTTGAGGTTTTACCTGGTGATTGAATTTTCACATGTGTATAATCGATGCAGCCAAGAACATTAGGGAATCTGGCAATATTATAAAACTCCATCTTTACTTTTTCTTGCTCCTCACTTGTATCAGGGAAGTTGATGAAATCTAGACGTAAATCGACAATCGCTGCAGATACTCGCTTTATTATTCTACTGCAAGTAGCCACACTGATTCCACCCATGTCTGCCACAGCTAACAAGTGATTCCCCGTAGCATAAAACCTCAATGCTATTAATAATTGATTTATTGGAGATATAGAATTATTTCTGAAATAAAATAAAAGCAAATGAAATTTGTACCTATGGACATCATTTTTAACTACACAAGTTTAAAAATGATGCGCCAACTAAACAAAAAAAATACCTCGCGCATCATGCGCATACATAATGCTCTAATTCTGTCATTGTATGCGCTTAAATATGCTACCTACTTATAAAACCTTGTAATTAGTAGGTTGTACTCACCTATTATCAGGAAATTCTAAGGCATGTTCAACCTTTTCCAATAAAAACAACACTGACGATTTACTTAACCTATATCTCCGAAAAAAATCAGTTTCATCAAAACTTTCGAAGTAATTTGGTCGTTTTCGATAAACTTTTGGTCTACGGCGGTTATTTATGTCGAATACAGTAGACACAGTTTCTAAATTCTCCAAAAATTCAAATAAATCACTATCCATGTTCGTTGCTTAGAGGATCACTCACTTATGTGCCGGTTTATGGGCCAAAATGTCGAGCACCTAAATTTAGGGGACTATTTAACGTTTAGTTGACCCCTAACAGCTGGTGAAACAGAAACCATCTTTTAACGGTCCCCTAAGCATGTTTAGGGGATCCCTTAAACTTAGGGGATGTTGGTGAAAACGGGCATCAATGTCTGTAGATATAAATCGACCTTTATGCGTGATATTTTTGCGGAACTACCCGCTATTTACCTCATACTTTTATTAAAATAGTAGCAGATTTTATTACCTACCTAATAGCATATTTAACCCAAATATTTTTAAATATTATGTGAGTCCATTCTAAGACTCACATACCACTAACTCAAATATATCCAAATGCTAGTATATATCAGTGTAAAATTAACACGTAGTAACAAAATGTTTTAATGTTTATAAAGGCGATAGGTAGCCTGTGTAACAAAATAAATTAAGATTTGTCTACAAATAGAATAAGATCGTTTGTAAACAGTTGTTGTGAACATATGTAAAAATAAAGAATTTGAAAAATCAATCAATCAATGTGTGAAATGTGAGTGCTTCTTGATTTGTGCTTGTTTGAACGTATATAAATTGCTGCTGCTAAAATGAAGAGAATTGACAACTTTTTCAAGCCAGTGGCAAAAAAAAATGTTACTACTAGCACTAGCGAGGAAAAAACTACTCCAAGCATGGTTTCTGCTGTTGATAGTAGACAACTAGAAACAACATCGTCAAAATTTACAGAAAAAAATGTGATTTCAGCCGAACCGGCTGGAAGATGTAGAGATGAAGGAGAATGTTCAACTTCAAAAACGTGCAGTTTAGATACAATGATTATAATAAGTGAAACTTTTCCTGATATCGGCGTGGTTTCTAATGCCATATATAACACACAGTATCCTCCTCTTTTACTCACAGATGAACAGAAAAAAAATATTATTACACAGCCGTTTGTCCCAAATGCGTCATTTTCGTTTCCGGCTAGTAGCTTTGGAAAGAGGAAACTTAGATTTCGAAGAGAATGGATGGGATCATGGGAATGGTTAACATATTCGCCGAGGAGGAACGGTGTGTTCTGCAAATATTGCGTTGTCTTTTCATCAGGCACCGCTGGAAAAGGTTCCCATCAAACACTTGGAAGGTTTGTCAGCAAACCATTTGATAATTGGAAAGATGCAACAGAGAGATTTCGCGAACATTCTGCTGCTAAATATCACCAGTTTTCTAAGTTATGCGCAGAAAATTTCTTACGCGTAATGGATTCAGCAGCTATAGACGTTGCATCGCAGCTTAATGATCAAAGGCTCAAAGAAAAGGAAAGAAATAGAACAGCACTAAAACCTATAATCGAAACTATCATCTTCTGTGGAGAGCAAGAGTTGCCGCTTCGTGGAGACAAAGACAGTGGACCATTGACTTTAGAAAAGCCACTTGGTAAAGATGGAAAATTCAGGGCTCTGCTACGATACCGAGCAAGCTATGATAATATCCTGAAAGATCATATCATTACAACCCCTAAAAATGCAACGTATTTTAGCCCTATTATTCAAAATGAAATAATAGATACTTGCGGAAAGATAATTCAGAAAAAAGTTGTGACACAAATAAATAGTTCAGAGTGTTTCCCGATTCTTGGCGATGAAACTTTAGATGTGAGTGGAACTGAGCAATTGTCTTTGTGTGCGAGATACGTTTATAAAGGTATTTTGAGGGAGGACTTTCTCAGTTTCATTGAAATACACGACCTAAGTGTCCCCGTCGGTTTATTTTGTTATAAACGGAAATTATCCATTTATATTTTTACAATATTCGACCTAGCGAGACAAGAAGGTTATTGTTACATGTGGTCTGAAATTAATGGAAAACACGGGGCTTGCGAAGTAACAAGTTGCTTATCCAAATTCATTGACGGTAAAGTTTTAGACGGTGCCAAAGAATTCAGATTTTGGTCGGACAACTGTGCTAGCCAAAATCGTAATCGAATTGTGTTTGCTTTTTACACATACGCAGCAAAAAAGTATGGTATAACGATATTCCATAGGTTTTTAGAGCGAGGGCATACACAAAATCAAGCTGATTCAGTCCATGCTCTCATTGAGAGAAATGCAAAAAATAAGGTTATATATACCCCTGCACAATGGTTTGGCTTAGTCAGATGGTCAAAAGTAAACCCTCCAAATTATAATGTCATCGAAATGAATGTTACAGATTTTTATAACTACAAAGTTTTACTAGACGGTAGAAACTGGGCTAAAAATACTAAAAAATAAAAAGTATCATGGACCAAAATTAAAGAAGTTCAAGTAGTATCAAGCGAACCTTATAATGGGTGATTCATTCGGAGTTACTTTTCCAAAACTAAAAAAAAATATGAATAAAACAAATTTATCGGGTAATCTTTATTATAATACAAAAGAACCATTCCTTACATTTACTTTTTAAAGATTATTTCTTTCAAATGTTGTCCGTAACTGCGATTAAGGTGGTCCATTCTGGAGTTCCAGTTTTCGATGACCCGACCGAGCATTTCCAGTGGTATTTGGCGAATAACGCGAGTAATGTTGGCTTCCAGTTGATAAATCGTACGCGGCTTATCCATATAACTAACTAACTTATAACTATCGTTATAATTTTGAAGAAGAAAATGTCATGAGTTTGGTAACAAAAAAAGCTTATTCATCAAGAAGAAATAATAGTTTAATAGAAACAGAATTATTGGAACCATGTTACTCTTCTAATTTACCTATTACATTGGCCAAATTTAATGATTTACTTAGTCTATGTCAAGAAAGTATAATACCCCAAGTGTACCATAGTTTTTATCAGCAGTTGTCACACAGTGGTACTGTTACTGAAGAGAACAGTAATGATTCCTCTGACTAATCATCAATTACTTATACATATTATGTATAAAGGTGTTATTTTATCTCAAATATCCTAATTTCTATTGTAATTATTATGTTAAGTACAAGAGTAGTGATTTTCATTTAATTTAGAAAACAAGTATTATTTGATCATGAAACTGAAATGAACTGAAAAAATGTTTTTTTAGCCTTACGACCTTATGCGTGGGTGGCGTCGATTGACAGTGCACGCCCTTGTTAAAGCTGTCCCTAATCCTAGTCCTGCCAATGCCTCTCACCCTCACAAAAGATACAGTCATTGCAGTGGAGTAGCGTAGGTTTTTGCCACTTGGGGCCGACCGGAAATACGCCGCCCCTTTATTTCATTCACCTCACCTCTAGCGCTTCAACATGTGCCCTGAGGTCTTTTTAAAAACTTTTTTTTCACCAGTTGGGGATGACTGTGAGTGAACCACTCCTTTCAGTAACTGCAAGAAGAACCTCCTAACAACGCGTTGACGTAGAAAAAAAGTGAAATAGCTTTCTAGCGTTCCAAAAAAAGGCTTTTTGATATCTTTTATCCGCTGTTGCACACCTGTGTCGCATCCAGTCATTGACCTCTACAATATTCATAATATCGAGCCTATCAGTCACTAATTTATTTCTTTCGCAGTTTTGTTTTTAGTTTCTATAAAATCGTAATAAAACGGCCCCTTTTCGTATGTCGCCCCCCACCTAAACTACGCCCCTGAGTCACTGCATAAATTGTTGCGTCCTAAGCAAAAACTTAGGTAAATTGTTATTCCAGTTTTTATCCGAGCTATACAATTTTGGAAATATACCTAAAGCATTTTATAAGCCCTGCGTACTCGAGGTAAAAGTCGTCCGACACGTATAATTTTTTTTCAATATTACGTGGGTTTTTTTCATCGTCTCATACTTTGCTACTAGAGCCACCACTAGACCAATTTTTTTTTGTTTTCTGCACGGCTCATGGTGCCTATAAGCGTATGGCATCAACTTCCAAAAAAACTTTTTTTGAAAAATTTTCTGTGTTTGCCCCTAACCGTACTCAAGGTGAAAAGTAAGGAGAAATTTTCCAAGTCCCAAAAATTTTTTTTACCTAATTTTTTTTTTTGTTTTCTGCACGGCTCATGGTGCCTATAAGCGTATGGTACCAATTTGAAAAAAAAAAAATCGAAAAATTTTCTAAGTCCCGCGCCATAGCGCCCCTAAGGCTACACTCCAACCAGAATTTCCTAAGGCCACATACGTACATTGCTCGGCACATCGTCTGAACCTAGTTCTTTCAAAAGCTCTTTCAGTTCCCGAGGTGAGAAATTCAATAGGCGTTGTGAAGGAAGTCTGCAATTTACTTCGCAACAATGCAATGGCCGGGAAACAGTTCAAGGAAAATGTGGAAAAGCTCACACCAGAAAGTAAGAAAAAAAGACTGGTCGGCATGTGTGACACTAGATTTATAGAACGTCACGACTCTATAAATGTATTTGGTGAGTTACTCGAACCTACTGTCATTACATTAAGAGAACTATCCTACACAAACAGAACTGTCGCCCAAACTGCGTCTACACTCATAGCTGCGATGGAAAAGAGTAGTTTCTTGATTTCTCTAAAAACCTGTGAAAGATTTTTCAGTTACACTCTCCCACTGTCATCATATTTGCAGAACCCTACACACGACCTGGCCTCTGCTATGAAATTTTCCGATGACATTATCGGAAAACTAAAAGGGATACGTGACGATGTTAACCCGGTATTCTCAGAAATATATAACGCATGCTGCAAAATAGCGGAAGATGTCTTGCAAATAGAAATTCAGCGTCCTCGAGTTACTGCCCACCAAACTGCACGAAGCAACCCTCCCAGCGATACTGCTGAAGAATACTTCAGAAGAACTATTTTTATACCATGCTTGGACGATTTGATATCTGGCATGAATGATAGATTTGCGAATCAAAGAGAGCTGCTTTCTTCTTTAGAAATTATTCTTCCGAAAAATGTGGACGAGAGGAAGATAAGTGAATTAGAAAATATGAAAATTTATTGGGAAGAAAGTGTTGGAGAATCACTAATAAAAGCAGAGTACAGTATGTGGTGTGCCAAGTGGAAAAACACAGATAAGAAACCAGTCGAAATTATGGAAATTTTAGACACGTGTGACAAAGTTTTCTTTCCTACCATTAACAGGCTAATACATATTCTGGCCACCCTTCCAGTTTCAACGGCATCTGTGGAGCGGTCATTTTCATGCCTAAAGAGAATAAAATCCTTCCTAAGGAATAGAATGGCGGGCGAGAGGCTTACTGGTCTCGCTCTATTGTCTATTCATTCTGCTTTGGCGCCAGATCCTGATATGGTACTAGACGTAATGGCTGCCAGCAGAAACAGGAAAATACTTATATAATTACAGTCTAGTACAGTGAAAATTATAGTACAGTGATTACAGCGATTTTCACACAGTTCACATGGTTGTTTCAATGTTTGTCCCCCCCCGAACCAAAAGTCTGGATACGTGCCTGTCTACTGTATGGATCAGAATTTTGGGCTGTGAAAAAGACGGATGAAAAAAGATTGCATGTAGCGGAGAGAGAATGTTGAGATGGATGTGTGGTGTGACGAGAATGGATAAAGTGAGAAATGAGTATATTAGAGGAAGTTTGAAAATGGCGCCAGTGACTGAAAAGTTGAAGGGGAATTGTTTGTCTTGGTATGGTCATGTAATGAAGAGGGATGAAACGCATGTTACTAAAAGAGTTATGAGTAAAGGCCTAAGTAAAGATGGATTGTGTGAAGATTGATATGAAAGAATAGGAAGTTAATGATAACATGACGAGTGACAGGGCAGAATGGAAGAAAAAAACGTGTTGCGCCTACCCCAAATAAAATGGGACAAGGGCAGGAAGATAATGATGGGGTTCAACCTAAACAGAAAGTTATTCAAACATATTAATGCCCTGGCTTCTAAGCTTTTTTGGGTCTGGGAGTTATTTATACATATAATTCGCAAGACTGAAGAGGAATAGTGTACCAAACCTTATGGACCAATTCATCGTCAGTCAGAAACCAAATCCTTTGATGTTTCTCTTCACTGCAATCTGCCACACACAGACAATAAGTCAACTAAAGAAGCGGCTAAATGTTTAATGAACATACTGTGGCAATGCAGGATACATAACTAAAAACAATGTTACCATGTCCATAAATAATTGATCTCAGTGTACTCCAATTTTCATTGTACATATTTTGCAATTTTCAAACCTTTGATTGCAAACCGAGCAACAACCTTATACCACCTAATACAATACAATCTAATTATAATAGTGAAGTTCTCCGCTTCACCAAACCTAGACCGCACAATAAGAGGACATTTTGAGCAAAGAGACTGTGGCGTCACATATTACATATGTGAACGCACCTTATATTTAGTGTTGAATGTTAATATTTAAGTCAATATTGTTTAAGTTACGAAAGTTGCAAAACAAGGCAAGGATTTGGGGTGCTACCCTTAGCGTGTCTCACTCTCTCCCCTTTTAACCGTCACAAAATACTAGATTATTTATCATATTACCATTAGTCCAAACTTTCAAGCCAGTTATAATTGGCTACACCAACCTACTATTATTTATGACTGCCAATGTTGAGGAGCTGGGGAACAAAAGCGGACTTGTCCACTGTACTCGAATTTTTTATTTTTATTTTTTTGCACTCTTTAAGCTCATATCTATCGAACCCCGGAGTATTGTGTATCAAAAGCGGTCCGATCTTAGAGAAAAAAATTGTTAAAAATGATGATTTCGTTCAAAAGCGGACTTGTCCTGTTAGAAATTTATTAAAATTCTAAGGGATTTTTTCTCCAATCAAAACCGGACAAAAACGTAAGGAGAATTGCCGTTAGTACGAAAAATGTCAAACAAAACCGGACAAGTCTAAAAAAAATCATTGTTTTTTTGTTATGATATCCCTAAATCAGTTGTGGCAACACTGCTAAATTAAAAAAAAGATAATCAGCTGTGTGACGGTCATTGCTTTCGTAATTTTGAGAAGAATTTTCCTAGAAAACCGACAAAATTATGGACGGAATCGAAGAAATAGTGGCCAATATAAATGACGGCTCACGTAAACGAAAAAAAACAGGACGGCAAGCGCAAAACAACAGGGAATCGAAGTGAGTGTAAAATTATACCTACCGGTGCGTGTTTGTTATTATTCTAACCTATGATGAATTTAAAATTGCTATTATTTTGTTTTAGGTACGCAGATAAAGACCCCCTTGCTTTGAATTTCGTGTCTGCGTGTGAACATAACAAGGGAAAATTTAAGTGCCAGACTTTGACATTAAACGAAATTGTTTACAACCGCAAACTACTATATGAAAAAATTGGCAAAAAATTACAGGATATTTACTTGTCACGGCTCATATCACCATGCCCCATAGAAAGAGAAAGATCGAGAGAGGAATCTCGCAAACCGCAGAGGAATAAGTACTTTGTGACATACTTTCTCTTCCGTGATTCAAAAAGGTTAGTAAAAGTATGCAAATCTTTTTTTTTGGCTGCTCTTGGGCTCAGTAAGCACAGGGTAAACTTAATTGCGAGCAAATTATATGAAGGCAAAACGCCACTTGACGGCAGAGGAGGAGACAGGAAAAGTTTCAAAAGTATTGATAAAAAGGAATCTGTAAGAAAATTTCTCGGTGGTTTGCCAGCAAAGGAGTCACATTACAATCGAAATAAATCAAAAAGAGTGTACCTGTCATACGAGCTAAACGTAAAAAAGTTGTGGGAGTTGTACAATAATTCAGCGACTGATGATTTGAAAGTCTCACAAACGATGTTCCGAAATGTTTTTGAGAACGATTTTAATATTGGGTTTGCGTCACCATCTTCCGACATATGTAGTACCTGCGAACTGCTGAAAAATAGGCAGAAGACTGAAAATAATCCTGAAGAACTTCAATCATTGAAACTTCAACTCCGAGTTCATAAAGCTAGAGCCAAAGCGTTCTTTTCCCTTACCAAAGAAAAACCTGAAAATTCTATGACAATATGTTTTGATCTCCAACAAATTCAATCCCTTCCTAAAACGCCAATCCAGGAATGTTTTTATTTACGACAAGTTGGACTTTATTCTTTCTGCATTACTGATATGCCTACAAAGGAGCCACATTTCTTCATATGGACAGAAAACCAAGCTAAAAAAGGCGCCACCGAAATTGCGTCTGCCCTTTTAACATACCTGATGTTTACTGATTTTTCTGAAGTGGAAGTTTTACGCCTTTTTTCGGACGGGTGTGGAGGTCAAAATAAAAATGCACATGTCGTCCACACTTTGATTTTCTGGTTGAAAAACTACGCCCCTCAAAATGTCGCCAAAATCGTACTAACCTTTCCTGTACGCGGTCACAGCTTCTTGCCGGCGGATCGAGTGTTCGGGAGGGTCGAAAAGGATTTGCGGAAGATGCCTTTCATTTTGGATCCAAAAAAATATCATGAGGTTTACGCAAAGCATGGCAAAGTTCATATTTTAGCTGAAAACTGGAACCTTTACAACGTCAAAAACCTTGAAGACTATTACAAGAAAGTGGAAAGTATTCGTGATGCAAAGAGAATAATAATAGAAAGAAAGTCAACCATCATCCAAACAGAAACTCCTAGTCAATCTCAACAATCAACACGAAGAAGTCAGGGCCGTAGTCGTGGCAGAGCACGTGGCCGAGGCACTGCAAACATACGAAGAGATCCTACTGCACGTTTAAATCACGTAAACTTTGGTGTGAAAGTCTTAAACACCTATTATGGAGATGAATCATCAGAAAATGCTGTATCATTGTTAAAAATGACAAAAAACCATCCGAGTTTACTACAAAGATTTTCAATGGTTAATGAACTAAAACCAAACAAGAAAAAAGATGTTGAAACACTCTTAAAGAAACAATTCGGAGATAATTGGATGGATAATCAAGAGCTTGATTGGTTTAAAAACAATATATTCCATACCTCACCAGTGGCAATTGCTGAAACAAGTCAAATAAATGACGAAGACGACGACCACAGTGACGATTGTGACTGTTGCGAACCAGATGTGGGAGAGTTCATATAATTTTTAAATAAAAAAATACAATAATAGAATCTAGTTTTCTTTCATAACCGGACATGTCCATAACTCTTTCAATCATAACCGGAGTTGTCCACCTTTTGTAATCAAAACCGGACTTGTCCATTACAAAAAAATAAAAAAAAATTGAAAACGCATAGTTTTATGACCAACAAGCAGGCTATTAGTTATGTTGTATTAAATACTAATTATACTGAAATGCACAAAATTACAGCCCATATGCATATACCTATTTCAGTTTTTTTTGCTCTAGTGTAAAATTTGATTAATTGGACAAGTCCGCTTTTGTTCCCCAGCTCCTCGTTTATAAATACATATTATACACCACAAGTTTTTACTTCTGGCTCCAATCATCACCATATCGCAGGACATATAAAAGGGGACAGGCAGAACATCTTCCATCTGTGTCCCTAAATGACCATCTCATACATCAATCTACAATCAAATCTTGACACACGAATATCAAATATTAGCTGTAATGACTAACTGTTATATTACATCTGTTGTTACATCTGCATTTGTTCTAATACACTGTTCTATCTACACAACCAGGACACTTTAGACACAGTAAGAGCCTGGGGTACAAAAGCAAAGGCACCACTGTCTATTTTTTATCAAAACGTAACTAATGATGCCATCTATTAGATGTTTTTGTAAACTTTAATAACATTCTGATGATTTCAAAGCAATGTTCCCACTGTCCCATAGAAAAACACGTTTTAAAACTATGTTATGGTGCAAAAACGCTACTGTCCATAAACATTCAATTACAAGAACGCCATTGTCCACATCAGCCAATCACAAGGCGCTAACATTTCGATAAACAATATGGCCGCTGATGAGTTTTGTATGACAAATCGCTGCTGTATTTTATTTATTTTAAAGCTTAATTAATTGGAAAAACGTTAACAAAATGGAGGAAAATGTTCAAGAGTGTTTACCGGAAAAGGCAAGAAAACGGAGAAGAGCACCGGGAACCTGGAAACGTGCAAAAGCAAAGGAAGAAAGGTAAGCATGTTTGTACCGTCAGATCAAAAATCGTATTTGAATATTTTTTTGTCGTTATGATTCGATATTATTATTTTGTCAATTTAGTGTACTTGTAGATAGAAAATAATAGTTTCAGTGGTTGTATTTTAATATTTTATTTAACTTTTTACGCGGTAATATATCCGTCAATAAATATGAACGAACATAATTATTAACCGACTTCAAAAGAGACTCGACCAATTATTGTGGATCTATTTTCAAATTTTGTTTTGATTTAAAGCCTATTTTTACCCGACTACAAGAAGGGTTATGTGTTTCGCGCGTATCTTTAGTTTTAGAAATGTGTTTAATATTTTTGATGGATTTTATTTTAGTTTTTTTTTTTCTAAATATCGAACCGAGGATCATTGATCACGAAGTAGTTTAATTCAGTTTTACCGTGATTATCATACATCAGGATTTTACTTTAGATATATATTTAACCCAAATCGTTTTCTTTATAGGTACTCGGCGAAAATACCCCCTGGTGTACTTACCTGTAATCACGGACCAAACGACAAAAAATTTCATTGCAAAAAATTAAGTCTCTTAGACATTTCACATTTTCACGATCAATTTTACAAAACTAAAAATAAAAAAGACCAGGATGCCTTCATTCTTAAACACTGTAAAGTAAAAAAAGCTGTCAGACGCCGCCCTCGAGTTGGACTACGAAAACCAACGCAAAATACTACAACACTATTTGTACGCAAAAGGAACAAGGTCGCACTGTTACGAGTTTGCCAGAAAACATTTGTTCACATCTTGAATATTACAGTTCAGAGAGTAAGAACTGTTTCTCGAACTTTTGCTATCACAGGATCAGTTGTTAAGGAAAACAGAGGCGGCGATCATACTTCTGCAAAAAACTTGCATAAATTAAGGGCTGTCAAGCAATTTATTGAATCGTTTCAATGCTTAGAGTCCCATTACTGCCGCTCCTCAGTCATAAGAAAATATTTACCGTCTACTTTACATATTAGGAAGATGTGGAAAATGTACATAAATCAGTGCAGCGACGACAGTAAAGTTCGCGAATGTTATTTCAGGGCAATATTCAATAGGTAGGTATAATTTGGGTTTTGGGAGCCCCCGAACAGATACCTGTTCAAAATGCACCGAATTACAAGAAAAAATTAAGACGTCTACAGACACAACGCAAAAAGCGAACCTAATGGCTGAAAAAAGATTGCATATTTTAAAGACGAAAGCATTTTATAGCTTACTAAAGGAAGTAAGAGAAGACATGGTTGTCTTCTCGTTTGACTGCCAGAAAAACCAAGTCTTGCCAAAAATACCGGATCAGGCAGCTTACTACACTGCCGTACGTTACTTAAAACACGGTTAAGCCTCAAACTGCCATTTTTTAGTTTTGAATCACACATTACGTTTTGAAAAATTCTCTATCTTTTGTGCTGGGTCCCATTACTGTACGACTTTTACTTTCCGAGATATAGAGCGGGTGTGAACCGTTAAGTAACATATTTTTTACAGTTTACTTTATTATTTAACAGCTATTCCTCAAATTTATGTTATAACACGGCAAAAGGATGGTAACGTTATTATCACGGATCGTTCCAAGCGATATTAATTTATTATAATACAGTTATCACACAATGCTGCACTTAAATTAAGCTATACGACCATAACCGTGTTATAATCAAGTACTTACAGGTGTGTCTGAGAACAAAAACTATGTTATAATAAAGTTACTATAGAATAATACATTACATTATAGTTATAGGCATTTAGCCTTTTTTCAATAAAGTTTATCGATGGATTAAAGTGTAAAATTCTTTACTAAAATACGACTATACAGATATGCTAGATTAAAATCTAGTTAAACCCAGAAACATTTTTGAACCGCGTTCCCGGTTTCCTCGGCCATTTCGCTACCAGCGACGACGGGGAGCGCTCGTGTGTGTGTGGAGCGGAGCGGCGGCGCGCCATAAATGTTTTACCATGTCGCGTCATACGTACTCAAGGTAAGGTTTTTATAATTTCACTAAATAGAATAGATGCATCAGTGAATTTAATAACCTATGTAATTAGTATGTAGATAATCGATATTTATAATATTTTCTTAAAATAAGTATTACATTCATTCAATTACGTAGTGGTAGGTGACAGGTATATAACCTTTAGCTTATAAATATTTGATTGGAACGAAATAATCCTTTTTCTTATCGTTCTGAAGCCGCTATGAAATCACACGCATCTCGAGTCAGGGTCAACGATGAGTAGGTGCAGCGCGTTGGGGCGGTATGTTTGAAACGAATACCTATCGGACCTGGGCTTTCGCGCGCTTTTTTGCTTTTTACCTTCTTTCCTATTCTTACGCATTATTGCGTTGACGACGAGGATATAGAATAATAAAGTACCTACCTATAAGTTTTTTTTAAATTATTTTTTTTTTTAAATTAGGTATTTAACTAATTGTGTCTGTCATTATTGTAGACGCTCCGGGGTTCCACAAAGAATTCAGAACATGATGAGCATTGTGAATAGAGAGGTCGTACCTGTCGAACCACCCAAATTACGTATTCAAGAACAAATCATTGGCTTAACAAGCATGCCAAATTCATTAAATGAAAGTGATCCTTCTAGTCCTTCAGCTAATAATGGCATCGATTTATATGCAAATCCTCAACCTGGTACATCAAAAGTTTCGGATTCCAGTTTCCTGTACTGCGATGAAACTATACCGCCGTCTTTACATTCTGTCTCCAATCTTCTGTGACTTTGATTCGGATGATTCGGTTAAGGACAAGGACTACGAGGTTACATCTAATTACGTCGATTCAAGTGAAGAGAGTGATACGGACAGGAATATTAAAAAAACACTTGCTCATAAGTCCCAAATAAAATGCATATCTCAAAGAAAAGGTAAGAGAAGCTCTAAAGCAGAGAAAGAAAAATGTGTGCCTTCCTTTCCCAATAAAGTTATATCTCGACGTCACTCATTTAACAATGGCGAAAGAGCTGCTGTTCACGATCCTGTTTTCAAAAAGAGACGAGCGTCGACTGATGCTGCTGTTATTATATCAATGCCACCATTTGACAACCCAGCCACCAGTGATAATGAAGGTGAAGAAGGTTCAACAGCGCGGAAACGAAAAAAGTACAATAGCAGTGTGAAACAGCGAGAAATCCAAAGAAAAAAACAAAAACTTTTGAAATATACTGTAAAACCTGGATGTGACGAGAAATGTATAAAAAAATGTAGTTCTGTATTTGATGAATCTGAACGTGAGAATATAAATAAAACATATTGGAGTCTGCAACGCGGGGAAATGAGAATGTTTATAAGGTCAAACTATATTGTAGCCATTCCCAAGCGTAAGTACACATCTGACCCTAAAAGAAACCCCAAAAGAACTTTTACGCTGCAGAAAAATGACGGAACCGTAAGACAAGTATGTAAAATTTTTTTTTTAACAACTTTAGGTTTCAATAGAAACAATGATCTTATACTTACCACCTGTCTCGATACTGAAAAAGATACAGATAAACGTGGTAAACATACCAAGAAACCGGCGTTTAATCGTGATTTACTCAACCAACATGTTGAATCATTCAATCCCAGCGCTCCTCATTACCGTAGAGAGCACGCACCAAATCGGCGTTATTTGCCCAATGACATTAATATAAATTTTATGTATAAAGACTTTTGTTCAAAAAATCCCGAGTCAAAACTCAGTTATGACTTATATCGATCTCACTTAAAATCAATGAATATATCTTTCACTCGGCTCGGGAATGAGGAGTGCGAACAGTGCGAATCATACAAACATCACACTAAAGAAACAAGCCATGATGTTCGTAAGCAATGTTTTCCTGATTGTGACACTTGCTTGGCTTGGGCTAAGCATCATGATCGATACAAAAAAGCTAGAGCCCTTTATGATGCTCACAAAGCTATAAAGCAAAACGAAAATAGTATTTATTTCAGCGGCGATCTAGAAAAAGTTATCATGCTGCCTAGAATGGAGATGTTCAAAGCGGTTATATTTTGTCCCCGTTTGACGCTCTTTAACCAATCCTTTGCACCGGTTGGAAAAATATCAAAGGAATCGAAACCTCTTGCTGCAATTTGGCACGACGGAATAGCCGGTAGAAAACAAGAGGATATTATGAGCGCGTACTACAGTTTTTTCCTTCGTCATCGAGACGTTCAGAATGTTAATATCTGGTTAGATAATTGTACATCACAGAACAAGAATTGGCTGTTTTATTCCATGTTAGTCGACCTAGTAAACAGTGACGTTATAAGTACAGAAACAATAACTTTACACTACTTCGAACCCGGCCACACCTTCATGAGCTGCGACCAGTTCCACCATCAAGTGGAACTTGCAATGAAAAAGAAGGGTAAAATATATGACTTTTCAGATTTTGAGGAAGCTGTAGCCTCTGCAAACAATGGCAGAGTAACTGTCAAAGCGCTACAAGCAAATGAATTTCTCAATTTACCCAATAATGTCTCTGAGCGGCGAATTCAGCAAGCATGCCCTAGAGTCTATCTGAAAAATATAACACAAGTCTCGTTTAAGAGGTCAAGTTATGACATGTTGTATAAAAATGATTTTAGTGATGAATACTCAAGTTTTAAATTTTTAAATGACAAGTACTTAAGAAATCCACGTACCAACATAAGCTTCCGGACACAGCCGAAAGGCATTGATGAGGAACGTAAATCTAACTTAATAACTAAATTGTCGCCTATCATTCCAAAACATAAAATGGTATTTTGGAATGGATTGCCTACCAAACAATAACACAGAAACGACCAAAAATTCAAGGAGGACTACCTAAACCTAAGAAAGCCATTTTAAATACCCAAGTACCTACAATTCTTTTTTTATTTTAATATAACTACTTAAATGTATATATTACTTAGTGCCGTAAGACTAAATAATTATATTATATATTAAATTATTTAGTCTTTATTATTAATAATTATATATTTATTACTAATTATTAATTATATTACATATTAAACCTAATAGGGACCCCTATTAGATTTAATTCTATATAGAGGACTCAGTTGATTACATGATTGTGATAATTTTTTAGTTAAAGACTGATTATATTGTAAAATTTAGAAAGCTATATAATAGTCTTAAGACTGAAGAAAATTGTTATAGCAGGTTGTTTTATGACAACTGCAGCTAGTGAGATAGATGGTTATATTTTTTTATTATCTTAAGACACTTTTCACTCCAGGGTTTTAAGTTAGAGAATGTTTTGATATTAAGATAATATTGTGATTTAATTATGAATATTACTAAGCCCAAATGTCAAAAATAATTATTTATGTTATTGATAACCATTTAAAATTGTTTGAAATAAATGATTAATAAATAATTTGTTTAATTTGCTTGCTTGTTTTCTTTTTTTTTCTCGAATAATTGTAAGTCATTGCTTATCTATAAAACGGCTAACCGCGAGCGAAGTATGAGTAGCCTTGTTTTAAGTAAGCAATACCGTTTAACTTGACGCCGCTTAATATATTATTACACAATTACTTGATTATAATGATCACTAAGTGCCTTAACTTGTTTATAAACCAAGGGGCTAAACCTTAATTTTACAGTCATTACTTGATTATATCATAGTTATGCAGCTTAGCCGTATTGTAATGACGTATTTTTTGATAACTTTAAATAAAATTTTTAGTAGTACAATTCTAAAGCAATTACTACGTTATAATACCGTTAGAGTAGGGTTAGCCCTATTATTATGCAGTATTTAATTACTAAACTGGGAAGAAATGCTAAGCTTAATTACAAATATCTGTTTTATTGTAAGACTGAAAGATGTTTTCAGTTTTCATACCCCAAAAAAAAATCGTTGATAAACCAGTGACATTTGTCTCTTAGAAAGATTTTTATATCTTTATTCGTTTGGAAGAGACATCATTTCGCAGGTTTTTGTCCGATATCTCTGAAACTACTTTATGGGTTTAACCGTATTTTAAACAATGTACGGCAGTACAGCCGCCAACTGTACATTTACAATTTTGCAATCGTTAAATCAGTACCTGAGAATACTTTAGGTAAAGAAACTGTCACATTATACACCTGGACAGAAGACGAGCACCGTAAAGGAGCAAATGTGATTGCATCTGCAGTGTACCACAGACTACAGACTACAATTTTTAGTCAAAATATTAATACCATAAGATTGGTAGCTGATGGGTGTGGTGCCCAAAACAAAAATTCCATTATGGTTGGTATGTGTGCCACATGGCTAAGTCGAGCACCACCCCATATTAAAAAAATTGAATTGATTTTTCCTATACCAGGACACTCTTTTATTCCACCGGACAGAGTATTCGGCCTTATAGAAAAAGAAATAAAGCACATGGAAAACATAGTACAGCCTGAGGAGTATATTGAAGTCTATAAAAATTATGGGACTGTTATCCATTTTGATAATGTTATGGACTGGAAATCAGCTTTAAATGGTGTGATACGTCCTCCAGCGAATTGGCATTTTCAATTCGCTCAAATGAAAAAGTTTTTCTTGAGGAGAAATAGCAGCAATAATGTCTTTGTACAAGGTGAACCAAATTATAATGTTGAAGCAGGCTGTTACAAGTCCATTTTAAAAAGAGGAAAGTCATTTTTAGAAGTCAGACCCAATCAAATAAATAAACATAATGTATTAGTCAAACAAGCAAAACTGCATGACGTGGATAATCTATTGACTAAACACTATGGCTCAGAATGGAAAGATAGGAGTGATTTAAGCTATTACAAACAGGTGATGACAAGATCAGTTGAAATGAAAACTGAAGGAATTGAAGAATATGAGCAAGAAATGTGTGAAATTTAGAGTCGGAAATGAGTATTTAAATAAGCAGATTTAAGTGGTTTTGTTTTTTTTTTTAATAAAAACTATTTCATTTTCTAACGTTTTTTTTTTAAATCTAAATAATGAAACATGAGCTCCTACATGACGTCATGGGTTGCCGCCAAAAAACTTTCAAAACGTTAACAACATTTTTGCTAACCTTACCTCCATAATGACATCAGACTACTCAAATGCAAAACTGCCACTGTCCAAACCTTTAGATGCATACTTACCACAGTCCATTACTATGATGCAAAGTCGCCACTGTCCAAATGATTTTGTTTTGTTTGCGTTAAAATGCTATGTGTATGTGTAAATTACATTGCAGGATAAGAAATAAATTACATTAACCACAGCAAAACAAGTATAGTTAAATTGTTAATTTAAAAACCCGAAGCACTACACTAACAACTTTATTTGACCCACTCCCACTCCATGGACAGTGGTGCCTTTGCTTTTGTACCCCTCAATGATGATGACGGCTGACAGATGTACAAAGGACAACTAAAACTAATCAGCAACATAACATGCTTGCTGAGGTACTGAGGACTATTGGTTATTATTAAACAGTCCCCTATGGACAGGACACTGTTTAATTAATCACCAGTAGTCCAACCTACCTCAGCAAGTAACCTTGAAGAATAACCAATGCAACTTTAATTATTGAACTACAAGCTTTTTCAAGAAGGCTAACAACACAGCTACAAATTACAATTCACCCCCTGTAGTTTCACCTCCCATCTTAGGTTAGTACTTCGCTATTGGTCTAGCCAACACTAAAATAATTTTTCAATTTTATCCATAAAAGTAGTTCCTGAGATTAGGGTGTAAGTAACATAAGCATAGATTTCTGCATTAAAGCTCTAATAATCCACAAATTTTGCGTCCTTCGATAACTAAATTCATCTACTACCTGACCTGGGACTGCCTGGGAGACATTAAGCAGGTAAGTACCTTTGATCAAAGATAACTGAAAACAATATTCAGGATTTTTACCCTAAACAAACTGAACAACAAAAGGCATTTTATTTCATACATTAGAGTCGATTCTGGCTTTAGTCAAACCATCAGGTAGAACCTGGAATGTTCCAGACAACTCTGACAACGACGACAACGATACAACTGGATGCTAAGTATAGATGACACTTTAACTAGTAGAATTTATATTGCAAAGGTACATTTCACTCTAAGATTCATTATCTCAGACCGTCAAGTAGGAATAGAAAAATAATCAACAGAACATTTTTAAAACCACGTTTCCCACGGTCGAAAGTCACGACAATCGACGTTTCATTTTTAACTTCTGAAAAACTAGCTTCCTTCGAAGCGAATTTATGAATTAATCAATCAATAACGGTTATCAATGTACGAAGTAATTTGGCCGTCGAAATAAAACTTCAAAACAACAAAATCGAACAATTTTAAAACCAAAACGACACAAAAAAGCTATCCTAAAGTACAACCGCGCGATAGACTGTAATGACTGTAGACTACGACGACGTAATTTGACATTTGACCATAGAATTTTTTTTTCCTTCGCCCATCACGGGCAGGCTAAGGTTTTGATCCATACCGCCTCGTCTTCAGTGTTTTATCTTTCTTCAAGTAAGGCATGGACCTAAAAAAAAAGAAGTAAGGCCAAAGCCTCGTCTTCAGTTTAATCCTTCTTGTTCAAAAGTAAGTAAGGCCGAAGCTTCGTCTTCAGTTTTGTCCTTCTTATACAAAAGGCAATAAGGCCGCAGCCTTGTCCTTAGTAGTTTACACCTTGTTTTAAATTTATTTTAGGCCAGAGCCGCGTCTTCAGTATTCATTAATGTAGTCAATCTTCTAATATATAAAATTCTCGTGTCACGGTGTTCGAACTTGAACTCCTCCGAAACGGCTCGACCGATTCTCATGAAATTTTGTGAGCATATTGAGTAGGTCTGAGAATCGGCCAACATCTATTTTTTTTATTTTTTTATTTTTTTATTTATATGGCAGAACAACGTTTGCCGGCTCAGCTAGTATCATTATAATATGATGTCACATCCGTGTATTCGTCTTAATCATGTTGTGAAGTAAGGTCATATCCAGGTCATATCCAGCGGGGCTATTGCGTAACTCTGTTGACAGTTCAAGTGATGATCACTTGTTAACAATGTGCATCATTGAACTGTCAAACAGTTAGTTTCGTATTGCCTATCTTTAGTGACCAACTGCAGTGACGTCATTAGCCACTGGTGCCTTTGATAGCCACCCTAACACGTTTTGACAGATGTTATTGTATCGATACTTTTAAAATTGCGATTGTGTAAGCCTTTGAAGCTATATAATAGTCGATAAAATTTTAGAGTGGTCACAATAGGCACCGTAAATTTTTATAATTCACCACATTTCCACCGTAGTTTGCACGTAGTTTGTTAGTCACTTGTGTGATACGTAATACCAATTTTATGAAATTGTCAGTTGACAACTAAATTCAGTGTGCAACGAATGCCAATTGTCAACTGTTATTGAAAAAGTTAGCCAATAGCCCCCCAGGTCATATATCCTTTTGTCATGTCGCCCCTAACGGTCAAATTGCCCATCCAGTGCTGTCAATAAAGTACTGTAATTTTTCAGCAAACCTTGAGTGTCGCGCGGGATGCTTGCTGGCGTTTTATATATTTCCAATAATTTATCAGTTAGAAGAATTCTTTGCAAGTCATAGGCAGGGCATTCAAAAATTATATTATCTAGGGTCTGATCACTTCCTAAGTCACAATTGACACAAACAGGCGATGTTATAATTTTCATTCTGGCTAAATGTGCGTTGAATCTTCCATGTTTGGAATCTTGGGTCTAAGACGATTTAAAGTAGTATAAAATTTTCTGCTCATAGGAAGAACAGATTTGGTGAACCAGGGCACAGAACCAATGACTGGATTTATTTTCGCATACCATTTTCCTTTAGTTCTTAGTGTTTCTTGCCAATTCTCATGCCAAATAAAGGTCTTTCGTTCATTTAATTTACTAAGCAGGTTGAAACTAGGCATGGCAACATTTCTCGTCTCAGCTGGGATGTCAACGTCACTAGTAACCCTTGCAAGATAATCTGCGTTTTCGTTTCCTGTCCTGCTACTCCTATGTGGGAAGGTGCCCATCAAAGAGTATAGTAAATATCACAGACTAGAGTGGTAAATATATAGGGAGTGTCCATATTAAACTTATCATATATCATTATATCCTCTAGAACTAAGATCAGCGTATAAAGTCCGAATCTCATATAAAATATTTCCAGTATTGGCGTCCAGTTTCGGTTTTTGTAAGGCGATGAGAACACTCACGCAGTCGGTCGCTATAAGCCAAGTTGTGTGACCAAGATTCTTTTCATGTTTATACTGCAGAGCTGATAAAACTAGCCATTTTACACAAGATTCTGCTGTAAATATAGTCATGGCTCCAGGTAATCGAACTCCATGTCCAACAGTAAGATGAGGTAGATATATGGCTAGCGAAACATTTCTATTGTTTTTGGATCCATCAGTAAATATATGCCTGTACCCAGGGAACTCTGCAATTAACTGATATACATCTTCTTTACTCCGTAGGTCACGGTTGATGTAAATGACCATGGGCCAGAATTTGCTGATATAATTACCAGAGTAACATGGCCATCTGCCTTTACATTTCTCAATTTGATATTGATCATCAATACTGATTAGATTAGAAAAGTCTTGGAATATGTAGGGGACATTTACGGAATTAGAGGGACTGTATACTCTATGATAAAATAATATTTTCTTTAATAAAGGATGATTTTCAAAAGATAAAAGTTTGAGAATGTATTTAGATTTTTAAAACTGAAATCTTATTTTCACAGGAAGAGTGTTATACTCAATTTTTTCACTCACGTCTAGTAGCTGTCAAACAGCTAGTTTCGTATTGTCTATCTTCAGTGACCAACTGCAGTGACGTCATTAGCCACTGGTGCCTTTGATAGCCACCGTAACACATTTTGACAGATGTTATTGTATCGTTACTTTTTAAATTGCGATTGTGTAAGCCTTTGAAGCTGTATAATAGTCGATAAAATTTTAGAGTGGTCACAATAGGCACCGTAATTTTTTAAAATTCACCACATTTCCACCGTAGTTTGTTAGTCACTTGTGTGATACGTAATACCAATTTTATGAAATTGTCAGTTGACAACTAAGTTTAGTGTGCAACGAATGCTAGTTGTCAACTGACAATTTCATAAAATTGGTATTACGTATCACACAAGTGACTAACAAACTACGGTTGAAATGTGATGAATTATAAAAATTTACGGTGCCTATTGTGACCACTCTAAAATTTTATCGACTATTATACAGCTTCAAAAGCTTACACAATCGCAATTTTAAAAGTATCGATACAATAACATCTGCCAAAACGTGTTACGGTGGCTATCAAAGGCACAAGTCGCTAAAATGACGTCACTGCAGTTGGTCACTGAAGATAAGCAATACGAAACTAGCTGTTTGACAGTTCAATGATGCACATTTTTAACAAGTGATCATCACTTGAACTGTCAACAGAGTTACGCAATAGCCCCGCAGGTCGTTCGAAAATGACACCAATTTTGTATCGATTCATGCGTAATAATTGTTTTACGCCGTTATTGTATTTTTTTTTATGTTGGTTTATAGGGACATCATGTCTCTATCACCGATCGGGACTAAATCAATACTTTCTAAAAACACAAAATATTCAAAATTGCCTCCGTTTTTAGGATATGTCCTTCTGTAGTCAGGAATCCGGAATTTCCGATACTTATCCTTTTCAACCGGTACAGATTCCTCTGAAGAGCTTGAGGCTCCACCGTCGTCTTCAGAGGACACCAATGGTAGAGCAGAAGACGAATTATCTTCTTTTTTCTTTTCTTAGGATTCCCTTTCTTTCCCATCATGAGAAAAGCAAGCAGATAAACTTATGAATGAACAAAATAAATCATTTGATAATTTGTTATAAAAAAGGCGCCCTTTCGTTACGAATTTCCCGCGCTTTTTCTTGACAATAGACATTTTTCAACACAATTTTTTTTTTTTACCTTTCCATTTTTTATCTCGTATACTAAGTCTTTTAAGACATGTTCGGAAAATACCAAACCAAACGACGGCACGTAATGTTCCACGCTCTCAAAGAGATAAAGAGATGTCAGCAAAACCAAAGCGAAGGGGCCCAGGAATACCGATGCCTGCTCTGCCTGCTAGAGGATTTTTTTTTTAGGAGGGAAAATCATCTAATGACAAATCCCGTTCTTGGGCGGAGCGGGAGATAGTGTCAGACTTTTACTGATTAAAAACCCACTCCTGTTCCTTCTTTGCCTTCATCCCGGGGGCCCGGGCTTCGCTTTCACACTACCCGTGGCCCTAGTAGGCTTCGACCCTGCTGGGCCCCTACGATTTGCTGACATCTCCCTGAGGCGCGCGTGGAACAGCACGCGCCGCCGATAACTTGGGCTGCCTGAAACTGAGCTAGAGCTGCGGAAACGTTTAAAAGAATTACAGTAACCCTAGAACACAAAAGGCAACTGAAAGACACAGATGGGTTTTAATCAGTAAAATTCTTACACAACCACCCGTCACACCCTACCCAGTGGGAGAAATCCTGTGGAAAAGTCAAATGATAATTTAAAAAAAAGGCTCCCGTGTCATGATTATTATGATTCTACAGCTTATACTGCCGTTAATCTGCATTCTAATGTTTAACAAAGTGTCAATATTCTTACTGATAACGAGGCCATATAACGTATGGTTCTTTTACCTTATTTGAGCAGGCTAAGGTTTGAGAAGACCTAGGCCTGGTTAAATTAGTTGGTTAGTTTTTTTAGGCAGCCTATAGCCCTAGTGACTCAGATCTTGATTGTGTGACCTAGTCCGTAGGGTGTAAAAGTTCCTTGGTGTCACCAGTATAACGGAAATAAAATCATCATCATTTCAGCCGAAAGACATCCACTGTTGAACATGGCCTCCCCCAAGTGTCGCCATAATGACCGGACCTGTGCGTACCAGGTCATCACCTTGCGGGAGGCCTTCCAACGCTGCGTCTTCCGAAACGTGATCACCACTGCAGAACCTTTCGTCCCCATCGACCACCTATCCTGCGAGCAATGTGCCCTGCCCACTGCCACTTAAGTTTGGCGATTCTTCGGGCTATGTCAGTAACCTTGGTTCTCCTGCAGATATCTTCATTTTTGATGTGATCACACAAGGAAACTCCGAGCATAGCCTTTTCCATTGCCCTTTAAGTGACTTTAAGTCTTCTGATGAGGCCCATTGTAAGCGACCACGTTTCGGAGCCATATGTCAACTTATCTGGCAACGCACAATGGTCATAGACTTTCGTCTTGAGACACTGTGGTATATTGGACGAGAAGACACCGCGCAGCTTCTCGAACGCTGCCCAGCCGAGTCGAAGATAATATATAACGTGATAATCAGAGGTCGGAATAAGGTAGAGTTATTCATGTACCTACTCATACTGATTTCATACAGCGAAATAATAAAGTGGTGTAGTGACACAATCGCACTATAAATTATACGTTAATATCTTTGTTTCATTTGTCTTATCTATCTCTGACAGAGCTCACGCTAGCTCCTTATGCTAGCTCGAATAGTAGGAGCAGTCTCTTTTTGTAATATGGTGGCAGACTCTAGTCTGGCGCCGGAAATATTTAGTGTTGTCACAGAATAAGAAATAGTAAGCAGTGCTGGCCGAGTGGTAACGGCCCCGACTTACGAATTGTAGGTCGCGGGTTCAAACCCAGCCAGGCGCATTACTTTGTGTAATTTATTTCATCACCACTGTTCTCAAAACGGTGAAGGAAAACATCGTGAGGAAACCGGCATGTTCTAGAACCAAAATATTCGAAGACATGTGACATTCACCAACCCGCACTGGGCCCGCGTGGTGGATTACGGCCCATTCCCTCTCCTAGAGAGAGGAGGCCTGAGTCCCAGCAGTGGGAACATTAAAAGGCTGATTATGCTGCTTATTAAGAAATAGTAAAAGAGTACAGAAATTGCACTCCGTGATAGAAAACATATGAATTTTACTAACAACAGAGCTAATGTTCATAATACATTGCACGGCACGGACACGACCTTGATTTTTTTAGCCTACCAAATCCAGTGGCGTTCGTAACGAATCAAAATGCACCGTAAGTCCGCGCGACGAAAGTCTCTTTTATTATGCCTGTTAAGCGCCTTTGAACAGGGGGCTTACCATGACCTCTTATGGAAACGTTCAATTCCCAGTGAGTCAATTTCCTTTCATAAGCAGGCCTGCTTCTGAATCGCTAAAAATCGTATCATGACAGTTCTAAAGGTGAACGACTTTTGTACAGGGGGGCTATTGGCTAACTTTTTCAATAACAGTTGACAACTGGCATTCGTTGCACACTGGACTTAGTTGTCAACTGACAATTTCATAAAATTGGTATTACGTATCACACAAGTGACTAATAAACTACGGTGGAAATGTGGTGAATGAATATAATTTACGGTGCCTATTGTGACCACTCTAAAATTTTATCGACTATTATACAGCTAAGTTGAATATCGCACCTTGCACGTTACAATCCTGCACTTTAGAGAACATTTTATTTTACGCGGCTTATAAAATGTTATTGACATTTTACGTAAATATATCAAAGGAATCGAAACCTCTTGCTGCAATTTGGCACGACGGAATAGCCGGTAGAAAACAAGAGGATATTATGAGCGCGTACTACAGTTTTTTCCTTCGTCATCGAGACGTTCAGAATGTTAATATCTGGTTAGATAATTGTACATCACAGAACAAGAATTGGCTGTTTTATTCCATGTTAGTCGACCTAGTAAACAGTGACGTTATAAGTACAGAAACAATAACTTTACACTACTTCGAACCCGGCCACACCTTCATGAGCTGCGACCAGTTCCACCATCAAGTGGAACTTGCAATGAAAAAGAAGGGTAAAATATATGACTTTTCAGATTTTGAGGAAGCTGTAGCCTCTGCAAACAATGGCAGAGTAACTGTCAAAGCGCTACAAGCAAATGAATTTCTCAATTTACCCAATAATGTCTCTGAGCGGCGAATTCAGCAAGCATGCCCTAGAGTCTATCTGAAAAATATAACACAAGTCTCGTTTAAGAGGTCAAGTTATGACATGTTGTATAAAAATGATTTTAGTGATGAATACTCAAGTTTTAAATTTTTAAATGACAAGTACTTAAGAAATCCACGTACCAACATAAGCTTCCGGACACAGCCGAAAGGCATTGATGAGGAACGTAAATCTAACTTAATAACTAAATTGTCGCCTATCATTCCAAAACATAAAATGGTATTTTGGAATGGATTGCCTACCAAACAATAACACAGAAACGACCAAAAATTCAAGGAGGACTACCTAAACCTAAGAAAGCCATTTTAAATACCCAAGTACCTACAATTCTTTTTTTATTTTAATATAACTACTTAAATGTATATATTACTTAGTGCCGTAAGACTAAATAATTATATTATATATTAAATTATTTAGTCTTTATTATTAATAATTATATATTTATTACTAATTATTAATTATATTACATATTAAACCTAATAGGGACCCCTATTAGATTTAATTCTATATAGAGGACTCAGTTGATTACATGATTGTGATAATTTTTTAGTTAAAGACTGATTATATTGTAAAATTTAGAAAGCTATATAATAGTCTTAAGACTGAAGAAAATTGTTATAGCAGGTTGTTTTATGACAACTGCAGCTAGTGAGATAGATGGTTATATTTTTTTATTATCTTAAGACACTTTTCACTCCAGGGTTTTAAGTTAGAGAATGTTTTGATATTAAGATAATATTGTGATTTAATTATGAATATTACTAAGCCCAAATGTCAAAAATAATTATTTATGTTATTGATAACCATTTAAAATTGTTTGAAATAAATGATTAATAAATAATTTGTTTAATTTGCTTGCTTGTTTTCTTTTTTTTTCTCGAATAATTGTAAGTCATTGCTTATCTATAAAACGGCTAACCGCGAGCGAAGTATGAGTAGCCTTGTTTTAAGTAAGCAATACCGTTTAACTTGACGCCGCTTAATATATTATTACACAATTACTTGATTATAATGATCACTAAGTGCCTTAACTTGTTTATAAACCAAGGGGCTAAACCTTAATTTTACAGTCATTACTTGATTATATCATAGTTATGCAGCTTAGCCGTATTGTAATGACGTATTTTTTGATAACTTTAAATAAAATTTTTAGTAGTACAATTCTAAAGCAATTACTACGTTATAATACCGTTAGAGTAGGGTTAGCCCTATTATTATGCAGTATTTAATTACTAAACTGGGAAGAAATGCTAAGCTTAATTACAAATATCTGTTTTATTGTAAGACTGAAAGATGTTTTCAGTTTTCATACCCCAAAAAAAAATCGTTGATAAACCAGTGACATTTGTCTCTTAGAAAGATTTTTATATCTTTATTCGTTTGGAAGAGACATCATTTCGCAGGTTTTTGTCCGATATCTCTGAAACTACTTTATGGGTTTAACCGTATTTTAAACAATGTACGGCAGTACAGCCGCCAACTGTACATTTACAATTTTGCAATCGTTAAATCAGTACCTGAGAATACTTTAGGTAAAGAAACTGTCACATTATACACCTGGACAGAAGACGAGCACCGTAAAGGAGCAAATGTGATTGCATCTGCAGTGTACCACAGACTACAGACTACAATTTTTAGTCAAAATATTAATACCATAAGATTGGTAGCTGATGGGTGTGGTGCCCAAAACAAAAATTCCATTATGGTTGGTATGTGTGCCACATGGCTAAGTCGAGCACCACCCCATATTAAAAAAATTGAATTGATTTTTCCTATACCAGGACACTCTTTTATTCCACCGGACAGAGTATTCGGCCTTATAGAAAAAGAAATAAAGCACATGGAAAACATAGTACAGCCTGAGGAGTATATTGAAGTCTATAAAAATTATGGGACTGTTATCCATTTTGATAATGTTATGGACTGGAAATCAGCTTTAAATGGTGTGATACGTCCTCCAGCGAATTGGCATTTTCAATTCGCTCAAATGAAAAAGTTTTTCTTGAGGAGAAATAGCAGCAATAATGTCTTTGTACAAGGTGAACCAAATTATAATGTTGAAGCAGGCTGTTACAAGTCCATTTTAAAAAGAGGAAAGTCATTTTTAGAAGTCAGACCCAATCAAATAAATAAACATAATGTATTAGTCAAACAAGCAAAACTGCATGACGTGGATAATCTATTGACTAAACACTATGGCTCAGAATGGAAAGATAGGAGTGATTTAAGCTATTACAAACAGGTGATGACAAGATCAGTTGAAATGAAAACTGAAGGAATTGAAGAATATGAGCAAGAAATGTGTGAAATTTAGAGTCGGAAATGAGTATTTAAATAAGCAGATTTAAGTGGTTTTGTTTTTTTTTTTAATAAAAACTATTTCATTTTCTAACGTTTTTTTTTTAAATCTAAATAATGAAACATGAGCTCCTACATGACGTCATGGGTTGCCGCCAAAAAACTTTCAAAACGTTAACAACATTTTTGCTAACCTTACCTCCATAATGACATCAGACTACTCAAATGCAAAACTGCCACTGTCCAAACCTTTAGATGCATACTTACCACAGTCCATTACTATGATGCAAAGTCGCCACTGTCCAAATGATTTTGTTTTGTTTGCGTTAAAATGCTATGTGTATGTGTAAATTACATTGCAGGATAAGAAATAAATTACATTAACCACAGCAAAACAAGTATAGTTAAATTGTTAATTTAAAAACCCGAAGCACTACACTAACAACTTTATTTGACCCACTCCCACTCCATGGACAGTGGTGCCTTTGCTTTTGTACCCCTCAATGATGATGACGGCTGACAGATGTACAAAGGACAACTAAAACTAATCAGCAACATAACATGCTTGCTGAGGTACTGAGGACTATTGGTTATTATTAAACAGTCCCCTATGGACAGGACACTGTTTAATTAATCACCAGTAGTCCAACCTACCTCAGCAAGTAACCTTGAAGAATAACCAATGCAACTTTAATTATTGAACTACAAGCTTTTTCAAGAAGGCTAACAACACAGCTACAAATTACAATTCACCCCCTGTAGTTTCACCTCCCATCTTAGGTTAGTACTTCGCTATTGGTCTAGCCAACACTAAAATAATTTTTCAATTTTATCCATAAAAGTAGTTCCTGAGATTAGGGTGTAAGTAACATAAGCATAGATTTCTGCATTAAAGCTCTAATAATCCACAAATTTTGCGTCCTTCGATAACTAAATTCATCTACTACCTGACCTGGGACTGCCTGGGAGACATTAAGCAGGTAAGTACCTTTGATCAAAGATAACTGAAAACAATATTCAGGATTTTTACCCTAAACAAACTGAACAACAAAAGGCATTTTATTTCATACATTAGAGTCGATTCTGGCTTTAGTCAAACCATCAGGTAGAACCTGGAATGTTCCAGACAACTCTGACAACGACGACAACGATACAACTGGATGCTAAGTATAGATGACACTTTAACTAGTAGAATTTATATTGCAAAGGTACATTTCACTCTAAGATTCATTATCTCAGACCGTCAAGTAGGAATAGAAAAATAATCAACAGAACATTTTTAAAACCACGTTTCCCACGGTCGAAAGTCACGACAATCGACGTTTCATTTTTAACTTCTGAAAAACTAGCTTCCTTCGAAGCGAATTTATGAATTAATCAATCAATAACGGTTATCAATGTACGAAGTAATTTGGCCGTCGAAATAAAACTTCAAAACAACAAAATCGAACAATTTTAAAACCAAAACGACACAAAAAAGCTATCCTAAAGTACAACCGCGCGATAGACTGTAATGACTGTAGACTACGACGACGTAATTTGACATTTGACCATAGAATTTTTTTTTCCTTCGCCCATCACGGGCAGGCTAAGGTTTTGATCCATACCGCCTCGTCTTCAGTGTTTTATCTTTCTTCAAGTAAGGCATGGACCTAAAAAAAAAGAAGTAAGGCCAAAGCCTCGTCTTCAGTTTAATCCTTCTTGTTCAAAAGTAAGTAAGGCCGAAGCTTCGTCTTCAGTTTTGTCCTTCTTATACAAAAGGCAATAAGGCCGCAGCCTTGTCCTTAGTAGTTTACACCTTGTTTTAAATTTATTTTAGGCCAGAGCCGCGTCTTCAGTATTCATTAATGTAGTCAATCTTCTAATATATAAAATTCTCGTGTCACGGTGTTCGAACTTGAACTCCTCCGAAACGGCTCGACCGATTCTCATGAAATTTTGTGAGCATATTGAGTAGGTCTGAGAATCGGCCAACATCTATTTTTTTTATTTTTTTATTTTTTTATTTATATGGCAGAACAACGTTTGCCGGCTCAGCTAGTATCATTATAATATGATGTCACATCCGTGTATTCGTCTTAATCATGTTGTGAAGTAAGGTCATATCCAGGTCATATCCAGCGGGGCTATTGCGTAACTCTGTTGACAGTTCAAGTGATGATCACTTGTTAACAATGTGCATCATTGAACTGTCAAACAGTTAGTTTCGTATTGCCTATCTTTAGTGACCAACTGCAGTGACGTCATTAGCCACTGGTGCCTTTGATAGCCACCCTAACACGTTTTGACAGATGTTATTGTATCGATACTTTTAAAATTGCGATTGTGTAAGCCTTTGAAGCTATATAATAGTCGATAAAATTTTAGAGTGGTCACAATAGGCACCGTAAATTTTTATAATTCACCACATTTCCACCGTAGTTTGCACGTAGTTTGTTAGTCACTTGTGTGATACGTAATACCAATTTTATGAAATTGTCAGTTGACAACTAAATTCAGTGTGCAACGAATGCCAATTGTCAACTGTTATTGAAAAAGTTAGCCAATAGCCCCCCAGGTCATATATCCTTTTGTCATGTCGCCCCTAACGGTCAAATTGCCCATCCAGTGCTGTCAATAAAGTACTGTAATTTTTCAGCAAACCTTGAGTGTCGCGCGGGATGCTTGCTGGCGTTTTATATATTTCCAATAATTTATCAGTTAGAAGAATTCTTTGCAAGTCATAGGCAGGGCATTCAAAAATTATATTATCTAGGGTCTGATCACTTCCTAAGTCACAATTGACACAAACAGGCGATGTTATAATTTTCATTCTGGCTAAATGTGCGTTGAATCTTCCATGTTTGGAATCTTGGGTCTAAGACGATTTAAAGTAGTATAAAATTTTCTGCTCATAGGAAGAACAGATTTGGTGAACCAGGGCACAGAACCAATGACTGGATTTATTTTCGCATACCATTTTCCTTTAGTTCTTAGTGTTTCTTGCCAATTCTCATGCCAAATAAAGGTCTTTCGTTCATTTAATTTACTAAGCAGGTTGAAACTAGGCATGGCAACATTTCTCGTCTCAGCTGGGATGTCAACGTCACTAGTAACCCTTGCAAGATAATCTGCGTTTTCGTTTCCTGTCCTGCTACTCCTATGTGGGAAGGTGCCCATCAAAGAGTATAGTAAATATCACAGACTAGAGTGGTAAATATATAGGGAGTGTCCATATTAAACTTATCATATATCATTATATCCTCTAGAACTAAGATCAGCGTATAAAGTCCGAATCTCATATAAAATATTTCCAGTATTGGCGTCCAGTTTCGGTTTTTGTAAGGCGATGAGAACACTCACGCAGTCGGTCGCTATAAGCCAAGTTGTGTGACCAAGATTCTTTTCATGTTTATACTGCAGAGCTGATAAAACTAGCCATTTTACACAAGATTCTGCTGTAAATATAGTCATGGCTCCAGGTAATCGAACTCCATGTCCAACAGTAAGATGAGGTAGATATATGGCTAGCGAAACATTTCTATTGTTTTTGGATCCATCAGTAAATATATGCCTGTACCCAGGGAACTCTGCAATTAACTGATATACATCTTCTTTACTCCGTAGGTCACGGTTGATGTAAATGACCATGGGCCAGAATTTGCTGATATAATTACCAGAGTAACATGGCCATCTGCCTTTACATTTCTCAATTTGATATTGATCATCAATACTGATTAGATTAGAAAAGTCTTGGAATATGTAGGGGACATTTACGGAATTAGAGGGACTGTATACTCTATGATAAAATAATATTTTCTTTAATAAAGGATGATTTTCAAAAGATAAAAGTTTGAGAATGTATTTAGATTTTTAAAACTGAAATCTTATTTTCACAGGAAGAGTGTTATACTCAATTTTTTCACTCACGTCTAGTAGCTGTCAAACAGCTAGTTTCGTATTGTCTATCTTCAGTGACCAACTGCAGTGACGTCATTAGCCACTGGTGCCTTTGATAGCCACCGTAACACATTTTGACAGATGTTATTGTATCGTTACTTTTTAAATTGCGATTGTGTAAGCCTTTGAAGCTGTATAATAGTCGATAAAATTTTAGAGTGGTCACAATAGGCACCGTAATTTTTTAAAATTCACCACATTTCCACCGTAGTTTGTTAGTCACTTGTGTGATACGTAATACCAATTTTATGAAATTGTCAGTTGACAACTAAGTTTAGTGTGCAACGAATGTTAATTGTCAACTGTTATTGAAAAAGTTAGCCAATAGCCCTCATTTCATAAAATTGGTATTACGTATCACACAAGTGACTAACAAACTACGGTGGAAATGTGATGAATTATAAAAATTTACGGTGCCTATTGTGACCACTCTAAAATTTTATCGACTATTATACAGCTTCAAAAGCTTACACAATCGCAATTTTAAAAGTATCGATACAATAACATCTGCCAAAACGTGTTACGGTGGCTATCAAAGGCACAAGTCGCTAAAATGACGTCACTGCAGTTGGTCACTGAAGATAAGCAATACGAAACTAGCTGTTTGACAGTTCAATGATGCACATTTTTAACAAGTGATCATCACTTGAACTGTCAACAGAGTTACGCAATAGCCCCGCAGGTCGTTCGAAAATGACACCAATTTTGTATCGATTCATGCGTAATAATTGTTTTACGCCGTTATTGTATTTTTTTTTATGTTGGTTTATAGGGACATCATGTCTCTATCACCGATCGGGACTAAATCAATACTTTCTAAAAACACAAAATATTCAAAATTGCCTCCGTTTTTAGGATATGTCCTTCTGTAGTCAGGAATCCGGAATTTCCGATACTTATCCTTTTCAACCGGTACAGATTCCTCTGAAGAGCTTGAGGCTCCACCGTCGTCTTCAGAGGACACCAATGGTAGAGCAGAAGACGAATTATCTTCTTTTTTCTTTTCTTAGGATTCCCTTTCTTTCCCATCATGAGAAAAGCAAGCAGATAAACTTATGAATGAACAAAATAAATCATTTGATAATTTGTTATAAAAAAGGCGCCCTTTCGTTACGAATTTCCCGCGCTTTTTCTTGACAATAGACATTTTTCAACACAATTTTTTTTTTTTACCTTTCCATTTTTTATCTCGTATACTAAGTCTTTTAAGACATGTTCGGAAAATACCAAACCAAACGACGGCACGTAATGTTCCACGCTCTCAAAGAGATAAAGAGATGTCAGCAAAACCAAAGCGAAGGGGCCCAGGAATACCGATGCCTGCTCTGCCTGCTAGAGGATTTTTTTTTTAGGAGGGAAAATCATCTAATGACAAATCCCGTTCTTGGGCGGAGCGGGAGATAGTGTCAGACTTTTACTGATTAAAAACCCACTCCTGTTCCTTCTTTGCCTTCATCCCGGGGGCCCGGGCTTCGCTTTCACACTACCCGTGGCCCTAGTAGGCTTCGACCCTGCTGGGCCCCTACGATTTGCTGACATCTCCCTGAGGCGCGCGTGGAACAGCACGCGCCGCCGATAACTTGGGCTGCCTGAAACTGAGCTAGAGCTGCGGAAACGTTTAAAAGAATTACAGTAACCCTAGAACACAAAAGGCAACTGAAAGACACAGATGGGTTTTAATCAGTAAAATTCTTACACAACCACCCGTCACACCCTACCCAGTGGGAGAAATCCTGTGGAAAAGTCAAATGATAATTTAAAAAAAAGGCTCCCGTGTCATGATTATTATGATTCTACAGCTTATACTGCCGTTAATCTGCATTCTAATGTTTAACAAAGTGTCAATATTCTTACTGATAACGAGGCCATATAACGTATGGTTCTTTTACCTTATTTGAGCAGGCTAAGGTTTGAGAAGACCTAGGCCTGGTTAAATTAGTTGGTTAGTTTTTTTAGGCAGCCTATAGCCCTAGTGACTCAGATCTTGATTGTGTGACCTAGTCCGTAGGGTGTAAAAGTTCCTTGGTGTCACCAGTATAACGGAAATAAAATCATCATCATTTCAGCCGAAAGACATCCACTGTTGAACATGGCCTCCCCCAAGTGTCGCCATAATGACCGGACCTGTGCGTACCAGGTCATCACCTTGCGGGAGGCCTTCCAACGCTGCGTCTTCCGAAACGTGATCACCACTGCAGAACCTTTCGTCCCCATCGACCACCTATCCTGCGAGCAATGTGCCCTGCCCACTGCCACTTAAGTTTGGCGATTCTTCGGGCTATGTCAGTAACCTTGGTTCTCCTGCAGATATCTTCATTTTTGATGTGATCACACAAGGAAACTCCGAGCATAGCCTTTTCCATTGCCCTTTAAGTGACTTTAAGTCTTCTGATGAGGCCCATTGTAAGCGACCACGTTTCGGAGCCATATGTCAACTTATCTGGCAACGCACAATGGTCATAGACTTTCGTCTTGAGACACTGTGGTATATTGGACGAGAAGACACCGCGCAGCTTCTCGAACGCTGCCCAGCCGAGTCGAAGATAATATATAACGTGATAATCAGAGGTCGGAATAAGGTAGAGTTATTCATGTACCTACTCATACTGATTTCATACAGCGAAATAATAAAGTGGTGTAGTGACACAATCGCACTATAAATTATACGTTAATATCTTTGTTTCATTTGTCTTATCTATCTCTGACAGAGCTCACGCTAGCTCCTTATGCTAGCTCGAATAGTAGGAGCAGTCTCTTTTTGTAATATGGTGGCAGACTCTAGTCTGGCGCCGGAAATATTTAGTGTTGTCACAGAATAAGAAATAGTAAGCAGTGCTGGCCGAGTGGTAACGGCCCCGACTTACGAATTGTAGGTCGCGGGTTCAAACCCAGCCAGGCGCATTACTTTGTGTAATTTATTTCATCACCACTGTTCTCAAAACGGTGAAGGAAAACATCGTGAGGAAACCGGCATGTTCTAGAACCAAAATATTCGAAGACATGTGACATTCACCAACCCGCACTGGGCCCGCGTGGTGGATTACGGCCCATTCCCTCTCCTAGAGAGAGGAGGCCTGAGTCCCAGCAGTGGGAACATTAAAAGGCTGATTATGCTGCTTATTAAGAAATAGTAAAAGAGTACAGAAATTGCACTCCGTGATAGAAAACATATGAATTTTACTAACAACAGAGCTAATGTTCATAATACATTGCACGGCACGGACACGACCTTGATTTTTTTAGCCTACCAAATCCAGTGGCGTTCGTAACGAATCAAAATGCACCGTAAGTCCGCGCGACGAAAGTCTCTTTTATTATGCCTGTTAAGCGCCTTTGAACAGGGGGCTTACCATGACCTCTTATGGAAACGTTCAATTCCCAGTGAGTCAATTTCCTTTCATAAGCAGGCCTGCTTCTGAATCGCTAAAAATCGTATCATGACAGTTCTAAAGGTGAACGACTTTTGTACAGGGGGGCTATTGGCTAACTTTTTCAATAACAGTTGACAACTGGCATTCGTTGCACACTGGACTTAGTTGTCAACTGACAATTTCATAAAATTGGTATTACGTATCACACAAGTGACTAATAAACTACGGTGGAAATGTGGTGAATGAATATAATTTACGGTGCCTATTGTGACCACTCTAAAATTTTATCGACTATTATACAGCTAAGTTGAATATCGCACCTTGCACGTTACAATCCTGCACTTTAGAGAACATTTTATTTTACGCGGCTTATAAAATGTTATTGACATTTTACGTAAATAAACAGAACTTAACTAAATGTAAGTACACTTACTCACACACATCCTTCTTCTTTCGTTATAAAAATATATAATAGTAGGTACCTTTTATGTACCCACTTGTATGCCTAAGCAACTTACTAATATTTATTTCATTGTCTGTTGCAGATTCTGGCTGCTTTGGAAATGGATCATACCAACGCAATGTAGGAACTTCATATCTGTGTAATATGTGCCACCCTACATTTAGCATGTGTCTATACATGGTCAATCAAGGTCCGGGAAGTGCTTCTTAAGTACATAAAGTTCCTTTCGGCTCAGCAAGACGGGAAATTGAGAGAGAGTAAGTTTTGAATGTGTTTTAATATAAGTACCAACAGGTGTTCATAAAAAGTAAAATTTAATTTAACCTTATTATGGCTGAAACCTGGAATAATTGGGCTACACATTGGCCTTAATCTGGCCAACTGAACATGACAATGTATAATTTAATAGAAACAATTATGATTCCCTTAATCTTTTAATATTAAGACTGAAAAATACAACAAGTAGTATTGATCAATCTGTAAATAAAATTATACAAAAAACTAAAATAAAACTCTTGTTTCAGATTTGTGATGCCAATCTAAATAGAGTGCATGTTGATGCTTAATATGATTCCTTTATCTGGAATCAATGCAACTTAAAGTTGAACACTCCAATGCCAGAGTCGAGTAATGATGTGGACAATTGGTCCAACAGAACCAAGTTGCAAGAGAGGTGGCAAGCAAGACCGATAACAGACAACTCAAGGGATAAATTAGTTCTAAGATTATAGAATGCTGGAATAACAGCATTAACAGCTTCAATATTTGTATTTTTCTATTGTGTTTATTTCATTTACAGCTTTTGTCATAAATCATTTTATAAATCAAACTGTTATCATAAAGCCAAAAGTTTGTATGTTTGTTACTTCTTCACAGTCAAATGGCTGAACGGATTTTGATGAAACATGGTACATGTATAGACACAATAATCAACATTCATCTCTCTCGTTGAGTAGTGTAATTAGAGACACAATAGTAAGACAATGGCGCCCGAAAGCCGGCGTTCGTGCGGGGATCAACAGACTTCACCAGCTGCCTTGAGGAAACCCTTCTTCGGCCAGGCATCTTGAAATTTAAATATTCTACATTAAGTATCTATTCAAATTTAGGTTAGGTACACGAAATTACATATTTTAAATTTATTCTTATAAATCTATATGTATTTCGTGGTGTTACTTACCTTTAATTTTTGGTTTTTCTTTCACAAAACACAATATTTCCGCTTGACTTGCAGATAAAGGCAAATTAGAAAGAATGATAATTAAATGCGAACAGCCGTTTTACGTGATTGTGGCAGGTGTGGTCGAAATTCTTCCAATATCAGTTGGAATCCATCCTTATCCATACGAAAATTTGCAATAAGTTCCCTGTCTGGCAACTACATAGGATTATAGTACTAGCGTCGCAGCCGGCGCCTCTGAATTCGCAAATTCTTTTGAATTTGCTGTTCTTCAGCAGATGCAAACAATGTTAGGCGTAAATTCTTCACCAACAACACAAATTAATCAAATACAACTATATAAATAAGTCAATTTATGGCCAAACTAAACTCGGGCACCGGTGTATATGACTAGAATTCTTATAAAACACTACCCGAGAGCAGTGTCTTTCAAATTGTTTGGTGGCTATCAACTTGACGTCCATTGGAAACTTCAAAAGCTTCAAAAGCTTACAGAATCGCAATTTTAAAAGTATCGATACAATAACATCTGTCAAAACGTGTTACGGTGGCTATTAAAGGCACCAGTGGCTAATGACGTCACTGCAGTTGGTCACTGAAGATAGGCAATACGAAACTAGCTGTTTGACAGTTCAATGATGCACACTGATAACAAGTGATCTTCACTTGAACCGTCAACAGAGTTACGTAATAGCCCTACAGATGTGAACAGTTACGCTTGTCTGTGGTCGGCTGTAATGTCATTTTCGTTTCAATAGAGAACGTTCAAATACCGACATCTAATTTTCCGTTCATAAACCGGTTTTTTGAAAATTATAATATAATGATGATTCATAGGATCTTACGATTTTCTTACAATTATTTGATAGAACTTACCAAGATAAATTATCTAAAAAGCACAACATACATGTTTACTAAAATATTTTAACTATTTTTAACCCTTAAAAAAAAACAACGTGATATGAATGTACCTGAATAAGTTTCGTAATTTTTTATTTTAGCGCTAAACATAAAAAAAACATCGACTTTGTTTTGTTCCCCACTTGACATCGATGTTTTCGATACTTTAGTTCAGTTTTAAGTGCTTTTTTAGGTAAAATTTGTATCCGCAAAGTAAGATTCAGGTTTCTCAAATAGTCTTTTCGAAGTCGTCGATTTAAATAACATTTTGTTGTGATTTTAACCTGTAAATCCTCATTTAATTTTATCAATGTCGTACGTTTGTTTACCTGTGTGAAAATGGTACATAATTATGGATATATAATTGAAATGTCGTTTTTAAAATGTTTAGTGGATATGATAATTTTTAGTGAAACCCAAACAAGTCGTGTTAGCATGACCCAACTGCTTCACTTGTGGGAGTTTTTAGATAACCACAGGGAAATTGCTGAATATATATAGGAAAATGAAGAGAATATTGCAGTTCCAACTAATGTGGATACCTTCCAGTCCACTGAATGTGAAGAACCAGTATATCTAGAAGTTTTATCCAGTGAAGTAATTTATTGTTACTTATGTATTTAAAGATGATACTATAAATAAATATGTTATAGTGCGTTTTCGTTTTTATAGGAATACCAGCTAAGTGAACCCCATGAAGTTGTGACTGCAGTGTCTCAATCTGTTCTACTATCACCATCTCGACAGGGTGCAACTGTATCTGCACTGAGAAATTTCATACCTACCATACCATACCATAAATATCATTGAGAGAGAGCCATCGGCCATATCCATACAGAGCACAACAGGCCGGAGCGCAAGGTGCCTTATCTTATCAGATAACACCACCAGCCCCCTTGCCCATCATCAGCCTTACAGGGCACACCAGAAGCAGCCCGCACGAGGCACCAAAGACTTCAAATGAGTGCTGCAGATTCCAGAGAGTGGCTGGTCATATATTCCGAAAGGAGGGTGCAAGCCGAGATAGCTAACAGCCAATCCTTAGAGGGGATAGCTGATGGTGTATGTGAAATAATGTGAAAAAATGTAAAACTGGGTGAGAATCTATATTTAATATAATTATTTTAATCACTTAAGAATGTAACACATCACTATATAATAATTAAGAAATTTCATACCTACCATACCATACCATAAATATCATTGAGAGAGAGCCATCGGCCATATCCATACAGAGCACAACAGGCCGGAGCGCAAGGAGGTGCCTTATCTTATCAGATAACACCACCAGCCCCCTTGCCCATCATCAGCCTTACAGGGCACACCAGAAGCAGCCCGCACGAGGCGCCAAAGACTTCAAATGAGTGCTGCAGATGCCAGAGAGTGGCTGGTCATATATTCCGAAAGGAGGGTGCAAGCCGAGATAGCTAACAGCCAATCCTTAGAGCGGATAGCTGATGGTGTATGTGAAATGTATGTGAAAAAATGTAAAGCTGGGTGAGAATCTATATTTAATATAATTATTTTAATCACGAATGTAACACATCACTATATAATAATTATGAATTCTACTTCTATAATTATAATTCTACTTCATAAAAAAAAAACTTAATTTTTACAAACTTCCGAAAAGAAGGAGATTATCAAGTCTACACATGTATGTACACTTTTTTGGTAACCATTCACAAAATTGTATAGGTGTATTTGTTTCTCTATGTATTTCTCTGAAACTATTGATCAGACTGATGTTTCTTTCTTTTTTTGTTTACATTAACTTCAACTTAAGATAATAGTGCGAATTTTATCAAAATCAATTCAGTACTTTTCCAAATTATGGACTAACTAGCTTTTGCCCGCGGCTTCGCTTATATATTAGTTTTTCTTCTATGTACAGACATCAACCTAGAGTAAAGACAACTGCACCTAAACTATAAACTCAAAATTACTTTATTCAAATAAACATACTTTTGAATCATCAAGGAGTTAGTCAAAGAAAATTTAACTTAGTTACTCATTCTAAAGCAATTGGTTTTTAGGGAAAAGAACAAGCATGAAGTTTCTTGCTTGTTCTTCAACTCTCTTTTAAAACCAATATATTACAAAAAAAAAATGTGTACATACAACAGCCAGGGTACATTCAAGTAAATACTAGTGAAAGACACATAGTAAATGAGCTTTAAAATATATAGTGCTCTCATGTATGTGTATGTGCTGCTATATAATACTAACACAGAGTTTACACAATGCAAATAATATAATTATATATCTTCAGCAGCAATACTAATGTCTAATGCTAATTAATCAATCTTGGCATTAGGGCAAACCTATTATGGTTGTGGAGCAAGACCAGCATCCAGCCAGGCATTTTTGTCAGTTATGTAATCCCCTAACTTATAATATACTTTAACTTATAATATATTTTATCTGTTTCAGTCTCCCGGGTGCTGCTGCCAAAGGCGAGCAACAAGATCCTGCCTAGTAGTTATGCCAATCTGCAGTTCTCTATTCTGTTGGCCAGCTGAATCTACATGCAAATTTGCAGATTGCATGAAGACTTCTTGTTGCACCTCATCTTCTGATAATTCGGGTACAGCTATATTTGCTGTGTTACAGATGTTATGCAGAATCACACATGCATTTGCAATAAAGCCAGCTACTTGTGGTTGATAATGTAGCACTTGATGGACTAATAAACATCTAAATCAAGCCTTTAATACTAAAGGCATAGGCCTTGACATGTTTTTCAGTGTAGTATGCTTCTGGAGAATCTGGTTCTGCATTTAAAATTGGTGTCATCATTGTTTTTCTGAGAGGGTACCCAGAATCTCCTGGAATAAATAGATTATTAGATTACTTATAATTGTTTTACATTGTCTCTATTTTTAACAAATTATATTTTATTGTATGAAAAATTTATGTGTTATTGTGGGTATGGTAATTTAAATGAGGCATTATTGTTCTATTCTATTCTTACTTAGGTAATGCTAATAATATAAATAAATATAAAATAGACTAAGTACCTATTTCATATTTCAATAAATAATATTTTATACCCCTTTCATTATGCCAAAATAATTCTAGACTAGATACACTTCATTCAATACATAAGTTTATAAAATATTCCAAGAAATTTTTTGCTATGAATAAAACTGTATTTATTTTATAATTTAGTATTATTATTATTTAGTATTAGTAATTTAGTATTCATTTAGTAAAAAAATTCAAAGAAAAGATGGATGGATTGTGTGAACAGTGATATGAAAGAAAAGGAAGTTAGTGATAGCATGACGGTTGACAGGATAAAATGGAAGAAAAAAACATGTTGTGCCGACCCCAAATAAGATGGGACAAGGTCAGGAAGATGATGATGAATTTAGTATTCACTTACCAATTGTACATTCAGAGAATCATAATTTTTTCTACAAAAATACATTTTCTTCATGTTCATTAGGTCTTACTATGGCTATATGAGTACCATCAATGCAACCATTACACCTGGGATACCAAACTTTTCATAAAAGCTGCAAACAAAACATTGGTAACATTAATGATTATTTTGTTACATAATGTAGATAACCAATACTAACACATATATATCATTTTAAAATAAAGCTGCAGCATTTTTTTGCATGTTTAATTTGCTATTCCCTGAAACCATTATTGGGATTGGAAAAAATATTTTTGAATATGTTAGCCTGATTTATAAGTATATGTTACACAATATCACACTGATAATATATGTATAAGACATCCTAACCTAGACACCATTTTGCTAATGTTATAATAAATTAGTACTGTAAGCTGTTGATCCCCGCATTAACGCCGGCGTTCACGCGCCATTGTCTTTCTATTGTGTCTCTAATTACGCTACTCAAAAGGCTCACTCACACTCCCACTTATTTGTATTCCGCTCAGTTGCGGTTTGTGGAAACTATTTATTTCTAATTTCAATGTGGTTTATAGCTGTAGTAACCTCTGCCAACACTGCAGACACTGTTTGCTGGGCAACTTGTTGAGCACTACCTGTAGGTTTCTGATAACATCCATGAGCATAAACATAGATTGCAGTTAAAACCTGTAAACATAATTCTAGATATAAAGCTCATTTTTAAGCAGAGTAATGCCTATGTTAGGAGTTGCATTGTTACAAAAGTTTCCAACTTATATGAACTATCAAATGCAGTACAATACAAGTAACACAACTGTGGGAAATTCATTGATGTTTAAAAGGCGGAAAGAACATATCTTATTAAACTGTCTGAATATATTACCTAGGTTCTACAACAGTACACTTCCCATTATGATTTAAAATAGACTATGAAATATTTTTTAGTTGAAGTAGAAAAACCTTTCATAGTCTAAAACTCACCTTTGCCTCTAATCCTTTGTGGATTTGTTTTCATAGGGGTTCTAAATCTTCACATAAACTTAAGACTAGGTATATCTTTAGACAATCTGTAAAATTAAAATAAAGTATTTGACAAAAGATTTTGATTAGGTGCTTTTTTTTCTTAATTTTTTTTTACGTTACTGTGGATAAACCTACCCAAAAATAACTAATGTCTTTGTACTGTACCTACCTACCTATATTGATTTATGAATTCCATGTCATTCATTTCATAAGGGTTAGGTATATATTTCCCTAACTTTTATTCTTGTTTATATAAATTGAAAATTGAGGTTATGTTTTGTAGTTTGACAAGTTTCGTATACGCTATCCTCCAAGACAAGAAACTTAAAGATAATGAATATGGATTTAATAATAAAGTATTGTTCTGATGCTTTTTGTTTTAGGTAAATCTGTCAACACAATAAGAAAGATTGTTCAGGAAGGTGAAAAAAATAATGGTATTTTTTCAACACCGGGAAAACATCGCAAAGGTCGCCCAAAGAAAGATTTAGATAACTTCGATTTATGTGCAATTAGACAAAAAGTTCATTTTTTTTATACTGTGAAAAAGCAGGTATGTTTTATTCGTACACTACTCCAGATTTCATGAATTAAAAAAAAGTAGATTTAAAACAAAATATTATGTTTCAGGTGCCTACACTGAGAAATTTACTGCCGGTAGTTAGAGAGGACTTAGGTTATGACGGAAGCCGTGAACATCTCAGAAAGATATTACACTCTCTGGGTTTTTCATATAAGAAATGTAAAACAGACAGATCGGCACTGATAGAGAAACCTCACATAGCAGCAAAGCGGGAGCAATATTTGAAAATTATTATGGAGAATAGAAACCTGCCTCCAGAACTACAAAAACAAATATTATATTTGGATGAAAGTTATATTCATACATCATACAAGCTGAAAAAATGTTGGCAATCAGTTGATGTCAGCGGAGTGAAACACAACATATCAAAAGGCAAGAGATATATAATTGTACATGCCGGGAGCGAGAAAGGATTTGTTCCAAATGCCCTTTTGATTTTCAGTGGCACAAACAAAAATGAAGATTATCACTCGGAAATGAATAAAACCAACTTCACAAAATGGGTTACTGAAAAATTAATCCCCAACCTAAGCGAACCTTCCATTATTGTAATGGATAATGCTCCTTACCATTCGGTTGTCTTGAACAAGGCCCCAACTAGCGCTTCAAAGGTTGCAGAGATAAAGATATGGTTACTGGAAAACAATATACCTTTTGATGAGTCTCTCCATAAACCTCAATTATTAATGCTAGTGAAGCGGCATAAACCAGAGCCCATTTACGAAATTGACCATATTTTAGGAGATCATGGTCACACTGTGGTACGCCTTCCACCTTATCATTGTGACCTAAACCCTATTGAGTTGATATGGGGAATCGCAAAGCATAAAATTGCTTCAGTCAATGTTGGGTCCATTGATATAAAGGTATGTAGCCTAGTTTATACATGCTTAATTATTTAATATTGCAATGTATAAACGATTTTAAAGATAATTTCTTTCTTATAGGTGGCTGCTGAACAAGCATTTTCAAACATTACTGCCGAAGACTGGAAAAATTCATGCAAGCATGTAATGAAAATAGAAAAAGAATATTATGACAGAGGTGCGATTATGTATGAACAGATGGAACGACTGATAATAAATCTAAGAGATGACAGTAGCAGTGATTTGTCAGAATTAGAATATTCTAGTGATTCAAAATCATCAGGTGCAGGAAGCTCTAGCCAAAATGTGAGCTTTTCTGGCATTGAATATTTAGATGAAAGTGTTTTCGATTCGTCGGATTGAATTATTTTCTATTAAAATGAAACTTCAAAAAAAAACGTGTTCTTTCATTATCCCTGTAATCGAACTATTTGTCAAGTCATAGTGTTGCGTAAATCTGGCGAAGGCGCCGCTTGCGAACGGCGCATGTATATTTCGCGCACGGCTCGTATTTATAAAACCCCTGCGCGCTTCTAACGAACATGAAATGCACGCAAGCGACACATTCATCAGATCTGGACGCACAACAACAACCCCACTGTTATTATCGTTATGTGGATACTTACTACACCGCGTTCGAACAATGCTTTAGCGTCCTGTATTAACATTGTTAATACTGGACATTGAAGCGTTCGAGGGACTGCACCCCACCCACTTAGGATTGGAATAATTGGAATCATATTCTCAAAAATCACAAGTATCAAAAACTGTTGACTCGTAGTATACCGGGTTGCCACAGGTGCGATACTGCTGACCTCATTTATTCCACACTCTTTTTTGCCAAGCTGTACATATTAAAGATCCCTGTACCTAGGTTAGAAATGTTTAGGCGCAGCTGCGTATATATGGCGCCTCTTATATATAATTCATTACCTAGCTGGATAACTGAATTGCCTTACAATAAATTTCGTGTGGTTTTAAAAAAAATGGTTAATATCGCATAGCTTTTATTCATTAGGTGAATTTCTAAATAAAAAAACATGTCAGTCCTTCCACTTCAGGAATGCTTTGTAATCTAGCTATCTAAGTTTTAAAGTTTGCATTTAATTATATTATTATTATACTATTTTAATGTGTGTTTAAAATATAGATAAAAAAATAAGGTTTGATTTGTTGATTAAGTGTTTTGTTTTCAAAGTCGAAGACCTTTAGAACTTTAATACCAAAAAAATTGTCGATAATGATGTGTTGACAAATATCTCTGTATGTTACTATGTACATAACAAATATTTGCATGCTAATACTTAGCAAAACATGTTTGCTCCTAATTGTTTTCCTTTACCATCTTGTATACCGTGTTTTTAGCAAATAAATATATTATTATTATTTTATTATTATTTGAGCACTTGCCTGCATATAAAAGTATACAAGTACGAAATTGATGAAAATTATACGCGAATTCATAGCCCGTAATCTTTCATACGAAGGAGCTTGGAAATTTAATAAATACACTACCACTTTTTGTGAAATCTTTTAATATACCTGTCACTTCGTTTTTTACTACTCCATTTACGACGGTATCATATTGATAGCGTATGTCTTTCCCTTCCATAAAATAATTAAGACATTGGATATTTTAATTTTAAATAAAAAATTATCCATTCGATATTGGCAATCGGTAATATAATTCTACTTTACCATACTATTTTTGACATTCGATTTACTTTCGCTTTTTGTTCAATATATGGTTGGAGAGAGCCAACTTGAAGAAAAACAAAAACTGCCCTAGTTATTGGCAGTGCTCATACCCCTATGATTGTTCTTATAGGTCTAATAGTTTTACAACTACCACTGCTAACGAAGCTTACCAACACGAAAAATTCTAAAACGAGCGTTCCGTTTCACGTTGCTATAAAAGTAACGTGAAACGCTCGTTTTAGTAAAAAATTAAAAGTTAATTCTACAAATTCCGAAAAATCACCTAAAAGTAACCTTTTCATTATTACATTATTTACCAACCCGCACTGGGCCCGCGTGGTGGATTACGGCCCATCCCCTCTCCCAGAGAGAGGAGACCTGAGTCCCAGCAGTGGGAACATTAATAAGGCTGAATATGTATGTATATGTATGTAATACATACATATACATACATATACACTAAAAAACCTTTCATTAGTGTAACCTAAAAGTAACCAATGCAGTTCAAAAATCACCTAAAAGGTTACAAAAGTAACCTTCTGGCAACACTGGCTTCTAAATAGTAACCAAAGACTACTATAGTATACTGGCTAGCCAGTATAATAGAGTAGTCTTTGATACTGGCTAATACACTGACGTTATTATTTAACGTCAGTGGGCGAGCTAATAGTAACTGTTGTGTGCGTGTATGGTGTCTCGTGTATGCAGGATGGTAAATAATATTCGGATGAGGAATTCACTTGGTTTATTTAGATCACTCAACAGTTCACATTTACACTTAGTTACAGGATACAATAGATTCGCGATTCGGTGGCAACTGGCCTATGTGAGGCCTACGGAACGACTGCCTGGCAGGCGACGCCTCTACGATTCCATTGAATATTGCTTACATGGCGCTTGATGACGTAGTACGCCCGCTACATCCACTCCCCCTCTTATTGGAAAATTTTTTTTTACAAAAAAAAAATATCTATCCGAAAATACAAGTTTCACTACTTTTGATACATCATTCATGCTATTTAAACCGTGACTTATTCGTTATCAGACTACTCTAGTAAGGGGCAGACTATGCGTCAGCACATTGTTGGCGCATGTTACTTGTCGAGCGATGTGGTAAACAATGATCTGGAAGTGACATAGTTCAGAATTATTTTCTAACATATTAATATACATTTCTTAATCTCTAAGTTTGTTTGTATTTTTTTTTATTCCTTTCATAATCCTTTCATTCCCCACTGTAATGGTAGCTACCATGGGGTTCGCTCTGCCATTAAATAAAAGTTAGCATCCCTTGGGATCTGCAACGTTCCCCATGGTACACTTACTTACTTACTTAATGTCCTATGTCCCCTAGATGGGGCAGAGGGCGTCCACAGTAATTCTCCATCGCGAACGGTCTTGAGCTTCACGCTTCACCTCGCTCCACGTCATTCCGTTGCTTGCCGCTTCTGCCAATACGGTGCGACGCCAGGTTTGACGGGGACGGCCACGCTTTCTTTTTCCTTGCGGATTCCAGTCCAAAGCTTGCTTGGGTATGTGATCGGAATTCCTTCGAAGCGTGTGACCAATCCACCTCCACTTGCGACGCTTGGTCTGGCGGTCGATCGGGCTCTCGTGGCATTTTTCCAGCAGTTCCATGTTGGATATCGTCTCGGGCCAGTAAATTCCGAGGATGCGACGGAGACAGCGGTTGACGAAAACTTGGATTTGGCGTGAGATGTCCTTTGTGACCTTCCATGTTTCGCACCCGTAGAGCAGTACAGATTTGACATTTGACCCGAAGATTTTAAGTTTTATCCTTCGGGTCAATTTCCGCGACTGCCAAACAGGTCTCAGCTGCGCGAAGGTTGCTCGAGCTTTGGCGATCCGTGAAGTGATGTCCTCTTCACTACCTCCGGTCTCTGAAACGACGCTTCCCAGGTAGGTAAATTTGTGTACGCGTTCCACTACCTCTGAGTTCAACATTAACGGTGCGGGATTCCTCACACCCGTTCTCATCTCCTGTGTCTTCCGGATGTTTATTTTAAGGCCAGTTTCTGCAGCTTCCCGACTTAAATCTTCCAACTTTGCTTGCATGTTGGCGTGGGTATGACTCAGGAGGCATAGGTCATCGGCGTAATCTAGGTCCTCCAAGACGTCGGACAAACCCCACTCAATCCCGCGGCGCTTGTTATTGGAGATGCGAAGCATTATTCCGTCAAGAACCACAAGAAAGAGAAGCGGCGAGAGTAGGCAGCCCTGGCGGACACCAGCGTGAACTGCGATGTCATCAGAGATGAGGCCGTTCCCCATGGTAGCGCCGTGTAAATGCACTCATTCTTCGCTACTCGCATTCTTCGTTCTCACGCACTATGTTTTTCTCTGATTGATACAAATTAGAAATACATTTGGTCACACTGCACACTATTTAATAATTATACAATTTTATATGGAATACCTTTACGTTATGACGACGTTGGACATTGGAACTGCTCTTAATATGCTGTTGATTTGCTCTGTGGCTGGCGTGGCGTTAAGCATTTGTTTGCCAATCCACCTTTTTGTTCTAGCGTTACATCTTGTGTACGTGAAGTATATGATGATTATGGCGATTATTGTTAGCACCGCTATCTGTGTTATGTTGAGTCGAGAGAGTTGATTCTCAACCTCTGATGTGGTTGAGCCTCCCTGTGCAATGATGATCTGATCTTTACTTTGAGCTTTCCCCATTATGTTACTTCTCCACGAGTACTTTGTGTCTTCTTTTAAATACCTAGGAGTTATACTAGATCAGAGACTATCATGGTACCCACAAGTTGAGCAGATTACCTCTAGGATAAGGAAGTTTATATGGATGTTTAAATCGCTGCGCCATGTAGTCCCAAAAACTACGTCCAATAACCCCAATTCCGAAAAAAACCTTCTTAATGAAATTTATATTGCTTTAGTACAATCCATAATTTTATATTGTATTCCCATATGGGGAGGGGCTCTCAAAACCCGATTTTTAGATGTAGAAAGGGCTCAAAGAGCTCTTATAAAAGTTATGTACTTCAAAAAACAACGTTTTCCTACTGTGAGTCTATATCAAGTGTCCAACCTACTGTCAGTTCGAAAATTATATATTGTATACACCATATTAAAAAAACATAAAACACTAACCTATGACCCTCGCATAGAAACTAAACGTAGGAACAGCATAGTCACAAATGTTCCTATAACAAAGACTGCTTTTGCTAGTATCCAATTCAATAAGCGATCAGCTTATCTTTATAATAAAGTTAACAAAATATTACAGATTTTTTCGAAGACCTCTCATGAGTGCAAATCCGTACTCATACAGTGGATAAAAACCCTAAATTATGCAGAAACAGAAAAAATATTGTTATATGTGGAATAAACTTGAACTGATTACAGAAACACACACGCACACATACACATGCACGCGCGCGCGCACGCACACACACACACCCTCACACACACACTCTCTCACACACACACACACACACCTAATGGTACTGTAACCGACCCCAACTTCTAGGAGCTGGGGAATCTTATAGTACACCTTGGGCGCCTTAATAAATAAATACTTACCCACTAAATTTACTTACCCATAAAATGATTAAAATACAAAACTTATGTTTACATAACTTATCTCTTACTAAGCTGTTAATACGTAAGGAAGAGCGGAGCCTCCTGACACAGGCATATTTACATGCTTAAAAGGAGACTCCAACAACTAATAATTATAAGAAAAAAATCTTGTTAAAGAAATAATGTATTTGTATTTGTTTTGTATTTGTACTTGGTGTGTTCTGATTGAGTTTATTCTACTAATGTACATGTGGCCTTTCGATTGTGCAATTCCGATGTCCAATTACAATATTTGCTACAACTAATTACCTATTACAATGTATTTCGCAATTAATAATGACGCTCTGTTGCATGGTTTACATTATTTTGTTTGTGTGATGCATGGCGAAATCGATGACCGTGTGCTTTATATTTCGAATCTTACGGGACGTTTTACGACGCGCCCACTGTGTGTGGTGCGTGTATGAGCGTTTTCATTAGCGTTTTTCCTAATTAATATGCCCTTTTTGATTTTGTTTGGTGGTTCGTTTACCTTTTCTGACTCCAAACAACTGCTATTTTTAACTTCAGGTTCTGTGTTTTTGGGTGACTGTTCTGGTGTTTGATCGTCATGCGAGTTTAATAGGTACGCTGGTTTGAGTCGGTCTATGGAGATGTTGCTAACGCCACTTGGCAACTGTACCGTGAATATTTTATCGCTTCTATTTATGACTGGGTACGGTCCGGCGTATGGTGGTTGCAGTGATTTCTTTCCCATGTCCCGCCTAATAAATACATGGCTACATTTTTTTAGCTCTGGGTGTACAAAAATAGTTCTAGAGTCCCTATGCTGACTTGGTTTAGGCTTTAAGTTTCTAATGTTTTCCCTTAATTGTTTTACATATTCGGCTGCGTCGTAATTTTGTACGTTTGCGTTGTCGTAAAATTCTCCCGGTAACCTTAAGGTGGAGCCATATACCAATTGTGCCGCGCTAACGTTGGTGTCGCACCGCGGTGCGGCCCTGAGTCCCAGTAAAACGGTTGGTAGTTCTCCTACCCAGTTTTCGTTATTCAATCTAGCCCTGAGTGCTACTTTTAGTGACCTATGCATCCTCTCGACCGCTCCGTTCCCTTGCGGGTGGTAGGCGGTAGTGCGTATTTTCTCTACCCCTAAAAAGCTCATCAAGTGTTTGAATAATTCGCTTTCGAATTATCTGCCTTGATCGCTTGTTAGTCTTAAAGGGCAGCCGAAACGCGCAATCCAATGGCTACTGTACTTGCTGAGATGTCTGATACTGGTATTGCTTCTGGCCATGAAGTGGCTCTGTCTAGCATCGTTATCAGATATCGATGGCCTTCCTGTGATGTAGGTAAAGGGCCGACGATATCTATTTGAATGTGGTCAAAGCGATCGCAGTCTGGGAAGTGGCCTAGCTCTGACTGGGTGTGCCGATGTACTTTTGCCCTTTGGCACCTGATACATGTTTTCGCTATCCTACTGGCATCCTTATTCATACCTATCCAGAAGTATCTATCTGCCACCATGCGCCTAGTTGTTCTGATTCCCGGGTGGCTGATGTTGATGTGTGGCCTAGATTGCCTTAACGCGAAACTGTGCTGGTAGGTACATACGTTTCCTACCGGTTGACGTCTCGTACGTAATTTGATATTCAGTGCCCGCTACTTTGTGTTGGCTAAAACGCAACCTATTGTTCGTAGAGCCGTTCAATAATTCCGAGAGTTCCTTATCAGCTTCCTGTGCTCGGGCTAATTCTACTAAATCGAAACGTGTTGGGCACTCGATTGTTTCTATGCGCGACAATGAATCCGCTGTGATGTTATCTGCACCGCTGATGTGCTTGATTTTTGTTGTAAACTCGCTAATGAACATTATTTGTCTAGCGCGCTTAGGAGTTTCTTTTTCGCTACCTAATTTGCTGAATAAATATACCAAGGGTTTGTGGTCCGTATAAATTACTACTTCGCGGCCTTCTATTAGTTTTCTGAAATGTCTTATTGCTAAGTATATACCTAGTAACTCCCTATCATACGTGCTGTACTTCCGCTGCGCTTCAGTGAGCCGTTTGGAAAAAAAACTGAGGGGACTCCATTTGTTACCTTCGTGTTGCTGCAATACCGCTCCCACACCGCTGTCTGATGCGTCTGTCATCAAGGCTAGTGGGGAGTCTGGTCGGGGGTGTGTCAGCAAAGCTGCGTTCTGTAGACTTACTTTACTTTTCTGGAACTCGCGCTCCGCCTCCTCGGTCCATTCGATGGTGGTCTTGTCCATTTTTTTTGAGTTGTAAAGGTATTTGTTCATCTCTGTTTGGTCTTGTGCTGCGTGTGGAATGTGCGATCTATAGAAGTTTAGCATACCTAGGTATCTCCGTAGCTCTTCGACAGTCTGTGGCTTGGGGCATTCGACTATTGCCTTGACCTTGTCCTGTAGAGGCCGAATCCCGTCCGTTGATACTTCGTAACCTAGGAAGTTGAGTTTTTCCTGTCCAAAACAACACTTTGAAATGTTTATTGTGATGCCGTATGTATTAAATCGCTTGAAGACCTCCTCCAGATGACGTTTGTGCGTTTCTGCGTCTACCGAAGCTATGATGACGTCATCTGCGAATGAGAATAAAAAGTCCAACCCCTGTAATACCGTATGGTCCATGAATCTCTGAAAGCTTTGGGCTGCGTTACGCAAGCCGAAAGGCATTCTGGGAAATTCATATAATCCGAATGGGATGATTACCGCTGTTTTTTCTATGTCGCCCTCGTTCACTGGAATGCAGTTGTATACCCTATTAATGTCTAAGCTAGAGAATATTTTCTTACCGGCTAGTAGGTATGTGAAGTCATGTAGTCTCGGGACAGGGTACCTATCTGGTTTCGTCATGGCGTTCAGCATTCTATAGTCGCCACACAGCCTAATGTTGCCATCTTTTTTTGGAACTATGTGTAATGGGCTGGCCCACGCACTTTTACTAGGCCTACATATGCCCATGTCCAGCATGAGTTGAAATTCGTTCTTCGCTTTAACGTACCTGTCTGGGGGCAAGGGGCGTGCGCGTGAGTACACTGGTGCGCCGTTGGTCGCGATGTGATGACACACGCTATGTTTGGGTATTTCTTTAAAAGAAAACGGTTTGGTTAAGTTTGGATATTTTGCTAATAGGTCTATGTAAGGGTGATCTTCTACTATTGTTTTAATCGTGGGCTGGTTGGAGTCAGAAATGTAGGCTACGACCTTCATTTGTGTTTCATTGTCAATTAATCTGCGGCCGCTTAGGTCTATTAACAACATATATTTTACCAGGAAATCTGCACCTATTATTGGTTGTTCTACATCTGCTATAATAAACACCCATCTATAATTACGGCGTAATTTTAAATTTAATTCTTTCGTTACCAGTCCATATGTTTTTATTGGTGTGCCGTTCGCTGCGAATAGTTTGTACTTATCGGGTTCACACTGTTTCGTTACACTTTTTTCACTCATGAGATTACGCGGGTATACCGATACGTTCGCACCACTGTCCACTAGGTATTGTATACCAGTATTTATGTCCATTACACTTAGGCGGTGGTTCACTCTCGGAGCACAGATTTGCGCCATTCTCTGCTCCGGTTCTAGTTTCCCGACTTGCTCTCTCTCTGCTTGTTCCAGTTGCACGGGTTTATACATCTGTTGGCTCGTTGCCCGAAGCGGAAGTGATATACGCAAAGCCAATCCGGGTCTCGCGGTGTTCGCCGTCTACTGGTGCTGCGGTCTCTCGATCTTGCTCTGTAGTTCTGTCTTCCCCAATTGCTGTACCTTGGTCTCGAGTCTCTGGTCTCTAGTCCCTTGATGCGTTCCCCGAGGTTTCTTATTTCGTTAATTATATCCGTCGTTTGATTTGGTGCGTCTATTTTGCTAATGTTGTTCCTTGCTGTGATTGACTCCATAATTTTATCTGCTACTGTGCCCAAGATCTCGATGTCTCGTGATTCCGTGGCTGCCAGTACGCTACTCACTGTGTTAGGCAAGTGACTCTTCCATAATATTGTTAATGCTTCATCTGTCATTTTCCCTCGCGCCAGTTCCTTCATTTTCCTCAATAGTTGCGATGGTCTTTGGTCTCCAAGTTCCATTTCTCCGATTAGTTTTTGCACTTGGCGGGTTTCTGATTGCGCGTATATGCTGCATATAATATGTGGAATCATTGAAACATGCGCGATCTCGGTAAATTGGAGTTATGAATTTAATTGTAGAGTTTATTACGAAAATATTAGAATGTGGTACTTACTTTCTTTTCTTTTTATTCTAATACAATTTATATGAAAGACCAAAACAGAAAAATATCAAAGACTAGGTATTATAGTAGAAAGACTATAGCCTTCCCTTAGTGGTAAATAAAAACAACGTTTGGCCGTCCCTCGTCCCCTGTGCGTTCACAAAATATGAGGTTAGAGTTAACTCTAGGTCTGCTAGGTAGATACCTAGATACTTGCTAGATACCCAACACTCGCATTACCCCTATGTGTACTCTGTAATTATGTACTCTGTGACTCGCATTTTTAACGCCAAACAACTGTCAATGTCAAGCAACCCCGTGTTCCGAATTGCGACAAAAGTGATTAATAAATCGCGAATCCGACCATAATTACAATAAAATAAAATAAATAAAAATAAAAACCCTAATCTAATTACAACTAACGAGACTAAAATATCCGACTAAATTTAATAGTCACAAAATATAAGGACTATTGAGTAATAATTTTATTATGACGTTGCGCGTTGGTCGGATTCGCGATATTATCGCTTTTGACGCAATTCGGAACGCAGGGCAAGTGTCAAGTTTTGTTGTCAAGTCGCTTGGTTGGATGGATGGTTGCAGATCACAGAGTACTCTGTAACATACTGTTAATTGTTGTAGATTTGTTAATAACATGGATACATATAGACGTCGTCGTGTTTTACTTGCCGCTGTGGCTCAGACTATTCGTCGTATAATACAGATAATTGCATCAGTGGCTAATATGTAAGTACTCATACATTTGTGTGCATAAGGAAATTTAATGGCCGCGTCCTTGCATCATAGTAATACAAATGCAACCAAAAAAAAAAGTTAATTGTAGACTGCCAGTGGTCAAGTGGTCGTAGTAGTATGCGACTGCTGAACACGAAGTTGTGGGTTTGATAGAACATAAAAACATAGAACAACAATTTGCGGATCACATAGTGTTGTCCTGAGTCTGTGTGTAAGTTGTGTCCGTTTTCATTTCCGATTCCCGGTATGGTCACGCGATAGTGACTAAAATAATGATATACGGAAGTTTGGGATTCCAGATATTAAACATATTACACATTAAACATATTGTGGCCATAATGTTTAATGTGGAGGTTCTGGGTTCCATTACCGAAGATTGTTATTTATCCTTTGACGTCGTTATTATTGTTAGGTATTATAAAATAGTAACGCCGTCTAAGAAAACTCTTATTTTTATTTTTCGCAGCAACCTTACAGTATTCCGTTTATTTAATACTTGTATCTGCAGGTACACAAGAGGTACCAAATTTACTTATACAGTACGCTTGACTACATATATTGGTTAGCAGTACACCCGCGGATCTGACATCAGGATGGCGGGTGTACTTACCTAATTTTTAAAATATCATTGCACGGGTGTAGGCCAGAATCCACTCTATTGGACGTGAGCTTAAGTAACTGCTTATATTTGCTATCTGTCAGTGAATGCAAATATAAGCAGTTATGAAAATGAAAATTGGTCTAGCCGTTTCGAATGTTAGCTGGAACAAACTGATAACTAATCAGAAATTTCAAAGTTCAAGTTTTTGTTATAGGTATCGAATACACTTTGATATACATTTAGTAAACAAATGCTTTTTGATAATACAAACAGACATTTCAATTTTATTTATGACACAAAAAAGCGAGGCGGATGACAAGGTAGGTTTGTGAACATTGTACGCCTAAAATTGAATGAATAAATAGTGATATTAGATTATATTAACTAAAAAGTGTATAAGTTAAAGTTATTTTTTTCGCAGTCGGTTTTTTTTTATTTTTTTTTTAAGAAAAGTTGGTTTGCATTTTTAGAGTACTACTCTAAAGTACAATCCTATAACCTACCTTAAATTAAGAAACGTTATTACAATATATTTGATAGAGTCTGTCTACCTTAAATGATTTCTTTGTATACTGAGTAAGCGCCCTTAAATTAAATATGTGATAATTTTATTCTCGTTACAGCACCATGGTACAGCGTACAATACTCGCAAGTGTCGAAACGCAATATTGACTTCTAGATGGATGGATGTATGAGTATGAACACACATGATAATCAACAGGAACATGATACAACAGAGACTCAAGAAGGTGCCTCCAAAATAAATTATTTGTGTGCACTTATAAACAGTTAATTTTTGAGTTGTCCTACCGAAGCTTCCGTAATCCTACAGAGTGCCCTGAACAATGTTGACCAATGGCTGTCTAAGTGGAGGATAAAATCTAGTGCCAATAAATCTGTCCATGTAACATTCGCCTTACGCAAGGGAAACTGTCCACCTGTATTGATGCGAAGTAATCAACTTCCACATAGTGATTCAGCCAAATATCTGGGAATGAACTTAGACCGTAGACTCACATGGAGGAAACACATGGAGAAAAAAAGGGATGAAATTAACCTGAAATATAGAGAACTGCACTGGTTACTTGCAAGGAATTCCAAGTTATCCCTGGACAACAAGCTTCTTATTTATAAGACCATGCTCAAACCTATCTGGACATACGGGATCGAACTATGGGGTTCAGCATGTGACTCCAGCATAAATATAATACAGAGGGTTCAAAATTATATATTGAAACAAATTTCTAACTCACCGTGGTTTCTGAGGATCTCTGAAATCCACGAACATTTAGAGATACAGACAGTCAAGGAAGAAATCAGATCATCCTGCTCCAAATACAAAGCACGTCTTGCAAATCATCCAAACCAATTAGCAGTGCAGTTGACCATTCCAGAATCATTGCGAAGACTGAAAAGGAGGCATATTTTGGAAACAGACAGCTGCACATAACTGAACATAGAGATTGTCCCATGAGGGGATATTGCTCTGCAAGCCATATTTCTATTTCATCACATCTGCTCATAGTTACACGACTGATTGCAAGATAATGAAAAAAAAAAAAAAAATTTTTGAATAACAAATGGATTATAGGAAGGTTAAGGACAAATTCATGTTAAATATGATTTGTAATAATAACAAGTTAAATTTTATGTGATGTTTTATTACAATATAATTAGTAACAATTTAAATGATCAGTCTTAGCAAATAGTATTTAAAATAAATAAATAAAAGTTTTATAATCACATAACAAGTTATAATATTTTTTGATATATAATTTGAAAAAATATCAACAATTGGTCTTAACAAATCTAATTTTTTTTTACTATAATTGACCGAAACGACAACAATTGAAGCATTGTATGGTTGGGAATGTATACAATTCTACTGACATAGAATTGTAACAACAAAACACACGTTTCGGTAAAATTTGCCCGTCAAAGGTCAACACGACTGTTTGAGATGGTTTCCAAACAGAGGTCGGTTCGTTAACTTTATAATTAAGACGCCTAACTTTGATAACTTTCCCGCATCCAGTAGGGACAGAAACATTTTCGATAATTTCATCAGGAGACCATTCGGTAGGGACGCCTTTAAGGGTCAGCACTAGGCAATCGTGTTACAGGAAATTGATAAGTTTATATAGATAACTTAAAGTAATTACTACGAAAAAAAACATCTGGTTAGCTCAAGAGTTCGGTCAGTGAATATAATAGTCGGATTGGGGATAAACCTTGTATATAATTATTAAAAAAATATTGAATATCACTAAAAACGTGCAAAAAGCACTGTCTAATTATGACAATTTAACACGTAAATGAAAAGTCACCTAATTCATTTTATACTTTAAAAAAACTACAGAAAATAGAGAATCTAATGCATCTTTCAGTTTTTTATAACGCTATTTCTCTTTTGAGTAAAAAATTCGGAAACTTAATTTTAACGCTCAAATTAGCCCTACATATTACTATGGCCGCGAGCCGCACGGCCGTGTTCGAATCGTCAGGCTAACCCAGGCTCAGTCCACAGAGTACTTTGGTAATATACGCTCAGTCGACAACCAGTCTTCAAGGAGAGAGCACGTCGCTCTTCAGTAAAAAATGCATTTGTGTGTGTGTGCATGTGAGTACACGAATCCCTTGCACAGTGGTCGGGCTTAGTAAAATTGTGGATTTGTAATTGTTACTTTGAATATTGTCATTTATTTTTTAACCGACTTCCAAAAAAGGAGAAGGTTCTCAATCTCAAGTCTTGTTTTTTTTTAGAATTATTGCGAAAATTTTTAAATTTTCCGTCATGGGTGTCGTTTTCATAGTTTTCGATGGTACTAAAGCCGATAGTGAGGTCAAAATGAAAATTAAAGATGGCGGCTGCAAAAATTCTCAAATTTTCCGTCATGGGTGTTCTTTTTTATGGTTTTCGATAGTGTTAAAGCCGATGGTGAAGTCAAAATGAAAATTCAAGATGGCGGTTGCGAAAATTTTTAAATTTTCCTTCATGGGTGTCGTTTTCATAGTTTTCGATGGTGCTAATGTGCTAAAGCCAATATTGAGGTAAAAAAAAACCAAGATGGCGGCTGCGAATATTTTCAAATTTTCCATTATCGTTGTCTTTTTCATGGTTTTCGATAGTGCTAAAGCCGATAGTTAGGTTGAAATGAAAATCCAAGATGGCGGCTGCGAAAATTTTCTATCATGGGTGTCAAAATGAGTGGAAGTTTATCTAAATTTTTGTTGTATCTGCTAAGCGTTCGAGATACATCTTTAGAATACTCTAGCAGTGCTCGATGAATGAACTCCTGAATATCTATTAATTTGTTATTTGGTGAGACATATATGACTGCCATGATTAAGGTAACGCCGTTTTCCATTACACACTGCTGCACATAAATCTGCAACACTTGTTTGTCTTACGTGCAAGTCCTGAATATTGTTCATAATGACCGACATATTTGTTGTTACAAGATTGGTCGTATCATTTGTGTTGTGATATATCGCAACTCCACCTGAACGAACAAAATCACGTTTAAAGTGGGTTATACAATTAAAATTCGGTATATCACATTCTTCTTGATTGGCCAACCATGTCTCTGATAATAACAAATCGTTCGTTTTTTCTGTAACAGAGTCGATTAAATCATTTGAATGTTTACGAAGGCTTTGGACGTTGAACGTACACAATGAAATGCCTGTATATCTAGTAATGAAATCAATGACAGATTTTGCCTTCGTTTCAAGCTTATTTAACCCTAGAGAACTAAACTAGTTTCGTTTTTACATGGTTACTACACATTCGTCGAACCGACTACGCCAAATTAAATGCATTTTTTGGAAAAAGTATTTATTAATCATAGGAACTTCTGACATGGGTACATTCTTTGGATCATATCTAAACAAAAAATAATCAAAACAGTAACATAAAACTATTCCACACAGCCACAGCACATATCGATATTATGAGGTCCACAAATGTATCGCTTGCATTTGATGCAGCGGTGTTTGGTCATTCTGCGGGCCTTAGATGGACATAAGTACAAATTTTACGCACATTTGACGCAGAAGGAACTGGAGCATCTACAGGCGGAGTTATACCGAGAATGTCTTGAATCATGACCTTGATGTCCCGCCTCAAAGTAACAGTTTGAAATCTTTGCCTCAACCATGGCTCCATAAGTTGGTCGGCTAACTTCAACACAAAATCACGCCGATGCAAAGGTGTTTTCTTTTTCCGCAAAGAATTAGATACGTTGATAACATATGCATTGATAATAGATAGGTTTAGCATATTATAAAATATGCACATCGGCCATCTCTTGGTTTTACGATTGGTACATATGTTGGAGCACATTTGATCAACCGTATCTACAGCACCTTTTGTGTTATTATAACAGTGAATAATTTCTGGCTTTCCAGAACTTTCGTTGATATTTGGTTGATCATGGATTGTCGATAAAACATATACCACTTTGTTTGACTTAGCCTTAAATGACACTAATGTTTTATCACCGTCGAAGCAGAATACTGAAGTTCCAATTGCGCGCGACTTCGAATTTTTCAGCTTTTCGGGTATTTCGCGCTTATTACTTCTTAGAGTACCAACCAAAGTTAAATTGTAAGGTGTTTTCAAAAGCTCATCGGCCAAAGGTACAGATGTGAACCAGTTGTCCATAGTGATGTTACGATTAGATCCGTGGAGAGTTGAGGTAATTTCCTTTATGAAAAACGTTGCCAAAGGTTGTTTCTGTGGATCGGTGCCCTTGCCCAAGTAAGGTATAGCGTTTAGTACATATTTACTGCTTACGTCTGCAGCCATTACAATTTTTATTCCATACTTGTTAGGTTTGTTTGGTATATACATTCTAAAAGGGCATCTTCCACGAAACCCAACAAGCTGTTCATCAACGGTAATATACGATCCTGGTGTGTACCACTTTTGAAAATTGTCAATCATTGATTGCCACAGATCTCGAATGTGAGCAAACCTATCTTTTTTTTTGTCTTTCAGCTCTTGTTTGCTTATCATCAAATCGGACACATTTTATAAGAAAATTAAATCTTTCTGCACTCATACAAGCCTTATAAATATTTCCTGACCGTTGCGCATTGAACAGAATTCGAGTCGGCAAATGGTTACTTTTAGTAGCTGCAGAGTGGAGCAACAAACCTAATAAAGCCTTCAGTTCTTGCAAATCAGTTTTAGATATAGTGGACCAATCACGTTTGTACTTGCATTTTTGAATTTCGATTTCAGCATTAGTAAACATCACCACTTGATTCAGCATGTCATCGTTCAAAAACAAAAAAGAAAAAAGAAAACATGTTTATTCTGCCCAAATAGACGCACAATAAAATATTGCAATCGGTCCGGAAACACAGTTGACTGATGTCTACATAGTCTGTGGTTGTCTACACAAAACACAGTCTGATCTTACAGCTTAGTCTAGTTAGTCTGTGGTTGTCCATTGTCATCCATTGTCTATTGCACCGACCGACAGAGACTGACATATTGACATAACCTATTAAAAATAAAAACAATAATCTAAGAAAAACAGATAACAATATATAAATCTAAGTTGTGCGTCGCATCTAGGCAAAAATAGGTTGTTGCTCAGCTTATACCGTGACGCTGGGCAAATCCAGCAATCTACGATGCTGATTTTCAGCAACCACCGTTCTAGTGACACTTTGGCGCTCCCTCCGTGAGCTTATCTACTTTGAAAGGTTAGTACATAATGATATATACACATAGCACATGAACAATTTTTACAACACGAAGATTCACACAATGAAAACAACAACATTACAAATAGGTACTAAACAATACTAAAATTGCACAAATACACTACACAAAACATTTCTATGCAAAAAATAACAGATGCTGAACCCATAATATAATTGCAGTATCATTTTAATCGACGGTAGACAACTGACCATAAATTGCACCATAATATGGGGAGGCGGCATGATGGCGGCGACTCACCTAATCGGCTCGACAGGATCACTAGAGTCAAATCGGAATACCATCACCACTATGGAAGACCATACCCATTGCCTGAAGTCCATGACCAAAGAGGTAAAACATAAAACTAATTTCTATAATCCAATGAATGAATTAACTCAAGTATATAAATATATATACATACATATATACATCTCTTGCATACTCAACAATCAACAAATGATTGTTGAGTATGCAAGAAATACTTTTTTAAAATGGTAATGAAGTGTTTTTTTGTCTTCAGGACTCTAATTGGCGGAGACAGGATATTCCAACAGTGTGTGGCACTATATCTGAAGCTACCCCTGAATGCTGCAGTTCTGTGATGTGGTGTACAGAGAGGATATGTGGAGGATCGTGGTTCAAATTTGCTGTGTCTCCAAATTAGTTTATCGTACAAGTATTTTGGTTTCTGTGTAGTAATAACTCCAAACAGTAAACTAGCTAAATGTAACTTTCTCCTTGCTGCCATTTTCAGAATGTTATTCTCATTAATATAGGGAGTGACGTGACTCCTATGTGGTACCTTTACACAAAACCTTACACATGCATTCTGAATACGTTGAATTAACTTCTCTGTTCTGGCTAATAGGCATGGACCATACACTGTGTCACAATAGTTCAGACGTGATAAAATTAGGCTGTCTACAAGGAGAATAATTCAATCGGCTCTTCTAGTTCTCTAGCGTTTTCTCTAGGTCCTGGTATAAAATGAACAATATTTCGTCTTAGAGTACGCGTGGTAGCAGGTGTAGGTTGGGTTGACCATTTATGTTTGTTTTTTCCATAAATGTATCTAGAAGATGGTTGAATAATCCGAGCATCAGGGGCATTTCGGTTTCGGGTGCTGGGCGTGGAAACATTGCTCTCATCCTCAGAAGATTCGCTGGAATCTATAATTTGTGCTCTCTGTCTCTTACCTGGCCTTATAATTTCTTCTTCTGACCCAGAAGATTCGTGAAAAGAGTCAGAATCGCTGCTGGTAGACCGGTGTATTTCTTCTTCCAAAATATCCTCAGTTTCTGATTCTGAATCCCGAGTTTCTTCCTCATCTTCGTCTGTGTCGCTACGCTCCAGCCATTGATGAATCTGCTCCTCAATTCCTCGTAAGTCCATCTTAAAATAAAAATAATAAATTAATAAAATCGTAACTATAAACAACTTATATAATGATACGTTTAGATATCATAAACGTACAAAATTACATTTCTATAAAAAAAGTACCCACATTCGGACTTTTCACTTATAAAATAAATATTATTCATTATTACTAACTAAATGAAAACAATCCAGAAAAAAATAAACAATAAAATGAACAAATATTTCAGAAAAATAAAATACAAAGATCAACACATACGTACCTCGTTGTTACTAAACTTTCGTCGAGCGGACGACGCTATGGTCACATCTCCTGTTCTAATTATCGTGCAATCACTTCCGCGTCACACGGTGCACTGTTTACGTGTTTTAGGAAGGTAGACAAAGAGGCGCAGGGGGGGGCCACCTAGAACTGCACGAGCACAAGATTCGCGAGTAGGTGGGTCGTCGAACGGACGAATGTTTAGTTATCTAGGGTTAATGACAATCTCTGAAACTCTTGTACTAGAGATATTGTTGATGAAGCTTGTACTCGATTATGATGAAATCGAAATTTAGTTTCATCATCATCAAATGTAACGATTAATAAACCTTCGATGTTTGTTACACGAGAGAGAGCAACATTAACAAGTTGTTGTGGATGTATTTTGTCATACTCGTAAACAATTTGATCAAATGTTCCACCTTGTGACTTATGAATAGTCATAGCACAAGCAGAAATTATGGGAAAGTGTTTACGTTTAACAGTAACTGCTTTGTTCCTTGTCATGGTAATGTTGGATGTTCGCCATTCAATAGGTATAGAAGCATTATCAACTTTGCTTTGAACAGTTAGTAAAGCATCTTTTTTTCTTGCTTTTTGCCCAACCTTTGGTGATCCACAGAATTCCAGCCAAACTCTGCAAACTACCTTGTCCTCATTGAAGTCTAGGTGAATTAATTTACCAACGGCACCATTAACTAATCCATCACTTACATCGATGTTTGTTGTGATAAGGTAGTACTTTCCTTTTACAAAAGTGATTTGGTAAGGTAATCCCCCAGTATCGATGACAGATTTTTTGTGTAGTTGTAATCTAAAAGAAGCTTCTTGTTCTTGATTTTTAGATCCAGTTATTATATCCTTTGCTATTGAGATGACTTTATCTGGAGCTTCTTGAAAAATTGAATTGTTGTAACTGTCTTCCGCGACATTCGTTTAAAATAAACGAACACCATGAGGATGTTGAGTTTCTTCTTTTTTGAAAAATCTTGATTCGATCATTTCTAATTGAAACTATTCCAAAACTTCACCATTGCCAATCTTTGTAAGTATCAATGAAAATGCAGCATTAGCCTGTCTCATGACTTGCGTTAGTTCAAAAAATTTAAGATTTCGCCATAAATGTTAACCAACCATTGTCGTTTTAATAGGTTTATATATCAATGTGGCTCTTACTGGTGGCGCCTGGCGTAAATCACCAATTAAAATGACGTCATTGCCGCCAAAATCAACATTATGCTTTGCAATAATTTGTTTTAAGCGCAAATCAATTTTGGCTAACAGTTCTGCACTGATCATGCTGATTTCATCAATAATCAAACCTTTGACGTATCTAAAAAGAGATCTGTACAAATGTAACATTTCAGATGCTAATGGCAATAGTTTAGAAATCGAAATTTTAAGAGCAGTATGAACTGTAGTACCATCAATTGCCACAGCAGCTTTACCAGTAGATGCGCAAGCTATATACGAATTACAGTAACCATCATTGTCAGTATATCTATTGCAGATTTCCATTATACGTTTAATAACAAAAGACTTGCCACTGCCTGCTGGACCAGTGTAAAAAACTTGAAATAGTTGCTGATTTTGAGTTTGAAGATGAGAAATAATATGCATTAAAAGTTCTTTTTGCTTTTTGACCTTATTAAGTCGTAGAATTGTTGAGTATCCATTATATTTTCTCTTATTTTAGCAATAGCACCTAGTTTGCTGAGTGTGGCATTTCGTATATCAGCATTAACGACAGAATCAACATCCTGTAGTAATCTTGCATATGGTTCTTCTTCAAATATGGCATTAGCTTCGTTTCGCAACTGTTCGTCTTCATTGTCATTATCTCTACCTTACTGTCTACAATTTTCAAGTGTTTTTTCTAGGTTTAAATTACATTCAAACTCTTTTCTGCGTTCTAAAATCAAGTTTTTATCTAAATATATTTTTATTTATTTTATTTTATTTTATTTTATTTGGGTGGCTTACAGCTAACAATACAAAATATAAGACAACAAAGTAGATCACGATGAGCCATTTACAAGCCTCCACATATAGTATGAAAGTATTGTTACAGTGAAAAAGAAGTAATTGAGATATACAAAGTTTGGTAGAAAGAAAATATAGAAGATAATAATGTAATGCAATTACAAAACAATGCTTTTAGACATAACAATGTTTATGGATGCTAAACTGCTTGTAAAGATATCAACTGAAGTGTGTTCTTTTACTAAATTGTTAAATGCTTTTGTTGCGCGAATCAAGTAAGAGTTACTACGGTAGACTGTGCGTGAATGAGGAGCGTGAAGAAGATTTCTAATTCGACAGTGCCGGGGGGGGGGGACGTTCAGAGATAGTTTTGACAATAATTCAGGGCAATCTATCATAGAGCGTGCTATTTTGATCAATAAACGAATATCGGATATATTTCTGCGAGTTACCAGAGGCAACAAGTGGAATCGAGTGCATCTTTCATTGTAACTCATATAAGGGATTTTAAACTTGTACCCCAAGTACCTCGTGAACCTCCGTTGTATTCGTTCCAACCTATCGGATTGAACTGTATAATTAGGGTTCCAAATTTGACTACCGTATTCGAGGTGACTGCGGACGTAAGTACAATACAGAATTTTTAGGGTTTTCATATTTTTAAACGAACTGGAATTACGGATAATGAAGCCCAGAGCTTTGGCAGCTTTTTTTGCTATATGATCGACATGACATTCAAAGGAGAGCTTACTGTCAATAAGAACACCGAGATCTCTGGTAACGTTAGTTCGCGATAACGGCTGATTTTCGATCGAGTAGTTAAAAATGACTGGCTGAGTCTTTCGTGTAAACGTGATAACTAAACATTTTGCGATATTAAGATCTAGTTTATTAATTTTACAATAGTTTTCTAATCTAAATAAATCTTCCTGCAATAGACTTGTTTCAGTTAAATTCGTAACTGATTTGAATATTTTCATGTCATCTGCAAACATTAGGTATTCAGAGTGGTTAAAACATTCACCGATATCGTTGATGAAAACTAAAAATAATAACAGTCCAAGTAGGGAGCCTTGGGGTACACCAGAGGGAATAGTTACCCAGGAAGATACGAAGCTACTAAGAACTACGGCTTGGGTCCTATTTTGCACGTAAGATGAGAACCATCTGAACAGATCGCCTCTGATGCCCAACTCAAAAAGCTTTCTCAGCAGGATATCATGGTCGATCCTGTCGAATGCTTTGCTGTAGTCTGTGTAGATCGCGTCGACCTGGGATCCCTTATCCATATGCTCAGTAATAAACTCTGTAAAAAGGACCAGGTTTAGAGACTGTGGATTTCCCCTTCAAAAACCCGTGTTGTTGAGTGTTTAAACTAGAGGCCAGACTGCTGTACAACTGGTTATAAACAATGCGTTCCAGTACCTTGGCTAGTAGACAGAGCTTAGAAATTGGCCTATAATTCTCAACCTTTTCTTTGGAACCCTTTTTATGAATGGGAGATATAAATGCGGATTTCCATAAAGAGGGAACCCACCCCTCAGAAATGGGCCGTTTAAACAACAGCGACACAGGAAAAGCCAATTCATCAGCGCAATTAACAATGAATACGGCAGGTAAAGTATCTGGCCCTGCAGATTTAGTTAAGTCAAGGGATTTCAAAAGTTTGTGTACGGTTGATACATCAATTTCAACTGTGCTTATGTCACAGTTAAAAACACAGCCAGTCGAACCATATCTTTGGGTGGTGGCGGAAGTATCAACGAACGTGTTCGCATTGAAGGAGGTGTTGAGAAATGTTGATCGAAAATAATCAGAAAAAGTTCACAAATTCCTTCCCCTGAGTCGCTCTTGCTTTCACAGGATGACATGCTGGAAGGGAAATTATTGTTCATGCGTTTACTCTTTACATACGACCAGAATAACTTCGGGTTTGAACCTATTGAGGACTCGATTTTTTTCATGTAGGCTGTATAGCAAACCTGTTCAACGTCATTATCTCTGTCACGAAGTAATTGATAGGTAAGCCGATCAGAGATATTGCCATAAACTTTAAATCTTGTATAGTATTTGAACTTTTCTTTAAGAATCTTTGTGAGTGCAGAATTATACCAATAAAACTCAAAGGTGACTGACTGACTGACTGACTGACATAGTGATCTATCAACGCACAGCCCAAACCACTGGAGGGATCGGGCTGAAATTTGGCATGCAGGTAGATGTTATGACGTAGGCATCCGCTAAGAAAGGATTTTGATAAATTCTACCCCCAAGGGGATAAAATAGGGGATGAAAGTTTGTATGAAACTTTGTCAATTTTAAACCGATCGGGCTGAGACTTTGCATGCATATAGCTACTATGACGTAGGCATCCCCTAAGAAAGGAATTTGATAAATTCTACCCCCAAGGAGATAAAATAGGGGATGAAAGTTTGTATGAAATTTTGTCAATTTTAAATCGATCGGGCTGAGACTTTGCATGCATATAGCTACTATGACGTAGGAATCCCCTAAGAAAGGATTTTGATACATTCCACCCCTAAGGGGATAAAATAGGGGATGAAAGTTTGTATAAATCTTAGATTTTCGACTGATTGAACTGAAATTAAAGATTTGAGCTACTATGATGAAGACGTCCGCTTAAATAGGATTTTGATAAATTCAACCCCCATGGAGATTAAATAAGGGATGATGGAGGATGTAAATGTATTACTTTGAACTATCAGTACCTAATGGAACGAATAAATTAAGACGAATAAAATAATTTTTAGTTCTAAATGTTGACAATAGATGGCGTTGTGCAATTACGTCATTTTTCTGAATCGCGGTGTTAAGATTTTCCACAGATTAATGACCCTCTCCAGTTATTATTTAACTTTCGTCGTTTCACGGACTGGCGGAGGAGGTCACCGTTTGCATCCAACGCGCCTTTGACGAGGCGACCACCACTATTTCGCAGCCGCAGGGGAAAGTTTTTAGGCCCCTGCCGAAGCACCTGCAGGAGCTGGTCGCTGAGACTAGGCGCCTTCGCAAACGGTGGCAACAATCGAGATGCCCTGTGCAGAAGGCACACCCAAACCGCCATGCGGAGAGAGTCAGAGCCAAGCTCCAAGCGTTTAACGCCAAGAGCTGGGACGATCACGTCGCATCCACGGAGGGAGACTGGCCGGCAATCCATAGGCTTTGCCTGTAGTTAACGAAGACCCCAGCTCCGGTGCGTCCGCTCTTACACAGCGACGGGGCCGCAAGATACTCCGCAGCAGACCGTGCGGAGATCTTTGCCGAATGCCTGGAGCGTCAATTCCAGCCGAACCCGACTGTTGACCAAGACCATGTCGCAGCAGTCGAGAGGCACCTTGGAGAGTACTTCGCCTCGCCGATAGCTCCCGAGGAAGACCCTATCTTCTTCTCGCCTAACGCAGTCAGACGCGCCATCCTGTCCACGAAGCTGAGGAAGGCCCCTGGGGCGGACGGTATCACCAACACAGTGCTGCGCCACCTGCCGTACCGTTCGGTAGCGGCACTGGCGCGCCTGTTCACGGGGGTGCTGCGCACGGGGGTTTTTCCTGGGTGCTGGAAGGAAGGGCGCGTCATAATGCTGCCGAAGGCGAATAAGGACGTGCTGAAGCCGGAGAGCTATCGGCCGATCATTTTGCTGCCCACCATGTCCAAGGTGTTTGAAAAACTCCTGCTGCGACACTTAACGCCACATTTGACTCCACGTCCGGAACAGTTCGGGTTCCGCTCGGAACACAGCACGACGCTCCAGCTGTCGAGGGTACTGCACTTGCTCACCGCCTCGCTGAACAAGAAGGAGCGAGCGGTTGCAGTATTCCTCGACATGGAAAAGGCATTTGACCGGGTCTGGCACGATGGCCTGGTCTATAAGATTTCCCTCACCAGCGCGCCCCGTCGCGTTGTAAAGGTGGTCTCCTTCCTCTCGGATAGGACCTTTAAGGTGGTGGTCGATGGCGCACTCTCGAGCGCCCGCCCGGTCGCGGCCGCCGTACCGCAGGGTAGCTGCGTCTCGCCGGCCTGCTACTCATGTTACACCGACGACATCCCCACGACGCAGGAAACCACGCTCGCGCTGTACGCCGACGATGCTGCGTACATCAGCTCCTCGCTTAACGCGAAGCACGCAGCCGTCAATGTACAGCGCGTACTAGACCAGCTTCCCGACTGGCTGTCGAAGTGGAGGTTGTCGGTGAACGTGGGTAAGACCCAGGCGCTGCTCGTCGGGTCTGCTCGCCTCCCACCACCTCTCCAGCTGCATGGAGCCGACATCGCGTGGTCGCCCCAGGTGAAGTACCTAGGGGTCACCATTGACCGTCGGCTCTCCATGAGAGGCCACGTCCGGCAGGTCACCGCCAAGAGCAGGGCAGCCCGCGCACTGCTCCGCCCAGTGCTCTCCTCTCGCCTCCCGCTGCGTACCAAGCCGGGCGTGTACAAGACGTACATCCGCCCCAGCTTGGCTCGCCCTCACCAGCGAGTCTAGCAATGGTGAGGAACGACGTCATACAGCGGGACCTCGAGATGGAGAGCCTGGACCAATTTTGTGTCCGCCTCGCGTCCCATATGTTCTCGCGTGCCGACGCTTCCGCTTGGAAGCACTTCAAGCACATAGCGCCCTGGCACGCGCGTCCTCCTGACGCGAGGCGATTTCCTCGTGACCTCCTACCGGACGTGTCCGTTGGACACGTCCGGTAGGAGGTCACCCACCGGACTTGACGCCTGAGTGAGCCGCTTTCACCTACACGCGACTCACTCGAATTAGACTCCCCAACAGCACACGCACCCGGTGCACGTTGTGTGCTAAGTTAATATAGGCATGACGTGCACCACCAGCCCTCATACAGTCACGACTCTACATACATATTACTCAAGCAGCAGACGCGTAGCGCGGTTGCGCGTTTGCATGCCCACATGAGCGGTGTAATACACAATTTCAATACCGCTCATACTCTCACTACGTCCTCTGAGCCTGAAGCGTGACCGGCTCGATCTGGAAGCGTAACAGGCGGGGGTCTACATCCTCAGTAGGGAGCGCCCCCAAAGCCGGCATTCTCGTCGCTGGTCATCTCTCGCTGGGCTTCCTCCGGGTAACCGAGGGTTCCACCCGGCGGGGTCTGACCGCCGAGATGTCGTGAAAAAACGGCACTGCAGGAGCAGTGCCGAGGCGCTCCTACTGAACACAATGCAGTTAGTCTTAGGCAAGCTGCGTAGTGCGCGCCTGCCTCGAGGTTGCCGCCTATAAGGCACCCCAACGCAGGTCCCGTATTTACGGGGCCCTACCCTGACACCGCGGGACAAAGGCTCTACCTACACCCCGCCGGCGCGCCCCCTTGCGGGGACGCAGCGACTTCCACGGAACTTTCGTCGTCAGGTAGGTTAGTTGTACATAGTTGGTTGGATGTTGTTGGTCGTTAAAATTGTTTTGGTTGCTGTATAGTACATACTGTGATAAATCATAAACTTCAAGCTTCAGTTATATAAATATTTTATTCACTTTGATCAACACAATTTCATATTTATCATTTTATTAACAATCATTTTCAAATACACGGATTGGTAGGACATGTTCACTGTTCAACAACTCAGAGCAGACTGACTGTCCAGAATGACAGTTACAAACTCAATGTTTCCCCACCACAAACTTTCACAAACACTCGGTCCGACCAATCAGAGCAAAGTAAACAGTACGTAATATCAATTGACTAACTAATATACATTAGGGTTTATCAATAATTAACTGCAAGTAAATATTTCATTTTAACAATTATAATATATTTATACAAAACTAATACATAAACTCTAATACCATAAATCATTACTTAATGTCTACAACAAGTGCCTTATGTTCATGTAACTACTAGCGCCATCTATCGCTTATAGATGGAAGTTGAACGATTTATGAATATTTTCTTTAAAAATCATTACATTCGGCCATCCGACATCGTGCGATCTCCTGACGCACGATTACAATTTCAATGATAGACTACATTCATATAAATTATGATACTTCATTCAGTTCGACAAGAAAATGAGTTTTACATTCAAATTCATTACATTCGGCTTAGTATTGATTTTAGGTTTATTTCCGGATCATTAGTTTGTCGTCACGTCATATGTTTAGAACATTCATCACTAGAAGAATAGTGTTGTAAGGTTTTTTGTCAAAAGCTTTTCTACATGTCTGGGATCATAAAACTTACCATATATAGGTAATATATTCCAGTAATTTTATACTTTAAACTTTTGTTTTTGAATGGATCTATAGATTTTTAAATGAGGTTAATGTAATTTTACCTTCTTATTTGCAATCAGATCTACTAATCTTAATCAGATCACTTATGCTGTAGGTAGTAGCAGGGATTTTACTGGTAACGTAAGTATTCTTTTGCTTGTCTAACTTGGATATTGGAGCTCACCTCATCTCTTAAGCTTTGTAACGTGTTTCGTACTTCGTAATGTCGTCGTAGTCTATCGTTTAAAGTATCTCTGATCCTAGTAGCTTTGTGGCAGTCTTTCTAGTGAATGAATTACCAGAATTAACAAGACTCCATTGAATTTTCCGAGATAGGCATATGTTTCATTGGTGTTCGTTATAAACGTTGAAGTAATTTTATTTTGCTAGGGCATTTAAAATAGTGGTAGTCATTTTTACAGCGTTAAGAACAAGGTCAATACCATGACTATCGTAAAAGCTCTTTAGAGTAGATAAAGTATCTAAAAGAAAGCCACGATTGCACTATTATTCGAGATAGTAAACCAATGTTAAATATATTTTATAACCAACACTATCAGTCGAAACAATTGGTCAACTTTCTGTAAGTATAAAGTAAAATTGACCAGCTTTTTGTCCGAGAGTATAGTCTTCGATATTTACGCACACTGAATTCACGACTTAACATAATTATACATACTTTGTCATTAGGTTTTTCATCTGGTTCAGCCTTAAGAACTTTGAATCTAGGTCTAATATTTATAATGTTGATAATCAATTCTCAGTCTCAATACTATAAACAGAAACAGAGGATTCGTCTTAGTGTCTGTAAACAGCATGGTATTACGGCTTAAGGTATCGACATACGCGTCCCAGATCTTACACTCAATGGTTAACTAAACTCATGAATGTATAGCCACCATATTGCTATACGTTGTGTGGCGTCTTATTTAGTCAGGGTTCATTACATTCACTATTTGAAACCATAATATAAAACAAAACTTAAGCGTTTAGAATAAAAGTGACTCTTCAGCTGGAGAGCCCATGGGCTTAATTGTACTAATATTTCCCCTAAATCTAAGGCCCCAGCATCTGTGTGCAAATTCGTATCAAGTTAAGGTTATAATAATGATGCTTGAATCGCACTGATTATCAAACTTTATTTTAATTTAGAACATTTAAATTAACCCGCCACTCTAGTGTATGTATTTTAAATCTATTTCCCTCTTAACCGAATTATAACAATATAATATCTAGCTCAAATTAAATCTTTTGTTGTCATCATTAACTTGGGGACCGACTTCGATTTCAGTCTTGACGATGGTCATGTAATATTATTATTTATAACCTACTTGTAAAATAAATATCATTTAATTGATGTATATCTTTTGCGGTGATGTCTGTGCATAGATTTGTTGATGATATATTCAGAAAGATTTGACACGATAAAGAAACACACGATAAATACTCTGATATAAGATCCGTCTATACAAATATTTCCAGAATGATGTGAATCTATAGTTGAATTTGGTTGCGCAAGGTAAGTTTTAGAAAATTAAATCAATTTTACTGTTGAACAGTACAAGGTTCTTGTGAAAGGATAATGTACCTTTACAAATTGCAATGGATGGTAACTCAAAATCTGCCCAATCTTTAGACGAGTCTGCATAAACTTTTGACTGACAACTAATATTTCTATACCGGATTCACGCAAAAAACTACATCGCTGTTAAAATCTATATAATACCCAATAAAATTGATCATTTTATTTCTACTTGTTTGTAAAGCGTTTGATTGTCATCAATATCCGTATATAAGCACTGATTTGTCATAAAAATATTCACATAAGTTTCACCTTAAGTCGTACCAGCTAACATTTCTGCTTGAAACTGACCATAATTCTGCTCATTAGAAAAACTATTGTTAGTTTAGTTAACCACTTCGTCACTAAATACTACACTTTGGTAGGGTTTCGTAACATTTCTATTTTCTTTTGGTAAGCCTAGCAAGTTTTTGAGACAAAATGTATAGTCAGTTTCTGATCCTATTTGCATACAAATCAATTACAAATACTCTTTCTAATCCAACTTAAATACTCTCAAAATTTACTGGAGTGATCGAACTCCCGTATCACATTATTCTAATGTTTTATGTTCAAACTTCGATACTTTTAACGTTTTTCTCCTTGGAAAATCATTTAACCAACATGAGGTACCTCTTTGCTTCTTGCGTCGTGGTGGTGTAGTCGACGAAGAGGTTGAATTATAACTTCTGCACTTCCTTCCAGATCGTCTCTTTACATCATTCCTCTTCGAGTCTGTTTTGTTCGAAACAGGAACTATCCGTTTGCTCAATAAGACTGATGGTTTTTCTTCTGTAGTCCTGACGCAATCGGACTCCAAGGCCTTACTTACGCTCTTGATGATAATTTCGTCTGCATTGGGCACACTTAACCCGAATCTTTATTGGCTCACTTGGCCTAGTCCAATGTTACATGTGGCCAACTCTAATGGCACACTTGGCCTCAAATGGCACACTTGGCCTCAAATGGCACACTTGGCCTCAAATGGCACACTTGGCCTCAAATGGCACACTTGGCCTCAAATGGCACACTTGGCCTCAAATGGCACACTTGGCCTCAAATGGCACACTTGGCTTCAAATGGCACACATGGCCTCAAATGGCACACATGGACTTATCTAACGGCACACTTGGCCTCATTAAGGCTCGCTTGTCTTCTTCAAAGGCACGTTTTGGCCTCGTCAAGGCACGGTTGGCCTCATCAAGGCACGGTCGGCCTCATCAAGGCACGGTCGGCCTCATCAAGGCACGGTCGGCCTCATCAAGGCACGGTCGGCCTCATCAAGGCACAGTTGGCCTCATCAAGGCACGGTCGGCCTCATCAAGGCACGGTCGGCCTCATCAAGGCACGGTCGGCCTCATCAAAGCACGGTCGGCCTCATCAAGGCACGCTCGGCATCATCAAGGCACGCTCGGCCTCACCAAAAGCACGCTCGCCTCACCAAAGGCGCGCTCGGCCTCACCAAAGGCACGCTTGGACTTATCAAAGGCATACTCGGCCTCATCAAAGGCACGCTCAGCCTCATCAAAGCACTGAAATCAAATAAACTATTTACACACTCCAGACACTATTGACTTGCCATGGCAGTCAGTCAGTCGGCAAATTGACGGTATTTGCATATTCCAAAGTGTAGATCTCTTTGTGCAAGAAAATCCATTTACACCCTTTTAAATCATGTTATATATAACACGGTTTCGTATTTTTTTTCCTTCTAAATTCAATTTCATTTATTGTGTGGTGGAAATTCAGTTCATAAAATTATTATTGTAACATACCCATGGGGTACAACATTTAAATTTACAATTATATGTCGAAAGGAAAAGAAATGTATTGACGCGCTTGTACCGCCTCTCATTTAGGACTGGTATAGTGCCCAAGTCCTGGAAGCTTGCCAACGTACAACCCGTGCCCAAAAAGGGCAGTCGTACCGATCCTGCCAACTATCAGCCGATTTCAATAACCTCCATACTCTCCAAGATTATGGAGCGTGTGTTGAACTCGCACCTCATGGCATACCTGGAAGGTAACGATCTCCTCAGTGACCGACAGTACGGGTTTCGCCACAATCGGTCTACTGGGGACCCACCAGTGTATATCACTCACATGTGAGGCGAGGCCCTCGAGTAAAATGGAGAAGCGATTGCTGTCTCCTTAGACGTCTCGAAGGCCTACGACAGGGTATGGCACGCCAGCCTTCTGAGTAAGCTTCCAGCGTACGGCATTTCCCCTGGTCTGATTAACTGGGTAAACGGTAAACGGTTCCTGAGTGAACGGTCTCTCCGAGTTGTCGTCGATGGATGCTCATCAGAGCCCATGACCACTAATGCCGGAGTTCCTCAGGGGTCAGTTCTCTCTGCAACTCTTTTCCTGCTGCATATTAACGATCTGCTGATGCCCGGTATCTATGGGTATGCAGATGATAGCACAGTTGTAGAGAGATACCTTCCGGGTGCTCGGGCTAGTAAGGAACTAATCCGGTCTGAACGAGAGGCTATGGTAGAGCGTACGAATGTCTCACTTCAGGCAGTCTCCAAGTGGGGCGAAACCAATCTAGTAGAATTCAACGCCACCAAAACACAAGCGTGTCTGTTCACTGCCAAAAGGAGCCCGTCCACCTTGGCTCCTACCTTTCGGAATGTATCCCTGGAGTGCACCGACCGCCTTCAGCTCTTTGGAGTTGAAATTTCCTCAGACCTCAATTTTGGGCGGTTCATTGAGTCCAAAGCCAAGGTAGCTGCTAGAAAACTAGGCGTTCTTGCAAAGGTCCGACGGTACTTCACACCGGGACAGCTTCTAATGTTATACAAAGCACAGGTCCGATCGTGTGTGGAGTACTGCAGTCACATATGGGCTGGTGCTGCAAAATGCCATCTAGCAGCTTTGGACTCAGTGGAAAGGCGTGCGAAGAGGCTAATTGGGGATCCAGATTTAGTTAAGTCCAATCTACAAAGCCTCGAGCACAGGCGCAGGGTAGCCAGCCTATCGGTATTTTACAGGTTGCATTTTGGAGAGTGTGCGCGGGAATTGCATGACTTGATTCCGCCATCTCATTTCTACCATTGGACAACCCGACGTACGGCGAGTATCCACCCTTACGTTGTTGAAACTTCAACGGTCCGGACTAAGCATTTCGCTTCGTCGTTTATACCGCGTACATCGAAGGACTGGAACAATTTGCCTGCTGCGGTCTTCCCGTCCAACTATAATTTAGGTGCCTTCAGGGCTAGAGTGAATAGGCTCTTAATAAACTAGTGCGCCTCACCATCAATGATTGCATCACTGCTTACCATCAGGTGGGATCGCAGTCAAGCACTGGTTTATATCAAATAAAAAAAAAAGAAAATTATCGTAGCACAAAGTAATCAAAGGCAACATAATGATAATTACCGCTATGGAAAATAGGTTTATTATACATATCAATTGTCTTTTGTCATAATTTAGCATTTTGCATGATCAATTAAAATAAATAAAGAAAAAACAACCCAATTTAAAATATAGGAACTAAAATGAACCACTAGTTGTTAAAGTGATGTATAGTTTTAACTGTCATGTTCGTTTACGAACATATCAGTATCACTCAGTTCACACATTTGAAGGGAACCGAATGATTCAACACACGCGCCACCATCAGTATAAAAATTGAGTGAGTATAACACTTGTCTAAAATAACATTAGCACTCTTGGAAAAAATATTCGATTTCATTTAGCTTTAATTTAGGCAACATTCCTGTTATCACTGCACATATTTGTAGGCTTTTTGTAGGCATATCCCACTTCTGAAATGTGATAAATCATAAACTTCAAGCTTCAGTTATATAAATATTTTATTCACTTTGATCAACACAATTTCATATTTATCATTTTATTAACAATCATTTTCAAATACACGGATTGGTAGGACATGTTCACTGTTCAACAACTCAGAGCAGACTGACTGTCCAGAATGACAGTTACAAACTCAATGTTTCCCCACCACAAACTTTCACAAACACTCGGTCCGATCAATCAGAGCAAAGTAAACAGTACGTAATATCAATTGACTAACTAATATACATTAGGGTTTATCAATAATTAACTGCAAGTAAATATTTCATTTTAACAATTATAATATATTTATACAAAACTAATACATAAACTCTAATACCATAAATCATTACTTAATGTCTACAACAAGTGCCTTATGTTCATGTAACTACTAGCGCCATCTATCGCTTATAGATGGAAGTTGAACGATTTATGAATATTTTCTTTAAAAATCATTACAATACATACTATACCTAAATATTTCTAGCGGATTATATTTGACGATTTTGGCTGTTCTTTTCTTGGCATATTTTGGATTGCATTTGCTTTGTCTCGGTTTAGTAGTTTTGGTTATAGACTCGGTTTAAGTATAGGTTTTGGCGGTTCGACTTTTTTAAAATGGCCAAAGAAAATCTGAACGTTAATGGAGAAGTTGAAGAATGTACTGTCGTCCCTATTGTTGGCGACGGTGCATGTTTGTTTCGTGCTCTCTCTTATTTAATGTACGGAACACAAGATAGAGCGATGGAGATGCTTTCAGACATTGTCAGATATGTGGTTAATGACTGGAGCAAGTTTACAATTATGACCCACGACAGGAAAGGTAATAACTACTTAACACCTGACGAATATTTTGTTGATATGATGAAAAATGCTACTTATGGCGGACTTTGTGAGTTAATAGCAGCAGGATTAATATTCCCATTTAAGTTTTAAGTTTATAGAAACGGTCTCATATATACGGAATCTAGATCTAACGACTATCCGGTAAGGCGATTACGACTTAATATTTAACAAATGCCTGTCGGGTAAATCGGTAATGGTGATTTTCCATCGTTTGATGGAATGATAACCATCCCGGAAGAATTGTGCACAGTTGTTACTACGGTTCAAGAATTACTGTCTAAAGTTTATCCAGACATTATTCATATACATGACAAGCCTATTGAATGGTTATATGAGCGTGCCATACTTACTCTAAAGAACGATCAAGCAGCAGCTATCAACGTCGTTTGAGGGCGAAGAAAAGGTCTATACTTCGATTGATACTGTGGTTAATACAGATGGCTCTTCTCCCTGTAGAATTTTTAAATTCATTGAAACCGCCAGGTTTGCCATATCATAAGCTTATTCTGCGTGTGGGCACTCCAATTATGTTGTTGCGAAATTTAAAACCACCAAAACTTTGTGTGCCCACACTTTGTTATCTATGTGTGACTTATGCTTCAGTTTATCATCATTGGTTGACGAGGTGTTGTTTTTCATTGCATGACACAGGTCGCATTGGTCTTTTTCTGGTATGTTAAAAGCTATATTTAGTTCTTTGTTAACAATATCTTTGTATTGTCTTACAGAAGTAGCTATATTTTCAGTTATGTTCAGTTCTTTACACCATACAGTATACATTTCGTACATTTTTTAAACGTCAATTCACTATCTAAATACTATTTATTTGAGTCTTTGCGCGTATAATGACTTTCTATGGGCGCAAAACATTTAACATGTTGAATTACATTTTCTTTCATTGCCGCATTTATAATAGTTGGATGATTTGGATGAAAGCCCCTCATGTCTTTAGTACAAATACCCATATTTTTATCATGGCATATCACGATGGCAGATTGTATAAAAGTGTTACTTATTGAAAATGTATTTTTAAACATGGTTTTGCATACCATAATCTTCTCTTTAATGCCAATACCAGACAAAAGCGGCAAAAAAAAACTTATAAACATTTAACCTCTTGGAATCCTGTGTCCATTGTTTTTTTTCTTATTTCTTTCACATGTGACGCAATAAAAGACCACTGATGAGAATGGTCACCTAGATTCCAAAAGGTTTTGAATATATTTTGGCGAGCTACCACATCAAACTTTTCGAAACATTTAAATCGACATTTAGATGGACATGGACCCTTTATTTGTTTTGCCATTTGTTGTTTTCCGGATCGAGATTTATGAGCTTCGCCTAAATTGACAAGCACCTTCCTTTTTTCATCTAGCCAGTTAGATTTGTTCTGTTCCTTGTTATTGTTTTTTTTTACATACTGCCGCTTTTTTTTTCGTTGGTGCGGTGTTGATGAACCAGACCTTTCGCTGGATCCAAACGGGCTTGATCGTAAAGTTTCATCAGATAGGATAACAGAACTTTCGCTTAAATAGTTACATTCATTTACAGTGTCCCCTAAGGTCATGCATGGACTTGGCATTGGTGTTGAAACCAAAGATTTTTCATTAATATCATTTTCAGGTATTGGTTGTGGTGTTTCATGTTCACAAATAGGCATGTTAAGGTCAATTCCATCATTCGAAATTTCCCCTACCGTATCAATTATATAATTTATATCACTTAGCGATAGTATATGTATTAGCTGATATATGATTTTGTTCTTCATCACTATGTGCTTCGGCAACTTGTCTTTCGTCGTTATAAACTTCCAAAGGCTGATCATCAAGATCCATTGAAATATCTTTTTCCCCTACCGTATCAATTATATAATTTAAATCACTTTGTGATAGTACATTAGCTGATGTATGATTTTGTTCTCCATCACTATGTGCTTCGGCAACTTGTCCTTCGTCGTTATAAACTTCTAAAGGCCGATCCTCAAGATCCATTGAAATATATTTTTCGGTACATACACGCGTCGCTAAAAAGAAAAAAAAAGTAAACGTAAATGAAAACAAATCCATAAATAAATTTAATGGTTACACGTATATGTATACAAACATGTAGGACATGACTTCATATACTTCGATAACAATAAAAACTTTGTTTTCTTTGTAATAATTATTTAGGAAATCATATTTTAAAGAAGCATGTAACATTATAATTATTTGTAAAATAATGATATTTTAATGACTTTATCATTGTTGGGGGCAGAGCCCGGCAGAGGGTGCAATATAAATAATATAACAAAACACAATGGTCACGCTTGAAAGGCCTCGACCGTTTATTTTCAACACTTGTAAACGATTCAACATATAACAGAGTCCTTTACGCAACACACGCGTGACGCTACTTCACAAAATACTTTTCAATAGTTCACAGTTACTTTATAATACTTCACTGACTCTAATACTTTAGATAACTTAGGAAATCTGTAAATCTAGGGCCGCTCTAGGAGCATAGGGTGTCGTATCAAACTGACGTGGTGACGCTTCAAGTCGAACTGCAGAGAGAGAACGTCGTCTTCTAGGAAAGTGTAGCTTAAGTACCTTTTCAGCCGGTCGCAAGTAGTGTAAGAGAGTCCCCAATTTTCTCTTCCGTTTTCTCCATTTTACCGAATCCTGTTGAGGCCGGCTGATGTACACCTCCCGACCCCCCGCGTACCGCGAGCTCGCTATTGGCCATTAATAATCGCGTGATTTTTCCGATATGATCCTCCAATAGAAATCCAGATTATTTCTAACGGTTTTCCTGCGTTATGTGCTTCTAAGAACTGCGTTATGTATTTCTAAAAACTCAGTACATAGCCTTATATACTATCCCTGTATCTGATTGGACAGTAGTCTTGCCTCTGATTGGCTCTCCCCTCGTTATGTACAGCGCGTATGTACATACGTTACGCATCTATGAATGACGTAATGTTACTTATATTTAGTGATTCTAAATTACATGCTCGTGTCCGTAACAGTCATAGTATAAGCGGATATATCTGATATGACCGCTTTTACACTGATATTCTACTGCTCTAGGTTAGAAAAATAATAAAAATATTTATATCGGTTTTGTATATCATTTAATGTATACTTATTTGAATTACTACTTACCCTCATTAGCTTCATCGATATAATTAATTAAGTCTTGTGCTTCAGAAACGCATAAAATATCATTTCTGGAGTTTGCAATATCCACCAATAACTTTGATCTACTGTTATTCATGTTTTGCAATATTGTTGCAGGTAATATTATGAATACTTATAACTAAAAAACACACCACTAAATCTAAACTGTATCAAAACATTAATATTTCACCACGCGAACAAGCATCGACACGACATTAGGGAACTCCCGCCGTGAATGACGTTATATCAGACAAGACCGCGTTCGCACCGAGTGGCGCGCATTTTAAAACACCGTACGAAACGATACGTATAGATATCCGCATCTACGACACTTATTTGTTGTAAATGTAATACTTGTTCTCATATACGATTTGTAAATGACGTTAACCTTTGTGCTGTGACGGCGTAATTGTGCATGTGCATCATTAGTGCAGTTCGCGAACTTTTCGCGCGCAAATTTCGCTTCAATTGGCGCGTCTGATTAAAACGATGATATCTATGAAACTCCGTTAGTTAGCTGGCTACGAGTTATATCATTAGAATCGTTATTAAATTATCTAACAGGATATTTATGGATTAATATAGTTTTGCCTTGTAATGTATTAGTAATTGTCATGTATGTTCAGTGTGAGGGAATTTTTTACTTTGTCTTTTGCCTTGATGTTATAGTTTGTACCTCAGTAGTCGATGCTTTAGTTGATTCGCTATTGAAATAAATAAAAAAAACAAAAAAGTGGGAACCTGTTGTACCTTGGTCACTTTTTCATTCAACGATTTTTTGAAAAAAAAGCGGTTATAACTATTGCGATTAAACAAATTTTAGCTGTTAGACGAACTAATGTGTTTCATAATATAAATTATACAAAAGCATAGATCATCCTTTTTACAAGTTTTACATGAACTAAAAAAAGTTTGGAATGTTGATCAAGGTACAACAATGGTGATGTACCTAGATCCGCCTATGTTGTACCGTGGTCATAGTTAGAACTCATCAAATAAAATCCATATTTCTCGACAAATAGCAAATATTTTTATTATTTCCAGCTTCAACACGTCTATAAATATCTTTATAAGCTTATCTAATATCTATGACATATCAATTAACAGAATTTATATGAATAAAATCAGTATTTTTCGTAACACCTAACTTAAACATTTTAATCACATTAGCAACAAGTCTTTATTCACTTCGTACTGACTAATATGTGGACTAAGCGTTTCTTAATTAATCAATAAACTCCGAGTATTTATTCATTTCAGGAACTGAGTAATATTCCCTCTTGGAATTAATTTTTTTTGGACTTTTTATTTTTTCCTTAATATCTAACCATTGGTATAAGTTGAGATCTTCTTTTTCTGGCCATTTCCAGTTTTTTAGCGAGTTCTTCATAGATTTTATAAGAGCACCCTCTTCACTGACAGACACTATTTGGCCAACAAAGTATTCACCTTCGTATATAAAGATAACGTAATCACCATCTTCAAAATTGTTTGCTTGTCTATTCTCTTTAATTCCCTCAAAATAATTGCTTAATGGTTCTTCCTCAGAAGATAAAAACCCTTCTGAAGCATCTGAATCTCGCACAGAAAAGCTTTCGTTTTCATCTTCTGATGTTTCTGATTCTTCTTTTAATTTTTTTTTCTTAACTTCTTTTAGTTTCTGTACTTTTACCTTCTTATCTATTTTAAGTTTTTTATTTTGTCTTGCTGCCTTTATTCTTTCTATTTCATTTTTTTCTGGAGTGTCAGTTAGTATCCTTGACTTTCCTTTCTGTCTGCCTTTTCGAACTTCTTTTCTTGGTTCAGCTTTTGGGTGCGGTCTAATCATAGATGGCGTTACAACATTGGAACATCCTGGTGTGTTTTCTTGCAACGAGGTTTCAAGAACTTCTTTGCATTTTTGAGTGGATTCTCCAGGAAGATGCTGTTCGTTACAATCTGGCTGTTCAAGAATTTCATTCGTTTCTTCAGATGAGGTCCCAGCATGAGGCTCGTTTTCACATACAGGGAAGGGTCGGTCAGTTACGTTTGATGGCATAAACTCATGTTCTCCAAATATATTTTCATTTAGTGGGTGTAATCCTGTACTCCTAAAACCCTGAATAATATTTGAGGGAGTAAAAGATTGTGGAAAAGCTTTTCCAACAAGACCGGCAATATTATAAATTGTCAGTGGTTTACCTACATGACCGGGTGTCAACATTAATTCATTTGCTGCAGTGTTATAGTATTTCTTAAAATGACCGAATACAGTCTTATCCAAAGGTTGAAATTTATGACTCGTGTGTGGATGGAAAGTTACAAGGATGATGCTATTTTCTCTGGCCAATTCTATAACTGGTATTTGAATGTGACTTTGATGATTGTCAAGTAGTAAAATGGTTGGATGATCCTTTGATGGTTTTACATATTGAATAAAGTGTTTGAAAAATTGTAGAAACAACGCTTCATTAGACCATCCAGAAGGATTAGCTCCACCAATAGTTCCATCAGGAGCTCCAACAAGCATAAAATCCTTGAAATTTACACGCGGAAATATGAGCATAGGAGGAATGAATCCACCTCCTGCATTTATTGCAGCTATCATTGTGACTGTATTTCCTTTTTCTCCACTCGTCATTGCACCAACTTGTTTGACACCTTTGGTTGCTAATATTTTTGGTGGAACATTGACTGTTGAAATGCCACTTTCATCCACATTCCAAATATCAATCGCTCTTAATTGTGGGCATTTGGACAAAGCTTTTTTGTAATTTTCAAAAGTCTATTGCACATTTTGTTTATTAAATGCTGTAGAACGGGCAAGGCTAGTGGCTTCAGGCTTGCGTAAAGCTAATTGCTGTTGATGTCGTTTACGGAAAAGACGTAACCAGTACTCCCCAGCCATTTGGTCTTTGTCCCATTGAGCTGGATATTTTTTATTGTTTTTCGTCGCGAACTTATATGCCAACCTCTTAACGTCCTTTAAAGTGAGTCCATACTGTAACTTTGCTGCTTCTTGTATGTAATCCACAAGCAAGAGCTCTTCGTCACCTGTAAAAACTTTTTTCACGGCTAAATTATCATGAAGGTCGCTCGCATCTTTACCAGTCTTCAAGAAGTGTTCATAATGCCTCTTTAAAGTAGATCTTGACAAGTTAAAATGTTTGGCAGCCCCTCTTAATGAGAATTTTTTTTCTTTAACTAGTTTAATAGCACTAGAAAATGCTGTTTTAGCAATAGGAGTCCGTTTGGTGTTGTTTTTGCTACGAGGCATTTTACCTGTATAAAAAACAACAAAATAATAAGTATGTGCGTTCCTAAACAGAATTAACAAGAATACATTTGAATGTAGGTACCTTGACCATATGACCAAGGTACAACTGTTTTACTATGGTCAAGTTACAACACCCCTACCCTTTTATGTTTATTCGCACATGTAAATATGGAGGTTATGATTAACTCAAATCAGCATACTACATTCTAAACTTGGCTAAAGTACTTGTTTAAATCAAATGGTTTTAAAAATTTATGTAGTAAATAACATAAGTAATGAAAGAAATGAAAAATATTAAATATCTTACTGTTTTGCAGCGAAAACGTTAAAGTGATCTCCCATGCAAACTCGATGCAATGGCCGCCTGCAACTAACTTCATGTTGATTAGTTTTGTCAAAGTTCACTATACCATAGACAAAAAGACGGAAAAAAGGCGCGAACATTTCAAAAAAATAAGTGGCTCTAGGTACAAAGGGTGTCAAGGTACAACAGGTTCCCCTGCATATACATACACTTGTAAATAATAGATATTATTACTTTACGCCATTTATTGCTTGTAATAATATACAAAATTCAGACGAATTACACAGAGAGCTGCCATTATCGTTCGCAGCAACTTCCACAGAGAACATAACTAGTGATGTGCAGTGACAACTTTATGATATAATCAATAGTGATGTCACTAGATTACTTTTAGTATAACTAATAGATATAACAACACTCTCCCTTAATCTAGTGATACACAACATTTAACATATGATTATAGAATACCTAATGTAATTACTACACTGAACACATACATAATATTTATTTTGAACATACATACTTTCAACTTTACTGTAAACTTTTAACATTAACACATACCTACTAAACATCATATTACTACTAAACATACATTATAACTATAGTTTAGACCCATATCAATTACACACAACATATGCTTAGCTTTAGGTAATGCTTTAGTACAAATATCAGCAATCATTTTATCTGTTGACATATAATCAAGACTAATTATTCCTTTCTTTACAACCTCTCTTATATAATGAAATTTAGTATCAATGTGCTTTGTTCTTTTATGAAAAACTGGATTCACAACTAATTCCTGTGCACTCTGGTTATCATTATATAATATTATTGTGTCTTTAAAATTCACTAATTCACACATTAAACCTTTAATAAATGTACTTTCTTTTGCAGCTTGTGTTAAGGCGACATATTCAGCTTCTGTACTGCTTAAAGTTACACAGGGTTGCTTCTTAGCTTCCCATGAGATTGGTCCATCACACATTTTAAATACACAACCACTATATGATCTACGATCTAACTCATTATTGGCCCAATCTGCATCAGTAAATCCAATAATACTTATTTTATCCTTACATTTCTTATAAGTATGCTTTTTCCTTTTCATTATTAGAGAAAATTAAAAAATCATCAACATGTAATGCTAGAACATTAAACACATCTTTGTTATTTTTAACAAATACACATGGGTCATACTTTGATTTAAGCCTATTTTACTTAATTCAGTTTCAACCTTTTGATGCCATACTCTAGATGACTGCTTAAGTCCGTATAGTGCTTTCTTTAAATGACAAACTTTAGACTTATCTTCACATATATAACCTTCTGGTTGCTGCATATAAATGGTTTCATTTAAATCGCCATTTAATAATGCAGAATTAACATCTAACTGATCAATTGATAAATCTAATTGAGCTGCTAAAGCAAACAATATCCTTAAGCTAGTTTTACAAACAACTGGAGAAAATGTCTCATTGTAATATACACCAAATTCTTGTGTAAAACCCTTTGCTACTAACCTAGCTTTGTGATTCACTATTTCACCATGTTCATTACATTTTATACTATAAACTCACTTACACTTGATCACTTTTTGATCTGCTGGTGGATCAACAAGTTCCCATACACCATACTCTTTCAATGAGTTCATCTCTTTGATCATAGCAGCTTGCCATTCAACCTTCTCATTACTCGCTATTGCCTGAGCATATGAACTTGGAATATCACATGTAACTGATGAATGATACAGAACATAATCAGAATATTTAGATACTGGTTTTACCTGCCTTTTTGGTCGTGTCGTACTTTGTTCACTCACCTCAAGATTCTGTGTATCTTGATCTTCACACACCTCATGGTCCTCAGAGTCATAAAAAGTAGAAGGGGAGTCTGCTGTTGGTACAGACACTTCATCATCTGCCACACTGTCCATGATTGTTCTGTCTTCTTCTTCATTTTCATTTGTAACATCTACCTTAATAACTGAAATATCATTATTAACCTGTAAATCAGATATACTTTCCTTTTCTTCTATTGAAAATTTATTTTCCAAAAATATAACATCTCTTGATCTTATAATCTTTCCAGTGTCCCTTGGGTCATACAGCCTATATCCTTTGCTATCCTCGCAATAGCCAACGAATATATATGGTAGACTTGTTGTGTCCCACTTCTTATGTTTTTCCTTTGGAATATGAGCATAAGCTACACATCCAAACAGTTTAAGATGTTCTAAATTTACGAGATCTATTAGCAATATATGTGGCGGTATTAACTGCCTCAGCCCACATTCTTTCATCACAATTTGCTGTTTTCATCATACATCTAGCTTTCTCAACTAGTGTTCTATTAGTTCGTTCAGCCAGTCCATTTTGTGCTGGACTATAAGGAATTGTAAGCTGGTGACGAATACCACACCTTTTAAAGTGATTCGTCAGATCTGCATTCACATACTCCGTACCATTATCTGACCGTACAATTTTTATTTTCTTACCAGTTTGATTCTCAACCATTACTTGAAATTCTTTGAATTTTTCATACACTTGATTCTTATTCTTTAATAAATATATAAAAACTTTCCTTGAGTAGTCGTCCACAAAAGTTAAAAAATATCTTGCACCACTCCATGACTCAGTAGGCATACTACCACATACATCTGTATGTACAAGCTCTAATATATCATTGGCCCGCTTACCTCCATTTCCTTTGAAGGGAAATCGCGCTTGTTTGCCTTCTAAACACGATATGCACTGATCATCTTTTATATCAGGAAAAGATATTCCTCTAGCCATTCCTTTCTTAAGCAATTCCATGCCGATTCTATTTAGGTGACCTAGACGTTGCACTATGGAAAATATAGGTCGGTATCGGATCAAAAATCTGTAACTTCATGAATTTTTGTCGTATCGTGATGAAATTTGGCACAAATATGCAGTAAGGTTTGGAGATTCGAATGATGTGTAGTTTATAGTGTTTTCTTGTATATCGATGTATGTTTTTTTTGCATAGAATGAAAGAAATGAGAAAAAATCACGAAAAAAAATAGTTCAAAATTTATTTAAAGTAGAATACAAGTTTATAATGACTAAAAAGATTAAACCATGGTTAATTACTACAAGCAAAGTAAAATATATATATGAAAACAATTTACTAAATTAAAATCATATTACTAATAGGTACATCCTATACTCTGGCTTCAGGAAATGATGTAGCTAGGTACAAATATAAGTAATAACTAAATATAAACATTATTTTTAACTTATACCACTTCAGGATCAGGGTTAGTAAATGTGGGTTCACTTTCAGGTGCCACGTTTAAAAGACTTAGTGCCTCTTCTTCAAGTTCTTTCACATTTCTTACGTACGGTTTTCTCAAACTTGTTATATATGGATCTGACGTGTATAAAAGCGTCTTAAAGACATCTTCATTTGTAGCAGATCGGGAACATTTTCTGGCATGATGAAGTCGTATGTTTCTGTAGTCTTTGTTGCGAGACTTTTGTGCGTCTTCCGATAGCTGTCCAATAGGAAGCACCGCAAAATGTTTGATAACGTTTTCTCCGTGTATGAGTATTTTATGAACGGAGGATGGCATATAATACCAATCGTAACTACTTACATAGATTCTTGCAGTTTCTATTGCACATTCCCCAAATTTTTCAGGGTCGATCATCATTCCAGAAGAAAGAACTTGCAAGATAATGTATAGGCGTTTAATCAATGCCTCATCTACACCTGTTATTTCCGATGAGCAAGTGCTATTATAGAAGAATCTTCGTGCGGTATTGCCATCGTTCGTATTCCCGCTAACTTGCCGAGGTTTGTCGACGATTAATCCCAACTCCTCCCTGAAACGTTTTTGAACAAGTTCTTTCTTTTCTTTTTTTAATCTCTTATTTTCCTCAGTTGAAGCAGCCCAAGTCTTAAACGAAAGATTATAGGAAATATGCAATATCATTTCCATGCAGCGAATCCAGGCGTGTAAGGTGGACAATCCGTATTGGTAGGCGTTTTCGTTTTCAGGTCTGGCAGTTACTTTCGATAGGTCATTCATTAGCCGTGGAGTAGCCCCACATATCGTGCATGTGGAACCAGATGGAGTATCTGTAAGGACCTGAGCCACCTTTCCATCGACCATCGTTAGAAATAGTTCATGCTTCACATTTACTGCAATACCATCTTTGTTTATAAGTGATGCTTGTGCAGCCCTAATTTGATTTTTAATATCATCGACAACTGCCTTGGTTTTTTCTGGAGTTTCCTTACAAAACTCAATAGAAATGGGTCTGCAAAAACGGACAGATGAAGGTACCGGATTTTGCCAAACAACGGATCCCGATTGCACATCAACTAATCTTATGGGGACTAATGAAGTGATGAACAAATTGGCATCTGAAATTGTTTCCGACTCTTCTGCAAGTATTTGCTTGTATTGGCTTTGACCAGATGAACCATCACATCCCCATTTACAATAAAGGATCAATGTTCTATATTGTTCTTGGAAAACAGAATCGATTTTTAAAATTCTAGCAGCAGTATGATCCAATAAATCTTGGATATTAATCACTTTAGCATAAGTATTCGTGATTTTGATTGTAGAAGATGGTGGATAACAGGATCTTTTTATTTCTTGTATTTTGTAGTAAGGCGGGAATATACAACACTTTCGTTCGTTGGTTAAGTTTTTCAGGTACATATATTGTGCTTTTGTTAGATCCAAATCTATAAAAGCACTCAATGCTTCCGTATCGGAAAGAATCTTCATCTGCTCTAAGTCGTTCCACTTACTTGAGATATCTAATTTCTTTTGAGTGTCAGCGGTTCTTAATTCTTCGACAAGATGAGCTTCTGTGTACTCACGTAAAGCCCGTAGTCCCTGCACATAGGCGTTTTTTATATGCTCGAAGCCATATTCTTGGAGTAGAAGAGTGTTTTTCCTCTTCTTGGTAGATTCTGAGGAGTCTCCATAAGCCACGCATGCTCTTCCTCGTTGGCCAGATGTTGATGGCGTAGAATATTGTTCAGAATCCGGTAAATTTAACGAATACGTTGAGTCCAACCAAGTACAATTCTTCTGTAAAAATGTTTCTTTTTTCCGAGATGCCAGGGCCCAGCGCTTGTAGAAAATAGGAAGAATGTGCCTTTGTATGTCACTAATTATAAAACACAAGTTGTTTTCAGAAACACTGAGCTTTTCCACTAAAACTTTGGATAATGATTCCATGGTCTTGCCACCCTCGATATAGGGGATTATGAAGTCTCGTTTGGTACAGCTGAAGGAAGACATTTTAACACTTCACAATCTGCAGAAATAATAGGCGTAGATGAGATTTGCTTCACTTGAAGTTACACTGATGTAGATGGTTCGAATAGTTTTTGCTTCCCTTTATATACTCATTTTACAATATCGAATTGGTACCTACATTATCATTATCTTGTAATTTCCCATGCAAACCGAGTGCAAATTTGATAAGGTCCCTTTGTTATCACGAAATAATGAAGAAAATATCCAAAAAGTTCCATAATTGTTCATGTGAATGGTGTCAGTGGTAAACCGCAAAAGATACCAATTTTCGGGTACTGACTTTTATCAGTTTTTTTCTCATATCTTCTAAAACCGCAAATATCCGCAGCTGATTTTTTTTGCATTCTATTTATGAATAGTTAGACTACTAGTCAACATAAAAAGTAGCGGTTGGGCAAACGTGGGTAACATTGAAAACCTTCGACGAAAAAAAATATAAGTGAAAAATAAGGTATGTCACTTTTTAAGTAATTACTGAAATATTTTTCTTTACTTTTAAAATCATTAAGCTGTATCGCAAAAAGCATAAAATAACCTTTCTAAAAATGTAAAATACTGCATATCTGTATCAAGTATTTTTTCACAATATGGTATTGAAACATGTATACGCAAAGACTTGAGTTTGGCACTTCTGTCTTCTATGTATTTCTATCTATGAAAAAAATAATAATTTCGCGTATTAAGTGAAAAAATCCTAATGAATATTATAATTTAACTATTAGAGAACCTAATAAAATAGCCATATTATCCAAATTATGATATTCGTAAAAAGCATTTTTGATATGCGCTTGTTCTACCATTTTCCATAGTGCGTTGGTGCCATAACATACTAACTCTATATTTTTATCTTCAGATAACAATGATTTTTCAACCTTCGGATTTAATACATAAAGATTATTCCTCTTAGGAGCTGTTGCAATAACTCTTTTGTCAGCTGTATACACTGTGCACTTATTTGCATCAAATACAACAGTATGTCCTTTCTCAGTAATTTTACAAACTGACAATAAATTTGCTTTGATATCAGGAACATAAATAACATCTTTAAATTGTTTTTCGCCATATTCATTTATAATATTTATGTTACCAATTCCTTCTGAATGTAATTGCTCATTATTTGCTACAGTAACAGTTAACATTCTATTCTCTTGTAGATTCTCAAAAAGACTTTTGTTTGATGACATGTGTGCCGTTGCACCAGAATCTATGTACCACTCTGTTTTAGTAACATTATCACACTTTGCTGACAATAGTGTTAACATTGCATCCTTTTTATTAGAATTATTTGCCTCATTTTTAATCTGTGAACTTCTATGAGTCAAATTATTATTCTTTATAGGTTTCCGACAGTCCTTTTTCAAATGACCTGGTAGACCACAATTAAAACATTTAGGTCCGCTTCTGTTGAACTTATTATAATTAGGCTTTGACTTGCTGCTGAACTTGTCTCCGATTTCTTTTTATCATTTAAGCGATTCTCAACAAAACATAACCTTTCACTGAGTGATTGTAAGTTTCTCTGTTCTTTAGGTACAGATTTCCATGCATTCAGAAATTCAAAGTACTCTGATGGCATTGTATTAAGTATTCTATTCAAAAATAATGATTCAGGTAACTTAACTTTTCTTCCTTCCATATTTCATCCTGTAATTCAGGCCATAGTTTTTCGAGTTTGGCTATGTGTTTCGCTGTACTGTCATCGGGATTCTTTTGTTTGATACCAAAAAAATCGTTAAATAAACGGTCTTGTCTTTGTTCCGTTCTTTGCTCAAAAATTGTGTGCAGTTTATCCCACATCTCTTTTGCAGTAGAACACATATTTATTAATAATATAACCTGACTTGAGAGAGAAGACACAATCAAATTTTGTGCCATGTACTAGACCTTTTGTTTTTTCTTTTCATGTTCCGCCTGCGCCATTTTGTCTAAGCCGGGCACCTCCGGTTTACTTTCACTGGGAATTTGTTGTCCCGTTTGAACAGCATCGAAAGCATTCTTGACTTGGGAGTTGAATTTTGATTTGGAATTTCCAATCTGTCCAATTAGATTGCCCTTCGAGTTTATCAATTTGAGTAATAAACATCCTCGTGCTTGTGGCTTGATGTTGCCTTGTACTTTTTTCGATTCAACTCACTTCTAACAATATTTGCTTGCCAACTTTGCCGTCCTGGGCATTCTGGGCATTCTGGGCCCATAACCACTTGTAAATAATAGATATTATTACTTTACACCATTTATTGCTTGTAATAATATACAAAATTCAGACGAATTACACAGAGAGCTACCATTATCGTTCGCAGCAACTTCCACAGAGAACATAACTAGTGATGTGCAGTGACAACTTTATGATACAATCAATAGTGATGTCACTAGATTACTTTTAGTATAGGTAACTAATAGATATAACAACACATACACACACACACATATATATATATATATATATGCACTCTGTCTGTCTATTCTTTCGTACACGTCATAGATGCGCGGGACTTTGTAAACACAACAGTGTGTGTATATCGTCGAGTATCTACCCGATGACGTCATTAGAGTTAACTCTAATCTCATTTTTGAACGCTGGGCTGGGTTGCAACTCGAAGCATTTTTGAACGGTTAGAGTAACAACCCTACCCTACTCTGGTTATTTTTGAACGCATGGCAGACGAACGTCACTGTTATGTCAATGTCATGTCAGTGTCACTGCTAGTCCAATAGGGACTGGACGTCCAGTCCGTGGGATCGCAAAGTGCAAAAATGCAACAATTTGCTTCAATTTTGAAGCTCAGAATGAAGCAGAATGTTCTCTAGGTTGTAAGGTTATGGTGTCGTGCGTGATGTAAACATAAGATTATCAATTGTTTTGATCTCATTGGGTTTTTGGTCTCGTGGCATTAACATTTGGGTCAATAATAATTTGAAAGAATATATCGTTAAGTTTCGCGATCAAGCATCCGTGAAAATGTCCGTCGATCAATCTTTCGCTAAAATTATTGTGTTTTTAGAATCAAAGTGTGTCTTGTCACAGTGAAATAGCTCGCAAATAAAATGCTTTCTTTCTCTGTTGAATCTAAATTTGGCTTTGATACTTGGTAAGGCGTGTAAATAGCCTCACCTAAGAAATTAGGAGGTGTTTTAAGACAACCAATATGGCGGTGAAAGTAAATTTAAATTACACAAAATTAAATCCCTGTTGACGATTCCTCTGAGACACCAATACCCACAACATCTATTTGCAGCAATAAAGCCCACGTACCTTGCTAATCCAGGGACCCCACTTGAAGGTAGGAAGGCGCCTCGTTCACGGGTGCGTGGTCGCTGGGTGGGCTGCCGGTCGGCGAGCTAACTTGATTCATCCACCTGTGGACTGGTCAGAACTCGTGAAACCAACACTGCACTATAAGGTCTCAATGTCTCACAGTAGCAGATACACTTATTACACGAGAATTCTCAGGTTTTCAACATATGTGGGATTTCTATCGCGGAGCGGTATACATTCGACGCAATGCCAAATGACGGCGGAGCGGAACTTCTTTCTTTGCGGGAAGATGCCCTCTATCGGTCTTTGGCGAGCGTCTCAAGGAAGCATTCGATACGCCTAACCAATGGGCGCTGCGGTCGTAGATATTGGTGAATGGAATCCTCAACAGAGACTCAATTGACTTACTTTTTTTTTTTAAACTAAAATCAGACCAGACTCCATATCTAAATTCACATAACCTATTATCGGCCGCGACACAGAACCAACTCCTTTGACAAAAGAATTATTCAAAGGAATTATTGCTAAGTTGAGTTTTCTACAACAATCTGTAGTTATTAAATTATTTTGCGAACTATTGTCAATTAAGCACCTAACTATTGTTTTATGGCCCGAACTATTATTATTAGCGCGCGCATAAACCTGAGCGGTTGATAACAAGATTGCTGACTTAGTCTTCGTATCTGCAGCTAATAATACGGCCGTGTTATGGGTTGGAAATGTTTGAGTAACATCACCCGAACCACAAGACGCCGCGCGGGGCGGGTGGAGCGCGGGGGGCGCAGCGGACAGCGGCGCCGCCAGACTGTACGCGACGACTACATTGCAATTCGTCGGTTTAACATCAGCTATATGCGGTTGTTTATTATTTTTCTCAAAATGTAATAAAGTATGATGGCGTTTTTTACATACGTTACAGACTGAGGTCGACTTGCAATTACTCAAACCGTGTGACGTGCTCAGACAATTTGCGCAACCATGTACGGATTTAATAAACTCAAACCTAGTTCTAGGAGTCAACGCGGATTGAAACTTAGCGCAGTTATAAAAATGAACATAAGCGTTATCTTTACAATACGCGCAACTCGAGACGGAGCGGAGCGGAGCGGGAGCGGTAGAATTAGGCGATTCACTCACAACAAATGCTTTCGTTTGCGTGCGAGGCTCGCGAGATGCGGAACTATGCGGTTTATTATAATTATTTTTCGCGTTCGAATGAGATAAATTCGAGCGTGCTAATATCTTAGTCTGATCTTGAACAAAGCTAATTAACAATTTAGTTGTAGGTATTTCAACATCGCGAACGGAAAGTTCAAACGATTGACCAGTCTGTGAATCTATTTTTCTCATAGCGCAATGCAAGAGAATAAAATCCGCAAGATCCGGAATTCCAAGTTGTTTCAAGGCAGAAATACTTGCACTAAATGTTTCAATGAAACAATCGAGACTATTTGCGTTACACAAACAACTTTTTAAATCTAATATACACTTCTGGACACATCTATTGGCCCACTTTAGAGTTTAGGTTTCGATGGCCCCTACCGAAATATGATTGCTAGATTGAACAAAAACTGTTGATGCAGTTTTAAACCTGATACATTTTACCATCTTTTTCGATCGTATTGTTTTAAATTTGAATTCAGAATACCATACGACATGGAGCTACGCCTAACAAGTCGGATATGCGCCTTGTTAAAGGCAATTGATTTTTGAATAAAAAACATGTTTTATCAAATATAGGTTTAATTTAATAACGCGTGTTGCCTCCATGGGCATCTACCACAGCTCTCATACGATTAGGCATAGAGTTTATCAACCGCTCTATGAAAATTTGAGGGATCATCTCCCATTCCTCTTCTATGGCAGTTTTCAACTCCTGCATCGTCTGGGCAACTGGCTGACGAGCCCTAACACGTCTTTTTAGCTCGTCCCACATGTGCTCAATGGGGTTCATGTCTGGGCTTCTGGCTGGCCAGTCCATAACTGTGATGTTCACATCCCGAAGATATTCCCTGACGATGCCGGCCGCATGGACTCTTGCATTATCATGCATAAAAAGGAAATTTGGGCCCACATAGTCCGCGTATGGTATCACGTGAGGTTCTAAGCACTCACGAATGTACCTTTCAGCATTTAATGTTGGCAGCCGTGGTCCTGTAACAACCTCAAGTTGAGTTTTGCCGCTCGCGGATATACCGCCCCAGACAGTCCATGAGCCACCGCCATAAGCAACCCTCTCTTCAAAGCAGCATTGTGCGAAACGCTCTCCCTTACGTCGGTAGACCTTCTTCCTTCCATCATTGCCATGTAACACAATTTTAAACTCATCAGAAAAGAGTACACGGCTCCAATCTTGCTGTGTCCAATTTAAATGACTGCGTGCGAAATGAAGGCGCGCTGTTCGGTGGGCTCGCGTTAGTTTGGGCCCATTAGCTGGCTTGTGTGGTACCATATCGCGTTCTTTTAACCTTCTCCGAACAGTTCGAGCGCTCACAGATACTCCGTGGAAGTCGCGAAGTTGGTTTTGTATCTCAATGGAGGTAAGGTGACGATTTCTCAAGCTGGTCGTCACGATGAATCGATCCTGCCTTTCAGTTGTGACCCGAGATCGTGGCCTTCCTTGGCGACGAACAAAGCCGCCAGTCTCTAGGTACCTCCGATAAACATTTCGGACCGCAGATCGACTTAAATTAAGTTGAGCACTCACGTTTCTTTGGCTGTGTCCGGCCTAAATAAGTGCCACAGCTTGGGCGGCGACTTCAGGTGAAGTATCCATAGATTATTGGTAGAACCTCACCTTAATGTTAAGAATAAGTAATGTTTGTTGCAAAACCAAAGATATCAATCACTTTTTCAAGAATTAAATCCAAGTAAACCAATAAAACCAAGTTTTCTTAGTATTCGATTGTTTGATATCAACAAACAGGCTCCAAATTGTCTTTTGTTTCTTTAAATTCTGTGTTCGAAATTAAAAAAAAGACTATTGAATGAAATTGTGAATGTGTCAGGTTCAAAACTGCATAAAAAATTTTTGCTCGACCTAATATAAAATTTTAGCTAGGACCAAACGAAACTGAAAATACAAGGTGGGCCAATAGATGTGTCCAGAAGTGTATTATTTAAATAGTGTGTACCTAATGTACGCTTATCCTGGTATTTATTAACTAAGCTGTCCCATAGAAAATGATAGGTATCAGCCGTAGGTACAATACTGGCTGTAATCTTTAACGCGTTATGTGTAAGCCTACCTACTAAATACTGCACACGCTGCGAGTCAGTCAGCTGTTCATTGTTATGAATATTCGACTTGAACGACTCATAGAAAACAGGCCAATTCTCAGGTTTCCCGTCGAAAGATGGCCATGCGATTGGAGGCAGCTTTATTTTTAGTGGTTCAAAAAGCGTTTTCGAATTACTACATTGAGATAACTGAGATTGACTACTGTCGATTTTATTCCTAATACGCTTAATGCGAATAAACAAATCTTCAAAGGATTCTAAACAAGCATAGTCGGGACTCGAACCAGGTTTCAAATTAATGTTTATGTGGTTAATTTTATCGACATAAGATTCAAATTTGTCACGAATGTCGTCAATAGTTTCCGATTCAGTCATAAAACTTTCATTATTTCTCGAATCGAACGACGAAATATTTTTCGATAAATCATATAATCGATTAAGGCGTTTGAATAACAATCCTTTCTTTTCATGAAGGATAGTCAGTAAATCTTCCGGCTTTAATTGTTTCTCAGTCATTTTGTTAAGTTAATATCAAGAGCAATATCTAAAAATATGCGCGGATAAACTTATCAGGCGGTTTGCAATAGTAAAGTACCTACCAACTATGTGGCGGTATCTGAATAAAAATAACTAATACGCACGCCGAAATGATGGGTAACTACCTCCTATTGTATGTTACCAAAGTGAAATACGTAACACATTAAATTCTATGAAACAATATTGTCAGATTTACCAAAACCTACGTAGAATCTATTGTCAATTATGTTTATGTTATAGCGGAGAGCGGTTTATAGGCAAGAATAATTTACCAAAGGTTTACGTAAATATCTATAACCTATATATACCTATTATGATTTTCACCAAATATTACGTAAAAATCTAACTAGGGAGCGGTTACCTATTCAGGCTCGAAAGGACCAAATAATTATGGTAAGGCGTGTAAATAGCCTCACCTAAGAAATTAGGAGGTGTTTTAAGACAACCAATATGGCGGTGAAAGTAAATTTAAATTACACAAAATTAAATCCCTGTTGACGATTCCTCTGAGACACCAATACCCACAACATCTATTTGCAGCAATAAAGCCCACGTACCTTGCTAATCCAGGGACCCCACTTGAAGATAGGAAGGCGCCTCGTTCACGGGTGCGTGGTCGCTGGGTGGGCTGCCGGCCGGCGAGCTAACTTGATTCATCCACCGGTGGACTGGTCAGAACTCGTGAAACCAACACTGCACTATAAGGTCTCAATGTCTCACAGTAGCAGATACACTTATTACACGAGAATTCTCAGGTTTTCAACATATATGGGATTTCTATCGCGGAGCGGTATACATTCGACGCAATGCCAAATGGCGGCGGAGCGGAACTTCTTTCTTTGCGGGAAGACGCCCTCTATCGGTCTTTAGCGAGCGTCTCAAGGAAGCATTCGAGACGCCTAACCAATGGGCGCTGCGGTCGTAGATATTGGTGAATGGAATCCTCAACAGAGACTCAATTGACTTACTTTTTTTTTTAAACTAAGTAATGTTTTTATTAAAGTACGGAGAATGCGGGAAAGGTAACTAATTTATATTATTTATTCTCTAAAAACATATACACATTGAGAAAAGGCATTGACGCTTCACCAATACTATTCCAAAAATAAAAAAATACGTTCTATTGGAGTATTGATTAAGAAGGAAACCTTGGACGAAGTTGGTAACAGTATTACAACATTATATACTGTTTAAAGGCACGATAACATTCAGTTCAGCTGTCTGTGTATCCCTTGGGAGTCTAGAGACAGGGAATCTCCATCTCGTGTCTTTGGTATCATCATTTTATTTATTTGAGATATTGTTAGATTTATTTGCTCAGAATGTTGTTTTTTGCTTAGGATTAATTATTTATGCAAGGTTTTTATTTTGACTTGCTTGTTTTTTTCTGTTGGTAAGTGGTTTGCTTTTTTATTATTTTCAAGCGTAACCTCAAAGTATTTTCAAACATTATTTATTACACATACACACTCCGACAAAATTAAGTGAACAAAAAAAAACTTTTTTCAAATTTACTAGCTTTTTATAATGTTTTTCGCCTCATTAGAGCTTGGTTATACGATATAAATATGGCGCAACAGGGTTGAACATTTTTTATTTATAGAAATACAGAAACAAAAATGAAATTTGAGATATCGTCGCCTTAGTAGTGAAGGGAGCTATTCCACACTAGATTGGTTGTGAGATAAAGACAATTGAAATAAGAAAGTGCTTACAAAAAAATGATTTTCGTTGTATCTCTTCTATTTGAATCCAGATTTAGATAATTTTTTGTAAGAAGGTGATAAATTAAGGTGTTGAAATGAAGAAAGTTTGATTAAGTATGCTCATATAATTATTTTCGAAGTTATTAAGAATATTTTGCTTAGCTCTAATCACCACAATAAAAAAAACAATGTACAATTCAGAAATGTGAATGAATCTAAGCCTTTTACTATGTATTCACAACAAAGAAAAAATTGTAGGTTTTGTTTGAAGGAGCAACATTTGTGAAGAGAGTTATCCAATTTATTTGGTTGTTAAGAATTTAAATAAACTATTATCTCGATTAAATAAGTATTGTAAGTATAAGGTAAAAGGAACATGATTTATCTTAGCATGTTTTAATCTCTAGAACACATTAATTAACAATAGGCATTTTGACTGTGTTTAAAATATGGAACAATTTGTTGTCATCCTAATAAAATGTAATGTAAAAAGCATATTTTACTGATGTTCTGAAAAAATAAGGTCATTTTCTGTATAAAAATCATAAATGTGTTTATCCTCGCTTCGTAGTACGGTATAGTCGAGCATGCTGGTGACGATCCACGTTGGAAATTCCTCTCCCGTCTTTTCTCCGCTCTCTTTCTAACTGCAGCCAGTTTCGACAATTTCTCTTCCTTAGCACTTGCCTTATTGCTACTTGCTTTGCTAACTGTCACTTTAGGCTTGAATTTTAACGAAGTATAGAACGTAGTATATTTCGAAACATTCTGTTGTTTCTTTTTAACTGAACCTGGTATTTTTATTTCTAAAGGTGTCGTGTTACGCTGATCGACGAAGTGCACTGCTTTGAAGATCATCACTGGACCATTTTTTGATGTAATCGTCCTAATATATATATGCTTAATAGGCTTTCGTTTCTTTTTGACTTTTTCCGCGTTTTTCTCAGGAATCCTATCAGGTTTGCTGTCAGTATTGATTTTGGCTGACGTGACGGATGAATGAATTGATTTTTCTACTGTCTGTGTGGTTTCTTCAGACACCTGCTTTTTCGGACGTTCCGCAGGTTCAGAGTGTGGCTTTATATGCAGGTCACGTTTGTCCCTGTCAGTCTTCAATGCTGCTACCTTGCTACCATCTTCCTTTTTACTCTTAATATACAAACTTGTTTGTTCACTCTTAATCACAGGACTATTTATTAATTTTACTGTATACCGATCTCGAATTCGTTTTCGAAATTCCGAATGAGATTTTGCGACTTAACAAAGTATTTATTAATTTATATATACATCTTAACTACTAAATATTATAACTTAATAAATATATACACAAACTGAAAATAATATATGTACAAACGGGTAGAAATAAAACTCATAGGGCATCAAAAAATTCGTCCACATCGATGTCAATGGGAGATGTGCCCAGAACGCTGGCAGCATTACCACGCTGGATGGCAATGCTGATTCGTTGACCGAAGAAAAGCCCAGCTCTCTGGTCACGTGAAGAGTCGACCAGCTGTTTGCTGATATCCCGAACAACTCGATGAGCGCTCGGACCCCATGGAGTGTTTCAACCCCAAACGGCTCAAATATATAACCTCCGATGAGGTTATTATATTTACGCCGTTTGAGGTTTTCTGCACCTGCAGCAGCCGCCCCAGCACAGCCCGCCGTACTCAGAAGATGGGATGGCGCAAGGGTGTCGACACATGTTGCATCCCACACCAAAGGCCTACCCAATTTCCAAGGCAATATAGTCATCCCGTCTGGCCTCTTCCCATCGTCACGTGTCACGTCAAAAACATAAATGAAATTTAATTTTTTTTTGTGGTTTAATCACGTGTTTGAAAACGCTCTGTGATTGGTTGCAACTCTGATGACGTCACACAGAAGTAAACATTAGTTTCAGTGCATGCTTTCTGTTTTTCTTTATATTGATTGTGCGATCTACGTGTTATTTACGTTATTTCCCAGCCGTCCTATTACAGTTTTGTTTATTTAAAGTTCTGTGCATAAAATGGAGAGAAATTTTGTGCGAACTGACAGCAGTAACTTACCCAAAGTAGATGCGACTATGGTTGGACAATTTTTTAGAAATAATCCAGATTTTTATGCAGCGGAACTTAAAAATGTAAAAACGGCAGCGTAAGTACCTATTTTCTACTTATTTAAGATAGCAATTTTCAATTACTCGTACAAAGACATTCATTTTTTAGGTTATGTTAACTCCTACATTTCTTTGGTGTCACGCACTGTTGTCACGTTTAACAATACAAATATTACTTACGTTAAAATGATCTTTACACATATAAACACTTGAATTAGGTCCAATGCTTTCAGGGTTTCGACGAGCTACACTCAACCACTTTTTCGTCTCTCAGGATCTATCGGAACAGGTACAAATGGTTTTTCCGGAGTCTTTATCGATGTACTTGTACAACACACCACTTATAAACCATTATATATGCAATAAATTTCAAAACTATTTCAACAGTTTGTTGTTTACTTATGTGTGACGTCATCTGTCAGAGCAACCAGGCGCCATAGCAAAAATTGCGTTTTGGCGCGTAATTTTTCAATTCAAACTTTAACATTGATTTTTTCCGTATATACGACAGATCTCCAGGAAATATTAAAATGGTTTGCATTTTATGCAATAACAAATAATATAAAGCTATTTTCCAGCAGTAGTCAAATAGCCTATTCTCCAAATCTTCAACTTCTGATTCGTCAGATGCACCATCATTAACTGACGACTTTAAAGTTTTCATGTAAAAATCATGGTATGCAGACGGAATAGTTCCATTCATGCAGAGTTGTTGTAGGTCTTCAAGTTTTTTTTTCTTAATTGGTAACTGATTCTTGTAAAGAGGAAGTACTTCAGCTGCAGCATTAACTTTTCTAATAGTTCTTCAGATGGTAAGTTTCTTGAACTCAAGTTGACTTAATTGTGTTTTGTAAAATGTAGCTGGTGTTGTCATTTTTCCGGTATTGAAACCACTTTACATCTAACCATCTCATTACTTTTTGTTTTTGACTGTAGGTTTTGAAATCCAGAAACTTCTTATAATGCATTTCGTTGACTTTATATTTTGGTGGATCGCTTTTAGCAGTCCTTGCGACTGTGTACCATCCATCAGGTACAAAAATGCTTGAAAGTTTAGCTCGGCCTTCTATTGTGGAATATACATTATCACACTCCATGTCGGAATGCCCCGATTCCATGAATTTTTGATTGATTGTTTGTATTGCTAGATCTCGAATAGCCCATAAAAACATTGCTGCTTGTATGAAATTGCGATTTTGTCCTGCTGCAGTATCAGAAACGAATGTTACTTCAATTACTGCAGAATCCAGATTCTTAAGTAAATTCCAAAGACATGTTGAAACTTCGGATACGCCTTTTGTGCCACATATAGTTAATGGCTTGCTTGTCTGCTAGATTATATACTGTAAAATTAAGAGTTTTTAATTTTCTTTTATAATAAAGTTGCTCAACTTCTAAATGTGGTGTCAGTAGTATCTTTTCCATGTCCATTGTATAAGCATGGAATGTTGGGTCATTTTTAGCACGTTTATCTTCTTCTTTTTTATGATCGCAGGCTTCTTGCTTCCGTGTAAGATGCAGTTCATGTTCAGCTTTAGCTTCTAGTTGCTCATTTACAGATTTATTACTGAACTGGGTGCAATAATCACACATGTCTTTCTTTGGTCGATGGAAACCATAATTAAACTCATTGGTAAAAATATGTATGTAATAGGAAGAGTTCACTGGTTCCATTTCATGTTCCTTGCAGAATTCAACATAGTCCTGGTACAAACGCATCTCACTTAACCCTTTATAAGGCATAAAGAACTAGCAGGTAAAATTAAAAACTTACTGGTTTTGGCATCTCTTTATTAATCGTATTAATATAACAGTCATCGAAAATTAGAAAACTTTCAGGAAAATTTGGAAATTATGGGGGTAAGTATACTCCCTATGCCCGATAGGACCTATGAAAATCGGCAAAACAAGGTGTTGCACACAGAGGTACATTGCACCTTCCACACATAATTTTGGAGCGTTTATCGTTAGTTTTGGTGCTACAATGTTACAGCGCCTCTACGTTGAGTCAACTGGCATGTAGTCTCCAACATTCAAAAAGCGCACTTCGTGAGGAACAGCACCGATCACTTTTTGACGATTGGGCTCGGCAGATTTTTTTATAGTTTTGTAAGTTGCTTTACTTAGTGCGTCAGATTTTCATTTGCGTCAGATTTTCCCAGGTTAAAAAACTATCTAACCGGAAAACTGTACTTAAGCCCTGGATTACACATGGTCTACTACGGTGTATTCGACACCGCGATAATCTCCATAAAACATTTCTAGCTGACCCAAAAAATCAAATTATCAAATTAACATATAAACGGTACCGTAATTTCTGTAATCTGTTACTTAGGAAAATAAAATTAAACCATGAAAGATCTGCTTTAGAATCCTCAAAAAACAACAAGGATACTTGGAGTATTATTAAAACCATTACCAACCAAACTGAACAAAAAACAACAGCGGACAAACTCCTAACTGCAACAGGCGCGCCCAATGCTATTGAGGAAATAAATTATTATTTTTCAAACATTGGAAAGCAGTTAGCGAGCACTATCATTCAAAATCAAAATTGCCCAAGTTCCTCATATAAATTTGAATCATCAGCTGCAAGTCAATCTATGGTTTTGCTATCCCCGGACGAGGCCGAAATTGAATCTGTGATTAATAACTTAAGGAATGACTGTGCCACAGGGTGGGACTCAATTCCGGTCAAACTCCTCAAACTGGGTAAAGATGTACTAGTCCCACCTCTTACAAAACTTACTCAGATATGTTTAGAACAGGGAATCTTCCCCCGAATCTTCAAAAAATCCCTAGTAACTCCTGTTCATAAGGGAGGGAGTAAAGAGGATGTTAAAAATTACAGACCTATCTCAGTACTTTCAGTATTATCAAAGATCTTAGAAAAACTGCTGAACCATAGACTCATAAAATACCTGGAGCATTTCAAAATTTTAGCAGACTCGCAATTCGGTTTCAGGTCTGGGAAAAGCACCGTAGACGCAGTCAATCAACTTGTTGATTACGTAACTGCAAAAGTTGATGCAAGGCAGAAATGTCTGGGTGTTTTCCTAGACCTAGCTAAGGCGTTTGACACTGTCTGTATTTCGACCCTTGTAAAGAAGCTGGAACATGCCGGAATCAGGGGAAAGGCTCTCAGCATACTTACTGACTTTCTAACTGATCGAACCCAAAAAATAAAGATTGGTGAAATGATCAGTAATGAAGCCAAAATTGATTACGGTGTACCACAAGGAAGCTGCTTATCCCCAAGCCTCTTTCTAGTCTATGTTAATGACCTATGCCAGCAGTCTCTTGACAAGGGTAGAATATTTAGTTATGCAGACGATACAGTGTTAATATTTCACGGTGAGAATTGGGAAGCAGCGCAACAAGCGGCAGAGCTGGGTTTACGTAAAATAATCCATTGGCTGGAAAGTAACTTACTAACCCTGAATATTTCAAAGACCTCATATTTGCAATTTACTTTCGCCAATACTAAACCCATGGAAATAAGTCTCAAAGCACACTCCTGCAATGATATTAACGATCACCAATGCCCTTGCCTTCCAATCTCACAAAAAAAGTCAGTCAAATACCTGGGAGTACTTCTGGACGAACAACTTAACTGGCGTCCCCACATTGAATTGACCACTTCCCGAGTTAGGAAACTTATATGGGCATTTAAAAAGCTTCGACACGTGGCCCAGTTTAAACTATTACGAACGGTGTATCTTGCACTGGCTCAGTCAATTTTAGGTTACTGTATTACGGCCTGGGGAGGCGCCTGCAAAACCTATATGATTAACCTCGAAAGAGCCCAAAGATCTCTACTTAAGGTCATGACATTCAAACCGTACCGGTTTCCTACAAAAGATCTGTATAAAAATTGTAATGTACTTACGGTGAGACAGTTGTACATTCTTAATCTCACATTAAAACAACAGCAAATCACACCGGTAAATCACGCAACAAAAATAAGGAGAACTGTTACTCGTCCTGACTTATGTAGACCAGCAAGATATAAAACCGCTTCCGCTAGACATCAACACATTTAGATGGCTACTTACATTTACAATAAAATAAACAATACCCTTAATATAAACCCATTAACAACTAGAGAAAGTAAAAAGAAAATCTCCACATGGCTTCAAACACTGAATTATCACCAAACGGAAGATTTCATCCAACAGCAGTACTCATGAATATATAATATCTAATATTAATAATATACACACACACACGCACACATAAACATACTATCACACATGCACACCTACACACACGCACACAAACATACTATCACAGATGCACACCTACACACACACTCACATACGTGCACACCCACATAACACGCTGAGTCATTAAATACTTGAGCATGCGTGCATTTTCATTTATTTTATTTTACCATGTTTTTTCTTTTTCTTTTATCAAATATGTATAAATGAATATGTGATCAAATGTAACATATGCAACTGGGTGAAGACACTGGCTCCTGTAACACAGGTTGCTACCTAGCTCAGGAGCCAGGGCTTTAAAAAATTTGTTACCTATATATTTTTTGTGCCAATAAACTTTATTATTATTATTATTATTATTTCGTGCTACTAAAGCCGGCAATGAGACCCCTCGCTACTACTACTCGAAACTCTAAATGCGACAATTTTGTAGTTCTTGTAGTTTGGGAGATATTGTACTCCCAAACTACAAGAGCTACAAAATTGTCGAAGCACGCATTGCAAGCATTTGTTATGCATGTGTCTAAGAGAAAATAAAAATTCGCAACCACCATCGTTTGCTTCTCCTGCCAACCGAATATGTGTTGCGGACTTGGTCGAATCGGTCCACTCCTCCCATTCGTTTAGTGTACTCCTTTACCACTTGCGGGCAGGCCAGGGCTCGTTTACTGCCATCTTTTTGTGTCCTCGAAACAGTTGTACGATTTTTAGGATGAAATGGGTTACTTAGAAGTAAAACTTCTTTGTTACCCTGCCACAATACAAAGGCTACATCATCTTTTGCCCTCCATTTATATTGTTCTTTTTCGAGTTTCTTCTTGGATCTGTCACCGGCTGAATTTTTTTTTACGTATTATGGTAAATCAGCTCTGTTCCTTCTTACAGTTCCAGTAGCGTATAATCCATTCTCATACAAATATTTCAAGAGAGGAAAATCACAAAAAATTTTGTCGAAGGTTATCTATAATCTTGAATTCCTGTCCAATCAATTTATTTGTCAATTCTTTGACCACCTTTGCTCCCAAACCCTCTTCTGTACCGGTTCCAGTTTTGCCAGTATAAACTGAAAATTCGTATAAATATCCAGTTATGCTGTCGCACTGGCACCAGACTTTGTAGGCCCCTCTTTATGGGCTTGAGCGGCATATACTGTTTCAGCGAGGACCTACCTTTGAATAAAATCATACATTCGTCAATGCTTTGAGACGAACTATTTTTGGCATTTTTTTTGTCAATTTTCATTGACCAAAGATAAAAGTGGACGCAACGACGTGGACGATCAAAGACTTTATCACAGAAAAAAATATCAAAATGAGCAACTGGCCTTGCTCGACTACTCAAAAAATATTTAGGTCGCAACATTTTCTCATCAAATATCTCAGCATTTGGCCGGTCAGTCCAATCTGTCTTCATCCATGTCATCATTCTCATCTTCGGATGATTCCTTGCTCTTGTATTGGATTTTGCTGAATGCTGGAACTACTTGGTATAGGATCATCATAAATAGAAGGATTTAGCTCTTGTGAAGGAGGTGGATTGATCGAACGAGAATCCTTTTCATCTTCCAAGACAAGTCGTAAAGTTTCGACATTATATTCCTCTCCATCTAACGACTCCAAGTCATCTTCGGAACTGTCATTATCAAGAATACTAATAACCAGTCTCAAAGCTTCTTCAATATCGATGTCGCTCATAAGTCGCAGTTACATTGTTTGTAATATCTGAAAATAAACACACACTGTCACAGGCATAGGGAGTATTTTTCCCACCATAATAAAAATCAATGAAGAGCAAGATAACGGTTCCTTTTAGGAAATAAAGCCATTTTGGTGTAAATGAAACATACCAGAATGTAAATAAAATAAAATACGAGCTTACCTTATCCCATTAATTGCTACTTCAATTTTGTAAAAAAAATTCTTGTCTATTATTGAAATATCTGAAGATCTAAATACCAATAAAGTATATATTTAGACCAGACAGTTACTATGTAGCTATATTAGTGATAATTAATTCGTAATTATTCATCAATGTAAATAAAAATACTGAGTATAGGAAAAAAACGTTTATTTACTTAATATTTATGATACTCCCTAAAACAATTGACCTCACAGAAGCCATGTTGCTCGGGGCAATCTGGGCAATAATGGGACGTATCTTTACGATTTTTTTTTTTAACCCAACAATGTTTGCAACGCTTACGTAAAACTTTATTTTTGGTGCCTTTCCGTTGCCGGGGGCAGGGCTGCAGAACATGCACGGTATTTTTAGGAGGTACATCAATTATTTCTAATCATCATTTCAATCATCTAGCATTATTTAATAATTTTGAAATTAATTCAGGTCGAAAATTGTAGAAGTTCTCTTTTTTTTGGAGAAAATATATTATAAAGTGTGAATGAGTTATAAAGAAGTTGTTGAAAAATATGTACTTATGCCAAGTTTTATAAACCATTTTACAGTTTTATAATAATAATAATAATAATTTATTTATTTCACAGACAACAAAAGATCCATAGTGTTAGTTTTTTGCTTTAGTTTTATGCTCGCAGCAATAATATGCCAACATCTGGTCCTGGTGATCAATCCCACCCATGTATTTATTATAATTTCAGGCTTCAACATAGTTTCACCACGACGTGTAGTTACTTCGATCATATTGGACCCAAATTCTGTTGACAACATGAGCACATCTCGTCGATCTCGCCATTTCAAAACACAAGTGCCTCTTGTGCTACATTTGGCCTTCAAATCTCCACGCTTCAGTTTGCTTTGCACTGTGTCTTTAGGCGTATTTTTTCTGTTGGATCGTAATGTCCCTGTGCAATAAGTTTTTTGTTTTAGCAGTTTCTCGGCTAGATCGACTGAATTATAGTAGTTTTCCATATAAACTGGATATCCAGCGTTTAAGTAGTCACCGAGCAAATTCATGACCATATATTTTTTTAATTAATAAGCTTTTTTCCTTGAAGAATATGGTTAATTACATCTTGGTAGGTAATTGGGTATAAGTTTTATTATACCTATTAAACATTTACTGGGAGTACAAACCCATCGTCGACCTGCATACTCTCGGTATTTTATGTATATGTTTTTTTTTTAATATCTGCTGTGATACTACTGATATTCCAGTATTCTAGGGTCTTTTCTTTATTTCTTAAATTTTGGAATTTTATTTCTAATATACTTTCTAGATCAACTGTACAGGTTTTGGTATTTTCTTTGAGTAAAAAGGAGCATAAAACATCACATAAGTCATTTTCACAATTTTTACCTGGAGTGTGGATACTGTTTAAGTTGTTTATTAACAAAGTGGCAAAAGCTGAGTCAAATTTGTCACGTGTCAGGTTATACCATTGCGGAACACGTTACTTCTAACTGCCCCGAGCTGAGAAGGTGCCGCAAGTAGACTGATGTGATTCCGTATTCATTACGTGATTTACTTCTAGTGTCCACACCGAATTTCTTAAGGTAGGAACAACGCCGTGTAGGTACTCGTGGGGGCGATCGGTGGCGGCGATCTCTCGCGCCAAAATAAAAATTTGCTTCAAAGTCCAGCCACCAATTCCAACAACCACCAATTCAATCCAATTATTCTTCAACATAATTCATGAATCAGATGGAGACTTCACTTTAGTTGATTGCCACAAGTTCCTGAAAGTTATTCTAAGAAACTCACTTTAGCGATGTAATAATAAGCAAATAAGATTATCTTCAAAGAAAAACAGACAAATGAAAACCCAGAATCCACAACTGTTCCAATCGGTAGAGTTAGTAGAAAGCCAGCTAAATCAGACACAATTTGATTCGATGGTGGTTCCAGAAATTAATCTGCCAGGTTGTCTCACAAGCGATGAAGCTTAAAGATTGTCTCGTGACTGATTGCAAGTAAATTGAAATAGATAGGTACTTCTCTTTCTTAATTCTATACGTACTTATTTCGTGCATACGAGCTTTTAATTTAATTTTTTGAACTTAAAGTTTTTTTTTGTATATTATGGTCGGAATGAGTAGGTAAAAGAAATCTCATAAATTATAATACATTGTTTTGATATTAATTGTTCAAATACCTGAGGGCCAATTCTACAATTTTTTTTAACTTTTAGTTTTTTTTTTTAATATTTTGGTCGGAAAGGGTGTAAAAGGAATCTCTTAAACTATAATACTTTGTTTTGTTATAAATTGTTCAAATAAATACTTGAGTGCCAATTCTACTAATTTTTATTCAACGGTCGCATTCGTATCGCAATCGCAAACTGACAAAATTTCTTTCATTTCCATATTTTTGACAGTTTGCGATAGAGATGCGAATGTAAAAGTGGCTTGACGTTAGTAGGATTGGCACTCTTCTTTATATAAGTTGAATATTATATAATTAAAGACAGTGGCGTAGCTAGGTAACCAAGGGCCCTGGGGCAAATTAAAAAATGGGGCCCCACTGCTATGTAAGCTGATTAGATTTTATCAAATGAAAATATGAAATATAAAAATACTTTAAAAATGCTATTTTGTGCACTGTAGGGCAGATAATAAAAATATTAAACAGTAACGACATGAATTACAATTAATACTTGGTGTAAGTTTGGCTAATAAAACGAAATAGAGAAGATACAAGGGTTTATTATATAAAGGTCGGGCCTACCAACTGACTAAATAACAATTATATTTACAACTTTTTCCTAGCTTTAGTTTTGCAAAAGTATCAATGACTTCGTTTAAATCCAGACTTGATGCAGTTTTGTTTTCAATTGCTATTAGCGATAAATGTCGGAGTCGAGTTTGGCCCATATTATTTCTTAAATAATTTTTTATTATTTTTAATTTGCTAAATGACCTTTCAGCTGCTGCAGAAGTGACAGGAATTGTGAAGAATAATAACATTGTTGTAAATACTTCCGTTAGGTCGCATTCTAGCACTCCATATTTGTTCATTATTTCCTTACATAATTGGTGAACAGACCATGCTTGAGTGAATTTGAAGTGAAAAACTAGGGCCTATTATGTCTGAATATTTTCTTTGGAATTCGTCACACTTTTGTAATAAAGTTGCTTCATCAACATGTAATAAAAACGTTGGTGTTAGAAAATCGAATATATGACAGACTGCACCAATAAAACGTGTATCTAATTGAGATATTACTGGTACTAGTACATTATTGAAAATCTCAATTTTAAATATTTTTTCTCGGTTTGGAAATCGGTGGTCAGTAGCTAATTCATCAAAATGTTTTTTAACCTTTCTTTGCCTTTTTTCTTGAAAATGGGTATCAATACCATGTTTTCTTGCAGTTTCACTGGCTTTGCACTTGAATAATTCGAAATCATTTCTATAAATTTGCAACTTTGCTTTGGTCTCGGCTAAAACTTTATTCGCCTCACTCAAATTGATGTCGCATTTTTGTAAAGTTTTGGATGCATAATTGATGTCGTTCAATACACTGTTCATGAATTCGCAAAGCAACACAAACTCAAAATTTAGCATTTTTGTTTTAATACTCTCTGCTTCACTACGCTCATCTTTATTAGGACTCTTTAAAACTATTTCTGATAATGCTTTGATAATATCAAAATAACGAAGCTTTATTGCAGATATCGTATTGACCCTACTGGACCATCTAGTCGGATTTAGTTTTTTTAGAGTGGTATCCGATTCGCCAGTGAATTTTGACAGTAGATCCCAACGTTTGATGCTGTTTCCAAAAAAGTTATACAAATCTTGCAACGTTGCGAAAAAAGTCTGTATTTCCGCACAACTGCTAACGGCATCATTTATCACCAAATTTAAATTATGAGTGGCACAATGTACGTACTCTGCGTTAGGCTGGATATCCTTAATATGTTTTTGTACACCATTATACACACCACTCATCACATTGGCTCCATCATAGCCTTGCCCCACACGTTTTTTTAAATCAATATTTTTGTCTATAAATAATGTTGTCACTTGGTTGACTAAATCTACTGCGCCATGTTTGATGGCTGCATAAAAGCCTAGAAACACTTCTTTTACCTCTATATCAATTGGCTGTCCATTTTCCGATCTGGTTATTACTGCATACCTCACAACAAGGCTTAGCTGATCTACCTTTGATATGTCCTGTGTCGTATCCATTATGATGGCAAAAAACGGTGACGCTCTAATTTGTTCTAGTAGATGGGTTTCGAGTTTGGTCCCCAAGGTCTCAATCATTTCATTTTGAATTGTTGCACTCAGATATCTTGTAGATCCTAAAAAACATGAAAAAAACACAATTTCAAAAAAGTCCTGATATTAAACATTTAATAATTTTAAACAAAATAGAACGATAAAAAAATTTAGAAATAATTATTATTACCTTTGGGCATATCCAAAACTTGCCGCAAAATGTGATCATATCGGGCGACAAGCTCTACAAAGGACAGAAAATTTCCGTGGTATCCTTCCTGACTTAAGTCTTCTCGATGTCCTCTCAAAGCCAAAGAACTCTTTGCTAGGGTAAGTATGGTATCGAATAACCTTTGAAGAACCATTTTAAAAAATGATGCTTCTTTGCGAATTTTATTTTCAAGTTCCTTGTCGATAGTATTAGTATCGTTTTTTTTTCAAAATTCATACACAGCACATGCTTCCGAATGGCCACTCGAACAACTGTGTTGTTTAATTCTTTCTGATAAATGCTTCCAATCTCGAATTCCTGTACACCAAACATTATTCCTTTGTGAAGCAAATAACCAGCAGGGTTGACAATAGGCAGCGTCTAGTATTTTGGAATAACACAACCAAAAACGATTAACTGGTCCATATTTAGAACATGAAACGTAGTACGATTTTGAAAAACACCTATTGTTCTGGTTGATGTCTGTTGGAAAAGGTCCTGAGGGTTGTAAAGGCCCCATATCAAGAATTTGACGTTTTTCGTTATCACTTAATATTTTGTTCGTGAAATTTCCTAAGTCATAAGAAGATTTGTCGTACACATTTTCGAAAAATGTAGAGGTCTGTGGTTCCTCCAAACCTCTTATGTGTACCATGCACACATCATCCACGTTCACATGATCGGCGGCGGAGGTATCTCCAACTGCAATAATTGTCGAATCTTCTTCAGTAGGCTTCTCAACCATCACTGCAGTTACCACATTATTTGAGTCACTATCAATAGAAATATTTTGGCCAGATGTACTTGCAGAAGGCTGACTAAAAAACTTATCAATTTTGGGCAATTTTTGTTTACTATCTTCTCTTTCTTGGCGTTGTTTGCGTTTAAATGCACCACTGGGTTTTTTATTTTTATCCATAATTTAGTTTCTAATTTATTTAAACAATACGATATTAGATTGTGCTCGAGTAGGTCTCACTCACTGTTCACTTACGACGTTAAAAGTAAAATAAAAGGAAAGAGAAACACAATGATACGCTACAAATGTCGTTGAGAATCCCCGAAAAAAAAAATCACCGTTAGTGTTACCACATTTAACGGTGGAGACCATGAACGATCTCCTGCCCGCGTGTGTTCCTCTGTGGCCGGACCACAGTTTGGTACTCAGATCCTATAGTTCGAAATAATACCTACCTAAAGTCTACTTTCATCGGTATATATATATATATTTTTAGTACCTCAAGAGATATCTTTTTAATAAACAATTTATGTGGTCCGGCCGCCAGGCAGTGCTCTCTGGCCGCGCCACCTCAAATTAAATAGAGTATAATGAACTATTAATAAATCAGTATCCCGAAAAAAAACTACCTAAAGAGTACCTTGCATACGACAAATATGGTCCAATAAACCCCTTTAGTTAAGGAGTTATTGGTCGTAGGGTGTGGTCCGGCTGGAAGGTATACTCTGCAGCAAGTCAATTTTGCAATATTTAATATTAACTATCCATAAATCAATTTATATAATAGTACCTTTTCTCTACTCTTCGTTGATACTTTTTCCTCTCAAGAAACTATTCATTTTGATTAATTAATCTTTAAAGTATGTGGCGCGGCTAGGGAGGATTACTTTCAGCGAATATAACGAAATATGCTTTATTTCTTTATGCCAACGAAAACTACATAATAAGTACTTTGTAAAAAGACCTGGACTTCATCTATAAACTTTTATTTTTATTACCAACAATGATTTTGAAAAAGGTGCACTTTTTGGTTTTTGTTTACCTATCTACCTAAGAAGAAAAATAATTTAACGAAGTAAGTGAAAATTTTGGTTGAAAATAAAAAATAACTATACGAATAATAAATATATTTTCATAATCAAATATTAACAATTGTTAATACAAGGAATTGTAAATGACGGAAAAGTGTTTTAAATAACAAACTAAAGTCAATAGATTGAATTTAAGCATTCAACCCTTTAAACAAGAAATAACAATGAAAAAAAGAGTGTACCAAAACCGCGTATTAAAAATATAGTCAATCAGTATTACAAATAAATGAGTTTTGAAGTTATTTTCCAACTTTAAAATGCAAGGCCTAAATTAAAAATAAACATTTTGATAAAAATAAGTTATAATTTACAATTTTGCGTATATAATACAATAAACATTCATTTGTTGGTTTTTAGTCCTCGTAACTTTAGTACTTAGATCATCATATGTTTCCCAAGTATCATCCAGACGCTTGCAGTGAGCGACGTAATGGCAAATATTTGGTAAATACTCAATCACTGACAACAGTGTAAATAATTTTCCTTGTAATGTCATAGTGTCTGGAATGTCATTTAAATCAACGCCTAAATCAATTTCAAATATTAATAAATCATTCAATGTGTAGTTAATAATTTGTTTACCGGTACATTTTACACCGTCGTCATTACTTTTAACACATAGCACACCTGAATCAATCGCTAACATTTATTTTTTATTTTTATCAAAATGTTTATTTTTAATTTAGGCCTTGCATTTTAAAGTTGGAAAATAACTTCAAAACTCCTTTATTTGTAATACTGATTGACTATATTTTTAATACGCGGTTTTGGTACTCTTTTTTTCATTGTAAATGCTTAAATTCAATCTATTGACTTTAGTTTGTTATTTAAACACTTTTCCGTCATTTACAATTCCTTGTATTAAAAATTGTTAATATTTGATTATGAAAATATATTTGTTATTCGTATAGTTATTGTTTATTTTAAACCAAAATTTTCACTTACTTCGTCAAATTAACTACCTATTCGTAGGTAGATAGGTAAACAAAAACCAAAAAGTGCACCTTTTTCAAAATCATTGTTGGAAAATAAAAGTTTATAGATGAAGTCCAGGTCTTTTTATAAAGTACTTATTATGCAGTTTTCGTTGGCATAAAGAAATAAAGCATATTTCGTTATATTCGCTGAAAGTAATCCTCCCTAGCCGCGCCACATACTTTAAAGATTAATTAATCAAAATGAATAGTTTCTTGAGAGGAAAAAGTATCAACGAAGAGTAGAGAAAAGGTACTATTATATAAATTGATTTATGGATAGTTAATATTAAATATTGCAAAATTGACTTGCTGCAGAGTATACCTTCCAGCCGGACCACACCCTACGACCAATAACTCCTTAACTAAAGGGGTTTATTGGACCATATTTGTCGTATGCAAGGTACTCTTTAGGTAGTTTTTTTCGGGATATTGATTTATTAATAGTTCATTATACTCTATTTAATTTGAGGTGGCGCGGCCAGAGAGCACTGCCTGGCGGCCGGACCACATAAATTGTTAATTAAAAAGATATCTCTTGAGGTACTAAATATATATATATATATTCCTATGAAAGTAGACTTTAGGTAGGTATTATTTCGAACTATAGCATCTGAGCACTAAACTGTGGTCCGGCCACAGAGGATCACACCCTGCCCGCGGACCTGAAATAATGTACCTACTACAGGTCCACGGGTAGTGTGAAAGCGAAACCCGGGGCCCTGGGACGAAGGCAAAGAAGGAACAGGAGTGGGTTTTTAGTCAGTAAAAGTCTGACACTACTTTCCGCCCCGCCCAAGAGCGGGATTTGTCATAAGATGATTTTCCCACCTAAAAAAAAAAAAAAACCTACTGCAGGTGACTTGCATTTTTTTACGATATTTCGCGTTATACAATGAGCTGTAGCCGAAATCTAATAGATTTGACACGATTTATTGACATAACGGACATCAATATGAGCGGTAAAATTAATTAAAATTAAACCACTATATTGACCAGTACAAAAAAGTTTATTGACATTAGTTTACATTTTACAGTAGTCACTCCGTAGAAAGCTTCAAGTTTGTTAATATTATTACCATCACATTTATAGATATCTAAGTACGAAGATTTCAGAGGTTTATCAAACATCCGTGATGTTTATTATACAGGGTGGGCCAAAAATTTTTGCACTTTTGAAACATGAATAAAAATAAAACTACAAATGTTATTTTGTTGATAATTTATCTAATGTAATAATCATTTAATGAAATTTATTTTTTTAAAATGACATCGTCCAAATGTGCGTCTTCTCGTGATTGGCACTCCTGCAATCGAATACGCAAACTTTAGAAAACTCGCTCACACATGCTGCGGGGGATTTATTTATTTATTAAAACTTCATGCAATACAAAAGTACAAAGGCGGACTTAATGCCGTAGGCATTCTCTACCAGTCAACCTAGGGTGGTGAAGAGAAAATGTGGCAGGTGCATAAAAATACAAAAGAATATTAAGAAAATAATAGTTCAAAAGAATATATATATACAAAATAAACATACATATATAATTTAATATAATATATACATTTATATAAAGTAAAAGAAAGGGGTTATTGAGACGACTTCACTATTTGTGCAGAAAGTAATTTCGCAACATCCGCTTAAATGCATATAGGCTGGTGGCCGTCCTGATCTCGAGAGGAAGCGCATTCCACAGAAGTATGGACTGTATATGAAAGGAAGAATGAACAAAGTCAGAAGTATGAGAAGGACAAAGCAGTAGAAGATTGTTTGAAGAACGCAGATTCTTAGCGTGAGAAGAACATAGATATTTAAAGTGTGATATAAGATAAGAAGGAGGGATGGGAGAGTTGAGCAGAGAGTAAAGAGTAGTCAGAGCGCGCAGACTCCTTCTCTGGCGAATCGGCATCCATTTGAGCTCAGATCTGTAGCTCGAAATATGGTCATATTTTCTCAAATTATATACGAATCGGATGCAGTTGTTGAGGAGCCTGTCAATTTTATCGAGTAACACCGCGTTCAGGTCAAAGTAGCACACGTCACCATAGTCGATTATAGGGAATATTAAAGTTTGCACAAGCATAGTCTTTGTCTTCGCAGGCAGAAAGTTCCTCAGACAATACAGAAACCGCAAAGTCCCGTTGACTCTTTGGCAGACACTGGAAACCTGACTTTGCCAGCCAAGGGTCGAGTCAAGATGGAAACCGAGATCCTTTACGCTAGGACTGATGGGAATGACGGCACCATTAAAAATAATTGGAGGAAGAGAATTAACCACCACTTTACCCATCATGCGCGAGCTTCCAATAATAATGGCCTGACACTTTGAGGGGTTTACAGATACCCCAAATCTATCAGACCAATCCCCGACAGCGTCCAAATCTCGGTTTACATCCTCTATAGCGTCCGACAAACTCTCCACCCGCGTAGTTGTATATAATTGAAGATCGTCGGCATAAAAATGATACGAACACCGAAGACAATGAGTTATAAAATTTATGAAGATGGAGAATAGCAACGGAGAAAGAATACCGCCTTGTGGAACACCAGAATCTAGATCACGCTAACTCGACGAATTCTCGTCAACGCGAACCGACTGCTGACGTCTCCGAAGATAAGAAGAGAACCATTCCAGCGCCTCAGACGAAACCATAAGATGGAAAAGGATAGATAGAAGAATATCGTGACTGACGGCATTAAAGGCATTGGAGAAATCAATTAATACCAAAACAGTAACCTTGGTATCCTCCATGGCTTCTCTAATGTCACCAGTCACTTTAAGGAAAGCAGGGGCAGTACTGTGACCAGGCCTGAATCCGGATTGAAATGAGTCAACAAGACTATTCCTGTAAACAAATCCTGAGAACTGCTTGTGGACGCAGGCCTCAAATACTTTGGATAGGAAAGGAAGAATAGAAATTGGACGAAAATGGTTAGGTAAGGAGGGATTAGAGATTTTAGTAAGTGGACGCACGTAAGCCATACGCCACAGGGATGGGAATTGTCCGGAATCAAAGGAAAAATTAATAATGTGGGTAATTGGTGGATGAAGAAAATCGAGGACAAAGGTAATCATATAACGACTGATGTACTTAATATAATATTAAAAAATACTCGACGGAACCACTATAAGATGAAGGAGATGATGCAATAATTTTAAAAGGGAAATCACTGCGAAGATAAATAGCAACACCACCTCCACCCTTTCCAATTCTATCATTCCGGATAAGAATGAAACCGAGAAGGGGGTAGTTGGTAGAGGGAATATGTGGTTTGAGCCAACTCTCAGAAACCAGGACGGCATGTACATTGGCGTCAGAAAAGGTGTCATACAAATCACTGTAATGACTAGCCACACTCTGAGCATTAATATGGCAGACATTAAATAAATGAGCTTTTTGTTGATTGAAGCTACGATGCACAAAGTCACTAAGGGTGTCAGTCACGGAGCTAAAACTTGCATTAGCAGATGAGCCAAAGGATTCATTGGCAGAGTGAAAAGAGTCGTCATCAGAAATCATAAAAAAAATAAAACAACTATAAAAATAAACTAAGGCTAAAGTTTAGACTTTCGGTTTAACACCACTTTCTGCTCACCACCCACCAGCAGCTCCAGCACATATAAACAAAAATGAAAAATAAAAACAGAGGAAACAACAACACAAGGTAACAAAAGCAAGCGAAGAATGAAACGTTATACAACAAAACACATGAGCAAAAACAAAACGCAATTAACAATTTACAAATCACAACACAAACCCCGTGTTCCGAACCGTGACAAAAGCGATTAAATCGCGAATCCGACCAAATTTAATAGTCACAAAATATAAGGGCTGAGTAATAACCAGGGCTGGGCGATACAAACAGCATATAGTTACGAAATCTATGTATTGGTACAATATCTAAAAACCGCTTACTGGCGCGTTCGGAAACTATATATTACAATATCTAGATATTGACGTACCGCTTGAACGCTCGCATTGCGTCTCTGACTAGTGACTACTCTAAATGAACGCCGGTACAAATATCTAAAAACCGCTGGCACGTCCGAAAACTATATATTACAATATCTAGATATTCACGTACCGGTCGGTACTCGCTCTGTACCCAATATCGCTCTACATCAGATTCGGCAGATTTCGGCCCGAATGGCGCGTAACTCGCGTGCGACAGAGCGCGAGCAATATAGACTTACAATAGTTAGAGCAGATAATTGGTATAGCAATGTTAGGTACTTTAGTTGCAAGTAGTACAATAAAAATAATAATATTATGATTTTGAATAAATACATCTTGTTTTAAGAACTATTTTAATGACTTAAGTACTTTAGATCTTAAAGTTGTTAATTTAAAATATAGTTTAGGTTAAATATATTAATCGTCAACTCAAGACATAAATAGGTAATGCAGCCAGTCCTAAGCCTGGAATAAGTATGGAGGATTTTTTATTAATTATTTTTTTCAGTATTGGTCCTGAATTCTCACAAGTTTGAAATAAAAATTAAATAATACGACATCGTATCCATCTCACCACGACCAACACCGAGAGGGCAAATAATCTACCTACCTAGTTGCAAACCCTGTTAGATCAGATTAACATAGGTACTTTCCTAATTATAATAAACAAACCTACAGTACTGATTCTCATCCAATCAAAGAGAATTAAACCACCATCCAACAGTTCAACACCGTCGTATCCAATCTGAACAACTTAAATTATATACCTACGCGTACGCACAATATCTAGATATTCTACAATACCGATTTTCATCGAATATCGTCGCAACCCAAAAACAGCGTATCGGGTTAGATTTGAAAATATGAACGCGTACACACAATATCTAGATATTGAAATATATAGTTTTGATATCAGATATTGAAACTCGAAATCTGATTCAGATACGATTCTCAGAAATAGCGATACGACTCAGGCCTAGTAATAACTGTGACGTTGCGCGTTGGTTGGATTCGCGACACTATCGCTCCCGACGCAATTCGGAACGTAGGTAAAAGAAGAAGAACAAAAAGGAACGTATTTTTGACTTAATAGTATGTAACTGACAGAAAACATTGACAATGGTTACTTGTCAAACTTGTCAAATATACGTCGGTGGTCGAAATAGTTATTTACTTACTGACGTAATTAAAAAACCAAACAAATACCACCAAATAAATAAAGATATGTGAACAAATTATAACATAGTAAGCGGGTACACATGTATGGCAAATATTGCATTATAAATAAGTGAGTAATGACGACAGAACAACAAATAAAACACGATCGGAAAGTGAATTTTAAGTTCATACACTTAGCTTCCACGCACTCCGCTATTCCCGCCAGATGATGACTCCCCAGCCTTCTTAGGATACTTAATCAACATAGGATTAAGTTCCTCAATAGTGGTTGTTTTGTGCCGTGTTCCATCCGGTGTTCTGATGACAACAACGCCGTCCTGGGTCCAGCACGCCGGCATCCCAAAGTGCAGGCGCGCTTTGCTACTCTTTCACCGTGACAGTGGAGCCCTTCAATCTAGACTTCGCCTTCCAAACAGCAGCTTTATGGTCAATATTGGAAAATCTCACCAAAATTGGTCGGCTGCTTGTGTGTCCTCTGCTTGATGCACCCAGCCTATGACACACCTCGATGGGCGATGCAGTGATGCTGGGGAGGGCCAACTTATTGTGCAGAATATCCAACACCAAAGCCTTCTTTGTCTGCTTCAGCAAATCCAGTGAAGATGAGGGCCTTCCGTCGAGTACGTTGTCCACTAGTTCCTTTAGGTGATATGCTGATTCTGAACTGATATTTTTCTGACTTAGTAGTCGCTTTATAATATTATGTGATAAGTATCGTTTATTATTATACCTGCATTTTAACTATGTCCAACACCTTTCATAGTTGTCTTCTGCAATCGGTATTTGTCTTATTAATTGCTCGGCTTCACCGTTCAAATAACTTTTCTGGTAATGTATTTTTTGAACATTATTTAATTGTGAATTATTGTGTACTAAGGAGACAAACAAATCTCTGAAACAAATCCAGTCTTCTTATTTTCCAGAAAATTGAGGAATAACTATTTTCGGTAATTGTACCGTCTGCGACTTTTCATCTTGACGTATCATAACAGTAGCGGAACACACATTTCCTTCTTTTGAATTCGTTATAGTCGACTGTAATATGGTTTTTAATTCTGTTTTATACTCTAAATAACATTCCTCTGCTTCGTAATGCATATAATTTTTCAAATATTCGAGATTACTCAACTGACTGCCAAATTTTTCTATCAATGTTCTATGCGTATCAGTAAATATATCCCATAGTTTTTCCAAAGACTAATCGCACTTGAACATAAACATTTGTGATCCTCTCTTTGGGTGCTTTTTTGAAATTTCGTCTCGTCTTAACAATATTATTAAAATTATCACTTTGTAATAATAGTTTGGACTCCATTTTGTAAAAAATCAGATAACACGTCCGTTTCTATGGCAACAGTCACCGCTTGACCGTAACTTTATTAAATTGTTCAAAAACTCACGGTTCGGTTCACTCACTCACTCTTGTATTGACGTCACTCCACCTGGTTACCCCAGATTCTTCTGGTGTCTTCCGGGCCCAATGTCCTGACAGCGGCAGATGTCTCGAAGTCCAAGGCAGGATTCACCACCAAACCCTGGCTCCTGATGTGGCAGCAGCTCCTACGAGCTGGTCTGCTTGCTCGGAAGACTACCCCGCTCAGTTACGAAATAATGCACCATCACTTAGGTGCTTCAGGTGCTGTGCATCCGGCTCGAAGGACCATGTTCGACCTGCTGATGACCAGCCAGGGTCCGCACAGGGCTTCGGATGGAACCAGGGAGCCCCACAGGAAATAAAAGACTGCTACCCTGTTCCAACTGTATATTTTCGCAGAAAAAGAGCTGAACTAATAAATTAAATTACAAATAATTCTATTCTAACCTTCATAGTATCGCTTTAAACACTTTCGATCTCTATAGCTAATCGTTCATTTAGTCTTCTAGCAACTTGTTGAAGTGGTTTATTTCCATGACGTATCATTTGTTTTATAGTATGCAATTTATTTTCGAATGGGTAAGCAAGCTGTGAAGTTTTCCGAATTTTCTCACTTCGTCTACCACATGTATCAAATTACGAATTTTGCTGGTAATGTAATCCTTTTCATAATATGTTTTAAAGTTTTCTACAAAATATTCCAACATTCGTTCAGCGATTCGTAAAAACTGGAAATGCTTTTCGTTCGAGCAAATTGTAATTGCACAGTAAAAGTTGAGAAAATGAAAGTAAGCGTTTGAATTCAATAAATATTTTTGTATTATGATGCTATGGTAATAAAGAAAACTACGGTATTCGGATCCCTTCCAGTGAGCTAGCATTACGATTGTCCTTACTGATCTGTGGATTTCTGAGGGCATTTTACACTGAGATAAAAAAACTGTTGATCTTTTCAGTATCTCGCGCACTCCACTTGATAATATATTTACCGAAACTACAATCTCTCCAACCCAAAAGTAATCTCTTCATCGACTGCATTAATCGTGTAAATACGCTGTTTTCGCGTTGTCAGCTATCATATGTGCATTATAAGCGTCTATTTGGCGGACAGTGGGATAAATACGAACTGCCACTCTAGCAGCAAATTCTCCTGTCAAAGGTACTCGTCGACGTTCGCAAAGTAACTCCAGTTGAGCCAATGGCAGTTCACCAACCCGTAAATTATTTAGTAAGTCAATGAAATCACTATCGTTTTGCTGATGCATATTTATGGTTAATTCACAAAATGAGAATTTTTTCCATAAGTCCACTTCAACCGCCAACCACAGGGGTTGCAAAAAGCACCAGTGGCCTTTGACAGGAGGTAGCTGCATTATGTCACCAAATAAAATAATGTTTACCCCGCCAAAAACAATTATCGTTGTTTTAAAATTCTTGTAGATGTAAATGAATCCAGCACCTCCAGTGATAAAAAGCAGTACCTAATTGATTTTCCGCACCGCTTAGATCATTTTCTATTGCCCTGGAAACCTTTTGAAAGAGCTCACTCTGCTGTATGTTAAGGCCACGTATACTCGCTAAGAACACATCATCGGGTAATGCTGATCGAGCAGCTGTCGAGAACATCTTCGCAAAAATTATCCAGATCTTCTATAATTTGCTCATCGGCACAAATAATTGGGGCACATGTATATTACGAGCAGCATTGAATGCTGTTGCTTGAGCGAGAGCTTGTTGAATAATCTGTTCAGCGTAAGCAAACTGTTCTGCTCTAACATTGGATTGCAGTGGCCTTAACTCATTTTGTCATCGTAAGAAGCACGCTTCTGCCGTTTCTTGGTCCAGTAAAAGCTCGGCTTCATCCCTAAATGGAACATGGCACACTATTAAATTGTAATAGAATCCTTCTTTATCACTATTCAGTGTGTAATAACGAGTGCGTGAAACAGCCGCTTTGTTTGTAATGCGCATTCTGGTAATGTCTCGTAATTTAATATACCGTGTTGGCTCGCAGTCCAAGTCAATTCTGCATCGCCGTCCTCCTCACTCCACGTCGTATGTGACACTGTTTCAAAACGCACAGCAAATTCGGCTAAGCTTAAATTTTCTAATTCGTTAGGTCTTTGTACAGTTCGGTCAAAGATGTTGTTATATATCGACGTTTCGTTACCTTCAAATCTCAAAAGCCGGAATCTTTCATTTGGCCTGAAGCTATTAATGAAAACGGTTTTTCGAGAGCTCATTTTAAGAGACAGATGACAAAGCCTATACGCACATTCAGGAGCACTCACCAAGCGTTGAGACAAAGTGACCATTGCCTTCGAGAATAACTGGTTCCATACGGTACCTTGTCTCTTAGCTTTAGTTATAGACGCTCGTATAACCTCCCTTGTGTCATGAGGTTCACATTTGCTTACGTATTTGGCAACATAATATGAGACAGCCGTGACGTTCACAAGGTTGTACGTCTATACTAGTATTTCCCTCCCATAGATATAAAAGTTCTTAATTATAATTGTTAATCATAGTTTCATCTGATGTCCTTTTTAAAATGTATCTTTTTCTTTGTGTTTTGTTTATGTTGGTATATATTGGGCACAACATAAATGTTCATTGAACTTAGTGTTTAAGTTTTTTTCCGGTGGGAAAATCATCTTATGACATCCCCCGCTCTTGGGCGGAGCGAGAGATAGTGTCAGACTTTTATTGACTAAAAACCCACTCCTGTTCTTTCGTTGCCCTGCGTACCAGGGCCGAGTCTTCCTTTCAGAATCAGACCCTTGGCCCCAGTAGGCTTCGACCCTGATGGGCCCCTACAGTTGCTGTCATCTCCTTGAGGCGCGCGTGAAATAATACGCGCCGTCGACGACTTGGGCTCGGTCCGGACGGTTACCGGTTACGGTCAGACGGCGAGCTACTCATTGCTCACCGTCCACAAGCCCACGCCTACGGTGGCCGGAAATCGGAATCAGAATCCCGGCGGCGGTTGGGGCGTGAGGACCGTTATCTCACGCGATCGGCCGCCTCTTTTGCTAGCATTACTGCTTCGTAGAAGGAGGCGATCGCCTGCCACTCCTCCTCGCTCCGGACCATGGCCTGTACCAAGGCCCGGCGCGAGAGATCACCGCCGCCGATCGCCCCCACGAGGACACGGCGTTGCTCTTCCCAAGCGGGGCACACCTCCACCGTGTGCTCCACCGTGTCCTCCGGGCGGTCCACGCAATGGTGACACACGGGCGTTTCTTCCGCACGGATCCGGTGCAGGAACCTCCCGAACTTACAGTGTTCGGTGAGGACCTGCGTCATGCGGAAGGTATGGACGCCGTGTTGCCTGTCCAGCCACTCCTCAAAGAAGGCCACTTATCGCCATAATTATGGTGTGCCCAGCACTGGGTTGCGATAGTCGCTGTCGCCATTCCGCCATGAGATCTCGCCGGAACTCTTTCCGCCATGCCGCGACTTATCGCGGCAGCGGATTTTCGCCCCAGCGTTGGATCTCCACGCGCAGATCGTGCATGCGTGCAAGGCCTGTTGCTTCCAGATCCCATGGTGGCTGGCCAGCAAGGAGGCTCGCCGCTTCGCGGGAAATCGTACGGTATCCCCGCACCATCCGTATGGCCATGACCCTCTGGCACGCGTTCAGCTGGGCCGCCGGTCGCTTTCGCAGTGACGGCGCCCACACCGGCGCCCCATAAAGGGCCATGGACCGGACGATGCCTGCGTAGAGCCTCCGGTAGGAGGCGTCTGGACCCCCGAGGTTGGGCAGAAGCCGCTTGAGGGCAGCCCCAGTCCGATTCAGTTTGGGAGCCAGACGTCGGAAGTGCTCCTCGAAATTCCATCGGCTGTCGAGGACGAGTCCCAGGTACTTCAACGTCGACCCGACGCCGATGTGAACTCCTCCCACCGTTAGTTCGGAACGTCGAGGCGGCGCGCTCCGAGGGCCGTGAAAACACATGGCCTCGGCCTTGTGCAATGCCACCTCGAGTCCCAGCTGCTGGATCCTATCAACGACTGTCGCAACCCCGCGTGTCGCTAATTCAACCGCCGCCTGGTACGACTCTCCCTGCGCCAGGACCAGCGTGTCGTCTGCGTAGCAGATCACACTGACCCGGTCAGGGAGGTCGCCGCGCAACACGTTGTCGTACCCGATGTTCCACAAGGGCGGTCCTAGTACCGATCCCTGCGGAACACCGCACGACATCTCTCGCCGTTTCCACTCTCCCTGGTGACCAGGGTAGATGATGTACCTGTTCGACAGGTAGGCCTCGATCACACGACAGAGGTAGTCGGGCACCCGGTGGTACCGGAGTGCCCTCCTAAGGCTACTCCAGGGCAGGGAGTTGAAGGCATTGGCGATGTCCAAAGACACCGCCACGACACACCTGCCCCGGGACACCGCCTCCCCCGTCGTGAGGGCTCGCACGCGCATGATGGCATCCACCGCGCCCCCTGCGAAAGCCGAACTGGCCGTCTGCAAGGTTCGGCCCCACTCGTGCTAGGTGTGCGACGAGGCGGTCTGAAATTACTCTTTCAAAGAGCTTGCCCACCTCGTCGAGCAGCACAATGGGCCGATACGTGGACGGAGAGTCCGCTGGGCGCCCCGGCTTCGCGATAAGGACCAGTTTCCCCGTCTTCCAGCGAAGTGGGAACTGGCCCCTCTCCATGCATGCGCTGAAGAGCCCTCTTAATCGAGACCCGAGAGCCTCCATGGCCAGGACCCAGGCTTTTCCAGGCAAGCCGTCGGGTCCTGGGGCGGTATTCTTGGCACTCAGCCTTCGTACCGCCACACTCATCTCTACCTCGGTCACCTCTGGAGCATTGTCGTCGTCGTCGCCATTGTGATCCGCGTTAGACACCGCTGGTGGCGGAGCCATGAGCGGGGGAGAGTGGTCCCCTCGCGCAGGGAACAGAGTGCTCACCACACCCTCCACGATCTGGGGCCGGAGACTCTGCGTGAGTGGGGGAGCCCAGGGGCGGAGTTTTTCCCGCACCACCTTGTAGGGGCGTCCCCACGGGTCTCCATTCAGAGTCCCCAGCCACACGTGTCGGGCCTCCAACTTGGCCGCACAGATGTCATCTGCGAATGAAGTTTGTGGAATATGCTAAGACCAAGGTCAAGATTTGAAAAATTCTGTGCCATTTGCTGTCGTAAGGTCGCCACACTGGAACCCCTTTACGACTAGCCGCCGAGGTTGACGCATGGCGGGTGCTATGTGCTGTAAAAATCCCGTTATCGATACCGCTTTCCGTCAATACGTTTCTAATCCATCTACTTATGGTGGCAGCACTAGCATTATGAATCGGTTTCTTGGTAGTCAGAATGAGTCTATCAGTTAGTGGTAAGCACCTATAAATCTTGGTCGCCTCGATATATGAGTACAATGTCTTTGCAGGACAGATTTGTTCTCTACTAAGGAAAAAAGGTAGAATTAAATTAGGCGCCGATCTGTTTGACGCCAAAGTTTTGATTAAAACATTTATGTTGATAACTATCCTCGTACTACTTACATTAACAATAGACAAGCGTATCAGCGATAGCGTCTGCACTCGTTGTGCTGTTGACAATGCGAGCAGAGCTACCAATTTCTTTGATAAAGAGGCCAAAGTTTGATTCTCGTTCGGGTAATAATTTGAAAGATGATCAAGTATGAGATTAGGATCCCATGTAGATTTTCATCTAAGGAAGGAGGTTTAGTCCTATAGACTCCTTTCATAAACCTTATAATTCTATCGTCTTGACTTATACATTTACCTAATATTAATGCAAGTGCGGAACGCTTTGCTGTTCGACGTACTCGCGCTCGCGTCGAACACAACGCGTAATTTTGTAGTGACACTATCTTCTCGGTAAACACCATGATGAGGTAGAATGTAGTGCGGTTTATTTAATATATCAGGAATATCTTTTGATGCAACTAAGGTCATGTGACCTAGTGCCTCATATTCGTGAATAAATTCACTATAAAGTTTTTTATAGTTAGGTGAACGATCTAACTTTCTTTCGAGAGATAAAAAACGACTCTTAGCCATGTTGTATGAATCACCTAACGACTCAGGTGACTCCTTTAATGGAATGCGAACAGAGAACCTACCGTGTTCATCACGTTTTGTAGTTTCAGTGAATATTTTTTCACAATAACGATCATCTTTTGACATGGCAATAGGTAAGTCAGACAATTCTTCTAACTCCCAGAATTTTTGCAATTGAGTATCAATTTGAACGAAATTACATTGAACTCTTTCCGGTTTAAACGAATGATTATTATAAAGACAGCCAGAGATAATCCATCCTAATTTAGAATCGTACAGATATGGACCACTGCTAAGCTTTATTTTATCATTATTTAATAGATCCCAAAATATGTCCGCTCCTAAGAGTACATCGATGTCCGACGGAGCGCTAAACGTAGGGTCCGCGAGCGAAACATGTTTAGGTATTTCTATAAATTGACATTGAACGTCTAATGAAGGTAGTTTTGATGTAATACAAGGAAGAACCCAACATTGGATATTTGTATTAAAGTCATTGACCTTAGAACGAATGTTTACATTGCAGGTGTGAGAACTTTTTGAAACGCTTTGTCCTAACTCCGAAATATGAATTGTGGACTGTATAGTAGGTAGTTGTAAACGATTACACAATGATTCTGTGATAAAACAATTCTGACTTCCGTTGTCAAGAAGTGCTTTAACTGTGTGATAATTATTCCTGGAATCAGGAACATCTATGAGTGCCGTCGATAATAGAACCGGCTGTACCGCGGCACTGCACGTGAGTACATTGCGCTCGGAATGTACTTGCGTATCAGCTGATTTGCTTACGCTCGGCAACGGATGAAAATTAGAAGTAGATACGGCCATACCTATTCTTTCGCTAGAAATATTATTATTGTGAAGTAACGTATTATGGTTATTTTTGCAAATTTTACATGGCCCGTAAGAACATTCGCTTGGCACGTGATTATCAGTCCGAATACAATTTTGACAAAGTTTTTTATTTTGCACAATTACAAATCTATCTTGAACGGATAAATTTAAGAATTTTGGACATGAATACAAATAATGATCACCACCGCAGTCAACACAAACACGTTTTTGTTTACTATTATCTGCATTATTTTTATTTTGACTTGAATTACCAACGTATGAATGTGTGACCGATTGCGAGTTTATGTTTGACTTATTAGCGTATCTTTTGTTTTGATTTGAATTCGATTTAATGAAGTCATTTTTATTGTGCTTAGACGAAAAAACACCCTTACTATTATTGGACTTTATCATTTCCAACATATCCGCACGGTTTCTTAGAAATTCTAATAAATCATCCAATTTAATATTATTTAAATTATTTTTAGACACAAGGGAACCCTTATGTGTTTCCCACTCGCGTTCCGTGGACGGATCGAGTTTAGAAACAATAAGGTAAACGATTAGCGTGTCCCAAGCATCGGTTGGCTCGTTTAATGTTTTAAGTGCTCGCAAATTACGTAATGTCGAATCTATAAGTTTCCTGATTTGATCATACGATTCGCTTTGAAGTGATTGAACAGCAAATAACGCTTTTACGTGATTTTGTACTAATAAACGATTGTTGTGAAACCTATTTTCTAGTAAATCCCATGCGTGTAAGTAGTTCGGGGCAGTGAATTCCAACGCACTAATAACATGAGAGGCGGAACCACTAAGAGATGATTTTAAATAATGGAACTTCTGTATGTCGTTGAGATCGTCACGACTGTGTATCATAGTGAGATACGAGTTCCTATACTCTAACCATTGGTCATATGAACCATCAAAGGCAGGTAACTTTATCACTGGCAACTTAATAGACACAGGATTAAAAACTTGATGAGAAATAGACTGGGTTTGTTCACTATTGTTAGCATTATTCACTAAGCACTTCGCGTCAGCCATGATGGAAAAGTACTGATGTTCAAATAATTCGCGGTATTCTAATTGAATGGATAAATCGGAATCATCAACTAATTGTTCAATTTCACCTTGAATATCATTAAAACTTTGAAAAATAGTACATGTTGACTGTATTCGCAAATCTAATTCCATTTTGTTATTTGAATTTAATGTTAATTTATCTAATTTTGCAACAAATTTCTCAAATAATGTAAGTCTGCCTTTCAGCGTGCCTCGCTGCTTTTTCAAATCAGCGAGACGCTTACTCGGCACGGTGCTAATATCTACACGGGGAGATTTAGACCTTTCTCTTACTTTACTGGGATTCTGAAGCGAGGCTAATTGGAAACACTCATCGTCACTCATTTTGGAAGGCTGTAGAAAGCACGAGTACTTACAGTTTCCCGCTCAGCACCACCCCGGCGCAGCACCGCACAACACAACGAACAACTAAAACGTAAAAATAACGATATTAACGCAAATTGTTGGACATGGAGTAGTAGGATAGGTTTGGTGACCTGACCGGCCGTATGCTACTTGCGACAATCCTGGACAATCCTCTTCTCCAATGCTTTTTCAGGCAACGCTCCACGTGGCCGCGTGGTTCTTCGTAATTTCGTATATCCGACTCGATGGACCAAATGTTCAGACCTCTTCCTATATGATGAAGGGCAGGGATCTTCAATGAATGGTTTTATTGCAACTTGGAAATATAAACGTATATTTTCTTCAAAATTACAATAAAAAAAGAACGAGGTACGTTGTACGAAAAACAGTAACGACATATATTTTTTCTTCGAAGTGAAGTTAGTGACGGTGCTGCCACCCATCCCGGGAGTCCGTTGCATGTAGCGATGTTCACACTGCAGAATGGTGACGCCTTTCGCCGCTAGATGGCGTTGTAGGTGTATTGAACAACAGGTGTTGAGCGTTGAATAATTTGCGCCTAAGTAATATTCACTGATCAAAAATTCAAGAATATTAGGAACTCTGTTATCAAAAGTATTGATGTTCTTGTGAATACAAAAAAGCCACCACTTCCTTAAAACTACATTATATTGTTTAAGAGAAATTTAAGATGATATTATTATTTTAATAGCAATCTCTGGTAACGATTGTTATAAAACAATCGTTACCAGAGAGTATCATACATAAGTATGATTGCTCGATAAGACTGATGACACCTGGGTAAGTCCTTTCCAGAGTGGGTGCGGAGTCCTGAAAGGTGATAATAGCAATGAGGGACTTGGTTCGAAATAAATTTCTTGATTTTGGGCTAGAGATAAAAAGAGTGGGTACTGTGGCAACCGTGTAGGTTCCACTAATAATTACTAACTTGCAAAACTGGCATGTTAGACTTTTAAGGTTTACGTTATAAAAAAGTTTAGTTAGATTGAGGTTCGAATTGAAGAAGATAGGAGACGTCAAGGAACGTCGATATAGATTTTATATGTAAAACATTAATGAAAGTGCTAAATAGTAATCAATAATAGTCTAAAGAGAATAAAAAGCCTTTCATTTGAGCTACCCAATAAATTTGGAGAACAAATGATTGGAATGGACACACCCGGGTTTTTGACTTCATCCGTACACTCCAATTTCATCTCGTCATCGACTAAGCTGCTTTCATTACAGCTCTGGTCATCAATTTCATCACTTCGGTCATCATGGTCATCATTCTGCTCATCAGTATGTGGTTCGTCCATCATTATGCTAGAATATAAAACAGCATTATCATCTTTATTTAAAACATTTGATGGTCTGCCTTCTCCAAGCAGATCTGCAGTTTCATCCTCAGTATTAAATGCTACTAATGTTGCAGTCGCTGCACGTTGTGCACAATTAAAACATTTACAGGGGAACTCATCCTTGATTAATTTACATAGCGTCGCGAAGTCCATATCGTCATTATACGTATATTTGTAGAAGTGGTTTGCCGGTCCATGCAAATAGCCTCCTAATATAAGAGCAGAGACGACCACTACCATGTAAATTACTTTCCTCAACAGGTAGGGACATCTGTGTTAGGTAATAGGCAGGTTATACTTAAACCTTAAAAGTTTTTTTTTGGAATAGAATTGCTTTGCGACCCTCAGCATTTCTATTCGTAGGGGCGTAGCTCATGTGGCAACCGTGTAGGTTCCACTAATAATTACTAACTTGCAAAACTGGCATGTTAGACTTTTAAGGTTTACGTTATAAAAAAGTTTAGTTAGACTGAGGTTCGAATTGAAGAAGATAGGAGACGTCAAGGAACGTCGATATAGATTTTATATGTAAAACATTAATGAAAGTGCTAAATAGTAATCAGTCTAAAGAGAATAAAAAGCCTTTCTTTTGAGCTTGCCACCCCCACAGTACCATGGCTGGCTAGGCCAATAAGGTACTACCATAATCCCAGTGGCTTTATCTTTCACTATTTTTCTTAGACATTTAAGAATCAGTGAGAACGGGGGAAATGCGTAAAAATAATAAGGCGACCAGTTCAATGTGAAAGCATCAATATTATAAGCTGAAGGATCTCATTTCCACGTTATGTATTTCTTTCATTTTGCGTTCAAGCGCGTGGCAAACAGATCGATTTGAGGTGTTCCAAAAGTATTTGTGATTTTATCAAAAGCTGATGAAGCTAAGTCCCACTCAATGTCAATATTAAAACGTCTAGATTCTTGGTCGGCTTCTGTGTTATCTTTGGATTTAATGTAGTGGGCGAAAACCATTAGCTTCCTTTGTTCACACCATTGCCAGATTTCTCTGGCTACATCATTAAGGTGTGTATATGGAATTCCTCCCTCCTATATACCTTCTTCTAGTGTCACATCCTGTCATTAAATCAACTATGTAGAAACAATTTAAAACTTTATCTGCAGCAAGGGGGTATTATTCTCCTTCATCTATTGCGATCTGACGTAAAGATGACTGCTTGGTAAGTTGCAGAAGCTGTTCCTAATGTTACAGTTACAAGCTCTGTCGGGGAGACAAAAGGGAACTTCTTGTTTTTAGAAAGTTATAATTACATAATAAAAGAAATTACTAACATTTCCAATATACGGAGCGGACTGACGACGCGACACAGGGTGCTTTTCACAGGCGTCAGGTGTACTGGTGGTCGCCGGAGATTGCGGAACTGCGCAAGGCATGCGTTTCCGCACGGCGCCGGTACACCAGACACCGCAGGCGCCGCATTCGCCCTCCGGATGCGGAGGCCATTGAGGCGGAGCTGTACGAGGGATACAGAGTGGCGAAGCGCACCCTCCGAGCGGAGATACGGCGAGCCAAACTACAGGCCCGCGACGTGTGGTTGGGGACTCTGAACGGAGACCCATGGGGACGCCCCTACAAAATGGTGCGGGATAAGCTCCGCGCCTGGGCTCCTCCGCTGACACAGAGTCTCCGGCCCCAGCTCGTGGAGGGTGTAGTGAACGCTCTGTTCCCTTCGAGAGAGGCGCCAACGGCTCCGCCTCTCGCGGTGTCCGACGCGGACCACGACGGCGATGACGACGATACTCCGGAGGTGACCGAGGTAGAGATGAGTGTGGCGGTACGAAGGCTAAACGCTAAAAATACCGCCCCAGGACCCGATGGCTTGCCTGGGAAAGCCTGGGTCCTGGCCATGGAGGAACTCGGGCCTCGACTAAGAGGGCTGCTTAGCGCATGTTTGGAGAGGGGCCAGTTCCCACTTCGTTGGAAGACCGGGAAACTGGTCCTTATAGCGAAGCCGGGGCGCCCCGCGGACTCTCCGTCCGCATACCGGCCCATAGTGCTGCTCGACGAGGTGGGCAAGCTCTTTGAAAGAGTAATTGCAGACCGCCTCGTCGCGCATTTAGCGCGGGTGGGGCCGGATCTTTCGGACAGCCAGTTTGGCTTCCGCAGGGGGCGCTCCACGGTGGACGCCATCATGCGCATGCGAGCCCTCACGACGGGGGATGCGGTGTCCCGGGGCAAGGTCGTAGTGGTGGTGTCCTTGGACATCACCAACGCCTTCAACTCTCTACCCTGGAGTAGCATTAGGAGGGCACTCCGGTATCACCAGGTGCCCGACTACCTCCGTCGTTTGATCGAGGCCTACCTGAAGGACAGGTTTATCATCTACCCTGGTCACGAGGGAGAGTGGAGACGGCGAGAGATGTCGTGCGGTGTTCCGAAGGGATCGGTACTAGGGCCGCCCTTGTGGAACATCGGGTACGACTACGTGTTGCGCGGCGACCTCCCCGACGGGGTCAGCGTGGTCTGTTACGCAGACGACACGCTGGTCCTGGCGCAGGGGGAGTCGCACCAGGCGGCGGCCGAACTAGCGACACGCGGGGTTGCGACAGTCGTGGACAGGATCCAGGAGTTGGGACTCGAAGTGGCACTGCACAAGTCCGAGGCCATGTGTTTTTATGGCCCTCGGAACGCGCCACCACCGGGTTCCCAAATAACGGTAGGAGGGGTTCGCATCGACGTCGGGTCGACGATGAAGTACCTAGGACTTGTCCTCGACAGTCGGTGGAACTTTGTGGAGCACTTTCGACGTCTGACTCCCAAACTGCAACGGGCCGGGGCTGCCCTAAAGCGGCTCCTGCCCAACCTTGGGGGTCCAGACGCCTCCTGCCGGAGGCTCTACGCGGGAATTGTTCGGTCCATGGCCCTTTACGGGGCGCCGGTGTGGGCGCCGTCGCTTTAAAGCGACCGGCGGCCATGCTGAACGCTTGCCAGAGGGTCATGGCCATCCGGATGGTACGGGGATACCGCACGATTTCCCGCGAAGCGGCGAGCCTCCTTGCTGGCTTGCCACCGTGGGATTTGGAGGCAACAGTCCTTGCATGCTTGCACGATTTGCGCGTGGAGATGCAACGCCGGGGTGAAACTCTGCTGCCGCGCCAAGTCGCGGCATGGCGGACAGAGTTCCGGCGGGATCTCATGGTGGAATGGCGACGGCGACTGTCGCAACCCAGTGCTGGGCACGCTACAATCATGGCGGTAACTCCCCTCTTTGAGGAGTGGCTGGAGCGGCAACACGGCGTCCTCACCTACCGCATGACGCAGGTCCTCACCGGACATGGCAAGTTCGGGAGGTTCCTGCATCGGATTCAGGCGGAAGCAACGCCCGAGTGTCAGTGGAACGAAGGCCCTCACGCCCTAGCCGGCGTAATTCCGACCCCGACTACCAGCCACGGTAGACACGGGCTTGCGGACGTCGAGCACTGGGTAGCTCGCCGTCCGGCTGTTCGGTAATTAACCGGACCGAGCCCAGTCGTCAACAGCGCGTAGTGATCCTCGCGCTCCTCAAAGAGATGTCAGCAAACTGTAGGGGCCCAGCAGGGCCAATGCCCGGTAGCTAGGACCGCGGAGAATTTCTGAAAGGGAAACCTGTAGTCCTAGAACGCAAAGGGTAGTTGAAGGATACAGGTGTGGTTTTAGTCAGTAAAAGTCTGACACGCCCTCCCGCTCCACCCAGAGCGCGAGAAGTCATTTTGATGATTTCCCACCTTAAAAAAAGGGTGCTTTTCACAAAAAATGTTCGTTGCGTAATGGAATTCCAGCCTGAAAGAAAAGAACAATATTGAAATTAAACAAGTTGTCGGCTAACGAGTTATATCATGTTTTAAAAAATAATAAAATTTAATATGATATGTTTCTAATTTAACGAGAAATACATATTTTAAGGAAGGATGGTAACTAAAAAGTTCCGTTACGTCATAAAGTTTAGATTGGTATTAAAACTCAGTGGTAAATCAAATAAAATTACTTTTTATTATAATATATTTTAACAAGAACAGTCTTCAAAATCACAAACTTATAATTAGTCATTTAAATAAAATCAACATTTTTTCTACGAAAACTATTCCTCTACGTTACTTTATGGCACTTTTCTATAAAATATGATATAAAAAATTATGTTTCATAAAGCGGGCCTATAGTGCTCTTAGGGCCGATTTTTCAATCCTCAGATAAGTCGTCGAATAGCTAACTGGCCATTAAAATTATCTGGCTGTTTATCAGGCGAATAAATATTTTCAGTTTTTCAATCGTGTTTTATCTAGAGAATAGCTATCTGTGGTTTATGCTAGCCAACTTCACACTATTTATGTGTAAGCGAGATGCACAGATACAGTATTCAACGTGTTAGACAAGAATAGCAACGAAACGTGCTTTTGACATTTGACGTTGCAAACAAAACATGACCTCGAATTTGTCGTTTGCTCATAGTCCTTACTTCCTTAGCATGTTAAATAATTATCGTAAAATATATTGAATTTTGGTTTTTTATGGTCTATAAAATGGAAATAATTAAGATACACGAGCGTGCTATAAATTTCAATAATACAGAAGTGCGATTATTAACTGAATTGGTGACGAAATATCGGTTAGTAATTGAAAATAAAAAAAACATGCTGTGACAAATAAGGAAAAAGATGATGCGTGGAACAAAATTGCCACCTTGTTTAATGCTTCAACGAGTGAAGCTGCAGTACGCACTGCTAAAACATTAAAATAAAAGTACGAGAGCCTGAAAAAAGGAACAAAGAAAAAAATGACTCTACACAGACAGGAGTTGTATAGAACAGGCGGCGGACCTTCTACAGCTCCTGACATCAACGATGTCGAAGAGACAGTGCTGGCAATATGCTCTAATATATCTGGATTAGATGCACGTAATGACAGTGATAACATTACAGGTATGTATTAAATGTAATATACCTACTTAACTTTCTATCTCAATGCTTTACATTAAGTTCCTGAATTTAATAAAACCTGTATTTTTTCTAGATTTAGTACTGCCAGTGGAAAATAAACCCATTCAGGCAGTCAATATAATACACATTGAAGATGAAATGCAAGAAACTACTGGTATGTTTGTAATACATAATGATACTATACATCCCATCCATACTACACTGAGCTTTGCACAAGATTTATTACTTCTATATTATATCCTTCTGGAACAGCACAGCGCAAGCAAATGATGTGCCGGGTTTCCTACAAACTGGTAGCGGTTAGGTATTGTCAATGCCAGCGTTTAAATAATATTTATGTTGGGTATGTTTATGTATGTTTATTCTATTTATGTTAAATTTCAGATTTCAATGTGAAACCATGTCCTCAGTTAGATGAATCATTTACTATAAATGACATTAACGATGAAGTTGAAATAAGAGGTATAGTTTCAATGTTAATTTTTATAAAGTTTTGTCAACTAGTATTTCCCTTTCTTTAATTTTCAGTGAAACCAGGCCTTTTCTAGCTTTCTTTTCTTTAGACCAAATTTGTACAAATAGTGTTGATTGAAATGACATTTTTAGTAAATTTTATTAAAATCTGTTACTTTTTTGCAGAGCAAAATAAATGGAGTACATGGAACCCAAAATCTTTGAAGTCCAAGGTGTCACAAGCACTTAAACCAAATAAAGCCAGTGTGACTGCAAAACTGGATCAATTAAGTGCAGATCGATTAGAGTTGGTGCAGCTTCAAACAGAAATTGCAAAAAAGGAGCATTCATTTGTAGAGGAAGAACATAAATTGAAAATGTTACATCTCCAAAATGATGAAATTAGAAAGCAACAGTTGCATCAACTGATGCTCAACACGATGCAGCAAAAACATTGATTTCATTAAAATTTATATGCGCCATATGTACTTGATTTATATGTAAATAATAAAAAAAAAAAAATTATAATAATAAAAAATAATATGATAAAATAAAACTTCATTTTTATTAAAAGCATAGCATAGCATAGCATAATCAGCCTTTTAATGTTCCCACTGCTGGGACTGAGGCCTCCTCTCTAGGAGAGGGAATGTTTATTTTATTTTTTTACAAAATTAATTAATGAGTGATACAAAATATTCTAGTATTGTATCCCGTGTTGAGCTTCTTCGTGCCTCATTGTTTTCAGCTAGTACGGGTGAAAATATTAGCTGAGGTGGTATCTGAACCTCAGGGTCTATCGGAGGCTCACCTTCATTTCTGCTACGTGCTAAATTGTGTAATATAGCAGTGGCCACAATAATATCTTGGGCAAGAGGTATTTTACACCTTTTTCCAATACTCAGCACTGGGAATCTCCTTTTCCAGACACCAAAGCATCTCTCAATGACATTTCTTGTCCTAATATGAGATTCATTGTATAGGTTTTCAGCTTGCGTTTGGGGATTACCAAGTGGTGTTAACAAATAATTATTCAAAAAGTATTCACTATCACCAAGCACAATCCCATTACCAAAAGCACCGTTGTCACACTGATATTTGGCAGCTGAATTTGAAAATATCTGACTGTCGTGAGTTGAACCTGGCCATCGTGCAACAATGTCAACAAACTGTAAATTTGCATTGCACATGGCTTGAACGTTTAAGGAAAAGTAACCTTTGCGGTTCCGAAAATTTTCTGCAGTATCTCCACCTGAAAGATCAATTAAGCACGTATGTAGCAAGTGTAGCTATTAAAAATAATAAAATTGAAAGAAGAACCTACCTACTATTTATGGTATTTTTTTACTTTATTACTATTTAAGTATTAAAGTAACTACTGACCTGGTGAAATTATTCTGATGTGAGTACAATCCAAAGCTGCTATGACTCTTGGAAATTGTGCTATTCTATGGAAGCACTCTTGTATGGACAAGATTTCAGCACGACTTTTGGGCAATGAAACAAAATTTTGTCGCATTGAGGAAATAGCTTCAGTCACCCTTTTAACAATTTTACATAGTGTGGAATTATGTAATCCTCCAAAATCTCCAATTGTTATATAGTAAGTACCAGTTGCATAGAATCGTAGGGTGAGTAATAGTTGTTGCATTGCTGGCACACAACTATTCCTGAAATATAAAAAACATCTGTAAGACGCTACAATCCGATTTTATTATTGCAAAGATGCCTAAATGCATAATAATTATTGTAGTAAACAAAAATGCCTTACCTATCTGTTTCGTGTTTAATTTTATCCTCAATCAATAAAAGCAAGTAAGCTACGGTATCTTTTTTTCAAGCGAAATCTTCTCCAAAATTCGTTGTCGTCCCACGTATTTAAATTATCAGGCCTCCCTCGTAAAACTCGGGGTTTTCTCTCAGGAGGGTTTAAATAATTAATAATTTCATATTCTTCTTGGATTGCTTCGTCATCAATTGATTCAAACACGTCCATAATGTCAAATTACAAATTATATACTATATATAAAAAGGTACTCTGTGAAATTACAGTACTAATCTACCAAAACGCACACCAAAAAATGAAATGAATGCAACTAACATAACCTAAAACGTCATACAAAACGGACAGATAAAACCCTAACCGGCCCTTAAAGTAGCAGGTAACTATATTCCTCCGTTAGGGACTTTATTCGACAGTTAACTACTATCTGACCATTGAAAAACTCAAAATCTTGCTATCCATCGAATAAAAGCTGTGGCGTTTTTAGTCTGTAGTTGCTAGGTAACAGTTGGGTTGTTAGTGTCATTCAGTGAAAAATATTATATAATTTTACTTAAGGAACGTTTGCTTTAATTTATGTAGAAATACCCATATTACCTACATTGGTGACCCCGACGTCCGCGTTATTCAAGGAGTTCAGAAGTCCAGAAGTAAACAGTATCGGTGAATTTTTTATTATATTATCATGTCTGACTCAGAAAATTATGCGGACGCTAAAGAGGCTACTGGAACTGTCTCTGGAGAGGTTTTCAAGGTTGGACTGCCATTCCGCTGCCCACCATTTTGCCCGGAAGAGCCAGCATTATGGTTTGCATAGCTGGAAGGTCAATTTATTTTGTCCAGAATAAGTAGCGACACGACAAAATTTTATTTTGCGACCTCTAAACTCGAATCCAAATATGCCATAGAAGTCAAAGACGTAATTACAAATCCACCAGAGACAAACAAGTTCGGTAAACTAAAAACAGAACTCATAAAACGATTGTTAGCGTCACAAGAAAAGCGAATTAAACAGCTACTAGTCCATGAGGAGTTAGGCGATCGAAAGCCGTCACAATTCTTGCGTCACCTCCAAAACTTAGCTGGACCATTAGGCGCCCTAGATTTTGTTAAAACTATATGGACTAGCCGGCTGCCCCAAAATATACATACAGTCATCGCCTCACAAATTTCCGATTTACAGGTCGAACGGCTAGCGGAGATAGCGGACAGGGTGCACGAAATCGCCCCGATGACATCACAGGTTGCGAGCATCGCAAATTTCCGATTTACAGGTCGAACGGCTAGCGGAGATAGCGGACAGGGTGCACGAAATCGCCCCGATGACATCACAGGTTGCGAGCACCTCTACATCCTCAAGTTCTGCTTCTACAGACCTGGTAGCGCAGGTGAGTGAGCTTACAAGGCAGGTAGCCTCGCTCACTGCGCAGCTTAACAGCAGGGGGAGGATCCGCTCACGTTCACGACCACACAGCAACCATCGAAGGTATGACCGCTCTAGCCAAAGACCACAGCAACCACCACAAAATCACCCGCACTGTTTTTACCACTATAACTACGGAGACAAGGCGCGAAAATGTAAGCAACCCTGCACGTTTGCGTCGGAAAACAGGAAGGGCGGTCGCAAATAGCGGCCAACGACTGCCCCACTTCTTCTGGCCGTCTGTTTATTACCGATCGGACGTCAAAAATGCAGTTTCTAGTAGACACGGGCTCAGATTTGTGCGTTTTTCCTCGATCTACGGTCAGGACGCCCTGCATACAGTCTGAGTATGATTTGGTAGCCGCCAACAACACTGTAATCCACACTTATGGTCCCCTACAACTGCGATTAGATTTAGGACTCACGAGGAACTACAGCTGGAACTTTACAATTGAAGATGTTTCAAAAGCAATTATAGGTGTGGACTTTCTTCGCTTTTACGATCTGCTGGTAGACTGCCGGAACCAACGCCTGATTGACAATCTTACGTCCCTGACTGTTTCTGCTGCACACTGCAATTCTACTGACATCGCTTCCTTTAAGGCTGTGGTAGGAGACACAGACTATCACCAGACACTACGCGAATATCCTGAGATTACGCGACCTCCAGGCAGACAGCTACCGGGAAAACACAATACACTGCACTACATTAGGACGACACCAGGCCCACCGGTAGCATGTAAGCCCAGGCGCCTTGACCCTTCCCGATTGCAGGTAGCTAAGAAAGAGTTTGAGCTAATGCTTGCAAGTGGTGTAGCCCGACGCTCGGAGAGCGCTTGGTCTGCGCCACTACATATGGTGAAGAAGAAGGACGACGGATGGAGACCATGCGGCGACTACAGGGCACTTAACTCGCGAACTATACCTGACAGGTACCCCGTCCGTCATATTCAAGACTTTTCTCACCAACTAGCAGGTTGTACCGTCTTCTCAACTATAGATTTAGTAAAGGTCTACAACCAGCTAGCAGTTAACCCTGAAGATATCCAGAATACCGCGATAACTACACCTTTCAGGTTATACGAGTTTCCCTTCATGACCTTTGGTTTGAGGAACGCAGCCCAAACCTTCCAGAGGTTCATCGACGAAGTTCTACTTGGCCTGGATTTCTGCTATGGATTCATAGATGACATTTTGATATATTCTAGATCTTCAGAAGAACATAAGGTCCACCTGCGTCTGCTATTTGATCGCCTGAAACAGTACGGTATTGTCGTCAACACAGCTAAGTGCAAGATCGGCCAATCAGAGGTCGTCTTTCTGGGATACAGTGTGTCAGCTGAAGGTTCGAAACCCTTACTATCTAAAGTTCAAGCGATCCAGGAATTTCCGAAGCCAAAGACAGTCAAGGAGCTGCGACGATTCTTGGGCATGATAAAGGAGAATGGCGAGACCGCATCGTCGCTTTCCATCAGGTGAGATAGCGGTCAAGCGCGAACTTACCAAGAATAAAAAAAAAATTGCATGTAATTTGGGACCCATTGATAGGGGTAGCGTACATTGTGGAAACTTAGGAATAGTTAAAGAACGACCTATGACTAACAAAATAGCAAATGAAAAGTAGGTTATAAAAGTTGGTAGAAAAAAGATATGAAAGGTAGAAGATTATAACCTAAAATAATTTAAAAGTACTTAAGACGCGGACTTATTGGTTATTATTTAGTAGTTGAATAGCATAGTTATACATTTTTACTTAAAATCACACCTATTTCCCGTAGGGGTAGGCAGAAACTATAGAACTCTATGCTACGATTCTTAGTTAAAACACTCCTTTTGCTTTGTCCACGTTCATACATTTGGATCATAAAACTCGCTTTGCGAAGTAATACGCACCTGACTTTTTTTAAGGACATCTCCAATATTATCAGTGTCCTTCTTTTTTGTCTTATTAAATCAAATAGTTTTATAACTTTTTTTATACATAACATGACAAGCCAAGGAGTCAGCTATAGATCTGAAATATCCTATAAATACACATCTTTTCTCTGCTAGCATTTCAACTAGAGATTTATAAATAAATAAAATATTTATTAAAAAAATCTCTTTTATTTTACTTGATAAAATACAAAATATTCAAGACATACAATCGTTATACACAACTTCCTTTTATTTTCTAATAAATTCCTAGATAATCTTTTATTAAAATGTAACTTATTTATCTAATTAAAAGATTATCTAAGAAAGCAGCTGGTGCAGCGACATAGCTCTGGTGTCTAGCATAGCCCATGTAGGTACCACAATATGCTTATAACATGAGAGCAGCAACCCACTGTCCGTGTTCCCACTGGGCAGTGACAATAATATCCTAATATGGCATTTCGCCCCTCCAGCCTCCTATCTGCTGCGATGTACGTGTAGTAAGATTTGCTACCTATGTGCTTAGATTTAATTCGAGCACGTAAAATAGATGGGTGGTTGCCGACAAATATCCCTTCTAGAGGAGTCTCATCCCGGCAAACTTCTATAGCGTATATTCCGTGGGCTCTTAAGTGCTCCCCTACATATGATTTTGCTTGCCTTATTTGATATGTGCCAAGAGCAATAAGTTCCAGATCATTTACTGACAATTCAGGGAACCGTATATTTGAATATGTTACATTGTGGAACATGGTATGTCTCATGTTTAAATTATTTTGTTGGACTACTTGTGCCAGTTCGTTATTTTCAAATATTTTTTCTTCTATTATTTGGATGACTTCATTTACATTTGTGCGTTCCCTGCATTGTACAGCAAAGTGGTTTATTAAGGCAGCAGCAATCGAAAATTCTTGCATTATGTGAGGGCACCTTTTATTAAAATAATCCTCACGGAATATTTTGAAATCTCTACTGAACCTTCCATTTACAACCTTCAATGACGAAATATTGGCTTGGAGAGTAGAAAGTTGCCTTTCCCCTGGTGATATCACCTTTTATTAAAATAATCCTCACGGAATATTTTGAAATCTCTACTGAACCTTCCATTTACAACCTTCAATGATGAAATATTGACTTGGAGAGTAGAAAGTTGCCTTTCCCCTGGTGATATTATTTCGGGCATATGTACTAAAAAACCTTTGGCTGTCATGTCATCTGCACAGTCTCTAAATCCACGATCTAAAATGAATACATCATCCTCCCTAAATAAATCCGTAAAAATACCTTGCTCGGCCATAAGGTCCTTCATTATAGAAGCATCATTTTTGGTGGCTGGGTAAGGTCCAACTGCCTCTATGATGTACCCATCGCAACAAACAATTAAAAATGGTTTTACCAGATTATGGTATTTGTGGAGGGAATATGTTTCTTTTTGAAATAAATAGTTGCTGCTCTTTTGAGTATACAAATAAGTGTCATCAGCAATGGCAATTAAACGCCTTTGTTCAATGGGCTCTTGAGGATTCCCAAAAAGGTGTTCGGCAAGAAAAGAATTTCTGGCAACAAATTCATCTCTGGATTTATGCTGCCATCCTAAATGTCTAGGCACATAATTTTGGCAAAGAATTTCTCGTGCCTGATTCATGTAATCTTCAAGTGTTCTTCTTGGCACTTGAAAAAGGGCTGAGACTCTCTCATCGCTGTCTCCAGTCCGCATTTTACACAGAAGTGCACTAAAACCAATTTTAATTTTATGATTGTTTAATCTCGGTATTTCTATTAGTATTTCATTATACTCCGCTTTTGTACGTCCAAACCAGTACTTAAATAAATGGTCATCAATATTATCAGGATTTTGAAAATCCAGTTTTGTATCATCTGATAGCAGAAACACAATTTCTTCTATAATTATGTGCAGCACTAAATGTTGAAATTGCATTTTCAGCAGCATATAGTCCATAAAATAAATTGCTACCCAGGTGGAAATTGCAAATTCTAGCATTTCTAGGAAGGAATATAGAAATTAAAATCCATAATCACACATTTTCTAAGCCCATCAGGCACACGTCATTCTTCAGTGTCATTGCACTCCAAAAACAAGCAACGACGTGCTGTGTCAGCTGCTCTTCTTAATGTGGGCAACATAATTTGGTCAGCAGACATTTCCTGTAATGGATGTGCTGAGGTTGATGTCACCCTCTACTGTGTCAGCTACTCTTCTTGTGGGCAATATTTGTTCAGCAGATCTAGATGTTGACGGACCAACATCTTCAACTTCTACCGCTTGCTCTATCTGTTGAGAAGATGGCTGAATGATTGTGGAAGGTGCAACAACAGCAGAACTTCTTTGAGAACTATCCACCTCTCTCTGTGCCCGTAAATAACATGGCACACATATCTCATCGTTTAAGGTTAACTAAAATATAAAAATAAAATAAATACAATCACAAAAATAAATATATTGGGATGTCATAGCATTTTTAGTAATATCATATATTTGATATATACAGGATCACTGGTAATGTAGGCAGGCATTCCAATTAGTCTCAGAATAAGGGGATGTAGGAGAGATTATTTGCAAACAAATGACTCCTTATAAACACTGATGCCAAACAACTTTGAAAATTGATTAAAAAAACCAAGCATACAATATCTTTATATTAATATTATCTGCTTGCTAACATTTCAATACATAATATTCAACCATAAAATGCCAATTATCTTCCATTGATTTTAAATCTGAACAAAATAGTTTTTAATCTTGGTTGCAACACTCATACATCCTCTTAATGGATTTCCGTCATATTACCAGTAAACCTGTGTATATTTTTTCATTACCAACCTGACGGGGTCTTATCCATTCCGATACGATGTTTCCTATTTGGGTTTCTCTTTCAGACATCTCTGGTCGGAGAACCAGGCTACTCCTGATTCTTAAAATAGATCTGCCACATCTAGCACAGACATTACGATGGCCAAGTTGTGATTGAGTCACATTTTCAAGACCATCATTTCCGTTAGGATTTATCAACTCCCAACATGAGTGACAAATATAGTCGTCTCCAGTTATCTGAAAATACACTTCTGGACACGTCTATTGGCCCACCTTAGAGTTTAGGTTTCGATGGCCCCTACCGAAATATGATTGCTAGATTGAACAAAAACTGTTGATGCAGTTTTAAACCTGATACATTTTACCATCTTTTTCGATCGTATTGTTTTAAATTTGAATTCAGAATACCATACGACATGGAGCTACGCCTAACAAGTCGGATATGCGCCTTGTTAAAGGCAATTGATTTTTGAATAAAAAACATGTTTTATCAAATAAAGATTTAATTTAATAACGCGTGTTGCCTCCATGGGCATCTACCACAGCTCTCATACGATTAGGCATAGAGTTTATCAACCGCTCTATGAAATTTTGAGGGATCATCTCCCATTCCTCTTCTATGGCAGTTTTCAACTCCTGCATCGTCTGGGCAACTGGCTGACGAGCCCTAACACGTCTTTTTAGCTCGTCCCACATGTGCTCAATGGGGTTCATGTCTGGGCTTCTGGCTGGCCAGTCCATAACTGTGATGTTCACATCCCGAAGATATTCCCTGACGATGCCGGCCGCATGGGCTCTTGCATTATCATGCATAAAAAGGAAATTTGGGCCCACATAGTCCGCGTATGGTATCACGTGAGGTTCTAAGCACTCACGAATGTACCTTTCAGCATTTAATGTTGGCAGCCGTGGTCCTGTAACAACCTCAAGTTGAGTTTTGCCGCTCGCGGATATACCGCCCCAGACAGTCCATGAGCCACCGCCATAAGCAACCCTCTCTTCAAAGCAGCATTGTGCGAAACGCTCTCCCTTACGTCGGTAGACCTTCTTCCTTCCATCATTGCCATGTAACACAATTTTAGACTCATCAGAAAAGAGTACACGGCTCCAATCTTGCTGTGTCCAATTTAAATGACTGCGTGCGAAATGAAGGCGCGCTGTTCGGTGGGCTCGCGTTAGTTTGGGCCCATTAGCTGGCTTGTGTGGTACCATATCGCGTTCTTTTAACCTTCTCCGAACAGTTCGAGCGCTCACAGATACTCCGTGGAAGTCGCGAAGTTGGTTTTGTATCTCAATGGAGGTAAGGTGACGATTTCTCAAGCTGGTCGTCACGATGAATCGATCCTGCCTTTCAGTTGTGACCCGAGATCGTGGCCTTCCTTGGCGACGAACAAAGCCGCCAGTCTCTAGGTACCTCCGATAAACATTTCGGACCGCAGATCGACTTAAATTAAGTTGAGCACTCACGTTTCTTTGGCTGTGTCCGGCCTGAATAAGTGCCACAGCTTGGGCGGCGAGTTCAGGTGAAGTATCCATAGATTATTGATAGAACCTCACCTTAATGTTAAGAATAAGTAATGTTTGTTGCAAAACCAAAGATATCAATCACTTTTTCAAGAATTAAATCCAAGTAAACCAATAAAACCAAGTTTTCTTAGTATTCGATTGTTTGATATCAACAAACAGGCTCCAAATTGTCTTTTGTTTCTTTAAATTCTGTGTTCGAAATTCAAAAAAAGACTATTGAATGAAATTGTGAATGTGCCAGGTTCAAAACTGCATAAAAACTTTTTGCTCGACCTAATATAAAATTTTAGCTAGGACCAAACGAAACTGAAAATACAAGGTGGGCCAATAGATGTGTCCAGAAGTGTATTATTACCATGGTTAAAGAAACATAAAATATGTTTATAAGTTTATCTTAAAATCATGTCCTAGTTGTGGGTTAAGAATGCGACCACCCCATCCAATGCTACATTGAGTAGCTTAGAAAACAGACTATCCAAAATGTCCGAGCATTCTGATGCTGGGACATTTTGGAATATTATTATTTTGTATAACTGCACTACTGGCTTAATAATCTGTTATTAAGTCAGTAGTGCAGTTATACAAAATAATAATATTCCGCCAATCGAGTATCTTAACCTGGCTCGGGTGGTTGTATTCCATTAGTGGTGCACCTAGTCACACAACATTGTTAGGAGGTTATGCTCTCTGGAGCCCTGACCATCAGTACCGGGTCCTGATAGCAGTGCAGTAGTTTATTTATAATGTTCTGCAAACTATTTTTATGAAATATTTTTAAGGTTCTAAATGATTAAAGAACCTGTAGTGTGGCAGAAAAAAGGGGAGGCTTAATACCCAGCAGTAGGTGATTCCGGGCTGATAATATGATGAAGATGAAATGAATAAAGGATACACAAATATTCGATTGTGATATACCTACTGCAAATCATTAAATTGGCAGTAGTCACACTCATATCACAAGTACAAGTAATAATTATGCAGTATTATAAAATAAGTAGGTACTTCGTTGTTATTATATCTCGAAGATTATGTGATGATCTAAGTATGTGAATGAGCAGGAAGAGTTTATTGTGATAAGAGTATACAAGACTACTTAAGTAAAAGGTAACGTTTAAACTGATACTCAGACCAAATAAAAAGGTAAAGACAGAACTCTGCAAACAGCAAAGTGAGGCCGGTCAAACTACGTCTACGTCTGAGAGCTAGACTGACAAGGCAAGGCGTAGTTACGTTGTGCGGGTGTTGTGTGATGTACTAGGCGAGGCGTAGTTTGACCGGCCTCACTTTGCTGTTCGCAGAGTTCTGTCTTTACCTTCTTTATTTAGTGTGAGAGTCAGTCTTTGTTTGTGTGATATTATTATTATTTATGTGTTCATGAAATTAAACAAATTAGTTTACGAATATACTTATATAACGCGGATACTCCCATCTCCGTACCCTTTCAACTATCGGATCAGTTTCGTCAGACAAACGATGTCTCCGTAATCGAGCAATGCGCAATTGACAATTAACGCAACGCATGTTAACAGTTAACAAAGTCCAAATCACTTGCAAATCGTTATCCAGGGGTAAATGCCGTAGTCTAGGTTGGTGTGCACAATAGTCGGTCCAAAGGTAAAGCCAAGTCGTCAAGAATCCACAAAATCGCAAAAATAGCATTTATCCCACGTTTAGCCGTTAAAATCAAACAATGGAATGGTCCACAGATCATTTAAATTGTTATTGTCAATTGATGAATTTGACACTGACGTTCTATTTCTCCGTTCAATGTTTTCAATATCGTATATAACACAATATAATTTATATATTTTTACGGTCTGATTACATTGTAGGTACTTTTCGTGTTTTAAATGTTTTTAGTTGATTTATCAAGATGTAAGCATAAAAGAATGAAAAACCGCGAGAAGGTAAATGATTAAATAATTTAGATTGGAATGTATCAATATCAAACGTTGCGTTCGGAAACTGCACGAAGACATTTTTTATAAATTATTAAAATCATTCAAAACTTTTAATTCCCAACACCTAGTAACTCAATATTTTTAAATAGAAGTCTAATAAACTCGTTACTATAGTTCTCCTCGCTATCCTCTATCCTATTATCCGGTAGAAATGACTCCGGAACTGCTGAAGGCTTTCGACGACTGCAAGTCCTCACTGTCTAAGGCAACACTCCTGGCTCACTCAGATATAAGGGCGGAGCTAGCAATTATGGCCGATGCATCGAATGCCGCTATAGGCGCAGTTCTTCAGCAACGCAAGGGTGAGAACTGGGAACCTCTAGCTTTTTACTCTCACAAACTAAATGACGCTCAAAAGAAGTATAGCCCGTATGACCGAGAGCTACTGGCGGTATACGAGGCTATAAAGTACTTTCGGCACATAGTGGAAGCAAGAACTTTTGCGATCTACACTGACCACAAGCCACTTATATTCGCTTTCAAACTGAACAGAGAGAGCCTATCCCCGAGACAGTTCCGTTATCTAGACTATATCGGACAGTTTACAACTGATATAAGGCACTTACCAGGCAGCGACAACGTTGTCGCTGACACGCTATCACGTGTGGAGGAAGTATCTGCTGCCATAGACTTCCAGACTCTTGCAAAACTTCAGGACGAGGATCCAGAACTGCAAGACCTGCTTCTCCATGGTACTACGCTTAGATTAAAGAAGATACAATCTACCTGCAGTGCAAACTTACCTGTGTACTGCGACACCTCCACGCAGGTACCTCGACCCTACATAACGCCGACACTACGGAAGGAGGTATTCAACTCTCTGCATAACCTACATCATCCAGGGATGTCTGCTACAGTGCGACTGGTGACACAACACTTTGTGTGGCCAGGGATACGCAAAGACTGTAGAGAGTGGACATGGCAATGTCTGCATTACCAGGCGTGTAAAGTGACACGCCACACCAAATCTCCTCTTTCCTCTTACCTTACTCCTTCCTCTCGTTTTTCTCACATTCACCTCGACATCATAGGGCCCTTAACCCCTTCGTCTGATTACAGATACTGCCTCACCGTCATTGACCGGTTTACGCGATGGCCTGAGGCGTACCCCTTAAAAGACTTCTCGGCGGAGAGCTGCGCTGTTGCTCTGGTAGCTGGTTGGATAGCCAGATTCGGCTGTCCAGCAAGGGTTACTACTGACCGTGGTCGCCAGTTTGAGAGTCACCTCTTCAAGGCTCTCACCGCTTTGGTGGGCGCACACCACTTCCGCACCACCGCCTACCATCCTGCTGCAAACGGCATTGTGGAACGACTACATCGCCAGCTGAAGGCGGCCATGATGTGCCACACTTCTTCGCAGTGGACGGAAGCGCTTCCACTGGTACTCCTTGGCATGCGTAACTCTTGGAAGGAAGACATCCAAGCTACGCCAGCCGAGCTCGTCTATGGAGAGCCACTTCATCTTCCTGGCCAGTTCCTATCGTCAAAGGAAGACTACACTGCAGCTGACGTTACCCAGTACGAAACTCGGTTGCGACATCACATGGCCCAGCTGACTCCAAGACCTACTTCGTGGCACACTACATCGCCTTTCTACATTCCTCGAGACCTGCACTCATCCTCACACGTCTTTATCCGGAGAGACCACGTCCGCAGCTCGCTGGAACCACCATATGCAGGTCCCTACAAGGTTTTTCAGAGGCATGCGAAGTATTTCACGATCGAGATGCAAGGGAAACTAAATAATGTGTCCGTCGATCGACTCAAGCCAGCCTACATGATGCATGAGGAGAACAAGGTTCCAGCTGATATACCACCGACTACGACGCCATCAACCACTACAGCCACTACTACAAGCGAGGAGAGGAGAACAAAAAGCGGGCGGCAAAATTTAAGACAAACTCTTTGTTCGATGTTTTTGTCCATTATGAAATTCGCAATGATATAACTAAAAACAGCACTGTATTTAATATAAATAACAGATAAACTCCGCGCCAAAATGGAAAACAACAAAAAAAAAAAACAAAAATTTGAATTTGGAACCATAAACAAATCATCTATTCCCGATACTTTTCTGACTGAATGTATGTTACTGTGCTTGATACACATACATGTGTTTCTAGTTTTTGCACTTGGTGAAAGTACGTAATATGGCTTATACCTGAAAAATGACGTACGTTTGCCCCGCACGGCCCCCAGAATCTGCGTTGTAGGTGTGCACCAAAGCAATGTACTCGCTTCTGGGAGTATATGTACCGGTTTCTTTTTCAATGTACCTCTGTACTTTTGAAGAAATATGCAAAACAAGGGGGCCGTGCCAGCCAAACGTTTTCAGCACGGCCCCTGTGTAACTTGAAAAATATATAGCGTATTAAAAAGTTTCTTAAACTCAAGGAATGTACTTTATTAACACGTTATATGTATCCCAACAGATATTGTGAATTCATAACAACAAATAATATATAGATGTGAATAGAGGGGCCGTGCTGGGAAAAAACATATAAGAAAATTTCTACAAAAGATAAAACAATCTTAGCCCAAAAAGTATTAAAAACTAATAGATGATTGGTAAGTAACATATGTACCGCAATGATTTCTTAAATAAATTGCTGAATTTGAAAAATAAACCAATTTTAATTAATTCAGCACGGCCCTTTACAGTTGCCTATATTATTATCTTTTTAATTAAGACGTGCTTGTTTACAAAATTCGACTTCCTGAATGATGTGTAGGAGTACATTCGTTCCAAACAAATTGCGATTCTGCTATATTAGTACTTTAACAGATAAATTCGATCTAAAATATCATACATTAAAACTGAAGGGGTGACCATGATTCCACGAGAAAATGGGTAACAAATCTGCTGCATCAGACTAACAACTCGGGAAGCGGTTTTCACCCGAGTCCGCCGCGGTTCTATTACTTATTCTATGGCCGCGGTTGCGGGCCCGCAGCTTCTGAAGAATGTAGGTACATATATATGTAAAATAATAAAGCTTATTTGACGTCGCGTTTTACGCCCCCGGTGTGCGCGATTGTTTGTGGCACGCGATTCTACTAGTTGACCAACGGGCAACTAGTAGAATCGCGTGGGCTTCAGTCACCCGCAGCCTCGGCAGGTTGCGCCCGCAGTAGCGCGCGGGGGACACAGACAATCGAAAATCAGTGGATGCACCCAGAACGTTTTAGGCCTCTTCTCTTTATTTCTTCTGTGAAGTAAACATAACACACACTATGGACACACACCACAAGCGAGCTATTGGCTCGCTTGTGGTGTGTGTCCATAGTGGTCTGGAGCTCAACTGATAAACTGTGTTACACGATTTTGGTACCCGTTTAACTGATAGCTGAAGTGAAAAGGTACAGTAAAAGTAAGTAAGGTAAAGGTAAAGTTACATATAAAAAGTTACATACATATGTAACTATGTATGTATGTATGTATGTATGTGTGTATGTGGTATCACGTCTAGTTTTTGACATATAATATACGCCAATCATTATTTCAACAACCCTCACTTAGGCGTTTATGAAACAGTTGACATCCGAGTCTTGATAAGAGTGGTAGCTACACGCTTACTCGCTTTGCCCCTGTCACAACTGTATTGATTTCTTATTAAACATTTTACAGTTTAATGAGTAAATTTTTAGCAACTAGTCCTTTACTAGAATCTTAAATACTGTTTAACATTGTGCACCAGCGGTTAGGTCAGGACGGTCACAGAAATAAGAGCACTTCGTATAACAAACAAACTTAAAATTATTGTCCTAATACTCGAGCAGAGAAAGTATTCTTACAATATTATTTCCTTGGTAACGATAACTAAGAAGTCTTATTTATATAGAAAAAAAAACTGACAACATATCGGCTTTTATAGTTTACACGAATAAATTACTATTATTGTACAACTGAATTATCTAATAAAATGGCTCATTCAATATTAATTTTTAAAATTCAAGATTCTAAGCATTTTAGTTAAAAAAAAACATTTACAGGCACTTTTGAAATATCAAGAAGCCAGTCAGAAAAAAAAAATGCTAACTGCAAATTCCAAAACATAGATTTCTATGAAGAAGAATGTGCAAGAAACTCCATGGCCACTCTTTTCAATCATAAAAAACTAAATATAGATATTAAAATAGCAACTGGCAGAAAAGAGATGACCAGTCTCAAATGACAGCACTCGTTTACGGACATGACTCGAATATTAGCACCACCACTCGAATATTACCACTGAGCTCACCCATTTTGAAGGGAACCGAATGATCTAACACACGCGCCACCATCAGTGAGACATTTGAGTGAGCATAACAAACTCTCAACTGCCATGTTCATTTTCATTCATCAATATTTATCAAAGAATAATGTACAATCAATAACTTTTACTAATTGTTTGATGCACCGGAAGCAGACGGGGCCATAAAGGTCACAGCTCATTAGAGCCACCCGGCACCCACTCCGCACCGCCTCGTCGTACGGCGTCCACTCGTTGTCGACAGGTGGTTCACGGGTGGACGCCACGTTATCACCAAAACGTTGCACGATCAACCAGTGAACCCCGCGCGGTCAACGAGTGAACACCGCGTGGTCAACGAGTGAACGCCGCGTGGTCAACGAGTGGACGTCGCTTAGTCCACGAATTTTCGAGTAGTCTGTTAACAATTGGCATTAGGTCTACACGTGTGTTTCGTAATGTCAAATTTTACAAACCTTGAATTGGCACTCATAGCAGTCGCGCTTGATGAAGAAGAAAATGAAAGACGCAACAAAAAAAAGAAAGCTTATTGGGTGCACGAAATGTTTAAACAAAGAAAAAAAGAGGGCGAATATTGGACCGTTCGTAGGCATTTGTTAGCCGACGAAGAAAAATTTTTTTCGTACTATCATATGCCGCAATGTGTGTTTTATAACATCCTGTCTCATATTGAAGACTCGATAACAAAGAAAAACACAAAGTTCAGAGAAGCGATCACACCCGAAGAGAGATTGGCTGTGACTTTAAAGTAAGTAAAATTTATACATTTACTACCTCGCGACACATTAATAAGTATACCTACTGTGGATGTGTTATTATGTTAGTCTTAGAAAGTATTTTCATCGAAATTAATTAGTCTCCTCTGCACCATTGATGGCGCAAGTAAAAGGTGCACATGGGAAAAGTATGGTGAAGTAGTTGTATTAATATTAATGGTGCAAACGAAACTAATTAGTCTCCTCTGCACCATTAATGGTGCATAAGGTACAACGGGCAATTGTCTAAGAGCCTTCTATTTTTACCCGACTACGGCGAAACAAAAGGAGGGTTATGTTTTTGACCGGTATGTCTGTATGTATGTGGATATTTCTCTACTAACTGGGCAACTTTGAACAGTCCTCTGCCAAGTTCGATGTCGAATTACTAACAATATAAAAATTAAATTCCTTTTTCATATTAATATTGATATAGTTTGCGATTATTAACATACGTGCAATCATTTTTTTCTTTAAAAGCATGGTTATTTTGTCTTTAAATCGGCTACAGAGGACTGTTTTTTAACTCTAAGGACACTTTTAGTGTTTTAAAATAAATATGAAATCCAATGAAAATAGTAACTTTTGTTTTAAGAATATTTGCAAAATCCTAGTCATTTATCAGAAATATTAGTTATTTAAACTCATTTTAATTTAAATCTGGGTTTGGGACACTCCAGGGGACTGTTTTTAGACATATTTAAAAAACCATAACAAACAAATTAAATGCTTTTTAAAATAAAAAAGATAATAATAATAATAATGGAGTCAGGACTGGGCTATCGGTTGAGAAGAGGTGGTCAGGCCATATCTCACCTTCTTTACATGGATGACCTGAAACTCTTTGCCCCCAGCAATTTGCAACTAATGGAGCTACTGAAGGTAACTGAAACTTTCAGTAGCGCCATCAGGATGGAATTTGGTGTGGACAAATGTGCAGCCATGCATGTAAAGCGAGGGGAGATTATGGAATCCGAGGGAATTCAACTCCCGGATTCCATACACCTTAGATCCCTCTCCTCGACCGAAACTTATAGGTATTTGGGTATGTCGGAAGCGTTGGGCATTAACAATGCTGACATGAAGCAATCGCTGAAGGAGCGCTTCTTTGGCCGCCTGAAGAAGGTATTAAATAGCCTTCTGTCGGGCGGAAATAAGGTGCGCGCCTTCAACGGTTGGGTCATGCCAGTTTTAATGTACTCTTTTGGCATACTCAAATGGACTCAGACCGAACTAGACGCTCTGGATAGACGGGTCCGTACACTACTGACCGCAAACCGGATGCATCACCCACGATCATCGGTGATGAGACTGTACATCTCGCGGAAATGTGGAGGTCGAGGCTTTTTGAACGCAAAGACTCTGCACAACCGCGAGGTGTGCAGCCTCAGAGAATATTTTCTTAAAACCGATGTGGGTATGCACCGAGATGTGGTCGCAGTGGACAAGGGACTCACCCCGTTATCCATGGCTAAAGAGGACTGGCGCAAACCTGTAATACTGACTACTGATGACCGCAAGGAAATATGGAAAGGCAAGGAGCTCCACGGGCGCTTTTACCGGGCTCTTCATGAGCCTGATGTAGATTTCTTGGCGTCCGTGGCCTGGTTACGTTTCAGCGACCTCTTTGGGGAAACTGAAGGTTTTATCTGTGCGATTATGGACGAAGTTATCTTAACGAACAACTACCGGAGATATATAATGAAGGACGGGACGGTTGACGTGTGTCGGGCATGCCACCGTCCGGGTGAGTCTATCAGACATATTATCTCTGGTTGTTCTCGTTTGGCTAACGGCGAGTATTTGCACAGACATAACCAAGTAGCCAGGATTATTCACCAGCAACTTGCTTTGAAGTACAACCTAGTGGATTCTGAGGTACCGTATTACAAGTATGTGCCCGACCCAGTTCTCGAAAATGACCATGTCACGTTGTACTGGGATCGGTCTATCATTACTGACCGGACTATTGTAGCCAATAAGCCGGATATAGTGGTGATAGACCGATTAGCGCGCCGCGCAGTGATAGTCGACGTCACCATCCCGCATGACGAGAATCTCGTGAAAGCTGAGAAAGAGAAACAAATCAAATATCTCGACTTAGCACACGAGGTTGTCGACATGTGGAATGTGGACTCAGCTGTCATTGTGCCGATGGTCGTGACCGCCAATGGTCTTATAGCCAAAAGTTTCGACGACCATCTGTCGAAGCTGTCGTTGCGCGGTTGGATCAAGGGCCTGATACAGAAGGCAGTACTCCTCGATACGGCTCGCATTGTGAGGAGGTTCCTGTCTCTGGAGCCCTAACCACCGGTAGCTTGGACCCTGTTCCCGACACCGGCGGACAACTATTTTTTATATTTTTAAATGTTTTTTTTATGTTTTTTTTAAGAAATATTTAAAAATGTAATTTATATGTGATATTAATGAATAAACGAAATAATAATAATAATAATAATAAGCCTTTATTTCTCATTAATTGCATGCATACATTTAAAACATTCAATTAATAAACAAAACAAAAATTAGTATTTAAAACATAGAAAATAGTTTGAATATTTGAAAACATGTCAACATAAAATATTAAAAGTATTGAAATTAAATTATCAAAATTATTATAATGTATTGAATTGAAATTAAATTATCAAAATTATTACACTTCTGGACACATCTATTGGCCCACCTTGTATTTTCAGTTTCGTTTGGTCCTAGCTAAAATTTTATATTAGGTCGAGCAAAAAGTTTTTATGCAGTTTTGAACCTTGCACATTCACAATTTCATTCAATAGTCTTTTTTTGAATTTCGAACACAGAATTTAAAGAAACAAAAGACAATTTGGAGCCTGTTTGTTGATATCAAACAATCGAATACTAAGAAAACTTGGTTTTATTGGTTTACTTGGATTTAATTCTTGAAAAAGTGATTGATGTCTTTGGTTTTGCAACAAACATTACTTATTCTTAACATTAAGGTGAGGTTCTATCAATAATCTATGGATACTTCACCTGAAGTCGCCGCCCAAGCTGTGGCACTTATTCAGGCCGGACACAGCCAAAGAAACGTGAGTGCTCAACTTAATTTAAGTCGATCTGCGGTCCGAAATGTTTATCGGAGGTACCTAGAGACTGGCGGCTTTGTTCGTCGCCAAGGAAGGCCACGATCTCGGGTCACAACTGAAAGGCAGGATCGATTCATCGTGACGACCAGCTTGAGAAATCGTTACCTTACCTCCATTGAGATACAAAATCAACTTCGCGACTTCCACGGAGTATCTGTGAGCGCTCGAACTGTTCGGAGAAGGTTAAAAGAACGCGATATGGTACCACACAAGCCAGCTAGTGGGCCCAAACTAACGCGAGCCCACCGAACAGCGCGCCTTCATTTCGCACGCAGTCATTCAAATTGGACACAGCAAGATTGGAGCCGTGTACTCTTTTCTGATGAGTCTAAAATTGTGTAACATGGCAATGATGGAAGGAAGAAGGTCTACCGACGTAAGGGAGAGCGTTTCGCACAATGCTGCTTTGAAGAGAGGGTTGCTTATGGCGGTGGCTCATGGACTGTCTGGGGCGGTATATCCGCGAGCGGCAAAACTCAACTTGAGGTTGTTACAGGACCACGGCTGCCAACATTAAATGCTGAAAGGTACATTCGTGAGTTAGAACCTCACGTGATACCATACGCGGACTATGTGGGCTCAAATTTCCTTTTTATGCATGATAATGCAAGAGCCCATGCGGCCGGCATCGTCAGGGAATATCTTCGGGATGTGAACATCACAGTTATGGACTGGCCAGCCAGAAGCCCAGACATGAACCCCATTGAGCACATGTGGGACGAGCTAAAAAGACGTGTAAGGGCTCGTCAGCCAGTTGCCCAGACGATGCAGGAGTTGAAAACTGCCATAGAAGAGGAATGGGAGATGATCCCTCAAAATTTCATAGAGCGGTTGATAAACTCTATGCCTAATCGTATGAGAGCTGTGGTAGATGCCCATGGAGGCAACACGCGTTATTAAATTAAATCTTTATTTGATAAAACATGTTTTTTATTCAAAAATCAATTGCCTTTAACAAGGCGCATATCCGACTTGTTAGGCGTAGCTCCATGTCGTATGGCATTCTGAATTCAAATTTAAAACAATACGATCGAAAAAGATGGTAAAATGTATCAGGTTTAAAACTGCATCAACAGTTTTTGTTCAATCTAGCAATCATATTTCGGTAGGGGCCATCGAAACCTAAACTCTAAGGTGGGCCAATAGATGTGTCCCGAAGTGTATAATGTATTGAATTGAAATTAAATTATTAAATTGGAATTAATTAAGTTATATTATTTTATATTAATTATTATTTAAATTTTGTGTTAATATGTGAGGTACCCATTTTTGGGCATAGGCCTCCTCCAACCCCTTCCAATTATCCCTATCGTAGGCTTCGCGGGTCCAAGCTGGTCCTGCTAACTGAGAAATGTCGTCGGCCCACCTGCGGTGCGGTCGCCCGCGTGGCCTGGTCGCGTCTCTTGGGTACCAGTGCAGGATCCTCTCGCTCCATCGATTGTCGACAGTTCTTGCCACATGTCCGGCCCATCTCCATTTAAGTCGACACACAAGTTCGACAGCGTCTACTACTTTTGTTATTTTTCTAATATCAGTATTTCTACGTCTTTCCTTTCTTGTGATATTTATAATAATAAAAAAGATAGGTTCCTAAAAACTATGTTCATCTTTTATGGAAATTGCATTGTTGGGGATGATTTACTATTAAAGAAGTAGTTAAAATTGACTGAGACAGTAAGTTGCCCAGTTTGTAGAGAAATGCCCATGTATGTATGTATGTCTGTCTGCCTGTATGTATGTATGTATGTATGTATGTCTGTCTGCCTGTATGTATGTATGTCTGTATGTGTGTATGTCTCTCTAAATGTATGTATGTAAAAGTAAAAAAAGTAAGAGCATACTAAATCAACCTTTATTTTTGTAACTTCGACATGAATTTGCCATTCATTAAGTACTAATCATTCAATTTCTTAAAATAATTAGAGAGTAATTTCAAAGTATAGGAGTAGAAATACTTTTAAAAATCCGTTAAATTTTTTTCAGTATCACTCAATACTGGTGTGTTCAGCTGTCTGGCATTCCTTTCTGGATCATAGTTCGGCGTAGTACTGTATCCTGCAGTTGAATAATTTCCAGAAGGTCCTGGAGTTGAATAATTTCCAGAAGGTCCTGCAGTTGAATAATTTCCAGAAGATCCTGGAGTTGAATAATTTCCAGAAGGTCCTGGAGTTGAATAATTTCCAGAAGGTCCTGCAGTTGCATGTATTGCATTACTGCCGTAGTAATTATTTCCTTTTTCATTGATTTCTCGGAGTTCCATTTGTGAAACAATATTAAAAATTTCAGATTTGATCATTGCTTTGTTGTATTCATTAAATTTCTTCACCGTTGCAGCTATACCATAAAAAAATTTGTCAATATCATCTTCCTCCTTTTTTTTTTCCTTTAGTATATATTTCATTAACAATGACGATGCAGTAGATCCATCTTCCACTTCCACCCTTGACCTTTTTATATTTGGAAACTTGGATGTCGTTGTAGACAAGCCAGATGTTGGACGATCATCTATTATTGAAATATCTGATTGGTAATCCGGAGCAGACAATTGAGAATCTTCATTGGCAGTACTTTCCTGATCACTATCTCTGAGTAGTGAAGATACAGTTGCTCTTTCTTTATAATACGGTAGCAATAAACTCATTTCATCCTCGTATTGCCATTTTTTATCACATATTGCAGCTTGACCACTTTTGGTACTTTTTTTCTTAATAGCCCTACGATGAGCTTCCCTTAAATTGGACCACGTTTTCTTGCACATTGATACTGAAAAAATGAAACAGTAATTGTAAAGAATGATACATAAAAAAGTTAGGGAATTTGTTTAGTATCGAGTCAGATTCCAGCCCTAAAATATTAACTAAGTACAACACATTCTTGTTACACCCTATTTTGCTTAATACAATCTCAAAAAACTTTTATATTTCAGATATTTGACAAGCGGCGCTTCTGTCAGAAATTTATCTACAAGCTTTAGATTAGGCGAAACGACTATTAGGTCAATAATTAAGGAGGTGTGCAAAGCTATTATTGACAAAATGATGGGTGTTTTTATGCCAACGCCTACAGCTGAAGATTGGGAAAAAATTGCGGAAGGGTTTAATGACAGGTGGAATTTCCCAAACTGCATTGGTGCCATAGATGGCAAGCATATAAATATAATAGCTCCACCCAACAGCGGATCGCTCTACTACAACTATAAAAAACATTTTTCGATAGTTCTCTTGGCCATAGTTGATGATAAATACAGATTTACAGTTGTTGACATCGGTGCTTATGGCAAAAACAGCGATGGTGGTATTTTTGCATCTTCGAAAATTGGAAAACGAATTCAAAATACTAGGTTCAATATTCCAAATGACAAAGCATTGCCCGGGACAAACGTAGCACTTCCACATGTTTTTGTGGGGGATGAGGCTTTTTCCATTACAAAAGAACTTAATGAGGCCATATTCTCGTTCTCAAAACCCGTCTCAGGACCAAAAAGAATTTAACAATCGCCTGTCACGCGCACGCAAAGTAGTCGAAGATGCATTCGGAATATTATACCAAAAATTGGAAATATACAACAAAAATATTCGTTTATGTCCAGACATTGTTGATAATGTTGTTTTGACAACATGTATATTGCATAATGTAATGCGAACTTATAATATCGAATGCAACGAACAGTATTGCCCCAGTCGCAGGTCAGCGCATCAAAACTTACATCAGGAGGCATTCAGTGATCTACGTCACATTGGTGGAAACAGTACCGCTTTCGACGTACGTGATTCGTTTGCTGCTTCTTTCAAATCATCGGTTGGGCAGCTACCATGGAATACTTAATTTAGTATTTTTTTTTTTTTTATTATGCACTAATCATCACGTACCTACATATGTGTAAATGTCTAATTAATAACGAATTATGTGGAAGTACCTTGTTTCGCATTATACCGTTTGAAAAAATATCAATTTGGCTCTTGTTCATTTGATATACATTGTAGGTTAGATTTTTTTTTGTCCATTACTAGCTCGCAATGTATAATCGAATTAACATTAGACTATATTAATATTTTGCGAAACAAGGGAAAACCGAATTATGTAACAAGTACCAATCTATTGTACTATCTTTCTTTAAATATTTGTAATAAATAATTATTACCTGGTATCGCTAAGGTGTTGCTTATTTCCATCCATGCTTCTTCCTTTTTTACAGTGTCACTGTACTTTGAGTCACTTAGATCGTACAATAAATTATATTTACGAACTTCTTCGATAAGTTTTTCTTTATTCATTTTAAAAACAAAAACGATACGTCCGACTCGTTCGAAAGAAATGCTGAGAATGAAGGGAGGGTGGGGAGCGGCGCATTGCCAACGTATCGTCCTCGCGTGAATCACTCGCGGGCAGCGCGCGGTCCGCTTCGGACCCGCGCGTTGGCGATGCGCAGTCAACGCAGGGCAGCGAGTTGTCACCGAGTGGTCCACCCGCCGTCCGCGCGTGGACGGCTTACGATAGAGGCGATCCGGTGACGCTACGGAGTTGATGTAGTGAGCGCATACCCATACAAGTCCATATCAAGAATACTAACCGCACGAGGCGAGGCGGTGCGGAGTGGGTGCCGGGTGGCTCTAATGAGCTGTGACCTTAATGATTTAATTTTCTTTTTTTGGTTTATTTCAACAGACCAAGAAATTAGTTAAACAAACTATTCCAGATCACACTTACTGATTTATTATGATGTAAGCTTTAGGTATTCACTTCACACAACAAGCCGTGAGACAGTCACCGAGATTAGACGTTGTTCGCACGGCTGCCGACAGAGGAAAAAGAGCACTGGACCTCAGCGGTCGGCACTTTTATCTGCTCGGTTTATGTAAACGTCAGCGCGGATTCTATCAAAGTGACATGTGTCACTTGTCACTTAGCCCGTACGTTCGTTCTCAAGCTTCCGTACTATTTTTTTCACTGAAATATAAAACATTAAAGATCACTCGCTAAAACGTAAGTAAGGGTGTGTATGAATATCGAATCTATTGTACTTTTATTAATTTTCAAGGCCAAATCATCGTAACATAACCACTGATTATGGCTAAGCGTATGGCACTTATAATGACCTAGAGTATCCATTGAATTCCCTACATATTCAATGGCACCAACGACTTGATAAATTTGTTTTTTTTATATTTATAGTGACCGGGATATCACACAAAACCATTAGGTCTGTTCCATTTAGATCAAAGGTTATAATTTTTGTAATTTATAGTTTGAAATGATAGTTCCATGATAATTATTTTTACAATTTTGAGAAGTAGCTTCGATAACAAGTGACTCCTCTAATGCAAAAATGCCAAACATATTAATACCATTAATATTTAAAGGTATAAAAGGTCTTGCCATCTCTAAACAAAATTGGCATTCTTCGTTTGTGCAAGCTTTTCTAAACTGAGCACTGTAAAATAAATTGGTAAACATTTGTTCAAATAAATTAGCGACATTGCATTCACAATCTGCTATATTGTTTATTTGCGATGTCCGATTAAAATAACCTTTGTCAACTTTTACGTTTAACATGAGATTTACATAGTCTCGAAGTTTATTATTTTTTGTCTCAATTTCCATTTTGAAATTAGAAAAGGACTTAAAGCCAAATGTAATCAAAAACGTTACTGAATCAAAACCGCATGTGTTGACCACAGATGATTTTTGTACCAAGTTACCATTTTTTGTAAATTTTATATCGGTATGTGGCTTTACATCAATGGCCTCGTCTGCTTGTCCACTCCAATTTTCTACAAATGTTGGTTGATCGCTAAATATTGAATCTTGAACAAATTGCCGTTTTGGTTTTTGTTGTTTTTAAGCTATTGCATAGCTTCTATCGAGGGCCTTGAGCGCGGGGACCGAATCCAGAAATTCCGTAACGAAAAAACCTCACGCTCCCCACTCCGACGGGCACGGAGGTGTGGCTTGAAGGAGGTGTGGCTTGAAGGCCGTGCATTGTCTAACGACGTTTCTTTTCGGCAGTCTTCGACACGGTGTTTGTGTGCGTGCAACTAGCCGTATTGTACGACTCTACGAAGCTCGTTTATTTATTTAATAAAAGAAAAAAATTTGTTTTCTTATCGGTCACCACGCTCAAAAAGTGTAACTTGAATTAATATCAAAGAAAAAGAAATACTGCATAAATAAAATAAATAAATAATTATAATTGCATAAGTTGATACAAAATGCTATGCAATAGCTTTACCGCGGCAGTCCCCGAGTGCCACACTTTTTTTTATTTGTGCATTTTTTCGTCCTGCGATTTGTTCTTTTCACAGTTTTAGGTTCTAAATGAAATTTACTTGCCGCAATATTTAGCTCTCCTTTTAAATAATTAATATGTTTTTGCAAGAAAACGTCAACTCTGTGTTTAGTTATTTTAGATTTGAGCAGCAAATGTTTTAAAGTTTTAAAATGGTCTTCTGATCCACTTCACGAAGGATTTTTATCATCTGATGTGTATAATGGGATCATGACATTCGACTAGAGGGGCAATTTTCGCAATAGTCGTTTTAAAGTTGATAATAAGGGCGGATAATAAAAATCATTTAGATGGCCAGTTACTTTAAGGTCTTTTTTATGACGTGTAACAGTTTGCTCACTAAAACTTGTGTCATCAACATGAAAATCTTCATGAAAACAATATAGGTCGTTACTTGACAAAGAGTCATCATCAGTTATATTATTATGTATTTCGTTAAAATTTACATTTTGAAGTACGCTTTTCAGGTAAAATTGAGCTTCAGTACAAGCTTTGGTATGATGTTTAGTCAGGATTACTATCAGCAGATTATCGATGATATTTTTGATGACATTAATATTTTCTGCCTTTTTAATGAAAAGGATACACTGAACAAATAAGAAATTAATTTTTTTAGGTGCGTTTTCTAAACAAATTTTACGAATAGATTTAATAAAATGACTCGTATCAATTCTCATATACAAATTAGGTAACCTATTGATATTACCTTCTAATGCTTTAAAAGAAGCCTCCAAATAATCCTTGGTTGTGTCAAATTTTGTGAAACAATTAATTACGGCCGCAATCAAAGCCGATGAGTCGTCGGTTATAACTTCTGCGGGTGAAGTGATGTTCTTTGCCCATTTAGATAACCAATCCACAATGGTTTCCTTTGTATGGGAATCGCGAATGCGCGACGGGCACAGTTTTAAAGTTTTTACTACCTGTTAACAATACTACGTATACAAATATTTTTTTGGTTAGGTTGTTAGGTTTACAAATAGAACCGGTAGCATCCAGTGAAATAGTTATTCTATCAACTACTTTAGAATACTGTCTATAATAATTCAGTTGTTCTTCTAACCAATAGTGTACATGAAATGTTGATTTTATCAGTATTTCTCGTATTATATCGGAGTACTCGATGGTCTCAGCCATAATTATCAAAGACATAAAACCTCATTTTTGTCATGCCGAATTTGACTATTCGATTCATGACGGATTATCCTAAGTGCTCCAAGAGAGGGCAAAGTAGATGGTTCTATGTCTCCGAATCTCCTTGTGCGACGTGCCAGATCTTTATGAACAATGGATGCTGCCTTTTCTTTTAAATTTTTGGATAACTTTCGTCTCAAGTATGGAGTACAACGTATTTTCTTTCGTAAGTCATGTTTAAAGTTGTCATCTAAGTTGGTTATTTCACAAAGAAATCCTACGATCTTATCGGTTTTCTCTGTATCATGAATCCGCACTGTTGCGTTACACTGAGTACATTTTCCGTAGAAAGTACTTCCTTCGCCATTTAAGTTATAATTTTTAAAAGCTATGGTACATGGCAATTTAAAATGTTTCCAAAGCTTTTGCCTCAAAAGGCAGGACCATTTGTACTTAGGAATAGTTTTGTATGTTTTATATCTTAGACATGGCTTCTTTTTATCGTTTCGCCGAAAAGTGCTGCGTATCGGCTGTATTTTTTTCCATTCGTGAATATCCACAGGAAATGTAAAAGTTACTCTATTTCTCTCTATTTTTTTGCTATGTTCGGGTGATCCAAACGAAGGTGTCGAATTCGTAGACGAATTCGAAGGTGTTGTTCCAATACTGATGTTTTCCGATTTGCCATCAATTTTTGTCGACTCCGATGTAAGATCATTAGTGCCCAAAAAGTTCCTTTTATAACTTAGGTACAATGCTTTCTGGGACATAGCATAATTAAGCTCTTCAGTTTTTTTTTTTTTTTTTCGGTGGGAAAATCATCTTATGACATCCCCCGCTCTTGGGCGAGGCGGGAGATAGTGTCAGACTTTTACTGACTAAAAACCCACTTCTGTTCCTTCGTTGCCTTCGTCCCAGGGCCCCGGGTTTCGTTTTCACACTACCCATGGCCCCAGTAGGCTTCGACCCTGCTGGGCCCCTACGATTTGCTGACATCTCCCTGAGGCGCGCGTGGAACAATACGCGCCGTCGACGACTTGGGCTCGGTCCGGACGGTTACCGGACGGTCGGACGGCGAGCCACCCATTGCTCGCCGTCCGCAAGCCCGCGCCTACGTTGGCCGGAAATCGGGATCGGAATCCCGGCGGCGATTGGGGCGTGAGGACCGTTGTCTCACGCGATCGGCCGCCTCCTTTGCTAGCATTACTGCTTCGCAGAAGGAGGCGACCGCCTGCCACTCCTCCTCGCTCCGGACCATGGCCTGTACCAAAGCCCGGCGCGAGAGATCGCCGCCGCCGATCGCCCCCACGAGGACACGGCGTTGCTCTGCCCAAGCGGGGCACACCTCCACCGTGTGCTTGATTATAGAAGTGTGAGTATTTATGAGTCTAGCTAGAGTGGTAACTAAACTTTTGGTCGCTTCATTCGCATCGGTATGTTCATAAACTGCTTGGAAATTGGTAGTCTTCATCTCACTATCAAGAGTTTCGTAATTAGTCTTCAAGATGTTGCATGAGCGGGAATTGACACATCGTTCCAGATTAAGGCACAGCATTACAGGGTTATGTTCGGTGACAGAGGCATGTAATACTATGGTTAGTGCAGTCAAGTTAGATTTAAGCATGATGTGGTCAAGACAGGCACTCTCTCGAGTGGGAAGTGAGTGAGCAGGTAGCAGGCCATGGGAAGCTATGAGATCGAGATAGTCCGAGGATTGGTTTGAGGATATAGTACATGCGATGTCAAGGTTAATGTCACCAACTAAAACTATATTTTTATATGAAATCAAGCTTGTTAAAAGAGCATTTAGGGATTGTAGGAAGTTACTTACGTCTCTAAAAGATGGAGATCTATAGATACATATTATTGCCTTATCGGTGCCGATTTTTAGCACTAGACAACTAGCATCTGAGAAGTCAGGTTCTTCGACTGTGTAGTTTTCTATATTTTTAACATAAAGGACTACACCATCGTTCTGGTTTACGTGATTTTTTGTTTGATAATAAGAGTAGTTATCGATAATTGGGATTGAATCATCATAACGTTTCAGCCAGCACTCAGTCAGCACTAATGTTTCGGTTTATTCTGTGGAGGAGGGTTAAGAAAGAGTCAAAGTTTGCATGAATAGAGCGAATGTTCTGAGTAATTATTTTTAATTGCTTGGAAGGGTTAGTGACATAGCTAGTGCATTCTTCAGGGTCACAATTAAGTGTGGTAGAGACTGAGAGCTGATCTATATTGCTAATAATTTCTGTCACGCTATCCACTATTAAATTGTTTTTTTATAGGTGAACCAGACTGGGGCATCATTAGGTATTCTGTACATAATAGATGTACAATATCGATAACGAGTAAATGTTTAAACAAATACAAAGTAAACAAGCGTATAAGGTACCGTGTAGCAATCTTTTTAATACTACAAGTAAGAGAGCTTATAAGGATGAGTGGATGAATGGATGGATGGATGGTTGCTACTCTCTCACGCAAACATGGCTGGACGGATTTAAAAGAAAATTGGCACACAGACAGTCTACAACTTGCAACAACACATGGGCTACCGTTTATCTTAGTTCCAAGTGAGTGAAACCCCGGGTAAAAGCTAGTGATGAATATGTGAGTGTGATGTAGAAAATACAGTGAGGTAACTGTGAATGTGTATAGTAAAAACTGATATAATGCATAATATGTGTTGTGTTTGTTGATTGTTGTTGTGTGTAGTGATTGGTTGTATAGTGTAGATAAGGTTCTAATGTACTTTGGTTTTAGTGTGTTGACATACACGTACAAAAATATAAAAAACAGAAGAAAAATACTTAAAACTATATTAAATACAGGAAAGTTAAAATGGTTTGCATGAATAGAGCGAATGTTCTGAGTAATTATTTTTAATTGCTTGGAAGGGTTAGTGACATAGCTAGTGCATTCTTCAGGGTCACAATTAAGTGTGGTAGAGACTGAGAGCTGATCTATATTGCTAATAATTTCTGTCACGCTATCCACTATTAAATTGTTTTTTTATAGGTGATTCAGACTGGGGCATCATTAGGTATTCTGTACATAATAGATGTACAATATCGATAACGAGTAAATGTTTAAACAAATACAAAGTAAACAAGCGTATAAGGTACCGTGTAGCAATCTTTTTAATACTACAAGTAAGAGACCTTATAAGGATGAGTGGATGAATGGATGGATGGATGGTTGCTACTCTCTCACGCAAACATGGCTGGACGGATTTAAAAGAAAATTGGCACACAGACAGTCTACAACTTGCAACAACACATGGGCTACCGTTTATCTTAGTTCCAAGTGAGTGAAACCCCGGGTAAAAGCTAGTGATGAATATGTGAGTGTGATGTAGAAAATACAGTGAGGTAAATGTGAATGTGTATAGTAAAAACTGATATAATGCATAATATGTGTTGTGTTTGTTGATTGTTGTTGTGTGTAGTGATTGGTTGTATAGTGTAGATAAGGTTCTAATGTACTTTGGTTTTAGTGTGTTGACATACACGTACAAAAATATAAAAAACAGAAGAAAAATACTTAAAACTATATTAAATACAGGAAAGTTAAAATGGCATGCAATTAATGTTCTAGGTAGGTCACGTTGATGGGTGTTAATAAGTGTATCCAGTCATTTTTCTTGTTGCTTCAGACCTTCAAAGTCGGATTCCTGTGTTATTCTCTTCGCCGGCGCTCCCTCTTTCTTTTTTATGTAAACTTTGCCATGTGATGTCCAGTAATACGCATACGCATTTAGCTTTGCAAACTCTCTTGCTTGATACAACAGCTTCCTGGCTTTAGTGGTAAGGCTCTTAGAAATGAATACGGGACTATTTCCCGGCATTTTAATGTGTGAGGTGTTAAGTCGGTTGGTCTTGTATTCGCGATTGTAGTTTTTAATGCTAGTTAGAAGTTTATCCTTCATTATGGTTGACGTAAATTCGACGGTAATAGGCCCAACAGTTTGGGGTTTTCTATTACTGGTAAGCCGATAAACATCTCTGAGCTCAACTGTTTGTATTTCGGTGCTCACAGCGTTTCCCAGATTTTTTACAATGTCTATAAGGTCATCCTTTGACTCATTAGGTTTTTTAGGTACATTGCGAATTTCCAGGCTTGCTGATTTTGAATTTCGCTCCATGATCTCGACTTTATCCTCTAAAAATACTACATACTCTAATGTGCTTTTTTTTTCATTTTCTAAAAGGGCTAATTTAGTCACGAGATCGTCATATTTACTGCTCAAGAACTCAATCGTTCCCTTCAATTCCGTATTTTGAACCTTTATTTGATCTAAATTACATTTCATTACACTAAATTTCTCTTGTTGCTCCTTTCTCAAGGTATCAAGTGATGAAATAATCTCTTCCCGGAGAGATTTCATCTCAATTGATTGTTCAGAATCATGTTTACGTCTTTGTCGTAAAGTGATTCTGGCCAATGTTTGTTCCGAATCTGATGTTGTCAAATCGGGCTCAGAACTGTGATGAAGAAGAGGTTCATTGCTAGGCTTAGGCGGCGTCCGTTTCATCATTTAGAAAAAAATAAAAATATGCACCTTACGTCTGGAGTTGACAAGTGATTGACGTGTTGACACACGTTGCTTGGTGTAATTTATTAGGCGTTTGCAATTGCTAATGGTCAGTGTAGGGGGCGGAGTCAGGTGGTAATGACTCACGCGCAGTCGACAGAGATGGGTAGCGTGGACACCAACTTGCTTTCTCGCCTCCCTCGCCGCAGGACTCGATCTCTTGTAACACTTTGCGCGCCTGGTACTTTTCGAGAATTAAACTAGACGATTTATTTTAATTTTTATATTAAAATTTAAATATTCACTTAATTAAATAGATTATTTGGGTAAACACGTCCATGCGCAATGGCTGTCCGAGGGGAAGGGTATTATTTTTTAATAGTGCCTTTTGGTTTGATGAGCCTGTTTACCTGCATTTTTTTCGTTTTGCTGAGTAACTACCTACTTGAATATTATATTACAAATAAATATCCACTTGTTAGCTTTGTTATAATATTCCTTCCAACTTCTTTAGTTTGTTATTCATAACTTACAAAAAGTGTGAGTACTACGTGAGATTTGAACTCATGGCTCATTGATTTACGCATCTATCTGCACATGCTAAACCGCTAGGTCAACATGACTCTAATTTGAATGATGAAATTATGAACTACAATCAGTTGTTGACTACAATGATGACGCATGTGTCTATTATTTGTTAAACTAAAAGTCAAGTTTTATACTTTGTGAGATTGCCGTTGGTCGCCACTTAGCTGTGAAGAAACCAACGCCATCTAGTTTAATTTTCGAAAACTTGAACTCTAACGTGCAAGGGAGGAAAATAGGCGTTAAGGTATCCAAGCACTTTTGCAGGGTTACTGTACATTGAAAAAGAAACCGGTACATATACTTCCAGAAGCGAGTACATTGCTTTGGTGCACACCTACAACGCAGATTCTGAGGGGCCGTGCGGGGCAAACGTACGTGAAAAATGTAGTAAAGCTATGCTTTCCGCCTTCATCTTTGTAGATTTTATAAAGATTTTGCATGGTATCGACTAGATATCTGATCTGCACTTTTCTTTTATTCTTCGTCCTCGTTTCACGTTTACCTGCAGTGCTTCTACTAATATCAGCACGATTGTAAAACTTCTCCAAGTCCTTAACAATACTTTTGTTCAGAGGTCTGCTCTTGAAATTGGTTTTCCTCACTTGACCTTTAAGTCCCAACAAGTTTCGTTCCGGTTTTGTGTTCAGTTTTTCACCTACTTTTAATGCTATACTTTTAATAACTCTTTTTTCTGGATTTTTCTTGCAGTCAGTGTATGCTTCACATATTGCCACTTCCATGACTTCTTGCCGCGCCTTATGCTTATCGTTTTCAGTCTGTAGTAAATGCATTTCCTTTTTGTGTCGTTTTTTCGCTCGGTAGAGCTTCTTCCTTATATTATTTAGAGCTATTTTATATTTTTGTATATTGGTTCAGAGCGTTCGTATAACTTTTACTTAATTTTTTCAATTTCATTTTAAACAAACGAGGAACTGCATTGCCTGTTCAGCTAACTGTTGTTTCGTTGGAGCCAACTGCTGTCTAGCTGCAGCGTCCCCTTGTCCTAATGACTTCTTCTTGTTTTCTTTTTTGTTCTCTCCATCGCTTTCGTCTGGCATCTTTTTCTTCTTCAGTTAGTTCGATTATCTCCTTAAAATGCTTCTTCAGTCTTTTAAGTTCCTTTTTTATGAAGTTCGTGCTTTACTATTTTTTCCCTGTATCTTTTACACCGCTCCGCTGCCGTCAACACCACAATCTGGTCAAAAAAAAAAAAAATAGTCTAAAGCTGCATAATTTACGTTTTAACTATTGAAAATAGTGATTATTACAAAGATCTGTAACTATTCGATCGATTGAATTATTTAAATTAAACCTTAATGCTTTACTCAATTACCCTTCAGTAAAAATAATCAATGAATCTCTCAACAGTTTAAAAACATTTTTTTTTATAATAAACTGTTTTGATTGTAAAAAACTATATCGACATGTGTAAACCATGTTTTAAAATTCCACTACGTCACATTTGGCGTTCCGCTAGTACAATACGTAGCGTAATGGACGTGACGTATGATGGCTTCACAAAAACAAACTCAAGAAATCAACAGTTTAAATGTAATTTAAGGAAATTTTCCACTTTATTCCGATTAAAGACACTTTTTTCTAATTAGCTATGAAAAGTTATAAGTCAAACAAACATTACTTACTTAATAAAATCAAGTTCGTAGTGGAAAATGCGAACAGGACTTCGTGATGCCCGACCGCTCACTCTCGTTTTTAGACAAAACTGCTGTCATTTAACAAATATGGCGGACATTTGCGTTCTAAAACGTTGCCAACACTAAAAAAATACTCTTAGTTCATTCAATTTTCTACTCAAAATCAGTAAACCAGTGTAGCGTACCTATAAGGAATTTTCCATAAACGTTATTTTGAGGGACAAGATAAAACGTGTATTTTAATTAATTTTGTACTCCAGGACCTTATGTATTAAGTTTATTATTCAATTTAGATCATATAATCCTGCCAAATTACATAAAATTACTGAACAAAAGGTCGTATAACAGTGATAATCAATATTACACAGATTTTCGTACTTCTGAACATGTTAATAATACATTTCGAACGTATTTGGTCGTTTTCTGATTAAAACACTGAGTTGGAACTGCATTTGCCTAAATAAGAGGCTTAAAGTCGTAGGACGTGCAATTTTCTCATGAACATTTTTTTTTAAAAAGACCCCACAGCACTCGCTTGCCCGCCGACTGGCGGTGGCGGCCGCACGGCTTGCGCCCGCGTCCTTCCCCTTCACCCCGTGTGCGCCGTACCCCTTGCGGCCCATAGTGACGGGCACATGTTTTCGTATTAGTGTAGGGCGTTAACATCCTCCCGGGTTGTCGCACTACTGGTGCGACTATTGTTGCTGGAATTGTGCACATTTTGTTTATAGCTCTTCGGAGCATGGCCTTTGTTGTAATTACGTCGGCGACTCTACTGATGGCTTCTGTTCCCGGGTATAGTTTAGCGATACGGGCAAGTTTCCATTGAAGATGGGCCAGATTTTCCTCCATAAGAATGACTAGGTCCCCGTTCGTCAGGGACCTCATGTTGCCTTGTTTTCCATTTCGTGCGTTGCTGAAGCTCCGCTACGATCTCCCGCCGCCATCTTTGACAGAAGTCTTGTCTGATTTTCTCTATAAGCTGGTAACGATTTGGAGTCTTCGTATTAATAGGCGCTGATGGTAAGGATGTAAGAGGTCGCCCAACAAGAAAGTGCCCTGGGGTAAGTGGTGTAGGATCGATACGATCGGAAGAGAGGGGAGTCAGAAAGGAGAAGCATTACCGACCGTGCGTTTTAAACAGAATTTAGCCGACTTTACTCCTGCTTCCCATATACCTCCAAAGTGAGGCGAGTATGCCGAACATAATTATATTATATTATAACACGAATTTAATACCGTTATTATTCGCGAAACCATCAGAACACTTACGATTGGACCTGAGCACTCTACACATTTCGTTGTTTGCGCCCCTAAAATTAATAATAATAAAATAATAATAAAATTTATTCAGTTAACGTTTACAAAAAATTAACATTAAGCCAACAGTAACAAGGTTTCCCATACAATTAGTTATAGTGCCTAAAAATATACTTAAACTAAAATATTATTAAAGGTGAAATTAATCGTGGTTCGGAATAGCAATGATTGATAGTGGACCGCCCGATCTAGGTTAATTTAAACCTGTGTTTCAGGCCATCACCATCACTTTACAGTCCAGTTTCATTGCGACAGTAAAATTTAAAGTTACAGTAAAACTATTTTAATAAAATATATTCTATTATAATAAATAATTACGAAAATAAGCTTATAGTACATTAATACCTAAAATTATGTCTATGAAATTATACAAAATAAACACAAACGAGGAAATCTGAATAACATTATGCCAAAATTTCTAGAAGTTGTTCTGTGTCTGTGTAATTGAGTTTCACTAAATATTCTGACAAATTCTTACTACATTTTTTATACCTTACACTATAGAAACTTAGTACTTTGTTAAGCCTATTATATAGAAATGGTCCTAAGAATACATAAAAACGCTTAGTAAAGGCATGTCTGGTTTGAGGCTTTATGCAAACCAAGTCCTTCCTTCTCTTGTCAGAAGGTAGAGGGTCAAAAGGAAGTGCCGCATGCTGGTGTAGTACTATGTTTAAAATAAATAATTGCCGCACTGTTAGCACATTGCATGCTATGTAGAGCTGGTGCGTAGGAAATCTAAAAGGGCGAAAGGTAGCAACCTTGAGAATTGCTCTTTGAGCACGCTCTAACGGGAGTAAAATTGTTTTGGCCGCACCACCCCAAGAAGTTATGCAATATGTAAGAATGGATTGACACAAAGCTAAATAGACCTGTTTAATTAATTTGTAGTCGGCTATGTTACGTAAATTTTTAAAAACATATATTAATTTGCGCACTCTCGTACACAGTAACTCGATATGTTTACGGAAATTTAGATTTGAGTCAATCGTGACACCTAGATATTTTAAATTGTCAGCTTTGGCTGAAGTCGGGCAAGGGCATGCAGTGTCAGCATACGTGCAGTTAATATTTGCGTGAATGTTTAGGTTATTAAGCGGTATGTTAGCATTTCTCATTGTAAATAAAATGTAATTTGTTTTATCTGCGTTTAATGTTAGGAGATTTTTCTGGAGCCACTTAGTAACAATGTCAAAACCATTTTGAGCGTATTCATACACCTCAACTTTTGACTTACCTGAAAACAACAGAGCGGTGTCATCCGCATATGACATTATAACACCATTTTGGAGCGACAGGCTGCATAGTTCATTTATGTAGATTAAAAATAATGTGGGCCCCAAAATGCTACCTTGCGGAATGCCAAAACAGCTATTTCTAAGATCAGAACTGGTATATTCACCTATTTTTACACATTGATGACGATCACTGAGATAGTCAGAAAATAGTAAAAGTTGTTTACCTCTTATCCCAAGTGATTCAAGCTTGTGCAAAAGTAAAGAACAAGAAATAGTGCCGAAGGCCTTGGCGAGGTCTAGAAAGATCCCAATTGTGTGCATACCATTATCTAGGTTAGTAGTAATATAGTTAGTCAAATTGTGGACTGCTTGGCTAGTTGATCTCTTAGCCCTAAAACCAAATTGACTATCTGATAGTAGTCTGTTTTCTTCTAGATATTTTATCAATCTACTGTTAATTATTTTTTCTAAAACTTTAGAGAGGCCTGTTAACACTGAGATGGGTCTGTAGTTATTCACACTGGTTTTATCTCCAGATTTGAATACAGGTGTGACCACAGCCCTTTTAAGTAGTTTTGGAAATATACCTTTAGATAAGCAAAGTTGGAAGATGTGGGTTAGAGGAGGAGCAAGTAGGTATTTAAATGTTTTAAGAATATTATTAGGTATGTTATCCCACCCAGTGGCACAAACATCCTTAAGCCCGCTTATAATTCTGACTACTTCGTTAACGTCTGTATCTAATACAACAAAAGATTTTAATGTGGAGGATGTCGTGGTAGAGTTGTGTTGGGAAATGATACTAGAGTTGAGTGTTTTTTCAGCTAAGTTTTTACCAACGTTAACAAAAAAGTTGTTTGCTTTATTTATTGCTTCTGTTGGGTTTATACCTGACAATAATATATCAAACGGGGGTTCGGGTTTTTTTGATCGAAATGTATGAGATTTTACAAACTTCCATACTAGTTTACTATTTTTCCCGGCCTTCTGTAATTCGTTTTTATCGTACTGATTTTTTAGTTTTTTCAAAAGATTATTACAGAAGTTCCGGTACCTTTTATAAGTTATAGAAAGCACTTCGTTATCAGGAGCTAATTTTAATTTTAGGTGAAGTCTGTCTCTATGCCTTATACAACGAACGAGACCAGGGGTAATCCAGGGTTTAATGCAACTATACTTTCTAGGCATTTTCGTAGTAAACGTGTTTTTCTGTATCGCAGATTGTAACGAATTTATGAAATAATGTAATGAACTATTTGCATCGTCTGAATTATAAACAGGGTCAAGATCAATACCGCGTATGTCATTTTCAAGAATTGTCATATTGACTTTAGTGTAGCTACGCATGCAGTTTTTTCTAGGTGAACTTATTTGTAACGTTAGTAAAACAGCCTGGTGATCAGTAAGCGTAGAATTAGTAACCAATGTTTTGGATGGATTTTTTGATTTTAGAATGATGTGGTCTAAGCATGAGCCGCTCCGATGGGTGGGGTAGTAGTGAGCTGGTAGAAGTCCATGAAATGAGCAAATATTCAGATAATTATGTACTTTACTATTTTCCCGGAAGCAATGTTAATGTTAATATCGCCCAAAAGTATTATATTTTTAAAAGATGCTATGTTTTTGAAGTTTCTGTCGAGTGACTCTAAAAATCTATCTATGTTTTGAGAAGGAGGCCTATAAATAGCCATGACTACCGTATCGGGAATAACTTTAATTATTAAACAATTACTATCCAGGGATACTGGTTCTTCTCTTACAGTTCTTAAATTATTTTTGATATAAACTACTAAACCATCGTTCTGGTTTATGTTTATGTCACTTCTGTAGGAATAATAACCGTCAAGAGATGGTAAGTTAACCATTTGTTTTGACAGCCAACATTCTGTTAAAACAATAATATCACAGCTTACGTCAAGATCCTGTAACAGCACTTCAAAACCGTTCATGTTTCGACTTATGCTGCGAATATTCTGTGTGAGTAGGGTTTTTTTTTTTTTTTTTTTTTTTTCGGTTGGAAAATCATCTTATGACATCCCCCGCCCTTGGGCGGGGCGGGAGATAGTGTCAGACTTTTACTGACTAAAAACACACTCCTGTTCCTTCGTTGCCTTTCGTACCAGGGCCGAGTCTTCCTTTCAGAATCAGACCCTTGGCCCCAGTAGGCTTCGACCCTGCTAGGCCCCTACAGTTGCTGACATCTCCTTGAGGCGCGCGTGGAACAGCACGCGCCGTCGACGACTTGGGCTCGGTCCGGACGGTTACCGGACGGTCGGACGGCGAGCCACCCATTGCTCGTCGTCCGCAAGCCTGCGCCTACGATGGCCGGAAATCGGGATCGGAATCCCGGCGGCGATTGGGGCGTGAGGACCGTTGCCTCACGCGATCGGCCGCCTCCTTTGCTAGCATTACTGCTTCGCAGAAGGAGGCAACCGCCTGCCACTCCTCCTCGCTCCGGACCATGGCCTGTACCAAAGCCCGGCGCGAGAGATCGCCGCCGCCGATCGCCCCCACGAGGACACGGCGTTGCTCTACCCAAGCGGGGCACACCTCCAACGTGTGCTCCACCGTGTCCTCCGGGCGGTCCACACAATGGTGACACCCGGGCGTTTCTTCCGCACGAATCCGGTGCAGGAACCTCCCGAACTTACCATGTCCGGTGAGGACCTGCGTCATGCGGAAGGTAAGGACGCCGTGTTGCCTTTCCAGCCACTCCTCAAAGAGGGGACTTATCGCCATAATTATGGCGTGCCCAGTGTGAGTAGGGTTAGTGTTTTGTCACCAGAAGGAAGAAGGTGTTTACAATCCTCAACATTGCAGACTTTGGACTCCGACACAGAAAAACTATCTAGATCGCAAATTAGCTGATTTGTCATGACAATTTATTAAAAAAGAAAAAATTAAATAAATATAAGCTACCTGTTTATCTGCTAACTAACTAAAATATTAGGTGACGCTCTTAGGCGCCTTCATAGTCTATTGAGTTTATGTAATTCATTTCTGCATGTTTGCGGGCCGGGCAACTTACATCACCAGTTGGATGGTCACATTTCCTCTTGAAACGTTTACACGTTGCGCATAGAGGGGGAAAAGATTTGCTGCTGCATTCCTTGAAGGAGTGTCCGCTCTCTCCACAGTGGTTGCAGGTAGGACTGGTTTCTCGGCAGAACTTGGCTGCGTGTCCGAACTGCTGGCAATTGAAGCACCTGGTGACTATAGTGAAATCTCTCACCGGGCATGATGTCCAATTGATAAAAATTCGGCTTTGGTTGATGATAACCTTTCTTATGCTAGCAGGTAGTTCCAGGATGTAGTTACAAGTTGGAAGGTCTCTCTTATCTGATTTATGGCTCAATTTGATGCACTCTAGGAAGGACTCGCGAGTTATATTCGGCAACTTGTCTGATAGGTTCTGCTCGTAAATACAGTCAAATACCTCCTTTTCAGTAAGAGCGACGGGGACACCAATGATAGCAATCCTAGGTCGGCGTTTTGAAGGTTCTTCTATTTTAAGGCCAGATGATACCAGTTTTTCCGAGTTCTTGAGTTTATCAATATCGCCTTTGTTTTCGGTGCTAATCAAAACGCCCCCATTTTTCACTTTTTTTAGGCCACGAACATGAAGCTTAAGTTGTTCTGGGGAGATGATCTTTTGGACAAGAGACTTGGTGTCGTCACTTGTTTGGGTTTTATCGCTGGGATAGATGGCGACTGAGCTCAAATTTGCAGGACGGACGATGTCAGTACCTTTCTTAACCATGCTAGCATAGGACGAATTTTCTGATGGATTCAGTTTGGTTTCTACGACCTCTCTGAACTGCTGGAGAGAGTTCACAACATTCTGCTGAACCTGAAGGTGGTGGATTGTAGTATGGGCCTGGATAGTTTTTGTCTTCAATGATTGGTATAAGAGGGCCATCTGAGCCGTCCCATTTGAGACTTTACGGCAAAGAGCGGAGACACGAAGCTTCTGGTCCGAGATCATTTTCCCATCCGCGACAATAGTGCAAACTTCACTCAGGATTGCATCTATGGATCCTATCCACTTCTGTATCTCCTGCATGCTGATGACTTCACTCGGCAATTCATTCTCCGTGGGTGCTGGTGGGTTTAGGTCGCTAGGGGGTACTGGTTGGGTAGGCGTCGGTGGAGGACTTTGCCGTAGTAATTGGCTACGACCAAACGGGCTCGCTCCGGGGTTGGACATATTACCGAAAACACTTTATTTATTGTACAAAAAGATCTATCTAGTTCATCTTCTTTATTTCATTATAATCAATAACAGAACACACGTCCGCTTAGTCTCGCGACTAGAAAAGCGATAAAATTAGTGCCATTATCACAATAGATGACACTAGGTTTGCCTCTTCTTGACACAAACCTTTTTAAAGATATTATAAATGCATCAGAGCTCAAACTGCTTACTAATTCTGCTATTCTGCTTATTTTTCATTTTTTTTCTTCTTGAGAATTCCTCAGGCATTAAGTCCGCCTTTGTACTTTATGGTGCATGAAGATTAAATAAATAAATAATTCTAAAAAAATTGCCTTAGTCGAAAGGCATACAAATAAAGATAAACAACATTTTGAAGATTGCCTCTACCTTTGCGACTGAAAATAGTGAAAGGACCAGCAAATTCACATGTATAGAAGGGAAACATTGGGTAACTTCTTTCCGATGGTAAATTACCCATTATCGGTTGAATAGTTTTCCCCCGAAAGCGAGTACTAAGTAGGCAATTCTTAGTTGTACTGCGAGCTAAATGTCTACCTCCTATGGCCCAAAATCGCTCTCTGATAGACGCTAGCAGGTGTTGAGGTCCTGCATGAAACAACCGTTCATGTTCTTGTCGGAATAATAACTGAGTGAACTGATATTTTGCATCTAAAATCATAGGGTGCTTATCGTATTCAAATTCAGAATTTTGAAGTCTACCACCAACTCTCAATATATTGCTGTCATCTACGAATGGATTTAAAGACAATAATTCGGACTTACTACTACTTACTCAAACCCTTATTCAAACGCGAGCCTGTGGAGGAGTTAACAAAAAAGTAAGATACGTTCCTGGGTAATTTTGGGTCGTAGATTTCGAAAATACATACAAAAGAGGGGTTAGTGGGGGCAAGGTACCCTTTTTTGGTTGGAAGTATATATCCCGTCGTCTGTTCTCTGTTGTAACAAAGTTGGAAAGGTGGGAACTATAGCTCCCAGTGTCCAGTATGAAATCAATATTTTAAAACACTAGCTAGTCGCCCTGGCTCCACTTGTGAATTAAATTTTAACGTAAAAAATAACATTGATCGTGTTTTTTTAATAAAGGAGGTATAAAAGTACTAATCAATGCAAGTTTCTTTTACTAAGGGAAGAACTCGGAAATTGAAAAATGAATGACTTCACCATACATTTTTAGTTGAGTAGCTCTAGCTAGATATGAATTTGTAGTAGCAAGTTACTTGTATTAGTGTGTACTTTTCGGCACTCGGGTAATCAATAAAATAAATTATTATAATTGAAGTTTTTTATTAATATTGTTTGAAATTATACCTACTTATACTTATTACGTATTAGGGACTGTTTCTGTCACATTGATCAGACTATTCTTTTCATGTCAGTCTTTCATTTATCAATTAAAAAATAAAATACAAAGTAATTCTAGTCTATTCAGTTTCAGTGGTATGAAACCTTTCAAAAAATTCCTTGATGCATAGAGGTACGGTGCAAGTGGAGCATACAATTTTTGTCCTTTTCTACCGTTTTCTTGTGCTACAGAATCGGCATCTCTTATAAGTGTTACTTTTTTGGGGCATGTGTATACCTACATTCAATAACCGAATCTCTTCCGGCACTCCGAATGGGTTTCTTGCTTGTAAAGGGTATATTTGGGCGTGCTTTTTTTTTGGAGTAATTGTTTATTAGCGCATGTGCCAAACGTAGTCTAAATTCACGGTGTGAATGTGGTGTTATGGCATGTGTTACACTGTACGTTATGTATGAATTAATGATGGATGCATCAAACATAAAAAAAAGACGCATCCAAAACTTGCGTGATTTCCTATTGATTGGGTAAGAGGATCTATAATGATCAAATAGATCCACCCCGCCCATGCTCATTGTGTAAGAAGCAATTGCTTTTGGGCAAAGAACTTCTTGACTGGCCTGTTAGTCTAGTGGTTAGTGGCCCTGACTGCTATGCCGGAGGTCGTGGGTTCGATTCCCACCCAGGACAAATGTTTGTGTGATGAGCATGATCATTTGTTCTGTGTCTGGGTGTAAATTATCTATATATGTATGTATTTAGAAATATATAAGTATGTTTATCAGTTGTCTAGTACCCATAACACAAGCTCTGCTTAGCTTGGGACTAGATGGCGTTGTGTGATAGTTGTGGAATATTATTATTATTATTATTATTATTACTCTTGACCCATCTTTTTGAGTTCTTTTTACATACATGATGTCCAATGGTTGATGTGCTGTGGTAAGCAATGTGACTTCTTTTGTGTCAAGCCATTTTATTGCGGTGATAGGTTCTGATGTCATAGCCGAGAATTGATGCTTTGGTAGTCTTAACGCTTTTGGTTGCTTCTTCATCATTTCTGGGAGGTCTTTTCGATTTGATCTTACCGTTCATCATCATCATCATCATCATTTCAGCCGAAAGACGTCCACTGCTGGACATAGGCCTCCCCCAAGCGTCGCCACAGCGAACGGTCCTGTGCGTCTCGCATCCATCGGACTCCCGCAACCGTTACCAAGTCATCGGTCCACCTTGTAGGAGGCCTTCCAACGCTACGTCTTCCGGTACGTGGTCGCCATTCCAGAACCTTTCGGCCCCAACGGCCATCTGTTCTGCGAGCAATGTGCCCTGCCCATTGCCACTTTAGTTTGGCGATTCTTCGTGCTATGTCGGCAACCTTGGTTCTCCTGCGGATATCCTCATTCCTGATTCGATCACGCAAGAAAACTCCGAGCATAGCCCTCTCCATTGCCCTTTGGGTGACTTTAAGCCTTCTAATGAGGCCCATTGTAAGCGACCACGTTTCGGAGCCATATGTCATCACTGGCAACACGCACTGGTCATAGACTTTCGTCTTGAGACACTGTGGTATATTGGACGAGAAGACACCGCGCAGCTGTGCAATCTTACCGTTCCTACAGCATAAATGTGTTTATCATATAGCTGTTCTAGTAAATTGCAACCAGTGAAGAAATTTGATGGATCTCCGGACACTGGGAACCCCGGGGAATCGGCGGCAGTAAAACCACGTCAATCGCGTAACAGATTTATTGAGAGACTGGCTCACACATGCAAAGTTGTATATACCCACTTATTGCTATGAATATAAAATATAGAAATATAAAATATAGAATTACCTACATCACACCTCCACACTTAAACTTCTGGTATATAACTTATATAGGAAGATATAAAACTAAACGTTAACATTAACTAACACACTAACTTAACCTAATTATAACTAGACTTTTACTCTATGCACTATAATAATAATAACAATATATTCTTACATCTAATCGAACTCAAATCCATATCTAACCGGTTTCTTGCGAATACGGATGGGACGGTTCACGGAATCCGGAACGGTCGCGGCCTCGGCGATGATTTACTGCCGACTGGTGGTGACGATGGTGCCCTACGGGTTGGTGAGGTCTTAGTGACTGCTATATCCACCGCGTCACTCACTACTTGGCCGTCGCCCCCGACTTCGCCCCTACTCGTCCCCTCACGAACCCTTGGCTCTGATATACTTGGAGACAGCTGTTGCTGTTGCGGTTCAACGACATCCCCACTGACTTGTCCCTCGGACCTTACGTCTGGGTACATTATACTTGAACGTTGAGTTCTATGCCTAATTTGACCGCTATGCCGTGTGAGAAGTCGACCATCATCGCTGTTTACTACATAACTACGTGAACCTTGTTGGTTTACTACCGTTCCTTTTATTCCTGGCCCATATTGTATCACCAACGGTGTGTTGCAATGGTTCAGTGCCCGAACTCGTCGACTGCTGACGCTGCACCCTTTCCACCCGGTCCTGACGCGCGCGGTCTGCGCGCAAATGGTCTAACCGGGAACGCAACGGCCTACGTTGCAACAGCATGGCGGGACTTTCCCCTGTAGTGCTTTGAATACTATTTCTATACGCTAGTAGGTATGTCTGTAAAGCTGTGTCGATGTCTACTGCCTCTCGGACTTCCTTTTTTATTGTTCGCTTACATAATTTGACGGCATTTTCTGCTACCCCGTTTGAAGCTGGATGATATACTGGGGAATACGACTGCTTAATACCGCTCAATTTTAAGAATTCTCCTAACTCCGTATTAGTAAATGGTGGGCCTTGGTCGGATACAACCTCCAAAGGCAAACCGAATCGCGCAAATAATGACCTCATAACCTTAATGACTGCCGAAGCATTTGTTTTATTCATTTCAAAAATTTCAATCCACTTTGTACTGGAATCTATAATTACGAAAAACGTTTTTCCCTGGTATGGGCCTAAAAAGTCTACATGTAATCTACTCCACGGCTGGGCTAAATACGGCCAACTACGTGGTGCAGCCTGCGGCGGCGCAGCTGCCATAGACTATACACTATAAACAGAGATAGATGCGCATCTCCGATTCAGAAAAATGGAACGGTGTTTGTATCCGTAATCACCAGGTAGCGCTTTTAGTGTCCAAAAAATCCTATAGGTGGCGCTTTTAGTACCATAAAACTCTTATAGATGGCGTTAATATTATTTTATTTACTTATAAATAGTAAAACTAAGAATTTGATCAAATAAAAGACCTGTTTAATTATAAACATTTATTGAGTTAAATACAATCGTTTTTACAAACTTTTATGTGAACAATTTGATTCAAGATAGCGAAGACAAAAAATTAAATTAGCTTAACCAGGCTTCATTTTTTTCTTCTTTTTAAATAATATTGTAATGCCTGTTGTTTGACTAGGTCATTCTTATCAAATTTTGATAATTTTCCGTTTAAAATTCTATTAACTCCCTTACACCAACTGTGAATAATCAAATTTATTGCGAGATTATTAATTAAATCAATCAAACCATCTTTGTGTTGTTTACAAGAAATAATTTGGTAATCACATGCACAATTTAATAACAGCTTAATTTTTTTATTAATGAACGTTGATTCTGGGCTATCACGTAAACATGCAACAATTACATAGAAGATATCGGTCATTAAATCAACAAATCTTTTACTGGGGTGAAATAGAGAATGTTTTGTATAATCAATTTCATAATTAAATGATTGCATATCAACTTCAGATCTACATAAATCACGCATGCAATATTTACAATTCCTAAAAATCTTTGATTTACATTTTTTAATCACATAACCAGTAACATATTTTTTAGCTTCAGCATACACCAATTTATCATTACTTTTAATTTCACCCATCACCTTTAATAAACAATCTATATCACATACAAAATCATCACTATCAGAATCAGTCGGTTTTTTATAATTCAATAGATTCGCCATTGATTTAAATGCATTATTGTCATCACTTTCAGCCAATTGTGGCTCGTGGGGAATGTAATGAATTAAAATTATTAATAATCAAAGTTTTAAAAGCATTACAAAATTGATTACATGTAGGATTAACATTTCTAATTCCATTACTTCTAATACCACTAAAGAAATTTTCCAAAGGATCTTGATTGAAGCTACGGGTGATTAAATTTTTTATATCATGCTGCGTAATCAAATAATGCCACATTTCTTTAAAAGTTATCATATTCTGGATCCAATTTTTAACAGAAGGAATGGATTCATACTTGATTGACTCACGTCCATTTTTTCTAACTACTGATTTAAATTTGATTGATTCTAAAATCGGAATCATATCATCCCACAGTTGGAAATGAGGAGAGTTATTTTTTAAGCATTCTTTGTACGGCTTATCTGATGATTTGTAAGAATGACCATTAAATGTGTCAAACAACTTATCAAATATTAATAAAAAATCTGCAGTCCCCTTGCATTCTTCTGGAAGCACTTTGTGTCCTAAAACAATAAACAATTTTTAATATTAGTTATAATCAATGATTTGAATGAATATATAAATGTATAAGGTAAAAATAATATAAAATACAATAAACATATAAAATAAAATAATAATATATAAAAAAAAAATATAAAAATAAATATATAAGGTAAAAATAGTTATTGTTGCTATCACAGTTATTTTAACATCATCATATTCAACTCCTTATTATGAAGTGCCTATTTTTAACCGTGTTCAAAGGAGGATAAAAGGAGGAGGTTATGTGTTCGGCAGTATGCATTTTTTATTTATGTATTATCACCGATTTCTCGATTAATTATGGTGCGATTTTGATTTTTGTTTATTTTTTTTATTGAAAGTTTATACTCCCGGAATTGGTCCCATATAAATAATGTTATGATCTGACGATGAACTTCGAAGATGTGGAATGGAGCTTGAAAATTGCTTTGTTTTTAAGGATCTGTTTCTAAAGTAATAAACATTAGAAACAAATATATATGATACACACTAAAAACAGATTACTACATCTTCGATGTTTTTTATCAACAGAAGAAGATAAAAGTAGGTACTTACTTGCTAGAAATCTCATCGCACTTGATACCCTCTGACTGAAAACTTGTGCAGCATATTTAACTTTCATCTTCGGTATTTTATCTTTCATGACGTGCATTTCGGTTAATTTGTTCACTAGTCTGATTTCATCGTCTCCTTCGTCTAAATCCAGTAAAAGCTTTAAATGATCCCATTTAGCCCATTTTGTTTCGCCATTTTGCACAAATTGTGCATCTTTCGTTAACAAATTGTTGCGAACTCCCTTTAGTAGGTGAGGAGTATCAAATAAGGGGAAAACTTTATTGCCATCTATTTCAAAGGCATTTGATTCGTATGTTCCCCCCTGTTGCAAATAAATTTTTCTTGTTTCCTCCTGCAGCATCTTTATAACCTTAGTGTTAGATGCCGCTTGGTCACAAATGGTGGCCACAACTCTAAACCCAATAGCTTCTAATCGCTTTATGGCTTCTATTAAAATGTTTTTTAAATCAAATGCCTTTGTACTACTTTTGCAAAATGTGAAACACAGGGCCTGTTTGCTTTTACTTTTGATTCCTTTTATCATTAATACTAGTGCATGATCAGCCAGAGTCTTATTTCTTTTGTTCCCCATGTCTTCAAATCCAATGATTTGGCCAGTTGCTGCATTATACTCTACTCCTGGAGCTAAAGAGATTTCATCAAATAGGAGCGTGACCAGTTTTTTTTCTGCAGGCAAACTTTGAGCAACACTTCTTAACTCGTTCATTATTGCTTCATTTATGCCAGGCTTAACAGAGAAATTGCTGAGCATGTTTTGAAGGCATCGTTTTGAAGGAAGCACAAATAATTTCTTCATTAATTGGTAAGCTTTTGGGCTTTGCTTCAAAATTGTCAAGGACATAATTTTCTCATCCACAGTAAATCTTCTACCTTTTGGTTTTTTGAGGCTTTTGAGCTGCAGTTTAGTGAAAGTTTGTATGTCTTGTGGTAATTTATCTATCACAGACAGAAATGAATTTGATAGCGACAATTTTTTTGCAGCTCGTATTTTATTTTTTTGGGAGTTGTATTTTTTGGATATCTTTTCTAATTTATTCTTCAGTTTATTTATAAGTTTATTTTCTGGATTTGTTTTGGGCCTTTTATGTTTCCGGACACCTGAAATTAATCATTTTCTATTTTAGTTATACATTAAAATAATAATGTTACTGCCTGACATTTATTTATAAATAGATGTAAATACAAATTACAGTTGGTCAAAAACTGTAGTCACTAATCTATAATAGTTACATTAAACGGTGCTTATTTCTGGTGATATATACCAAACGGTGGTAAATTACAATTTTACAGTAAACAATACAATAAATAAATAAAAATGAGATAAATGCTTAACCAACGACATTAACGTTCAGAGTAAATATATTATTATTTGGGTGTATTGAGACTGCAGTAAACCTGCTTCAAGATATAATGATAAACCTTCAGAGTAAATTTATATGTTATTATTAGGGTGTATTGAGACTGCAGTAAACCTGCTTCGAGATACAATGATATAAAATAGGTCAACTGCCATAACAGTAACAGTTTACATAGTATTAACATGTTAGGTGTCATGTCAGACAATGAAGATTCCTTTCAAGCTGTGTCAGATTATAGTGATAAATTAATCCGCTGTACTTATATAGATGGTACCTATAGAGTAACCAAAATATTATAAAACTAACCAAGAGCATATCCTGATGTGCTAGCAGCAGATGTTGATTCCTGGTTATATCTTAAGTTGGTTGTCCTTAGGAAATCGAGTTCTATGAGAGCACCTGATGCTGATGATTGACCACTTTCTGCATTATGCTGTGTTGATTGTACAAGTTCTTCCGAAGACTGAACTTGTAGTTCTGTAATGATATAATATGTGTTATTATAACTAAAACCTGGAACTTGAAGAATAGTTCAATTTTCAGGGAATAGTAGAAGAGTTCCAGGAACTTAAAACTAATATTTAACTTAAAACTTATATGTTAAGTGCCATTACAGACAATGAATGTTCCCTTCATGCTGTGTCAAAATACACCCCTAGTTTTTAATAAGTACAAAAAATGGGGCTCTATCTGTACCCGTTACTGATCATATTTGTGTATTCAAAAGTAAAAAAAAACGAAATCCCAAAGTTGTCCACGAAAATGTATCACAATTGGTAAATTCATAATTGAATCGATCATTCATAACAATTGCTCCTAGAAAATACTACACGCAGTGTTTTTCCATTGTTTTTCATTCATTAATCAATAGTCTGTACAATATTTCTATAAATTGAGTGACATTTTGGGTTATAAACAAACGCTAATAACTGTGCTGTTTGTGAATATTATTTATTGAGACTACTACAATAATAATAAGACCTGCCCCCTGCCCCCCTAGCCAAGGTACAACCGTTTCGTTTCGATTCTCTTTCCACTCATTCTGACCATTATGACACCTTTTACTTTAACTTATAGTTGCAGAAATATATACAAACCAAACCACTACATAAATATAATATATATAGAAAACAACTACAAAGTAACGAAAGTATAATAATACTAACCAGGAGCATATCCTGATGTGTTGACAGCAGCAGATGTTGAAGGTTCTGTGCAAGCACTTGATAGTCGATCACTTTCTGTATTATGCTGTGTTGATTGTACTACAGGTTCTTCCAAGGATTGAACTTGTGGTTCTGTAATGATATAAGTGTTATAATCAGTAAAACGGGCTAAGAACTTTTTTTTTTTTTTGAAAAATGAAAAAAAAATGGTTTATGTCTAGGAATTAACTACGCAGTCTCAATTTTAGGAAATGTATAGTTTTAAGAAAAAAAAATTGACAATATTTTGACAGGTTTCATTTTTGTTTTGTTTGTTGAACTATGACATCGACCAGTCCTCTGGCATTTTGGTCCACTCCCCCTTCATGTTAGGTTATTTTAAATCCCGCAGACAGAAATAGGGATGCATGTGGCTTCTATTGACCCTACTCAATGTTTTTTGTATCAGTTCTTCAAATTATCAACCCCTTATTACTTTTGGAAAAAATAAATAATAAAATTGTAACTTGAGACAATTTTTATAAAGTTAGAATATATTTTTAAACGGTAAAGTACAAATCCCACAAACTCCAAATAAAATTGTTTTTTTTTCCCAATTTATATTTAAATATCCATATGCATTTGCTATGTTGGGGAGAGGGTAACTCATCCTCTAAAACCTTGGTTTTCGCTACTAAAATACATGCAATGGACAATTTTTTTTTTAATTTTTTACCTGAAAATTTAAATCTTGAATATCTCTAAAAGTATATGTTTCCTAGATTTGGGACAGAGTACATTACCTCCCCCTCCTCCCACAATCTAAAATCAACTAATTTGATGTCCTGTATAGTACAGTTTTAGAATAAAACTAATAGTATAAACAGTTTGGTAAATAAAAATAAGATATAAAATAATAATTACCTAAGCGTAAAGTTGGAACAGCATTTCTTGTCAATCTACGACTTGGTAAACAGTAAACTTCCAGGAAATGATTATTACATAATCTTATACTATTGTAAATGTAATTATTCCCTTTCTCTTGTATCGACGCAGGAAGTACGCTCTTCCAAATATTGAATTTTTCCAAAACCTCCCATGACCCAGTGTTGGGATTTGGAAATAAGTGCAGTGGGCCTGAAAATACAACAAGTATGATTCTAAATGATAATCTATATAGTTTCATTATAAATAAATAATAAATAAATTTATTAAACCATTGTTACAAATAGTACATTAAATTAAATAATCATAAAAAGTATAGGTCTGTAACTATATGTGAGCTTCAGTTATGTAGATGGACTGGTGGTACCCAAACTAGGCGGTGCCTGTATCTCGGGGAGCAGAGTTGAAAATGTAAAATTGGTTTTTGCCATTTGAGATAATTTAGGTAACAAAAAGTACAAAAGGAACATAAACAAAAAGTACATTTAAAATTGTGCTGAACCATGCACAGAACTTAAAAAGCCTAAGGGCTGAGGGCCGAAATTATTAGAATAGAATTTCATATTATTTGATTGAGTTTCCATTTCATTATGATGTAAGGGCATCACGATGTTACAGACGAAAAGGTTTTCCCACTGTGAAATCTAAACTATAGTATAGTTTAAACCAACTTACCATCATTTTGGCATCCAAAATAGCAATGTAATTGCGATTTCTTCGGCATTTTGTCGCTTGAATCCTTCTTGTATCCTAATCGTATGGTAAAAGTCAGTAGTCCAGTTAGAATGCCAAGTAGATCGGAAAAGCAGTAATCGGTGTCCAAAAACAAAGCCAAGTGGTTTCAGATAATATGATACAACGTCAGAATCCGTATGAAAAGCGCCAAGTCGTTAAAAGTTATCAAATACACGGAAAATCACAAAAGCACACAAACCAACGAAACGAAACAAGTTTCAAAGTGGAATAAAATTCAAACGAAAGTTCCCCTATTTCAAAAGTGTTGCTGTTAAAAAAAATATTTTTTAAGTTCAAATAATAAATCAAAATAATTGCAATATTTAATGTTTCAAATAAATTTGTGAATTATTACATCACTTCTGATTTTTTTATTAATATTAATTTCTTTTATTTGCGAAAAACTATGAAGAGCCTAAAGTTTTAATGCCATCTAGAGATATTAATATAAAAACCAGTTTAAAAACTGGAATCCTGGGTCGATAGATGGCGCTAGCTAATGGTTCAATTTCGAATCTTAGATTTGTTCGGAACTTTCATGCACCTGGCAGCTGCTTCCATCGCACATGTTTCGCAAGAGCTGCATGTCGATTCGATGTCTGCCTCTATATTGGGCCACCACACAAAACTTCGAGCCATCGACTTGGTCTTAACTATGCCCATGTGGCTAACATGAAGCTCTTTTAGTATTGTGTCCCGAAGCGTTGGTGGTACAACAATTCTATTAGGGCTGTTACGCACTGTCGACTAGTCGCCGGCGACTCAGTCCCTCGGCGACCGAAACATGGGAAACTAGGGCCGGAGACCGAGCCGAGCGACAGTATTCCAAGTACATTCGTGCAGAATGGACGTTGAAGAACTTGCAATAGTAGCGGCGCTACTAATTATAAAAAGAAAGAAAAATAAAAAAAAAACAAAAGAGTATTGGGTGCATCCTTTGTTAGAAGAACGGAGGTCAAAGGGAATGTTTAAAATATTTTATGAAGACGTTAGAAAATATCCTCGTAAATTTTTTAATTATGCAAGAATGTCTGTGAGTTCGTTTGATGACTTATTGTGTCTTCTAAAACCACATATAACTGGCATAGATACAAATATGCGACCATGTATTTCTCCGGAAGAAAAACTTTTTATAACACTAAGGTAAGTGACAATTCAAATAAAATTCATTCCTAACATTTATTTTTTACTGGATTTTAACACAATTTACATTACATTCCCGGACACATCTATCGGCCAAACCTAGTGTTTAAAGTGTTGACAATCCCTAGCTAAAAATAAATGTTAAGTGGTGCAATAAGTTTTTATGCAGTTTTTTACGAAAACGATGGCCAGTAAATCAGCTTCACACCTGCAAAAACTTATTGCTCCTCCTAACATTTATTTTTAGCTGGTCTCCAGTCAAAACTTAAAACTCAAGGTGGGCCGATAGATGTGTCCGGGAGTGTGTTTAGAGTTACAGATAATGCCATCCACGAAGACGCGCGATTAAATTTAAATAGAGCATCTTTCGTGCTGTTCATAATACTCTTTCCTGATTAGTCAATTTCTATTAGTGTGCGTTTGCATTCATCGATAATTAGCGTGTATCGACAGATGTTTAACACATGCGGAAGATAGCACACATGCATTTGAACAAAGAGTGGGGCGCGTCTTCGTGGATGGCACTATCTGTAAGTCTACTCTTCGATGACATAATTTAAAAATATACGGTAAATAATTATAAAACATGTATTTTTTTAAAGTACTTAATGAAATCAATATTATAAACGAACGCACAACAAAAGGAAATATTCAAAATAGATCCAAAATGTCAGAATCTTGCGAGGTATTTGAAGTCACAGTAGAAAATCGCGACTCTGGGCGTTCACGTTCTGAAGGAGTTGAAGTTGGTAGCGTATAATAATGTTGTGCTTCAGGGCGTGATTGTTGACTTGGTGCTGTTGAACGTCCGGCCTCCGGTGTGAAGTAACCACGCTCATACTCGTACTCATTAAAATTTCGCCACATTGTGTTTGGATATATATTATTTTGAGTAGAGGATCGGAATGATTCGATTACACTGATTAATTGAATTTTCGCAGCTGACTTTTTGTGCTCCAGAATTGCCCTAAATGATGATAATAGGGACATCAGGAACATTCTGTCCTCATCTTGTTCCAAAATATTCTCGTTATTTTTGCGAGTTTCAATACACTTGTTTAATGTGGTTAACAGTTCGCTTGTGGCATCATCTGACGTTTTTTTCTTTTTTCTTCCGACTATATTTTCTCTCGAGTAAGGTCCTAAAGGTTCTTGATCATTTGTCAAATGTTCTTGTTCAGCAATGTTACTCTCTGTGTTCAAATTACCAACGGTATTCTTCAAAAATAACAGCTGATTATAATAAATATAGGGAGTTTTATGGGAAGCAGCAGATCCGCTTTTAGTATTTTTTAATCTTCGTACTTCTCGCGAAAAGCAGCTTCTTATATCTGTAAATAATGTATATATTTAAATTATTTTTTAATTCCAGATATCTTGGAAGCGGTTGTAAATTTGTAGATTTACATTACTCATACAGACTTGGGATTTCAACTATAGCTGAAATAATAAGAGAAGTTTGTCATTTTATATGGGTTGTACTAAAAGACATGTGTTTACCGCAACCGACAAAAGAAAATTGGTTAAAAATCGCAAAAGATTTTCATTTACGGGCCAATTTTCCAAATTGCATAGGTGCCGTAGATGGTAAGCATGTAAGAATTATAAAACCATACAACAGTGGATCATTGTGTTATAATTACAAACACTTCTTTTCTGTAATTTTGCTTGCCATTTGTGACTCTGACTTTAAGTTCATATACATAGACGTTGGTTCCTATGGAAAGGATTGCGATTCAACTATATTTACAAATTCAACGTTTTATCAAAAGCTAATGAACAATGATTTGCAAATACCCGAACCTAAGCCCATTTCATCGACAAACCCTATACCAGTACCGTTTGTTATTGTGGGTGACGAAGCATTTGGACAAACTAACAAAATTATGCGACCGTTCGGTGGATCAAATTTAACAACAAAGAAAAAAATATTTAATTATAGGCTTTCTCGTGCACGACGCCATATTGAATGTTCATTCGGCATATTAGCAAACAAGTGGCAGATTTTTCACAGGCCTATCAACGTGAATTTAGATCTAGTATCATGCATCATCAAAACATGTTGCGTTCTTCACAACTATGTCCGAGAAAGAGACGGATATAAATTTGAAGATACCCTGAGCATTCCTGGCTTTGAAGAAGTCCCAAACGGTTTCCAAAGAGCTACGCGACGTGGTGCATCATACAGAGATGTATTTGCTGATTACTTTACAACTGAGGGTCAATTATCTTGGCAGATGAGCAGTATTAATTAATAAAAAATAAATGGCATTTCTTACTTACCTGAGTTTTTTTTTTCTTCGTCTGATAATTCTTCACCTCCAAATAACTCCACTATTTCTTCCCACTGTTTTTTCTTCAAATCCCGATTAGCATATTCCTCACTTTGTAAATCCCAAATAGCTTTTCGGGATTGTATTTCCGATATAAATTTATCCGTGTCAAAACTCATTGTGCGCGGCCGTCCGGTCGTTACGACAGTTGCTCGCAGTGTGAATGCTTTCATTTGAAACCGTGCTCCTATTGGTCGCCGGCGACCGGCAGTTGCCTGTGCGTCGCCACTGCGCGGCGAGTCGCCGAGTCGCCCGGGCAACCGGTGACTAGTGCGTAAACACCTATTTAAACTATACAATATTACAGTCGTCGACAACTGAGTCGCCGGCGACTAGTCGACAGTGCGTAATAGCCCTATAGCCCCTCATAATACAACCCCGTTCCACATATAATACCTGTCGCCTATTAAAGTACGGTTTCATCAGTTCGTCTGTGCAATGCGACGGCCACCCTGACTGAACGCTCACCATCACTCTACTAAGCACCTGATCCCGCGCAGTTACTAGACGTACATCATCATTCGTCACCGGCAAAAAACTTTCTGCAAAATTTAACTTCCATCTACGTCTTACAGCCTGCCCGGTTTTGTCCTAATTCGCAATGATCGCACGGGAAAAAGAGCCGGGGGTGTTGCCATTTACAGCGACATCCCTTACAAGATCCTTTTCTCTTCGTCGGCAGTTGCAAACGGCAACCCAGAGTACTCACTCCTTGAAATTGATGTCAAAGGGGTAAGAGCATTTCTTGGAGTAGTATACTGCCCACCTGCCATTGATTATTTCTCCAGTCTGGATTCTCTCTTTGATTCTGTTTCCTCAGAGTACAAACATCTCATAGTCGTAGGGTGATTTTAACACCGATCTTGTGAAGGATAACACCAGATCGCGCAAGCTGAGAGCAATCCAGGAATCGTCGAGTCTATCACTCCTCTCACTCAACCCGACTCATCACAATCTTGATACTGACGATTCCTGGCTTGATCTCATGCTCGCGTCTACTGTGAATCTGGTTGCTAACCATGGCCAGATTGCGGTCCCTGGGTTATCGAGGCACGAATTATTTTACTTATCGTATAAAATTAAGCCACCGAAACAGCGGCCTGCCATAGTGTTCCTGCAAAATTTTGAGAGGCTAGACGGGGACAAGCTCAACAGTGATGCAAGTGCTGTTGATTGGGTCGATGTCGAACAAGCAGCGACTGTGAATGAGAAGGTGGAGATTCTGAATAGGACTATACTTAAGCTCATTGATGCGCATGCGCCACTGAGGGCAGTCCGTGTCAAGCGCCCCCCGGCTCCATGGATTACCCCTGGAGTTCGAATGGCGATGAGACGGCGTGACAGGGCCTTTCGAAAATATAGAAGAGATCGCAGCGAGGAGAATTGGAACCTGTACAAGTTGGCTAGAAACCGTTGTAACCAGATGGTAAGGGCTTCTAAACGCCGATATATTTGCGAAAATGTCCTCAACTCTTCACCGGCTGATATTTGGAAGTTTCTCAAATCACTTGGCATAACAAAGTCCTCTCATACTTTTCCCTCTAGTATATCTTTCAATGATCTGAATCAACACTTTTCATCGTCGGCTATGCTTGCGATTCCTGTCAAAAATACTACTATTCTTGATATAACTTCCACGCCAATTTTACCTCATGATTATTTTTCTTTTTCCCTAGTGACCGAGTCGGAGATCCTCAAAACGTTCACTGCGATTAAGTCCAAGGCTGTCGGCTGTGATGGAGTCAGCAGAACTATGTTATCTCGGTTGATTAAAAGTTTGCTCCCTACTATCACACACATCATGAATTCCTCCCTCCAGACTGGGGTTTTTCCTACAAGCTGGCGGAAAGCTTTCATTATCCCTCTTCCTAAAATTCCCACCCCCACTTTAACTAATCACTTCAGACCAATCTACATTCTCCCTTTTTTGTCAAAAATCCTGGAAGCAGTTGCTCTAAAACAGTTATCATCCTTTGTGTTTAGGAATAAACTGTTATCTCCTTTTCAATCAGGTTTTCGTCCTGGCCACAGTACAGCCACAGCCTTGCTTAAAGTTACAGAAGACGTCAGGAATGGTCTGGAGAACTCGAGGTTAACGGTGTTAGTTTTAATAGACCTCCAATGCTTTTAATACCGTTGATCACGACATCCTTCTGGCTATCTTGTCTCAAATTGGGGTTTCTTCGTCGGCACGGGATTGGTTCTCATCATATCTTCGTGGACGTCGGCAATCGGTACGTGCTGATCAGAAGCTTTCTGACTGGTATGACCTGCAAACCGGCGTTCCACAAGGCGGTATACTCTCTCCACTCTTATTTTCTTTGTTTATTAATTCTATCACAGCTATCCTCAAATGCTCTTTCCATCTGTATGCTGATGACTTACAGCTCTACGCGCAAACTGACCTTGACAACCTCGATGACTGCATATCCTTAATAAATGCTGACCTTCTGGCGATTAGTGATTGGTCAAGCAGGTTTGGGGTTACTGTCAATGATAGTAAATGCCAGACTATCCTTATTGGTAGTTCATACTTTTTACGAAGCTTGGACACTAGCCGACTTCTGCCGCTTCTTTTCGGCAATACAGTTATTCCTCTCTCGCCACACGCTTATATATTGACGTTAGGTTAAGCTGGAATAAGCATATTGCTCAGGTTAGCCAGAGAGTCACCTTCACGCTGCGATCTCTCTATAGATTCAAGAATTTCCTTCCATCAAGCACTAAAACCACTTTGGTCCAATCACTTGTCCTACTGATAATTGACTATGCTGATGTTTGTTACTCTGATCTATCCCAAGAACTTCTAAACAAATTGGATCGACTTCTCAACAACTGTATTCGTTTCATATTTGGTCTTCGTAAATATGATCACATTTCTTCTTTTCGTTCTCAGCTTAAATGGCTGCCTATCTGTTACAGGAGATCCCTCAGATCCCTTTGTACACTCTTCACTATAATGAACGATCCGTGTGCTCCTGATTATTTAAAACAATATTTTAAAGTATTGGGCAGTTCTCACAATTTCAACCTTCGAGCATTCAAAAACATGCTTCTTCATATTCTTTCTCACCGTACTGGGTTTATGGCTAATTCTTACGTTGTCTCTACCATAAAACTCTGGAATGTGCTTCCCCTTGACATCAAAAAAGCTGAAAGTGAATTTTCCTTCAAGCGTAAAATTCGGAACTACTACATGAAGTCCTCTCAACCTTAGTTTGGTCTTCGTCATAATTGTTATTTTTAAGTTCTCCTAGTTATAATGTATTTATTAGTTTATAATATTAGCATATATAGGGTGACTGGCAATTAGTGACCGATACTTAAACACGTGGTTGTACTCATGATTACAAACAACTTTCCCAAAGAAACTTTTTTGATACTAATTAGTTTAATCACAATAACAAAACAGCTGTTTGAAATTCGCGCGCGCTCAGGAAAGGGCAATGTACTAGTAGAGCGTGCAGTAGTGACGACGTAGGTAATAATAACAGTCACCCCGGAAAGCGCGCACGTACAAAAAGTACATGAGACAACGGCCTTAGGTACGCGTCTAACAGCTGAGCAGTCGCAAGCGCGGTCACGCGAATTTGAAACAGCTGTTTTGTTGCTTTAGCTGAGTCAAAAAAAAAAGTTTCTTTGGGAAAGTTGTTTGTACTCATGATTACGAACAACTTTCCTAAAGAAACTTTTTTTCTAAACAAATCAGTTTAATCACAATAACAAAACAGCTGTTTGAAACTTTGAATTCGCGCGCGCGCCGTCACCCGATCAGCTGTTAACGGAGCGGCGCGGCGCGGCCGGCGGCGGCGCCCACGTTATAGATTACGTAAGCAATGTACCTACATGTTTCCGTAAAATAATATCCAAAGACTAGTTAAACTAACTAGGAATCGTGAGCTTTTAAATGACTAATTTAAGCCACGAAACTTTAAGATACAACGTATGTCCGCATAACTAGAAAATATCTAGGAACGCACGCACCCTAACATAAAAAGTAGGCACGATGTATCAGCTGATACTCTGACCTCGGGAAAGGGCAAATGTACTTGTCGTAGAGCGCCTCACGCCAGACCAACAATACAAATGATTTTATTTTGATCGCACGCGGACATTTTGAGCATCTTTTAAAATACGTGTAAATGCTAGTAAGTGTAATACGTAAGTAAATACTATGATTCTAACTTTGTAATGATGCCAAAACTACCTACAGGAAATTAATTTTTTATTTGTGACCGGCGGCCGCTCAGGTGTTAGGGGTCCATTACACGATAGGTTTTGCTGTCAGTTTTGCAACAGTCAAATATCTTGACTGACGAAAAACCTACCGTTTAATGCGATGACTGACGTTTGCATGACGAAAAATGTATGGCGATAAGATTCCGTCAGTCAAGCTTCATTCATGATTGATGGTTTTGATTAACGCTTGCATGACCGTGTAATGTAATGGACCCCTTAGCCGCGTGACTCCGTCGTAGGTACCTACAATAGTGATAGAACGCCCGCGCGGCTTGCAAACCCAAAGGTGTACGTAATCAGTGTATGTACCTACATGTTTCGGTTAAATAATATCCAAAAACAGTTAGTTAATCTGACTAGAAACCGTGAGCCTTTAAATGCCTAATCTGAGCCACGGAACATAGGCACGGTAATATTATCTATAGATAATATTACCGTGACATAGGTCAGTGCAGTGCAATGCGCAGTCAAGTACGGACGTGTTTGCGCTGCTCGATACGAATTCTATATTCGCGTGTTGCGCGGCAGTAGCCGTGGCACGTTTTTTCGTCGCTATGAGTCAACCACTCATAGCCAACGAGCTGTTGGCATTCATCAAACATGCCATTGATTACATGGACGAGGTCAGCATCCTGCAGATCTGTAAGTCCAGTTTTAACGAGGAGGAGATAAGCAGTGCCAAGTTGCTGCTGTTCCAAGCACTGGGCAAAGTTGACCAGGTGCAATCCCGACGGAGGGATGGCGGCCAGAGAAGTGTGCAGGATATCATCACAATGATGAAGAGCACCGACCCGGACGACGTGCCTGCTTTCGTGGCGAAGGAGCTGCATAAATTGCCTCCCGTCACGTTCGACCACGTCGATGTCACCAGGTTGCTGAAGGACATAACATCCCTGAAAGCAAGCTTGGCCGAGGTACAATCCAAGCTGGAGGTGTCCAATACCACCGTAGGTGCGCTGCGTGCCGAAGTAGAGTTGTTGCCCAACGCTGTTTCGGAAAGTAGGGCGCCTAACAACTCCAGCGTGAACATACGTCGCGGAGCACAAAATGCATACATCGGCAGTTTTGAGTCGGCGGGCTGCAGTGCGTCACCCGCTGCTGATAATGCTTGCGTTGCATCTTGCTCCGCCGCTGCCGTCGCTGTATCGTCACCGGTCGAAGTGGTGACGCATGTAGGTACGTCGACCCCTAAACGTGCCTATTCCGCTATTGTAGCTGCAAACAAACCTGCTGTGTCGCAAACAACGCAACAAGCAGGTAAAACGAAAGGGGGCAAGCAGAGCGATGAGAATGGCTTCACTAAGGTAGAGAAGAAGAAGAGGAAGAAGCCTACTTGTCAGAACCAGTGCGGTACCGCGCTGGCAGGACCCAACATGCTGCTGCGTCCAGCAGTACCTACGACGCAGCTGTACGTTTCGAGGCTACATCACACCACGAAGGCTGAGGAGATCGTGGAGTATGTACGCGTAAAGACAAAGAGTCGTGCAGTTGGAGCCGCGCCATAACACCAATTTCAAGTCGTTTGTGGTGCGGGTGCCGACTCACCATTTGGACACCTTCCTCAAAGGAGAGTTTTGGCCGAAGGGTGTCGTGTATCGACGATTTCGTGGAAGGATACCGACCTCGCAGCGGAACACGACGCCGTCACTTCGTGTACAATAGTATAGTTTAATAATTGTTATAGTTTATTTTATACATATGTATTAGTTTATTATTTTGTAAGATTATTTGTGTATTTTTTTCTATGGGCCTTAGTTGCCTGATAATAAAGAATTATTATTATTATTATTATAGGCCTACGTTGCAGATGTGACACCCCGGCCACCGCGTGGCCATTAAGGTACACAGTGTAATGCCCCATTTACACGTGGGCCCAGCCTCGGCCAATCGACATACTTAACCATTGTGTACACGGGGAAACCCCGGTTAAACAATGGCGATTGGCCGAGGCTGGGCCCACATGGAAATGAGGCATTATACCTACATAAAGTTTCTCTGTTTATGACACGATGAGGAGACTAAAATAAATAATAAATTTTCTAGTACTTTGGTAGGTACTTTTACGTGCGCACGCTACAATAATGCGTTTGTTTTGTTACATACGATGTAGAATTGGCTAATAAGACACCACTACATTATTAACTGACTCGATAGCTATTCGACACTGGGCATAATTCAAGTTATTCCAAGTTTTCCATCACACTTATCTAGGCTTTGGACTAGCAGTCTGTTAACGATATTTAACTGGTTGAGTAGTGTAATTAGAGACACAATAGTAAGACAATGGCGCACGAACGCGGGCGTTCGTGCGGGGATCAACAGCTTACGTCTGAATCAGAAGCATGACAAGCAAAACGTAGGTAGGTATTTTATTATTAGTCTCGTTGCCATAACTTCATATTAGACTGGCGTGTTTAGAAAATTGGAATCAACTTGGCTATTTACAACGATAAATTATTACTATTACTAAATCAAGTAGTATGATTCTAATCAACTAAGTCTTTTTTTAATTATTAGGAACTCACATTAATTGTTGGATGTATCCACCTTGCACTTCAAAACACTTACTCGCACGTTTTATTATGTGAGCCTGCACACGCCGAAGACTGGTAGTGTCACTTTTCACTATGTCAAAACTGTTTTCGATCCTAGTTTTTAATTCCTGGGATGTATTGACTGGTCCATCCCGATACACTAGGTCTTTCACGTGCCCCCACAAAAAAAAATCTAGCGGTGTCAGATCTGGTGACCGCGGTGGCCAAGCAATTGGCCCCCCTCGACCTATCCACCTTTCTCCATAAATGACATTTAAGCGCTCGCGTACTTGGCGCTCAAAGTGTGCTGGGGCGCCGTCGTGCTGGAAATAACGCGGACGCCTTAGAGCGCCCAGCAGCATTTCGTTTTCGATTTCCAGCCGGCAAAGCACATGCTCGATGTAGCTTTCTCCATTCAACCGTGGAAGAAAGATTGGTCCCACAACGTGGTTTCCAATTAAACCAGCCCACACATTAAATGAGAACCGATATTGAAAATCACTAGGTTTCACGAGTCGTGGATTTTCGTGTGCCCAATGGTGGTAATTATGGCAATTAAAAAGACCTTTCCTCACAAAAGTCGACTCATCAGTCCACAAAATGTCTTTGACAATCTCCCGGTTTTCCAAAATCCACCCACTAAATCGTAATCGGGCTTCGTTATCTCCTGCTCGTAATTCTTGAACCGGCGTGAAATGGAAAGGGTGGCGCCCATCTCGCCGCAACACAGACCAGACGTACCACTGCGAAACGCCAAATATTCTAGCAGCTTGTCGCGTGCTTGCCTCAGGCTTCATGTCAAAATACTGAAGAATGTCTGCCTCGAAGCGATTGCGACGTTGTCTTCCTGCATTCACATTTGGCGCGATGAGCATTTCCCAGTCCCTTAATCGCTGTGCAGCGCGTAAAAATGTTCTTGGGGTTGGAAGAGTTCTTGTTGGGTACAAAAGTTGATACAATCGTCTTGCTGCTTCACCATTACCCCCTTCCGAATAATATCTAACACATGACTATAATCACTCGCGGTGTAGGTGTACGGCATCGTGTGCGCGGGCGTCAAAAAAATAAAAAAAACAATGTGCATGCGTTGCGCTTTCCGGGATGACTGTTATTTTTACCTACGTCATCACTGCACGGCAAAGGGCGCGGTGCGGGCGGGGGGGGGGGACACGTGAAGCGCAGTATGTACATTTGCTCTTTCCCGAGGTCAGACTCTCAGCTGATAGATCGTGCCTATTTTTTATTTTAGGGCGCGTGCGTTCTAGATATTTTCTAGTTATGCGGACATACGTTATATCTTAAAGTTTCGTGGCTTAGATTAGTCATTTAAAAGCTGACGACTCCTAGTTAATTTGTTTGTAATCATGAGTACAAACAACTTTCCCAAAGAAACTTTTTTTTTGACTCATTAGTTTATGACAATAACAAAACAGCTGTTTCAAATTCTCGTGCGCGCGCTTGCGACTGCTCAGCTGTTAGACGCGTACCTAAGGCCGTTGTCTCATGTACTTTTTGTACGTGCGCGCTTTCCGGGGTGACTGTTATTATTACCTACGTCGTCACTACTGCACGCTCTACTAGTACATTGCCCTTTCCCGAGCGCGCGCGAATTTCAAACAGCTGTTTTGTTATTGTGATTAAACTAATTAGTATCAAAAAAGTTTCTTTGGGAAAGATGTTTGTAATCATGAGTACAATCACGTGTTTAAGTATCGGTCACTAATTGCCAGTCACCCTATATAAGTATTTTATTATTGTAACTTAATTTATTGATACTACTTTTAATTTGATATTTATCTGTTATTTATTTATTGTGCACACCTACCACAGTGTTCTCTTTTAACCCAAAGGTTGACTGGTAGAGAATGCCTTGCTGCATTAAGTCCGCCTATGTACCACTACGTCCACTACTGTACATGAAGTTTCAATAAATAAATAAATAATAAATAAAATTTAAATAGGTATATTCACGCCCGATTTTATTCTTATCTGTTGGTTGAGACAGTCGCGACAATTCGTCGGCACAGTTTTGAGCAGACGCAACATATTCTATATCATACGAATAACCTGTTAATATTATTGCCCACCTTTGTAACCTGGATGCTGCCATAACCGCAATGCCTACTTTATTCCCAAAAATATATGTTAAGGGTTTGTGGTCCGTTCTTAAAGTAAACTTCCTACCGTACAAGTACTGATGGAATTTTTTAACACCGTATATAATCGCTAATGCCTCCCTGTCTATTTGAGCATACGATCTCTCCGCGGAGTTAAGTGTGCGTGACGCGTATGCGATTGGGCGTTCGCCTTCCGGCGTGATGTGCGAGATGACGGCGCCTATCCCCGTGACGCTAGCGTCTGTCGTCAGCACAAGCGGTAGCTCCAGGGAGTAATGCACAAGCACTTCACTCGTGCTCAGCGCCCGCTTAACCCGAGCAAAGGCTACCTCACAAGCATCGCTCCATACGTACTTCACCCCGGCACGCAACAAATTATACAATGGTGTAAGGATCGAACTTACATTTTTTTATAAACTTACCATAATACATGACCATCCCAATGAAAGCTTTCAACTCCGATACGTTCCTCGGTATCGGAGTTTTAACAATTGCTTCCAATTTATCTTTGCACGTGTGAACACCTTCCTTACTTAATACATACCCTAAATATTCGAGCGATTCCACAACGAAATAACATTTTTCTTTTTTTACTTTCAAGCCACTCGACTTCAGGCGTTCAAAAACTTTATGTAGGCTACTTAAGTGTTGGGGTGTGTCCTTTCCTGTTATAATAATATCATCTAAAAAAACTCCTACGTGGGGTATATCTGCAAACAATTGTTCTAAACATCGTTGAAATATTCCTGGGCTCGACGACAGCCCATACACTAATCGTTTATACATGAAAAGCCCCTTATGTGTGTTAATTACCGCGTATCTCCTAGTATCATCCAGTTCAAACTGAGCGTATGCCTGTGACAAATCGATTTTACTCCGATTTTTTTCGCCTCCGTGCAACCGAGACAAAAGATCTTCTACCTTAGGTAATGGATAACGGTCGACTTCTAACACTTTATTCAAGGTTAGTTTAAAATCGGCGCAGACTCTAATGGTACCATCTTTCTTGACGACCGCCACGATTGGTGTTGCCCAGTCTGAGTGGTGGACGGGAGTGAGGATGTCGTCGCGCACCAGCTGTTCCAGTGCGCGCTCAACCGGCTCCCACAGCGCCTACGCCAACGGGCGCGCGCGCAGGAACATCGGCCGCACCCCCTCGCGCACGTGTATGCTCACTTGTCCTCCCGTGAACCGCCCCAGGCCATCCGCAAACACCTCACCGTATCTGGAACTGAATTCCGACAAATTAAAATCCAAATTCCGATTATTATTGACTTTATTATAATGCATAGTCGACACCGATATATTTAGCTCCGCTAACCATTGTCTACCTATTAAAACGGTATTTCCATTGTCAATAACATCCAATATCTTTTCAGTATTATTATATTTAACAACGGTTTTAATAACACCTACAGGCCTAACTAGTTCACCCGTGTAATATTTTAAAACCAACTTAGTGGGTTTAATACTTAAACTGGAAAACATTTCCTGATATAATTGGTAATTAATGCACGAGATTGCACTCCCCGTGTCATATTCCATTCTTAAGTCACAACCGTGCACACTTACAGAAATCATAATAGGTTCACACTGTCCAAGTGATAAGCGATTAATAGTTACTATTACCTCGTCACTGTCGCTCCCCGTCGAGTAAGCGCCACACCTGTCGTCGCTGCCATGCCCGTCTTCTTGTATGTTATTTAAGAAATTATTCTTGGTCAACTTCGGACACATCCTCTTCAAATGTCCCTCCTGGGTACAAATTCTACACACATACAGTTTGAATTTACACGTATTCGAATTGTGTTTGCCTCCACAGACTTTGCATTCCTCATTTTTAGTGCCCGCTCGAAGTTGTAACCCGCTCCGCCTATAGTACTTGGACCGCCGCCGCCGCCGGATTGTCGTGAGTCACGCCTCGAGCGAGTGTTTCGCCTCGCGGCCGGCCGATAACCACCGCCGCCGCCACCTCCCAACGCCCCGTGCCTTCCTCCGCCGCCGTCATGCCCGATCTTATGAACGGGTATGGACTCCGCATCCGCTGCACTGCCGCCGGTCCTTCTTCTCGTACCGTCTTCCACTATTGCCGCGTTTGTCTCAGCCGCCTCCATCGATAAGGCCAGCTTATACGCCCGGTCGATACTGATGCTGTCGTCTTGAGTAAACAACTTCTGCCGAATGTCATCGTTTACTAAGCCGCACACAAATTGATCTCTCATATTATCTTAAATATAATTTAATAAAAAGAACAATCTTTACTCAGTCTTTTAAGCTCCGAGAAGTACGTCGCGATATTTTCACCAGGTTTTTGAATCCGTTGCCGAAATTTGAACCTCTCAGCGAGCATACACGGTTTGGGGTTTAAGTGTCCTTTCATTACCGCTATTAACTCCGAATAAGTCTTTGTGGATGGTTTAACGGGTGTGCATAAATTAACCATTAACTCATATGGACTATTACCAACGACCGTAATTAAAGTTGCGACTTTTAATTCACTTTTTACACTGTTGGCAATAAAGTATTGATCTAATCGATCCACATACGTGTCCCAATTGTCTTTCGTTAGGTCAAACGCACCGATCTTTCCAACCGCCATTTTAAGTCCGTTATTTAACTTTAAACCGCACCTTTAGAGTTTTCTGGTCGCAACATAAAATTTACACGCGTGAAATCACTTAATCGTCGCCACTGATGGATCTCCGGACACTGGGAGCACACGCGTAACACTCCGGCACAGGCGCGTCAGCACTAGAGTGCGACATAAGCGCGGCAGTGCAGGCATGCGGCACAGATGCGGCAGCGCAAACGGTAGGCGCAGATGCGGCGGCGGTGTGAACGTACGATATGGGCTCGGGCCCAGTTCTCGCTGTAGTGCGAGAAAATTCAGTAGGTGGCGCCACTCGGCGCGAGCCTTGCGCGGCGACACGGTCAATCGTCGTCGCGGGACGCGCAGCTTGGGCACGCGTGATGGTGGCAGGTCCTGGTGTCTGCGTAGGCACGGGGCGAAAGGCTGGAGGTCTGACAGGGACCGCAGGCAACCGGTAAGACGGTGATGTTGACGAAGCGCGCGCAGTCGTCGGCGCCGGCGGCAAACCGGAGGTGGATGTCCCTGGTGTTGGATCAGGTGCTGCAGGTGGAGCACCGGACGGGATGTTTCTTCCGACAGCTGGTGTTGGCGTCAGGCGATCCGTTGATGGGTCGGTGTCGCGTCCCCGGGGGCTGCGTACACCGGCCTTATTCTTTTTTTTTGGGAAAAATAAAAGGTTAAAATTTTAAAACTAAGCCGCCGCAACCGCTTCGGTGTGAACGGTCACACCGGGCAGCGACGGGGCGGTTCCCCCTAGATGCTACCGCAGGTGCGAGTCGGGACCCACACCTACGATAACACAAAGAGGTAACCGAAGGTGGACGGTTCGGGCGGTTTGTACGAGCGCGACGATAGCGAGCACACACGTATGGCTACGAGCTAATCCAACTGCTGCTGCCCCCGTGGAAGTCGCTGCGTCCCCGCAAGGGGGCGCGGCAGCTGGGTTGTAGGCGTAGCCTTTATCCCGCGGTTGCGGGTTAGGTGCCCGTAACGACGGGCACAGCGTTGGGGGGGCCATATAGCCATGGTCTATGGCAAACGCTTACTGTGCTGTTTGCCCATGTGTAGCTGCATTTTGTACAGTGGGAAGCGCCGCGGCACTGTTCTCATACAGTGCCGCTATTTCACGACACCTCGGCGGTCAGCCGCCGCCAGGTGAGACCTCCAGTTGCCCGGAGGAGGCCCGGCGGGCGGCGACCAGCGACAGAGGTGCCGACTTGGGGGGCGCTACCCACTGTGGATGATGACCCCCGTCTGTCACGTTTCCAGGTCTAGCCGGTTGCGCTCCAGACTAAGGGGCCGTAGTGAAAGTGTGGGCGGTATTGTATTGTGTAACACCGCCCATGTGGCCATTTGGAACACGCGATCCGCCCCGCGCGCCCAAATGCGTGAGTACTACGAATGTAGAGTCATGCGTGTGTGAATTAGGTGAACGTCGCGCCTATATTAACTTAGCACGCGACGTTCGCCGGGTGCATGTTATGTATGTAGAGTATTTCTGTGTGAGTGAGTCGCGTGTAAGTGTAAGCGACTCACTCAGGCGTCTCATAGCTAGAGCCACGTGGCTCACTTCTTTCCTCCGTAGAAGAGGTCCGTCAGACGGGCCATGCCCGTGATTATGGGCTCTATCGGGTCTCCCCCACCCTGACGGCGCTTAGCTTGGATATTCTCCGTGAGCTCGTTGATAAAAGCGAAGAGTATCCTCCGCTCTTCTAGGGAAAGCTCCTGTCGCTGCTGGGCGGGCGCAGCGACAGTTGCTTTGGCTTCCAGGGGCGCCCCTTTGGGGGTTTCGGTCTCGGCAGCGGGGGGACGGCGCAACGACTGCACTGGAGCTGGGGCAGTGTCCGTCTCCTTGGTTATCTGGGGGGGGGGAGGGGCTTCTTCCCCTTCTTCCCACCTCTCTTCTTCCTCCGTGTAGGGGGGGCGTCTCCTCTCTCCGTAGGCCTGTTGGCCGCCGCCATCAATGATGCGCTGGACGCCTCTTCTTTCTCTTTCTTCTGTGGGTGGATTTTGTCGCCGGAAGATCGCGACAGTTCCCACTCTCCTCCTCTGAGCTTCCTGTATAAAGGCGGGACACTTCCTGTGACACGCCGGGTGGTCACCTCCGCAATTGACGCAGGTGGCCGGCTCGTCCCTAGGGCGTGGGCAGTCTTTGGCGGCGTGGTTCTTCCCGCATCTCACGCAGGCCAGCGGCCGGTGGCACCGGTGCGAACTGTGCCTAAACTGCTGGCACCGATGGCACTGCGCAGGCCCGCGCCTGCCTCTCCACGCCTCAATTTTGACACCACGCATGAGCAGGAACTGCGTGATGTCATAGATCTTGAAGACCCCTGGCGTCCTCTTCAGGACAGCATGGAAGATGCAGCCGAGTCTCCCACCGCGCGCCATAATGTTGCGCACGTACTCCGGTTGAAATTCCAGCCGCCTGAGCTCCTCCTCGATCTCGGATGGCTCCGTGTCCGCAGGCAGGGCACGGATTGCCACCTTAAGGCTCCTCTCCGCTGGTAGGGAGTACGCAAACCATGATAGGCCGGACTCCCTCTCCTGGTCGGCCAGGTACCTCTGGACCACCCTGTATTCCTCCTCGGATTCCGGGAGGAACCGAATACCACCCTGAAATGGGCGGGCATTCGGGGGACGGCCCAGCAGGCCGTTCAACGCCCTGAAGTGGGCGGCCCAGTCCGGTAGCCGCTCCACCACCAGCGGAGGGTAGCGGGAGGGTTTCTTCTTGAGCGTTGCGGGGGGGGGGGGGGGCCGCAGGCGACGTCTCTTCATTGAGTTCTCGAACTGTGGGAGGGGGGGGGCGGAGAGCGCACCGTGTCGGCATAGGTGGGCAAGCCCGCACTTACCCGCCCCCGCGGCGCATGCAGCGGTCAGGGCGGGTCGAGGCAGTATCGCTTAGCCTCTTCGGTCGCGTCGTCATCTGGGCTTCTAGGTCTCCGTTGGGCTCTAGCATCGAGCTGGAACTCGTAGCCAAAGCCCAAGGACTCTATGGATACGGCCGGGTACTCCACGTCCTTGTGTTCCGGTCGGGAGGGCGTATCAAATGACATGTCCGAACCTTGTCGGGACGAACATGCGGACAGCACAGCAGGGGAGTCCTGGGCGGAGCCCCGGGGAGGGGGGGGGAGAAAAGATAGGCGTGTCTAACCTGCTAATCTTCCCTGATGCGGCCGCTCTTGATGAGTCCGTCAGCAAGCGGCGGGGAGCGGGCGATGTCGTGCGGCGTGTTGTCGCTGCGAACAACGCGGCTGCGTCTCTTCTGCTTGTTCCCGGGCGCGCAGGTTGTGCGGCGGGAGAAGCCAGCAACGGTTGGCGCGCTGGAACATTGGTGACGGCACTGGACGCGGTAGCGGTGGGGCGAGCACGCACTCACGACAACACAACGGGTTAAGCCGACTGGGGAGCGGTCCAAGCGATGTGGATAAGGCGCGCACGTCCTACTAGGGCAACGGAGCGAATCCCCTGCTGCTGCTTTGCTCTGCGAGGTGCTTTATAGGCGGTCAGGGCGACGCCGGGGTCGTGTCGCGGGGCGAGGCGGCGGTGGCTCGGTAGATCGGGCGGTATGCGCTGGAGTAGTGGTGACGCGTTGATGTGTTCGACGCGTTACAGTCTCCCCCTCTGGTTCCGAAGTCGACCCGACGAGGAGACCAGTTGACGGTGTTGCCGTTTAGGAAAAAAAAGTCCCTAGACCTCGATGCAATAGTCCCTAGATTTTGAAAAAAAAAACGAATAAAAAAATCCGCTAGAAGTAGCTAAATATTTCAAAATATTCCATGATAACAAAATATGGTGTAAATAAAAGCAAATTTTTATAATTAAGTATTTAATCATAATAATCAAATCTCTATAGATTTAAACAAGTAAAAATTTCGTTATCTATTGCGTCATTTTCGACTTCGGCAACTTCTAATGGCGCTGAAGCAGCAGAAGTTGATGGTTCCACTGTAGAAGTACTTGGTTTTTTAATAGTTTTAGTGATTTTGGTCAGGACATCATCTGGCAAGACATAGCTATGGCAATTTCGTTTTAAAATCTTTAACTGATTCCTTATAAGAAGTATGGAGTTTAAAGTGGTTGAAGCCAGCCTGTTCCTCAGTTTGTTCTTTATAATATTCATTTGACTGAACATTCGTTCCACTTCTGCGTTTGAATGTGGTAACGACAGAACTGTGATGGCTAAGTCTGCTGTCTTTGTACGTATTAAAACCTGCAGCGTCTTTGTATTTTAATACATGAGCCCAAAATTGTACGGTATCTGTAGTCATGATGTCCCATTTTACAAAGTTAATACTGTGCCATTGTTTTAAAATGTTTTCAATTTTGTCCTCCTCAAAACCTAATTCCACAGCGAGTTCAGCGATTGAGTTATCTTTTAACTGTTTTAAAGTATTGTCTACAGATAATTGCGTCATTTTTTGTAAGGCCATGTAATTGCTGGGTAAGCGGTTTTGAATTTCTTTTGCAAAGCGCACGGTAAAATCAATACAACTTTTTCTAACTGTTGCAACTGTTTGGGACGGTAAATTGGCTTTAGCAACGTGGGACTCAAACATGTATCCGAGATGAGGTACTGGGCTTAGGTGGTTATCAATTTGAATGGTCAAATAATCTTTTTCAGTTGTTGCAGAGTTCGGTATCAATATCCTGTTACAGACTGATCGCAATAAATTCATCAATGAGAATAATAATTTGACAGGATCTGTGTTCTCTCCTTCGAAGATCTTGATTCCCATTTGCAAATCATTTAGAACACTTTTCAGGTATATGAAATGTAAACGATTAGCTTCGTCTCTGTACATTCCACTCAATAAATCTGCAGTGTGGCATTTATCTTTAGTGAGTGAAAAATGTAACTTAAGCTCTTCCCACTGTGTCAAAATTCTGGCAACAGTTGGCTCTATAGACAGCCAGCGAGTATCACAAACTTTAAGAATTTTAAGAGGTTCGTCGCCGCAGTTAATGAGGCTGTATAGCTCCTTGTACTCATGCTGGCGCTTTGATGAGATTGAGAACTACTTATAGGTTTCTCTTATCATAAATTCAATATGTTGTGGAATGGAGTGCTGAGACGCGTGACTGACGGATAATTGTAGGGAATCTCAAAACACACTGAAATATCTCACAATTGCTCCCATGAATTTGGTAACACTAACGTCTGTAGATTCATCCAAAATAAGGCTATATTTTTGGCTGCCAGATTTTCTCTGAAATGTGGTGCTAGAACCTGGTTGATAATCTGAGTGCACTTCGTCCTATGTATTTTTATGTCAGCACATTTTGAATCTGCGAACACATCTTTGCAAAATTCTGACAGATGGTCTATTTGACAAATTGCACTGTGTTCCGTTATATAAATATAAGGCAAGCTTACCTTCGGCTTTTTGGGTACACCTGTTCACTTTAGGAGCTGGAGTAAAACATATTTGCTGATTTTTTGAAATCGTTTCACATTTTTGTTTGTGTTTTTTTGTATCGGCGTGTTTCTTTAAGTCATTTAATTTTGCGAATATTTCACTGTGACAAAGCGAGCAAAAGGCTTTAGTGGGATCAGTCATAACAGGTTTTAACCACATTTTAAACTCGTCTTGTTGTTCCCATTCTGGTCTATACCTTTGAGCATAAGACTTCTTTTTTAAAGGAATTTCCATTTCCACAATTATTAGATTTTGTTAAAAATTACGGCAATTAAACAAATACACTATTCACACTTTGACAAACAGGTTTGTTCTGCGAAAACGTAACATAGAAACTGGTTATTCCTTCCTTTCTCTGAACGGTGGTGATAAAAGAATGAAATGAAAAAGAAAGAAACAGAACTCAATATAACATAATCAAACAGTGATATCTGAATTTATCTGATGCATCGTTTGATAGAGTGAGAGGCACCAAACTTATTGAACTTCAAGATCGAACGTCATTCTGGTAGGGGATTTCCCGAAAAACCAATAGCAATATTCGTAGTGTTGCTAGTAACTACATTTAAATTTGAACTAAAATATGCCTGTGTTTACAATATCTGCTGCTTCTTTGGCCTGCCGCGTCTGCGCAAAGGTCTTTCTGGGTTAGGTAAGTTTAAGGCTGAGCCTTGGTATGGGCTCAGCGCGGAAGAATGGTAAATACCCAGAGGAGTTTTGGGGTCCGCCGGGTGCGCCACTTCGTAAGAGCAGGGCCCGTGCCGTCGCAGGATGATGTAGGGTCCGTCACGACGTGGAGCTAGCTTCGCCGTGTGGTAGCGGGCTGCGTTACTCAGGACATTGGCCGCAACCAGGACGAGGTCGCCGGGTTGATAAAGAGGAGCAGGTCGTCGACGTTCATCCATCCACTTCTTTCTTGTTTCTTCTTTGTTCTCTTGCACTTCTCTCGCTTTCTTCAGTGTATCTGCTAATAGAATCAGTTTAGGGGTTATTTCGGGTATAAAATTTTCTGATAGAACTATTTGACGTAGATTGTGTTTAACGTCATCATATGTCCTTAGTTCTCTACCGAAGGTAAGATTATACCCTGTACTAAGGCAGTTTGATGTGTTCATGGCATATCTAATGCTCGGCCGTTTTTCTGCCCAGGTGCGGTGTTCACCTTCCACCAAGATGGCAAGTTGAGTTTTTAGGTCTCGATTCTTTCTCTCGACCGGGTTTGCTTCTGGATGGTAGACCGGGGTAAACGCATGTTGTATGTTTAGGCAGTAAGCCAGTTTTTGCATTACCGAACTAACGAATTGCGTTCCGTTGTCGCTTATCAGTCTTCGAGGGACTCCATAACGCAGGAAGATTTCGTTGAGTAACGCAGTTGCACAAGCCTCAGCGGTAGCTTGTTCTAAGGCAAACAATTCAACCCATCGAGTGGCGACATCTTCGACGATAAATATCCAGGTTTTATTATCTGAGGTCGGAGGGAGAGGTCCGAATAGGTCAAAAGATAATGTTTCCCATCTCTGATTTAATGCAGTAGTCTGTAATAACCCTGCTGGTTTTAAGTTACTAGGTTTATATCTTTGACACTTGATACAGTCTTGGACGTAGCGTTCAATTTCCTTGCGCATTCCTTTCCAATAATATCTAGCAGCTATCCGGCGAAAAGTTTTGTCAGCACCATAATGGCCAGCAGTAGGTTCATCGTGATACTGCGAGAGTATGGTCGATCTTTCATGTTGAGGGATGACCAATTACGCGCTATCGTTGTCACTATCTTGTATATAGCGGTGTAGTAGCCCATCATTCATGATGTAACCTTTGTTTGCCCAATAAATAGCGTTTTCATCTTGCACCGGTTTCTCCAGTGCATCTACGACTGTCTTCAAATAGCTGTCTTTCAGTTGTTCTTGTCGTATTTCGGCTGCAGAGCGGCGAGGCATATCTACGGATACTACGCATACTCCACATTTCCCTAGCGGTTCAGAGCACGAAGGTCTTGAAAGGTTGTCAGCAACCACGTTGGTTTTCCTTGGTATATATTCCACCGATAAGTTATACGGTTGGAGTTGTAATGCCCATCTAGCGAGTCGCCCTGTGGGAGATTTAATGGACATCAGCCATTTCAGTGCTTGACGATCGGTGACAATTACTACCGAAGAGCCTTCTATGTAGCCTCTAAACTTTGATACAGCCCATACGACTGCCAATGCTTCCCGCTCTGTAGTGGAATAATTCCGTTCCGCCGTAATCAACAAACGACTTGCATATTCCACGGGGTGCTCAGTTGTGCCCTCCCCCTGCACCAAAACGGCTCCAATGGCGTAATCACTAGCGTCTGTTTTAATTACGTACGGTTTGCTTAAATCCGCTTGACATAAGATTAGTGCACTGGTTAGGCATCGTTTAAGCTCATTGAAAGCGTCCTTTTGACTAGTTTCCCACTCCCATGATGCGTCCTTTTTCGTCAATCGGGTAAGTGGTTGAGTAATCTTCGCAAAGTGCGGTACGAAACGGCGATACCAGGAACAAGTTTGCAGGAAAGATTGTACTTGCCGAACATTTCTCGGCGCTGGCGTATCGAGTATAGCTGATATTTTCGCAGGATCCGTGCACAAGCCAGTTTTGGTTATAATGTGTCCTAGGTAAGGAATCTGGTCTTGACAAAATCGACACTTTTGTCGGTTGATAACGACATTATTTTTTCACGGAAGTTGAAAAAGTCTATCCAGATCTTGCAGGTGCTGTTCAAATGGTGGAGAGAGCAGGACCAGGTCATTCAAATAAGCCAGTAACTTCACTTCGTCTAGTTGCAGCCTCAATCTATCGATAAACCGCTGGAAAGTTGCTGGAGCGTTGCGCAAACCAAACGGCATTCGTTTGAATTGATAAAGTCCGAACGGTGTGACGAAGGCTGTCTTTTCTTGATCCTCGTTACGTACTTTAATTTGCCAGTACCCTGCTCTAAGGGCTAAAGATGACATGTAAGGTGTCGGTTTGGCTTCATGTAGTAAGTCATCTATTCTGGGTAAGGGATACGCATCAGCTACGGTTATACTATTTAGCTGGCGGTAATCTATGCAAACCCTTATATCACCGTTCTTCTTGGGGACCATTACAACAGGTGCTGCCATGGAGATTTCGATGGTGTGATAATACCCTCTTCTAGCATCTGATTAACCTCCTTACGTAGAATTTCTTTACCCTGTGGAGATAGTCGGTATGGGGGCACAGCAATTGGTTTGTGGTTCCCGGTTTCTATACTATGCTCCACGAGGCTTGCGGGTTTTCCGTTACCAATAAAGACTGCAGAATGACGTTCCAATACAGTATTCAGCTGGATACTATCTTCCGTGGTGGTGTCTCCTAAATCAGATACTGTAACCATAGCAATATCGATGTTAGGACCAAACAGCTACTACAGCTACATCAACTTCTTCCTCGTTGTAGAGATCGTGCTTCTTTTCAGGTTCATCCATGAAATGGAATAATAACTGCGGTAAGTTGAGCACGATGCATCTTGAATAAAATCTACTCCTAGGAGCGTTCTGTTATCTTGTGATTCGGGCAACACGATAAAATTTGTGGGGATCATCCGTCCACATAATGTGACTGCAACCGCTGCTGTTTTGAAAGGCTGTCTTCGCCGTTAGCCATCAGCAAGGGTAATCGTCGCTTTTTCAGTTTTAAATTCGACTCCCTTTCGCTTCAGCATACTATACAATGACGTAGATGCAACTCTCAACTTGGCCCCGGAATCGATGTGAGCTTGTCGGTTGACGCCAGCGATGCAAATCTTAACAGTTGGCCTAAGTCGTGCTGTAGCTACCAGGTTGGAGCTGAGGGAACAAAACCTGACGTTCACTGCGTCAACTTTGTTCTTGTTGCACTTTGGGCATTTGCTCCGGACTACACCGGGCTCACCGCAACCGTAACAGGTGATTTTGTGACTAGGCGTTGGTCTGGATGCAGCTGGAATTACCGCACCGTTTACCGCTGCAGTCTTGACTTTGTCGGTTTTCTTACGACAGTCCAGTTCGTTGTGGCCAAAAGCACGGCAAAAGGTGCACCTAGGTCGTTTCCCTGATGGAGTGGCAGAGGTGTTGCTTGAGTTGGGTCTTGATTGTACAGCGACTGATTCTTCAATTTGTCGTACCTTCGACAAGAACTCATCAAAGGTCGCAACAGAATCTCTTGGTATTCTATCTCTTATATTTATATGTAGGGAAGTATACAAGAGATCCAGGCCTTGTGATGGAGTAAGTGAAGGCTTAGGCAACTCCGCCATAAGGGCTCGTTTCTTGGCAACAAATAATTCCGTACCCACAGGACTCTGCTGCTTGTTGCAAACAATTTCATCATATACCAGATAAGCTGGTCTCTTCGGCGCAAACGTTGTCCTTATCAGGGACACAGCTTCTTGCCAGTTCGTGATTGTGTCTTTCACTCCTAGCCACCAGATGGAGGCCTCGTCAACCAGTAGCAATGTGAGTCCCTCAATGGCGTTGTCATTGCTTATTGCCTCTATTTTCTTATACGTGCTGATGGTAGACAGAAATGCCTCAACCACTGCCGTATTCCGAGATCCGTTGAAACGAGCAGTGCATGACGCAAAGCTACCTGATTTTTGTGGGACCTGATCATTCCGACTAGCTAAGACACCTAACAGGTCGCGAAACTGGTCGTCTGAGAAGCTAACGTTCGACATATTATTGCCTACGACCTAGGTGCACCTTTTGCCGTGCTTTTGGCCACAACGAACTGGCCCTTTTTATGTATCCCAGGATCTAAGAAAAGGAGCATTGCCATGATGGCGACGCAACCAGAAACCGCAAGCGCGAACGCTAGACCACCACCCCCGTCAGCGCCACGGAAGAAGAAGCCTCTACAACGTCCAAGACCACAACTCACGGCCGATCGAAGCCTACCAAAGCCGACACGACTTTCAACCACATCTACATCTTTGACAAATGATCCGCTTTGGCTCGACAGCCTCGTTTTGGAGGGAGAGAGAGGACTTAGTTCCGAGGAATCGACGAAGGAGTTCAAGGCCGACGCAGCAGGATTCGTATCACTAGTTGAACATGAATACAATGCGTTATCTGATTGCGATAAGCACGTAGCAAAGACAGTGCCAGCTAACGCCTACGCTTACTATCATCATATCATGTGGATGGAGTGGCAGAGGTGTTGCTTGAGTTGGGTCTTGATTGTGCAGCGACTGATTCTTCAATTTGTCGTACCTTCGACAAGAACTCATCAAAGGTCGCAACAGAATCTCTTGGTATTCTATCTCTTATATTTATATGTAGGGAAGTAAACAAGAGATCCAGGCCTTGTGATGGAGTAAGTGAAGGCTTCTAAACCACGTAACCGCAGGCGCGTCAAAACCGTAATACGTCATTTTAGAGAGCAAAAGAGACAAATTAATAGCATCATATGCGCGGGAAAAGTCCAGTAAAACTACCAAGGTACAACACCCCTCATTTTGAGCCGATATTATATTGTCTGTAACATCTAACAGAGCTGTTGCAGTGCTACGACCCTTCCTAAAACCAGATTGCGCCTCCGGGAGAATGTTATTTTGCTCAAGATAGGTCGTTAGTTGGGCATTTACAACTTTTTCCAACACTTTTGACAATAAGGGTAAAATGCTTATTGGCCTTAAGTCCTTTATAGTGCTTGGGTTCGTGACTTTAGGAATTGGACGCACAACTGCAATTTTCCATAGGTCAGGAAAGGTTGACGTAGAAATGGAATAATTAATAATAGAAGTCAGTATATCTAAAGTTTGAGGAAGAGTCTGATAAAACATGTCAAGCGTAATGTGGTCAAAACCCTCTGCATTAGATTTAAATTTTGATAAAATTTTGATTACCGCAGATTGGTCTACAGGATTAATAGAAAAAACACATTCATTAAATCTTTGAGACTCATAGTACGCTATACATGATGCCGGTGCGGTACTATCACCTGGAACATTTAAGAAGTGCGTATTAATCTCATCAGGGTCTTTAAAATGAGAGGGCAATTCCGACACTGTTTTAAAGGGTAATAATGTTGACTTCAGATTTTTCCATAGAGTTTTGGGATGACGAATCTTACTATTAATATTATGTTTAAAATAAGCCACTTTTTCGTGATATAAAGACTTGTTGACTAAACTCTTTAACTCCTTGTAATATAATATTTTACTCTCTGAAGGCGAATTTCGGCATCGTAAGTGGGCCTGATTGCGCAGAGACACCATAAGTTTGATGTTATTTGTAATCCATGGGTACGACCTTTCTTTAATAATCTGAGTGTTACGTGGAGCATATTTATCAAAAAGCGTGGTAATATTATGATTTAATTGAGCCACCATAGCGTTAACGTCACCTGACACAGCCGTCGCAAGCCAAATCTAACCTAAATCCTCGTTAAACTTGTCCAATGGTATATTTTTTAGATTTCTACGAGTTATATAACTATAGGTGGTATTTTTTCTTTTTTGAAATAAAAAATAGCCGTTATAAAAGCATGCGCACCAAGCGCACTAATCCAGTCCACCTCAATGGAGCGCGCCCTAGCATCCGTGCATACAAGGTCTATAAGAGTCGCTAGTAGAGGTAAAATGAGTAGGAGAAGTCACCAGTTGGCTTAAGTCGAGACTTTGAAGAAACATATTCAATTTGTTTGTTTTGGAGTCTGTTTGGTCAAGACGAGAGATCACTTCCTTAACATTTTGTAAGAGAATGCTTACAAAATGTTAAGGAAGTGATAGAGCAAGTAAGCGCATCCAAGAGTTTAGAGCGCACCATTAGTGCTTAAAACTAGCCACATTTGTTCAACTGTCTCATAAAGAGGGTCAACCGGATGCGAATGCGTGCGCACCCTTATCCCACGCTTGATATAAAACCCAATGCCACCACCGCGCACGCCTACCGGCCGCGGAACATGCCGCAGCCGGTACCCGGGAACGGCGGGCGCGTGCCCCTCTTCATTCCTCTGGCGTGGAAGACGTGGGCTTACGTCTCATTGATTGCCATTATATCGACATCATGATGCTCCAATGCAGCGATGAACTCAATGAGTGCCCAATGAGCCTGGGTTATCCAAATTTAAAATACTTTGCACTTGTTATACAAGGTGCAGTTTTGAAACTGCACAAAATGTCAAGAGGTTGTAATAAAACTCATAAATAATCATATAAAAATACGATACCTGGTCAATAATCAATAATACTTGTTATTTTATTTTCCTAATTTTAAGTGTTTTTTAGAATAATCCTCTAAATAAACTTTAAAAAAAACACAGAATCACCCGTTGCGATTTATCGCACGTCATGTCACTGTGTGTGTAAGTGCATCAACCTGTACGAGGCTCCGCCCACTTATTCTACGAAATAATTTAGCCTTAGATGTAAATCGAATTCGATAATCATTTAATAATGTACATTATTGTCTTAAATTTCGCTAATTAATAACTCATTTTTAAGCATCACTACAATGCAATGCGAAAATCTTTTAAAAGAAAAGTTCACGTTGACGTCTTAGTTACCTATCAGCTGATGAATAAAATTGCTAGGCCGAGATCAATAAACCTTACATCACGTAAGCAATATTCGCGTCCCTGCTGCACAATTTTGAACTTTGAACCATAGTTTTGCTTTATTACTGAGACCGTGATTGAGACGCACTAATGTTGGTATGTTGTATGTAGGTTATTGACTATGTCCTCCGTTTATCAAGCGCGCCGCGCGCGCGCGGTGTTTAGGTACGAGCGGCATGTAGGCACTCGGCACAGTCGCGCTGTAGGTAAATTCATTCCCAAGGTCAGTTTTTCGTACCTAATAATTTCGTTTATAAGGGATTAAATTGGTTGATATGAAATTTTCCTTCCTACTTTTTAACGGGCTGAGGACCGACAAAAATACCTCAAGATAATTTGTGCTAGTTTAGTAGGTACCTATGTGTTAGGGTTTTTAAGTGATTGAATCTTGCCTGCCAGTATTTTTGGCGTAGTTAAAAATTTTAAATCAACTTATTTAAGTACACTAATCAAATTGATTCGGCTAACAACTTTTTTACAAATGATTGTCTATGTACAAATAAAATAAATAAATTACCTACTTATGTTATCTGGAGGTATTGTTCAAAGTTTCCACCTTCACACTCCAGGCACAATCTAGCACGACGTTGCTGATTTTCTTTTAATTTACGTAGCACAAACACATTCGTTTTTAAAGTGTCGAAAGCACTGATCACCTTTTCACGTAATTGTGTAGCACTGGTGATTTCCTCTGTGTACACTAGTCTTTTTAAATCTCCCCACAAATAAAAGTCAAGGGGTGTGAGATCCGGAGAACGCGGAGGCCAAGCCACTGGACCACCGCGGCCAATCCAGTGTGTGCCAAACCTTTCACTTAAGTACTCACGTACTTGCCGACCGTAGTGAGGAGGTGCACCGTCCTGCTGGTAGAAAAAGTTGTGATGAAGTGACAGGGGAACCTCGTCCAACATCTCCTCGACGACGTGTTGCAACAGCTCCAGGTATGTGGCACTGGTGAGGTGACCGTCGATAAAATAAGGTCCAAGCAGTTGGTCCCCTATTATGCCAGCCCACACATTTAGGCTGAACCTGCCTTGGAACGAGTGCCGCTTAGTCACGCGCGGGTTATGTTCGCGGTGAGCCCACCAGTGTTCGTTATGAACATTGTAGACGCCAACTCGAGTAAATAAACACTCGTCCGTCCACAGGATGTTGGCGTCTTGGTGTTCCAGCAACCAGCGACAAAATGTAACTCGCGCGGCGTTATCGGCTTCGTGGAGGTCCTGTACTTTGCGGTAATGAAACGGATGCTGCAGTTCTTTATTCAGTAGCCGCCACCACACAGTGGAATGGTGCACTCCAAACCGTCGACCAGCATCCCGCGTGCTGGCCCGTGGCTCTCGCTGGAAGTATTGCAGGATATCTTCCTGCAAGGCGACAGGCAGGCCTTCGTTGCCGCGACCGTCAGCATGCCGGGGAACGTCGAATTGCCGAAACTCGCGGAGTCTCTGCGTAGCAGCCAGCATTACCCTTTGAGATGGACGTTGCCGATTGGGGAATAGTTCAATAAACATTTCGATAGCTCGAGATACGCTGTCTCCACTGATAGCATACAAGCGGACCATCTCTACCAACTCTACATTGGAGTATTGGTCCGTCATCTTTATCACTAGATATCGCAACCGTAAACTGAAGGCGCACCTGCGGGGCGGATATTGCAAGCGTATGCACACGCCGGCGACATCAATCACACTAAATCGATTGATCGATGGCTGCGGGGGTGTGGCTATTGGGAGAGAGGGGTGTTGTGCGGGGGATAGTAGTTGCTTTGGATCAATGAAATTATTGTTTGCGTGTTTGTGTGTGTGAAAGCGCGGTTATAAGACGAGTATCAGACTGGCCGCGTTTTAACCCTAGATTCATAAACTATATTTTTGGTTACATAGTTCATAAACATACGTCTCTGATACACCTTACTTTTAATATCCACCTAATGTAATTATTATAGGAAATATTGCAAAAAAAAAAAACAATGATTAATTTGAATGAACTTTATTAAGAATTAAAACATAAAAAAACATTTAAAAAATATCAATCCGAGCATTCTAGGCACAAACTACCACGATGTTCCATACACATGTAACGTTTGCAGGACGTGCAGATAAATCTAGTCACACGTTTTTTTTTTATAACAGCAAAAGTTGCATAATTTTCTGGATTGATTTTCGGGGTTGACTGGTGCATCAGGCAAAGTATCACCTAAAATAGCATCGATGTTCCGTTTTAGGCATCGCCTCAAAGTTGGTGTTTCGCGTCGCCTTCGTAACCAAGGCTCTATCATCTTATCTGACACTTCTTTGATAAATGCTCGTCTTTTCAGTGGTCTCTGTTGATTATTCATATTATTATGGACGTGGATGACAAAAGAATTGACCATGGACATATTCAACATACCGTAAAAGTAGCAGAGCGGCCATCTTTGAGTTTTTCTATTGCACGACATATTATGGCACATCTGATCAAACGTGTCAACTGCACCTTTAGTAGAGTTATAGAGTTCTATAATATCCGGCTTACCAGATGGTGCTAAAGTGCCAATTCCATGAGTCGTGGATAGGAGCAGAACATTTTTAGTTTTCTTTGGCCTGAAAGACACCAACGTACAGTTTCCGTCATAACAAAACATTGAAGATCTTGTTTGTCTTGGCTCCAAAAGTTGTGAAGGGATCTCGCGCTTGTTGGATCTAATTGTACCAACAATTGTTAATTTATGTGGATCTTGCAATAGTAAAATCGAATCGTCGTGTAATGGAAATATGGATCTCTGGTCTGACAATAAAGTTTATTATTATTATTATTAATAGTTCTTTTGCTAATGGTACTGACGTGAACCAATTGTCCATGGTCACATTACGATTACTTCCTCGAATAGATTCGGTAAGTTGTTTCACAAAGAAAGATGCCAAGGGTTCTCCATTTGTGTTTGTACCCTTTCCCATATATGGAATTGCATCTATCATGTAGTTTGTTTTAGAGTCACAGAGAACTACAGTTTTTATACCGTATTTGTCAGGTTTTGATGGTATATACATACGGAAAGGACAACGTCCACGAAATCCTAGTAGCTGTTCATCCACTGTTACGTATGAGCCAGGTTTGTAACTATCTCTACATACAGCAATTAACATTTCCCATATTTCCCTTATAGGTGCAAACTTATCAATAGCTTTTCGTTCTTCACGAGTTGACTTATCATCGAATCTAAGGCAATTCAGCAAAAAGTCGAATCTATCTTTAGACATGACCGAAATATATTTAGTCCCACTTTCAGATGGATCAAAAAGCTCTGCGGCTGTCAGATGGTTATCTTTCTTCCTTGCGGCTAACAATAGCAATCCTATCAAAGCATATATTTCCTCAGCACAAGTATCACTAACAGTTGCCGTTTTTGCGGCGTAATTTTCTCTTTTTGTACCAATTTTCACATTCGTGTGCAATACAATGATACTCACTATTGCATCCGAAATAAACAATTTGAATTGTTCCAATGCAGTCATTGCATTTTTCGCTTCATTCTTGGGTCCTTGGACAATATGAACAATGTTTCGTGACTGTGTTCTGCTAGTGCGAGCTTCGGAAGGTTGTGCTGACCATTTATGACCATTCTTACCTCTCAAATTATTAGTTGACGGGGAAATTATTTCAGCTGCCTGTTGCTGTTCGCCTGACCTTATCTGTTCCGTAGGTCGCTCATTGTCTGATGAATCAGAAGAATATATACGACGACGGCGACGAATATTCGATGCTCGAAGGGGTTCGTCATCAGAATCGCTTGAAACATCTGTAGGATGCTCACTAACTGTCTCTAAAATGTCCTCAACTTCACTGTCCAAATCATTTGGAAGATCCACTTCTTTCTCGTTATCCACTCGCGATAATATTGCACCAATTTCATCGTCTTTCAAAAAAGCCATGCTGGAAAACAATAACACACAATAAGTATTTGATTAATAATAAAAAATAAGTATAACTACGAATTGATACATAGTAAAACAGTTTAATTAGTAAAATTATAACAACGGCAATAGATAACATTGTTTCATACTAACAACTACTTTCGTAAAATATAATAGAATAAATACATACCTTTTTTAAAAAAAAAAACTGTGCGTTCTTTCGTTTTATAAGGCAAATAGTAAAACCGTCCAATATATAAAGTTGTCACACTAATCATAAACACACGTATCTCAGACACCTCGTGCTCGGTATATCCAAAACTATACGTTTACGCGCCAAAACTGCTGGCGCCGTACTGAGCTCTCGTCGTTTTATGATTATGAAGGTACTGAGAGGCACGTATTTCTATCTCTTTCGCGCTGCGCGCTGCGAGTGTTTTACTACTTATGGGTGTATGCGAGACGTATGTTTATGAATTTAGATAGTTAAAAAAGGTAGGTCACAAGTACCGATTTTAAAAAAATAAAAAAAATACCTACTCATTTTATTATTGATTCGGGTCGAGAATCACTAACATAATTACCTCCTGAAATTTTTTGCAGCTTCAAAACTGCACCTTGTATATAATGACGAACGTCATTATATATGACGTAGTTAAATCACGAATTTTAATATTTCACGAATATTGTTTGTTGTATTGTTTACATTGGTAACATTTATGCAGTTCAAATCAAATTTAAAAGTACCTACCAAGATTAATCAGTAATATTGTTGTGTATACAAATATAAAACTTGAAACTTAGACGTATTGATGATAATCCTATAAATTATTTCGTAATTATTAATGATCATGAAGCCATATCTCTCATTTTAAATTGATATTTTATTGTAATAAGTTGTCAGAAATCAGAAATAAGAAACGTTTATTTCAAATAGGCCAATTACAGGCACTTTTGAATAGTCAAAATATTGGTCAGTCAAAAAAAAAATACAAGTGAAGCTAAATTGCACGTTCCAAAGCGTAGATCTCTATGGAGAAGAACGTGCAAGAAACTCCATGGACACTCTTTTAAATCATATTATGAGTTACATAAATCTTGGTTACATATTTCTTGTCGCTTCAAATATGTGAGCACATTGTAGATAAGTAATAATAATTAAAAAAATAAAAAACTAATTAAAAAAAAAATAGAAATTGAATTAAGTCACTGGCAGCTAAGAGATGACCAGTCTCAACTGACGGCACCCGTTCACGAGCATGACGCGTGCATCAGCCCCACTCAGTTCAACCATTTTGAAGGGAACCGAATGACCCAATAACACGTGCCACCATCAGCGAGACATTTGAGTGAGCATTACAAACTCTCAATTGCCATACTCGTAATGACAAACAAGTTGTAACCTAATATTTTTTATCTTAACCTAAACTAACCTAACTTAACGCCTACATGATGGCTAATCTAACCTAATATATAGATAATAATAAATGCACAGGTTACCTATTAGACATGATTATAATGATTAGAATATACAAACAATAGAAAAGGATGTTAAAGTGAAGAATATAGGAGAATAAACAACAACAATATTAATGATAGGAACATAGAAAAGAACTTAAATCTAAGCAACCTCTCAGTAGTTAGCAATTTGGAAAATCAAAGATCTGATTACAGCTTCTCCAATTGCAACTGCAATGTCATTAACCCTTCAGGATGTTGCTGCAAGACTAGGATCAGCACTCAAGTTGGGCAACTACATCAACAACAAACATTGCCTAAAATTTACATTCCCACGTTTAACGGTAATTATGCATTATGGCCTACATTTATGGATTTGTACGTAGAAGCGATTCATAATAACACAGCTATTGCAAAAACTCAGAAAATGCAGCATCTAAAGGGTAGACTTCGCGGGGAAGCGGAAAAGCTCGTACAACTTTTACACATTGCACCCGAAAATTATGACACGTGTTGGGAAATTCTGAACCATAGATACAATAATAAATTCTTGTTATTCACCAGGAATTTCCAGGTATTTATGCGTCAGCCTAATCTACAAAAACAATCTGCATACGACCTCAAGCGGTTATATGACACTAGCAACGAAACCATAAATGCGATATGTATGCGCTGCTGAATGGGTCGCACACACCTTGGATGTTACTTTGAAATGATAGTCACTGATATCCGAAGAATCTGATTTATTGCGTAACTTATCATATATGAATGATCGCTAATGAGTACAGCCGTCTGTGAATGCTAATTGTGTACTGTCGCTTTACAATATAATTTGTGCAAGGCGGCGTAATAGTGCTGAACTGCAATACGCGAGGGCCATGTACGACACATGACTCGTACATATTCCCAGCGAGAGAGATGTGAGTGGATGATGATGAGTTTACATTAATTGCTACTCTTATAAATTTCACACAAGTTACAATGTATGACTTAAATCTATGCTTAGATATAAATTGAATGTTAATCACTAAGGTCATGTGTAGGTGTTCTCTTGTGGCGCTTAATGCTGCTAGTTTGAGAAGTTCCTTAGTTCAACCCCCTCTTCTCGTCGTGGCTGATTTGCCTCTATGGTGCGTGACGTTGGCTCGATGACGGGGGGCATGTGTTGTCTACGTGCCGACACTTGCGGTGGCTGCGTATCCGAGTTCGACTGTAAGTTGGAGCTCCTCTGCCTACGACGATAAATCCACTGACCAAGATGAACTGCCACTGCTAACACAGCACCTGTCAGTAACACGTAGATTGCCGTATATTGATGTAGATCATGGCTCGATATTCCTGTGTCTGGCGTTTTCTGCTTTCATTTGCTCGATCTGTTCCTTGATGTGCCGCAATGAGGTTTGGTGATCAGTTATGTTGATTTCAATTTGTGGCAAAGAAACGTTGATAACGTGATTGATAGGTGGGATTTGCTGTGATTCAAGGTCAGCGGCAGTTTTGATTTCTGAGTGTCTCAGCTTATGAGAAAAAACGGTGAAGTCTTCGCCCTTAATCACGCAATTTGAATCCAGTGTGATGACCCCGGCTTTTGCGATTTGTATTGCGGTAATCTGATGCTCACATATGACACGAAGTGCACATTGCCCGCAACAATAATAAAGGTAAGCATTTATGTCGTTTAATTCCATCCAATTATTATGGCACGTTGCTATGTTTGTGAGAACACTGAAAGTCATTCCTGTTACGTCGATTCGTAAAGTGATCACTACGAGGAGCGCCCAGCGACTGCGCGTGCACTGTCGCCAGTGTTGCCACCTTCAATTTGGACAGGTCACTAGAAGTACCATCGAATCTCGCTAGATTATGAGAATTCAGGATGTCAAAAATTCTTTAGAATTCCCTAGATCCTATTCAGTCATGATTACTCATATGACTCTTCGCAGTTTTTCATTAAGTGGTAATAAACATTTAATTAAAACACAAAGACCGTTAATGTTTCATTTATTTTTAATAATTTTTAAGCTTAAACATTCATAATAATAGTTCTTAGTAAGAAGTTATTTTTTTTTATTATTAGTTTTTAAATTTTTAATTAAACATTTAAAAATACACAGAACCATCAAGAATTAAGAACAACTCGTTGTCAATCACGTCCGCCCCGTCCACCGAACCTTTTTAATTTTTGTCAATAATTTTATTAAAAATACCTTACTCAATTTTCTTTAAACAACCAGGGGCAAACAAGCAGACGAGTCACTATTATGGTAAATGGTCATCGTCGCCTAAGCCGTCTTGAGAAAGTCGCTAAAAATCACCAAATTTATATCTAGGGACTTGACAAAGAAAAAAATCGTTGAGTTATTGCAAAATTCCCTAAATCTAGCGACAAATTCCCCAAAGTGGCAACACTGACTGTCGCTGTTGCGAATCCCGGAGCTAGTATCCCCCCGCTGCTCGCGGGGACGCCTTGGAAACCAGTCTGACAACTTCACTCCTGCGGGCCACGCCGCCGGCGTATTTACCTGCTCATTTAAGCTCTCAGGAAAGGCAATTACAAAGGCTGCGTGTCTTGTAGTCTTAATATCACGCTTCTCAACAAGATATTGTTCACAACTTATAAGTTTATTTAAATACTTAAGTACATTTTCTTCCGTGGTCTCCGGTTTAAAAGACCAAGCCTGTATGTACTTAAGTTTTTCAACAGTCTTGAGATCGTCATCTTCTTTTCCGCTACCAGTGACCACACGGGCGCAAGGATGCCGATCATCATTGAAGCTCTGTCTAGGGACTCTGTTTTGTAGGCGATGGCTGGGTATCGAGCAATAAACAAACTATTCCAGATCACACAACTGATTTGTTATGATTTACAAAGTACTTTGTGATTATGATGCAAGCTTTAGGTTTTCACTTCACACAACGAGCCGTAAAACAGTCTCCGAGACTGTTATGTTGTTTGGATAGGTTTTTAGTCTAAGTACTTTTAGGAACTCAGAATGATTTAATTTTTTATTTATTACGACCTTTGGTGATGGAATTATCAATATTTTACACCCCCAGGAATAAATCTACCATTAAACTAGTGTTAGAAAATTGTTAGCGTAAAACACAAATCACATCGATGCATCCAACAACAAAGGTCGTAAACACCGAGATACCTAGTACTTTACTACAGCCCGGACACTATCGAATTATAATGTATGAAATAAATAATTTGTGACTTTATATTGTAAACAGCTTTTAGAATTGAATTAGGGCCCTCTGAGCTGAAGAACAAGCGCAACTAGGTAGGTACTACAAGGTAGGTAAGTATACCTATTTGTTCAATTGATTGCTGCTGTTCACGTCACGGCATGAATACGGGTAAGGATAATAATATAGGTACTAGGTATACGTCCGTCCGTCCGTTTCACCCGCATGCATGCCGTGACGTGAACCGGCGTGATATGTACTTAAACCGCGAAGTGAACAAAAGCTTGTAAATAAATAAGAAAATCAGATTTGATACAAGTAAAAAGTTATCTAAACTAGTAAATAGGCAGGCACATACCTTTCCACCATTGAGTTACGCACGTTCCTTATTGATTCTAGGTACTTTTTTCTTTTCAATAAAGACTCGACGATTTCTTCTTTTTCGTAATGATGTTTTCCGTCTATTTTTGCACTCACATTAATAACAAACAAAAGTTCCACTCAACACACTTCAATGGTTTCTGCTACAATCGACCGTAACCTTCACGAAGACAGTTTTCTTTTAAACTAAATCAAAACATAGACACGTGCGTGCGGCCAATAACATCGACAAAATTAATATGAGACGCCCCGCATACCTGCTTTCACCCTAGAAAGTATTGTTGTCCCCCTCTTACAGGTCTCAAGTTTGGTTGGTCAGGAATGAGTGAGCGATGCGGTGCCGAAACGGCAACACACACAAAGGATTACTCTGTATAATTATACTCGGCGAAAGACAAGTGCAGCAATACTATCAAAGATTTACACCACAGATATTTACTAGAAATGTGCTTTAGATCATCGGATGGTTTTTGTACCTCAATAATAGTCATGACCAAAGCAGGCCGTAATAATTATCTATGGATGTTTTTTCTGAATTATTAGATACGAACGTAAAACACAATTACTTGAAATCCAGTGAGTAGCGCCATTTATTTCTCAGAAAAATTAAACATTTGAATTTCTTAACGGGGTGTAATTGCGACATATTTATACTTTTTGTGTTACGACCCCTTTTTAGTATGAAAATATTAACAAAATTAGTACGACCTACATAATTCAATTTTCAAACCAATTCTCCAAGACCAAGTGACATTACGACAATTGTTTCTCAGCAGAGCTTACGTTTTAAAAATGATTGTGGGGTGTTATTACAATTAATTATGTATTCATGTTTTTACGACCAACAGCTGTTTGTACGTTGTATTATACGACCTGCACGGTTATTCGGTTCTAAGCAATATGAGTTACACATACCCTCTTTTCTAAAAAATCTTGATTATACTAGTAAAAATTTTGGGTGTAAAAGTATTTTTTTTAGGCGAATATTTTTTTCACATTTTTAGATCGACGCAGCGCCAAAAATTAAGTAGGGCTGCATTCTTAACTCATTTTCGCCAAAATGGCGTTTACGACATTTGTTGCCGGAAGCATCATGAAAAAAAGAAAAATTGAAATTAAAAGAAAACCTTCCTGCAGTTCTGGACGTGCCAGGAGCATTATTAGGTGCTCTCAGTTTTGTTACTATATCCAAAATTGTAATATCTATCAACTTTATCAGGAAAGTAAAACACATCTTCTTTTCTCTTCAAGTAATTCACAGTAAAGGTATTTAAGTCCTTTTCTTCAATTCTAGCAACGAAAGCCAAAGATGCAATTCGTTTTTCTGAAGGGCATTGAACTAGTACAAAGTCCCCAACATTCAGGCTTTGACTAGTGAAAGGAGTATTGTCAGCTTGTTCCAGCAGTTCTTCATCTTCATTATGATGTCACTGGCATCAGTCGCATCTGAGTCGTCATTCACAGAGATGTTATCGTCATTATCGTCCGACTCAGAGCTTGATGCGAATATGGATCTCTGTTTTGATTTAGATTTGGGTTTAGGACGCTGTTTGCCTTTAAGAAGTTGCTTGCCTTTTGTAGTTTGCTTCACTGTGGTAAGTGGCTTCTCTTTTCTGGTACGTGAACGAAACGAAGCAGTTTTTCATCAGAATTAAGTGTGCTGCTTCTATTGCATTTTTCTCCGGGGTGTCAGTTAAGATCCGCCAACGCCAACTTAAGGATGGCGCAAGAGAACGAAAACAAGGAGTTTTCGTTCTCTTGCGCCATCCTTAAGTGGAGAAGCTTAAGGATACGGTTGTACCATTTCTGGAGTGATGAGACCAGGAACTGCCTCTGGACTGCCTCTCTGAACAGTTTCTTCTGTTCCAGGAGATACAATCTGTGGCATATGTGAAGCTACTATGGGCAATACCAGGTGCAGGGCTTTCAAGTATACTTGGACTGCTTCTCTGATCAGTTTCTTCTGGTGCGTGAGATGTAGTTTGTGGCATATGTAAACCGGCAGATAAGTTAGGTTGAAGACGATTCGTGACTTTCGCACATTGGAATTCATCGTCCGTAAATGCATTACGGTTAAATGGATATATTGCTGGTCGTGTAAAGCCTGGTAATATATTTGTCGGCGCAAGGATGCCGATCATCATTGAAGCTCTGTCTAGGGACTCTGTTTTGTGGGCGATGGCTGGGTATCGAGCAATAAACAAACTATTCCAGATCACACAACTGATATTTTATGATTTACAAAGTACTTTGTGATTATGATGCAAGCTTTAGGTTTTCACTTCACACAACGAGCCGTGAAACAGTCTCCGAGACTCGACGTTGTTTGCACGGCTGCCGACAGAGGAAAGAGCACCGCACCTCTGCGATCGGTGTTGGATATTTTGGTGGAAAGCAAACAAACTTTTATAGATTAACAAAGATTTATTTTTTAAACCGGCAAAAGCACAATTACAAGGTTGAGAGGTTAGAAAGATGACCGATGACAGCTTGTCAAAAGTGAAAAAAGTCACTTGACGTATGACAGTTAGGGATGTGTTTACAAAGTACATTAGAAATAATTAGAACTCCAACACTGGCCCTTAAACACATACATAACGATTCAACATGAATATAGACCTGCAATCTACATACACAATTACAAGTACTATGTGCTTATACAATTAAATAAACAATTTAATGTTGCATAAGTGTTACACAAGTACATAACAAGTTAATCCTAAGTCTTATTTTAACGTAAATAAATACTAAACAATTCTTCATGAAAATTGAATGCATGAAGCAGACCCCTGCATGTTAACACATATATATTATAACATTTTACAAACTACAAAACAATATTAGCCACTAGTTATTTTAACATTAAGTTCACAAATTTACTATGTTTTTCCTTACAAAGTGCTTTAGTTAAAACATCAGCTAACATATCATTTGTTGACAAGTATGTTATTTTAACTATACCATTGTTAACAACTTCTTTAATAAAATGATGACGTATGTCAATGTGTTTGGTTCTGGAGTGAAACATAAAGTTTCTACACAGTTTTATAGCAGATTGGTTATCATTAAATATGCATATTTTCGGCGTGATACCAAACATTTCTAACAAATTTCCTTATAAATAAAGATTCCTTACATGTGTCGGACAACGCCATGTACTCTGCCTCCGTGCTTGACAGAGCAACAGTACGCTGTTTGCGACTTTCCCAAGATACTATTGAGTTGCCTATATAGAACACATACCCAGTATACGACCTGCGATCATGATTATCTGATGCCCAGTCTGCATCAGCGTAAGCAGTTATATTCAACCCGCTGTTATAGAATGTAAGACCTAAATTAATAGTTCCTTTTAAATACCTTAAAATCCTTTTAGCGGCCTTCCAATGACTTTCTCCAAAGCAGTTGTTGAATTGGCTGAGGTAACTCACTGAATGACTGATGTCCGGTCTTGTACTAACAGCTACATACATCAGTGAGCCAATCAAACCTCTGTAATCATAGGTATCATCCTTTTGACTCTCCTTGGTTAATTTTAAACCAGTCTCCATGGGCGTACCCATAGGCTTGCATTCCTCCATTCGGAATTTCTTCAATAATTTATCTATGTAGTTTGACTGATCTAGTGAAATATTATTACCTTTTCTAGATAGTTTCATTCCGAGGATGTGTTGGGCTGGCTCTAAATCTGTGATATCAAATTCATTCTGCAATTTACGTTTTATTTCCTTCTTTCCTTGGAATTCTGGAGATGTAAGCACAATTAAATCGTCCACATATAGAGCTATGATCATCATTGATCGACTGTCACTCTTGTCATACTTGAAGTAAACACATGGTTCCGAAGATAAACGGCTGAAGTCCAATTTCTCACATAATACTTTGGTGATTTTATCATACCAAGATTTGGAAGCTTGTTTTAGGCCATACACTGCTTTGTTTAGCTTGTAGACCATATTTTCACTCCCCGTTACTTCAAAACCCTCCGGCTGCTCCATAAAGACTGTTTCCTCTAGTTCCCCATTGAGAAAAGCGGTCTTAACATCAAGATGATCAATGGACATGTTATATTCTGCTGACAATGCAAGCAGCATTCGAATCGTGGAGTATCTCACGACAGGTGAGAATGTTTCTAGGTAATCTATACCATATTGTAGAGAATAACCTCTAGCTACTAAACGAGCTTTAAATCTAAGTAACTCTCCATTTAGGCCATATTTTTTCTTATATACCCATTTACATTTTACAGGTTTATGTTTGGGGTCTCGTTCTGTCAGAGTCCAGCATTTATTCTTTATAAATGAATCATACTCATCTTTCATCGCTTTACGCCAACCATCTGCTTTTGGTCCATTCAGTGCCTCAGTTGCTGTCTGCGGATCATCAGGGTCATGGTCAGCCAGTCTGACAAAGTTGGCTCTAAGCGGAGACTCAGCAACATCATCATAGCTGGAGTCTGAAGTCAGTTCGGCTTCAGCTAGTGAGTCTCTCCCTGGAATTTAAGTAGTGTCCAAGCGATCATCTGGCCCTTCATTTGTACTGTTCTCACTTTCGGAATCATCAAGTGTAATTGTGCTGATTCTGTTAATATTTTGTGATTGTCTGTCGTCAGATATATCAGGATCTACAGTGGATGATTCCGATTGTGGAGTTACATTTTGATTCAAGTCAATATCAACAAATAATTGTTGATCTACAGTATCTAACTTATCCTCCAAGAATACAACATCTCGAGAATGCTTACAATCTCTAGGATTAGTTGGATCAATAAGACGGTATCCTTTTGATTCTTCACTGTACCCCATAAATATGTATGGTTTGCTCTTTTGATCTAACTTCTTTCTATTCTTTACCATCACATATGCAATGCATCCAAATACTTTTAAATTATTCAGATTTACCTTTTTCTTGCTCCATTTTTCCTCCGGGGTTGCACCAAGAACAGCCTTAGTCGGGCTTCTATTCTTTAGATAGACGGCTGTGTTCACCGCTTCAGCCCAAAATTTCATTCCCAATCCAGCATCCTTCAGCATACACCGCACCTTCTCAATAATGGTTCTATTGGCTCGTTCTGCAACACCATTCTGTTGTAGAGAATCTGGTATGGTCTTCTGATGCTTGATACCATTGGCTTTGAGAAATTCCTGGAAAATAGAACTCATATATTCTCCCCCTCTATCACTCCTAAGTACCTTAATTTTCATCCCAGTTTCATTTTCTACAAGCTGCTTAAATTGCTGAAAATACCTAGTCTCATCTTTAGATTTCAGAAAGTAAGTATATTGTTTCCTTGTGTAGTCATCAATGAAACTCAATGTGTACTTAGCACCACTTAGAGATGGAACCTGCATTGGCCCACACAGGTCTGTATGAACCAATTCTAAGACCTCACTGGCCCTACTAAATGAACGTTTAGGGAATGGTAGTCTACTCTGTTTTCCCTCAATACATGGTATACAGTGTTTATAATCTGTTTCTTTATAATTAACACCTATTGCCATACCTTTACGGAGAAGATTCATACTTCTCGCATTCAGATGCCCAAGACGTCTGTGCCACAACTCCTGGGGTGTCGAGGCAGCTGCTGTTGCTGCCACTAATTTGCACTCCTCCACCTTAGCTGCATTGCCAGCAGCAGTACTGGCATTGTCCGACACAGTGTCAAGTTGATACACACCGTTCACCTGAGTCCCGGTAGCTAGAACTTCATTACCATCACGAATTGTACAAGAATTACGATTAAATGTTACTTCATAGCCCTTGCGAGTCATCGCACTAACAGACAATAGGTTGGTACTTAAGTTAGGTACGAAGTAAGTTTCACTTATTGTCCTTACACAGTCTTTTAAGTTAATTTTAACTTCACCAAGTCCAGCTGTTGATAACCTTTCGCCATTTGCCACGCTCACATCCACAGTTTTATTTGGATTGCAACTCACCATCATGTCCCGATTGTTGCACATATGGTTTGTGGCTCCTGAGTCGATATACCACACATTGCTGTTGATTTTCACAGACAAGGCTGTGAGGAGAGCCTTTGACTTATGTTTTTAATACTTCGTCTGGTTTTCTAGGTCAGTATTTTTCTTTTCTGTGCAGTTTCGTGAATAATGTCCCGGACGTTTGCACCTGAAGCACTTGATTTGTTTTCGAGTGACGAGGGCAGTCACTCCATCTTGTTTACCTTCTCTTCTTTGAGTCTCTTGTAATAACTTGGCAGATACATGCTCGGTTGTCAATTTTAGGCCTGAATTTTCAATAGCCATAATCAATGGATCATAGTCTTCCGTAAGGCCACTCGTCGTCCAACGGGGATTCAATCTCACTCAACTGGTGTGCAACTTTAATTTTGTTTAAGTAGTTATCCATTGAGTTGCTGTCTGCAAGTTTTGTCCCAAACAAACTCCTGAGCAAACCTAATTTTCTGCACAGACCTTTACCTTCGTACGTCTTCTTCAGGTTGTTCCAAGCTTCGTAGGCACTTTTAGCTGTACGAATGTACGGAATAACCGACGGTTGTACTGATAGAGCAATACGCGCCAATGCCTTTTTGCCTTTTTTGTCGTCACATGTTTCCTGTTCCACATATTCCCACAATTCTTCATGTATGAGAATCATCTTCATAGAAAACTTCCAGGTGGAATAATTCTCGGTTCCTTTTAATTTTTCCACTGAATACGAACCGTTTGATGAACTCGCCATTGTCAATTGAGGTTATGTATAGTAATTTCGGAAATTATCGACAATCCTCTAAAATTGCTGAAAAAATAAAAGTACTTTCCACTTTTACCAACCACGCTCTGCTACCATGTTGGATATTTTGGTGGAAAGCAAACAAACTTTTATAGATTAACAGAGATTTATTTTTTAAACCGGCAAAAGCACAATTACAAGGTTGAGAGGTTAGAAAGATGACCGATGACAGCTTGTCAAAAGTGAAAAAAGTCACTTAACGTATGACAGTTAGGGATGTGTTTACAAAGTACATTAGAAATAATTAGAACTCCAACAGTCGGCACTTTTATCTGCTCGGTTCGTGCAAACGTCAGCGCGGATTCTGTCAAAGTGACATGTGTCACTTTTCACTTAGCTCGTCCATTCGTTCTCAAGCTTCCGTACTATTGACTTCTCCGACACGGCCATCCTGCGGAACACACGCCCCTGTGTGTTAGTCTTCATCGCCACCTCAGCTGGAAGATGTCCACTGACGAGACGTCCCAACAAGCCATCCATCGCTGTGTTCATCATCACCACCTCAGCCGGAAGACGTTCACTGACGAGACTTCCAAACAGTCTGTCTCTGTGTGTTACTCTGAAACAACAAATCTAGCACAGTACTTGTTCTACTCGGCCATTTCTGGCCATCATGACTTCAAACTTCAAACCTTTCTCTCGAGAGAACTAATATTCTCTAACGTTCAATAAACAAAACTTTACTCAATAAACAAAATTTTAAAAAAAAAATTGGGTAATAAAAATCGTCATCCAGTCATGTACCAACGTTCCTTGTTTTCATCTTAAAGCCTTAGGAGCTCCCCACGAGTAAATCACTCTAACGCCACGGCACTCATTGCCGAACAGCAATCACAATTGCTCTCTCACATGTGCATCCACCACCGGTCAACACCGTGGATCACATTGGGTATCACTCACTGACTACCCACTATGACTTCCGTCAGAGCTAAACGCGCTAGCTACTGGAACCGTCAACTTTACTACGGCTGTTATAGAACCTTACTCGCGTACTCCCCACAACTTAGGCTTGTTCATCACCACTGTGACACAGTATAGATATATGGAACAGTACGGAAACTACCTACAAATGTTCGAAACGACTCACTCACACAAACATACGCATCGACGAGACTCCTAAGCGGCATTCGCTACTGACAGGACCGCGAGAAACGCTTAGGAGTCCCGTCGATGCGTATGTTTGTGTGAGTATGCCGTTTCGAATATTTGTAAGTAGTTTCCGTACTGTTCCATATATCTATACTGTGACTGTGATCACTATCTACTTCGACTGGTACATGACTTTCAGGCATCTATCTTAACTATACACACAACTAATCAAACTAATCCAAAACATTAATCATCAAGCTCTACATGTGATCTCTGGCTACTAATAGCCCAGTAACCTCTAGTTACTCAACCATTCTTGCGCATCCCTTCATGATTGCCAAATCTCTCACGTCTTAATGGTTTCCCACATTACGTCCCAGGTTTGATCGCAATATCACGTACTCACGGACTACAGTGACCACTAGGTACCGATTTCTATTAAGCTACGGCTACAAATTAAATCTAGTATAGGCCGATCGTCATCATGTAATCTCAATAATCTCATTATCTCAACTATTTCACTCTAATTCAATTTCATCAGTTTTGCTTTGATTTTCCCTCTTTCTCTATTGCCTCACACGGTCCTTTAAATGTTGAGTCTAACTACAGTCTCCTATCGAAAATTTATCGAGTTTTGCCTTCGTCAGATCAAACCTACACTATATTGCGCAACGCATCATCATCTGTTGTTTAACGATAGAGAACGTGCGACTAAAATCGATGAGAAATAATTTCGTGATAGGAGGTCACACGCGGCACAATTACAGGGCATCATCCGCTTTGGTTTCAGCCATATCCCATATATAGTTTCGCCAATTGTGTTGGGAATAGGCCGCTCTAAAGATTTAGTGCCCAGGGCATCCTGCAATATAAGATTTATCTTATGGGCAAAACATCCAATTGATTGCCAATTTCCAATTTTTACAGCTGCTAATATGTTTGCGGCGTTGTCGCTGACAATAGCTACAATTTTGTCTTCTATATTCCATTCTTGGAAAACAGATTTCAAAAAAGATGTCAAATTACTGGCCGTGTGCTTATCTGAATATTGCACACAGTCTAAAAGATAATTTTTCAAAATAGTATTGTCATCGATAAAATGGGCTGTAACCGCAATAAATCATTTTTCATAGAAGTCCATCCATCTGTTTTAATACACACTTCTTGTGCCTTTGAGATATCTTCTTTTACACATGATTGCACTTCGCAATAATGTTTATTCAAGAGGCTGTTTGATAATGTTTTTCTTGTAGGCAAGCTATAATTCGGATTCAACATTTCCACAATTTTTTTAAATTCCACGTTTTCAACAAGTCTAAAAGGTTGATACTTTTTGACATAATTTTAACAAGCTGGCGATCAAGTTCGGCCGATTTTCTTACACTTAACGTTTTTTTTTTTTTTTTTAATTAAATAATCGGTTATCGGCGGGGCTTTATTATTAAAATGAGTAGAGGCAGACGGCGACGGGTCAACTTGAGCTGATGTGCTTGGAACTGGAGCCGTACAGTCAATGTGGGTTTGTTCCCTGTTCACAAATTCAGGATTTGTCACTGTAGAAGCTGAAGTGGGTTGTCTCACTTGTCTCTCCACTACAATGGAAATTGTGGGATGCTTACGTCCCATGTGTCTAGTTAAATTGCCACACGATCCCATCGAAATACTAAGTATTTGGGAGCAATACACACATTTTGCCTTTTTTTCATCTATTTGAGTAAAATGATACCAAATCGGACTTCGCTTTCTTCTTAACTGCACTCGATCACTCATTGTTCACTCTAATACAAAATCAACTAAATAGGTAGGTACACTTAGTTCTATTAATCCTTTTGACTGGCTGTTTTTAAACGAAAACTAAACTGCACTCTAAATACATTATTTGCAAAAAAAACCGCACGCGTATGGGATAATGCTGTTTTGAACACTAAAAAATACTCGCAAAGCATAAAATTATTCGGCAGTGCATTGAGTACCTACAATAAAATCGGGTGACCATACTGACCGTAACTACTTTTATTGAATCTAGTGCATACCTACGCGATCATAGCTACAAAGTTTAATAAACTATCTTATTTTCAATAAAAAAATATTACTTTTCTTCTAACTGAATGTTTTAATACATATATCCATTTTACTTCCTTCCCCAAAATAAAAATAAATACGACTAAAACAATGTTGAAGTTGGCAGAAGAATATCTAATAAAATAAAATAGAAAATATTAAAAGCGTGGTCAATGTTTTAGGCTACTACAATGACACAAAAATCACATTTTATGCGTGCCAGTCAATCCATACTCTAATTCTATAGTAATAAGAGCGCTCCGTACTGTTATTATAATCGGCAAATCTTCAACGCATTGCTATATTGGAATAACCAAAACAATTTTGAACTCTAATTTCATAGCTTTAAGACCTGTTGCTTCGCGTCCGTGTCGTGTCTGTCTACCAACCAAACCAATCGATAGGTACGTACTATAGCGACATGAGCGACACGATGCACCGAGCCGAGTGCGCGAGTTAGCGAGTGCAAACTTACGCTCTGCCGGAATCATTTGGTACCGCGGTGCCGGTAAGAATTGTGAGGAATAAATAAGGTTTACGTATCCGCGTTCGGAACCGGCACCTTTGTATCTGTACCTCCGGAGTTACCCACCGCTATTACCTTCAATAGTAGTTTGCCACTCTTCAGAATAACCACGCGGTTTTTTGGCCTTTAGGAGCTCCTTTTGAGATGGCATTTGAATATTCAATCCTAAACGACCTCTGTTCACTGTTCCTAGTGTGTTGATTCCCAATTTGGCAAAATGAGCAATCAACTCTGGCGAAATGTAGTAATTGTCAAAAATAACTATATAATTTTCATGTTTAGGGACAGTTCGACAGAGACGAACTACGATTTTGCTACTTGCACCTAAATCTGGTTCACTAGTCAGTCTTAATTCTGGGTCATTTTCAGTTTCCGAGTAACCGTTTGAAACCGAGTTGACAGCCGTTTCAATGCGATGTTTGCAAGTTAGTCTTATGTGACTCATTCACAATTCTAGCGAATTTTCACGGCTGTTTTGGTCGGCTGGACCAATTTTAATAATTCTTTTTTGTTTTGTTGCGCCGTTTCAATTCGCTGGAATTGTGAATAATAATAAGGAATAACGTACATGCTACCTAAATCTAAACACACATCAGAGCCTTCCCAAAACAGACCAATCACGTGTTTGCCCACAATTTACAAAATATTAACATCGGTTCTAACAAATAAAATCAACTCACATATTGAATATCATAAAATAATAGCAGAGGAACAGAAGGGATGCAGACGAGGTCACATGGGTTGCAAAGAGCAATTAATTATAGATTCGACTATCCACAAACATGCCACTACAAAAAATAGAAACTTACATTGTACTTATATAGATTATCAAAAAGCGTTCGATAGCATTCCACACTCTTGGTTAATACACATTTTAGAAATATACAAAATAAATCCTAAAATAATAGAGTTTTTGCGCAATGTGATGACACGATGGAAAACTACACTACAGCTAAAAAACCATCTCAGCACTCTTGTCACTCGACAGATACATATTAGGAAGGGAATTTTTCAGGGTGATTCACTGAGCCCCCTCTGGTTCTGTCTCGCCCTGAACCCTTATCTCACTTACTCAATCGGTGTAAAGCCATATATAATTTTAAATATAATTCCGAAGAAACCACTGTCTCACATCTCATATACATGGATGACATTAAATTATTTTCCAAAAATGAAAATGAAATGAAAAGTCTTATAGAAGCAACAACAACATTTAGTCACGATATTAATATGCAATTTGGATTGGATAAATGTAGGACATTACATATTATAAGAGGCAAAGTAAAACCCGGAAATTATATAATAAATGACACCGACACAATAGCAGCTATGGAAGCAACAGATCTCTACAAGTATTTAGGATACAAGCAACTTAAAGGACTCGACCACACATCAATCAAACAAACACTTAATACCGAATATCGGAGACGAATGAACGCAATTTGTAAAACACAGTTATCGGGAAAGCACCTTTTAAAAGCCTTGAACACTTTTGCCATACCAATATTGACCTACTCATTCGGAGTTATAAAGTGGTCAAAAACTGATATCGAACGGTTAGAAAGAGTCACCCGCACTACACTAACAAAATATAATAATCTACACCCTAAATCTGCTATCGAACGGCTCACCATTAAAAGACAAAATGGAGGGAAAGGCCTAATCGACATTCATCAACTGGCAAAAACAAATTTCTAGGCTTAAAACATTTTTCTACTCAAAATCTCGCACAAGTGACCTACATAAAGCTATCATTTATAATGATTTTAATTACACACCGTTAAATTTGAGTGATCAAAGCTGGCCAAATACAAGCGACACTAACCCACACAATAAAAAAATAGAAAAATGGAAGAAAAAAGTACTCCATGGTAGGCACCCTCATGATTTAGAACAATTGCATATTAATATCACAGAATCTAATAAGTGGCTAAAAATAGGAAATCTGTTTCCAGAAACCAAAGGTTTCATAATAGCCATACAAGACCAAATTATTAACACGAAAAACTACAGGAAATATATTATTAAAGACCCTACAATCACAAATGACAAATGTCGTAGGTGTCATATACAATCATAAACCATACAACATATAACCGGAGCATGCACCACCCTTACACAAACGGACTACACTCACCGACACAATCAAGTTACTAACATCATCCATCAAAAGCTAGCAATCAAGCATGGTCTTATACAAAACCCCGGCACCCCTTACTACAAATATAAACCTGAAACTATCCTAGAGAATGACGCATACAAACTTTACTACGACCGCGCCATACTTACAGATAGGACCATCCACTATAACAGACCAGACATAATACTTCAGGATAAAATTAAAAAAGTCACTTACCTCATAGACATTGCAGTTCCTAATACACACAACCTACAAAAAACTATATCCGAAAAAATCAGCAAATACGCTGAACTTAAAGACGAAATTATAAGATTATGGAGACAAGAAAAAGTTTACATTATACCTATAGTCCTCTCCACGACAGGTGTAATCCCCAACCATCTACTCAGTAGTCTAAAATTAATAGATTTAGACGAATCCAAGCTGCCTTATTAAACACATAGAAGAATAGTTAGAAAATTCATGCAGTTGGAAGATGAAAACACACCCCCATTATGAAAACACTATACACGCTGCATTTACTTGGTTTTGGCCCGTAAATGTATTTGATACCAGCAATGAGCTGAGAAAAAGAACACTTCCGAATAATAATAATAATAAGGCGACAGTCTGAGCCCACTTTGGTTCTGCTTAGCCCTGAATCCTCTAAGCACATTGCTGGAGGAATCAGGCTTGTGCTATCGGTTGAGAAGAGGTGGTCAGGTACTATCTCACCTTCTTTACATGGACGATCTGAAACTCATTGCCCCCAACAAGTTACGACTGATGGAACTACTAAAGGTAACTGAAACTTTCAGTAGTGCCATCAGGATGGAATTTGGTGTGGATAAATGTGCAGTCATGCATGTAAAGCGAGGGGAGATTATGGAATCTGAGGGAATTCAACTCTCGGATTCCATATACCTTAAATCCCTCTTTTCGACCGAAACCTATAAGTATTTGGGTATGTCGGAAGCGTTTGGCTGACATGAAGCAATCGTTGAAGGAGCGCTTCTTTGACCGCCTGAAGAAGGTATTAAACAGCCTTCTGTCGGGTGGAAATAAGGTGCGAAGTGGAAGTAAGGCCTTCAATGGTTGGGTCATGCCGGTCTTAATGTACTCTTTCGGCATACTCAAATGGACTCAGACCGAGCTAGATGCTCTGGATAGGCGGGTCCGTACACTGTTGACCGCAAACCGGATGCATCACCCACGGTCGTCTGTGATGAGACTGTACATCCCGCGGAAGTGTGGAGGTCGAGGTTTTTTAAACGCGAAGACCCTGCACAACCGCGAGGTGTGCAGCCTCAGAGAATACTTTCATAAAACCGACGTGGGTATGCACTGCGATGTGGTCGCAGTGGACAAGGGACTCACCCCGTTGTCCATGGCTAAAGAGAACTGGCGCAAACCTGTGGTACTTACAACTGATGATCGCAGGGAAGTATGGAAAAGTAAGGAGCTCCACGGGCGCTTTTATCGGGCTCTACATGAGTCTGATGTAGATTTTGCAGCGTCCGTGGCCTGGCTACGTTTCAGCAACCTCTTCGGGGAAACTGAAGGTTTTATCTGTGCAATTATGGACGAAGTCATCTTGACGAATAACTATCGGAGATGTATAATGAAGGACGGGATGGTTGACGTGTGTCGGGCATGCCATCGTCCGGGTGAGTCTATCAGACATATTATCTCTGGTTGTTCACGTCTGGCTAACGGAGAGTACTTGCACAGGCATAACCAAGTAGCCAGGATTATCCACCAGCAACTTGCTTTGAAATACAACCTAGTGTATTCAGAGGTACCGTATTACAGCTATGTGCCCGACCCAGTTCTCGAAAATGACCATGTCACGTTGTACTGGGATCGGTCTATCATTACTGACCGGACTATTGTAGCCAATAAGCCGGATATAGTGGTGATAGACCGATTAGCGCGCCGCGCAATGATAGTCGACGTCACTTATAATAAAAGGTAGTAAAACCACGAAATATATAAGAATCTTGTTGATCAAATAAGTTGTAAATAACTAAGTATATAATTGAGTGTTTTTGAACTACAACTAACACAATAATTTAAATAAATTATGATGATATTTAAACATGTTTATTGGACATTCGAAATATGCATGTGTCTACCTAAATTTGATTTGGTACTTCATTTAGAATATTTGACGTTAAGATGCCAGGACGAAGAAGAGTTTCCGTAAGGCAACTGCAGTTGCTTGTGCAGTTTGCTAAATCCAATCGTGATGTAGCATTGGGTCGCTTCCCGGGAGGGCCACAGGCCGTTCAAGTTTCTCGGGAAGCGTGGGACTCGATAGCAATGCAGCTCAATTCAGTTGCAATAGGGGCATCCAAAACGCCAGACCAATGACGAAAGGGTAAGTCAAGTTTACATCTTACTTCCTATCACGTTCAAATATTTCCTTTCTAATGCAGTTTTTATCACATTATCCGTGGTAGCTTTACCTTACTTATAAAGTCTCAACCTCACAAAACACGTGAGGCCCTACATATCTGGGCATTTTCACAAAAATGTACCCCCACCTTGAAAAATAATATTTTTTTGATAGTATTATATTTTAAACTTTTTTTGGTCTCTTTAAAACGGAAATTCAATATACTTCAAGAAAAAATATAATATTATGGGTTTAAAATGGGAATACTGTAAAAATATTAGAACACAATGGAAAGTCTGGCAAATTTATATCAGTTGTGTGACTATATTCAGTAGCTAGAAAAACAGTGTAAATTATAAGAATTTTTAGATATTGTTTATTTAATAACTTTTAAATGGTTATTTTTTATTTTTTAAACACTCACCATTCCCAACTTTTGGATCTAAGCTTATTAAAAATACAATAGTATATTCAGTATTGTGATTTTGGTACTTCAACTGTCATTATTATCTTTACTTTTAAAATTTTAGATACTTTTTTAGAGAAAAGGCAACAAATATTATACTTAAGTATAATTTTCCATTTGAGGGACTGATTTGAAGGTCATTAAATGTAAAATGTACTCAAATAATTAAGAAATTCAGCTCCGTAATATAGGGACAGTCACACAACCGAATACCTAAAAAGAGAAAGGGTGCGTTTACATGGCGAAAAAAAAGTACGCAGTAGTACACATAATAAATATAATTATAAATATAATAGATAACATTAACTTCAAACTAAATTATCACAATCAGTTCCGGCTTAAGGCATCACATTATTATTATTATTTATCTAAAGGGTAAATTACTATCAAGAATAAGTCTTTTTTATGTTTTATATTGGCACTTATATATCAGTCTTCGTGATTTGTTTATTATTAACATTAATTCATTAACGCTCAGGCGGTAGCCGGCGCCCGCAAGCCATTGTCTTACTATTGTGTCTCTAATTACGCACGTCAAAAGGTTAAATAATAGCAAACATTTTTAAGGGATGATTCCGAACAACGCTGCACGCGGCAGTGCTGCCATTTCACTACTGGTCCCCATAAATTTTCTATAGGTTTATATGAGATTACATTCCTAGCACGGCAGCAATGCTGCTGCTGCGTCACATTGCTACTGTGCTCGGAATGTAATCTTATGTAAACCTATAGAAAATGCATGGCAACCAGTCCCTCCCGACCCTTGCTCGAGCCAGCCGGAGCCGCTGTGCCTGTAGCTTTAAATTCCCCTCAAATAATATAGATCAGATCCAGCCTGTCCCCTTGCTGTCCTCTCCCAGCGACGCCCTAAGCCGAGGCCCTTAGCGTGTTGTGGCTTTGTAGCGTGTAGTTTATAATTTAGTTTTAAGCTCTGGTTGGAGGCCTTAATTGCTCTTAAGGCCACCACAAGACCCACAGGAAAGTTTGGTTAAGCAGTAGACAACCTCATAGGTTGAAAGCCAGATGTGAGAAAAAAAAATGGCAACCTGTAGTGACGCGACAGCACTGCCGCGTGCAACATTGTTCGGAATCATAGCTTTAAACAAAAAACAACCAATTCCGGTCCCTACTCCATAACAACTATTAGCTATAAATATCTAACTACAATGAATAAGCTATAGTTACAGTTACTGAGATCTGTAGTGTAGCTTTAAAATATAATTCTTGTTTTAATTATAACAATGGATACATTCATCAATCAGATAATGATCATAAACACTTGTGGAACAAAAATTACACCAGAACAAAGAACTTTTCATAAAAGCCCATATATGTGGACGACGCATATTAAGGATTATAATATGCAGAGGTCTATTAGCTATATCATTATTTTTCCCACATCTGGAACAGTTCTGGGAGAAGACAAAATGCGTCTCCACCCAAGGCCACTTCAAATCATACTTATAGAACCTGACGAAGTCTTCGTAAGTAAGTAATTTGTCAATATCGACGTAAATCACCATATTGGATAAAAAAAAACACCAAATTTCTTGTTTCAGTGGATGCAAACACGGAGGTTAATCTGAAAAAAAAAAAAAAAATCAATGTAAAATATCGTGACAAAAACTAAGATGACGTAAGCGACACGCAAGCTACATTTTAGTTCCCTAACTTGCAAACATTGATCACATATATAATCAAACTCCATTGGCCCTCCATCAACGCATTCTTCGCAGTACCATTTTGAACATGCAAGACATTTAGCTTTTTTTCCTAAAATAGAGCATGTGCATTTGTGGCATTCAAGAAAGCAATTAGGTTTTTTGGTTACTTTTTGCAAGGTTTTGTAGGATTTAACATTTTCGATAATCGCTACAGATTTTAGTACTTCAACGCTTTTTGAGTCGTCATTAGGAATAAATGTCATCGGCCATGTAGCATCATTTTTAGGATAATTTAATCGTTCGTCTTCGTAGTCGTCAAATTCAATCAGAGTATTGCCTTCGCCTTCGAAGTCCAACGTATTAAAAGACTCAATTCCTTGCGAAAGATCTTCTAAGTCTTGAGAGTAAGGTATCGGTGGTACGGTATCAATATTTGTCATCTCAAAATCTTGACGTGATGTTGTTGGTCTTAGATTTTCTTTGGAACTTGAAGGAACAGAGTAGTCATGTTTTTGTTTCTTAGACGGTGGTTTGGTATATATATTAGACATTTTAAAATCTGTGCGTGATGTTTCAGAGTTTTTGCGGGATGGTACGGAAACGTTCTTTCTTTTGTTTTTGATCTGAGTTCGAGTTTGAATATGGCCTGGGACCACATGATGGATTTGCGGGGAAAAACAATCGCATTGTCCTGGAACTGTTCCACAGAAACAACTTACATCCCTGAATTTGATAGAATTTTCGTCTCTTGTGATAATTGGATGTACCAGAAGAGTGCCTTTTAATGGCTGCACATTTGACGGCAATATTTTACTGATATCCTATTAATCCATAGTACATCAATACGCTTCCTTCAGTCCTCTGCTCCTCGATCTGTGTCTCCCGATCCTATAATGGAGGTGGAATGGCTCGAAGACGAGAATCCATCTCCATTAGTATCAATCAAACAATCTCAGAACTTTGATCTCCCACCCTCTCCTTCCACACAGCCTATATTGCCACCTTCCTCTTCCACTGAAATTGCATTGCCATCCTCCACTGAAACAACCTAGAACCTAGCAGGATACATCAAAAGTAAACGGTAAGGTTTGAAAAAGCATAGCTGCTGGCTGCTGCGCTGCGTGTCGCTGGTTCAATGGCCGCATGGAATAAATATTTGTAAGGCGTATAGTTTTCAAGTCTAGTGGTTAGTGTATGTGATATTATATATTATATGTTTGTAAACGCATCCACAATACAGAGGAAATTCCTAGTGTGAGGCAATATTTTTTTTTTTTTTAAAGAAAGGATATAGGAACAATTAAAACAAATTTTCTTTATATATGCGCAACGATTCGACGAGACGAGCAGCCGCAGAATCCGAAGGCCAAGAGCACAAAGTTAGTATATTAAGCCATCTAGATACACTAGTTTATAAAAGAAAGAAATTACTATATTATTTTAAATTACAGCTCAAAGGCTTATGAAATCGAGTCGCGACGCATTGCTGCCGAAGAGTGACTTGCAACTGCAATGGAAGCTCTTCTTATTAGACAAATCAAAGATGATGTAGAATCAATATTTTTATATTATTGTAAGTACAAATAGTCATCTACAATGTAATTCATTGATCTAAAAGTACATTATACTTAATTTCTCTAATAGAAGAGAAGCCAAAGCTACTAAGCTGTGATTTTCAAAGTTAGATTAGTTTCAATAGCTGTAATGTGTGAATGTAGATATTTTATAGTTTTAAGGTTGATTACTGTTATATTATTGAACACAAAAGCTGTGATTTTCAAAGATAGATTAGTTTATATGTGGAAGTAGATATTTTACAGTTTTCAGGTTGATTATTGTGATTTTATTGAACATAAAAGCTATGATAAGTTAAAAACTGTTATATATAATATATATTTATTTAAATTTACAATAAAACATGTGATACAGTGGCAGAGGTACTGCAACAACTCTGGCTGATGTTGTGGGCAATATCCTGGAGGCACGTGATCAGGGGGAGGGATCAATCCTAGTTCTATTGGATTTCTCACGGGCTTTCGACGCAATTAATACCAATCTGCTGCTGTCTAAATTAGCATACTATGGCTTCAACGAAGACGCTGTGGATTGGTTTAATAGCTACCTAACTGATAGGTCTCAGTTCGTGCAAATTCATAGGAAAGATGGATCAACTATATCTCCCCCCCCCCTTCCTGTGACGAGAGGAGTCCCACAGAGATCAATTTTGATCTATAGCGCTGATATAACTGGATCGTTCATAAACTGCAAGTATCATATGTATGCCGATGATATCCAGTTGTACATATCCTTTAAAGGAGAAGACACGTCATTGGCTGTGCAGAGGGTGAATGAGGACTTGGCACGGGTTGTGGACTGGTCTGAGGAGAACTGTCTGGTCCTGAACCCGCTTAAGTCGAAATTCATGGTGCTGGGCACAAAGAAACAAGTTGCTGCAATACTGTTGACCAACCTGTTACCAAGCCTGAGGTTATGATTGGGGAAGAAGAAATTGAGCGTGTAGAGCAGACATGCAACCCGGGGCTGATTCTGGAGCCAGAGCTGGGCTTTGAGGCCCATATAAAAAGTGCACTAAGACACTGTTTTTACAAACTTAAAGGTTTTGTATGGGATACGAAAATACCTTAGCATCCCACTCCGTAAGCTGCTTGTTGACAGCCTAATCTTATCAAAACTCAACTACTGTGACACTGTTTATGGGCCATGTTTGCTTGCTAGGACAGATAGACTGATTCAGCGCATCCAGAATGCATGTGTTCGCTTTTGTGTACATGTCCCACGTAGGAGTCATGTGAATCCATACATAAATCAACTAAAGATCTTGAAAATGGCTGCTAGGCGCAGGCTGCATTTGGCTAGTTTACTGTTTGGCGTTGTAACAACCCAAAAGCCACGCTATCTATTTGACAAACTTACTTGGCGCAAAACACACTACAAGTATGGTCTTCGCTCTGGGGTTGCTCCACTATCAGCACCGCGACACAAAACCGCGGCATTTAGAGGTTCCTTCAAGTACATGGCTGCGAAGATCTGGAATGATATTCCTCCACCGATGCGAGGCCTAAAATCAATACAATCATTTAAATATAACCATAAAAAGTTACTCTTGCTAGCACAACTTTCACAACAATAAAATAAACTTTTTGTCACCTTATGGGTCATGACCTGCAGTACTTGGTTTGGATATTCAGCGGTGCTGTGGCTTGGCATTCAATTGTCTTGTCCCTGTGGTGTTTCGTTGCTGTCAGTTTGCGTTGTCATATTATTTTTAAATATAATGCTAAGAACCTACAAACAATACAAATATTAATTAACTACGTTTTAAAATTATCTTCATTACACTTTTTACTATAAAGTCACATTACAATGCATATAATTTTAATTTTTACTGTTTATTCTTATTTGTTGACTTGGTAATCCATTATTAATCTAATTACAGATAAACTAATTATATTTATACATTCGTCCCGTTTGTTTCATAATAATCTGTTCCTGGAATTTTCCACAAAGCAATGTGAGTGAACAATTTGATCAACCTTACCTGTTCCCGTGTTCGCTTTTCTTGAGTTCATCTAATTTCACATCTCGTCACAAATACTTAAAACATTGTCGCAAACATGAACCATCATAGTACTATATAAGAATTATTTGAATTTCCAAAACCATCTTATCTTGTCGTGACATTCGGTCATATCCTTTTGTCAAAATATTCTGTGAGCGGCACCGCGGTCGCGTCCAATCACGTATTAGCGTCTGTAGTCTATGCAAATTGCCACAGATTATAAAAACGAGTTGCTCTAATAATGGTGCTACGGGCGCGTCGTGGTGTTGCCACTTTATATTAATGTACTTGTCACGTTATATATTTATTTATTATTTTAATTTAATTTAATTTACTTTTCCTTTTAATTTGTAATTCATATGTATTTTTATTTCCTTTTTCTATCGAAATCTCGTTGTACGCTGCACCGTTCGGGCGTCTTTATGTCAACACCGCCACCGGCCCACACTGAAAAACAGCGCTGTGAGCTCATCGCATAATGCGTTTCGGCCGTTTTGCGCGGATGTGACGCATATCTTCCCTATTCAATTGATAATGTTTGTTAGCTAGTTTTAAGATTGCGTCATTTCGCGCGAATAAACAGTTTTTCTTTCTTTCTTTCTTCTTCTTTCTATTAGTCTGCCGTAAACTCTGAAAATAAAGTAGACAAATTATTAAGTTCCAAAGGCGTAAATTCCGAAAGCGTAGGTTCCGTAGGCGTTGATTCCGGTGTTGGTGATGGTGTAGTCATCGGAACCGGTGCATACACCGGTGTTGGAATTAGTAGACGACACCGACGTTATTCCACTCATTGGAGATGTGTAAGAAGAAGGCTCTGCTGACAATTGCTCCCACTCCAAATCTTGTACTACTGCAAATATTCTTCCTTTTGCAAGATGCTGATAGTACGGGGAAAAAGATTTTATTGTGGCTGCCAAACCGTTGAAGAAAGCATCAATAGGATAAATGTCTTGTGTGTTGGACTTTTCTTTATTTTTTAAAATGTACTCCATTAATGCGCTTGACGCAGAGGACTGGGATTGTGGCACTATACGACGGCGATTGTGTGCAGTTGCAATGGTTGCATTGCGATTGCGGTTGCCGCATCGAGTGAATTGTGCAGTTGACGGGGGATTTGGGTTCGGATCAGCAGGTGGCGTAAAATTTAATTCACTAATAGCTGGTGAGCGATCTTCCTGCTGCTGCTGTTCATTGGTGTTAATTGTTTCGTCGGGCATAGTAACTGGCGAAGTAACCGTTTCATTTTGCGTCTCTTCGTTCTCAGCCTCGATACTTGTTATTGTATTCGATCCTGTATATGAGGCAGTAAAAAATTCAGGCTCTCTTCATATTTGTATTTTTTTATAGCAACAGCACCCTGTCCACTCTTGGTTTTACGTTTGTTTCTATGTTTTTTGAACTGGTCCCGTATGTTTGACCACCTTTTTTGACGTGACAACTGAAGTGTCGGGAGTAATAAATAAAAGGACGTCAACTTGTAGCGAGCGTATATTGCGAACTGAACGTTACAATGATGTAGGCTTATTTATACGTGATTTTACTTACAATATTCTTATGTGGGTAAACCCAAATATATTACAATACTCCACCTTAAATAATGCATATCCTAAATCTATAAAACTAAAGTAAACAAAATATAAACCTTAACATTAACTATTTTATATCTTACAACTGTTACGTTCTACAAACATAAATGAAATAGGAAATTAGTCTTCAATAGCTACCAGTATAACTTCATTCAAAAATAAGTGAAATAAGTAAGAACTAAATACACTTCTGGACACATCTATTGGCCCACCTTAGAGTTTAGGTTTTGATGGCCCCTACCGAAATATGATTGCTAGATTGAACAAAAACCGTTGATGCAGTTTTAAACCTGATACATTTTACCATCTTTTTCGATCGTATTGTTTTAAATTTGAATTCAGAATACCATACGACATGGAGCTACGCCTAACAAGTCGGATATGCGCCTTGTTAAAGGCAATTGATTTTTTAATAAAAAACATGTTTTATCAAATAAAGGTTTAATTTAATAACGCGTGTTGCCTCCATGGGCATCTACCACAGCTCTCATACGATTAGGCATAGAGTTTATCAACCGCTCTATGAAATTTTGAGGGATCATCTCCCATTCCTCTTCTATGGCAGTTTTCAACACCTGCATCGTCTGGGCAACTGGCTGACGAGCCCTAACACGTCTTTTTAGCTCGTCCCACATGTGCTCAATGGGGTTCATGTCTGGGCTTCTGGCTGGCCAGTCCATAACTGTGATGTTCACATCCCGAAGATATTCCCTGACGATGCCGGCCGCATGGGCTCTTGCATTATCATGCATAAAAAGGAAATTTGGGCCCACATAGTCCGCGTATGGTATCACGTGAGGTTCTAAGCACTCACGAATGTACCTTTCAGCATTTAATGTTGGCAGCCGTGGTCCTGTAACAACCTCAAGTTGAGTTTTGCCGCTCGCGGATATACCGCCCCAGACAGTCCATGAGCCACCGCCATAACCATTAACCAAACACTCTTCAAAGCAGCATTGTGCGAAACGCTCTCCCTTACGTCGGTAGACCTTCTTCCTTCCATCATTGCCATGTAACACAATTTTAGACTCATCAGAAAAGAGTACACGGCTCCAATCTTGCTGTGTCCAATTTAAATGACTGCGTGCGAAATGAAGGCGCGCTGTTCGGTGGGCTCGCGTTAGTTTGGCCCCATTAGCTGGCTTGTGTGGTACCATATCGCGTTCTTTTAATCTTCTCCGAACAGTTCGAGCGCTCACAGATACTCCGTGGAAGTCGCGAAGTTGGTTTTGTATCTCAATGGAGGTAAGGTGACGATTTCTCAAGCTGGTCGTCACGATGAATCGATCCTGCCTTTCAGTTGTGACCCGAGATCGTGGCCTTCCTTGGCGACGAACAAAGCCGCCAGTCTCTAGGTACCTCCAATAAACATTTCGGACCGCAGATCGACTTAAATTAAGTTGAGCACTCACGTTTCTTTGGCTGTGTCCGGCCTGAATAAATGCCACAGCTTGGGCGGCGACTTCAGGTGAAGTATCCATAGATTATTGATAGAACCTCACCTTAATGTTAAGAATAAGTAATGTTTGTTGCAAAACCAAAGATATCAATCACTTTTTCAATAATTAAATCCAAGTAAACCAATAAAACCAAGTTTTCTTAGTATTCGATTGTTTGATATCAACAAACAGGCTCCAAATTGTCTTTTGTTTCTTTAAATTCTGTGTTCGAAATTCAAAAAAAGACTATTGAATGAAATTGTGAATGTGCCAGGTTCAAAACTGCATAAAAACTTTTTGCTCGACCTAATGTAAAATTTTTGCTAGGACCAAACGAAACTGAAAATACAAGGTGGGCAGAAGTGTATTTAGCTATCACAATATTGGGGCGGTCTTTTTAAGCGACACGCCTGTACAGGACGGGGGCGGACTACCTCTGGAACAGCATCCTCGGATTGGGAAACTATCACCCGCTCCTCAAAACTGGGTACATTACTGAGAGGTACTAATCCAGAAGAAGATGAAGACGGCAACTCAACGGTAGTCGCGGTTCGAACCGGACTGAACTACCTCACGCTCCGAGGGCTTCGAGTCTCTCCGGGGACTGACGCTGGCTCCGTCACCTCGAGATTGTCGGGACGTTCCGCATCAAGAGAACTCCGTTCTGATGTGCTAGTCGGACAAATCAATGAGCTTCGCGATCGCTGTCTTAACTGGTCAATGTGTCTATGACTTTCTTTGCCTGAACAGTCCTTAACTTTATAATCTGTAGTACCCATTTTATCTACTACCTGCCCCGGACTCCATTTTTCATTTCCCCTATATTTTCTCATCCATACTTCCTCCCCTAATCTCTAAAGAACGTTTGACATCCGTTCCTACTTTATTTTTAACCGACTTCAAAAAAAGGAGGAGGTTATTCAATTCGGTTGTTTTTTTTTATTTTATTTTTTATGTTTTTTACCTCAGAACTCTGGACCGATTTGCAAATTTTTTTTTCCCTTTACAGGATATGCTTCCAGATTGGTCCCATTTTTTTCAAAATCCAGTTCTGATGATGGGATCCATGAGGAATCGAGGGAACTCCTCAAATATTATAGGCAACTATATAGTGATTTTGGTATTTTCATCAAGAACTTAAGCATTTACAGTCAAAAAGTAACATTTGATGAAGTGGAACTGATGAAGAAGACCAGAAATGGTCAACGGAACTTCATACTCACATTGATATCACAATGAAGATAGTTAAGCGACTATGACAATACAAATAAATGAATGGTTCTGAATAGTTACGTCACGTTGAAAGTGGTATCATTGAAGTGATCTGATGATGATGATGGAGCCGGAAGGTAGGCACTGGAACTCCGTAATTAATCAATGTAACCTAGCCGTGTTTGGACTTATTAGAATGGTCATGAGATGCACTGCACTTTGGCTATAAGGTACTATCGAACTGATCTGATGATGGAGCCGGAAGGTAGGTATAGGAACTCCGTAATTAATCAATGTATCCTACCCGTGTTTGGGCTTATTAGAATTGTCATGAGATGCACTTTGGCTATAAGGTACTATAGAACTGATCTGATGTTAAAGCCGGATGGTAGGCATAGGGACTCCGTAATTGGACGTAGATAACCAAAAAGGATCCACCCCACAAAATGTTACATTTGAGTTATTGAAGATTGAAGTTTAACCTGTGTTTGCTCATTAAGCTGTTGATCCCCGCATTAACGCCGGCGTTAACGCGCCATTGTCTTTCTATTGTGTCTCTAATTACGCACTCAAAAGGTTAATAGACTTGCTTGCGTTTATTGTTCCTTAAGAAAATATATGTGTGTCAATGTATATTTTATTCATACAAATAAATTTTATTGAGTTTAGTTTTATTTCTTGAGATATTCAGCTAAATGTGTGTTAGGATCCTTTTTGATAAAAGCTATTTTCAATTATGTTAAGATCATTTTCATTTCGCAAAAACGATTCAATGTAGCTAATTACCACTTAAATCGTTAAAAATTGTTCATTTCATTAATAAAACAACTAGCTTTCTAAAATTTTGTTTGTTTTTTATATAAAACATCAATCCAATTTACTCTTCTTCCTGTGCGAAGTCCGGTTCACCGCCAAACCCGTCCATATCGTCATGAAGACTCGGATTGCCCCTTAAACATTTATAGAAATCCAGGCAGTCTTTAGGTATATAGTCAAAGATTGACTCCAAATCGTCTAATTTTGCTTGAGGTATTTCTTTCCCATTTGGCCATAGTAATGTGAAATCGTTTTCTGATACCTCCAAAGATTTTCCTTTTATCTTTTTCTCTGTATTCAATTCTTGAAACTTGTCTTCGTTTTGAGTTTTCATAAATAGAACGTACTTTTCTTCTTTTTTCAGTAATATTTCTTTTGTTTGTAGCCAGTTAGCTTTGGTCTTATCCAAGAAGACTTTCCGATTAACTATATTTTTCTTAATTTTTTTTGTACTAAAAAAGTCTTTCTTTTCCATTCTCTGCACTTGAAGAGGATTTTTCTTCTTACTTTTTTTATTACTTCGACATATTCGTCAGCTGTGTAAATTCTTTCGTGGTATTTTAACTGTGCCTCTATTTTAGAAAAATCGGTGTCATTGGGCAAAAATGTGTGACCCAATTCAAGATACTTGAGCGAGATCGTTTTTAATGTTTGGTGTGAACTTAATATTGCCTTTAACATGAGTACGATTTTAATGTTACGGTTTTGCTCCCCACAGCAGTCACTCCACAAAACCAAATTTTGGACTTTTGGACTTTTGGATTAAGTTTTGTTTTTATATATTTAATCAAACACGATCCCACTTCTTTGGCGCCTCAGCTTCTTGTATGCCGCAATTATACAGCCAGAGTTGGTGTTTATAAAAAAATATGCTCGTAGGGATTCGGGGCAGTGGGAGGGTTTTTTCTAAATCAAACGTTAAATATTCAAAATTTTCATTAGTTTTTGCTTGCATTAAATCTTTATTCATATTGTTTTGATAAAATATAGGTATATTAATGACTGCGATGTGTATGGATCCCTTTTGTTGTATTCATCAATACCTACAGAAACACAGAAATGTGTTTAGCGAAAAATATCCAAGCGTACTGAATCGTTTTTGTGATTTAACCAGTGCATTTTTTAAATAAAAATTTAGTTTAACAAAAGAGATCCAAATGTTCTGAATCGTTTTTGTGATTTAACCAGTGCATTTTATAAGTAAAAATTTAGTTTAACAAAAAAGATTCATGCTTTCTGAATCTTTTTAGTGATTTATCTGTTGCATATATTTGAAGTAAATATTATAATCTAAAAGGATCCACATGCTTTGGATTTTTTTTAATATTTTAGTTTTGTGTCAGTTTCTTAGACTGACCGTTTTACAATATGATCCAAGGAGAATGGATCGTTTTTACGAAACTAAAATAGGGGTTCGCCATACATGTGGCTTGGTAACCAGTGTCATTTTAATGTCAAAATATTCGTATTTTACTTGGATTGTTTTTGCTAATCGAAAATATAGACCTTGACGAGCAGTTTGGTATACTTAACTCATTTTCGGTCATGTTGTGGGTTGGATCCTTTTTGCTTATCTACGTCCAATTAATCAATGTATCCTAGCAGTGTTTGGGCTTATTAGAATTGTCATAAGATGCACTTTGGCTATAAGGTACTATCGAATTGATCTGGTGATGGAGCCGGAAGGTGAATGGTAGACACAGGAACTTTCTAATAAAACAATGTAACCTTGCAGTGTTTTGGGTTAATTGGAATCGTCATGAGAAATAGGCACTCTGTTTATAAGTGGTGTAATTTCGGAAGTCGGTGTTAAATAAGAAACAAACAATACAGAGAAACACCGACTTCCGAAATAAAAGTTATTTTGATCCTTTTAGTATTTTTTTTAGTGAAGTCGGTTATTTTTTTTTTGTAAAAAGTTTTTATCTATATTTGGTTTTAATGCATCTAATTTGGTACGTTAATTCCTACCTAGCATTAATGTAGCTGGACTTTCCCCTGTTGACCAGTGCTCCGTATTACGGTAATGCAAAAGGAAGGTATTTAAAAATAAATTAATGTTTTCTTTTTAAAAGTTTTTTTTATATGTCTTTTAACCGTTCGCACTGCATTTTCTGCAGCCCCATTCGATGCTGGGTGGTACGGAGCGGAAAAAACGTGATCTACACCCTGACTAGCCAAAAAATCTGACATTTCCTTGCTCGTGAACGGTGGTCCGTTATCTGAGACTATTTGTCTCGGTAAACCCCATCTAGAAAAAACTTTGGTAAGCTTTTCAATCGTAGAACTAGCCGCCGTACTAGGCACAGGAAATACTTCTAACCATTTAGTTCTAGCGTCAACCATAATTAAATACATTTTTCCGAAAATAGGCCCTAGAAAATCAAGATACACCCTCGCCCACGGTCTAGAAAGCCAGGGCAACGGCGTGACCGCGTGCCGCTGCGGCGCGTCCGCCTCCCCCGCGCAAACTGCGCACTCCCTGCACGTAGCCTAAATCGCCTCGTCTATGCCCGGCCACCAAACATTACTCCTAGCTGACGCCTTCGTCTTAACTATGCCCATATGAGGTTCATGTAATTCCTGTAGTACCCTGGCTCGACCACTTGCAGGAATCACTACCCTGTGCCCCCACATCACGCAGTCTAGCTCCTCGTACAGTTCCTTACGACGGTTAAAATACGGCTGTAATTCTCGAATACCATTATCTGTTGGCCACATATCACGAATATAATTTAAAACCCTACCTAACATTGGATCTACCATAGTTTGTTGTTTAATTGTATTGTGATCTAATAACAATGCATTCTGTGCAAAATGTAAATACGTTTGCTCGGGGACCCGCAGTGACTCATCGCTACTGCACGGAACCGGCAGTCTCGACAGCCTGTCCGCACAGTTTTGTTTAGTGTTTACATATTCAATATCGTACGTATAAGCAGATAAAATAATTGCCCAGCGTTGTAATCTACTCGCGGCCATCGCTGGTATACCGTGTTTTGGTCCAAATATACTTACTAACGGTTTGTGGTCGGTTTGCAAGACAAAACGTCGACCATAAACATACTGATGTAATTTTTGTAAACAAAATACGATAGCTAACGCCTCCCGATCTATTTGTGAATAATGTTTCTCGGCGTTATTCAACGCGCGTGACACATACACTACCGGGCGGTCGCGGCCGATGGCGCCCGGCTGTGTGAGTACACCGCCTATGCCCGGCGCGCTCGCGTCTCATGTCAACACTAACGGCTTGTTTGGATCATAATGAGCTAATACCTCTGCGCCTACTAATATTTTTTTAACTTTTGCAAACGCCCTTTCGCACTCCGCACTCCATCTTCAATTGACCTCTTTTTTAAAAGTTCATACAGTGGTGACAAAATAGTACTCAAATTCTTAACAAATTTTTTATAAAAATTAACTGGACCTAAAAAGGAACGCAACTCCGAAATATCTCTTGGCCTGGGAATTTTTATTATTGCTTTTATTTTATCTGAATCTACTTTAACCCCATCTTTTGATATGACATAACCTAAGTATTTGACTTCATTAACCATAAATAACATTTACTCCTTTTTAGCTTCATACCGTCACTCTGTAACAGCTGGAACACCTTTTCTAACGTTTCTAAGTGATTATCCTGTGTTCCCGCCGTTCCGATGATGATATCATCTAAAAATACTTCTACCCCCGGAATATCACTAAGTAAATTCGAAATAATATATATATATTCGGTGTCTACATATCTTTTTTCTTCCAACTCTCCTTTCGCAGGTATGCTGGAAGAGATTTCTTTAGAAATAAGCATCACCTTTGTACCTATTTTTCTGTTTCCTTCTTCTAATCTTTTTTGTGTGTGTGTGTGTGTACATAAATCGTTAAATAAATAAATAAATAAATAATACGCTGGAAGATGCCCGGACTAGAAGACAACCCAAACACAAGTCTATTGTACTTAAAAAGTCCTCGATGTGTGTTTATTACAGTTAAATCTTTAGTATTATCCAATTCAATCTGGTTATAAGCAAGGGACAAATCAATTTTTGAGAAATGTGTAGCACCGTTTAAGCTCACTAACAAATCATCTATCTTGGGTAACGGATATCTATCGACCAGTAAGACAGGATTTAAAGTTATTTTGTAATCAGCACAGATACGGAGTCCTCCGTCCGCTTTACGTACCGGTACCAAAGGCGACGACCTGACCCCTCAGAGCGTAAGGCAGCGGCCGCGCGCGGCAAAACACCGGCCTCACGCCCGCCCGCAACCGGAGCGTTGCCTTGCCGCCTGTGTACCGTCCCAGTCCCTCGCTGAACAATTCTTTATACCTGTTCAACAAACAATCGTCAGTATCTGACATTTTGTGTACACTATGGTTAATCTCTTGTTGAAATGGAGGTATTTTAATACCCAATTCTATTAACCATTGCCTGCCCAGTAAGGAAGTTGTACCCCCGTCTATCACAAACAGTTCTAGATATTTTATTTTATCTTTGTATTGAACTTTCGGTCTTATAACCCGTAGTGGTCTTATATTGCTACCATCATAAAATTTATACACCAAATTAAATGGTTGAATTACTCTGTTGTTAAAAAGTTTATCATATGTTTTCTTACTGATACATGAAATTGCCGAGCCTGTGTCTAGCTCCATTTTTAATGTTTTATCATCAATCAGTAATGATAAACTTACCGGGTTGTAGCCGCTCAAACATAGTTGATGAAGTTCTTCCTCAAGCTCGTCCGAACTGGAGTCTCGCGCTCCTGCCCTCGGATGGTCGCTCGTGGTGGCATCCACGTGGTTCACTCCGCGCCTCTTCCCTCTGTCACTGTTCGCATCCGTCCGCGGACAAACACGCCTCAAATGTCCGCTTTGTTTGCATTTGCTACAAACAAAATGCTTATAGCGGCACTTCTCCTTGCTGTGTCCGCGCCAGCCGCACGCCGTGCAGCCCCCGGCGCCCTTCTCGGTGTCCCGCGCCGCACGCCCGTGGTTCGTTCGTTGGTCCGCTGCATGGTCCGCAAACTGCCCGCGCCCACGCTTTGCCCGCAACGTGTTCACGATTGCCGATGCCTCCGCCGTGTTTCTTTTCCGCCGGCTTTCTGTTCCACGACTGCCGCATCCTGCTCGGCCGCCTCCAGCCCAACCGCCAATTTGACTGCTCCTGAGTACGTTAAATTGTCTTCCGCAAACAACCTTTGTCTGATGACGTCACTCTTCACTCCGCATACGAACTGGTCACGCAAATTTTCCTCCAAATTTGCACCAAACTCACAAGTTTTCGAGAGTTTCTTTAACTCGGTCAGATATTGTGTTACACTTTCGTCGTCTTTCTGTCTTCTTTGTCTGAGCCGATACCGTTTCTACACGACCGCAGGGTTCGGTTGTAGGTGATTTTTCAAAATTGTAACGGCCTCTTCGTACGTTATATCCACTGGCTTCCTTGGATTGCATAGCGTGCTCACAGCTCACTGTGGTACATAGATACCCCGAAATTATACCATTATTATTTTTTCAGGTTCCTGGCTACTGGGGATTCGTTTAAAACTATTTCGTACAGTTTTCGATTGGGCCATTCAACTGTGGCCGAAATTGTACATAGCACATGTCGGTCTATCGTTAAAAGACTTAAGAAAGACGTTATACCACAACCAACAGAAAAAAGTGGCGTAAAATTACCGAAGATTTTGAAAAACTTAGAAGTTTTCCAAATTGTATAGGCGCATTGGATGGAAAACATTTTGTTATTGAAGCCCCAGCCAATAGTGGTTCTATATATTTTAATTTATACACACATTCTCAATTGTTTTATTGGCGTTAGTGGATGCATGCTACAAATTTATTGCAGTTGATGTTGGCGCTTACGGACGAAACAGTGATGGTGGTATTTTTGCACAATGTAATCTTGGAAAACGTTTAGAAAATGGGACGCTTCATGTAGAGGAACCGGGTAAATTTTTACCCATAGGGGTAATTTATCCGGTTCCTCTACGTGTGCACAATATGTAATAGTTGGTGATGAAGCGTTTCCTTTGAAAACATACCTAATGCGACCGTATCCAGGACACCAAGCAACAGGTGATGCTAATAAAACGAATTTCAATCATAGACTGTCTTTGGCCCGGCGACTAGTCGAAAATGCCTTTGGTATTTTGACACAAAGATTTAGAATATTTCAAAGAAGAATGAAACTTGCTCCAGAAAATGTTGATTACATTATTCTATCTACATACGTACTGCATAATTTTTTATGCGAACAAAAAGATTACACAAGGCTTGTCAATCATAGTGTACAAAATGAGCAACCACATTTATTAAATCCATTGAGCGTTCAACCAGGAAGACCACCTAATGATGCATTTGCGGTAAGAGAAATGTTTAAGGAATATTTAGCGTCAACAGCAGGACGTAATTTTATAGGGCAACAATATTAGGCATAAATACCTACTTACACTATAATATACTTCTTATAATTTATCTAACATATTCTAAAATACCTACTAAAAACCGATAATCCCATTCACATGTAGGTACTTACATGTTGTCGTAAAGTAATTAGTGACACTTAAATAACTATTATACATGTAAGTTGAAATAAAAGTTACTACTTACCAGATTGTTTTATTTCGTCCGAAATGGTTTTCCAAATAATATTTTTGTATTTGTTATCTAAATACTTAGGATGGCTCATGTCGTAAATCACAGGGTACTTGCGCACACATTCTAATAATTTTTCGTCGTCCATTTTGCTGTTGAGCTGCTCACCTCACTAATATTTGAAGTTGACTGCTCTGCGGGCGCCCGGGCACATATGTTCATGTTACAACGTGTCGGGGCCGGACCGTGCCGGAGCCGGGAAACAATACCCACCGACATTTCAACGCCGTGCCCCGGCCGAGTCCCGGCGGCGCCCGGCCGGGGCACGGCCGAGCCACGGTCAGGCATGAATTACTTCATACAAAAAGTATACCATAATGTTTGACCGTGCCCCGGCCGGGATCCGGCTGTGGCCGGTCGCGACACGGTGTAGCGTGAATCATCCTTAAGTCTTCTAGACTCAATATATAAATAAGTTAAAAAAAAAAACTAATTTATATATTGAGTCTAGCATCCCATAATCTTTGGACTAATCTATTCCTAGAGTTATCTTGAGTAATCCCTTGAGTTATCTGCATTGCCACATCTCCAGAAACTTGATTCTGTTGGTTTTTTTCTATATCATCAGTTGGCTCTGGAATTGGAGTGTTCCTGGCATTTGCTATGTTGTGTTGCACAACACATGCATTTACTATTTTTGCTGCTGTAATAGGATCGTAATGAAGTGTCCTTTATGCTAACAAACACCGCCAACGTGCATTTAACACTCCAATGCATCGCTCAACAGAGTTTCGGACCCTACAGTGATGGTCAGTGTAATTTTGTTCTGGTGAACCCGGAGCCGCTCCCAAGATAGGTGTCATCATCCAAGGGCGCTGAGCATATCCAAAATCAACTAAAATATTAATAACAAAATAAATGTTTTCATTTTTTAATGTTTCCATAGCACATAACTCCTCCAGCCAAAATAATAATATATCATACCTAGTAAGTAACCAGCAGTGCTCTCCATTCCTTTCTAGACTTTCTAAAAAAGTTTTTATTTTTCATGGCACTGATTCCACACAAAGGAATCGTGTGAAGCTCCATCAAAAGATGCATCAGCATGTTATATATTTAAACAAGTATCATAAATCTGAAAGAAAAGTTTTATTTTAGTTAATCAACTGCATAATTATATTGGACTTAAAAATGCTACTACTTATCACTTACTATTAAAACATTTAAGGAATGATAGTTTTTTTCTCTTAAAATATGCTTCCTCTTTGATCAATTGGCCAGACCAAGGCCACATGTGTGCCATCAATGCACCCAATTATTCCAGGAAATCCAAATTTTTCCATAAACCTGAAAGCCATAACAAGGTAAAATTTTTACTCTTTAATTTTGGTATATACCAAACTACACTACAAAAACACATTCAAAACTAACTCTCTCATAATAATTTCCCTGTGTTGCCGAGATGAAGGGAATTTTACATACTTAAGAAATACTTCCCGGACATTGAGTGCATCAGTCACTTCATGTATGCACTCTGTAAGTACCAAGGAACTGGTGTATACACGCGAGGAAATAAATACTAGAGAAGAATTGATAGAGAGAATTAATTCAGTGTTTGAAATAATGAAGCAGGAGATTATGTTGAAAATAACAACTACAGAAGTTAGCAAACGGAGTCGTGCTGGTATTAGGAAGCGTCTCCGTTTGCTAACTTACTTACTCCGCCACAGTTATGGCGGCAAGTCCCCTCTTTGAGGCGTGGTTGGAAAGACCTCACGGCGTCCTCACCATCCGCATGACGCAGGTGCTCACCGAACACGGTAAGTTCGGGAAGTCCCTGCACCGGATTTGTGCGGAAGCGACGCCCGGGTGTCGTCACTGTGTGGACCGTTCGGAGGACACGGTGGAGGTGTGCTCCGCTAGGGCAGAGCAACGCCGTGTCCTCGTGGGGGCGATCGGCGGCGGCGATTTCTCGCGCCGGGCCTTGGTACAAGCCATGGTCCGGAGCGAGGAGAAGTGACAGGCGGTCGCCTCCTTCTGCGAAGCAGTAATGCTAGAAAAGGAGGCGGCCGATCGCGTCAGGCAACGGTTCTCACGCCCCAACCGAAGCCGGGATTCCGATCGCGATTTCCGGCCACCGAAGGCGCGGGCTTGCGGACGGCGAGCAATGGGTAGCCCGCCGTCCGACCGTCCGGTAACCGTCCGGACCGAGGCCAAGTCGTCGACGGCGCGTATTGTTCCACGCGCGCCTCAGGGAGATGTCAGCAAATCTAGGGGCCCAGCAGGGTCGAAGCCTACTGGGCCCAAGGGTAGTGTGAAAGCGAAGCCCGGGGCCCCGGGACGAAGGCAAAGAAGGAACAGGACTGGGTTTTTAGTCAGTAACAGTCTGACACTATATCTCGCTCCGCCCAAGAGCGGGATTTGTCATTAGATGATTTTCCCACCTAAAAAAAAAAGCATTTAGGTTGATATTATTAATAGTTGGTGTTATATATTGAATGAATCTTTGAAAACATCTTCTGCGTGATGAATCCAGCGGATCGTGTGCTGATAGGTAAGGTGACAGCACATGTACTCACGGTGAATTCTTGTTTGGTTCGGGCTTCTTGAGCGTCATCGAAACCAAAGAATAGGGTCTTGTTGATTTCGTCTCTAATTTCGGCTTCCTTCTATAATAATAAATAATAATAATAAAATAATAATATAATCGTTTAGGGTGAACCTGTGCTACAGGCGAGAGAGTGCTTAAATACAAAATAATAAATTAACTCTAAGTATGACTATTAAAAAAAAAACTTAACAAAATTTAGATATACGGCGAGTTTTATTTACAAACAGTAAGTAGGTCTTCTGTCTCTACATAAGATATGCTTAGGAAATATTGGAAAATCATCTTTTTACAGTTATACTTATTTAATTTGTAGATACTTAATATTCTATTAAATTTGTTGTACAGAAATGGGCCTAAAAAAGTAAAAAATCTTTTTACAAATACATATTTTGAGGATGCATTAGAATGACAAACAATATCATTCCGTCTCTTATTAGTAATTTCGGCGTTGAAGGAAAGCATGGTGTGCTGTTTTAATACTAAGTGCATTATGAAAAGCTGGCGAACAGAAAGCACGTTACGGGATTTGTATAACTGATCTGTAGGATAGAGAAAGGGAAGGAAATTGGCTACTTTTAAAATCCACCCCAGGAAGTGATACAGTATTGGATTACAGATTGACCTAGGGCTAAAGGCTAAAGCTCAACAGGCTGCCAAAAAATTGGGGATCTTAGCTAAGGTGAGACAGTACTTACGCCGGAACAGCTGCTCAAACTTTATCAAGTTCGTGTATGGAATACTGCTCTCATCTTTGGGATGAGTCTGCCAAATACCAGCTTGATGCTCTGGAGTCGATTGAGAAGCGAGCCAAGAGGATCATCGGTGATAATGCACTTGTCGAATCAAAGCTCCAAAGCCTTGAGCATCGACGCCGAGTTGCTGGCCTGTCGGTTTTCTATCGATTACACTTCGGGGAGTGTGCGTTGGAATTGCACAATTTAATTCCACCAAGTCCGTTCCATCATTGGACCACTAGACGTACGGCGTTGCGCCATCGGTACATGGTGGACATCCCACCCCTACGTACAAAGCGTTTTGGGAACACATTCATAATGCGTACAGGTAAGGAGTGGAATTCCCTGCCGGAGTCTGTGTTTCCTGATAGCTACGACCTAGGGGTCTTTAAGTCAAGAGTGAATAGGTTACTTCTAGGCAAGCGTGCTCCATCGTCGGCCACATCATCGCTTACCATCAGGTGAGATAGTGGTCAAACGCGAGCCTATCAATAATAAAAAAGTACTATTAGGTATTCTGTGGTATATGAAATTAAAAATAAATTTAAGTCAACTTTCATTAATTTGTTTTTATTGTTGTGAATGCATTATAATAAATAGGTACTGTAGTATTTGTAATGTTAGTAGCTTATCTAAACGGGAAGCATGCTAGGGATACATAGCTAAATCATAATAAGTACTAATATTAATCATTTATACTTAGTAGTATAGACAACTAGCTCAGTGTCAATTTTATCATCGTAGCGTAGGTAGCTTGGTAATCACTGGGTCGCGAGTTCGATCCCCAGACAAATTCAGATTGGAATATGCTATTCGCTACAGTGGATTTCGATACCAAGACTTTTGTACTAGCGTACCATTCAAACATTTTTCGAATCAGCGTGTTCGCGACAACGTCGTTCGATATAGCGGTTTTCGACTTAATGTGTTTTCGAACTGGCGTACCACTCTTTTTTTTTTTTCGAAATAGCGTGCGTCGCAATAACGTCATTCGAATCTTCATAAATATCACTCCCACCCTACATTGCCCCGTCATTTTCATACCTGCCGCCGCGCGGCTTGGGTTATTAATTGTGCCTCAAGTTGTTATTGTAACACTTACAAGTGTTATATTTTTTATGTTTAGTTTGAAAGGGGCTACATATTCGAGTGTTTTGTTTATTAGTATTCGACTACGGTGTAGAATTATGATACGCTGAATACAGAGATAGCGCGTTTTTGAGCACGACTTGTCTTTAAACGATCATACCTTAAAAATTAAAGCGAAGACATAGAGTTTTTTGTTTTTAATTACGATATTTACAATATGTAGATTAGGAAAATAAAGGTCAGTGGGTGGCCTTAGGGGCGGATAAATAATACCATACACCTGTCCATACAAAATACTTTATTTCCAGCCCTTTAATTTTGCACAAGAATCTGGCGGCGCGAGCCGTAATTCTAGTTAAACTTTACATGTCACAGATGCATAAATACCACATTTAGCCCTACAATTTAGGAAGTCTAATATTCTTACAAAATAAACAAAAACCATAACGATAGCATTTATCATTACTGAGAAATATAAAAAATAGTGCAACAGTTCTCATTCACACAGTGAAATCACCTTAGTTTTACAGATTTTTTTGTTCTACGTACCATACCATACAAAAACAACAATTACTAAGCAACATAGTATTTTAAAAGCCCTTTTTAAAAAGGTATCACACTTGTACATTGGATCGTTATACATAATGTATTCAAAACTAAACAAAAAAAACTACCCACCAAATGGCGGGCGGCTGGCAGGCTTAGTACACACTAAGTGCGTGATACGGAAATACGCTCAGTCACGGACAGCAGAAGTTTGTTATACAGGGTTGTTTTGAAACAAATTTTCATATTTTGTCAGATAAAGAATCGATAATACAATAATTTGGTAAAGTAAAATTACTTTTCAACACACTTGCTCAGAAAGTGACTCTTATTGCACTGCACTTAGGTATATAATGGCACTCGTTACCAAACTGTGACATTTTGATTACCATTACGCACTTGTGCTATAATGTAGTTAAAACCTTTTTGTTCAACCTCTGTTCGCAAAACAAATTTTGAATTCGAATAAAATTCCCATTAAGTTATTGCGTTCAATAGTATATACTTACATATTTCATCCAATTTACAAGTTAAAATAGACAAATTTAACTTGTACAAACGATTTATTTATTAAAAAACATTTAGTAAATAAATCGTACATTCAAATAAAATTTGTTTTTTTTTTGTGGTCTATGGCCGCCATTTTAAGATGCGCGCGGTTTTTGGCGTGATTTTTTTTATTCCAGTGAAGTTCAATGGCTCTATTAATTAAATTAAATACTAACAAAATCATTAGCAAATGTTACATCCGTATTCTATTGTCACTACGAAAGACATTATCGTGAAAACTTTTCGAGCAAGAAAATATAAACGTAAGACTAGGCAGTATGATCAAAATACCTTATCCTTCCTCTAGGGGTAAATAAAAAGAAATGATGCGCGCGGGCTTATGAAAACAGATTTTTTACCGCCATGTTTCAGAAATTTTTACTAGTTTTACTTTTGTTTTCTTCACAAGTGTATTGAAAAACGTCGTATGACACACGTGACTAATTAATTATTACCGTTCTTGGCTCTCTTAAGACCCTCGCCACGGCTCGGGTCTAAATACCGCCTCGACGGTAATCACTAACATTACACACTTATATCATAATGTACTATTTTTTTTTTTTCAATTTTTCCAACCTAAAAATAAGCAAAGTTAAATTAAATAGTACTGATCTCTTGCATTAATGAATTCACTTCAGTTTAAGTAAGGTACCTACTTGTCTACTTATTTACATGGTATGTAGAATGTGCGGTGAATTTGTGCATCCCTCGATGCACAAATTCACCGCGCAGCCCCCCTAGCCAAGTTACAATCGTTTCGTGTCGAAAAGCGTTCTCCAATCGGTAACGCCTCGCTAGCAATTGTAGAAAACGATAAGTTGGTAGCCATGTTGACGCGCGCCGGCCGCTCGTTCTACAATGTCTTTAGAAAAACGACCTATTCTTTAGTCTATGGCGAGCGTTCCTACAAACGTCAAACAGGTTTTTGGCGGAATTTCTTCGAGTGAAGTTCAGTGGTTGTTTAATTATTCGTGAATTGATTTCTAGTGAATATCGTGATGTAAAATTGGTATACCTAGTTTTTTATCTCAAGTGTTTGCGCAACTAGACAATTCGTGGAATCATTGAAAGAGGCACGATCTCGAGTGTGGAGTACCTCACCGAAGTTTGCCGAGAAGGTTGACTTGACACATTTGCTGCCAAATATTACAAAAATCCAAAAAAAAAAAAATGTGTACATCCATATTATAATTGTAATTAACCTTTTGACGTGCGTAATTAGAGACACAATAGTAAGACAATGGCTTGCGGGCGCCGGCTACCGCCTGAGCGTTAATGAATTAAATTAACTCTACCCTATATACGTCTGTGAATTAACTATTCATACGAAGACGTGGCTTAAATGACTTAGTATCCAGGCCAAAACATTAACAAATGTCAAACTAACGTCAAAAGCTGTGATGCCAGATCAAGGATCTTGTATAATATGTTTAATGTTTTGTATAATACCCTATGGACTTTACCTATTGACTCTATTCGCACATTTAAAGAATCGGTTGTATATTTTTTTTATCCGTCAACCCCACTAGCGTGGCGTGACATTCGTGCTGAGTAGGTACTTCATTCTTGTTTAGAGATAAGACGATAAGTAAGTTTTCTGTGATGAGTCTGAGTGAGCGAGGACTTCGTATCTTCGAATAAAGCGACTCGTATAATATTGATCGAACTTCAATTAAAGAAGTTCGTTTGATCTTATATTAGTTTTGTTTACAAAAATCCTCCAATTCCAATTTAAAATATAATGATTGAACGCACTAACTAATCTGCAAAAGCCAGCACACACACGAAAGCGCAATGCTGTACACGATATTATCAGAGTGTCTTCGCAATTGCCGTACCAATCTATACTCTCACTCGCTTGCTAAGAAAAGCAGGTTTTTACCATTATCTTACGCTAAAAAGTATCATATTTTTGGTCTTTGTGCCTTGGTGTTTGAAGTTATTTGCACCAAAAAAAAAAAAAGGGTACGGAACTACAGACGACGCTAGTGAAGATACTGATTCAGTAATGACGACTTGCTGAAATGGTATAAAACTGTTTTTTTTTTTTAATTTGTCTCATTAAAAAACTATTTAGCCATATGTCGGGAGTTTTTTTTTTTTTTAAAACCTTTATTTTACGGATATTTCGAGGAAGGTTTGAGGAAACTCGAGATAGTCGTCTGGCAACACTGCGTCAGACACAATATTGTGTAGGTACTTTTTGCTCGAGCGGAAGTTTTGTTAGAGTAAATGGAGTACTTTGTAACATAACTTTTGCATGATTGAGGTAGAATTGGAGTCAGTCTATTCTGTGAATAAGTGATAAAAAAAGGAAGCGAAATAAGGTAGGTACAAGTTTTCTTGTAATTCGTTTATTATAATAACACAGTGTAGAATGTAATTTTAAACATTACTGTGACACGAAATGTTACGATTATTTATTATCCTGCATATGTGAAAGATAACATAATTAAAAGAAGTGATTACTTTTATAGAATGGAATCTAGAACCCGAACAAGCCCAGAACAGTTCGCAGCCTTATTAGAATTTATGGAAAGGTACGTAAATTATTAGTTATTTCGTAAATATCTTTCTTTGTTATTTGAAAAGTTATACTCGACACCTGAAAAACTTAAAACATAAACAAACGTGCGCAACATGAACTAATATGGCTATTACGAAACAAAGAAATAAGACGACCCCCTGACTAAAACAATTGTTTGATTGCTAAATCAATAGTTTTGGTCATAAAATAGTTCTAATTTGTGTTCTAGGCATGGCGATATAAGTAGGCCCCAGCAAGGGCCTCAAGGCAGATTAAAAGCTGACAGACTGTGGCAGGAATTGGAGGAGATCCTTAACTCCATGGGTGGAGGAGTTATAAGGCCAACAATCAAATGGAAAAAAGTAAGACTCTCTCACAAAAACCTTTGTAAAATTTTATTTTATGTTTTTCCAAAACAAAACAATCAGGTTAATAATTTTCTTCAGGTGTGGGCAGACTGGAAAGCCAAAACGAAAAAAAAAAGCCTGGCTATACAAAAAGAGGCTTCTGGTACTGGTGGTGGTCCAAGCAGCAGGCAAACTCTCAATGCTTCAGAGGAGAGGGTGTTGGGCATAATGGGTTTGTCAGCAGTCGTTGGTCAAGCAGAAATTGAGGAGATAGGCTTTGATGTTAGTTTTAGTCCTTTGCTTATGGTGTTTGCTTATTAATGTATTTTCCTTTACAAAGAAGTTTTAATTTATATTCTTAATATTTTTCAGGCCGCACCATCAGAGAGAAACTCTCTACCACCACCAACCAGAGATACAGTCTGTCCATACCAAACTTCTGACACAGAGGAAATTGTGTTGGAATTTATTCCTTCATATCCTGTACAAGGTACCTTTTTTTTTAAGTTAAATGTTTTGACCAAATAATTAATTTTGCGTTAAATATAATATAACCATAATTATTTGTTCTCAGCAACAACAGCATCTACCGCCTCTTCAATGCCACCTTTCACTGGAGAACTGCAAACTCCAGTCCAAATGCCGCTGCCCAGCATTGCATCTGCACCAATGTCGTCAGCAGCGTCAGTCCAAACGCCTCTGCCCAGCACTGCGTCCGCACCGATGCCGTCAGCGGCGTCGCTCCAAATGCCGCTGCCCAATACCGCGTCCGCACTGTTGCCGTTAGCGGAGTCGCCTACCGCGTCCACGTCACGGGGTGTTCCGCAGCGTCAGCGGCGGCATCGTGAAAGTGCGTCGCCCGCGGTGACGCCCGCCACATCCACGCCGCGGCGCCGCAGGCTTCATCAAGCGCGTTCACGCCGTATACAAACGCCCTTTGAAAGAGCCACGAGCGAGTTTGTGGCTCTTGAACATCGTCGGCTGCAACTAGAGGCAGACCGCGATAAAAAATACTACGAGAGGGAGGTTGAAAGGCTACGATTGGAGGCAAAAAGATTGGAAAATGAATCAAGAAGAATAGACATAGACGAGCAGAAAAATCAAATTTTAAGTCGCTTAGGTGGTGCTGTCGACAATTTGATAGAGATGATACCACAGTTGAGACCATCATCACTACCTTCGACAGATATTATTCCATAAATAGTCTCATGTAGTGATCACTATCACTACATAAGACATTTTATGGAATAATGTCTCAGCTGTGCACTATTATAATATCCCAATGTAGTTATAGTTTTTGGAAATATTGTTTCCATTAAAAATTGTAATCTAACACACCTATGTTAGACTTTAATTTTTAATGGAAACAATATTTCTTATTAATTGTTAATCTTAACGACCTTTGGCACCCAAGCTAATATTAAACTTATGGGTGCACAGTGACAGTGATTTTTGATGGCGTTTTGTGGTTTTGGCCCCTGTGCGGTGACCCTTAGAGCTGGTTATAAAATTAAGGATTGTCTAATATTGTTTTAATTATAATTGTTGAAATCTAAATATATTTACACGTCATTTAGCTGATTATACTCTGTGATTTTCTGTGATATTTTACAATTTTTATATTTTAAGTAAATTGTTATTATTTGTTGTTTAAAAAAAAAGACTGACTACTACTACTAAAAAGTTGATTTTCTATAATATTTTATAATTGTTAGATTAAAAGTGAATTATTATGTCCATGATTTAGTAAAAGAAAATATCTAACTCATTGTTTTTTAGTAACGGAAGACTGATTTGATTATTGAAGTCATAGGTAAATTTTCTAAAATATTTTACAATTGTTTTTGTAAAAAAATTATCTTACTTAAATAATTACTTACTTAACTAATTACTATGGCATAAATTTTAATATTTAACTTTTTAATGTTGATTTGATTTTTTTAGATATTTTGAAATTTTTAAATTGTAAGTAAGTAAATTGTTTTAGTTTGATTTGTTTTTGTAATATAGGTATAAAGAGAAAGTAGTTTTAACAAAGTTGATATATAATTTATTAAATAAGACATAAATAAAAACTGAATTTTATTTCAATTAAAGGTCCTATACAAAGCAATTTTGCTGACTGTACTAATATGTCATTATAATGTACTACTATTTATTATGTAATTTATTTTAGTTGAAACAATTGTGATAACACGGGTTCAAAGAAATACCTGTGGTATTAGTCGACTGGTAATAAAACGGAATAAAGTTTGCTATTCCAGTCCAGTTCGTTTTCCCTTTCTCTGAAACTTAATTGTATATAATTTTTATTTATTATTTAATTATTAAATACTAATATCTAATCTACTATATTTAATTAGATTTTTTTATAATATTAAACAAACCCTTTGATTAATGTAAGAACTGCAACCAATATTTATGTACAATAATATTAAGTAGGTAATCGATTTTTATGTAAAATACTTTCTAACGATATACTATACCTAAATTAATGTATTGAGGGGATTGTAAAAAATATTGGACTACTAAAAAATCTTTCCTCCTAACCTACCATGCAGACCACTACCAATTTTTTAATCTACAAATATTTTAATAAATAAAAATAATGATAACCTTGTTTGTAATAAATGTTTTATTAATAATTTAAAACAATCTTACTACAACCTATTCAATAAACAGCTCAGCATGGCTCTTCCTTGGATTAGTTCACTTTGGCTACCTGTCTCGGTGGTTGTGGGATCTTCCATGATTATATCATCATCATCATGTGTAGCAGAAAGTAGTGGTGGTGGTGGCAAGCCAGCTTTCAAAGCTAAATTGTGTAACACACAACATGCCATTGTAATTTTGCTAGCTACATGAGGATGATAATGAAGAACCCTGTCTCTAAGCAAACATCTCCACCGTGCTTTGAGTAATCCAAAACAGCGCTCAATGCAGTTACGGGCTTGCACATGCTTCTGAGTGTACCGTTCTTCTCTAGTACCTTGAACTGCATTGAGAATAGGTATCATAAGCCAAGGGCGTTGGGGATATCCAGAGTCACCTGAAAATTTAATTTAAAACTAGTTAAAAAATTAGCTATTCACAGGCAAACCATACATTAGATCTTTTTTTGTTTTTTATTTACTATTTAAAATAGCTACCTAATAGCCATACTTGTTCATTATTTTGATGAAGTTCACGCATATATGGTTCAACAAGACTAGAAGACCATATATGTGAGTCATGAGTAGCTCCACCGAACTTGGCATTTACGTTTACAATGCGTAGATCACTATCGCAAATCTGAAAATAAAACTGTTATTAAGAAGTGATTTATCTAGCTTTAACATGCCAAACAGTATAAATAAACATTATATCTACCATTTGAACATTTATTGAATGATAGGTAAACTTTTCTATTAAAGAATAAATGCTCTTCATTGTTGGGCTTTACCAAAGCTACATGGGTACAATCTATGCACCCAATTACGCCAGGCAGGCCAAATCTTCTTTGGAACCTAAAACAATAATTGTTAATTTAATTAAGTGTATTACATTACCTATATCATCATCTGCCAAGCCTTTTCCCAACTATGTTTGAGTCGGCTTCCATTCTAACCAGATGCAGCTGCATACCAGAATTTCACAAGTAGCGACTGCGTTCCACAACCAATATAACTAAGCAATACGGTACTCTTTGGTTAGACAGTTTGTCTGACTTTTGGACCTGTGCGGCTATTATTATTTAACCTCGAGTTCCTCATTGTGTAGCATAATATGCACTTAATAATTTAAATATTGTTAAATATGCAGTTCTTACTCTTGTTTAATAAATGATCTGTCTTGTCGTGTTTTTGGAAAGACAATCCATTTTGCCATGATAGCTTGGTGGTTCAAAGCATCAACAACTTGTCTGATGCACCGACTAGCTGTGCGCTGGGCAAGATTCTGAGTGACGCCAACAATTCGCTGATAGGATCCAGTGGCTAGGAAACTAAGAGCGCACAACACCTACAAAAACACAAATATTGAGAAAATGAAATGAGAGCTAATTAAGACAAAAATATCAGTCAGATTATTATGCACTTACCTTAACTTTTAAAGGAATCTCGCTGGTTCCTTTTAATGTAGTTTTCTGGCGCAGTTCTTGACAAAGGGCTACGAAAGTCGATTTGTCTAATCGAAATTGCTGCACAAATAAATTTTCCGGCATTTCGGATATTGTTTCCATGCACTTACGATATACTTCTCTTTTTCAGCGCCTAAGCCACACTTCTTCGTTATGAGCGCATCGTAACATATTTAAAGTATGCATTATAAATCGTTAAATGCTAAATAATAAATATACTTTGTCTAAAATTATGGTAAATAACACTTTTCGGGCTCAACTTCAACACATTTGATTGAATCATAAATAACAGACGCCATTTTTTCTTGGGTCTCGACTGTCGCCTATTGATCGTTCAAAGACATCGACATCATTTCGTTAGCGCTTGTCAAAATTGTAACTTGGCTACCATTTAAACATTTTAACAAAGGATGTAGCGTTGAACATTGTAGAAACGATAACAATTCATTCTATATTTTTGAACGATGTGAACTTGGCTACGAATTTTCTATTACCACGTGACTTAACGATGAGATGATGTCATTCCCATACATTTCGCTAGCGTTAACGATTGCAGATTATCAACTTGGCTAGGGGTGCAGCAGATGCTACACCTCCACACCGTCGTGCGACGCACTTTGGCTGCGTGGCACAGTTTGCAGCGCTGCGGTCGCTTATTTTCTGCCGGCAAGTGCATCTGCGATGGTGCGGCTGGTGCTAAATAAAGGCCGAGAAAGTGCTCCGGTCTGCACATTTGCAGTAACCCCTGCACCAACTGCAGTCGCGTTTTAAGTGCGAATGTGGTTGAACATTACGAAAGAATTGTGAATTGATACGTTACCAAGTCGGCGGAAGAGTTTTTTATACCAAATGATATTTCTGACTCTCTCTATGGGGTAGGTATGCAGTATTTGATCTTTATGGTCTATCTGCCGCACTCAGAGACATTAATTAAATTAACCTTAATGAGCAATTAACTAATTAGCATTAAATCTGTTAATGAGAGCAATGCATCTCAGAGACATAGTTTAAGGGTTCATTAGTTAATGACAGCTTTAAGTATCCGTAGGGCGAAGCGTCGTCAAATCACGCTATCGATTACTTGTCGATAGAGCGTCCGTGTGACCACATAAAAAATGTTAAAATTTTATTTTAAAAATATCAATCTAAGCTCATCAAAACTGTGATTTATATTATTTTAAATGATAATCCGTTTGATTAATGATATTTTTTAAACAAAAAACAATGTAAAACACAATTTTTATTGAAGTAAAATATAAGCAATTGCGCTTTTTTTTGATGTCATGACCTACTTCTAATGTCAGTGTCACAACTGTCAAAGATGTTTTGATTTCGCGCAATATTCGAGTTTTATAATTATTATTTGTAATTTCATAATGTTATGTTATGCGGCTCACACACATCTTATTCCTTATTTATTAATAAGTCATTTGTTGCGGGACAACAAACACTATAGTAATTAGGTGTAAATATAAAATAACAGTTAGGCACTTTTATAGTTTTATGATTAGCTGCATTTTTGTTAATGTTTTAAGGGAACACATCATTTGTTTACCGTTAGGGTTTTTAGTGAACGCTGTAACTAACCTATTGTTTAATTTATAGTTAAATTTTTTTGATGTTTTACGGGAACAAATTTTGTTTACCGTTAGGGTTTTGAACACTGTAATTACTTACGTTTATAGTGTAGTTTTTGTTAATGTTTTACGTGAACATTCGGGAGGGAATATTTCGTTATAAAAGAGTCAACTTTACTCCAGGACGATCGTTTCATTTTCATGATTCTATGTGTCCATATCTAATTTCTAACTCAAATTCTTGTAATTTTGTCTTAGTGAATAAATAAATTGTTTTTAAAGCAATTGTGCTTCTCACTGCGTAACACATATACAAAATTATGAGTGTATATCATGGTAAGTACCTAACTCTGTGAGTCGCGTGTATAAGCTTTGTGTAATCAAAGGACTTTTATTAATTATTCTATTTTCACTGTAGGATCTACTACCAAAAACACCACGCAAGAGAGTGGCCAATTTTACCGCGGATGAAAAGGCTTTATTGGCACAATTAATTAAAAAGAGACCGATAATAGAATCAAAACTAACAGATGGGAAGTCTGTCGTCAAGAAGCAAGCTGCATGGGAGTTAATTACTCAGGAGTTTAACAGTAATGGTAATGTGCATAAGGTAGGATAAACTCACTATTATTTATTTATAGAAAAGATTGATTGTCGCTGAAGATATGCTAATATTATTATTCAAACTGTGTATTACAGCGTGAAACCACCACTTTGAAAAGAGCATGGGATAACATGAAAGCATTTACACGTAAAGCTCGAGCTACAGAAAGAGGTAGTTTATTGAGAACAGGAGGTGGACCCCAAGCACCTCCTCCACCGCCAGAACATGGAGCCATAATAAACATGGTTGAAGAGGTAGGTAACATAATATCTGAATTGCTCAGTAACAATTGTATGGCTGAATTATCTCAATCTGTTAAGTTTTATGGTATACATATTTTCTTAATTTTCAGGCTGCACCTGTGATGATTTGTGAGATCAAAAATTCATTTGATAGTGATGGAGCTATTTTACATGCAATAGAAAATGATATATTCGAAACCTGCACACCTGAGTTGACCAAAACTGGTATGTTATGTACCTATTGTTTTAAGTTATATGTTGACAATGAATCATTTCATACTTTCACACTCATTCTGTAACTTTTTTTAGATAGACTTGGAGAAAGTAATTGTTTTAGAAGAAAAGCCCATTCAAAAATTAGATAAAACCATCGCTCTTGAAGAACCAGAAAACAGCACAGGTATTAACACCATTAATCATAAATACAGAATGATTAGCTGCAGATGTGATTTTACTTTCTATCGCATGTGATTAAATAATTATATTTTTTGGGAAAAAAGTAGCGTTAATCTACTCAAAATTTCATTTGATATACCTAGTCAACTATTTAGACATAAAGCGAGTCATGCTGACCAACAAACTTTCCCCTTTATTTATAATATTAATGTGATTATTAACCTTATATTGAAATAATTGTTATTTTAGATTCCATCGGTGAAAAATATTCATCAGTGGTTAAGACTACAGATCACATGCGCAGACCCACAGACTACATTCGTCGGGAAGCTGTAATTAGAATTAAGCATTGTAGTACTAACCTTATCAAATAACAAATCACAGTGAGAACATAATTTTTTTGGCATAAATTTATATCTTATTCCTGCAATTCCGTTCTCTAAGAATACAGCTATGCGAGCAGCGCTGTAGACCGCGAAATTCAAATTTTCATAGAATTTAAATCAATCATGAATACAACCCTTTTGAGTTCATTTAATCTCATTGAATTACTGTTTGATGAAAAAGTCATTCAATGGGGTTAAATCAACTTAGAGGGTGGTATGGTATTGATGATTTTTATAATTCAGCAAAGCCATATAAAACCTGATACTTACCTGCAAATTCCAAAAAACGTAAGGAAATTTAAATTTCGCGTTCTACCCTGGCGCTTCCATCTTAAATTCTTTTTTTAAAGTAAGTATTACAAAATTGCCTAAGACATAGTAAAAACATTATTCTTATAAATAATATAATAAGTAAAATCACTGTTACGTAATCAGCAAAAATAAATGTTATCGTCGTTATTACATAAGTAATATTCTTTGTCGTTTTTTTTTTTAAATCTATCTTCTTCACTATTAATGACTCTGGAACTTCATCAATATCTTTTCTTTTAGTCGTTACAAAGGTAAGGCGCTGCTGTGGTCTTATGGTTTAAAAAAAATGATATTGAAGAATATACTATCTTCACTTTTTATTATTTTTTCTATGATCCCCACATAATACTTCCATTTTTTTCTTACCAAATATCTGACGAGTACTGAATCATTTAATTGGTAATTTTCCTTTATAGCAAGGATCTCTTCTCGAGTTTCGCATACTATTTCTTTACTTTCCTGTTTAAGTAACAGTTGTTCATCGTTTTCTTAGAGTTTTCTTTAGAGTTTTCCCTAGTTGTCATATTTTTTTCTTTAATAAAAACATCAATATCGTATTCGAAATTTCTTTCAACATGTCTTTCCTCTTCATTTTCTTTGAATTTTTCGTCTACTTTGTTTTCTTTCCCTTTGCTTTTTTTGCCTATACCTTTACCCTTATTACAGAGAGGGTTTGAATTCTTGTTAGAGAGTATATTTTCAACGGTAATTTTTTCACAATTATTAAGTTTTTCACCATTTTTAACATCATTTGTTTTTTTTCGTGACCTTAGTTCTTCGTTACTTATTTGAAAATCATTTTCAGAGTATTCATCCGTCAATTCTTCTAAATCAACACATTCAATATCAGAATCACTATGTACGCTCATAATGTCGGATACACTAGTTATGCTGTCAAGTGAAGGCTGGCGTTTTCGTTTTTTCTTATTTCTTATGCCTGAAGGGCCTCGTTGTTGTTCTTGTTGTTGTGTTCTAAGTATTTCAGAATCTTCCTCTTTTCTTACTCTTGTTGTTCTTTTTTTGTAAATTTTACTGTTTTTTTTAGCTATCGCTTTCAAACCTTGTGCTGTTTTCGTTTCTTCTAAAATTGTTTTACCCATTTTTGCAGTTATTACTTTAGCACCATTAGTGACACGTTTCTTTTTTGTCGGTTGATTATCTTTTTTGTCCTGTTGTATTTTTCTTAAAAGCAATTCTTCGAATGTGCATGATGGCTCGGGTAGTGGTTGGGCTTGAAGGAACTGTTGAGGTGCTTTTTTGATAATAACGTTCGAGATTATTTTTATTTTTGACAAATTTTTAGTTGGTGTTTCATTAGAATTCTGTAAACATATAGGTATTTGGGATGGCTGTTTTGCCACAAAATTCAACGTCTGAATATCAGATTTCGATACCTGAGACAACAAGGTAATCTCATCAGAGTTTGACGATTTCTTTAAACAAGGAGGTAGTTCGGTTGGCTGTTTGGCCACAAAACTCAAAGTTTGGATACTGGGCTTTGAAACTTGCAACAGTAAGGTATCGTTATCGGTGGTTGCTTTTCAAGAGCATCATTAGTGGTGGGAAGTTGATTGTTAAAGAAGCCAATACAAATTCCTTTCAGTGACTTCGGATTTTTGGGTGTTGGTTTTGTGGATGTAAAATGTATTTCTGATATCTTTTTTTGGAATCTTTTGTATGCATCTGGATCATACTTGTCCACAGGTATCACGTGCGAATTAAAAGGGAAAATCCCAGCTTTTCTAAATCCACTTTTGATTATATCGGGGATTGTTTCTTGCCAAGTATCTGCCAGCGTTTGAGCGAAAAATTTTTTTGGCATTTTTGTGCCAACATTTCTACGCTGCCACTCTACCAGCTTCGCATCCCATATTGACTTGAATGACTTGAATACTGCTATATCAAGAGGCTGCAGCAAATGTGATGTGTGTGGCGGTAGTTTAAGTATTGTGACACGGTTTCGGATTGCCAGCTCTACAACTCTAACATCGACGTGAGTTGAGTGACCATCATAAATAATAAGGACCGGGCGCTCTTCACCCAGACTTGGGATAAGAACTTTTTCCATATAATTATAAAAAATGTCGGTTTCCATCCATCCCTTAGTACTGGCTGCATACGATAATTCGAAATCGTAATCACCACCGTCCAGTTCAGCCATCCACTGATCCCAAACAAAGGAGATCGGCGATTCTTGGCCCCGATAGACAAAGTATTAGAACATTCGAAAAAATATTTAAATAGATATAAATCCTACTTTAATTTATAATTTCCTAAAAAAACCCAGGAAAAAAGAATAATAAAAATAAAGAAGTCAATTGATGTATTCCTCGCGTTGCAGTTGTCACATGTTGCCATATTATGCTATTTTTAAATAAAAATGTTTTTCCCATTAAAAGATTTCTATTGTAATGTTCAATTTATATTTCATTACACTTAAAAAAGTATTTTATGAGTTAATTGCGAAACAATGATTAAAGATAGAGTATTTTTTTTGTTGTTGTTATGTTATATTATTGATTTTATAGAAAAATCGATTTGCATTTTTATGAACTGCAACACTCGATACGGCTGTCACTTGTCAATCAATCGGTTGTCAACAACAGATTGCCGCGTCATAACGTTTCTTGCTCGCGTTTGTGCTCGTGTTGCGGACTAACGTTATATGTTTATTTTGTGTGCTACATTACCGACCCTTGCTGTGTTTTTGGACAATTGTAACCTGCCTTTCTGACCGACCCTATTTCGTTCTTGGACTCCGTTCTTCCTGAAATACCTGTTGACCTTTGCACGACTTTTGGACTCCGATTTTGCTTTTTGATATTGTATTGTACCTGTTGTTTACGATGGATAATCTCCGCTGCATTAATTGTGGCATATCAACTGCTCGCATGAGAAGAAACCTGCTGAACTCAATCGACATACTATCAGTGATTAGAGAATGGATATCTCCACGGCAAGTAAGTCTTATTTTATTATTTCAAGTGTTATTTTATTGTTATTTTAATTATTAGACATAAACACTCATTGCAAGATTGGGTTAAAATGACATACTGGTTTGTTTAATTGTAAAACAAGCTTGCATTCTTAACAAACAAACGCAATTAAAAAAACACACCAGCAAACAACATAAATAATGCACCACTATGTATGCATCTGCATACGCAGGTGCTTATCACTTTGGAACCAAGATATGTAGCAATTAGGTATTTGTATATTTATATTTAATCTATATTTCAGGTCACTGCATCGGACCATGTGTGTGACTCTTGCTGGATGGTAGCTACACAATCATTGCCAGGAACCAGTGCTGATTCGAGTATTGGATCTAACTTGAATGTTGGCCATCGTCATGTTTGCATTAATTGTGGAAGATCATTATTAGATCCCATACACTGACACAACATTCAACACAACGTGAAAGCCATGTTTTTGATATTATATCAGAATGGATTCGCCCTCGACAAGTAAGTACTTAATAATCTGACAGTACAGCTATTAAAAGAACAATAAACAAGTTTCTAGTCTTGGCTTGTAAATACGGAGTTATTACTCCCCATATAAATGAAACACATTCATTTTTTTTTCTAGAATAATATGTTCTACTGTAATAATTTTGATTGATTTTCAAAATAATCATTTTGTATGCGTAGTGTTATTGCTCCCCATATAAACAAGTTAATTTTTTTCTAGTGTAATCGCTGATTCTAGAATTTATCTGAGTTTGTGTTAGGATTTTAGATAGAATATAGATAAAACATTTTTTTTATAGGTAAGTGCTACAAGCTCTATTTGTCATCCATGCTGGCAACGTGCTGACCGAGCTCCACGTCTAGTCAGAACGTCAAGAGAGTCCAGCGACAATCCTATTCCTGAGCCCTCTATTGAGGTACCACCAAATGTTCGAGATCACATAATGATGTCTCTATATGCAAGAGCTGCAGAGTCACTAAATCGTTGCTTTGTCTCGGGCTGCCATCGCACTGAACGTCTTACCGTACCATTATCTTTAAGACAATTTCTACTTAAAAACTACAATTTTTATGTACCTAACAATAACCGTGCATGTTCTAGACATGTAAGTCAAGGTTCATGGGATTTTTTGAATAATCCCCCACACAATAGCAACCACATGTTTACTGCTTTGCAAATACAGGACTTGATGACTTTAAATACAAGTCCTGTAAGTATAGATTTTAATAATATTGAGAATATGCCAGACCATTTAGTTCACTATTGGTTTGGTCGAACTAAACAGCAATTCGCTGAAATTCTTAATGAGGTACCTCGGCTCTCACAAATGCGTAATGGATCGCTTGCCCTAGCAGCATATTTAATTAAATTAAGAACAGGGGACTCATTTGAAAGAATCTCTTCCTTAATTCAAATACCAACAAGAACAACATCCTCTTTAATATCAGGGGCTAGAGATTTGCTAGTACAGGACTATGTTCCTCTGCACTTAGGTTTAAATCACATAAAGAGGGAACAGATTGCACAGAGAAACCTTACAATACCCAATGGGATTTATGGAGACAATGATAGAACCAGAGCAATTGTGATAGCTGATGGCACTTATGTATATGTTCAAAAGAGTACCAATTACTTGTATCAAAAAAACACTTATTCTTTACACAAGTACCGAAACCTTGTAAAAATGTTTATAATTGTCAGCACAGACGGTTATATTATCGAAGTGCTTGGCCCCTATCCAGCAACGACATCAGATGCTGAAATAATGGTGAAGGAATTTCGTGATGAAAATCAACCCTTAAGAAGATTTTTTGCTCCAAATGATGTTTTTATACTGGATAGGGGCTTTAGAGACTCTCTGTCATTACTAAACGATTGTGGGTATCGTGCTTATACACCAGCTACAGTTCAAGAGGGTGAAACACAACTATCTACATTAGAGGCTAATCGTTCCAGGGCAGTGACAATATGTCGTTGGGTCATAGAAGTGATTAATGGTAGGTTTAAACGCGACTAAGATTTTTCGTCAAGAATATTTTAATGCCGCATCTCGCAATTTAATGAAAGATTTTTCTGTTGCTGCTGCCTTGATTAATGCCTTTCACCCTCTTATCGAAGACAGGAATGATGCTGGGGAAATTCTGAACATAATAAATCAGAAAATGTACACTGAAAACAATTTAAGTACTGTTGTTATTAATAATAACTTAAATAGGAGACGAACGAATTTCCAAAGAATAAATGTTGATGACACTAATGTCAGTGATTTTCCCCGGCTCACCTACAATGAGCTGATATTGGTATGTTTAGGCACGTACCAAATAAAACAGGCACGTTCCTATTACGGCGAGCATATAAGAGCCAATGGCTCTTACACAATTGAAATATGCAGAGAGGTTGACAGCAGTTTACTGAGAGAGCTGTCGACTGAAAATAGTGTTTGGCTGCTAAGAGGCAAAATTCAATCGCGCCATATAGGCCGTAAAATATATTTTGTTTATATTTTGGTCGACGGCTCTCTTAACGGTAGGGACGCAATACTGCAACACTATTGCAATTGCAATGTGGGCAAGAGAACAGTAGGCTGCTGTGCACACATTTTATCTATAATATGGTACTTAGGGTGGGCTAGGTACCAAGACAATGTTGTACCTCCCGCTCAGCATCTCGATAATATATTAATCACCAATGATGATGTGGAAAGCAATGAATAAAATATTTTCAGTTAATTTGAATTCGTATTTTGTCTTTAAAATCCCTGATCATGTACAACTAAGGAATATAAATTCAACATTCTGTAAGTCAGTTTCACCTCATATTAAAATCACTAAAACAGAACCTAATAAAAGAGCGGGAACAAATGATAATAGGATTTATTGACTACGGTCTGAAATAAAGTTTTTTTTTAATTTTCATACTATCCCATGTTATATCGAAAAACTAATTACACAGGGCTATAGACTAATATCACCCCTCGAAAACCCAAATTATTTCATTTTTGTTTATTGAGGCCTAATTTATTAGGACTGTTTGCGGATCTCTTTTGCCTTTAAATACAATTAAAGGCGGCAACTTCTTGCCACTAGCGCTTGCTCCTGTCAACATGGTGATGTTTTCTTTTCCACTCCCATGGGTGGTCCTCGCACAAGGTTTGTTTATTTGTCCAACTACTTTTGTTCTTGATGGATCCAGGCATAACGAAGTCTCATCTAAGTTCCAAATGAATTGAGGACTTTCAAAAAGATCCAAATCTTTTAGAGTATTTTCCAGCAAATCGAAATATTCACCAATGACGAATGGATCTGTCATTTTTCTTCTTACAAATTCTACAGGCTGTGCTTTTTTAATTGATAACCGATGTCGTTTCCGGAAATTAATGAACCAATCTGTGCCTGGGACATTGTTTTTAAATGGTGTTTTAATCTTATTCACCCGCACATATTCAGCGACAAGCTCCATAATTTCAAACCTAGTTAGGCCATATCCCCATTTTTCCATAACTCTAACAGTTTCTGCTAATTTTTTCTCATCTTCTAAGTCTATAACAGTTGGCCTACCTGCATTTGGTCTGGTAGTTTCTTTACCTTGTTTTAAGTGTTCATGAAGAGTCGTCATGGGAATCTTGTACTGTTGCGTTGAATGGAGAACTTACGCAATATAGAGCTATATTGCGTAAGTTCTCCATTTTTTACCTTTGCGATCGCTTGAGATAAATCTTGTGGAGTGTAAGATTTAGTTTTCTTTCTTATATAAGTTCGCGGCATGATGGCTCTGAAACAGAAATGAGTGCTTACTTACCCACTTACTTAACATCATAATACCTGCCGGCGTGCCTAAATTTCACAAAAAAAAAATGCGAATTCATTCATTCTAAATTAAAATTTTATTTAAAAAAGATACTTTAAAAACGCAATAATATGTGTGAAAGTGGATGCCATTTATTTGGTTTATTGGTCAATAATATAAAATCACTTTCAAACCCAAGTTTTCCTAGAAAGACCGAAATAATAATTTAATTTTGCACACTTCGTGTAATGTCATGCAAAACATCTGATCGAACAGATTGAGAATCACTGTCAATTTCTATGGAAAAACTAAGTGGGGTTATTGTGTAATGATTATACATCGGAATCACCCCAGAGGGGTTATTACGAAAAAAAATTGAAAACAGAGCTAGGACGTTGTTTTTCTCTCACGAATTCGTTAAAAACTACAACGTATCGTAAAAACAAGCACTTATTCAAATAACTTACCAGAATTCCGAGAAAATGATGTTGGGGTTATTGCGAATCTACAAAAAAGGGCGCGAAAAACACTCTTTGGTAAAAGTTGACACAACGCACGTAATGCTGACACTGGCTTCTCACGACGACTGACGTGGCAAGGAAAATACAATACAATGGCGGTCTTATCGCTAACAGCGATTTCTACCAGACAACCTTAGGATGGACTGTAAGAACTTAACATAAAAAAGGGGGTCATGTGTTCCCAATTGCCCAAAGATCTTTCTCCAGTTCCACATAGATCTGAAACAAATAAAAAAGTGCTACTTAATATAAGAACTTAAACATATTTCCACTTTAACAGACTAGCAGTAACATATATACAAAAATTCAAAACTGACCTTAACTCATCCGAATAAAGATTGATTCTTCTGCCACTGGATCCAGTAGGCCTGGGCATCGCAGGAATAATATCATCTTCTTCGTCCTCCGAAGTACTAGCGATAGCTGGTAAGCTACCACTACAGCCTGCTGCTACTCCACTGGGACCAGCAACCGGTTCATCGAAGACCGACGACACACACGGGAGCACAAGTGGCTCATTTGAGTCCAAAACTTGCACTCGCGAAGTAGGCATAAGCGGCTCTATTAAGTCTATCACTCGCGCACTACTTGAAGAAGACACAGGCACAGAAGAGGAGGCCGTGACAAGCGGCTCATTTGAGTCCAACACTTGCACATCACTCGACTCTTCAGACACAGGCACAAAAGAGGAGGCCGTGACAAGCGGCTCATTTGAGTCCAACACTTGCACATCACTCGACTCTTCAGACACAAAAGCATAGGGCTTCGGAGACGCCATGGTAGTCATACGAACGCAACTTGCAGGGCAACAAACGAACGATGACTGACATGACGACTATAAAACAAAATGGGATCGCTTAACGTTTCGTTCCGTTACTCAGTGAAAACAAATATTTGTTATTTTTTATGTAAATAGTCAATGTAATTGCTTGTTACTGCATGTTTTTTGTGCACATTCATTACATACGTACTGCTTGTTACTGCATGTTTTTTGTGCACATTCATTACACCAATAAATGAATTTTGAATTTTGAATTTTGATTTTTTTACGTAATTTAATATGTGAAAATAAAATTATATTAAAAAAAATATATGACAAAATTGAATTAAACAAACTACAAACAAGCGTGGACGCGTAACGAAACGTGAAACGTCAACTTTGACATTTACAATGACAATTTATCTAACCTGAATGGCGTATTATTTTACAATATTTATGGAACTTTGGAAAATTATATCTCGTAAAAGGTGAGTTTCCGCAACTTAATATTTTGCAAAAGCTTTCTATTTATGAGTACTATCTACAATAAAAAAATGAACTTCCAAATCGACGGTCCATAAAGGAAAGTTTAGCCCAAAACTTGAAAAAAATAAATAGATACCTCTTTCCATTCGGAAAGTATATTAAAACAAAATCACAAAATATAACTCTTAAAAATAAAGCAATCTTTCTTCATTAAAAACTTTCTTATAAAATATTGTAGTCCGTAAGCTGTTGATCCCCGCATTAACGCCGGCGTTCACGCGCCATTGTCTTACTATTGTGTCTCTAATTACGCACTCAAGGAAACATAAATGTAAAACTCAAATCTAAATTCTAAAAAACGAAATTCTGCATCTAACAGGTACTTTTTAAGACCATAAAATCAATAGTAACCACCCAATAGAATCTGCTATCATTTGGATCTTTCTATCCTTCATCAGTTAGTCATCTTAGTCGTAATCATCTAATAACGATTTGTAATTTTATTTATTTATTTAATCAATTAATTACAACGGTTAAACAACCAATTACAGTAACTAAACAAAAACTTTTAAGTTATAAACAACATTTACTTTCATCAATTCCTTTCACAGTACTTCTGACATAACAATAAAATCATCTTCCATTCATCCGCAAACAGATCGTTTGTTGGATAAGAATCCAAGAGATCATTTAGTGCAGCCAAAGTGCGAGGTATTGGAGACTGCGCACGGGCATCAGTGCGACACTGAGGCACAGCAAACATTCTGTGCTTTTTGCCGCGGCAGTAATTGTCCGGGACAAAGAAACGCGCTAGCACAGTAAGCAGATCAGGCGCGTCAATAGTGCCACGGAGCGTCTAGCAGGCTATGGTGAGCTGATCTCGCGCTCGTCTTACCTCTAGTGAGTTATATCCGAGGCAACTCAATAGAAATTTTGTCGGATAGAGGTATGGATAATAGCCGTGTTTCCGCTTGTACAGGAACCTAACCTAATTAATCTACTATATATAAAAATCGGGTATAAAATTTTTCCGTAGTAATTCGCTTATCCTCTTCTTTTTATTTTCACTTAATTTTATTTTTTCGGTATGCAGTTTGGGGATTGAGACTTTTTCAAGATTAGGCATTCGTTTTCTTTTATTTCTCATATTTATACACCTAAAATTTTCTGGTGTTTATGATGTTTTGAAAAAAAATGAAAAGGTTTGTCTTTACAGAATCTTAATACCTTAACTTCGGTCGTTCCAAGAAACTTGGTTGCGCTCACCGTCTTCATTAAAGTTATAACCCCACTGGCCTTGTAAAGATTTTAAATCCATGAAAAAGTCATAATTCAACTCTAGTACCTATAAGGCTTCCGCCCCAGGACCCGACGGCTTGCCTGGGAAAGCCTGGGTCCTGGCCATGGAGGCTCTCGGGTCTCGATTAAGAGGGCTCTTCAGCGCATGCATGGAGAGGGGCCAGTTCCCACTTCGCTGGAAGACGGGGAAACTGGTCCTTATCGCGAAGCCGGGGCGCCCTGCGGACTCTCCGTCCGCCTACCGGCCCATTGTGCTGCTCGACGAGGTGGGCAAGCTCTTTGAAAGAGTAATTGCAGACCGCCTCGTCGCGCACCTAACACGGGTGGGGCCGGATCTGGCGGACGGCCAGTTCGGCTTTCGCAGGAGGCGCTCCACGGTGGACGCCATCATGCGCGTGCGAGCTCTCACGACGGGGGATGCGGTGTCCCAGGGCAGGTGTGTCGTGGCGGTGTCATTGGACATCGCTAATGCCTTCAACTCCCTGCCCTGGAGTAGCATTAGGAGGGCACTCCGGTATCACCGGGTGCCCGACTACCTCTGTCGTGTGATCGAGGCCTACCTTTCGGACAGGTACATCATCTACCCTGGTCACCAGGGAGAGTGGAAACGGCGAGAGATGTCGTGCGGTGTTCCGCAGGGATCGGTACTAGGACCGCCCTTGTGGAACATTGGCTACGACTACGTGCTGCGCGGCGACCTCCCTGACGGGGTCAGCGTGGTCTGCTACGCAGACGACACGCTGGTCCTGGCTCAGGGAGACTCGTACCAGGCGGCGGTCGAATTAGCGACACGCGGGGTTGCGATAGTCGTTGATAGGGTCCAGCAGTTGGGACTCGAGGTGGCGCTGCAAAAGTCCGAGGCCATGTGTTTTCACGGCCCTCGGAGCGCGCCGCCTCGGCGCTCCCAATTAACGGTAGGAGGAGTTCACATCGGTGTCGGGTCGACAATGAAGTACCTGGGACTCGTCCTCGACAACCGGTGGAATTTCGAGGAGCACTTCCGACGTCTGGCTCCCAAACTGAATCGGAATGGGGCTGCCCTCAAGCGGCTCCTGCCCAACCTCGGGGGTCCAGACGCCTCCTGCCGGAGGCTCTACGCAGGCATCGTCCAGTCCATGGCCCTTTATGGGGCGCCGGTGTGGGCGCCGTCACTGCGAAAGCGACCAGCGGCCCAGCTGAACGCGTGCCAGAGGGTCATGGCCATACAGATGGTGCGGGGATACCGCACGGTTTCCCGCGAAGCGGCGAGCCTCCTTGCTGGCCAGCCACCATGGGATCTGGTGGCAACAGGCCTTGCACGCATGCACGATCTGCGCGTGGAGATGCAACGTCGGGGCGAAACTCCGCTGCCACGACAAGTTGCGGCATGGCGGACAGAGCTCCGGCGGGGTCTCATGGTGGAATGGCGACAGCGACTATCGCAACCCAGTGCTGGGCACGCCATAATTATGGCGGTAATTCCCCTCTTTGAGGAGTGGCTGGAAAGGCAACACGGCGTCCTTACCTACCGCATGACGCAGGTCCTCACCGGACATGGTAAGTTCGGGAGGTTCCTGCACCGGATTCGTGCGGAAGAAACGCCCGGGTGTCACCATTGTGCGGACCACCCGGAGGACACGGTGGAGCACACGGTGGAGGTGTATCCCGCTTGGGCAGAGCAACGCCGTGTCCTCGTGGGGGCGATCGGCGGCGGCGATCTCTCGCGCCGGGCCTTGGTACAGGCCATGGTCCGAAGCGAGGAGGAGTGGCAGGCGGTCGCCTCCTTCTGCGAAGCAGTAATGCTAGCAAAGGAGGCGGCCGATCGCGTGAGGCAACGGTCCTCATGCCCCAATCGCCGCCGGGATTCCGATCCCGATTTCCGGCCATCGTAGGCGCAGGCTTGCGGACGGCGAGCAATGGGTGGCTCGCCGTCCGACCGTCCGGTAACCGCCCGGACCGAGCCCAAGTCGTCGACGGCGCGTGCTGTTCCACGCGCGCCTCAAGGAGATGTCAGCAACTGTAGGGGCCTAGCAGGGTCGAAGCCTACTGGGGCCAAGGGTCTGATTCTGAAAGGAAGACTCGGCCCTGGTACGAAAGGCAACGAAGGAACAGGAGTGGGTTTTTAGTCAGTAAAAGTCTGACACTATCTCCCGCCCCGCCCAAGGGCGGGGGATGTCATAAGATGATTTTCCCACCGGAAAAAAAACTACCTATAAGGCTTTCCAGATTTTTTGGCAGTTTTTATCAGGGCAACATATTGATGAGAAGTGTAAATAGGTCCAGAAGGTTTTTTTCACTTCCTTCTCAATCAAACTGTGTACGTTATCACCCTCGTTTTGTGTGTGCCCTCGAATAAGAAATTTGTGAGTTTTACTCATTATATTTGAAAAGTAAGACACTGTAAAAAGTAGTGCTTGGCGCTATGGTGACCTAACACTCTTTTCGCGTATTGATGGTAGGATATGGTTTGTATGGTAAGTTAAAGTCTCAAATTGTAAGGAAAATAACTGTATTACACTAAATCACTACAACACTTAGTTACTAGACAGATAAAATGGTAAAATGGTAACGGTAATGGTTAAATGGTAATGGTTTTGAGTGCGTGTAGCTCTAATGAGATTCGAACGCGAACTAGTCCACATTTTGGTGAACGGGCGAATGTGCATACTTGCATTCGATGCAATTATGCATTTTCGCTTAGTGTTCGATTAAAACTCGAACATATTCCCGAGAGCGAGAAGAAATGCGGGATGATTGCTAAAAACTACACTATGATAATCAAATTCGATTCTAACAGATAATCTTAACTGGTAAGTACAAAAATTATGAGTAAGTAAAGTATAAGCTTCTTGGTCTACTTATATAATCATAAATTATTAAATATATTGACACCGATTTGAAGTTACACTATAGAGTCTTCCAAAGTTAAATCAATATATCGATTGCGTGTGTTCATATTTTTGCCACGTTTGATCGCACTATAGCTCGCACTGGGCCACCGTTTGGCACAATCGTGTAAACGAAAACCGATTTCACTTTTATCCTTTAGATCTTTGGCACTGAGCACTTCACTATAATATGATTCGTGTCTTCTGGCTGGATTCGGTGTCAGTGAAGCCGCTGCAAACTCCTGCTGGCGGCAACTCTCGCTGTGGCGTCGTGGTTTTGGAGGCGGTGCGGTCACCGTGGTCTGGTGCTGGTGAGATTCATCGCCACGGTATCCAGCTGCGGCCCCTCGGCACAGGCGACATCGCCCGGTCCGCCACAACCAGGCGGCTGCTACGCATATAGCGATTGACATCAACACGTAACAAATTACGTATTGGTGGATATCATGTGGCGATATGTCGTCTATTTCTGAATCGCTTTTCTTCAGTTTTTCTATCGCCTCCCCCAAACTGGTCATGGATATGGTTAGGTTACCGTCATCAGTCTGTCTTTCGTCTGGGATCTTGATGTTAACCAAGTGATTAATTTGATCAAGTTCAGGCATATAAATGGTTGGTGAAACGTTCATTTGGTTGGACTGATGGCGTATTGAGTATAATGCGAAATCCTTTCCTTTGATGACGCACTCTTGACCTATGCCAATGACCCCGGCTTGGCTCAGCTGACGGACTGTAACATGGTCGCCGCATATTATTTTTATTGTGTAGGTGTCACAACAAAAGTAAAAGTGCTGAGAAGTCAAATGTAATTCAAGCCATACGTTTGTGCATTTGGTTTGTTTTACTTTACATTTGTTGGTTTCCGTGTTCTTGTCGCAAAAACTTTCGTCATTTTGAAGATCTGTTATTGGTTTTAGCAGCTGACACATAAAGGTTGTTCCATGGTGTAGGCATGCCGTGAGCTCTTGTGTGGACATGCTAAAGAAGGAATCCTTCTTTAGGTTGACAGCTACGTATTCGGATACTGGTATGATTGTGGTCTTAATGGTGTTTGTTTGATGCGGTACAGGTATTATCTTGTATAATTTGAAACTTTCTCTGGATACTAGTGGAAAGGTAACTTCAATTATAACAAACTTTTGAGTCGCTCTAGCTTTGACTTTCAATAGTTTGTAAAGGTACTGTAGATCTGTGTCTAAATTGGTGATTGGTAGTGTGAGTTCGCTTGGCATCTGGCCATATATGGTTTGGAGTTCCCGTTTAAGTTGCGTTGGTGGCAGTAAATGTATACTTATTTGCCCGTGATAAATATCTGTTAATGCGTCGAGCAATGTGTCTTGAAGTCGTCTCAATCCTTGTAGCAAGCTGTTTCCAGACATCGCTGACAATGTGAAGTCATTGACGTATGAAATGTTTTGTATTTCGCGTTGGAGAGTGCTCGTGTTTTCTTGCAAATCCAAAAGCTTCTTGTTTATCATTTTGTGCTGTTTGTTTACAGTGATTTCCATCCTCTTCATGAGGTTGAACTCTGCTTCGATTATGGAAGTTTGGTTTTTCCATAGATTGGACAGGTGTTTCTCATCGCGATGTATGGTTTCAATGTCCTTTTCATATTGGTCAGCGAAACGTGAGTCCAACACACCGAATAAGTCATTCGCTAGATATCCGATACCGTTGATTAGACCTCGTCTGTGCCGCGCCGTCTTCCCTGCGGCGCGTCGCTGTCTGGCGTGGACATCAAAATGCTGTGTTAGCAAAAGTTCATTGTAGTACTCCAGTTCCTGGTAGTTGTGACGGGCTTGCTGCACGATCGTATTACAATGACTTTGTGATTCAATCTTTGCGCACAATCGTTCTTGATAGTCCGCTATTTTGTTATAGATGGTTATGCCTGCCCAATAAGGTCTCATGTCGTAGTACATGACTAATGCCCATTTGTCCCTGATTAGTTGTACCTTTGAAATAGGATCAAAATAAAGTGTCTGGTTGTTTGGAAATGGTTTGACGTCGTGTAAACCGTAAGATGGAAGAATCAGCATGAAAAAATACAATAAAACAGTTGCTACAGTTGCGATTTTTGATCTCGGTTTTCTATTCCTTTTTGTCAATTTGGTTGTTGGTTTTACATCTGGTTCTGGTGTCGTTACGTTGTTTTGGTTTACAGGCAAAACTGAGAGTTTCACAATAGGACGTTTCATGACTCCATTTTTGGTTTTTAATGAAACCGCTCTGGTTAGGCCGTCATTTCCTGGGTGTGTGTCGACCACCCGTCCAAGAGCCCATTTTCCTGGAGGTAGATTCTCATCGTGAATTACCACTAGATCTCCAATTTCGATGTTTTTTTGTGGTTCCATCCATTTGCTTCTCGATGAGAGTTGTACCAAGTATTCAGTCTTCCATCGTTTCCAAAGGTCTTGGAATAATTTGCTGGTTAGATGCCATCTAGTTCTAGCATCTTGCTCTGTTTCTATTACAGTTGTTCCTGGTCTTCCTGATAAGAAATGAGCTGGTGTTAGGAAGTTCACGTCGTCAGGATCCTCGGATAACGCGCAAAGAGGTCGCGAGTTGAGGCACGCTTCTAGTCTAGCTAATAGTGTGGTGTACTCCTCGAAGGTTAGTCTTTGTTGACCGATAACTCTCTTGAGATGATGTTTTAAACTACGTACTGCTCGCTCCCATAGCCCACCGGCATTAGGCCAGCTAGGCACATTAAAGTGCCATTCTATTCCCATCTCTGCTATCTCGGTCATGAAACTTTCACTGAACCCTTTGCGAAGTTGGTTGAATTCTTCCTGTATCATCCTGTTTGCTCCTACGAAGTTAGTGCCATTGTCACTGTACATATGTCGCGGCGCCCCTTTTCTGGCTGCCATTCTGGTTAGAGCTGCCAAGAAGGCAGAGCTGGTCAGGTCTGACACGAGTTCTAGGTGAACCGCTTTCGTGACCATACATACAAAAACTGCAATGTACCCCTTTGTGGTTTTAATTCCCCGTCCTTTGTTTGCCTTGACCTCTACGAAGCCGGTGTAATCTACGCCACAGTGAAGAAATGCTTGTTCTGGATTCACTCTTGGTTCTGGTAAGTCTCCCATAAGCTGGTGTTGCCGCAAGGGATTTTGTTTCCTGCATGTGACACATTTTCTTATAAACTTTTTTGTAGCCATGTATCCGCCAATTATCCAGTACTGTTGTCGCAGATTTGCTAATGTTAAACGCGCTCCGCCATGGAAGGTCAGTTTATGAGCTTGATCGATGAGCAATGTGGTTAGCTGATGATCGTGAGGTAAGATGATAGGATGTTTCATCTCCGGACTTATATGGGCGTTTTCCAGTCTCCCGCCCACACGTAACATTCCGCGTTCATCTATGGTTGGGTTTAAACTCAAAATCTTGCTTTTGGAGTGCACTCTTCCGTGTTTATTCAATGAATCTACGTCGTTTGCAAATTCTGCTTGCTGAACGTTTTTTATTATCAGCTGTTTAGCGCGACGAAGTTCATGTAATTCGAGGTAGGGTCGGCGGTCTTGTTTATTCAAAGTAGGCAATCGCAGTATCCATGCAAAAATACGTATGATTTTTGTAATGGAGCTGTAATTGCTGATCAAATGGTTAATAATTGCGGTGGTCAGGGATTCTGTTGGTTGTTCAATGACTACCGCGTTGGTTTGTTTTAAGAAGGACGTCTTTACTTCTAAATTCGTCTCATAAATGGTATGATGGTTTTCTTGGTTTGTGTATGATGATAGCCACGATGGTCCTTGCCACTATAATTTGTGGTCCTTATGTTGCCGGACAGTCAAACCACGGCTTGCACAGTCCGCTGGATTGTCTGTCGTCTTCACATATTGCCAATGTTTTGATGGTATGGTTTTGGTGATTGTTGCTACCCGATTTGCTACGAATGGTTTCCATCGTGCGGGATCTCCTTGTATCCATCCTAGGACTGCAGTTGAATCAGTCCAGCAGTAGACATCCGTAGGGTAATCTTTTAAACAGCCTCTGACTTTTTGCATAAGTTGTGCTAACAGATGAGCGCCCATTAGCTCTAGTCTCGGTATTGATAAGGCTTTGCTTATGGGTGCTAACCTGGCCTTCCCGGCAACTAATGTAATGGTTGTCTTTTCTTCATTCTTTACCTTACAGTAGATTACACACGCGTATGCCTTGTTGGAGGCGTCGCAGAACCCGTATAATTCTATATTTTGGTTTTGTCCCATTCCTAACCATCTGTTGACTTCTATACTGTTTATTTCCGGAAATTCTTGCTTTAATTTAGCCCATTCCGAGTTCATTGCCTCTGGTAGGGCATCATCCCATTTTATGTTTGACAACCAGACATTTTGAAACAGGAGTTTCATGGTAGTGCTCAAGGGAGTTAACCACCCTAATGGATCGAACAGCTTGGAAACGTCCGAAAGTAAAGCTCTTTTGGTTATAATTGTAGGTGATTCAGGTTCTATCTTCGAGTTGAAGGTGAAATTATCTTTCTGAGGGTTCCAACGGAGACCTAATGTTTTGGTAGAGTCGTTTTGCTTGAACTCGTATGTTGACTGGTCACATTGCTCTCTCTCTAAATCGGTTAATAGCTCTGGTTTGTTCGAAGTCCATTTTCTTAGATTAAATCCTCCCAATCGGCATAACTTGATGAGATCTGATTTCAGTTTATTTGCTGCTTCCATTGAATGGCGCCCTCCACAAAAATCGTCCATGTAGAAACTTTCTTCTAATTCTTTTGCTGCATCCGGAAAGTTTTGTCTCTCATCAGATGCTAGCTGCTTTAGGCACATCATCGCTAAGAAGCCGGCTGGTTTGGTTCCATATGTTAGCGTGACGAGTTGAAAGGATTTTATAGGTTGGTTGTTTGATTCTCGCCAAAGTACTTTTTGGTAAGCTTGATCTTCATGGTGCACTCGGATCATTCTGTACATCTTCTCGATATCGGAAGTATATACAAATTGAAATTGTCTCCATTCCAAGATAAGCTCTTGAAGATCCTTCTGTATATTTGGACCCCTGTACATGACGTCATTTAGACTGTACCCTGATGAAGACTTTGCCGAGGCATTGAAAACTACTCTAAGTTTGGTAGTGGTAGATTCTGCCCGAATTACTGCATGGTGTGGTAAGTAATATTCAGGCTCCTGGTTATTGCTGCATGGTGTCATGTGATTTAATGGAAAATATTCGTCCATGAATTTTTTGTAATCTGATTTCAATTCGCTGTTCTTCTCAAATTTCTTTTCTAAGTTCCGAAATTGAGCTAATGCCTGTGGTTTAGTTTGACCTAATTTGTCTTTGTGTTCTGGCTTAAGCGGTAATCGTACTTCATACCTTCCGTCTTCAAGCCTCTTAGTGGTTTTGATAAAGAACTGTAAACACTCATGGTCGTCGTTGGACATTTCTATCTTCTGGTTAATGTCTTCGTTCTCCCAATATTTCAGAAGGTCTTCTGTGTTGTTGAGAACTACGTTGCATTGGTAGTGTGTTTTCATGGATCCACAGAGTAGCCATCCTAGTTGCGTCTGTTGGGCGATTGGTTGTTTGTCATTGTCTCCTCTTAAGATTCCTCCTAACACAATCTTGCTATAAACATCTGCCCCTAGAAGCATGTCTACGGGTCTGCTTATATGAAACTCTGGATCGGCTAATTGTATCCCGTGTATATGGTTCCACGTTGTTGGTTTGGTAAACGTATTATTTGGCAGTCGCTTGATCAAGTTGTTCATGACGATGACGTTCGTGTCACAAGTAAATTCGCTATTTGCTGACTGCAGCGTTACTTGTAAAATTCCCTTCGCGTTGTTTTCTTTTTCACCGATACCGTAAATTTGACCTTTAAAATGATCCCTTTTTAATCCCAATGTTTGAGCTGCGTTTTCGGTGATTAACGACAGTTGAGAACCCTGGTCAATTAAGGCTCTCATCTTGTGTTGTGTTCCATCAACTCCCTTTACTTTTATGATTGCGGTGGCTAAAAGTACTTCGGAAATGTCATCCCATGACACGTGAGCTGACCTAGGTGTGCTTCTTTTGGTTGCAACACTCTTGTTAGAGGTTTCTTCTGCTGACGCAGTTGGACTTTGTTTTCCTAATGCTTCGTGAAGCAGAGTGTTGTGTGTACCTAAGCATTTACGACATCGTTTGCTCGATTGACACGGTTTATTGTTATGACTGCATAGACAGTTTTTACAGTAATTTAATTGCTCAATTTTGTTTGCCTTTTGGTCGTGCGTCATTTGCAAAAAATCAGGGCAACGCCACAACCCGTGTTCAGAATTGCACAATGCACAGGTTATTGACCGCGACACATGTAACGCATTCATGTTAGACTTGGAATTGTCTTTGTTGCCTGATAGATGGTTATTGCGATGAAAAGTTTTCTTCTGGTTTTGGTTATGGTTTTTGCTGGATTGATGCGGCGTGGTTTTTTAGTTAGCTGGTTCCTGCTTGCGTCGAGACGCTTCTAGCGCTGTAAATTTTGTTTCCAAGAATTCCAGGAACTCCTGCAGCTCAGGTAGGTCTCTAGGGTTCTTGACTGATTCTATATATTCGGTGAAGGTGTCGTCATCAAGCTTTTGCGCTAGTAGGTGCACTAAAAGTGGATCCCAAGTTGTTATATCAACTCCCAGATTCCGTATAGCGTGCAACGTCTCCTTGGTTACGTCATGCAGCTTCTTTATCGTGGCTAGCGACTGCTGTTGTATGTTGGGAAGTCCAAGCAGTATATTAATATGGGACGTGAAAATTAACTTCTTGTTGCCATATCTGTGGTTCAAAATCTTCCAACATACATGATAATTGTCAGAGCTAACTGTAAATGGTGGATCAGGCGCTCTGCTTCTCCAGTCACCTTACTCTTCAAAAACTGCATCTTTTGTGCATTAGACATCGACGGGTTTTTGTCGACAGTTTCGCTGAACAAGTCTTTGAACGGAACCCATTGGTTATAGGTCCCATTGAATACGGGGATGTCCATTTTTGGAGCTGACTTTTCGCGGTGCCTCACTGCCCACATCTTTTTGTTGATTTCGTTTGTCAACTCGCTGTACTTTTCCTCGTGCTTGCAGAATTCTATTTGATACGTGATATCGTCGCCTCCTTCCTCTCCTTCAATTTCCCAATGAAGCTTGTCGATCTCACCCCATCGGCTATCCAACGATTTTAGAGCGTTCTCGAATTGCCATTGATTTTCGAACTTGTCTACTTGTATATTACTCACGGTTCTCATGAACGCTTTGAAGTTAATGTTCTGCTTCTTTATTAACCCGTTCAGCATGCTGGAGCTTCTGTCTTTATAAAGTGAATGCTCTCGCTGTGGGAAATCCTCATAGCGAGACGATGTACCTGGTTGTGGCTGCGCCGCCTCAGCTTCCTGTCGTCTATATTCCGCGTCTAGCTGCTGCCTAGCCCGGTTACCTGGCAATGGTTGTACCTCTTCCGCTTCGACTCTACGGGGGCTTTCATCTTTCAGCTGCTTCGCGCCTAACTGGCTCATGGTTTTGTCAATAATCTCCTTGATTTTCAAATAAACTTCCTGGGCTGTTTCGAGACAACCTTTTTTGAAGTAAATGTGGTCAAAATCCGCAAACTCGCACATTTTCCTATGGTTTTCTTGATAATCATGCCAGTATGCTTCTAACATTTGAGCCTTGCGCTTGTAATTGTCGACGGTTTTCCTCTCGGATCCATCTTTCTTTATGTTGGCTAAAAACTTGCTCAGGATTTCATAAAGTTCCGTTTGGTTGATGAACAAAGTATCGGACTCCATAATTAAGTTGGTAAGAAATTATTTGATAATAGTAAGTATAAATAAATGGTTTGATCTGACCTTATAGCTTCAACCGACCGACTCTGCAATCCAAGGTTCTCGAAACTGCAGCGATCTTCTGGTTCGCGTGGCACTGTTTCACTTGGTAGTCACTGGTAAATAAATTCTCGAAGGACCATGTAAAAAGTAGTGCTTGGTGCTATGGTGACCTAACACTCTTTTCGCGTATTGATGGTAGGATATGGTATGTATGGTAAGTTAAAGTCTCAAATTGTAAGGAAAATAACTGTATTACACTGAATCACTACAACACTTAGTTACTAGACAGATAAAATGGTAAAGTGGTAACGGTAATGGTTAAATGGTAATGGTTTTGAGTGCGTGTAGTTCTAATGAGATTCGAACGCGAACTAGTCCACATTTTGGTGAACGGGCGAATGTGCATACTTGCATTCGATGCAATTATGCATTTTCGCTTAGTGTTCGATTAAAACTCGAACAACACAATATACGAGTAAAGACATGTAATAAACTTGTTTTTATTTTGTTCGCAGCAATTATCTGAATAGAAAATGTTAAGTATGTGTGCGTGTGTCTACGCACCTTTAAGTATGGTTACGAATAAACGTCAGTGCGTTACTAGCAAGCCGTTGTTTCACTCGTCTGTCCTCGTACTTATCATTGGCGACGAGTAGTATTTACCCACGTAAATAAAAAGTAAAAATGTCCGGTACAGTTTTGGGCATTTTATCGGTGTTTGATCACAATGTGCAGTCTTGGGAGACCTACAAGTGCCGCATTAAGCAATGGTTTGTGGCAAATGACATCACGGGGACGAGCGATCCGGCGGGAACAAAGCGACGAGCTGTCTTGCTGAGCGCACTCGCGGATGACACACATAAGCTGGCGGCGGATCTCGCGTTGCCAAAGCAGCTGCAGGACGTACCCTTCGATGACGTGCTTAGGCTGTTGGACGAGCATTTTACACCTAAGCGGTGTGGATTCGGGGAGCGTAGCAAGTTCTTTCAGCGACAATTGATCAATTATACGAGTTCATGTCAAGATTTGGTATCCCGCATACACTAGTCAGCGACAATGGTACATCATTCACGTCATATGAGTTTGAGGCTTTTTGTGGGGTGAACGGAATTTCACACGTGACGTCACCGACATACCACGCGGCCAGCAACGGGCAGGCAGAAAGCTACGTAAAGATAGTGAAAAAGGGTATCAAAACAAGCTTGCTTACTGGTAATGGAGCGCGAAATTCAAATAATTTACTTTTGAAGTACTTGTTTGACTACAGAAATTCCGTTCACACAACAACCGGGTCTTCACCCGCTGAGCTGGTCTATGGTCGGAAGCTTAGAACGCCTCTAGATTTAATTAAACCTAAATCGCCGTCGCCATCATCCTCGGCTCTTGCTAATATGGTTAAACGTAAACAGTGTTTGCAAAATAAGACGGGTGGACGTAATATACAAGTTTTTGCACCCGGAGACAAAGTTTATTATAAAAATCAAACAGTTAATGGTAAATACACTTGGTGCAAAGGAACAGTGATAAAAAAAATGGCAAAGTATTGTATTTAATCAGAGACGAAATAACTTCAATTACTCAAAGAAAACATAAAAATCAAATTATGATGTATAAAGGCGACGATTGCAAAAACAAAAAAGACATAGATATAGACCTAGAGGAGCTAAGTGGTGATCCAACGTCAGAAACGCAAGTTTCGCAAGCAATGTCGAAAACGGATACTGGTGAAGGGAGTGACGACACAACAAGGGCTGCAGATTGTATGGACCAGACAAGAGCGGACACTGCTCCAGGGTCACCCTTAGATACGCATTCACAGCCTGTATCACCAGATCAATTCGGGGGAGAGGAGGAGGAATTCGAGGAGGCATTGCCCGGCTCTCCTAGCTCTGGTCATACAGGAGAAGCGACACCACAACAGCAGGCAGGTGAGCCAGCGGTCACACCACGGTCTAGACGCAATCGGCCTATTATCAACTACAAATTATTCTATTAGTATGTATGTTTTGCATTAGGTTTTTGTAGCTTAATTGTTTGATTGTATGTCAGTACAGTTATTGTGTGTCCTACAGTTTCTTCTTCAATTCCATCTTCCTGTTCGTTCCCATCAACTTCCTGTCCTATTTGGTTTTTATTTGTTATCTTGGTGGATTTCGGAGCCAGCTCAGCCATTGTAAAATTTAGGCAGTTGAGTTTTGATATATAATAAAAGAACTGGAGTCTCCCGAAGAACATTACATGACTGCTGGCAAATCATATAATGTACATATATTTCCTTCACCAATATTTCTGCGGTCGTTCTTCTTTTCCAGGTGACAAAAGTTTTTTTCTTTTAAATGTTTATCGAACTTTTCTACTACTACGGATTAGAAACTACAACGGATTTTGAAATATTGCTACAGAAAGTGGCACCAATAATCATTAAAAACGATACAAGTTTTAGAGAAGCAATTCCAGGAAAAGTACGCTTAGCTGTACACTTCGTTATTTAGCAACAGGGAAAAGCTTTCGAAGTCTGCATTATTTATTTAAAATGTCTCACCAAATTATTTCAGAAATAGTGCACGAGACGAGCAACGCTATCATAAAAGTTTTAGAGGATCAAGTTAAGGTACGTAAATAAAACATTTATTTTTAAGTATATAATTGTAATTCACAGTGTTTTTTTCAAATATTTACAAAAAAAACAATCAATTTTATTAAGTACCTATTTAATTATAATCAGCTAATGTTATTTCCCCTGTTTCTGTTATTATAATTTGCGAAGCTTTTCTTGGTGGTAGTACTCTGGTATTCTGAACAGGTAATGAGTTTTGGTCTTCAAAGCAGTGTATGTTAAACATAGATTGTTTGGTAATCCGATAGTTTTACTCAAAACTATCGATAGTATCGATAGTCTATCGATAGTCTATCGATAGTTTAAAAAAAATGGGTTTGTCGTAACATCAATAAAATAACAAATGTTACAAGAAGCTGAGTTTTATTTTGATATTATATAAGTAAAATCACAATCAGATTTATGAGCATTAATCATCAAAATAACTATAATTTTGTTTTATAAATAACAATTCGTTCAACCTTTTATCTTTCAATCTGTTTCTGCGTTCAGTTAAAATTTGTCCGGCCTTCGAAAAGATCCGTTCCGAAGGCACGGAAGATGCTGGGATGCAGAGGTAGAGCATCGCTAATTCTTTCAATCTGTTGTTGGTGTATCTCCAGTATTTTACAGGACACTCTTTTCTGTCAATTACTGGCTTCTCGAGATATTGCCTGACATCTACCAATGAGCTACTCAAGGGGGTCGATACGTCCGGAACGTCTAGAGAGTCTAGAGATGTTCCTGAAGACGTGTATGGTGTTGGTTGCGTTTCTTCTACAGCCAGGCGTTCTTTAGCTAAATGGCTAGCATAGGTCTTCCAGCCACTGTGCAGCTCGCTTCTCATCATCACTTGTTTTTAACCCCTTCTTCTTAAATCGGGGGTCCAATATTTATGCGAAACAGGTGTCCTGTTTTCATAGGGACTTAGTCTTTTGTTAACTGATTCCTTCACGCTGAGTAATATTTTCTTTCCGCTTTCAGTAATAATTTGAGATTCAACTTCTACTAATTTACTTTTTATTCCACGAATCAATGGTATTATCAGTGACAATGTTATATAGCTTTCTCCGGAAATTTTTGTCGTAGCTAGATCAAAAGGTTCCAGAATCAGTATTATTTCTTGAATAATTAGGTATTCGTCAGCATTGATTCCTGGTGGAGCCCGATTACATTCATTCAGTGCGAGAGTTAATTCTGTCTTCATTGTAACAAGTCTTTGCAGCATATGGTATGCACTGTTCCAGCGGGTGGGTACTTCCTGAATTACTCTCAGTTCCGATTTATTTAATTCACGTTGAATAGCCCGTAATTTATCGCTAGCTACAGAACTCATCTTGAAAAAAGTCACAATCGATTTAGATTTTTTCAGAATCTGGTCGAAACAAGTCACAGCAAACGAATCAGTCACCGCCAGGTTTAGTGTGTGCGCGAAGCAGGGTATATGTCGTATTTGCAGTTTGGCTGCGACGTTAATCATTGTTTGAGCGTTATCAGTCGTTATTGCTTCACATTTTGACCTGATACCCCATTTTGAGAGAGTAGCATCCAACACCTGAAAACAATAATAATATTGTTTATATCTTAGTATGACTAAGAAACACTGAATTAGTTTAGAGGTAATTAAATATAAATATACTTACACTGACTATATTTTCTGCATTGTGACTTCCTTCCATCTTCACGACTTCCAATAATGGTGCAATTAACTTTTGATTGTGAAAGAAATGACAAGTAATTGAAAGGATGCCTTCATTTGCCATTGATGTCCATAAATCAGTAGTCACACTAACATGTTCTGCTTGCGATAATGCTATGACGAGCTTCTGTTTTACGTTTTCATAATATTCCGGCAGTAATTTCTTCTTCAATGTTGTTGTATCAGGAATTTCATATCTACTATCGAGAGTATTCACAAAATCCCGAAATCCTTCATGTTCTCCTTTTTGCAAAGGTTCCATGTCAATAGCAATCATGCGCACGTATTTTTTTATACTTTTCCATCTGGATATTTACTACTTCTATCAAAATAGTTCTTTACCGTATTTCTCTTTTTAGGGCTTGGGCTACAGATTTGCTCATTTTGCTCAGTGGTATCTTCGTATTGATTAACAGAAACAGTGGATGACCATACCTCATTGTGTTTCCTCTTCATATGATCAATCAAGTTCGTAGTATTTCCACTTAGTTTATACTCTCTTTTACACAAAGAACACTTGGCAAACTTTTCGTTAGACTTTTTGAAGTAATCCCACACATGTGATTTACTCATGTTGCGATCACTGAGCAAGTAATCACTACGTTTGCGATGTTCTTGGAAATGAATGAATGATATATGCACGGAATTCCCCTACTATAGAGAACAATCTCAATGACAAAGGGGCGTAGGCCTTTGTCACTATAGCCGGGGAATACCCTACATCCATGCATACCTCGACTCTAGGGATGTAATAGTAGTAAACAATCGATCGATATTTTTAAAAACTATCGATTGTATCGATACTATCGATGTTTAACGTACACTACTTCAAAGGTATCGGTTATTGGTGATTGGTGTTGTTGACTGTATGATAACTGGGGTGATTGGTGTTGTTGGCTGTATAGTGACTGGAGTGATTGGTGTTGTTGACTGTATGGTGACTGGGGTGATCGGTGTTGCTGACTGTATGGTGACTGGGGTGATTGGTGTTGCTGACTGTATGGTGGCTGGGGTGATTGGTGTTGAAGTTCAGACATAGTTAGTTTTGAATCTGACATACGTGGACATTGCTGTATTTGCTACGACTAATAATATGTATACGACTTAAAATATTTGATAATTTTATCGTATGTGATAAAAGCGTCGTCATGTTGAAAAGGTATAGAAATGAAAAACACATTTAATAAATCAATTAGTATTTTTTAATTATTAAGTACTTTTATTTACTAAACTAGATGTGATTAAACATCGCAAAAGCAAGACAAGGAAAAAAGGGAGGCCTTTGTACAACAGTGGGACATAAAATAGGCCATTAAAAATATTAAACAATAAGGTCAGGTGTTTTTTTTAGGTGGGAAAATCATCTTATGACAAATCCCGTTCTTGGGCGGAGCGGGAGATAGTGTCAGACTTTTACCGACTAAAAACCCACTCCTGTTCCTTCGTTGCCTTCGTCCCAGGGCCCCGGGTTTCGTTTTCACACTACCCATGGCCCCAGTAGGCTTCGAACCTGCTGCGGTTTGCTGACATCTCCCTGAGGCGCGCGTGGAATAATACGCGCCGTCGACGACTTGGGCTCGGTCCGGACGGTCGGACGGCGGGCTACCCACTGCTCGCCGTCCGCAAGCCCGCGTCTACGGTGGCCGGAAATCGGGATCGGAATCCCGGTGGCGGTTGGGGCTTGAAGACCGTTGCCTCACGCGATCGGCCGCCTCCTTTGCTAGCATTACTGCTTCGCAGAAGGAGGCGACCGCCTGCCACTTCTCGCTCCGGACTATAGCCTGTACCAAGGCCCGGCGCGAGAGATCGCCGCCGCCGATCGCCCCCACGAGGACACGGCGTTCCTCTGCCCAAGCGGGGCACACCTCCACCGTGTCCTCCGGGCGTTCCACACAGTGGCGACACCCGGCGTCGCTTCCGCACGAATCCGGTGCAGGAACTTCCCGAACTTACCGTGTTCGGTGAGAACCTGCGTCATGCGGAAGGTGAGGACGCCGTGAGGTCTTTCCAACCACGCCTCAAAGAGGGGACTTACCGCCATAATTGTGGCGTGCCCAAATAAGGTCAGGTATACTTTCTACGTTCTTCGCAAGTGTCCATTTTCATCATCCGCGTTGCGAAAATCTATATCGAGAGCCGTCTTTGGTATTAATTTATCATAAAATGACAGAACAGAGTAACTTCTCCAGTTGACATCAAAATGTGAAGTCAATAGCTTATCGACATCTTTGATTTTAGACGGTTTTAATGTTTCCGCTGAGGACTGAATATCTTTCGGAACGAGCATGTTTGCTATTTTGCAAACATTTTTATAAATGCCTAAATTTGGAACATAATGCAGTTCACCTTTTACTAACGTAATGCCAGTTTTGCGTTTTAACCGCTTCAATATAAAACGCTTGCACTTCGAAAAAGGCACATGCCAAGTGCCAACGGGTTTTATAACATTTTTAACGGCTTCCATCCAATCTTTTACTGGACACTCTTCTCTCACTTGAGTATTCTCTTATAATATTGGAGTAACCATTTGGCTCTAATATTGTGTCTCTTTTACGAAACTCTTTTTTATCAAAACAACGTTTATTTCAGTTCACAGTACACTGTATTAGACAAAAACATCTCTTAAAGTTCACACATTGAAACAATAGAATCTAATAATTATCAACAAAGTCTTTAAAACGTGCCGGCAGGCGTCTTAGTTTCGCATTTGCCATCTTAGTATGCAAAGCAGTATTGCCAACCGATGCCGCGGGGTTCTCAGCCGCGGCGTCACGGGAAATTTCAAAATCGCGCGTTATACACTCCCCCTCCAAGTTGGTATCGCGTCCCGAGTCCAACTTGGTACTTAACTCACGGTCGCGCGGTCGCCCTCTGCGTCTTTTCGGCATAACCGGTGCTGTTGTATCTAATGGAGTAGTCAACAAAGTTAAGTCTGTAGTATGATACTTCCCTATTACGTTATTCGAGAGATTGGTAAGAACAAAGGTCGTAGGGCTGGTGATCTGCCGAACGCGATAAGGACCATCACGCCTAGGCATGAATTTCCGTGTGATACCTTTGAATGCATTACTCAGATTGTGTGACTTGAGCAAAACCAAATCCCCTACACCAATCTTCGGTTCTTTCTGACGAGAGTCATCAGCTACCTTTTTGCGAACATCCTGACATTTCTCTACACGTTCCCTAATTTCAGAAAGAGATGAAATGAATGACCGCAAGTAGGGCGTGACTTGAGGAACGAAGTTTTCCTTGTCCAGGATACTACGGAGATCACGATTAACATCAAACGGGGTTCGCAACTCTTGTGCGAATGTCAAATAAGCGGGGGTCTTACCAGTGGTGGAACACACGGCGCTGTTCATGGCAAACCTAACATTTGCCAAATGCTTTGGCCAATCGGTGTGGGTTGATTGAACTAGCATGGACAGCTGTACCTTGAGGTCCCGATTCTTTCGTTCCGCAGGATTCGCCTCTGGATGGTATAACGGTATGAGCTCCTGCTTGACGCCCATTAAGTGCATGCATTGCTGCATGACAGCAGACACGAATTGCGTACCGTTGTCTGAAACGACACGTCGAGGCAATCCGTATCGAAGGAAGTACTCTTCTAGGAGGATGCGAGAGCAAGCCTCTGCGGTAGCATCAACAAGTGGAAAAAGTTCTACCCACCTTGTAGCTACATCCTCTATTAGAATTATCCAACGCTCCCCCTGGTCTCCAGCTGGGAGTGGACCAAATAAGTCGACAGCAAGAACTTCACCTCGCTGTTGTAATATAGGTGTTTGTAATAAACCCGAGGGTTTTTGGTTCGACGGTTTATAACGAAGACAATCAACGCATTTTCTTAAATATTCTGTTACATACCTGCGTATACCTGGAAAATAATACCGTTCTCTTAGTCGTTGGAGAGTCCGTTCTACTCCCTGATGGCCAGCGGTAGGAGAGTCGTGGAACTCCTTTAGAATCTCTTCCTGCATGGAGCTGGGCACTACCAATTGTGCGTCTTCCGCATCAGAATCAGGGTCATATCGATAGAGTACACCGTGGGACATTACATAACCTCTCTCCAACCATCGACTACTGGTAAGTTCATCGGGGTTTTCCAGATCGTGCATTATTTTATGTAATTCCGAGTCGGCTACTTGAGCGGCTCTTAGTTCAGCTGGGCTGGTAGAATGTAAATTTATGACAACAGGACACAAACCATATTCCTCCTCCGTATCTTCTTCCTTGGAACGGGGGGGACGCACTATGGAACCAAACCGTATTTTCCATCTCGAAAATGGTTTTGGCGAAAGTCGTATATTCATAGATTTTTTTAGGGTTTAATACTCTTAAAGGATGGAACTTACGAATAAATCTCAAAAAAAAAAAAACTTAGTTTTACGTTTATAAACTGAACCTCAAACATTGGGTATAAATATTTTCGTGCCAATTAAATTAGCGTTAAGGAAGTTCAACACAAAATTATTCGGAAGTTTTCCAAGGAAGTATGTTAGTGTTATACATCATAAGAAAGCTTAGAATGTACACTTTCCAACCACGTTCGGTTTTTGTACAAAAATATTTTCGTTTTATTTTATTTTATTTTTTTTAGTGAAGTAAATAAAATTTCGTTTTTGTTTATTTCAATTGGAGTTTTCATTGTTGCCGAAAGCTGCCGGTGTCAAGTTAATCACTCTAGTAGATACCTTACCTATTCAGTAATATGAGGATTGAATAAAAACTTGCGCGTTTTTTGCGCAAGGGTGATTTAGAAGCAATAATGTCAATCAGGGGAAAATAAAAAAATCTCCGAAAATTACGTTCTTCTTTTTTATTATGAAATATTATATTTAATTGTTATATTTTGATGTCTATCTTGTTTTTTTTTATTTCTGTTATAGAAGCATATATTTACAAATTAATAGACTACTATTATATTTGAAAGAATCTTCCCATGGCACTTTTGTTTTCGGTGGTCACCTTAACCACAAGTATGATAAACTATATTGCTACGGAAGTTCTATTTATCTGTTGTGGTAATTATTTACAATCAGTACTGATTACACTATTTCGATGAGAACTGTCATAATCAATTGTCCCATGGTTTTTGCACAAGGCACTAAATTGTTGGTCTTTTATATACCCGTGTTTTCAGCATACTATTCATTCGTGTTCATATTATAGTATTTCGGAATATTTAACAGACAAAAACCTAGTAATTGAATGTTGACATACAAACAAAATACATGGAATGTTTATTCTTATTATTAGTAAATTTATATTTGTAACTGACATTAGCATTGTTTATTGACATTAGCATTGTAAACGGACATTAGTTTTTTTTAAATTGACATTAGAATTGTAAATTAATATTAGTACCGTAAATTGACATTTTGAATTGTATTTTGACATTTTGAATTTTAATTTGACAATTTGAATTGTATATTGACGTTTTGAACTGTATATTGACATTTGGTATTGTGTATTGACATTTTGAATTTTATTTTGACATTTTGAATTATATTTTTGACATTTTGAATTGTATTTTGACATTTAGAATTGTATATTGACTTTTTTTTTTTTTATTGTATATTGACATTTTGTATTGTATATTGTAATTTTTATTAGGCATTAGTATTTTGAATTAACATTAGGTGCCTTGATTGACATTGATTTTATTTTGCTATTCATTATTAATTATTTATTTCTCACAAACGTTTGTACGCTCTCTGGCAAAACATAGCGCTCTCTTTATTACCTTGCTACACCGTTATTATTGTACCTATGTTTAACAAATGAATAAATGACTTATGACTTATGACTTATGACTTACTTTTTTCAACATAGTTCTTTTTAACAGACAAAAACATTATATTATCTACCAATGAGTGAATTCGTTTGTGTTCGACGCGATCTTTGTGATCAAATAATAAGAGGGAAAAGTACTTCAGACCTCAGACAATATTTGTTGGACAACTTTCAATTATCGGAAACTGACGTTAATACTGTAATAGAGAATATTCAAAAAAAACCTAACATCAAGTTGCAACGAGAAATGGACCAAAGCTCAAAGGAAGCCAGACAGGTTCGAGAGCCTATACTCAAATTGGTTGAATGGTGAGTTTAAAGTATCATTGAATTCTTGCAGTACCTCAACATCTGAAAATTCTGGCTCGAATACTGGCGGTGATCGTGGTAGACCAACAAAACCATATGACGAGTGTTCGGAAAGCACAAAGAAACGAAAAAATATGGAACTGGTCCAGGAGTATGGAATGGGACATGTCCGGAACGCTTATGTGCAAGGTTTACGATCCATGGGTGAAAATGACGAAGCGTCGATTGTGACTATTATCAGAAATAAGGAAAAAGAAGAGAAAAAAGTAATTCTACAAAACATACTAAATCCAGATAATGCACTTTCCTTTACAAACGAGGAGGCATTGAGTATGTGCATTGAAACTGACCTAACCAAAGCCCAATATGCGTACCTAAGAAAAAGGCTCATTGATAAGAATTTAAGCTCTGTATTGCCTTCGTATCAAATACTAAGTGAAGCAAAAAAGGCTTGCTATCCGCCCGCATCCAGCATAACGGTGACAAATATGAGCGCAAAAATCAATCTGCAAGATCTCTTAGACCATACAGTCTGCCGTATTATAAAGATAAAGTCAGGATCGATAAATTACAATCGTCTCAAGCTGTTCACTAAATGGGGATGTGATGGATCCTCCGGGCAAAGTGAGTATAAACAAACTCTACCGGAAGAAAACGAACAAATATCGGATGCTTATTTGTTTATTGTGTCCCTTGTACCACTGCGACTAGTAGACTAAGAAACTTCTGCAGTTATATGGCAGAATCCTACTTGCTCATCTGTTAGATATTGCAGACCAATTTCATTAGAATTTGCAAAAGAAACACCTGAAAAAACTACAGCAGTTGTCAGTGAAATTGAAGCCAAAATTAATCAATTGATTCCAACTCTTGTGTCAATAGACAACAAAGTCATCGAAGTTAAACATCAACTGTTTATGACAATGATTGATGGGAAAGTTGCTCAAGTGTTAACAAACACATCAGCCAGTGCTACCTGCACTGTTTGCGGAGCAACTCCCAGACAAATGAATGATCTTTTAAAAGTTACAACGAGAGTTGAGAATGAAAATGCGTTTAAATACGGATTGTCGACACTACACGCATGGATAAGATTTATGGAAATGATCCTCCATATTTCTTACAATTTAGGTTTTGAGAAATGGTCTGCAACAACTCCAGAAAACAAGCAACTTAAAGAAGACAAGAAAAAATATGTCCAAAAACGTTTCCGAGAAGTGCTTGGTTTGCACATTGATAAACCACGTCAAGGTTCCGGTAACAGCAATGACGGAAATACGGCAAGGAGATTTTTCCAAAATTACCAATGTTCTGCAGAGATAACCGGAATTGATGAAGAATTGATTAAGAGATTATATGTAATTCTTCAAACTATGTCATCGGGATACCCTATAAACGCAGAAAAATTCGGCCAGTATACATTGATTACCGCGCAATTATATGTAAGCAAATATAACTGGTACTACATGCCATCTTCGGTCCATAAAGTACTTATACATGGTGCTAAAATAATAGAGCATTATGCAGTTTTGCCTATAGGACAATTATCCGAAGATGCCCAGGAAGCCCGAAATAAAGATTACAAGAAATATAGGTTACATCACGCTAGGAAGTGTTCCAGATCAGCAACAAACGAAGACGTTCTGCATATTTTATTATATACATCTGATCCTTATATATCTAGCTTGAATAAACCAAGTTTTCTAATATCCAAATAATTGTTTGACGAAGTTAAAGAATTGTTAGAAATAAAAGGTGATGAATAGTATAAGCGCTAAAATTTTTAATTTTTTTATCATGTAATGTTTGTTTAATAATAATAATTAAGTTTTAAACTTATTTTAAGCAAAAGTGTAACTTTTACTGCTATTTTAATGTTACTGTATAATTTTTTGCATGAAATTTCGTATAACTGTAACTTTGTAATTCTTTTACTAAAAATATATAATTTTTAAAATGTTGATGTTTAATTTCTTTTATTGCCTAGATATTCAGAAATACGCAAAATTCAAGGAGAAAAATCACAAAACAACAGAGTTATCGATTTTTGAGATGGAAAACACCGATTGGTCCCATAGTGGGACGGCTCAACGTGTCTGCGACTACGTTAGCCTTGCCTGGTGTATACTGATAGGTAATATTAAATGACTGAAGCTTAAGTGCCCAGCGGACCAATCTACCTGAAGGTGACTTGACCGTAAGTAGCCACTTCAACGGCTGATGGTCGCTCCTGACTATTACTTCGTGTCCGTCGATATACCCTCTAAAGCGCTCTACAGCCCAAACCACTGCCAAAGCTTCCCGTTCCGTGGTGCTGTAATTTTTCTCCGCAGGGATTAGCAGACGGCTTGCATACTCTATGGGCCGTTCTTCTACGCCCTCCCCTTGGAGGAGAACCGCACCCAATGCATAATTACTAGCGTCCGTTCTGAGTACAAACGGCTGAGAGTAGTCTACCTGAATCAAAATAGGGGCAGAGATGAGACGCTGCTTTAGCTCTCCATAGGCGGTTGCTTGCTCTGACTCCCAAATCCATGGTTGATTCTTTTTAGTTAGGCGCGTTAGTGGCTCAGCAATAGCGGAGAAGTTAGGCACAAACTTACGGAACCAGGAACACGTCTGTAGGTAGGTTCTTAACTGTTTAAGATTTTGTGGTGGTTTCATGTCCACTATAGCCTGCACCTTGTCATAGTCAGGAGACACGCCATCCTGTGCGATAACATGGCCAAGGTACTTTACCTTTTTCCTACAAAAGACACACTTATCACGATTCGCCCTCAAACTGAAAGCGCGCAGCTTCTCAAAAACGGCTTGCAGAGCTGCTATGTGACCTAAATACGTTTCAGTAATAAGGAGCAGGTCGTCCTGATAAGCCAATAGCGTAACATTCTCACCCTCTATTTGAGTGAAATCGCGGTTCAACGACGAGCGAAGCTTATCAATCAGCCGCTGGAACGTCAAGGGCGCGTTTTTGAGACCAAAGGGCATGCAGATAAAGCGGTAAGTCCCAAAAGGTGTTTGAAAAGCTGTTTTATCTTTGTCGCTTTCTTTCATCATTACCTGCCAGAAGCCACTCCTCAAATCAAGCGTGGACATGAAGCAGTTGCGTTTAGTCGATTGGACTAAGTCATCGATGAGCGGCATAGGGTAAGCATCGGTTTTAGTAATCGCGTTTAATTTTCGATAATCCACGCAAAATCTTACCCTTCCATCTTTCTTGGGCACAAGCACAGCAGGGGAAGTCCAAGCCGACTCACATTCCTCGATCACGCCTTCCGCGAGCATCTTCTCCAACTCAGCCCTCATAAGCTCCTTTTTGGCGGGAGTAAGCCTATATGGTGGAACTGATATTGGAGAATGGTCGCCCGTGTCGATGTGATGCTCCGCATAAGGAGTTGGCCTCCCCTGTTCTGCAAAAACATCACTGTTTTGCTGCAGCATATCAGACAACAGCTGTCTTTGATCAGGATACAACATAAGTCCTTCATCATCACGCAAAAGGTCAGCAGCAAATATATTTGTGTATGGCCTTAAATGTTCATACTCAATATCAAATAAAACATGCTCACCTGCAAAGTGCCAGGTTGAAGAAGCAAAATCAAGCACAATGCCCGCTGCCACCAAGAAATCCATTCCAAGCAAGGTTTCATTATTTTCAGCATCAGGAAAAATGGTAAACTGGAGTTTTACTGACCTTTCCGGGGTTATCCTTACTTGTAGAGTGGTAAGTAGAACTTGCCGAGTGCGGGTGGAGCCATCTGCAAGCCTCACCCGTCGAGTGGTCTCCTCGCATGGATGTTGGTGTGCTAGCAGTAGCTTGTGTAGCAGGGCGCCGGCAACACTGCTCTTAGCGCCTGAATCCAACAAGCCTTTTCCTCGAACACCTAAAATCTCAACACTTAAAGTTGGCCTTAACCTAGCCTGGTGTGCAACGGAGTCACTCCGGGAACCTTTTTTATCAACAATATTGACTGTGGAAAATCGTCCCAAATTTTCCATGGATACCCTATCTTCATTCCTCAAGGTCACTCTACTTGGTGAAGAAATATTATTATCAAAAAGATTATCTAAAGAAAAGTGTCCTGGACTACTCATGGACACACTACCATCTAAAGTTGTGGTTACCCTATTTGGTGATAAAGAAACATTATTATTATGCAAATTATCAGTAGCATAATGATCACCAAAGTAATGCTTAGGCATCCCGCTATCATTGTGCTTACAAGTTACGGACCTACCATAAGATTTAGAGAACCCCATGACATCCAAGGCATAGTGGTCAGCATTACATTTGGAACATTGTGATCTAGTGACACCTTTTGTATTGCATCCATAACATGATGGTACTCTATCATTTTCCTGCACATTATCATTTACTTTTAATTTAAAACAGTTGTCACGGTTATGTCCATGCCGCTTGCAAAATGAACAAAACTTACTTTTCGAAGACGAAGCAGTGTCGCTCGTAGGACTTGCTGAGGACCCGGTGCTGTTGCCAGGCGGGACGTCGTCCTTGCTCGGCGGGCCGTTTGTGGCGTCGTCGTTTTCTTCGGGGGCGCTTCACCCGCGACAGCGGATGAACGTTGTGGCGTCCTAGGGCGCCGACGCTGATAATCATTCCGGACTTCATCGGTCGCGTCCTCAATATGTCTTGCCTTATATAGGAGCGTTTCGTACGACAAAACTTCATCTCGACGTAGGCGCTCGCGGACACGATGGTGTAGAAGTCCGTAGACCATATCTAATTGCACTTTTGTACTGAGATCGCCGACTGGAAGCCGGGCGAACATGGCTCGAACTTTAGCGACAAATATTTCTGTTTTTTCACGACCTTGTGACATATTGAACAACTCCCGGTAGATTCTATGAGGAGGACGAGTGTCACCGAAGGCACTTCGTAGTGACGTCACGGCTTCGCTCCAGGAGCTGATGGTGGACTTTATTCCCTGCCACCAGACTGCTGCATCTCCAGTTAACAGCATCGATAAACCTCGTAGGGCATTATCGTCTCCTACGTAGGCACATTCCTTATATGATTCCATGGCGTCGACGAAACCGTCGAGCGAGTCGTCAGGCGCTCCGCTGAACCGCGCCGTACACTTAGCGAAGTTTCCGGGAAGGGGAGCGGGTGCAGGCGCCGCGGCCGGCGTGAACGCCGCCGCTAGCATCGAAGACAATGACTCGCGACGAGTCTCGTGTTCGAGGACACGGTCGAGTAGGCGTTCGAATGCTGCGGTTTGAGTTTGCTGTAGCGTCGCCATGATGGACGCCATGTCGTCGGGGGTAAAGCTTGACCTCGCCGCCGGCTGTGTGGAAGGTGTTTCTGCAGATTCTTCGCCGGCATCCTCATAATCGGATTGCCGACGTGATTGACGTCGTGTACGTGTCATTATTGTGGGTCGCGCACTGTGTGTCGTGTGTGTATTTCACTTTTCACTCGTAACTGACACACAGGCCCGCGCTTGGGCAGCCAGTTTAGCAAAACAACGTTTATTTCAGTTCACAGTACACTGTATTAGACAAAAACATCTCTTAAAGTTCACACATTGAAACAATAGAATCTAATATAATTATCAACAAAGTCTTTAAAACGTGCCGGCAGGCGTCTTAGTCTCGCATTCGCCATCTTAGTATGCAAAGCAGTATTGCCAACCGATGCCGCGGGGTTCTCAGCCGCGGCGTCGCGGGAAATTTCAAAATCGCGCGTTATACTTTTCAGTTCTTCCAAAAACGCGATCTGCGGGAAGAAAAGACTGGCCCACAACGGGAAATATAATTTCAATGTTCTTAATATGCTGTGGGGCTTCTGACAGCCACTCAAGGCACATTCCTACTACGGTAGTGTTTTTGTTTTGACCAGCGCAGCCATCAGCCATTAATCTTACAGTATCAATTTCATCCGGAAACGATGTTGAATTTAAAAGGCGGTATATGGCTGAGGCTATCAAGTTTCAGAGTCTTTCGGAAATCGGTCTTCTGTCCAAACATAAGCAAAAGTGTTTTCTTTATTTAATTGTCATTTTGAAGAACCTGCTTCTATTGTGAAATTGTAAAGATATAACTGCCTTGAACACTATGTGCTTTGATCGGGAATTTTAGGGAGTGGCATGTTCTTTTGACAGTCAAATGAAAATATGTAAACATTTGGGGATTCATCTTTTAAATAACTAAAAAATGCTTTAGCACGTTTTTTATGGACACATTGTTGGAAAATTAAGTCATTTTTAACTCTCTCATTATCAGCTACCTTGATCTTCTCTGTATATTGTAAGCAAACTGAGCATACGTCTGTCCGAGGCGTGCCGAATCCCAAGTTAAAATTAGTGTTGAAAACAGTCCTGAAGTAACTTCTTTTAACTCTTAGTTGCTCTTCTGCTTGGTCCTTGTTAAATGTAAATAACTTGTTGATACTCAATTTAGCAGCTAGGTAAAGCCTTGCGCTACTACCTCGACAGTAATGAGGCTCAGAACATTTCAGTTTTTTTATGAATTCAATTATTTCTGTTTTCTTTCCTAAATATTTGTGAGATTTACGGTCTCCCCTCGGTTATCTTCTGGCAAAGGTCATTCTTTCAAAAAAAAATTTTGAAATTTTTTCTACTCTTTACCTTTTGATATCAAGTATATTAATTAATGTTTTTTGACAAACTCTAATCATTTTCTTCGACGAACGGCTGTAAACGTAATATTTTGTGGTTAACTCTTTTCCTTTGCGATTACCCTGTTTCGGGCGGCGTCTAGAAGTATATGATCCTATAATGTGTTTTAATATAAAAGCATCCTGTGATCTTTTATCTTTATTCTTGTAATAACGAGAATGAAAGGCATTCAAATCGCTCATTGTGAGAAAGGTGCGCTGATATTTTTTTTTATGTGTACATGTAGGCTTTTCTGGTAATTTTTTTTTTGCCGAATATCTGAAAAAAAGTCGCACATGAACCAATTCGCATCCGTAGGTAAATAAAAATCTCCTCGAAATTTGGGGATCGGCTCACATAAATATGGGCATTTCGAATATACGTGTACCAAAAGTCGAATAAAAAAATACAAAGAAACAACAGTTTAACTTAAAAAAAAAATATATTTTGAAATCAGTGATCAAAACTACCTACTACTTACCCCTCTCATTTCTGCAGGTTTGTATTCCATTGTTCTGGTTTTCTCTGCCGTTTCCGAGCTTTACTTTTATCTACAACGATCGTGGTTGTATCCATCTTTGTAATTATGGCACTTTAACTTCGAAAATAATACAGTATCTAATATATTTTTTAACTTTTTAACGAGAAAAACACAACAAAAACTAAGCTGGCCGCCATAACAGTTTTGTATATCACGTGACCAAAATTGTGCCTCGCTATTGGCTAGTTTGGACTTTGCGGTTTTTGAATTAAACTATGATGGACTTGGATGATGGAACCCTAGGAGGCGATGTAGACACCCTTTTAAATGATTTAGTATTTTTTTAAAACCAACTCTTTTCTATAGGACTAGATCTCAACTTTTCTAAATGTGAATTATTCCTATTTGACAATACTGACAGACTTCTGACTCTTCCAAAGTTCAATAGCCCCCCCTGCAATCAAAATTATCGATAAAAGTTCTCTTCGTCTCCTTGGGTCCCCAATCTTTGAGAATTTCTTTCCCAGTTTTGAGGAGGAAAAAATACAAAATTTCAATGACGTTTCGGAAAGATTGCTCCAAATTAACACGCATTCGGCCATTACCCTAATTCGTTATTGTTGTTTCGGCCCTAAATTAATATATTTCCTTCGTTCTTCCCACTTATGGAAGCACCCTCTACTTTTAGAAAAAATGGACCAAATTATACGCTTACATTAATTTTAAATGTGACCTTGGACAATCGAGCTTGGGCTCAAGTTACTCTTCACATCCGTATGGGAGACCTCGGCGTCCGCAAAATTACCATTATTAGTTTACCGGCATTCATATCTTCGGTCCACGGCACTGATAAATTAATCATGATCATTCTAACTTCAACACTGACTCCTTTTGATGTGCCGTGCTTCACCGAGGCTATGGATGCCTAGAGGCTCGCTTGCCCGAATACAAATCCGCTCGACAACCCCTCTTCCCAGAGGCGGTGGGATAAGCCGCTCTGCAAAGTAGTTCAGGAAAACCTAATCTTGACATCTGCTACTACTGCAAAGCGTGCGCGCCTACTGGCTGTGGGAGAGAGGGAGTCGGGCCTCTGGCTTCACGCACTAAACTAAGTTGTTTCATTCAACATAGTTTGTGGTCCTTCGGTGATAAATAACCAGCAAAAGTGTTTTCTACGAAGTGCGTGCGTTTTCGGCGATTTTTTGACTGCGGCGAGGCGGCGACTTTCAATAAGAGGTCGTTGTGCCTGCGCCATTTTTTGGTGTGTCGGCGCTGGGCGAAGGGCGAGAATCTATAATTCTCGCAAATCTACATGGGAAACTGCAATATAAGCGATTGATTGCCTATTTATCAGTCGTTCGGAGATTCATCGAAAACAAGTGGGTAATATCATACAGAGCTGGAAAAAATTCGGCGTGTGTGGTTGGCACCATTGGGTTCCTTGTTCGAGAGAATTCGAGTTGTGGAGCGACAAAGACGGCGATATTCAGTTGGAAAGGTCAACGTCACAGACAACTGACAGCTGTTATCCAATGTCAAGTTCAATCAACTGTCAAGCACAGAGTACTATTTTGCCGTCAAGACCGAAAAATATAAACAATCAATCAGTGCCGGTTTATTTCTTCAGTGTTTTGTGCTCAATTTAGATAAAAATCCTTCGTCTTCTTTGTGTATTTCGTCTACGAACTTGTGTTGCGACGGCGTAACTATACGGCGACATACTTCGCGTACAAGATAGTACGAGTACATGATGTCTGAGCAAGACATTAAGCTCCTGCGCAACAGACGTGGTCAGTTGAAATCAACGATAACCCGCATTGAAAACTTTTTTATTTTTATTTGATATAAACCAGTGCTTGACTGCGATCCCACCTGATGGTAAGCAGTGATGCAATCATTGATGGTGAGGCGCACTTCATCTCAGACCCGCTCAACTTAGCATCAGCTACTATTGACACGCTGCAGGCGCGCACAGACAAGCTTATGAGCACATTGAAAGAATATGAAGGCGTGCATTTGGACATACTAAGCCTGGACGGGGCTAATAAAGAGGATGTAGGAGTGGTCGAAGATAAATACTATAATGTCCTCGGGAAGCTCAATGCTGCCATTAAGGAGAGAGAAATAAAGGTAACTTCTGAAAATCACTCAGTATCCACTTGTAAATTGCCTAACATTGAAATTGTATCTTATGATGGTAATGATTTTACACAGTTCAGGCCTTTTATGGATTTGCTCAATGCTGTTATTGACAAAAATACCTCGCCATCCAATGTACAAAAATTATTTTATTTAAGGAAATATTTAGTAGGTGAAGCTTTGTCAGTCATTATTAATTTACCTCTTGTCAATGAATTTTACCCTGAAGCGGTTAAATTATTAGAAAATAGATTCTTTAATGAAACGCGTACAATACTTAGCCATTTAGATGTAATTTTGGATATATCCCCTATGCAAGAGAATACTGCTATGAGTCATGTATCAGTATCAGTCATACGATAAAAAACTTAGATAAACGGGATATGGTATTAATAGCTATACTATTGCGTAAAATTGATGGAAATACTGCCAATGCCTATCATCTTGACAGGCCATCTGGTGTTTTACCTACAGTGTCTGATTTTTTGTCATTTTTAGAGAAGAGAGCTATTGCCTTGGAAGATAAGTTGAAATCTAATAATAAAGTTTCAAATGTTATTGCTAAAAATAACTCCAAAGTTAAATGTTTCTTTTGTGGAAATGATCATCCAATATATTCATGTCCTAAATTCAAATTAGAATCGGTTTCTCAGCGCATAAAATTTTTTTCAGATAAAAAAACTGCATAATTTGCCTGAGAAATCGTACAAATAAATAAATTACCTATAAAATGTAAAACTTGTAAAAGTGAGCATAATACCCTCTTGCATGAGGATAAACCAAAAGAAAATGAGGCTATATCCTTGTATTCTAATATTGCTTCATATCAAACTGTGAGTTTACTACCTACTATAAAGGTTAGATTAATTGACAAGTTTGGTCAAGAAATATATGTTAAAGCACTTCTTAATTGCGGTAGCCAAGTGTGCATTGTAAAACGGTCACTTGTTGATCAACTTAAATTGATTTCTGGGTGTCATGATTCTAACATTATTGGTTTGGGCAATACACCAAACAAAGTTAGTGAATGTGCTACTATATTGGTACAATCCTCAATTTATAATATAAAACTTTCTGTAAAATGTCACATTGTAGAAACTATTACAACTAAATTACCTCAAAGCTATTTTGATGTGTCAAAGTTAAGTTTTCCTACAAATGTGCAGCTTGCTGATGATGATTTTAATATTCCATCGGAAATATCCTTGCTATTAGGCATAGATTTCTATCATAAAGTTATCACAGATGGTATTGTCAAATTAGATAAAGGATTTGTATTACAAAACACATTATTTGGTCATGTTGTTATTGGCACTCAAAAATAAATGTAAAAATAATTCCTCAAATGTAAATCTAGTCTCAAACTTTGTTGTTCCGGAGGATAATTTAGAAAATATTATGAAACAATTCTGGTTAGCAGAAAAGTTGCCAGAGGAGTCTAATTTGCAAAAATCAGAATTTGAAAATGCTGAAAAATGATTTAGAAAATCAGTTAAATTAGAAAATAACCATTTTTCTGTTGATATTCCTTTGAAAGTTCCTCTACAACAATTAAATATAGGTGATTCTTTTTCTTTGGCATTGCATAGATTTCAGGCTCTTGAAAAGAAATTTAAAAAATATCCTGAATATTTTCTGAAGTACAAACAATTTATTGATGAGTATTTGCAGCTAGGTCATGCGAAGAAAATTGATGTCAGTCATTATGATGTTTACAATAATGCAGTAAACTTTCTTGCACATCATGCAGTGTTAAATAAACACAGTAAAACTACTAAATTGAGGGTTGTTTTTGGAGGAAATATGAAATCCAAAAATGGGGTGTCACTTAATGATGTAATGTTAAACGGAACAATAGTGCAAAATGATTTATTTAATATTTTAATACTTTTCCGTACTTAACACACTTATGTGTGATATTGAAAAAATGTTTAGGATGTGTTCAATTAATGAAAAGTTCAAACCTTTACAAAATGTTCTGTGGAGGGACAACCCTAACGAGCCCATTGAATGCTTGCAGTTGCAGACTGTCACATATGGTCTTAAAGCTTCAACCTTTTTAAGTACTAGGTGTCTCATTGAGTTAGCTCAGTTGTATGAGAATAGGTATCCTTTGGCTGCGCATGCAAGATTAAATACTTATATTGATGACGTCATCTGTGGAGCTATTAATATTGACCTCTTACAGGAACTAAAAACACAACTAATACAATTAATGAAGTTAGGCAGTTTTAATCTACATAAGTGGTGTTCCAACACTCCTATAATATTAAATGACATACCTGATAACATTAAATATTTTGAAAATATTGATCTCAATAAAGACAATATTATTAAAACTTTAGGGTTGAAATATGATGTATTTGCTGATAGAATATTATTTTCGTGTCCCATGACCGATGATAACACTAAGCTACAAACTAAAAGGGAAGTATTAAGCTTCATTGGTAAAATATTTGACCCACTTGGTTTAAGGGGTCCTGTAGTAGTGGTAGCAAAATTGCTAATGCAGGAAATATGGAAGTCTAAAATTTATTGGGACTCTCCTTTGCCTAGTAAATTGCTCCAAAGTTGGAGAGATTTCTTAAAAAACTTAATTGATATGGGCACAATACAAATACCTAGAGCTGTTATGTGTCATGTTTGTGCAAATAAACTGTTTTTCTTTCTTTCTTCTGTTGTAAATGTTGAGTTAGCAGACATAGAGTCAGTCAGTGTAGAGGCACCCAAGGTAGAGTCAAAGGTAGAGTTGGGAAATGTAGAGTCAACCAATGTAGAGTCAGTAGAGTTGATAAGTTACTGTGATGCCTCTCTCAATGCTGTAGGTTGTTGTCTCTATTTAAGAGTTTTATGCAATAATGATGTAGTAAAAGTTAGTTTATTATCCTCAAAGTCTCGTGTTGCACCTCTCAGTAGGAAACTTACTATACCCAATCTAGCCGCTCTATCATTAGCGTCGAAGAATTCATCAACATTTTCGCTCTCGCTATCAACTTCTCTTTCATTATCTCTCTCGGGTCTGGCAGCACCTTGCATACTCATCTGTCGTCTTCGTAATACATCCGTCGCCAAACTTACCAATTCAGGGGGAACGTCTTCATCATTCGTCCAGACTTCATTCAGTGGGTGTCCCACCTCCCACTGATTGTTCCCCCTGCGGCCCCGGTTTGGATACCCACGCCCACCTACATTCTGTCCTCGTACACCCCTTCGTCCACCTCTTCGCCTACTCGTTCTTCTTTCACTAGCTTCCCTTTCATTTCTTTCACTTTCATTCATTCCCTGCTCCTCAGGGGACATAAACAAAGCGTGGGCATTCGGGGACAGAAAAGCGCCAACCTCCACTTCAACTGTAATGGCGCCATCGTCGACGTCAAAAATCCGCTGTTTGAAATTTTTCTGAATGGCTAAATCAAAATAACTTAGCTATAAATCTTAAAAAGCCCGTTTATATACAATTCAAAAAATCAAAATAATGCAAAATATAATAATAAATTAAACATACATAGAATTCACGAAGTGACTCAAACTAAATTTCTAGGCGTAACCTTGGATCAAGACATCAATTGGAAAGCACATGTTGACACAGTTTCCACACGAATTAACAAGTTTGTATACGCACTGAAACGGATCAGAAACATAACAAACATTAAGACAGCAATAACAACATATCATGCGTATGTTGAATCAGTGCTGCGCTATGGTTTAATTATGTGGGGTAATAGCACCGATCAAAGTAGAGCGTTTGTTGCACAAAAAATATGGGCATTAGCATTAGGGCTATTTATGGGCTTCAACTGGATGAATCCTACAGGCCAATATTTAAAAAACTTGATTTGTTACCACTGCCGTCACTTTATATATTGGAAATCTGTATGTTTGTGTGGAGGCACAAAGAGTTGTTCACTAAGCAATCGATCTTAATTCTCGAAGCCGTCGGGATTTTTATTTGGTAAATTTTCTTGGGATCCGGTGTATATATGATATTAAATTAAACACTTAAACACGATTAATCATTGTATTAACTTTTAAAACATTTCTCTATAAAAATAAACTCGCTACCACTTCATTTTATATATACTTATAATAATTTATTGTGACACTACTACAAAACCCGTTAACAAGTGAGTAATTTTTTCTACATATTTTCTAGTGTCAAAAACATGACAACCTTCTATGTTCAAACACATCTTTCTTTTTAAAAACCCATAGACAATTTAAATTCCCTCCTATAACATCCCCTCTGAATTTTATATTGTCTCAAATAAAATTAATTTTAATCACCCTGTATAATCTTCAACAATATTTTAGAACACCCTGTATATAACTTCAACCCTCAACATAACTCATCAATACATAATTAATACAAAAATAACAACCCATACTAGTATTCCCTACCTATCATTAAATTCTACATACTATATTAAACCTCCCCCTTAAATATAAATTTCAAATTAACAACCAAGACAACCTTAATACTATAACTAACCTCTAACTTTCAAATTAATTCCCAAAACATTATATCTACCATACCATCTAACAACTAACATAGTTAAACAATCTTCTACTAAATTCACTTCATTACAGTTCACCTTAGAGTCACTGGTCACTCACAATATGCTTTCTTAAACGTAAAAACTTTGTTCTATCTAATCCTTTTGTTAAAATATCCGCAATATTAGAGTTGGTTGGACAATAGAAAATTTCAATTAAATTTTGATCTATCTTTTCTTTAATAAAATGATATTTCACATCAATGTGTTTGCTTCTCCGATTTAAAATTCCGTTTTTAATTAAAACAATAGCCGATTGATTATCAACAAATAATTGTGTTTTTGGTGTATGCCCTGTAATCTCCTTAATTAACTTCTTGAGTAGCGTAATTAGAGACACAATAGTAAGACAATGGCGCACGACCGCCGGCGTTCGTGCGGGGATCAACAGCTTAAACTTTGGACATATAGTAAATTTTTGATACATTCTGCGGCAGAGATATATTCTGCTTCCGTACTGGAGAGAGCGGTGACGGACTGTTTACACGAACACCAATGTATAGGACCACCACTGTACAACACTACAAAGCCCGTAGTACTTTTCCTAGTGTCAGGATCACCTGCGAAGTCCGCATCACAGTAAGCTGTTAACACTAAACTGTTTCCCCGTAAGTACTGAATACCGGAAGATATAGAGCTCTTAAGATATCTGAAGAGATTTTTTATATTAGCAAAATCATTCAAATTAGGACACTCTTGATGTCTACTACAATAACCAACATGAAATGAAACATCTGGTCTAGTTTTATTTACTAAGTATAATAAAGACCCTATAAACTGCCTGTAACGATGCACATCACTACTATCACTCTTCCCCTCTTGATGTGTATCGGCTAATATATTTGGAAATATACTTTCTTTTAAGTCGCCGTATCAGAAATTTTTAAATAATTGCTTAATATATGATTCCTGATAAATTTTCAAATAATTTTCTCCAACCTGTATATCAATGCCAATAAACTTTTCTATTTTATCAAATTTCCTAATTTCAAACTCTTTTTCCAGCCCTTTTATTATATTATTTAATTCTTTTTCACAATTTCCCATCAAAATTCCGTCATCAACATAAATTGCTAAGTAAATTTCCTTTTCTTTACATAAAAACAAACATGGATCTAATTTTAATTGTTCAAAACCCAATTTCTTTAAATATTCAGTTAACCGTTTATTCCACATGAGCGGTGCTTGCTTAAGTCCATAAAGACTCTTTTTCAATTTACATACTTTATTTTCACCAACATTATATCCCAATGGTATTTCCATAAAAATATCCTCATTTAACTCGCCATACAAAAACGCTGTTTTCACATCAAACTGTTTTATCTTTAAACCTTTCTGTGCAGCACTCGAAAGCAATAACCTTACACTGGTAGTATTCACCACTGGACTATATGTTTCTTTGTAATCAATATTAAGTAACTGACAATGCTAAGTTTTTAAGTGCACTGGAGCAAGCGATGATACCGTGGACGAACGTAGACTCCAGCACAGAGACTCCAGATCAGTTGTGGGATCGGGCTAAAAACGTTATGGTGAGCTCGATCAAAGAGTCTAGTGTAAACGCACGGAAACGGAAACGGCAACATTGGATGAGCGATGCAACGTTAAGTCTTGTGGAGGAAAGGCGAAACATGAAAGCATCTGGAGCTGATATAAGATCCCTCAATGAAATGTCCGCTAGAATTCAGGAAGCTTGTAGGCGGGAACAGAACGACCAACTTCGGGACATTTGTGCAGAAGTGGAAGTCCATGCAAATAAGCATGAATCTAGGGACCTACACCAAAAAATTCGCGCCATCACAAAAACCCTGAGTTGCAAGACCTGGGCCATCGAAAACTCTACTGGGGAAACGGTGACAAACATAGAAGCAATAGCTGAAACTTGGAGACAATATTGCCAGTCTCTCTTTCAAGACCCGAAATCAGAGTGTTATGCCTCTACGGAACCCGGAAACGAAGATCTTGAGCCTGATATTCTGAAAGATGAAATACGAGCCGCTATTAAGCATCTGAAGAACGGCAAAGCCACAGGGGCGGACGCAATACCGATCGAGACAATCAAGGCATCGGGCGAACATGGTGTCCAAATCTTCCACACCCTATGCAATAAGATATGGCTCACGGGGCAATGGCCGAAAGAATGGGCTCACACTATTTTTGTCCCCTTGCACAAGAAGGGTTCCACCAAGACGTGCAGTAATTACCGACTTATTGCTCTTATCTCTCACGCAAGCAAGATTTTACTGCACGTACTGAACGAGCGTCTAAAGTCCTACTTGAGCAAAGAAATTGCTCCTGAACAGGCTGGTTTTGTTAAGGGGAAGAGAACTCGGGAGCCAATTTTGACGGTTCGACAAATTATAGAGAAAGCCAGAGAATTCAACAAGCCTACCTACATATGCTTTGTGGACTTCTCTAAGGCGTTCGATTCCGTTAAATGGCCCAAACTCTGGGAAACGCTGACGGCGATGGGTGTTCCAAAACACCTGGTACACTTCCTGCGAAGGCTGTATGAGGATGGCACAGCCGCAGTTCGCGCAGATGACATTCAATCCAATCACTTCCACCCCAGCGCCGGAGTCCGTCAGGGATGTATTATTTCTCCACTACTGTTCAATGTGTACACAGAGCTCATAATGAGGATTGTACTTGAGGACTGGACAGATGGCATTTCGATTGGTGGCTTGAAGATCTCCAACCTGCGATATGCTGACGATACCACTTTGTTCGCCACCAGTACCCAACACATGGAACAACTTCTCGCCAAGATGGAACGGGTTAGCCTTGAGTTCGGACTTAAGATAAACCGGAATAAAACGAAAGTGATGATTGTCGACCGCATGAATAACAATTCTCCAGAAATTACACAAATTGCTAATTGTGATGTGGTGCAATCATACATTTATCTGGGGGCCTTAACCTTTTGACGTGCGTAATTAGAGACACAATAGTAAGACAATGGCTTGCGGGCGCCGGCTACCGCCTGAGCGTTAATGAATTAATTACGAACAACGGTGGATGTATCGATGAAGTGAAGAGGTGTATGGCAATTTCCAGGTCTGCGATGGACAAGTTGAGGAAAATATGGAGGAATCGCAACATATATAGAGCCACCAAAATCCGGCTAGTTCGGGCACTTGTATTCCCCATATTCTTGTACGCCGCAGAAACGTGGACCTTACGGGAAATAGAGAAAAAGAAGATAGACGCCCTAGAGATGTGGTGCTGGAGGAGAATGCTCGGAGTATCGTGGACTGAATTCCGTACCAACGAGTCTATACTTCGGGAACTCGGCATCAAGCAGCGTTTATCATTTTTGGTACAGTCTCGTATTCTCACCTTTTTTGGTCACGTATGCCGCAGAGGGGAAGTGGCTATTGAGCGACTTGTAGTTCAGGGAAGAGTTGAGGGTACCAGGCCACGAGGAAGGTCGCCTATGAGGTGGACTGACCAGATTAAAGCGGCAGTAAATGGCTCATCATCACTGCACGAATGCACGAGGAAGGCGGCCATCAGAGAGGAGTGGCGGCGTGTTGTGAAGCTTGCCACCAACACCTGAAGTGATGACCACGACCACTCTGTCAAGAGTGATATCGACAAGGAAGAAGAAGAAGAAGAAATCAATATTATATTTTTGTAAAAATCCCCTAGCAACTAGTCGTGCTTTGTATCTTCCACCCGGCTTCACAGTAAAAATCCATTTACTGGTTATCAACTTTCTATTTCCAGCATCTGATTTATCAACTATTTCCCAAGTTTTATTTTTCTACAAAGAATCCTTCTCTTCTTTAATAGCTTTTTCCCATAAAGTTCTCTCATCACTCTTCAACACCTCGCTGTAAGTTAAAAATGTTGTTTCTAAATCATAATCTTTCAATCTTACTGGTAATCTTCTATCTCTTTTTGGCAAAATTCTTTTGCTAGTTTCTTCAACAGACTCCTCCGCATCCACAAATAACTCATTTCTATCCAACGTCAATATTCTATTATCTTCAAACTCATTTTCATTATTCACTTCTTGACAACTATCTTCCAAGTTAACTTCTCTTCTACTATTGTTATTTATTAATTCTTCCCCAATACTATCTTCAAAAACATCGTTTTCCTCATTTTCTCTAACATCATCTCGTTGTTCTTCTATTCCAACATCATTTCGTTCTTCTTCTTCATAAATAGAAATCTCCTCCTCCCTCGTAGCTCTTACATCTGTTTTCTTCTTCTTCTCCTCTCTATAAAATTCTCCCCTCTCAAATTGACAACCATCATCAGTTATGGCCACATTTCTTCTCTCAATATTCTTCTGATTATTTGCTTCCAACTCTTCTTCTTCTTTAAATAGTTTATTTAAATCAGTAATCCTCACACTCTTGTTACATTGCTTTAAAAATTCCAAAACATCCTCTGCATTATTATTAAATGTCACATCCCTTGAATAAACCACTTTCGATTCCACTGGATCCCAAATCTTATACCCATTATTCGTAAAACCTACTAACAAACCCTTATTACACCTGGAATCTAACTTGTTAAGTTTAGTGTTTATTTTGAAATAAGCCAAAGAACCGATAATATTTAAATGTTTTAAGTTTGGAATTCTATTGAACCACATTTCTGCTGGTGTTCTCTCATTGCCTGTATTGTAGCTCCTATTAGTTAGATATGTAGCTGTTAACACTGCTTCACCCCATAACTCTTTTGGTAAGTTCATGTCGAACAGCAGAGCACGAGTTCGCTCCATAATTGTTCTATTTAAGCGTTCCGATTTACCGTTGTGTTCTGGAGTATATGGTATTGTAAAATCTATTGTAATTCCTTTATTTGAACAGTATTTTTTTAAATTATTTGACGTATATTCACCACCATTATCGCATCTGAATGTTTTCACTTTTAAGTTAAAGTGATTTTCAGTATAATATAAGTTTATGAAATTGATAATTTTTGTAAAAGCTTCACTTTTAGATCTCAGTAAATAAATTTTTGCAAAATGTGTATAGTCATCTAGAAAAGAGATAAAATATTTATAACCATCATACGTGTCGGTACCAATTGGTCCACAGATGTCACTGTGAACAATTTCTAACGGCCTAGTAGCTCTATGTCTTACGGCACTAAATGCCTTCCTACATAGTTTAGCCCGTATGCAGACCTCGCAGGTTTCTGTATCTCTAAATTTTGAATTTATTCCATTTACTATTTTTTCTGTTTTTGATACAGGTGTATGTGCCAAAGCTCTATGCCAGAAATTACCACTACTTTTACTAGAAATGAAGTTTACTTACTTTGTGCTCGAAAGAGTGGCCGACAGCTCTGCGTAATAGAGTCCGTCATCTCGCAACTCACCAGTCAGCAAGCAGCTTTCATCGTAGTCGTATATTCTACATTATTTTCTGAAAAATATAATTTTGTAATTATTATTGGCTATTTTTGATATTGATATTAGATTTTTCTTTAACTTCGGGACTAGTAGTACATCAGTGAAGGTAATATTATGACAACTTGAGTTGGATTTGCATTCAACATTTCCCACAATGTCTATTACATGTGTATTACCATCTGCTGTTGATATTTTGTAGTTGCAACTTTCTTTGTTATGTAGAAAGATCTCTGAATTGATGGTATGACTGCTAGCTCCGGAATCTAGTATAAATTCAATTATTTCTTTCTGATTTATTTGTTTGAAAAGACTTACCGAATAATGAGGTTTTCCAAACAAAATTTTGTAAAGTGTGTATTAGTTTTGCAGTACATACAGTTATATTGTTGTTTGCAATCTGTGTTTAAATGACCGGTTTTCATACATTTGTAGCACATTTTTGTTTTGCTGTATGTATTTTCTCCTGTTGTTCTGCAAAATTTTGCTATGTGACCTTTTCTTCCACAGTTGTAACATGTCTTGACTGTTAGAAAGGTGTCACAAGTTTTCTCATTTTCCTCTTTATTTTGAATTTTCGCTTTGTTCATCTTAATTTCCAATTGCAGTCTTGCTGTCAGATTTGTTAGATTCTTTTCATTGGCAAGAGTTGCCTCCCAAGCCGTTCTGAAATTTGCCATTTCGTTCGGAAGTGAACATAATATTTTTGATATGACTTCTATTTCATTTAGTTCCATGCCTGTGTTTTTGATGGATGACACAATGTTCATTAGATCGCCGATATCTTCTAATAGATCTTCCTTTTTGAATTCAAATTTGTAGAATTCTTGCAATCTATGGCATCGCTCTGTGTCTATGTTTCCCAAAAAAATTTTGTCTAATATGTTAATGATCTCTTTTGCTGTTTCACAATCTATTATCCTGCTAATATATTTTGTATGTACTGAGTTAATTATAATAAATCTTGCCTTTGCATCTTTGCTTATAAATTCTTCCGTACGTTTTTGTTTTTCATCCACATCCTTTAGCGTTAAATTTAGTCCTTTTGAATACAAATACAGATATAAAGTTTTCTTCCAAATCGTATAGTTTGAATTGACATCTAATTTTTGTAATTCTTCTGCCATTTTGAAAATTGTCAATCCACTTAAAAAATAAAACACATAAGCACGATTACCGATTACCAGGTTATTTGTACGGGTAACATCTCTGTATCTTCTTTACTGCTTGTCCGTATTAATGGCCCATGACCTTTTATTTGGTAAATTTTCTTGGGATCCGGTGTATATATGATATTAAATTAAACACTTAAACACGATTAATCATTGTATTAACTTTTAAAACATTTCTCTATAAAAATAAACTCGCTACCACTTCATTTTATATATACTTATAACAATTTATTGTGACACTACTACAAAACCCGTTAACAAGTGAGTAATTTTTTCTACATATTTTCTAGTGTCAAAAACATGTCATCAACCTTCTATGTTCAAACACATCTTTCTTTTTAAAAACCCATAGACAATTTAAATTCCCTCCTATAACAGGGATCCCCACAGGCTCGCGTTAGATGTTTTACCTATGCTTGCAAAATATAACAAAAGCTGCATGTTTATGTGTGTCCGGATATTCAATAAGATACCAGAGGAATTTAAAATATTAAATATAAGATTATTCAAAAGTAAATTATATAAATGGTTATCTGCTAATAGTTTTTATAGTGTCAAGGAGTTTCTAGAGCATAAAATCAAATAATGACAGTGGTTGTATGTTGTTGTCATGTATGTAAATTTGCACGCTTATATTCATGAAGCAAAACATGTAGGACCTACCAGTGTATTCATATTACCAGCTTGTATACCATGTTTTATGCAAATAAAATATTATTATTATTATCTGGTATCCCTAGCTATTTATTCGACTAAAGCTTATGTCACTCGATTGACAGCTCGTTTAATTCGTTCGGTCATGACGTTTTTATAAGGTCCTCTTGGAAGGGACAACGATCGGCCGGCCTTCTTGTTCGAGACACCGAGCAGTGAACTTCTCTGTGACAGAATTTAAACTAGCGAGTAAGTACGGAACCCATTAATGAATGATTTTATTTTGTGCGTGTTGAAATATTGTGGAAAAGGGATTAAATATGTTTGTGTTTAGTAATGTGTTTGGTTTTCTATTGTGAACCCCTTCATTTCTGAACAGTAGCTAACAGTTATTTTAAAAAATACGTCAAAGAAAGAAAGAAAATCGTTTTTTTTTTTTCGCAGCAAACTTACAGTATTTCGTTTATTTAATACTTGTATCTGCAGGTACACAAGAGGTACCAAATTTACTTATACGGTAAGCTTGGCTACATATATTGGTTAGCAGTACACCCGCGGTTCTGACATCAGGATGGCGGGTGTACCTGATTTTTAAAATATCATTGTACGGGTGTAGACAGTACACAGATTTTCAAGAGAGGTACGTAAAGGTACACAGAAAGTATCAAATAACTGTAATAAATTTAGGCAGATCTGGAAATTACACCCGCTATTCACACGAAGTGAGGGCTGTAAGCAGGTATAAGTGAAAATTTTATTCCTTCTCCTGTTGCAAACTGAGAAAGAAATTTGCTATTTGTTTTTAGAAAACTGCTTATTCCTTTAGCAGCGACTACGAAATTTCGTCCGTTATCAGAACAAACCTCCGCTGGTCTGCCGCGGCGGGCAACAAATCGACGAAATGTCATAATAAAAGCTTCTTTACTTAAGTCGCTGACGGGTTCCAATTTAAAACATTTAAAAAGTAAACAAATGAATAAACATAAGTAGCATTTGACTAGTCATGCGCCACGTCCCTTGCGGTTTGGACGGCGAGCAATGGGTGGCTCGCCGTCCGATCGTCCGGACCGGGCCCAAGTCGTCGACGGCGCATACTGTTCCACGCGCGCCTCAAGGAGATATCAGCAACAGTACCCCAGCAGGGTCGAAGCCTACCAGACTTGAAAGAAAAAATCAACGTTGACACGATTTGTTGGTAAGTTGCCCATTTTTGGGGATATGGTTTGCCCACGAACACGCACGCAAGTAACACATTGCCTTACAACGTTCTAGCTAACCTTCTTCCGTTCACGGGCCACACAGCCTCTCGGATCGTCGCTAGCAATAACTGTGGACCAGCGTGTAGATTCCGTAAGTGTTCGTGTACAAAATAAAGTTTTGTTACGTAATGAGAAGTATCCAAGAGTATTGGATGATTTTTATCGAACGAATAATTGGAATTATGTAGTCTCCACCCAAATCTTGTTAAATTAGTTGAGAGCTCAAAGAAAGGTGATAGAGATAATAATTTAGATTTGGGTAATAATGATAAGTTTGATTGAATTCTCTTATATTCAAGAGGAAAGGATTGTTTCTGAGCCACTCGACAAACAAAAATAAAGGAATCATTTAATTCGTTCACTGTTAATGGGCCAGATAAGCGATTCTATTTGATGTTTTTTGAATTGTGTAGGAAGCGTAAAATATATGCAAACGTATTTTTAAAATCTGGAAAATTTTGAAAATATTCTGAAATCGAAGGTGGATTCAGGTAAATTAACATAGTGACTTTTTATTTCAGGTAACTCAATGTTTTGACCTTGATGAAGTTTTGGACATTTTGATTCATAACTATATAAAAAAGATGGGCCTTGCCACCACATCGAATTGTCACGAAGTTGATGAGCGTTCATACCTCGAGAGATAGGTTAGCGGGATTAACGTCAGTGGGAACATGACGCCAATCCTTGCGATTGGTTAAATCTAAAATTTCAGCTATTCTATTTGCCACAAATTTTCGTAGGGGAAAACAAGCTGCATTTAGAGCAGTAGAAAGTGCCTTTTGAATGTATTAGGTTGATCTTATTGATGATCACAACCATTGGAATCCATAGCTATTTGTCTATACATTTTAGCTATGTCTCCAGTCAAAATGTACTTATATTAACGTGCTCTAATTAGAATGGAGAATAGAGAATTCTGCAGATTAGGCCCAACCATTAAGATGTCATTCAGAGTAGCCAGAGGTTGTAGGAGCTGAGCCATCAAAGACTACACGAATCTTGGTGGACTCACTGTTCTCTTTGAACACAGCATGATGATATAAAAAATATGAAGGGTTTGGAATTGCAATTGGTGACACCGAGAGATGTCCTAGTTATGAATATTCACGTATAAATTTAATTAAATCTCTTTTCGAGATTTTTGAAACATTTTTAGCTTGATTATAAGAATCGCCGAGACAGTCAAGTGAATCCTTTAGTGGTAGCTTTACTCTAAATCTGCCATTACTCAGACGAGTCGTGGTTTTGTGAAAAAATTTTTCACATGCTATTTCGTTGGCACTGAGAACCTTACTTTGAGGAAGACTCTCGAGTTCCCAGAATTTAGTGAGCATTTCATCCAAATTGTTGTTTGAAACAATTGCATGATTGCTTTGAATATTTTGAGTGTATTTTCGTGCACTGATGGGATCGGCGACAAGTCATCCTAATTTAGAATTTTGTGTCTCAATGGAAGCAGGTTCGTTGAATTTAGGTCTTGCTTGACGTGCAGAGTACGTTGAATTATAGTTCTTAGGTTGCAAGGGTTTTCTGTTGTGGTTGCGAAAAAATGTTTGCCGAGATGGTTGTTTCAGCAATCCGGTAGTCCTGTTTCACATAAGAGGTGGGTGGTTGATGGGGGAATAGCACCAAAGAGAGCTGCCAGATATTTTTCCTTGGGAAGGAACCCATTTCTTCTTTGCTCTATAATCTCTGTTCACCTACCACACACGTACTGAAGTAGATCATACGAAAGAGATTTAAAAGTTGAGTCTGTAGACAAAATGTTTTTTAAATCATGTTTCATAGACGGATGTTTGTTAGCCAGATCCTTTAGTATGTTCGCCAGAGACTCATTGAAGCAGCAGACCGTGGGAAATAGTACCTAAGGTATAGTCCATTCGAACCAAGTGATCTTGATTAGGGAAGGTTCCATACGCAGTAAGAATAGGATTCACTTTTAGAGGGCCGAAGACAGGGCTAGCATATAGTTTTTTCTGAACCTCTGCATATCGGATCTGGTTGAAAGTTATATCACCTAATCGTTGACCTTTAGCGCCTTGTGTGGCAATGTGAGCTTTAACAGCTGGTATCAAGGGTTCCTGTTGCTTCGTAGCTAGAGTCCAGTCAAAATCATCGTCAGCGATACTTGCGAAGTGGAATCATTTTCTGAAGCCGAACACGGTGGTGCACCACGGACTCTAGCAGCTAGAGACATGGGGTGAACGATAAGACCAATGCACAGTGGCCATTCCAAGAGCTTCAATTTTATGTCCCGATAAGATTTCTCTTTAAGAGAGGTACAATTTGGTGAAAACGCTCTAGCTAAGTCAACAGTAGGAATTGCGAACCTGATTTTGTTTAAAATTTGGGAGTCGAATTCGCTGCCTAGTAACTCCTCCCTTTTGAAGATTCTAATGTTCCACTCGTCCCATCCCTTTTTTTTTTAATGTGGGAAATCATCCAAATGACTTCTCGCGCTCTGGGTGGAGCGGGAGGGCGTGTCAGACTTTTACTGACTAAAACCACACCTGTATCCTTCAATTACCCTTTGCGTACTAGGACTACGGGTTTCCCTTTCAGAAATTCTCCGCGGTCCTAGCTAGCGGGCATCGGTCCCGCTGGGCCCCTACGGTTTGCTGACATCTCTTTGAGGAGCGCGAGGATCACTACGCGCTGTTGACGACTGGGCTCAGTCCGGTTAATTACCGAACAGCCAGACGGCGAGCTACCCAGTGCTCGACGTCCGCAAGCCCGCGTCTACCGTGGCTGGTAGTCGGGGTCGGAATTACGACGGCTAAGGCGTGAGGACCTTCGTTCCCTCACGCGTGCAGCCTCCTCCTTCGCTAGTATTACTGCTTCGCAGAAGGAGGCGACCGCCTGCCACTCCTCCTCGCTCCGGACCATAGCCTGAACCAGGGCCCGACGCGAAAGGTCGCTGCCGCCAATTGCCTCCACGAGGACACGGCGGTGCTCCGCCCAAGCGGGGCACGCCTCTACCGTATGCTCGACCGTGTCCTCCGGGTGGTCCACACAATGATGACACCCGGGCGTTGCTTCCGCCTGAATCCGATGCAGGAGCCTCCCGAACTTGCCATGTCCGGTGAGGACCTGCGTCATGCGGTAGGTGAGGATGCCGTGTTGCCGCACCAGCCACTCCTCAAAGAGGGGACTTACCGCCATAATTGTAGCGTGCCCACGTCCCATCCCCTTGGTAAGTGGTTTCTTATAATCTGTTTGATTCTGATCAAGATGATGTTGTCCCCAGGGTCGTCTGCTTCCCATTCCATGAGGGACTCGAAAGTGTGCATGTCAGGGGATTTTGCCTAAAACAAATAGACAAAGTTAGCCTTTTCATCTTACCAACTTGAGCGTAAGCCCCCGAGATAAATGCAATATAACCGGTACGTATCGGGGATATGTTTCATATGACCCGTACTTATCAACATTTAGTCTGTACAAGTCAAGAAATCCCAAACTGAGAAACGAAACCGAGGCTCACTTGATTGAATTTTAATTTTTGCTTTTGAATTTTTTATCAAAACCAGGCACGTCTACATCTGAATCCGAAAATGTAATATCTCAGAGATCGCATCTGTTTACCACACAGTTAAACACTCTTTAAGTTACAGTAGTATGGACTGCTCGCACAAATTGTTACCTTACATTTGCAATGATTCAAATGTAGCCAAACCGCAACATTTTTGCTTTTCTTCAAAAAGTTCAGTTGTGGAAGAACAAAAGGGGAGAGTATTGTATGCGAAATATTAGCCAAAGAATCGGTGAAAAATGTGCTACAGACTATCCAAGAAAAAAATGTACATTTTTCGATTGCTACTGATGCAAAATGTTTCCCATATCGACGCAAGAAAGCAATCTTGTAGTATCTCAAAAAATTGAACTTTAAATCAGAGCCAAAAAACTATTCAAAAAATTCATAACTCGTAAACTAGCTGAATCCGAGTGGTCATTTTTGGAACACGTATTTCTTATAATTTAATTTATCAGATGACACTAAAGATAGTATTCTAAAGTCAGTATAACATGAGTTTTATATTAGTTACAGCAATGAGTATCAGTCATGATTGTTGTGGAGTATGCAGCCAAAAATGACGAAGATACAGCAATTTTAGTATATAAGTTCCAGAAACGCGCCCGAGAATGAAGCGAGTCGCTGTGACGTCATCTGTTGTGATCGGTCTCCACTGGCGAATGAATACGGGGGCATTTCACGTGAAGCAACAATTTATTTAATTTCAACTTCCATGAGCTGGATAATGGCATTCGAAGTAGCGCATACCTGAGAGTTCGTCAAATCTTCAAACCCTCATAACTCGTAAATCATACGAAACACAATAAAAATATTGTGTATGTGTATAGGGAACACATATATATATAACATACTCAAATATTACTAAAATCGGAAACATCGCAATTTTTTAATTGTTCACTTTACGTGAAATGCCCCTACGATCAAGCCGTTCGTCGCACGGATCACGACAGATGACGTCATCGTAAATATAGCCCAGCGAGAGCGCGCGTTTCTAAGTAACCGTTCAGAAAAACTTTAATAAATCCACCATTTCTTGACGGATTTTAATAATTTAAAAAATTAAATGCTCAGTAAATTATTACACACACGATGTAATAAGTAAAAATGGGATTTGCTATTATGTGATTGATCCTCATTGGTATTTCAATTTGAATCATCAATATTGTTGTATCTTGGTAGTTGTAACATAAGGCACAACGAAATAGCTTTAAAATTTTAGATAACGATTATGATGTATGTAATATGAATTAAATTTGTAAGTCCTCGTATTTCGTTGTACTTCACATTATTTTTAGAAGAACATCTTGAATTTTGTGTTAAATATAAATAAAACAAATTATTGTGTTTAATTAAATGCTGTATGTTTATTTAAAAAAAAATATTTCGGAAACAATGTTAACTGTAATAATAATTATTATGTACTAAATTTAAAAAAAAACAGTCTCAAAATTAGGAAGCAATGAAGTTTACTGTAGGCGACATTCTCGAATAAAAAAAACAATCAACTCGAAAAAAAAATACTATTAAAGTTAGTAAAACACCAATTAAATTTAGAACGTATGAGTAATTTTAGTTTGCTGCAGTCTTCACTGATCTTCATCCTCGTCATCGCGCTTTAGACATAAGTATTCTTTGGCGTATGTTCTGGGTATTACGTTCTTGTCGACAAGTTTTTTTAAGTCGTTGTATTTTTGCAACGATACTGGTAGTTTTGCAGAATATAGGCAATATTTTGGTTCGGAACCGCTCAAACTACACAATGTAACCTCTGTAGTTTCAGCATCTAGTAGCAATGGTAGCATAGAACATTTAATAATCATTTTGTCAAGGTTTGACTTTTTGAATGTCATCATCATCATCATTTCAGCCGAAAGACGTCCACTGTTAAACATAGGCCACCCCCAAATGTCGCCACAATGACCGGTCCTGTGCGTCTCGCATCCATCGGATTCCCGCGACCCTCACCAGGTCATCGGTCCACCTTGTGGGAGGCCTTCCAACGCTGCGTCTTCCGGTACGTGGTCGCCATTCCAGAACCTTTCGTCCCCATCGACCACCAGTTCTGCGAGCAATGTGCCCTACCCACTGCCACTTAAGTTTGGTGATTCTTCGGGCTATGTTTGTAACCTTGGTTCTCCTGCGGATATCTTCATTTCTGACGCGATCACGCAAGGAAACTCCGAGCATAGCCCTTTCCATTGCCCTTTGAGTGACTTTAAGCCTTCTGATGAGGCCCATTGTAAGCGACCACGTTTCGGAGCCATATGTCATCACTGGCAACACGCACTGGTTATAGACTTTCGTCTTGAGACACTGTGGTATATTGGACGAGAAGACACCGCGCAGCTTCCCGAACGCTGCCCAGTCGAGTCGGATTCGACGATTGACCTCTTTCTCAAAGGTAGACCTACCCAACTGGACCGTCCACAACTTCGAGTGTAGAGTCTCCGATCTTGATAGGAGTGGGTGCTACATGGATGTTTACCATGACTTTGGTTTTGTCCATGTTCATTTTAAGTCCCACTCTTTCGGAAGCTTTACCGAGGTCACCGAGCATTGTACTGAGCTCCTCCGTAGTCTCAGCCATAACTACTATGTCGTCGGCAAATCGAAGGTGAGTGATGTGCTCGCCATTGACATTTATGCCTAGCCCTCTCCAGTCCAGAACCTTAAAGACATCCTCCATTGCGGCCGTGAACAATTTCGGAGAAATGACGTCTCCTTACCTCACACCCCGCTGTAAGAGTATAGGTTTCGAGGTCTGGTCCTGAAGTCGGCGTTCTTGTTGAAGAGAATGCAGTACAGCCCAAGTCTCGATCGAATTAAAGGCTTTCTCGTAGTCCACAAACGCTAAGCAGAGAGGCTGATTATACTCCTCAGTCTTCTGTATAACCTGCCGCAGTGTATGTATGTGATCCACGGTGCTGAAGCCTTTTCGAAATCCGGCTTGTTCGGGAGGCTGGAAGTCGTCGAACCTGCGCGCGAGACGGTTCGTGATGACTCTGGAAAACAGCTTGTAGACATGACTCAGAAGTGAGATGGCCTGTAATTCCTAAGCAGGGTATTGTCACCCTTCTTAAAGAAGAGTACCACCACACCTCTGCTGATCTGATGCCTGTGGCATTTTTCCCTCGAGTATGACGGAATTGAACAACTTTTGAAGTGTCTTTAGAACCGGTTTTCCACCCGCCTTCAGGAGCTCGGCCGTAATTTCATCCTCACCCGACGCCTTGTTGTTCTTCAACTGCTTCAGAGCCATCCTAATCTCGTACAGGCTGACGTCCGGGATATCTTCGGTGTGTTGTCGAGTCAATCTAGCTCTTGGGTCGTTTGCTAGATTTGCAGTGGGTTCGGAGATTGACGTGTACAACTGTCCATAAAAAGCCTCTATCTCTCCCAGAAGCTCCGATTTGGCGGATATCTCTCTGCCATCTTCGGTCTTCAGTTTTGTGAGCTGGCTCTGCCCAATAGACTGATCTCGTGCAAATATTTTAGAGCCCTTATTCCGCTCAATCGCATCCTTAATCCTCTTGGTATTAAACTGGCGAAGATCGCGTTTCAGAGACTTTGAGATCCGTTTATTGAGCTGCCGATATGTGCACGCATCATCTGAAGTCTGCAAAGTCATCTCAAGCCTCTTCTTCATAAGCTCGAGATTTTGATCTGATAGCTTCTTGTTTTTTTTTTGAACAGTGAGCCTTGAAAAATTTAGACTCGACCGTATGGACAATTCCCAAGAACCCATCTTCTTTGGGAGGGAGCTCCACCCCCCTGTACCATTCCCAACCCGCGCAAACCCATGGTTACGGAGATATTCATGTTTAAAGTTTGAGGTTAGGTTAGGTTAGTTAAGTTAAAACACTAATTTCCATCGATTTAAGAGTTGGGGAGGGGGGGATGGAGTCAGGACGATCGATTTCTGGGGCGCTTTGGGGCCTAAATCATAATGGCTTTTAACATTAGAAGGGGATTTGGTGATTTCGCTCCGCTCGCTCGCCTTCGCGCTTTGATGGTCACAGTTCTAACCTAACCCAAATTATTCACTAACATTAGAGGGGGATTTTGATTACAAGGGGGGTTAGGTTAGGGTATTTTTCGGATATTTAGAATAAAACACAAAGGATATTTTTGTTACCATGGTAGTCATACGAACGCAATTTGCAGGCAACAAACGAACGATACTAACATGACGACTATAAAACAAAATGGGATCGCTTCACGTTTCGTTCCGGAAAACAAATATTTGTTATTTTTTATGTAAATAGTCAATGTAATTGCTTATTACTGCATGGTTTTTGTGCACATTAATTACATACGTAATTTAATATGTGAAAATTAAATTATATTTAAAAAAATATATGACAAAATTGAATGAAACAAACCACAAACAAGCGTGGACGCTTAACGAAACGTGAACAAAATGGGATCGCTTCACGTTCCGTTCCGGAAAACAAAATGTAATTGCTTATTACTGCATGGTTTTTGTGCACATTAATTACATACGTAATTTAATATGTGAAAATTAAATTATATTTAAAAAAATATATGACAAAATTGAATGAAACAAACCACAAACAAGCGTGGACGCTTAACGAAACGTGAAACGTCAACTTTGATATCTACAATGACAATTTATCTAACCTAAATGGCGTTTTATTTTACAATTTTTATGGAACTTTGGAAAATTATATCGTAAATGGTGAGTTTCCGCAACTACAATATTGCAAAAAGCTTTCTATTTATGAGTACTATCTACAATAAAAAAAATGAACTTCCAAATCGACGGTCCCTAAAGGAAAGATTAGCCTTGACTAGCTTTAATGAATTTACGTCAGGTCTCAATTTCGAAGTAACATAAAATATTACTGAATTCGATATATTTCAAATTTTTTTAGATTTAGAATTTATGTCGTTCATTGTAAAAATGACAAATGAGTTTCACTCACGCTTTGTACTGAACATAGACCTTCATATGCATTCTCGCCTACATCGATGGCACGATGTATCCATTCCAGAATTGTACATAGTTTTTGCTATATTAATGTTAATGACTCGAAATCGACACTGGAGTACAGATGTGTGGTTATCACCGCCGATTTTTTCTCAACTACACAAGAAATCGCTTTTGCACAATTCTAGGCATGTTAATTTTTTCTTGGCGAAGTGAAGAGACTAACATGTTATCTAAAGTCGACACTTCATTAATCACGCTAGGGAAAAGTATGAAAAAATTATGACACTATAAAAATCTATGCATAAACGAGAGCATCGTTCCCTTCAAGGGACGATTATCAATAAGGCAATAGATAGCAGTGGTGCCCGAGTGGTAACGGCACCGACTTACGAGTTGTAGGTCGCGGGTTCAAACCCAGCCAGGCGCATTACTTTGTGTAATTTATTTCATCACCACTGCTCTCAAAACGGTGAAGTATCGTGAGGAAACCGTCATGTCCTAGAACCAAAAATTCAAAGACATGTGACATTCACCAACTCGCACTGGGCCCGCGAGGTGGATTACGGCCCATTCCCTCTCCTAGAGAGGAGGCCTGAGTCCCAACAGTGGGAACATTAAAAGGCTGATTATTATACTAATATTTGCCAAAGAAAAGGAATCGGTTTGGAATAAAGTTATTTGCAATGTGTGACGAAGAAACAAGCATCATTATTGATTTTATTGTTTACTGTGGCGCAGCAACTCAAATAATAGATCCTTGTAATTTAGATGTTGGAGGCGCTATTGTTTCAACTTTAATTAGGGATTTTTTCGGTACATTTCGTCATCTATATATTGTGATGAATCATAAACTTCAAGCTTCAGTTATATAAATATTTTATTCACTTTGATCAACACAATTTCATATTTATCATTCTATTAACAATCATTTTCAAATACATGGATTGGTATGACATGTTCACTGTTCAACAACTCAAAGCAGACTGACTCTGTCCAGAATAACCGTTACAAGCTCAATGTTTCCCCACCACTCAACTTTCACAAACACTCGGTCCGACCAATCAGAGCAAAGTAAACAGTACGTAACATCAAATGACTAACTAATATACATTAGGGTTTATCAATAATTAACTGCAAGTAAATATTTCATTTTAACAATTATGATATATTTATACAAAACAACTAAATAAACTCTATTACCATAAACTATTACTTAATTTCTAATGCCTTAAGTTCATGTAACTACTAGCGCCATCTATCGCTTATAGATGGAAGTTGAACGATTTATGAATATTTTCTTTAAAAATTATTACATTCGGCCATCCGATATCGTGCGATCTCCTGACGCACGGTTACAATTTCAATGATAGAATATATTCATAAAAATTATGAAACTTTATTCAGTTCGACAAGAAAATGAGTTTTACATTCAAATTCATTACATTCGGCTTAGTATTGATTTTAGGTTTGCTTCCGGATCATTAGTTTGTCGTCACGTCATATGTTTATAACATTCATCACTAGAAGGTAATTGGTGTTGTAAGGTTTTTTGTCAAAAGCTTTTCTATGTGTCTGGGATCATTAAACTTACCGGGAATTCCAGTAATTTTATACTTAAAACTTTTGTTGTCATCATTAACTTGGGGACCGACTCCGATTTCAGTCTTGACAACGAGAACTAGTTATGGTCATGTAATGTTATTATTTATAACCTACTTGTAAAATAAATATCATTTAATTGATGTATGTCTTTTGGGGCAATGTCTGTGCATAGATTTGTTTATAATATAGTCAAAAAGATTTGACACGATAAGGTGACACACGATAAAAACTCTGATACGAGTATAAGATCCGTCTATACAAATATTTCCAGAATGATGTGAATCTATAGCTGAATTTGGTTGCGCAAGGCAAGTTTTAGAAAAATTAAATCAATTTTACTGTTGAACAGTACAAGGTTCTTGTGAAAGGATAACGTATCTTTACAAACTGCAATGGATGGTAACTCAAAATCTGCCCAATCTGTAGATGAGTCTGCATAAGCTCTTCACTGACAACTAGTACTTCTATATCGGATTCACGCAAAAGACCACATCGCTGTTAATATATATATATATATATATATATTATCCAATAAAAAATGATAATTTTATTCTACTTGTTTGTAAAGAGTTTGATTGTCATAATTACATATAGGAATTCTCTGGATTTACGTTCTACGTTATCTTTTGGCTTAAATTCTAATCGCAGAGCAGGAAAGTGGTGTAAATTTTCAAATCCTGGCACACTCTGCGACACTAAAACGCTTGAAGTTTAAGTAAAATAAGTGATTGAGCTATTAATCGAATTTGATGGCTTAACATGATCATTGCGCTCTCTATCTATGAGATCAGTCTCTGCTACAGTACGCTAGTAATTGAAGATAATTATGTAATAAATCCATTTGCTCTCTACAATTTAATGCTTTAGCTCAATTTCTAATAGAAATATCATAGATACCGAGTGTTTGAATTTTATCTACAGCTCTTTTACTTAGTATAATATCCGTATATAAGCACTGATTTGTCGTAAAAATATTCACATAAGTTTCACCTTAAGTAGTACCAGCTAACATTTCTGCTTGAAACTGACCATAATATTCTGCTCATTAGAAAAATTATTGATAGTTTAGTTTACCACTTCGTCATTAAATACTACACTTGGTAGGGTTTCGTAACATTTCTATTTTCTTTTGGTAAGCCTAGCAAGTTTTTGAGACAAAATGAATAGTCAGCTTCTGATCCCATTTGCATACAAATCAATTACAAATACTCTTTCTAATCCAACTTAAATACTCTCTAGTGGAGTGATCGAACTCCTGTATCACATTATTCTAATGGTTTATGTTCAAACTTCGATACTTTTAACGTTTCTCTTTGGAAAATCATTCAACCAACATGAGGTACCTCTTTGCTTTTTGCGTCGTGGTGGTGTAGTCGACGAAGAGGTTGAATTATAACTCCTGCACTTCCTTCCAGATCGTCTCTTTGCATCATTCCTCTTCGAGTCTGTATTGTTCGAAACAGGAACTATCCGTTTGCTCAATAAGACTGGTGGTTTTTCTTCTGTAGTTCTGATGCAGTCGGACTCCAAGGTCTCAAAAATAAAAAAAAATCAGTGGTTAACACATTTACATGAATTATAACTTGTACCATTCATTTAGAACTCAACTTTGCTACATGCTTTCAACTCATTTTATCTATACTTATAATATCTTCATAAGCTATAACAGAATGTTCAATTAAAAGGAACTTATCCAATAAACAGATCAAAATGATATGAAGCAATAATAAAAAAAATAATATGGAAACAAACTTAATAAATTATACAATTAATTACAATCTTTATTAAGCCAACATAGTCACACTAAAATCACTTAAGTAGGTAAATTCATACGTTACTTACGCTTTTGATGATAATTTCGTCTGCATTGGGTACACTTAACCCGAATCTTTATTGGCTCACTTGGCCTAGTCCAATGTTACATGTGGCCAACTCAAATGGCACACTTGGCCTCGGCACACTTGGCCTCGGCACACTTGGCCTCAAATGGCACACTTGGCCTCAAATGGCACACTTGGCCTCAAATGGCACACTTGGCCTCAAATGGCACACTTGGCCTCAAATGGCACACTTGGCCTCAAATGGCACACTTGGCCTCAAATGGCACACTTGGCCTCAAATGGCACACTTGGCCTCAAATGGCACACTTGGCCTCAAATGGCACACTTGGCCTCAAATGGCACACTTGGCCTCAAATGGCAAACTTGGCCTCAAATGGCACACTTGGCCTCAAATGGCACACATGGACTTATCAAACGGCACACGGCCTCGTCAAGGCACGCTCGGCCTCGTCAAGGCACGCTCGGCCACCTCATGGCACACTAAGCCTCGTCAAGGCACGCTCGGTCTCATCAAGGCACGCTCGACCTCATCAAGGCACGCTCGGCCTCATCAAGGCACGCTCGGCCTCATCAAGGCACGCTCGGCCTCATCAAGGCACGCTCGGCCTCGTCAAGGCACACTAAGCCTCGTCAAGGCACGCTCGGTCTCATCAAGGCACGCTCGGCCTCATCAAGGCACGCTCGGCCTCATCAAGGCACGCTCGGCCTCGTCAAGGCACGCTCGGCCTCCTCAAGGCACGCTCGGCCTCCTCAAGGCACGCTCGGCCTCATCAAGGCACGCTCGGCCTCTTCAAGGCACGCTCGGCCTTTTCAAAGGCACGCTTGGTCTCATCAAAGGCATACTCGGCCTCATCAAAGGCACGCTCAGCCTCATCAAAGCACTGAAATCAAATTAAACCATTTATTTCAAATAAACCATTTACACACTCCAGACACTCTTGACTTGCCAAGGCAGTCAGTCAGTCAGCAAATTGATGGTAATTTCATATTCCAAAGTGTAGATATGTGCAAGAAAATTCATTTACACCCTTTTAAATCATGTTATATACAAACACGGTTTCGTTTTTTTTTTTTCGCTTCTTAATTCAAATTCATTTATTGTTTGTGTGGTGGAAATTTAGTTCATAAAATTATTATTGTAACATACCCATAAGGGGTACAACATTTAAATTTACAATTATATATAAGTCGAAATGAAAAGATAATCATCGTAGCACACAAAGTAATAATGACAATTACCGCTATGGAAAATAAGTTAATTATACATATCAATTGTCTTTTGTCATAATTTAGCATTATGCATGATCAATGAAAATAAATAAAGAAAAAAACAACCCAATTTAAAATATAGGAACTAAAATGAACCACTAGTAGTTTAAGTGAAGTCCAGTTTTAACTGTCAGCGTTCGTTTACGAACATATCAGTACCACTCAGTTCACACATTTGAAGGGAACCGAATGATTCAACACACGCGCCGCCATAAGTAAGACATTTGAGTGAGTATACAGGGTGTAAAAAGACCGATCACATACCCGTTAACTACACATTCTGTACACATAACTAAGTCATTTTGAACAAAAAATATTGCTGGGAAACAAACTTTTTTTTCCATCTTTAAAAAAAATATGCTTTTTATTGCGAGCAATGTAAAGCGCGCAACTGATTGTGCCGGTGTGTGTGTAATAGGTACGTATACGATAGGCGAGGCGCGGCGCAGCGGCGGCGTCTCGGCGTCGCGCGCGTTTTACATGGTGGTGTAGGTATTAAGTAGGCTCTTGGTAATTAAAAATTTCTGTGTTATGTACAATATTACTTACACGAAATAAGTACAGTTTTTAAATAGCCTGAGTACTTACCTACACCGTCCGTCGCTTTAGCTGTCATCCAACACAGGTGGCCTCTCAACACTGACGAACTCCGGTTCAAACTGCCGACCTTCCACGCGGAGACAGACGCGCGCCCTAGCCCGCGTGTTTTCATGAACCCGCTCCAGGATCCCTTCTTGCGCTGACCGCTGCTTAAGTTCATCACATCAATAATTTTCTGTGGCATTGCCGCAGCGGTCTCGCAGGGGCGGTCAAACACCCTATCTTTGACGTAACGCCACAAAAAGAAATCCAGAGGGGTTAAATCAGGCGAGCGTGCTGGCCATGCGTTAGGCCCAAAACCGTCCGATCCAGTTGTTTCCGAATAGCGTCGTCAGTTGCTCACGAACTGGTTTCACAACATGAGGCGGCGCACCGTCGTGCTGGTACCACAACCCAAGCCTCTGAACTAGTGGCATCTCTTCTAAAGTGTCGGTTAGGTAGCCAGTAATAAAATTGAGGTAGGCAGGCCCGTCCATTCTCGGTGGCAAGAAAACCGGGCCTAGGATCTGGTTTCCCACAATGCCAGCCCACACATTTTGTCTGGAAGCCCGTTTCTTGGGTTTGATTTGGATTGACGGAACACCAATAATGGGTATTTCGGCGGTTCCAAATTCCATTATTTGTGAAAGTGCTCCCGTCGGTGAAAATTATTTTTTGGATGAAGTCTCGGTCCTGGCTCAACAGCCACCTGCAGTAATCCATGCGACGTATTGCGTCGCCTGGAACGAGCGCTTGAGCGCTAGCACAAGATGGATTTTGTAAGGCCGTTGCCTATCCCTCCTCAACACTTTGTGCACAGTAGAATGGGAAACCATGTGCCGAGCGTGATGAACATGCCGCCTCCGCAATATTTTGGCTGCTGTTCGTACGCCCAATCGTGAGTTTTCATGCATGACAGCGAAAATGGCCTCATCGACCGCTGGTCGTACTCGTCGGCCGCCTCCCAGAGAAATTGGTACTATCGGTTGGTTGTCCAGTAATCGTTGAACAGCTCTGGTGAAGATCCGCGAATCCGTGGGTTGATACGCGGTAGGATGCTTAATCCTGTACAGTCGCAGAGCCACAGTAGCGTTTCCATGAGCCATGTCGTAACAATAAATCATTTTCACGTACTCGCGCACCGAATAAACATGAAAGGCATCTTATCTCGCGAAAGGTGCCTACTACTGCCTACTACTAAATTAATCCTAAAAAGAACACACTACACACAAAAACATACAACGCACTCACAATACACCTACACTAAGCCTATCACTCCAACGAAAACTACTATCAGTCTATCACACAATACCTACTACACAACCATAGATATCCGTGTACACAACCAATAACAGAAATTCGCAAAAAAATATCCACAAGTGCATTCGATGACGGAAGAAACCGAACTAATAACAAACACGTAGGTAAGTAAATTCGCAATAAATAAAATTCCTTTAAATTTATTTGCGGAGGGGGCTTGGACAGCTGGCGGCCTTTTTGATGCTTTGAGCAGAGCCGCGCACCACCGGTGGGCGGCTTTTCCCTTTCTTTGAGCACGAGCCGCGCGCGTGCTACTGGCTGCTGGCGCTAGCGCCAGCCTGGAGTAATAACAAAATGTGATCTCATAGATTTAGGTGTCGCTCTAGTTATAAATAATTTCCTAAATTGGGTTTGAGTTTTAACGAGCATTTAGAGGTGGGCTTCAACAGTTTACGTAAATTATTCTGTAGGTTGTCTCGTGATTAGGTACATGAAAAAAAAATGTTATTAATGAACACAGTTAAATGAAATTCTGACTAAATTCTGGTTCGTATTTGTGAAATAGCTAGTAGGTAGTTTTGAAGGCCGCAGTCGGTAGGTAGGTACATGAACACGCTCTAAACACTAAAGACAAGTTGTATCTCAGTTCAGACTGCTGCAGTTGTGTACGGAAGCGTGAGTAGCTTTGATATTTTTTTTTTTAACGTTGGGAAATCATCAAAATCATCTCGCGCTCTGGTGGAGCGAGAGGGAGTTTTAGAGTTTTACTGACTAAAACCCAATGTTGTTCCTTCGGTTGCCTTTGCGTTTCAGGGTCGTGGTAACTCTTTCGAACATTCCCGCGACCCTGTCAGACATCGCTCCTATCGGGCCCCATCAGTTTAGCTGACCGCTTCTTAAGGCGCACGTGGAACACAACGCGCTGTCCACCAGGGCTTGGTTGTTATCGGACGGAGAGCTACCCATTGCTCAACGTCCGCAAGCCCGCGTCTACGGTGGCCGGGAATCGATCTGTGACTCCCGACAAACTAACGAACTCACGCAGGTAAAACGCGCCGCGTGCTCGTTCATGTTTTAAAATGTAATTTATTAGGTAGGTACCTACTAAACATTTTTATAAAGTGAGGTACCTATCTACGACATTTATTTCCAATCATGCTTAACAGGATGGCTTCTAGTGCATAAGCCTTACAGCCTTATGCACTTGAAGCAATCCTCACTAGAAGTCATCCGCAAAAATGCCTATGTTGCAGTCAAAACTCTTAACCAGTCAAAAGTACTATTGACTAGCAAAATCAGTCAATAGTACTTTTGACTGAACAGTTTGGTCAAAAGTGGTTTTGACTGAAAATTATTGGTTATTAGTACTTTTGACTGCAAATTTGCGGTTAAAAGTACTTTTGACTGACGCACTTCGTCAAAAGTAGTTTTAACTGCAATAAAGCATCAGTCAAAAGCACTATTAACTCTACTGTTTACTGTACTGTAATAGTGTTTTCTTTTCATCAAATTTCACGTCTTCCACATCCATTGCAAACTTTTCAAATTTTTATTTTATCATCACATAGAAATGACTATCTTTCATATCTTCTATCGCTAAAATTCTTTGCAAAAAGCGTTCTTTCTTTTCGTAGTCACTCGTTGTTTTTTAACCGACTTCAAAAAAAAGGAGGAGGTTATCAATTCGGTTGTTTTTTTTTTTTTTTTTTTTTTATCATCATTATTTTTTTTTTTTTATGTTTGTTACCTCAGAACTCCGTCGTTTATGGACCGATTTGCAAAATTTTTTTTTCCCTTTATAGGATATGCTTCCAGATTGGTCCCATTTTTTTCAAAATCCAGTTCTGATGATGGAATCCATGAGGAATCGAGGGAACTCCTCAAAAATTATAGGCAACCCTATGGTAATTTTAGTATTTTCATCAAGAACTTAAGCATTTACAGTCAAAAAGTAACATTTGATGAAGTGGAACTGATGAAGAAGACCAGAAATGGTCAACGGAACTTCATACTCAAATAGATATCACATTGAAGATATAGTTAAGCGACTATGACAATACAAATAAATGAATGATTCTGAATAGTTACGTTGAAAATGGTATCATCGAAGTGATCTGATGATGATGATGGAGCCGGAAGGTAGGCACTGGAACTCCGTAATTAATCAATGTAACCTAGCCGTGTTTGGACTCATTAGAATTGTCATGAGATGCACTTTGGCTATAAGGTACTATCGAACTGATCTGATGATGGAGCCGGTAGGTAGGCACAGGAACTCCGTAATTAATCAATGTATCCTAGCCGTGTTTGGGCTTATTAGAATTGTCGTGAGATGCTCTTTGGCTATAAGGTACTGAACTCGAACTGATCTGATGATGGAGCCGGCAGGAAGAAGGTAGGCACAGCAACTTTATAATAAAACAATGTAACCTAGCAGTATTTGGGTTAATTGGAATTGTCATTAGAAATAGGCACTCTGTTTATAAGTGTACCGCAACTAAAAAGTGTGAAATAAAAACTTTTTAGAAAAAAAAAATAACCGACTTCACTAAAAAAAACACTAAAAGGATCAAAATAACTTTAATTTCGGAAGTCGGTGTTAAATAAGAAACAAACAATATCGAGAAACACCGACATCCGAAATTAAAGTTATTTTGATCCTTTTAGTGTTTTTTTTAGTGAAGTCGGTTATTTTTTTTTTCTAAAAAGTTTTTTCTAGTATCAGCACGTTCTCCACTAATAATGAGTAATATAAAAGTTTTTAAGTGCGTTTGTCGTTTTTTTTTTATCGACAACCTTAACTTTTTAAGAGTTTTGACTTATACGACCAGTCAAAACCACTTTTGACGGAATCACTTAGTCAAAAAACTTTTTAGAAAAAAAAAATAACCGACTTCACTAAAAAAAACACTAAAAGGATCAAAATAACTTTAATTTCGGATGTCGGTGTTTCTCGGTATTGTTTGTTTCTTATTTAACACCGACTTCCGAAATTAAAGTTATTTTGATCCTTTTAGTGTTTTTTTTAGTGAAGTCGGTTATTTTTTTTTTCTAAAAAGTTTTTATTTCACACTTTTTAGTTGCGATACACTTATAAACAGAGTGCCTATTTCTAATGACAATTCCAATTAACCCAAATACTGCTAGGTTACATTGTTTTATTATAAAGTTGCTGTGCCTACCTTCCTCCTTCCGGCTCCATCATCAGATCAGTTCGATAGTACCTTATAGCCAAAGAGCATCTCACGACAATTCTAATAAGCCCAAACACGGCTAGGATACATTGATTAATTATGGAGTTCCTGTGCCTACCTTCCGGCTCCATCATGAGCTCAGTTCGATAGTACCTTATAGCCAAAGTGCATCTCATGACAATTCTAATGAGTCCAAACACGGCTAGGTTACATTGATTAATTACGGAGTTCCAGTGCCTACCTTCCGGCTCCATCATCATCATCAGATCACTTCGATGATACCATTTTCAACGTAACTATTCAGAATCATTCATTTATTTGTATTGTCATAGTCGCTTAACTATATCTTCAATGTGATATCTATTTGAGTATGAAGTTCCGTTGACCATTTCTGGTCTTCTTCATCAGTTCCACTTCATCAAATGTTACTTTTTGACTGTAAATGCTTAAGTTCTTGATGAAAATACTAAAATTACCATAGGGTTGCCTATAATTTTTGAGGAGTTCCCTCGATTCCTCATGGATTCCATCATCAGAACTGGATTTTGAAAAAAATGGGACCAATCTGGAAGCATATCCTATAAAGGGAAAAAAAAATTTTGCAAATCGGTCCATAAACGACGGAGTTCTGAGGTAACAAACATAAAAAAAAAAAAAAAATGATGATAAAAAAAAAAAAAAAAATACAACCGAATTGATAACCTCCTCCTTTTTTTTGAAGTCGGTTAAAAAGTACTTTTAACCAGCTCCATTGGGCAAAAGTACTTTTAACTGTTATTTTAGTCAAAAGTATTATTGACTAAAGCATACGGTCAAAAGTACTTTTGACTGATTTTTCTAGTCAATAGTACTTTTGACTGGTTAAGAGTTTTGACTGCAACACCTACAATACTTACGGATTGTAGGCATTTTTCAGGGGCTTTATCGTTATCGTATTAACCGATATCTAGGTTTTGCAGGCTAAAGAGGCAGTCCGGTTAGACTGAAAGGAGACCCCAGTAGTTGGGAGAAACCTAAGCAGGTGATGATTAAGTCTAAGGAACTTTGTGTGATTTTTCCGATAGCTTTAGGTACCTAATTCAAACATAATAAATGAAATTACGAAATTTACTTTTCCTTTAACATTGTGATCGTAAATGTCGTTTCACCTGTTCCTAACACATCTTATTTACCTACTTAGTGAGGTTTATGTTATGCATAGGTACCTAGTGAGGTTTATTACGTTGTTATTTAAGAAGTTTAAATGTAGGTAGGTACCTAGGATTTAAGTTTAGTTTTTAGATAAGTAGAAAGTAACTTTTTTGCGATAGGAAATCATCAAATGTCCCCTCGCGCTCTGGGTGAAGAGAAAGGGAGTGTCAGACTTTTACCGATTTTTAGGCAGTAAAAGTTTGAAACTCCATCTCTCTCTCCGATCGTTGTTCCTTCAGTTGCCGTTTGTATACCAGGGCCGCGTTACAACCGGGCGTTTCTTCCCGCTGAATCCGACACAGGAACCTTTAGAAACAACCGTGTCCGGCGAGGACCTTCGTCAGGCGGAAAGTGAGGACGCCGTGGCGCCTCTCTAGCTACTCCTCAGAGAGGGAACTTACTACTGCTATCATGGCGCGCCCAGCGCAAGGTTGCGACAGTCGCTGTCTTCATACCATAATACCACAAGATCTCGCTGGAGCTATGTCTGCCGCGCCGTGCCGCGATTGGACGCGGCAGCGGAGTTTCCCCTCGGCGGCGTTGCACCATTACGTACGTTCTGCGTCAGCGCAGCCGCGCTTAGTTAAGTAGGTACGGTAGGTACCTACTTAATTTCTACCATTTTACTACCTAATTTCAAAATTAAAACAATAAATAATTAATAATCAACGTTTTTGTTGAAAACGTAAACTCGTAAACTGTTCAATTCATAAAATAAATAAATTGTCCATACTGTCGATCAGCTGAGCGCGTATTGCATTTGTTCGTTGAACTCGGAACCTCGCACGCTAGTGTGCGTGCCACAGCCGCACAGCTGCGTCGAAGCGTGTGTAGTATTTTGCATTCATTGCATTTTTGTAACTTCAAATGCGTAATTTGTTATGAAAAATTAATAATTTTGATAATGTTTGTTCGGAAGAAAGTTTTCTAATGACACTTGGAATACGATTTTGAAAAAAAATCAATTTTTTTTTCTTACTTTGGCCTTGAATATCTCTGGAACCAGTGATTTCCCAGGCATGTTCTAGAAGAAAAAAACTATCCCAGTGATGGGTACAATACGTAGTTTTCGTTTACGTTAAGGGTCTTTTTACACCCGATATAACACTTGTATAAAATAACATTAGCACACTTAGAAAAAATATCTCGATCTCATTTAGCTTTAATTTAGGCACACATAACCTAACATTCCTGTTATCACTGCACATATTTGTGGACTTTTTGTAGGCATGTACCACTTCTGAAATGTGATGAATCATAAACTTCAAGCTTCAGTTATATAAATATTTTATTCACTTTGATCAACACAATTTCATATTTATCATTCTATTAACAATAATTTTCAAATACATGGATTGGTATGACATGTTCACTGTTCAACAACTCAAAGCAGACTGACTCTGTCCAGAATAACCGTTACAAGCTTAATGTTTCCCCACCACAAACTTTCACAAACACTCGGTCCGACCAATCAGAGCAAAGTAAACAGTACGTAACATCAAATGACTAACTAATATACATTAGGGTTTATCAATAATTTATAATAATTTATTAATAATTTATAAATATTTCATTTTAACAATTATGATATATTTATACAAAACAACTAAATAAACTCTATTACCATAAATTATTACTTAATGTCTAATGCCTTAAGTTCATGTAACTACTAGCGCCATCTATCGCTTATAGATGTAAGTTGAACGATTTATGAATATTTTCTTTAAAAATCATTACAATATTGACAACTGGTATACTAGCTCGGCATTGTTGAAATACCGAGATAATCGAGAATAATATATACTCGTATGGTACTGTAAAAAAAAGCAGCATTGATATATTTATTCTGTCAATGATTCATAGTGATGTAAGTCGTAAAAGGAAAAGACAGGTATCTTCTAAAGAACAAGTTTGTGCAAAGAAAACATACGCAACAAAAGAAACTCAAGTTACTGCAGAACACATTACGAGTGTAGGGGAGGTAAGCCTAAAACGGGTACGCTAAGGGACATGTGAAATAAAAAATACTTAGAAACGTAAAATGTACCAAATAGTTTTACTAAAGGAAATGTTTATTTAATATAGTATATAAAAAAAATAACAAACATAACCATTCTCTTCAACAATCTTAGAAAAACAGAAATTAGGAGACCCTTCCAAATACCCGTTTTGCCCTTATAGGGGGCCTAAATCAGGTACCTCATCAGGGCATAACAGGTAAAGGCTATATAATGAGAACAATCAACTTATTTTTATAGTTTTACAATATTTATTAACATAAAATCACTTATATTTTCATTTAAGCGTCTTAAATTATTAATCAGACTCATATTCAATCTTATCTTGTTTAAACTATAAATCATCTTTGGCAACAAACAGCTACTAAGAAGAATTTAAAAATAAACTAGAGTATCTATTGTTATTTTTATAGTTTTACAAAATACTTTAACATGAGATCACTTATATTTGCTCATTAAAACTTCCTAAATGTTTAATTAGACCCGTATTCAATCTTTAATCTTGTTTAAATTATAAATCATCGGTGGAACAAAACAACTAAATAAAAACTAGTAAATAAGAATTAAATAAAAACTAAATTACTCTTGGCAGGCATCACAGTAATAATTGCCTCTGCCAGAATAAGAAGTGCACGCTTCGTGAGCCCACATGTCACAATCGTCATACCTGATCCAATCTTCTAGAGGTGGTTCAGTATATAGTTCAGCACAGACTAAGCAAGCGTATTCAGTTTTGTCATTCTGACTGTTTTTTGGACCACGTTTGGATCTTACCTGTCTCTTGTTGGTATTACTACAACAAGCTATTACTTCCTTCTTATTAGTGCTGGGTTCCTTTAAATTTTTCTTCACTGCCTTAAGTTTAGTGTTAGTAGGTTTCTTCTTTTTGTTTTCTTTTTCCCTTAGTTCCTCTTTTACTGGTGTGCTTGTTAGTATTTCAGCCTTGTGTGCCTTACGTTTTCGTGTAGTTATATTCGGTGTGATTTGAGGGAGTGGTCTGATGTCTATTGGAGTTTAATGCTGTTTTATTGGTAGTGACGGCTGCATTTCCGGAGTTGTGGGCCTGTTGACTTCAGTAACCTGTAACTCCAAGTCTGTGTCAGCTACTAGTGGCGGAGAATTGTTGGACTGCATCTCAGATGCTGTTTCTTCAGTTTGTCCTTTTTTTTTTTTAAGGTGGGAAATCATCCAAATGACTTCTCGCGCTCTGAGTGGAGCGCGAGGGCGTGTCAGACTTTTACTGACTAAAACCACACCTGTATCCTTCAATTACCCTTTGCGTTCTAGGACTACGGGTTTCCCTTTCAGAAATTCTCCGCAGTCCTAGCTAGCGGGCATCGGCCCTGCTGGGCCTACGGTTTGCTGACATCTCTTTGAGGAGCGCGAGGATCACTACGCGCTGTTAACGACTGGGCTCGGTCCGGTTAATTACCGAACAGCCGGACGACGAGCTACCCAGTGCTCGACGTCCGCAAGCCCGCGTCTACCGTGGCTGGTAGTCGGGGTCGGAATTACGGCGGCTAGGGCGTGAGGACCTTCGTTCCCTCACGCGTGCAGCCTCCTCCTTCGCTAGCATTACTGCTTCGCAGAAGGAGGCGACCGCCTGCCATTCCTCCTCGCTCCGGACCATAGCCTGAACCAGGGCCGGACGCGAAAGGTCGCTGCCGCCAATTGCCTCCACGAGGACACGGCGGTGCTCCGCCCAAGCGGGGCACACCTCCATTCTTCAGTTTGTCCTGCTGTCACTTCTGCTGTTTCGCTTAAAATAGTCGGTGTTTCTGTAATATCGGTGTTACCGTTAGTAGGTATCTCGATATTCAACACAGCGGGTTGAATATTTGCCGACTCCTCATTTCCAGTAACTGGCTCCGGCCTGTCTGTCAAAGTAGATGGCATATAATCACTTTCGTCAAATACGTTCCGATTGGTTGGCCAAATGCCAGTAGATGAAAACCCTTTTATTGCGTTATGGGCACTGGCCGCTTTCATGTAGGCTTCACCAAACAATCTGGCCACGTCATAATGTGAAATAATGCGCCCGACGTGGGTACGCTGAAATACCGAAACAGCTTGTTCGAAATAATTTTTAAGTGGTCCGTAAACACACGTATCCAAAGGCTGTAATCGGTGCGTTGTGTGTGGTGGAAAAGACACAAAAATTACATTGTTCTTTGAAGCATAATCCAGGACTTCTAAATATTTATGTGACACGTGATTGTCCATTACTAAAATTATTTTTTGCTCACTAGTTGGCCTAATCATAGCCACAAAATGTCGAAGCTAGTCTAAGAATGTTGGGCCATTTATCCAGCCGTTGTCTGTGCAGCTTGCGACTGATCCAGGTGGAGCGCCATCTAGAAGTCTTGGCACCATTCGCTTTCTCCCAAAGATTAAAAATGGGGGTATAAACGCACCTGCTGCATTGCAACAGCAAACCACTGTTGTGAGTTTACCACGCTCGACACTAGATATCACACCAACCTGTTTTTTTCCTGATCTACTAAGAACTCTAGGCGGCTTGTTGCTATTAGTCTGAATTTCAGTTTCGTCAACATTGTAAATGCGCGTCGCGTCAATTTTATGTTTATCGATCTTTCCCTCTAGCAAATCGAAAAACCTCTGTACTTGTGGTTTGTTAAAACCCCTAGCGCGTGCTAATGACGTCGGTTCTGGACGGCGTAGACTTAAATCAGGATGTCGTACTTTAAACCCAATGTACCAATCTTCACCTGCCATTCCATTTTTTAATGGGTGTGGAATATTGTTGTTTTCGGCATATTGGTACACGAGTTCTAAGAATTCTTTCTTGGTCAGTCCAAAAAACAAACCTTCCATATGAAACACATATTCAAGAAGCTCGAGTTCCTGAGGATCCGTGAATACAGTTTTGTACCTGCCAAGTTTCTTCTTCGGGCATCCTTTTTTGATGTGCCGCTGCAACGTGGATAAGTTTATACCGTACTTCTTAGCCGCACCTTTCACTGAGGTTTTGCTAGCTTCTTGCATAGCAAGTTTCATAACTGCCTCGTCCCATGATGCATTAGAGGTTTTTCTTTTATATTTGTTAACCATCTAGAATATAAAAAACTTTTTACAAAAAAAAAAAAACCGACTTCAAAGTAAAAAAGTGCAAAATAACTTTAATTTCGGAAGTCGGTGTTTCTATAATAGTTTTGTCTCTTCGTTATTTAACACCGACTTCCGAAATTAAAGTTATTTTGCACTTTTTTACTTTAAAGTCGGTTGTATTTTTTTGTAAAAAGTTTTTTATTTTACACTTTTTAGTTATGGTACCACCACTAAAAAGTACCCCTCAGCCAAACTTAAATACCTTATAGCCAGAGTGCATCTCATGACAATTCTAATAATCCCAAACACGGCTAGGTTACATTAATTTATTACAGAGTTCCGGTGCCTAACTTCAGGCTTCATCATCAGATCAGTTCGAAATATTCCCCCTCTACTTTCAGTCAGTCATCGACTACACGTATAAACAAAGCAATTTTACTTATTACTACGGTTCTGCTGTGATCATACGAGGAGTTCTGTTTCATATCTTCGAAGTTCATGATCAGATCATATCAATATTTCTATGGGACCAATTCGGAAGCATAAGCTTTCAATGAAAAAAAAAATTTTCGAAATCGGTCCACAATTGACCGAGAAATCGGTGAACATACATAAAAAATAAAAATAAAAAACATACATTCAACCGAACATATAACCTCCTCCTTTTTGAAGTCGGTTAAAAACAAACCAAAAATCTTAATTAAAACCTCATTTCAACCACCCAAACTACTTACATGACCATACTAGGGCAAATCGGGTACATACCCGTTTTACCCCTACCCGTTATGCCCAAACGCATGTTTTTATTTTTAACCGCCATAACCTCAAAACCAAATGCAGGAATGCCACAAGTTTTTTTAATTTAGATGCATAATTCCTGACAAAATCACAACACAAAACTTAAGTAAACATAATCCATACAATATTTGAGTATTCACTGTTACCAAAAGTAATTTTTTTTTAATAAAACCATTAAAAATATTGTTTTCAAAAGAACCTTGCAAGCGCTTGCGTCACAGCGGAGAGCCGACTGCCTGTGATTGGCCGACTGTCACGCCACCTCGCTGCACTCGTACATTCTCACTAATAGACGTAACACGCACACAAACAAGCATACCCGATTTAGGCGGGGTACCCGATTTAGGCTTATCTCCATAGTGTATAAACGGAGCGTATGGGACGCGAAGCAATTGCTGTATGATGTTTCCAATTTACTTTCAGCCAGGACCTACCGACCCACGAAATGCGGTGTTCGGAAGAATTCCAACGTGTGGAATTGTCAATAATGGGCATATTCCTTTTGATTCTTCTTAGATATTTTTTTGATGTAGGCCTTTTCAGAATCTTGACAGCAGCACGGACAATCTCAATAGTTTTTTGAGCTGACTCATCGTTTTTTAACCCATCTTTAATTGCAAGCTGAATAGTGAGCTGAGCGCATGAAATAGATCTTATTTCTAAAGACGACACAAATTCAGGCGAGTAAAAAGCAATTGCTTCTCCCATAGCGCTAAGTCCTTCCTGGGAAAAATCAAAATCATATTCAATGTCTTCAGTATTATCAGGATTTTCAGATTAAAAGTTGTTTTCATCCTCAACCTCGATACATTCATCTTCATCTGAGTTCAGCAATTCCTTCATTTTGACATAATTTGCTCCGTTGTCAATTATAACGGAATATATTTGTTTAGTAGAGATATGCTTATGTCATTGCAAGAGATCTGCGTTGATATGCATGATGTGTCACAACTTATAGATGAAAATACTTGGTCACATATTTCTGAAATATTAACAAGTCAAACAAGTCAAGTCGACAAGTTATCTGTGTACGAAGCGACTCTGCGATTACAAAAGGAACAATTGTGCCTAAGCGATTTGTATGTAGTGTGGCTCATTTGCAAAAATAAACTGGAACAGACGGCAACCGTAGTGTCAATTAATATTTTGAATGCTATGAAATTACGGGAAACTAGTCTTTTAAATAATAAAGCTTTTTTGAGTGCCATTTTTATGGACCTTAGATCAAATGTAATACTCTTTGATGATGAGGTTACGACTGCCATTGCATATCTAAAAGAGACCTACAGGTAGATTTCTTTACTCGAAAATGAAGAAGCCGATGACCGAGACGAAGCAAATATCGCAGACAACGCCCTTAATGAGGCAAATTCAAGTCAAGAGAGTCAAGAGGACTTTGCTGACTTGGAACTGTTTCTACATGACACTGAAAGAGTCAGGAATGTTGCTCCAGAGCTGAGCGACAATTTAGATCTGGTTTTCCATGAAATACGAGCGGGAAACAGAATTCCTTTGACTACAAATATAGTGGATTATTGGTATGGCAAGTCCTTTACAAGTACAAAAGCGTCAAAACTGGTATTGGTTATTCTTTGTGTGCCTGCCACGCAGGTGCCAGTTGAACGACTTTTTTCCAGTTTAAAGTTTGTTTTATCACCATTACGTCATAATCTCATAGACAGTTTAGTGAATGATATCCTTATCTTGAGGCACAACAAAGATTTATTTTAAAGAAATGTTACTAACGCTACCAATTTAGGGTAAAAGTCAAAATAATCGTACATGGGTTAAAAAATCACATTTCCTCTATCTTTAATTGCCTATTTGAAGATCAAGAGAGATCAAAAGCTTCTATTAACAAATTTTTATTTAAAGTCCATTAATATTCCATATAATTAAATCATTTCTGTAATGGTTCGAATCTAATTAAACCAAAAAAATAATATTTAACATAAGTCAAGAATTTCTGGTCCATACAAATAGAAAGTGTCCTCGCGCGTTCTGCCCATTAAAAAAATATAAAATTATCCAAATTATACAGTTTTATGCTTCGTTTATTTGATAAAAATGTAAATCAATATCGCAACAAATGTTTTCTTTATATAAAATTGTAATTTATCATTTATTCCATTATAAAATTCTTACTTAAAATAAAAGTATAAATATTGATCCTGTGAATAACTCCAGGTAGATAACGGCGTTTTAGTTGTACCCAGTAATAAAAACTACCAGTTTGCACTTTTATTATCCTTTAGCAACACTTTTCTAAATATCACGTGACTTTCAAGACGCCATCTTGTCGCGTCTTTGAGTTTTGGATGAAGAAGTATACGCACACAAAAAATATCAAAAAGTATTCCTGTGAAAAAACGAGAAGTTTCTTCGAGTTTTGATGTGAATTTAGGAAATCTAAATACGTTATAAGTTAGAGCATACAATAGTGATTGTACGACACACTGGTTTATGATCAAGGTAAGATGTTTTAAGTTATTCATGAGTATCTGTTTGGTACAATTGATGATCACCTGTCTTGCTCATTAGAGTAGTTCGGAATAAACCATCATACAGCAAAGACGTGTGTTATTTTTCTACGAAGTCCTACAAACAATACTGAACCTTATTCACTTCAACATATGGTCCAAACGAGCCGGATTATTAGAAAAATAGATAAGGACGACCGCCGCGATCGGAGAACAAAAGGCCGCATTCCTGAGTCGGGTTTATGTGCACCTTTTTTCGCAAGTCAGTGAGTGCTACGAAAACAACTAGTAAACAAACGATTGACTTTATAACGTGAATTGTGTGTGTTTTAAAACTATCATATCAAGAACATCTTAATAGCTATACATAACGGTGACTGCTACCTGGTTAACTCGTACCTACCTAAACAAGTTAAACGATTAACTTTGAATTGTGACTTTGTGAGTGCTCTAAAACTATCATAACAAAAAGAACAATATAATAGACATACATAACAATGAGTGTTACGTTAACTAGTGAACAGCAAAAGTTAGTTAACTCGTTAGAAGATATTTATTTACTGTTACAAAAGACTCAAGGTAATTTAAAGAAATGTCCGAAGCAAAGATTATCAAGAGGTTATATTGAAACTAAGTTGCAAACTATCGAAGGATATTGGCGAACGTTTAATACGACACATCAAGACTTAGTGAAATGTACACCTAAGACCAAACGAAATGAAGTTCCATATTTTGAAAACGAAGATTACTTTGTTGTGGAAAATTTATACTCGTGTTTAATAGGCGATTTGAGGGATATGTTGTCGATGCTTTCGAAGTCTACAGACACTCAGAGACAATCATATGATGTCTTGACGCCACCACGGGTTAACTTACCACGCATCGAGTTACCTACTTTTAACGGAAGCTATGATGACTGGCCTATGTTTCGAGATATGTTCACGTCGCTGGTACATAACAACACGTCTTTATGTAACGTCGAAAGGTTACATTACCTGAAGTTGAGCCTTGTTGGTGAACCTAAAGATTTATTGAAGCATGTTAATATCACGGATGATAATTATGAACAGGCATGGAATACTCTTGCAAAACGGTATGGAAACAAACGTTTAATAGTTTATTCTCTACTCCACAAGTTATTCACTCAAAGGAAAATTACCTCTCCATCAGCTGCACAAATCAAGAATTTGTTAGATACAACCTCTCAGTGCTTAAATAACTTGAAAAATCAAGAAATACCCGTCGAGTCCTGGGATCAGATAATTATTTACACACTTGTACAAAAGTTAGATGTGGATACACACACGGCCTGGGAAGAAGATTCTTACAAGGGAAACTCTGACAAACTACCATCTTGGGAAGAACTAAAAGCGTTTCTGGAAACAAAATATCGGACACTGGAGATGGTTAACCCTACAGCTAAAAAGGAGCAGACGAATATTAAGGCGAAGTCATTTCATTCCACATCACCGGAAGATAAGACAGATAAATCACCAACCAAGTCATGCAGTATGTGTAACGCGGAGCACCCCTTGTGTCACTGCAAAGAATTTTGTAAGTTACAACCGAATGAACGCAATGAGTTTATTAAGAAGAACAAATTATGCTTCAATTGTCTGACGTCAGGACATACTGTCAAAAGGTGCCGCAATCGAATGTCCTGCCGAAGATGCAACCGCCGCCATCATACATTGTTACATCAACCCAGCAGCGGTCCGTCAGACAATGTGAAAACGAATGAAGGTCAAATAGAAGGTGAACAAAGGAAAGCGGAACACAGTGACAATCCTGAAGTAGCTTTATCTACGCACTTTGTGTCGGAGAGATCAATAGCATTGCTCGCAACAGCATTAGTGCAAGTCAGAGATGAAGAGGGACACAGGACAGTATTGCGAGCACTGGTAGACCAAGGCTCGCAAGCAAACTTTATCAGTGAGCGAGCAGCGCAATTGTTAAAGGTCAAGAGATCACGTATAAAGGGAACTATTACGGGAGTCGGAGCAACGAAGACTACAGTCAGTCACGTTATACAAGTTGAGCTTTATTCAAGATCTGAGAAGGACGTCAAGCTTAATATCAATGCCTATGTAATGCCAACGCGATTAACATCACACTTGCCATCAGAAACTATTGCTGGTTCAATGGTCACCTGGCCGCACCTAAAAGGACTCACCCTGGCAGACCCGAGTTTCCATTCACCAGGGCGAGTAGACATGCTGTTAGGCGTAGAAGTTTGTGCTCAGATTTTAAAGGCTGACATAATCAAAGGTCCACCTGGCTCTCCATGTGCACAAAATACAAGCTTGGGTTGGATTTTATTTGGAAAGATACAAGCACAAACTTCAGAACAACCAATACTGGTAATGCATCATAAGCTTGATCTAGATGAAATGCTATAAAATCTATGTGGGAGATAGAAACAGATGCACAAGGAAAACTTACCAAAGAAGAAGAAGACTGCGAGAGAATTTATAAAGATACTTACACGCGAAATAGTGAAGGGCGTTACATAGTTAAACTGCCATTTAAAACAGAAAACCCACAATCACCGCATGGCAATACAAAAGAAGGGGCTGTGAGTAGATTATTTCACTTGGAAAGACGTTTTATGAAGAATGATGAATTGAAAAGGGAGTATACTAAAGCAATTAATGAATACAAAGAAATGAAACACATGGAGGAGGTTCCAAGTGCTGAAAGTAATAAGCCAGCTGTATATCTGCCCCACCATGCAGTGGTCAAGGAAGAAAGTGAGACAACAAAGGTCAGGCCTGTATTTGACGCCTCTCACAGGGGCACGAATAACATAGCACTCAACGATGAATTACTAGTGGGAACGCAACTACAGGAAGATATGAGATCACTCGTCATGAGATGGCGCCTGAAAAGGGTAGCATTTGTAGCTGACATTCAGAAAATGTATCGACAAATACTCGTGTCGAAAGAGGACGCAGATTATCAAAGAATTGTCTGGCGTAACAACCCTGATGAACCTGTAAAGGAATACCGGCTTCTGCGAGTCACCTTTGGCACGGCATGCGCACCATACCTTGCCGTCAAAACTCTGCACCAGGTGGCGAAGGATGAAGGCGAGAATCATCCCCAAGCAGCAGACACGATTAGACAAGACTTTTACATGGATGATTTAATGTCCGGTCAAGATACTGTACACGAGGCAGTTGGTATAGCTAAGGAGGTAAAAGCAATTCTTGACAGAGGTGGTTTCATCCTACAAAAATGGGCGTCGAACAATTCAGATTTCCTAAGAGAATTTCATCCAGCTGAGCTCAGCTCTCATGTTAATATCGATATCAAGTTAGACGGCTTGATAAAAACACTGGGTATAACCTGGAATATGGGAGAAGATGTATTTAAATACAACCTAAAGCTACCACCCTTATCAGAAACAGTCACAAAGAGGAAAATATTGGCCGAGGTTCAACGACTTTTTGATCCACTGGGATGGTTGGCTCCAGCTCTGGTACCTGCAAAAATAATGATTCAGAAATTATGGCTTCAACGGGTCCATTGGGATGAAGAACTCTCACCTGAAACAAAAAACGAATGGTTAAATATTAGACACAGTTTTGAAGATATCAAATTTATTAAATTAAAGAGATGGCTGTTTACGACACAAGAAACGTTGAAAGATGTTACTATTCACGGTTATTGTGACGCTTCAACTAAAGCGTATGGAGCTGTTGCTTACCTGAGGGTTCGAGGAGACAACGGAGGCTATCAGACCGGAATTATCGCTGCCAAGACAAAGGTAGCTCCTATCAAGGCATTATCCCTTCCACGGCTGGAATTATGCGGTACAGTTCTCCTGTCTAAGTTACTAAAGCATATAAGTGAGGCGACGCGCATCCCAAAGAGTCAGATGTTTTGTTGGACTGATTCCACGATAGTGTTGTCATGGCTGCGAGGAGATCCAAACAGATGGCACACATTCGTAAGAAATAGAAGAATAACCATACTTGACAATGTTGGAAACAAATGGTACCATATACAGTCACAACAAAATCCAGCTGATGTCGCATCGAGAGGAATGTTGGCTCCTGAATTGAGAAGGTACGCACTCTGGTGGCACGGGCCGGAACACCTGAAACAAGAAAAAATACACATGGAAACATCAATTAATGAAGAAACAGACCTAGAAAGTAAAAAAACCATTGATACTTACCTCACAAGAGAAAACGAAGAAAATTCCTTGTACAAAAAGATGGAATCTTTCAAAAATTTACCTGAATTACTGGAGACTATCACGTATGTTAAAAGATTTATGAGGCTAAGACAAAGTCAACCTGTAGATTCGCCGATCACTACTGAAGAACTCGAAGACTCGCTGCAGATCTGCATAAAAATCACACAAGATGTTATATTCCAAGAAGACATCAGAGACCTGTTAGAAAGAAATCAAGCAAGAAATACAAGCCGTTTGAAGACCCTAAATCCATATCTGGATACCAAAATGATACTCAGGGTGGGCGGAAGATTACAAAACGCTAACTATTTAGAATACGACCGTCTGCGTCTTTAGGACGAATTGTGGACAAACACCCAGGATCTGATGGAATCACTAGGGTCTATAGCGTAAAGAGTGGTATGAATACTGTAAGAAGATCAATCTCTAAACTCTGTTTTCTACCAATCGATAATCATTAATTGCATGTGTAATCATTTGTGTAATAATTATGTTGATTTTTTTATGAATATGTTAATATTCTCTCAAATTTGTGTAATATGATTGTTAATCTTTCCGCTCAGTTTTTGTTAAATTTATAATATATTCTAATAGATAAATGCAGGCTTAATAATAGTCGTTAGAAAGACTCGAAATTTGTTTTGTAATGTGAAACTTATGTTGTAGTCTATTTTGAACGTCATATTGTTTATCTGTTAATTACTTGTTATATTAATTAATATTTGATGAACATAATGTCTGCTAGATTTAGTGTTAATTGATTTAATTTGCGTATAAATTTAAATTTGTAAAAGGAATTAAAATCCCTTTTGGTGGGCGGTATGTTTGGTACAATTGATGATCACCTGTCTTGCTCATTAGAGTAGTTCGGAATAAACCATCATACAGCAAAGACGTGTGTTATTTTTCTACGAAGTCCTACAAACAATACTGAACCTTATTCACTTCAATAGTATCCATTTTAGAGGATATTCCTTTTTTCGTTCCTGTAGATAACGTAACACAACTAAGGGCTACTTCATATTGCACACTGTTACTCACAGGACTTGTGAATAACACAAATTATTCACTGATATTTAATACGAGGTAGATAAATATATTATTATTAATATTTATTATTTTTATATCCATATAACTGTCCTATGTCAAGAATATTTTTCTAAAGAACGCGCGTAGAATATCAAGTTGAAATTATAATAACAAAAAAAAAAATATATATTTTGTTTTCGAATCTTGTTTCATTTATTTTGAAGTATTTCTACCCACCGCCATGGTGGCCGAGTGGTAACGGCTCCGACTTACGAGTTGTAGGTCACGGGTTCAAACCCAGCTAGGCGCATTACTTTGAGTAATTTACTTCATCACCACTGCTCTCAAAACGGTGAAGGAAAACATCGTGAGGAAACCGGCATGTTCTAGAACCAAAAATTTGAAGACATATGATATTCACCAACCCGCACTGGGCCCGAGTGGTGGATTACGGCCCCTTCCCTCTCCTAGAGAGGAGGCCTGTGGCCCAGCAGTGGGAACATTAAAAGGCTGATGATGATGATAATGATTTACCCAAAGACCTGCGACTTTTTCGGATTGGAAAAGAGTATGAATTAAATGGTTGCTCTACCTCTTTTGCGATGTTTGGGCACGCCATAATTATGGCGATAAGTCCCCTCTTTGAGGAGTGGCTGGAAAGACCTCACGGCGTCCTTACCTACCGCATGACGCAGGTCCTCACCGGACATGGTAAGTTCGGGAGGTTCCTGCACCGGATTCGTGCAGAAGAGACGCCCGGGTGCCACCACTGTGTGGACCGCCCGGAGGACACGGTGGAGCACACGGTAGAGGTGTGCCCCGCTTGGGCAGAGCACCGCCGTGTCCTCGTGGGGGCGATCGGCGGCAGCGATCTCTCGCGCCGGGCCTTGGTACAGGCCATGGTCCGGAGCGAGGAGGAGTGGCAGGCGGTTGCCTCCTTCTGCGAAGCAGTAATGCTAGCAAAGGAGGCGGCCGATCGCGTGAGGCAACGGTCCTCACGCCCCAACCGCCGCCGGAATTCCGATCCCGATTTCCGGCCACCGTAGGCGCGGGCTTGCGGACGGCAAGCAATGGGTGGCTCGCCGTCCGATCGTCCGGTAACCTTCCGGACCGAGCCCAAGTCGTCGACGGCGCGTAGTGTTCCACGCGCGCCTCAAGGAGATGTCAGCAACCGTAGGGGCCCAGCAGGGTCGAAGCCTACTGGGGCCATGGGTGATGCGAAAGAGATCCCCGGGGCCATGGAAAAAAAAATGGCAGAAGGAACAGGAGTGGGTTTTTAGTCAGTAAAAGTCTAACACTATCTCGCGCTCCGCCCAAGAGCGCGGGATGTCATGAGATGATTTTCCCACCCGAAAAAAAAAACCTCTTGCGATGTTGTCTTTCATTATGCTATCTTGTTCTAACCAAGCTTGTAAGGTCCTTGATACTTAGCTTTGACGTTGATAAATGTTAAAAGAATAACTTACATTACAAATTTTAATAAAAATTTTGAATCTTTGAATCAGGGTAGATTCAAAGATTCAATTTTTTTATTAAAATTTGTTAAGAAAAAAAATTGACTTCCCTAAAATAATACCTAACAAACAAGATATATTTTCAGATGGCACCAATGTCAAATGCCGAAAGGCAAAAAAAAACACAGGGAAAAACTAAAAAAGGATGAAGAGAAATATGAAGAAAAGAAGAAAAAGCATAGAGAATACATGAAAACTGTTAGAAAACCAATCGCAGAAATGAGTGATAAAGAAAATAAGCGACGAGAATGGCGCAACGCAAAAAAGAAGCAAAAAGATGTTAGTGTAACAAAAGCAAAGAAAAACAAATGTTGTGAATATAATGCAAGACTATGTGCAAAACTAAAGAACTTGTAGCAGATCAAAAGAAGTTTATAGAAAATATGGTACTGCAAAGACAAGCTTTACAAAACAACTATACCGAAAGAAAAATGCAATTAGAAAGCTGCGTCAATCGATAGCAAACTCTGGACCTCAAAATAAAACTGAAACTGTAGAAAATATTTCCACCGACAGGGTTTCTTTAATAAACTCATCAGAGAGAAAAACCAACAGTGCACCTGAAGTCTTAAATATTGGCGCATCAACATCTTCATCAGGAATGACCATAGCGGAAAATGAGATTGTATCTGTGGAAATTAATCCCTTGATAGAATCTCAGAATATCCTTTTGACTAAAACGATGTTCTTTATAAATGAAAACATTCCATTTGTCCACTCCTGAAAAAAATAAAGTGAAAAAACAGATACTACAACTAAATGTAATCAACACTTCGTTATAAACTGCATATGACCAACATGACAACAAATCAAAACGGATACTGAAAGACATTGTTTCATCCAAAACAGTAGAAAAATATAATATGAAAACTGAAGTTTCAAAAGCACTCGGACTGAAGGGCTGATTAAGAAAATATAAGAAAAAAGATAGGACTTATAAAGAAGAAGAAAAGATTCGCGATTTTTTCAACAGAGATGATAACTCAAAAATGTCAGCGGGAAAAAAAGAATGCGTCGGTAGAGGTAATGATAAATTACAAAAAAGACATTTGCTCAGTTCTTTAAAAAAACTTTTTTTTAAACTAAAGTTTTTTTAAAGAAGCGAGGGAGGAAAAGCTTTATTTTCAAGTTTCCGACGAAATAAGCCAAGAAATCTGATACGGCCGAAACCGAGTGATAGAAACACCGTTGTATGTATAAAGCACAGCAATTTAGCCTTCAAAGCTGCTCATTTAAAGAAAATCGGTGTTATAGGCACTTCTGATTTGGAAGAAATACTTGCAATGTGTGTGTGCAGCATTGAATCATATGATTGTATGTATTTTAACAGCGAAAAGTGTAAAAATACCATTCCTGAAATGAATTTGACTCAAATTACAAACGATACCGAATGCACGTGGATACAGTGGGTTAGAACGGAATTTACGTTTGAGAAGGGATTAGACAGAAAAACAACTACAACTAAGAAATATGTTAAAGAAATTATAAAGGACAAATTTTCAAAACTCAAAGATACGTTTTTGACCGAGCTCCACGTTTTTCGACAGCATTATTTTAATATCTATCACCAACACAAAAAATATCGAGAAATAATCGACAATTTGAAACCAAACGAAGTAGCTTTAATAATAGATTTTTCATAAAATTACTGTTGCATGCTTAATGAAGAAATACAGGCTCTACATTTTGGGGCATCAAAAGGCCAAATTACAATTCACACAGGAATGGCATATTTACATAAGGATGCATTGTAACGTCCATGACCCTGGAGCCATCAGAGCGCACATAGAACCAGTAGTGGAGTTATTAATAAAATTTAATCCGGACATAGATATCATACAAACAAAAAAAAAATTTTACCAGATGACAGAGTTATGCAAAAAATATAAATTTGTTTTCGGTACTTGGACATTTTTTGAGGCTGCTCACGGGAAGGGCGCTGCCGATGGAGTAGGTGGTGATGGTGTAAGACTGCTCGACCAAAATGTGGCCTGTGGCAATGACGTTACCTGTGCCGATGACGCTATATCTATTTTAAATGAAGAATCATCAGTTAAAATATTTTCTATTCCCGAATCTGTTATTCGTCATGCTCAAAATGAGATACCTGATGATTTAGAACCAGTACCAGGCACTAATAGATTACACCAAGTTACTTACCATGTCCCTTCATCAACACTACAGTACCGCGATGTCAGCTGTTTCTGTGAATCATCCTTGCCAAGAGGAACTTGTGGATGTTACAATCAGAAAACTCACTCCTTAAAAAAAGAAAATGTTCAAAAGGAGAATGCTTCAAGGAGCATTAAAAACAAAAAATAGGCAATAGGGCAACCAAAAAATCAAAACTATTTCATGACACAGACTCTACAACTTCAACTGGCTCTCATATTACATACGCTGAATCTGATGACAGCTATGCTTTTGAGGACGAACAATTTTTAACTAATGACAGCTACAAGAACAATTCTTTTTCAAATACAGTAACAAAACTTTCAGATGTTAAAAATACAGCAGAAAATAAAGCTTACTTTGATTTGACCAGCTTCTCGAAGAGATTTCGCGTCTCGAAGACATTGCACCACAAGTGAATATTGATTTAAAGCAAACTGTTCCTCAAAATAAAAGCAAAAACGAGGCCTCTACATCTACATCTAAGGGAAAAGGGATAGGTAAAAAAAACAAAGTTCTTCAATCTGAAAACAAAGAAGAAAAAGACTAAGAAGAAGAAAATAAAAGAAGTGGAAGATACTTAGAGCTTCAAGAAAATGTGCAAAAAAGGAAAATAAATAAAAGTTCTCAAAAGGGAAAAGAAAATTGTGATGGAGCTGACAAAGTCACTAACATACGAGGTCTGCACTCCAATCTCGTCGCAGTCCACCACCACCTCGAGACTGAAAAACCAGCTCTCTTCTTCCTTTCGGAGACGCAGATCAGAGGTCCGTCCGACGTGTCGTACCTTTCTTACCCAGGTTTTACCTTGGAGCACAATTTCAAACCACGTGCGGGTGTATGTATGTACGCCCGTGACGACATCTGCTATCGGCGTCTCCGTAACCTTGAGGACTCCAGGTTCTCGACGCTTTGGACTTTGGTGGACACAGGCCTAGATAAAATAATCTACGCTTGTGTCTACCGCTCGCACAGCGGAGATCAGGAGACATCTGGGCTCACGCAGCATCTGAGTGAGGCGGCGGATGCGGCTCAGCAGCGGTACCCTTCTGCCCAATTGGTGTTACTGGGGGATTTTAATGCCCACCACCAAGAGTGGCTTTTCCCGTACCAGTCCACAGACCACGCTGGGCGAGAGATGCGAAAGCTAGCGCTAGCATTAAATCTTACCCAGCTGGTCCAGGGGGCAACGAGGGTGCCGGATGTGGATTCGCACACAGCCAATTGCCTGGACCTTCTGCTGACAACAGATCCAGACCGCTACTCTGTGTCGATATGTTCGCCTTTAGGCGGTTCCGACCACTGTCTGGTTAAGTCTGTGTCTGTCTACTCCCCACCCGATCCCAGCCCTAGGGGCACCCGGCGGGTTTGGCGATACAGGTCAGCAGATTGGGATGGCTTGCGGTCTTTTTTCGCATGCTATCCTTGGCAGTCCACTTGCTTTTCTTCAGATGATGCTTCGTCGTGCGTAGATGCCGTGACGGATGTGTTGCGACAGGGGATGGAGTACTTCATCCCATTCTCTGACGTAACAATGTCTGGCCAAGCTCGTCCATGGTTTGGCGCCGAATGTGATCGCGCAGACGCGCTTAAGCACGCGGCATATCGAGCTTGGGCCGACGCTCGTACGCGCAAAGCAAGCGACGTGGCTCAAAAGAAGAAGGCCTTTAACAGGGCTGCCAAGTCCTGCAAGAAGGTGTTGCGGAGGTCTCGGTTTGACCACATAAGCCGAATTGGGAGCAAACTTGCTACATACCCCGCAGGTAGTAAAGCGTTTTGGTCCCTGGCTAAGTCGGTTGAATCGAACTTCTGCCGTCCGTCACTTCCGCCACTGCTGAAACCCGATGGGTCGCTGGCTCACACCGCTAAGGAGAAAGCAAACTTGTTTGCCTCTCTTTTTGCGGAATCTTCTCGTCTGAATTCTGGTGACGCACGGCCACCTGTTTCTCCTGATGGATGCGCGACGAGGATGTCAGACGTTCGTATCCATCAAAAGGACGTTCGTAGGGTCCTGCGTAACCTCGACGTGAACAAAGCTAGTGGCCCCGACGGGATACCAGCAATTGTACTTAAAACTTGTGCGCCTGAATTGTCTCCGATCTTGACACGCCTATTTCGCATCTCATATGAGACTGGAAAAGTGCCGATTGCTTGGAAGCAAGCTAACGTGCAGCCTGTGCCCAAGAAGGGCAGTCGAGCTGACCCAGCAAACTACAGACCCATCTCTGTTACGTCCATCCTCTGTAAGAGTATGGAACGGGTGCTTAACAAGAAACTTCTGGCATACCTAGAAGCTAACGACATCCTCAGTGACCGGCAATACGGTTTTCGCCAAAATCGGTCCACTGGGGACCTTCTAGCGTATGCCATTCACATCTGGAGCGAGGCCATCGAGAAGCATGGGGAAGCGCTTGCCGTCTCCCTCGATATCTCGAAGGCTTTCGATAGGGTCTGGCACGAAAGCCTTATTGCTAAGCTTCCTTCCTTCGGCCTACCCACTGGTCTGTGTGATTGGATCGCAGACTTCTTGAGGGATCGATCCATCCGAGTGGTTGTTGATGGCTACTCGTCCGATCAAATGGATATTAATGCCGGGGTCCCTCAGGGGTCGGTACTCTCGGCAACACTGTTTTTGCTGCACATAAATGACTTACTTAAACCCGGTATCTTTGGGTATGCAGACGACAGCACTGTTGCCGAGAGATATGTGTCTGACGCACGTGCTAGTGGGTCACAGATCCAGTCATCCCGAGAGGCTATGGTTGAACGCTTGAACTCGTCCTTGAAGGCGGTTTCCGATTGGGGCGATGCCAATCTGGTCAAGTTCAATGCAACTAAAACCCAAGCGTGTCTTTTTTCCGCTAAACGGAGTCAATTCCAACCGGCTCCATCTTTCCGAGGTGTGACGGTGCCAATAACCGACCACCTTGAGCTTCTTGGGGTTACGCTGTCGTCTACTCTAAATTTCGGCTCATACATCGAGGCAAAGGCTCAACTGGCTGCCAAAAAATTGGGGATCTTAGCAAAGGTGAGACGGTACTTCACGCCGGAACAGCTGCTCAACCTTTATCAAGCGCAAGTACGATCGTGTATGGAGTACTGCTCTCATCTTTGGGACGGGTCTGCCAAATACCAGCTTGATGCGCTAGAGTCGATTGAGAGGCGAGCCAAGAGGATCATCGGCAATGATGCACTTGTTGAGTCGAAACTCCAAAGCCTTGGGCATCGCCGCCGAGTTGCTAGCCTGTCGGTTTTCTATCGTTTACATTTCGGGGAGTGTGCACTGGAATTGCACAATCTAATTCCGCCAAGTCCGTTCCATCATCGGACCACTAGACGTACGGCGTTGCGCCACCGGTACATGGTAGACATCCCACCCATACGCACAAAACGTTTTAAGAACACATTTATTATGCGTACAGCCAAGGAGTGGAATTCCTTGCCGGAGTCTGTGTTTCCAGATAGCTACAACTTAGGGGTCTTTAAGTCAAGAGTGAATAGGCTACTTCTAGGCAAGCGTGCTCCATCGTCGACCACATCATCGCTTACCATCAGGTGAGATGGTGGTCAAACGCGAGCCTATCATTAATAAAAAAAAAAAAAAAAAAAAAAAAAGTAATCATAAATAAATTTATGAAACGAAAAAAAAACAGGTGAAAATGTCAGAGAAGATGATAAAGAGAATCAAGAGAAAGAAAAAGAAGAAATATTGAAAGAAATACACGGTGAGGAATGTGAAAAGCATCAAAAAGAGAAAACAGATTTGCAGGAATTTCAAAATTATGAAGACGACGCTATACATGCTGATGTACGAACTGTTGATCTGTTAAATTGTGCTCTAAATATACAGGAAGCTGGAAGTAAATTTTTTACAGATAAAAAGTTGTCACCTGCTTTACGTGAAGTCAACAACGAAATGGCATTGTTAGATTATTTGCAAGAAGAAACGGTATTCATAAATAAAACTATGGATGCAATAAATTTGGAGAATATGGATATTAGTAAGATGACACTCCTTTATACTGATGATCCTCTGGCTATTTGTGAAGAAGCAACAAGTCTAAACAAAGTAGATAATTCTAAAATGAATCAGGTCCATATGAAAGAAATTAAAGTAACTCCCTCTACGTCGATGATTCACAACGAAAATACGAGTATATCCTCAACAGAAAAGAAAAAGAAGAATATTGTTATATTAAGCAATGAAAGAGTGTATTTTCCAGAAAATGTACCATTACCTAAGAACAAAAACAAAAACAAGCGACCAAAGAAAAAATATTATAATAATGATAAAGATATTCTTAAGATATTAAAAGACTGAAAGTTTTGAAGAAAGAAAGATTTTTGTTTAGTTCTTAAGATTTCTCATTCATAATTATTAGGCAATACAATATTTGGTACTCGTAGCTTATACTCGTATTTTTGAGATCTCAGATAGGTTATTATTGTTGAATAGTTGATAGGTTATTATTTTGAAAAATCATTTTAAATCGGGTGAAACAGCGTAAGTAAGAAGCTGGTTTTTATAAAAATAAATAAATGCCATATTATTAGGTTACCTATGCTTAAAGTTCCCCGATTATGTTACTGATAGTATATTATATAAAAATAGGTGTTATTAATTAGCATACTATAAAAAATTAACAAGCTGATTAAAAATACTATAAAATAAATACTATAGTATGATAAATAATACTAATTATAATGTTCAATTATAATCTGAATGCTTCCTAATTTTTCCGTGAGTTACATTTTTGTATATTTGAGTAACGTTACCAACTGGACTGCACGTGAGTTGCGGTTGATTATTTTGACTTCTTCCCTTTAATTTGTAACCAATTGGCCATGCCTAATTTTTTTTCAAGGCATGGCATGGTATAACTTAGGCACAGATTACCTTCAGAATTTTCACACCATGTACTTGCGCCCGCTCCCCAGACCTCAGGGAATATGAATGTGAAATCTGATCTCATTATTTAAATTATACCTAATCTGTAATGAGTGATGCTAAGGCCGAGTGCGGAGTTTTATAAATTCAGTCAGAAAAGCATCGAAAATAGATGATTTGTTTATGGTTCCAAATTCAAATTTTTGTTCTTTTTGTTGTTGGTAGATTGGCACAACTGTTTTCCATTTTGGCGCGCAGTTTGAGTTTCATCTGTTATTTATATTAAATACAGTGCTGTTTTAGTTATATAATATCTAGTGTGTAATGCGAATTCCATAATGGACAAAAACATCGAACAAAGAGTTAGTCTTAAATTTTGCATCGCCAATGAACTTCGTGTTCGGAGTCACTGAAAATTTTACAGAAGGCTTACGGTGAATCAAATCGAAGGCATACGGCGTTCAAAAGCGGTCGAGATGTGATGGAAGATTTGCCTCGCTCTGGTAGGCCATCAACGTCTTCAACTGAAGTTAACATCGCAAAAGTGAAGGAAATAGTGACTGAAAATCCTCATTCAACTTTGAGAGAGATAGCCGCTGAACTTTCAGTATCTTACGAGTCGATCCGTACCATTTTAACTAATTTGGATAAGAAACATGTTACCGCTCGGCTTGTCCCAAAAGACCTGAATTTTCTCCAAAAACTCAATCGCATGAGAGTCGCTGAGGACATGCTAGAACGAGTCAATTCCGACCCAACATTCATGAAACGCATTGTTACTGGTGACGAGACGTGGGCTTATGAGTTTGACATGCAAACTAGTCAACAACCTTCGGAGTGGCGCCTTCCAACTGAACCGAAACCGAAAAAACCACGCCAAAGTCGATCAATCAAAGAAAACAGTCAACATAACTTTGACTTTTAAAGTCAAAGTTATGTTGACTGTTTTCTTTGATTATCGCGGTGTTGTGCACTCAGAATAGGCATTTTGACAGTGTTTAAAATATGGAACAATTTGTTGTCATCCTAATAAAATGTAATGTAAAAAACATATTTTATTGATGTTCTGAAAAAATAAGGTCATTTTCTGTATAAAAAACATAAATGAATTATTTATTTTTTTGTGGATTAATTACGTGTTTGAAAACGCTCTGTCATTGGTTGCAACTCTGATGACGTCACACAGAAGTAAACATTAGTTTCAGTGCATGCTTTCTGTTTTTCTTTATATTGATCGTGCGATCTACGTGTTATTTACGTTATTTCCCAGCCGTCCTATTACAGTTTTGTTTATTTAAAATTCTGTGCATAAAATGGAGAGAAATTTTGTGCGAGCTGACAGCAGTAACTTACCCAAAGTAGATGCGACTATGGCTGGACAATTTTTTAGAAATAATCCAGATTTTTATGCAGCGGAACTTAAAAATGTAAAAACGGCAGCGTAAGTACCTATTTTCTACATATTTAAGATAGCAATTTTCAATTACTCGTACAAAGACATTCATTTTTTAGGTTATGTTAACTCCTATATTTCTTTGGTGTCACGCACTGTTGTCACGTAACCTAAAAAAATACTTTGTTTTACAGATCTGCAAGGGAATCGTATGGCGATGATGCGGTTGGTTATGTTCAACTGCATCGGGAATCCGGCCTTTGCACAGTAAAGTGCAAAATCTGCCCTGAGCACAAAGTGAGGAATAAATCATACAATGTGTTGGATACGTACGGGACAAGTAAAACGACAGCTAGCCGGAAACGCACTGACGCTTTATTATTAAACAAATACACATACACAAGAGCGCGCGGGTGCGGGGTGCGGGGCGCTGCGCGGTGTCGTCTGCGCAGGCAGACCGTTAAGCCGCGCATCGCTAGTCTATGCATTATAGGTACCCAACATCTCCCAACCCTATTTCGAAGATAGGTACAATAATAATAACAGTCTTAATTCTATTCCGAGATACAATATTAGGTAATAACAATCTTAATATTATTAGTTACTCATAAAAATCTTAATTATCATTGCCCAATGCAAGACTTCGGTAGTCAACCCTTGGGAGCTGGCGCAAAGACATTTGGGAACGCCTGGGCGGCGAGGGCGGTGTCGCTGGTGGCGTCGTACTAGTAACCTGACTTCCCCCCCTCACATCAGTTTGAGGTGCGGGTTGGAGACTCGGTGATGCCGCTGGTAACACACTGTCGTCGTCATCGTCACCATCGTCTTCCACTTCATAGGTACCCCCAGATATTCCATTTTGTTGTGTATTGGCGTAGCCCTTATATAAAACAATTTGGTTTTTATGTCTTTTTAACACATTTCCTGTTAAAGGATCGTTAATTAAATAAAGAACTCTACCAATTTTGTCTATTATTGTGCCTCTGCACCATGTGAATTTACCATTTAAACTAAACTTTTTGAACAGCACTTCATCGCCAATCATCGCAATCATCGCAAAAATATGCAATGTTTAAAACATTGCATATTTTTGCCACCACTGTATTTACTCTGCGAACACTGCTTTGATTTTATTACTTTGTCCAGTGATGCGTTTGAGGATGACGACAATGGTTTGGACGACAACAGATCTAACCTTGATCTCAGCTTGTGTCCAAAAACTAATTGCGCCGGTGAGAAACCTGTGACAGAATGAATTGAGTTCCGGTAATCAAAAAGATATTTTAATAGTTTGACCCTTCTGTCTTTTTGGCTGTTACTCGATAGAATGCATGCTTTTAAACCTCTCTTGGCGATCTTTACATAGCGTTCGGCCTGACCATTGCTCGCTGGATTATAGGGCGGTGACGTCACGTGCTCAACCCCGTTAACTGAGCAAAAGTGTTTAAAATCCTGTGACGTAAAAGCCGTACCGTTGTCACTAACAATTGTATTTGGTAACCCAAACCGTGAAACAAACTCGTATAGTTTCTCTACTGCAGCTGATGAGGTCGTTGTACCGCACATATCGTAAACTTCCACCCATTTCGTGTATGCATCCACTACGATTAAATAATGCCTATTATCGAACGGACCCAAGAAATCTATATGTACGCGGTGGAATGGTCGCGGTGGGTATTGCCAAGGTGCAAGCGGGGCCCGTGGGGGGGTAGGTCGTAAATGAATGCAAACACTACACGAGTTGATCATCGTTTCAATTTCCTTATCAATACCCGGAAACCAAAACCTAGAACGAGCTTCGGCTTTTGTTTTTACGATTCCCAGGTGGGAAGTGTGAAGTTCATTCAGTACTTTATTTTTTAAAACTTCGGGTAAAACTATTTTATGCCCTCTCATAATACATCCGTCTTCGTATGATAGCTGATTCCTACATGCGTGGAACGGTTTTAATTTTACGTCCGTTAGGCTTCTTGGCCATCCCTTTTGGAGGAAATCAACCACCTTCGTCAAGATAACATCTCGGCTGGTTTCCTTACGAAGTTCGTCCCGGGTTACTGGCATGTGTCCGTCTATCACGAAGTGAACATATGAAGCGCGGTCAATGGGAGCAGCAGCGGCAGCCGCGTGTTGCGCGTTTTTCGCGCCTTCTCGATCCGAGGTCATTGACCGCGTATCAATATCGGGCAAACTCGCGCGGGATAAATAATCCGCACTGTTATTCTCACTACGTACGTATTCTATTATTATATGCACTGAGGAACAAAGCGTACCTTTGTAATCGGTTAGCCGAAACTTCCGGTATACCTTTGAGTGGTCCAAAAATCGAAATTAATGGTTTGTGGTCTGTGCGAAGGATAAACGGGTCTGATTTACCGTACAAATACTGATGAAATCGTCGAATTCCAAAAATAATAGCCGTAGCCTCTTTTTGAATTTGTGAATACCGCTTTTCGGCTGAGTTTAGAGTGCGGGATGCAAACGAAATAGGACGCTCACATTCGTCTTTATCGATTTGCGATAATATCGCACCTAACCCATTAGGTGAAGCGTCCACTGTGAGGATTAACTTTGCAGATGGGTTGAAATGTGTTAAGACTTGATCCGACGTTAAATGTTTTTTTATTTCGACAAACGCTTTTTGATGTTCGTCGGACCAATGCCATTTAACATCCTTTCTCAAAAGGTCGTATAAGGGACTAAGGATTTCAGACGCCTTAGGTACGAAATTACGGTAGTAGTTTACTAACCCCAAAAATGATTGAAGTTTGCCTACATCCGTGGGTACTGGGGATTTCTCAATGGCTAAAACTTTTTCTGAAGATTTTTTTAATCCGTCTTTATTTATTACGTAACCCAAATAACTGATTTCGTTCTTAAAGAATTCACACTTTTCTTTTTGCAAGGTTAGGCCTACATCTTGCAGCCTCTGTAACACTTGCATTAACTTTTGCAAATGCAACCCCGGACTATCAGCTGTTATAAGTACATCATCTAATAGGCATAACACGCCATCTATACCAGACAGTAAGTTTTCCATGGCACGTTGAAAAATAGATGGCGCGCTGGTTAAGCCAAAAACCATGCGCGTATACTGAAATAAACCGCGATGGGTATTAATGCATGTAATCTTTTGTGAGTTTTCGTCTAAAACGAATTGGTTATAGGCCATGGACATGTCTAACTTTGAAAACTGTTTTCTTCCGTGTAATTTTGAAAACAATTCATGAACCGTGGGTAGTGGGTATTGTTCTGCGACCAATTGTTTATTTATCGTAACCGAATAGTCTGCACAAAGCCTAACACTTCCATTGCGTTTTAACACTGGCACTCTGGGTGAAGCATACTCTGAGTGATCAACTTGTTTAAGTATCCCTAGGTTTACTAGACGGACAATTTCGTCATCTACCTTGTCTCGCAATGCAAAGGCGATAGGACGTGCCTTAAAAAATATTGGTTTTGCGTTATCTTTTAAACGTAATTTGACCTCGAACTTATTAAACCTACCTAATTTATCCGAAAATACGTCCCTAAATTTGTTTTGCAAATCATTGATTGTTTTTGCTTCATTACTTATGAAATTACATGGTGCTAATTTTAATTTAAATATGGATAAAAAATCTCTGCCGAGCAATGGCGGGCCTTCGTTTTGTACCACGTAAACATCCAGTGTGTGTGTACTCTGCCTATATGTGACGGGTAGGCGAACTATACCGAGACACACGATATTACTACCTGTGTAGGTATATAATTTTTTCTTAGGCGGTGATAAGGGCCATCTGCCAAAACAACTCTTGTATAAACTATCGGATATCACTGTTACTGCTGATCCGCTATCAACCTCAAACTTTAATAGTGAACCGTTTATTGATACCATTTCTGTCATAGGTTCTCCCCGCCGTGAAGCGATGTTACTACAAAAAGCCTTACCATCGTCGTCCTCCTCACTCGCGTCACTGGTTACCACACATTTAACTTTACACATTCTACGTAAATGACCTTTTGTGTTGCACTTCCGACATGTAAAATTCGCGAATCGGCATTGAGCAGATGTATGGTTCTTTCGGCCGCACACGGAACACTTCTCTTTCACCAGGTCCTTTTCATACGCTGTACTTTTACCCTGCACCTTGAACACTGAATGTTTTTGCTGAACGGTCGTTGAAGCGCCGGCCGCGGCACCTGCCCGCGCGCACCGGATGCTCTGCGCCAACTCCACTGCCTTCGCCAGGGTCAAGGTATCTGTGTCCTTCGTGAACAGTTTGTCCCTTTCGGGACCCGCCAACATGCCCATCACGTACCGATCTCGGAGGGCCTCCTCTACATTGGCGAACTTGCAATATTTCGTGAGACCACGCAGGCGTGCCGCCCACTGCGCATGCGTCTCACCACTTTGTTGCGTTGCCGCGTAAAATGCGTAACGTTCTCCGAATCCGCACTTTTTCGTACAAAAATGGGTGTCTAGGAGTTCATAGATGTCTTCTATTGGCACCTCCTCCAGTTGTTTTGGCAACGCCAAGTCTGCTGCGAGCTGGTAGGTCCCGTCTGCGAGTGCGCTCAGCAAAATGGCGCGCTTTCTTGATCCCGTTGGGTCGTTTATTTCTGTGATATCGTTTGCCACGAACCACTGCCGCAGGCGACTTTTATACGCCTTCCATTCGTGCACTGTGTGGTCAAAATTACCCAATATTCCGAAGTTAAACTGAGCCATTGTGATTAGCGTGGGTTGGTCTCGTCGCCACTGTTGGATACGTACGGGACAAGTAAAACGACAGCTAGCCGGAAACGCACTGACGCTTTATTATTAAACAAATACACATACACAAGAGCGCGCGGGTGCAGGGTGCGGGGCGCTGCGCGGTGTCGTCTGCGCAGGCAGACCGTTAAGCCGCGCATCGCTAGTCTATGCATTATAGGTACCCAACACAATGTCACCATGGTAGTAAATGAAAACGACAGCAATGTCGTCAGTTGCCAGTGCCATGACTGCGCAGCTTCAGCTGGAGGCTGCAAGCATGCTGTGGCTTTTCTAATGTAGGTCCATCGACGAAGTGAGGAACCTGCATGCACCTCAGTGGACTGTTACTGGAAAAAGTCCACTTTGTCCAGAGTAGGCACAACAATTAAATACATAACTGTGCAGGAGATATGTAAGAAAGAAGTTCCACAGCTTCCAACTTCACCAGCGCTCCTTTCAGAATTTCTCTCGGAAGCCAGGAAAAGAAAAGCATTAAACTGCGAACTGCTCAAATATCAAAGAGACTTCCAACATACAGGTGTCACACAGTATTCATTACATCATTTTATGATGGGGCAACCTTCAGAAGTTAAAAAAGATGTTAATAAAGTAGTACAATCTATGAAAGAAAAATTTGATGAAAATGTTATAAAGACTATCGAAAAATCAACGAGAAAACAAGCAAAAAGTAGTTTGTGATACGAGTTGAGATATGGTCGTATCACAGCTTCTAAAGCACATGAGGTCAGCGTTTACCATACTATAGATGGTTCATTAGTTGCTGCCATTATGGGTGCCAAAATACCTGATACAGCAGCAATGAAAAGGGGAAGAAATTTGGAGTTATCTGTTCGAAAAGCGGTAGCAAACCAAATAGAGAAAACATTTACATCATGTGGACTATTTGTTTCTCAAAAATACCCCATGATTGCGGCATCTCCAGATGGAATATGTAAAGATGCCATTATTGAAATAAAATGTCCTACAAATAACAAAGTGATGAAAAATTACATAAAAAATGGAGACATCACTGATAAATATAAAGCTCAAGTGCAATTACAAATGTATACTTCAGGTAAAAAAAAATGTTATTTTTGTATTGCTGATACAAATTTTGAGAAATCGAAAAAAGTTGAAATTATTTTAATAACCTATGATGATACATATGTTACTAACTTATTAAATAAACTAACTTCATTCTGGACAACAAACATTTATCCAATTTTGTACCGTAATACTAATCTGGATTTGTAAATAGAATATATAGTATAGGTCTGTATAAAACAAAATTTGTTTTAGCAAGTACTAGGTTAGTACTAATTTTAAATTAAACCATGTCATGTAATATTTAATTTTAACGTTGATCTCTAGATGTATGAGTAAATTGTGTATTTATTATATATAACAGTAAAGTAGTATAATGTCAATGACATAGTAGTAATAGTTTTTAAGTAATAACAAAATTACTACTGTAAAATATGGGCAATTGGCCCAGTTCAGAACTGTTTAAATAAAAAAAAACATTTACTAATTTCATATTGTTTTATTGCTTATATAGTACCTATCTAATCTAAGAATTCAGTCGCTACTTTTATACTATCTGTATGTTAGACATGTTAGGAAAAATCACTTACTAACTATAGAACTAAGAGGGTCTTCACACGCACATCCACCTTAGTTCGCCAACTAAATCGAAGAGGCATAGTGACATATGGTGTTGGATGTGTGTCCGAAGACCCTGAAAAATATACCATAACTTTATAATAACATAGTGGGTTCGATTCCAAAAGTAGGTATCAGTTGTAAGAATAATGGACCTGGGATCCATTTGCATCATGAATTGATATTATTTGATAAGAGAGTCCTGTAAATTGATAAGTGCACAAGCTATAATAACCACATGATCAAGAACACGAAGTATATTTGAATTTATAACAGAATGTTGTTTTAACATATGAAATTCTCTTAAACGCCTTATAACCCTTTCTATATGTATTCTCAAGCTAGCAATTATTTTTGTTTGGCGGACTTCTGTTTTAGATAAATTGGAACCTGCTGATACGCTAGGTGGCCTCCTCTTTCTATGTTTTTAATTTGATTTTAATTTATTTAATTTAATTGTAATTTATTAAATGATAATGATGATAATGATAATGATAATGATTTTTATTAAGTAATTGTGTTATTTTATGTTTTTTTTTTTTTTCTTTCTAAATATTCTATTGTAATATAATAATGACTCTCTGCACGTGTTGGTTTCGACTGTAAGTGCAGAGAGTACCTGTCATAAATAAATAAATAAATAAATAAGAGCTTTATGTTTTTTTTCATTAAGTATTGGTTCTATGTGTTTGAACCCTCTGTCAGCTAAGATAAAAGTACCCTCTGGCAACCCATCTAGAAAGTTGCACTTTTGTACAACAGTCACATCACTTGTTTGACCTCCAAAACCAGGAGAAATGTAATTAATTAATCCATTAGGTGTGCATGATATCAAATACTTTATAGTATTACCTTTCTTATAATCAGACCACGTTAGAGCCTGATGGAGGGCCTTTGAAGGTTTTTGAATGTCAATTCCTAAGCAGTCTATAATACAGCTGACATTATAGTAGTTATGTCTGAATGCAACAGGAAGATTCTTTTTTACCAAATGATTATATATGCTTACAATAAAGGGACGTAATACACTAGCAATTATTGGAACATGTTTTTCAAATAATTTACTGGCATATGATAATGATATTCCGAAATTACCTTCAAGTTCAGAAAATGTGCTGTTTAATCTAATTTTTTTAGACATAACAAAATGTATTCTATTTCAATGCCTGTGTGTTTGTGTATCAACTCTATCAAAAAATAACATTCCTCAGAAATACTTATATGTATACAATAAAGGCTTTCTGTGGATTAAACGCCTAGTATTTTTGAGGGACTGCAATTTTTCAATATTCACATTGGTCTCTGTGACATTGCCATCGGAGTCAGACACCCTTGATGACGATGGAGCTACTGAAGATGACATATTATCATCTGTCAAAGCTTCAGTGCTTCAAGAAACATCGCTATCAGATTTTTCATGAACGAGAAAAAGAGTTATTTTAATTCCTTTAGTAGCTCCAGATGTTGAGGGTTGTGGACCGGATGGTTTGATCTTGAAGGGAGAAGTGAATCTAGACATTGCAGAAACTTTAAATGGAGAGGTGGAAACAGTTTTACTTGTAAACACTGTCTGAACGCATTTGCTCCTATAATGAACATTCTTTTTCATCACTACTTGCACAGATTTCACTGCAGTTACTATAGAGTCAGTTATTGTCTCTTTATCATGTACAATAAAGTTGGTGATTGTCTCTTTATCCTATGTTCTCGGTGATTCTGAAAAGAAAAAATATTTACGTATTAAACACATACAAAAAACAATTTATTCATAAACATACATTCATGTATACCTCACCTAGGATCATGCAAAAAAACATTAAATAAACAAAATATGTCAACTTGAGTTGTTACCTACCTGTACAATGCGGTATATTTTCTTGTTCGCATTCTTCAACAAAGTCCTGTTGTTGCTTTTGCCGTTTGAGAGAAGTATCTGGAGAAGTACTAGCATCACTCAGTCGTCTCTTGCGATCTTGTTGGCAATCAAATTTTGATGGTAATGCTCCATCCACTACAAGTATTTTTTTTTGGCGAATCCCAATTTCACCTTCATATAGTTGACTACATCCTTCTCCATCTGTAATATAACACACTAGTTAATATAAATGCGGAGCACAGATTGAAGTTTCCCTGAAATAAATACATTAGACATTGTAAACACCTCTAAGTAAGTCAATGGCCTGATTGTACTGTTATCTTAAAGGTTATGTATAGGTATGTTAGCGTGAGCTTGCTTCTCTAGTAAAAGCTACTTATTTTTTTTTTTTTTTTAACAATACAAATATTAGTTACGTTAAAATGATCTTCACATATATAAAACTTGAATTAGGTCCAATGCTTTCAGGGTTTCGACGAGCTACACTCAACCACTTTTTTCGTCTCTCAGGATCTATCGGAACAGGTACAAATAGTTTTTCCGGAGTCTTTATCAATGTACTTGTACATTTTGGTACAACACACCACTTATAAACCATTATATATGCAATAAATTTCAAAACTATTTCAACAGTTTGTTGTTTACTTATGTGTGACGTCATCTGTCAGAGCAACCAGGCGCCATAGCAAAAATTGCGTTTTGGCGCGTAATTTTTCAATTCAAACTTTAACATTGATTTTCTCCGTATATACGACAGATCTCCAGGAAATATTAAAATGGTTTGCATTTTATGCAGTAACAAATAATATAAAACCATTTTCCAGCAGTAGTCAAATAGCCTTTTCTTGCCGGAAGGTCAAACAGTAAATAAAGAATATTATTTGAGCGTTATGCGGCATTTAAGAGAGGATTCTTGGATTTTGCACCACGATAATGCGCCTTCGCACAAGGCTATCATTGTGAACGAATTTTTGACCAAACACTCAACAAATATCATCGAGCAACCACCATATTCACCAGATATGGCTCCAGCCCACTTCTTTCTTTTTCCTAAACTCACATTACCACTTCGTGGCACCCGTTTTCAATCGGTAGAAGACATAAAGGAGGATTCGTGGCGAGAACTGAACTCAATTCCGGAAACAGCATTTAAAAAATGTTTTGATGATTGGATTATTCGTTGGCGTAAGTGTATCGTTTCTGAAAGAGCATACTTTGAAGGTGATAAAATAAATTTGGATGAATAACAAACATTTTGTGTATTATTGATCTTTTCTCGGTACTTTCTTGACAGAGCAGTATTTACGAAGCGTCTATGTTCGTACGAAAACATTTAGAGTTGTTTAAAACAGTAGAAGAAATGAGCTCTAGTCGGCGTGATCAGTACCAACACAGACTAGTACTAGAAATTCCTAGGCTAGCAAAATACAATAGGAGCTGTCCAGCTATGTGTGTGTATATTTAACAAATTAACAAACACCTTAAAAACATTAAACTGTAGGCTGTTTAACTGTACAGCTTACAACCAATACCAAACCAAACCAAACCAATTGGTTGACTGATATTAATTTCTATAGTATTAAGCAATTTATGGAATATAGACATTAGTTTTACTTCTTGTTTGTATAATTTATAATATTAGTTTTAAGTACTTATAAGTTTGCATGCTTTAATTCTAAGCAGAACATGCTGGACCATATATTTGTTTTCAACAACTTTGCATACCATGTTTTTCGCAAATAAATATTATTATTATTAATATCTATCTTGCTTTGAAGGATATTAGTAAAGTAAAGCTACATTTTATAACTGATGAGGAAATTAAAATATTTTTATCGGAAATTCTAGAGAATATTGTACCTTTATCTGGCAGAATAAAAGTACACCAGGTGTTTACTGAAGAGGAAGGAGTTCTGAAGTACAGAGACTTGCATGGATCCGAAAGAATACCGTCCACTGAAACCCGTAGACGCACTATCAATTCGTTCTATCGAATGCAAATCAGATTTTCTGAAAGATAAAAGCCATGTCATGCAGTATTAAAAAATATATATTTTACAACACAGTCTATGGTTCAGATTCTGATGATGGTATCCCCTTGGAAACAATGAAAGATAAAACTTCAACTGAAAAACCCAGCACATCAAAAGGAATCGACGATGATTCTTTCTTCGAGAGAAGGAAAATATTCATGTTAATAAAATAAAACAAGGTGTGTGCGTTTTAGTCAGATTCCGGGTTTGAAGCAAGATTATGTTTATTTGGGTAACGAGTTGAGCGAAGTAGAAGATGATGGTGGGGTAAAAATTATGTTTTTTAAATCAGTGGACGATACTGCAAAAAAAATCATATTAGTTGAGACTGATTTGTCGAATGAGCCTTTTGACAATTTAAGTAGTACGTAATACAAGTTAAATTTACTGGCTATTGTCGCGGAACCCAAAAAAGTAAACAAAGGTAAAAGAGTATACTATCAGTTTGATAATCCATAGAAATATTTGAGAAGTAGTAGTGCGCTGTTGATTAATGTTGTTGAAATTATTTTTAAGAAGTTTTTCATTCTTACATATATTTTTTAAGTCTATATGTTAATATACGAGATCGAATTAATGCAATTTAAAGCATAGTCAATAGTTATTAAGCAAGGTTTATGAGAATAATAGCACAACAAACAACTTTGTTACTGTGTTACGACTATTTTATTTTTCTGTCCCAAAAATATAAGGCGCAAAATAAATGTTTTCAATAAAACTAATCTGTAAAATATTACAAATTGGCTATAAACCAATTTATAAGTTAAACATTTGTGCAAAATAGTGATGATTGATGTCAAAATAAAGATTTTATAGAATTTAGGTTTTTTTTTCAGTGGGAAAATCATCCAATGACATCCCCCGCTCTTGGGCGGGGCGAGAGGGTGTGTCAGACTTTTACTGACTAAAAACCCACTCCTGTTCCTTCGTTGCCTTTTATACCAGGGCCGAGTCTTCCTTTCAGAAGCAAACCCCCGGCCCCAGTGGACTTCGATCCTGCTGGGCCCCTACGGTTTGCTGACATCGGATCCTTCATTATTAAAAGTCAATTTAAAAAAAAGTAGCCCACTGGTATCGGGAACAGGGTCCAAGGTACGCTTGGCCAGGGCTCTAAGAGAAACGAACCTCCTAACTGTACGAACCGTGTCCAGCAGTACAGTATCTTGATCGGCTTTGATTCAGTCGGCTAACTAGTGTTTCCTAAGATGTTGATCGATAGTCACGCTATAATTCTGGCGGTAAGTCCCCTCCTTGAGGAGTCGCTGGAAAGACGTCACGGCGTGCTCACCTTCCACATGACGCAGGTCCTCACCGGACATGGTAAGTTCGGGAAGTTTCTGCACCGGATTCGTGCATCAGAAGAGCGGATTTCAAATAAAATAACCGTTACGCAGGCGGAATACCTTATTTTTATGATAAACAACTTGCATTCAAACAATGATGATCGTGTAGTATGTTTAATAAATGATCTCATTTTATTAACATATGTAAAGAAATATGAGTTAAATCAATACAAAAGTATTTTTTTGTGTCTGTGAGCTGGAAATTTTAATCCATTTAGTCACGGTTTCATTCTTACTTTTGGTTAAATAAAAAAGATTTTTTTCACATTTCTTTAATTGCCTTAATTCGATATAGCATAAAGCTTCTTAAAAATAAAACTTAACATGAAAGTTTCACAGCGGTTTGGGAGTATTTTGCCGAAAGAGCTCCATTACATAACTTTTGCAAAGTTGTACCTCCAGAAAATATCTTTTTGCTCAATATCTGTTCCATATTTAACAATGTAATATATTGAAAAAATATAAAGTTAAAAATATAACATTAAAATATATTACTAAAAACACTTTAGGTTACTCTATTTTTAAGATAATCGAAAAAAAGAATCTGGCTTACCGTAAGACAGTTACGTTAATGGAACCTAGCGTTACGAAGAGGAACTCCTTAGGGTGCGTTTACAACAACAAAATAAATATTAAAATAACTAAGTTTCAATACAGTCTTTAATCAGTCTAATAAAGTCATCAATCACATTATTAATTTATAATATAAGAACCTGTATTTTTAGTGACATGACTTAAAATTATAATCATTTTTTATTCTTTCCATAACTCTCAATAAGTATAACAATAAATAGATAATCAAATTAGACGTACTCCACGTTTTCGTTAAAACCTCACTTAAATACAGTACCCGCAATCTAACTTAACCGGACCAAAGTCAGTCGTTTGACTACACAATGAATTGTTTAGTTATGTTATAAATTGTATAAATGCGCAGCCAAATAGCCAACTTCAGTCTGGTAAACTTAAATTGCGCGAACTGTGCTGCTACGCAAAAACGTGCGCTAATTATAAAACAAAATATAAAGCAAGACAACTTATATAAGATAAATTATTTGTTTTTGGGCTATGTATACCTAATCTTCAGTACCAAGACATATTGGGCAAATGTAATCAAACGCATCAGTCCCACTGCATGTTAAACAAACCCAGGTTTTACACACCATACATTTAATCATTTCCTTTAAATTTAAAGAATCTTTTTTACAAATAGTGCACTCGTAACAGCAAATATTTCTAGCTGTTGTTGGTAACCGAACTTTCACTCGACGTTTATTTTCTTGTCATCTATTCCTTTCATTGGGTTGCTTAAAATTCTTTTGGAGGGTGGATATTCCCCAGGTTTCAGTATACGGACTCGTTTTTTATTATAAGATGTATTAGGAAGACATTGGACATCTTGCAAAATTTGTTTTTGTGGACATGTAAGATCTATGATTTGAATATCTGTATTACTTGTATTACAATTTTTGAAATGATCTTCTACATGTGTTGTCTCAATAATATTTAGTCGGTTTAAGACTGGGTCGTCATTTATTAAAAAATCTAAATCTTTCAATTCAATTTCTTGAAGGGGAATATCATCTTCGATTACTGAAGGTACGGAACGAGTATCAAAAAAGATGTTGTTCTCTGATGTTATTGTCATCGCTACAGAAGAATTAATAGAGTCTAATACGTTATCTTCAGCTATGTTACTGATTACAGAAGTAACTTCATTCATATTCGTTGATGTGTTCGTGAAGTTCTCATTACAATTCACAACATTCGGTACAAGTACATGGGATTTAGGACAATGACAATCACATAATCCTGCTACATCTCCACAAAAGCAACTAATTAACCTATGTTTAATTATGTTTTTCTGTGTGGATATAATTTGATGCAATTTCATCGTACCAGAAACAGCTGTAACATTAACTGGAATTAGCTTGCCTATATTATTAATATCATTATCGTTTACATAAAAACATTTTGTAGTTTTCATAGTATTTTGTAGCACATTATAAGCATTTGTTGCATTTGTTATATCGTAGCCGTAAGCAACTTTCCTATCCAGTTGTCGTTTTACTGAACCTCCTACACCGTCAGCAACACTTTTACCATGTCCACTTTCCGAGAAGGACCAAGTAGAATATTTTAATTTTAATTTGTCTGTAAATAAATTTAACAAATAAAAGTTTTTCTTTTGCCGATACTCGCTAGTCGGACCATCGGAAAAGAAATGGATTACAATTATAGGGTATTTTTCTTTGGCATATTTTAAAATAGGAAGAAGATGTGCCCAGATAGCATCAGGCTCGTGGCAAGTACTATCAGATAGTGTAGTAAATGTTTGAAATTAATCTTTGAAAAAAATTGCTCCAGTATGAATTGTAATAGAGTTTTTTGAAGCCCCAAAATGTGTTGCTTGTATCTCTTTTGAGTATTTACACTCATAATTTTCTGAGAAATCACATAAAATTACGATTTCCCCATCTTTAAGACTATTAACACATTGTCTGTACTGTCGCTGCTATTCTTTCCAGTTATAATAATGTAATTTGAATTGCACTATTGCCGTCTCAAATTCAGAGATAAGATTATTGACGGTTCCTTTCTGTTCCTGTTTCGTAGTTTTTTTAGTAGTTATTTCTCTGCCAGATTTTTCATACTTGTGATCTATTCGTACCCATTTCCACCATGTAATTTGATCACCAGATTTTCTTTCATCATAATCAATGTGTACAGTTTTACAGTATGCACAATTACCATACATACAGTCAAATGATGTTGTATTACAAGAAAATATGTTTGTCACCTCTTCAATATTTTTGTATGATACAACACCATTCGCCTTTAATGATTGTAGAATTAAATCAATATTGCTGCACTATTGAAGCTGATCAATTTGATGCACATACAGGTATCCCTTGTTCTTGCATTCGTAGATAAAACATAGAATGGCTTATATCTATAAAATGTCGAGAAACTCTGCTTACCGCCTTCTCCTTTGTAAATTTCATACAGATTGTGTAAGGTGTCCACCAAATAAGGTATATTTATTTGCATTTTATTTTTTCCCTTTGTCCTACACTCCCTTTTTCCTGGTGTACACCTGGTTATGTCATCTCGATGATAAAAAGCTTCAATATCTTCTCTAACCTTTCTATTGAGTAAACGCTGTTTGTAAAAAAATCTTATCCTACTTTTGAGTCCCAAAGTTTTTTCATCAGGTTTTTTGGCCGTTATTTTTGAGTAATTTAAAATAACTTTTTTGACTATCCTGTTATTTTCATGTGTCTTACAATTTTCCTTATAGGTAACTTGAAATGCCTGTTTTAACTTTTTACTTTCTTCTTCCAATTCTTTATTCCTGTTGACTTGCGATTGTAATACTAATTTAGTTCTTTGAAGTTGTTTCCTTAAGCGTCCTACTAGTAAATTTAATCTTTCTTCATTTTTCTGAGACTTATTTAATAAATGATTTACATATTTTAGTTTTTTCTTTAAACGATTACTTACTGCTATTTCTCTTATTTCTTTAATCAATTCAATCTTTATATCATTGTTTGCTTTATCTTTCTTTTCGTTTTGGTTTCGTTTTTGCTGTCTCCATTGTTTTCGTTTTTTCTCTTTTTCATTTTCATCAAGGTCACTAATCTTTTTCACGCATTTTTTCACTCTTTCTAACTGCTGTTTTTTATAAGCTTCATATTTTTCTGGTTTTTTTTTTTAGGTTTTCTCTGAACCTTTTTGCCCGCTCTGCTCCTGTGAGTGGCATTTTCAGTACCGTATCTGAAAAATTTCAAAAACATGATCGTAAGCAAAAAGCCAGTCATTAGAAGCAAATAATCATGCTGGATTATTTGTATATAAAAAAAAATAAAGATTTTTAGAGAAATAGATTTTTGGTCCAAAGAACAAATTCACTCTAAATGTCCTAAGTTATTCTTTAGGCACTAAACTACCAAATATCAATAACTTAGAGGCCATTTCAACTTCTCTAAAATTCTTTTTTTTTTCACAATACAATGTATATATGCGACCCGCCATGATTCTTTAAAATTAATGCAAGCATACCCGCAGGCACCCACTAGTCATATTCATAGCTGGACACAGCCTTATAATTCCATTACGTAACAATGAACGTTCCTTATATACATAACGTTACGTAATGGTCGTTACGAATTACTAGCTTGAGCTAATCGAACCAACGTTTTTGTATGATACACATTAGATATTCACCTTTAATGCACAAATAATCAATATTTGATTAATAAAGAACAAATCCAGAAGCATAAAATGATCATAAAAACATTGTAATGTGCTTGTTCGCAGTTCAAATGTAATGTATTGGGTAATTAAATATGTGTGTTAATAGAGGGTTGAAGATGCACCAATATGTAAATGGATAATTCGGGCGCCAGGTACATCCTCAAAAAAATAAGCTCGGATTCACTACCATTGGGAACATAGGCCTTTTAATCTTCAGGCGGGAGACTATATGGGAAAATAAAAGATTAAAAATATAAGTTAAGCTTTAACCTTTAATTTCTCCCAGCCCGCAGTCCATGACCAGGTTTAGACACCCATGAAATGTTTGTAAGTGACATTGACTATTGGAACAAAAATGGTATTGTTGCACCTTTAAAACTAGGTTAGGAAAAATAAATTAATAAATAATCCTTATCCAGGCAATGTAGATCAGTCCAAAGGGTTCCAACATCGAGGAATAGGAGAGTAAATATATAAAAAAAAAAAACGCCAGACGGCTGAAACAAAACCGATTGAAACCATTAGTTCCCATGAAAATTTCGAGTCCCAAACACGAGGTCGCGTAGAATTTTTTATTAAAAACTCACCGTTTCTTTCCCTTGCTCGTTGAGTGCGCCTCAAAAAATCAAAGTAGAAAGGTGGGCGAAAATCACTTCAACTGGAAAGGACAACGAGACATAAAATTTCGGAACAAAAAAACCCACGCCACGCGTCATGTGGAAATCCAATAATGAACTCTTACCGGAAAATATGTAGCAATTCTATTATAAAATAGAGGATGGACTTCTCTTTTCCTTTTAGGCCATTACCGGGCACAAAATATCGACGATTACTGTCGATTTATTTAAAAAATTTACAGAAACAAAAAAATAGCTGCTTGTTGAGATATGATCGGGTCAGAAAGTAAAAAAAAATCAATCTGACAGCTCACTTTTTAAAAAATTTCGTTACTTGGCACACGGCCTTTTAGGAACGCCAACACATTATCGGTTCGGAAATCGCCTAAAAGCGAATCATGTGACGAGGCGATTTCGACTCGTTACATTACATCCCTCCCCGAAAAAATAAAAGAAAGAATTTCTTTTATGTTAATAAAAAAAGAGACTAAAGCGAAAGCTTAGTTAAAAAGAAAAAAAATAATGGAAATATAAATTCCAAAAAACAATAAACCCAAAAAAAGGTAAAAAAAAATGTTCTAGGAAAGAACGGAATAATAAGACTACAGAAAATATCCACTAATACCTATAATCAACAAACCAGAAATAAATACAACCTTGGAATGTCGCTAGTGTATAGATCCTTAAAATAACATGCATTTAAAATAAGTACAGTTAGACCACCAACACAACCGACTTACAATACCAAAAGAACCAACATGAGTGCAGTTAGGCACCTACGCCACTGACTAACTAGCTAAGTTTAAGAAAATATCGCAAGTACAGCTAAGCAGAATCGTCGCTGACCAACATGTAGGCTACAAACAAAAACCTAAATTGAGTACGGTTAGGCACCATCGCCACCGACTAGCAAGTATATTAAAGTAACAAGTAAGTTAATTTGTATACAGTTAAGCGCAATTGCCGCTGTCTTATAAGAAAAATTCAAAGATATGTCTATATGAGTACAGTTAGGCACCATCGCCACTGACTAGCAAGAACAAATTATAACCGTGAAACACAGTATCAAATCTCGCAACACCAAAGGTGCAAGAGAACAAGGAAGAATGTTGTGATCGGTATAACACCACCGATTTTCCGAGCACAAACATCTTCAGAAAACGCATATTGTGATCGGCACAACACCACCAATCTTCCGAGCACAATAGCAAAAAAACTGCATACGCAAGGATGCAAAAGAGAAAGAAAGAATGTTGTGACCGGTATAACACCACCGATTTTCCGAGCACAAACATCTTAAAAAACGCATATTGTGATCGGCACAACACCACCAATCTTCCGAGCACAATAGCAAAAAACTGCGTACTGTGATCGGGACTATACCAACGACTTTCCGGGCACAGTAGCAAAAAGCTGCGAAATCAAGGAAAAAAGATCCGCAAAAAAATATAGGAAAAATCCCTACCAGTGAGAACTAGCCACTAGCATAAAAATCCCTAGAGTTAAAATGCAGTAAACCAACCCGAAAAAGAGCTAGAAAATCTACAAAAAAGAAACGCATAAATCAATACTATTTCCATAAAGGGGAAACAAAAAGATCCGCATAACTTAAAGAAATAATAAGATTTTGCATCCTAACACAATAAAGTTAGAAGCAAATCTTAGACATGCAGGTAAAATAATAAGTACCTAAATTGTAAATAAGTAGGAACCTATTAATAAATTGTAAAAAAGGTGTATACTCGTATAAACTGTATAAAAATAGTGTATACAATAAAAAAATATTAAGATATTTTGATATGAAAAACGTTTGTGTGTGAGTGAAAAAGTTATTTAAATGTCCTAAGTAGTGTTTTAGAATGCCAAACTTGAATTTAATAAATTCGTTTGAAGCTTACCTAGTAAAGTTTCATTCAAAGGTCAGAAAACCTATCATTCATCCTGTCATGCATCATCTATTATAAGACCCTCCAAACAAAAATATCAAAAACAAGTCAACACTTGTAAACCAAATTAATATTTAATAATATCTTTAACATGATAACGTCCAGTTGAACCCTTATTAAGGTCTTTTAAAACATAAACGTTATCAGAAACCTTTTCTGTAATTTTACATTTAATAAACTTAGGAGCAAGTTTTGCCGAAAAATAAGCAGGTGCATGAGATTGAACAAAACTTCTTCTCCACACAACATCACCCACATCAAAAGAAATGACTTTCCGACCCTTATTATAATAGCGCGCATTACGCTGATAAGCTTTGAATAAATGAGTTTGAACTTTAACAAAAATATCACTAAGTGAATTTAGAGAATCAGCATAGTGACTTCTATTGGGAACTTCCAGTTCACTTAAGTTTTCAATAGAATCACTTAAACGATGTAAAGAAGCATCAAAAATAAGCTCCCTTCCAAACATCAAGAAATTTGGAGTGAAATCTGTAGCAAGATTAACACTATTATTTAAAGCTAATTGGACATGAGGTAAATATTTAGACCAAGTCCTATGATCATCTTTAACAAAACAAGCTATGCAAGTCTCAACAGTTTTGTTATATCTTTCAACAGGATTATTTTGAGGCGTGTACAAGGTATTATAAAATATTTTAGTAATATTAAAACCTTTCATGAATTCTACGAAAAGTTTAGAAGTAAATTGTGTACCATTATCGCAAACAATTATTTTGGGACAACCAAATTTAAGAAATATCTCTTTTTCAAGAAGTTTATTTATTACTCTAGTAGTAGCATTTACCATAGGAAAAATCCAGCAGTATTTAGTAAAAACATCAACAACCGAAAGAATATATTTATGACCAGAATAAGATTTAGGAAGTATATCTTATCTTATCTTATCTTATAGTGGGGCTGGCCCTAAACCAGAGCACTTCGACCCTTCTGGATCTTTTGTGCTAATTCCCCTCCCTTCTACTCAACCCCCAGCCTTCCGTGCACCTTCTTCATGAGTCCCAGTATGGCCTTGATGGGGCTGAGCCTGTAGTCCTCTGGTCTTGGAAATGGTTGACCCAGATACTCTAGTCTTTTGGAGCCTAGTGCTGCACAGTCGCACAGTACGTGTAGCATATTCTCCTCTGCCTCTCCACAGATCCTGCAAGTCGGGTCGCTTGCTAGTCCCATGTTGTGGAGCTGTTTGTTGGTGGCATAGTGCCCCGTGAAGACTCCTGTGATTGTTCGGAGCTGTGATCTGCTGTACCTCCATAATTTTTGGGTCCAGGCCTTATCTATGTCATTAAGAAATAGCTTTGCATGCTTCTGGCCTGTTGTGTTGCGCCAGTGTGTGCTGTGTACTTCCAACGCAGCCTTTTTCAATGCTTGGTTGATGACCCTTGGTGAGAGTCCTATGAAGGGTTCCGGTCCGTATAGGGGTGTCTCGGATCCTTTCCTTGCTAGAGTGTCGGCTCTTTCGTTGCCTTCTACTCCTGTGTGACCTGGCACCCAGATCAATCTGACCTTGTTGCGCCTTCCTATCCGATTTAGTATTTTAATACAGTTTAGTACCAGCCCAGAATCCACTCTATTGGACGTGAGTGCATTGAGTGTTGCTTGGCTGTCGCTTAAAATGTAGACAGTGTCCCCTTCGGTGCCTCTGTCTAGTATTTCCTGCGCGCATGCGATTATAGCATAGGTCTCTGCTTGGAAGACCGTCGCCAGTTTGCCCATGCTTAGGCTGAGGTTGCAGTTGTCGCTATGTACCCCCGCTCCTGTACCGGTGTTCATTTTAGAACCATCCGTGTACCATACCTGGTTTTTCCCTTTGTGGGGTTTTATCCCACCTTTCCATTCCTCCCTGCTCGGAATGTAGATCTTAAACTCCTTTTTGAGATTTTGAATGGTATGTATTTTGTCACATCCCATGTCCATCATCCAGTCAAGTTCCCTGTTTGGTCTTGTGTTTGTATGGTTTGTTTTACATCCGGAGTTCGTCCAGTGCCCCATACTTTTAAGCCTATGAATGGTCCTCCTCGCCTCTAGTTCCACTTCAATGTGTAAAGGGGTGAGATTGAGCAGCGTTTCCATCGCCGCAGTTGGCGTGGTCCTAAATGCTCCTGTAATGGCCATGCAGGCAGTCCGCTGTACTTTGCTTAGGGCCTGTCTGCAAGTTGCCAGTTTGGTTCTGGTCCACCATACGATGCTCCCGTATGTGATCAGCGGTTTCACCATCATGGTGTAGATCCATTTGATAACCTGGGGTCTAAGGCCCCATGTTTTCCCATAGGCAGAGCGACACATGCCAAATACTCTTAGAGCCTTGTTTGCTGTCGCTTCGGCATGACTTTTCCACGTGAGTTTGCTATCTAGGATTACTCCTAGATATTTTACTTCTGTGGACAACTCTATTACAGTGTCGTAGAGCTTTATGGTACCCATTGCTGTTAGGTCCCTCCTTCTGGTAAACGGGATGATCACCGTTTTGCTTGGGTTGATGGATAGGTGGTTGAGTTTACACCACCTTTCAACCATGTTTAATCTCTCCTGTATAATCCCTGACACAGTGTTGGGAAATTTTCCATTTACAAGTATCACGAGATCATCTGCATATCCAACCGTGTACGTTGGTCCTTTGTTCAGTTCTATTAGCAGCTCGTCTATCACCAAACACCAGAGTGTTGGCGAGAGTACGCCTCCCTGTGGGCATCCTCTTGTGACATGCGCCCTTTTGGTCTCACCTAGCAGTGTTGATTCTATAACTCTGCCCTTCAGCATATTGTCCATCCAGTCACAAATGGTAGGGTCTATGCCATGTTTCTCTGCAGCTGTTCGTATCGTTCTAAAAGTAGTGCGATCGAACGCGCCTTCTACGTCGAGAAAAGCTGCTAGGCATATCTCTTTGCATTCTAGCGCCTTTTCGGCACGACTTACGACCTGATGTAGCGCCGTTTCTGTCGACTTACCAGGCTGGTATGCGTTTTGCATCCTGTGAAGCGGTTGTTTCTTCAGCGCTCCCTCCCTGACATGCTTGTCTACAAGCTTTTCCAGAGTTTTCAGGAAGAATGATGTCAGGCTTATAGGTCTGTATGACTTAGCGTCCTCGTAGTCCGCTCTTCCTGGCTTGGGAAGAAAGATTACCTTCGCCTGTCTCCACGCCTTTGGTATGTAGCTAAAGGCGATGCATGTTCTATATAGTCTACCAAGATGCGGTTCTAGTATGTTCCCCGCTCTTTGTAATAGGGCTGGGTACACTCCGTCTGGTCCCGGGGCCTTGTATGGCTTGAAGCTCTCTAGGGCCCACTTTATGCCGTTCGGCCCTACTACCTTTTTCGCGGCGTCCCAGTCTGCTTTCGTTGTTTTTGACTTAATGTCGTCTAAGCTTAATGAGTCCGCCGTGTCGTTAGCTGCGAATGAGCCGGGAAAGTGCGTTTTGAACATTATCTCGAGGGTATCACCTCCAGACTCTGTCGGTTTGCCATTCTCATCCTTGATGGATGTCAGTGGATTTACCTTTGCAGTGGCCATAGCCTTCGACAGTCTCATGCTGTCTGGAATGCTGCCAATGTTGTCGCAATGGTCCCTCCAGGCCTGCCTTTTGGCCCTGCGTACAGCCTTATTAAATTCTGTCAGCTTTATAGCATACATCTCAAAATTTTTGAGAGCCTTAGCACGATTGAAGGCGGCCCTAGTTTCCCTCCGTAGCCTAGCTAGGTCAGAGTTCCACCAAGGTTCCTTTCTTGCTTGTACTACCTTTACGGGGCTTTTTTTTTTTTTAGGTGGGAAAATCATCTTATGACAAATCCAAATCTCGCTCTTGGGCGGAACGAGAGATAGTGTCAGACTTTTACTGACTAAAAACCCACTCCTATTCCTTCGTTGCCTTCGTCCCAGGGCCCCGGTTTCGTTTTCACACTACCCATGGCCCCAGTAGGCTTCGACCCTGCTGGGCCCCTACGATTTGCTGACATCTCCCTGAGGCGCGCGCGGAACAATACGCGCCGTCGACGACTTGGGCTCGGTCCGGATGGTTACCGGACGGTCGGACGGCGGGCCACCCATTGCCCGCCTTCCGCAAGCCCGCGCCTACGGTGGCCGGAAATCAGGATCGGAATCCCGGCGGCGGCTGGGGCGTGAGGACCGTTGCCGTTGCCTCACGCGATCGGCCGCCTCCTTTGCCAGCATTACTGCTTCGCAGAAGGAGGCGACCGCCTGCCACTCCTCCTCGCTCCGGACCATGGCCTGTACCAAGGCCCGGCGCGAGAGATCGCCGCCGCCGATCGCCCCCACGAGGACACGGCGTTGCTCTTCCCAAGCGGGGCACACCTCCACCGTGTGCTCTACCGTGTCCTCCGGGCGGTCCACACAGTGGCGACACCCGGGCGTCTCTTCCGCACGAATCCGGTGCAGGAACTTCCCGAACTTCCCGTGTTCGGTGAGAACCTGCGTCATGCGGAAGGTGAGGACGCCGTGAGGTCTTTCCAACCACGCCTCAAAGAAGGGACTTACCGCCATAATTGTGGCGTGCCCAGCACTGGGTCGCGACAGTCGCTGTCGCCATTTCTTCATGAGATCCCGCCGGAGCTCTGTCCGCCATGCTGCGACTTGTCGCGGCAGCGGAGTTTCGCCCCGGCGTTGCATCTCCATGCGCAGATCGTGCATGTGAGCAAGGCCTGTTGCTACCAGATCCCATGGTGGCTGTCCAGCAAGGAGGCTCGCCGCTTCGCGGGAAATCGTCCGGTATCCTCGCACCATCCGTATGGCCATGACCCTCTGGCATGCGTTCAGCCGGGCCGCCGGCTGCTTCCGCAGCGCCGGCGCCCATATCGGTGCGCCATAAAGGGCCATGGACCGAACGATTCCCGCGTAGAGCCTCCGGCAGGAGGCGTCTGGACCCCCAAGGTTGGGCAGGAGCCGCCCGAGGGCAGCCCCAGTCCGATTTAGTTTGGGAGCCAGACGTCGGAAGTGCTCCTCGAAATCCTATCGGCTGTCGAGAACGAGTCCCAGGTACTTCATCGTTGACCCGACGCCGATGTGGACTCCTCCTACCGTCAGTTGGGAACCCGGTGGTGGCGCGTTCCGAGGGCCGTGAAAGCACATTGCCTCGGACTTGTGCAATGCCACCTCGAGTCCCAACTCCTGGATCCTGCCCACGACTGTCGCAACCCCGCGTGTCGCTAGTTCGACCGCCGCCTGGTACGACTCTCCCTGCGCCAGGACCAGCGTGTCGTCTGCGTAGCAGACCACGCTGACCCCGCCAGGAAGGTCGCCGCGCAGCACGTAGTCGTATCCGATGTTCCACAAGGGCGGCCCTAGTACCGATCCCTGTGGAACACCGCACGACATCTCTCGACGTTCCCACTCTCCCTGGTGACCAGGGTAGATTATGTACCTGTCCGACAGGTACGCCTCGACCACACGACAGAGGTAGTCGGGCGTCCGGTGATACCGGAGTGGGAGTCCAGGGGGAGTCGTTGGCCGCCTCCCAGGGTGCACCGTCCCGCAGACTGGCCTTCACCTCGGACGTATCCGCAAGGGAACTACAGCCTGCGGGCACTCGAGGAGGTTTTCTGTCGTAGCACCCCAGATATACCTATGGTCTGAGAGTGAGATCTCGTTTGGTACGTGCCATTCGCTTATGCGGTTACTAGCCCTATTAGTAGCTACTGTTAGGTCAATCACCTCCGCTCGTCTAGCGTTGACGAACGTGGGCCTGTTGCCAATATTTATAATTTGTAAAGGTGAGCTTACCAGGAAATCCAGCAGTTTTTCACCTCTCCTATTGTTACCAGTGCTCCCCCAAGTGACGTGGTGTGCGTTGGCGTCGCAGCCTATGATCAGGTCTAGGCCCTCCCGGCTGCAGTGATCCACGAGTTCCCTCAGGTTCGTTGAGATGGGGTCCTCGGCTTCATAAGGCATGTATGCGGAGGCTAGTATCAGCGCCCCGCCTCCCTCCTCCTCTCTTAGAGGGACCTTGATGGTTGTCAGGTCCCTGTAACAGAAATTGTGCAGGGGAATCGCGTCTAGGCCATTTCTGACATAGATGCACGCCCTTGCGTTTAGGTCATGACGTTGGTAGTATACAATACCCCCAGTCCTGCCCAGGCCTCTAATCTCCCCCTTGTATGTATAAGGTTCTTGTATTAGAGCTATATCATATTTTAACATGTTTAGCTCGCGCGCCAGAAGGGCAGTCGCAGCCTTGTTATGTTGCAGATTAATCTGTACAAACCTTATTGCAGCCATTTTTATTTTTTTGTAGTCTTCACTGCCTATTCGGCCCCGCCTCCCCGTCCTCGTCTGAGTCCAGGCAGTTGGGATCCAGTTTGAGGACTGCCAGTCCCGCTAGGTCCCCCGCACACGTCGATGGTGACGACGCGCGGTCCAGTTCCATCGCTGGATGGTAGTCCCCGTAACGGTCTGCACCGTCGCTGGTCCGCTCTTCAGCGAGGTAGGCCTCCTCCTCCGAGCTCAGGACCCCTCCCTCGGTGCAGTCTTCCTTCATCTCCCCACTGGGGGCGTCCGGTTCTGCCGAGTTCACTGGGGGTTCCTTGGCCTGGTCCTCCCTCCTCTTATCCGCGTCCTCCAACAGTTTGAACTGGCTAGGCCCCAGTCCTGAGTGGAGTGTGTAGCCAGCCTCCCTGATGGCGTCCGCGGATAATTTGTCCATAAGGACAATCCGGCGCGTCGTGGTTGGCTCCACGTCGACCTTCAGCACTTTCCACCCATCTGTGTGCAGTGCTGGGTTGAAGCGCTGGAGCAGCTTCAAGGTGTCCGCGAGGTCGGCGCCCTTGAAGGTCTTTGACTTCCACGCCATCTTGATCGGCTTCGGAAGGTCCTTTGCATCCATCACCCGCAGCTTGATGCCATTGACCTCCCGGCCGTCGACAGCGCGGAGCCACTTAACTGCGTCGGGTCCCTCGCAACTGACGTGCAGCGCCCCTCCGACCATGTTCCCGACGTTCACGCGGGGCAGTGGATCCGGGGTCTCCATCAGCAGTTTCCATAAAAACTCCTGAATCGGACCCAGGGTTCCCGCCTCCAGCGCTTGGTCAGGGTGGGCCGTGTGCACTATCGCCATCTTCGTCCCCATGAGAGCGTCCTTGTAGGATCCCTGGGTTTTGACCTTTTTTGTGTCATTGCCCGGTTCCTTGGCCTCGTCGCTCACCTCCCGTATCCTTTTGACAGGTGCCGTGTTTCCCCCTGCCGTTGCAGCCTGTCGCTGCAGGTTCTTCGACCTGCGCTTAGCGCTGCCGCTCAAGCGCCGGTGATGCGGCCCCGGTGCCTGCGTCGCGGGGTCCCTCGCTCCCGTCCCTCCACTGGACGTTCCCTGTGCAGGTTCCGTCCGTGGCGGAGGTATCGGTATGCTGGGGCCCCCGCGACCAGGCAGCGGTGCCCCTATCCCAGAGTGCCCTTGGGCGCCACCCCCTCCTTGCGGAACCCCCGTACCGGTTTTCCCCCGTCCCTTGCAGCCCTTGCGGGTCACGGTGGTCCAGGAGTCGAAGCCCGATACGGGTACATCCTGCTTGGAGGCAGTGGCCCCCCTACCTGCTAATGCCTTAGGCTTAGTCCCTGTAGTCAGGTCCACGGCCATTTGTGACTCGCAAGTGTGGTAGGAAGTATACCTACAATATATATTATGTATTATTAATTGTGTGTTTTATGTATTATTATTATTATTATTATTCGTTTATTCATAACTAAAACATGTAAATTATATTTTTAAATATTTCAATAAAAAAAATAAAAAAAACATTTAAAAATATAAAAAACAGTGTCCCACCGGTATCGGGAACAGGGTCCAAGCTAACGGCGGTCAGGGCTCCAGAGAAAGGAACCTCCTGACAATACGAGCCGTGTCCAGGAGTACCGCTTTCTGGATCAAGCCCTTGATCCAGCCGCCTAACGCGAGCCTCCTAAGGTGTTGGTCGAGGCTCTTGGCTATTAAGCCATTGGCTGACACGACTATCGGTACAATGATCGCCGAGTCTACATCCCACATGTCGACAACCTCGCGAGCCAAATCAATATACTTGATTTGTTTGTCTTTCTCTGCTTTCACGAGGTTCTCGTCATGCGGAACGGATATGTCAACAATCATTGTACGCCTCTCTCTTCGGTCCACCACCACTATATCAGGCTTATTGGCTACAATAGTCCTGTCAGTGATGATGGACCGGTCCCAGTACAGCGTGATATCGCCATTATCGAGAACTGGGTCGGGCACATACCTGTAGTATGGCACCTCCGATTCCACAAGAGAGTAATTCAGAGCAAGTTGCTGATGGATAATCCTGGCTACAAGGTTGTGTCTATGCAAGTATTCCCCGTTAGCTAGACGAGAACAACCAGAGATAATGTGGCGGATTGATTCACCCGGTCGGTGACATGCCCGACAAATGTCAACCGTGCCGTCCTTCACAATAAATCTCCGGTAGTTATTCGTCATGATAACTTCGTCCATAATTGCACAGACAAAACCTTCGGTTTCCCCAAAGAGGTCACCGACGCGCAGCCAGGCTACGGACGCTAGTTGATCTACATCGGGCCCATGAAGGGCTCGGAAAAAGCGTCCGTGGAGTTCCTTACTCTGCCATACTTCCCTGCGATCGTTAGTGTCAAGCACTACAGGTTTGCGCCAGCTCTCGTTAGCCAAAGAGAGCGGGGTGAGTCCCTTGTCCACTGCCACTACATCACGATGCATACCCACGTCGGCGGTTAGGAAATATTCCCTGAGACTGCATACCTCGCGATTGTGCAGGGTCTTAGCATTTAAAAAGCCTCGACCCCCACACTTCCGCGGGATATACAGTCTCATGACCGACGATCGTGGGTGATGCATTCGGCATGCAGTCAGCAGTGTACGGACCCGCCTATCCAGGGCATCAAGTTCCGTTTGAGTCCATTTGAGTACGCCGAAAGAGTACATCAATACCGGCATGACCCAACCGTTGAAGGCGCGCACCTTGTTTCCGCCTGAAAGAAGGCTATTGAATACCTTCTTCAGGCGTCCAAAGAAACGCTCCCTCAACGTTTGCTTCATGTCAGTAGCATTGATGCCTAACGCTTCCGACATACCCAAATACTTATAGGTTTCGGTTGGAGAGAGAGATCTCAAGTTTATGGAATCCGAGAGTTGGGTACCCACGGATTCCACAATCTCTCCTCTCTTTACATGCATGACTGCACATTTATCCACACCAAACTCCATCCTGATGGCACTACTGAAGGTTTCAGTTACCTTCAGTAGCTCCATCAGTTGCAGATTGTTGGGGGCAAACAGTTTCAGGTCATCCATGTAGAGGAGGTGAGATATAACCTGACCACCTCTCTTCAACCGATAGCCTAGGCCTGAATTCTCCAGCAGTGTGCTTAGAGGATTCAAGGCCAGGCAGAACCAAAGCGGACTCAAACTGTCACCCTGGAATATACCTCGCTCGATCCTTACCGGTTCGCTGTTCCTCTGGATATGTCGACATCCTGGATAGCGAAGGACCGTCCTCCATTGCCTCATACATGACATCAAGAAGGTGCGTAATGTTGCATCAATTTTGTATAATTCTAGCACCCTCATGAGCCATGTATGAGGGACTGAGTCGTAGGCCTTCTTATAGTCTATCCAACATGTCGACAGATCCTTTCGGGAACGCCGAACCTGTTGGCTAATGGCCATATCGATGAGGAGTAGCTCCTTAGTACCGCGGGACCCATTCCTACATCCATTTTGAGAGGCAGACATAATAGCGTTATTATCTACATGGTGGTTAATCTTTGCTCTCAAAATGGATGTAAGAACCTTATAGACTGTCGGCAGACACGTAATCGGTCGATAGTTTTTGGGTTCCGCGGTGCTACCAGATTTGTGGAGCAGGTGGGTAACTCCTGTTGTAAGAAACTCGGGTAGCGAGCCAGACTCCAAGGCGGTCTGATACTGAGATGCCAAACGAGCGTGCGATCTTTGAAGCCACTTTATCCAAAAGTTGTGCAGTCCGTCCGGCCCTGGAGATTTCCAATTAGGCAACGGACGGACTGCACGGGCCACATCTTGGGGGCTGATTGTGATTGCCCCCATTTCTGGTATCGGTTCGCACGCTCGTTCGACCTCTCGAGTCCAACCGCCTTCAGTATGACTGACAGGCACCGACCAGATGTTACGCCAGAACGAACTCATGGCGTCATCATCCGGAAGGCGCGTGTCAGCCCCATCTTGGTCCGGCTGCTCCCAAGCCCTATATACCCACCTTTCATTACTCCGGAATGTGCGATTCTGGGTGTACCGCTCAACCCGCCGCTTATACCTTCGGATACGGTTTGCCCATGCGTACACCTTCTGCTTCAGGAAGTCGATGCGCTCTGTGACACAGGACATATAGTCTCGGGGGCTGATATCAGTTCCCGAAAACGCCCGTCTCACAAAGCGCATCACTCGTGGGCGAGTGTTGCCCTCCCTGAAGCAGATTAGTTTGCCGATGAGTGCTCTGGCCCCACCAATACGACGCTCGATCCTGCACTGCCAGGCCGGCACAGCTGGTTTTAGTCGTGTAGCTACGTCACTGTTTGGAAATTTGACGTGAGCTACACGACATGCCGCTACAGCCGCGCAGTACATTATCGAGTGTGTATCAGTGAGATCTTCGCAGTCATCAAAATAGTTTGACAACTGCGAATCCAAAGCAGCCACCAGCGCCTTATTCTTATTACACATGGGCAAACGAGGTAACCGCGGCCTGAGTTCAAGCGGCATGTTGCGATACTCCCGAATAGCACACTCCAAAGCACTCCTCAATTCGTTGCTACACTGGGTACTTACATGTGTAACCATGTCAGTGCTCTCCTCGTCAGCGTGGTTGGGAAGATGGTTGGACGGTGATACCTGTGAAGGTGCCACCGTCTGCGACGAAGAGGCAATGGCATGGCTACCCATTTCCGTTCGGAGGCGATCAAGTACAGTATCGTCCAACATATGATTACGCTGGATGACCCGCACCTGATCCGACAGTCGTTGGGCCGAAACGTTGACGGCTGGCTCAAGCACCTGAAACAAAGAGAGCATCCGAACACGGTACGCGGTCAGGTTGTTTCCTCCCTCTGTAGCCCCATAGTATGAGCGCATGACGTTTTCATTGATAGATCTCGTCCATCGCATGCGCTGCACACTTCCGCCGGGAGCTGGGACCCTATCAGAAGCCGGTGGGCCTCGAGGTCCTAAGCCGCTCGGCGGCCGGCGTCCTCCCCGTCGACGCGCAGGTGGTGGAGTCGTCGGCGGAGAGAAGTACTCGTCGCTAGAGCTCGACGCAACTGCCGCGGCCGACGTCACAGCACTCACGATGGGGCTGGGTTCCGGCGGCGGCGAGGCGGAGCTGAGCGACGAGTCCGGAGGTGGTGGGCGTGCTCTTCGAGCTGCGGCTCTCGTCAACATGTTGTTTTATTTATTTCCATTTCGTTTCGGCTAAATCATTCATCCTGGTGACATAATATGTCATCTGTCTTGTGTATGCATTTTTCTCTTTTATTTGGTATTCTACTGATTTATGATGGTTTACAAAAGTTTTTATATGTAGGAGAATGTTTCTTGTTATTTTTATTGTTGAATTTGTGTTATAATGGGTCCAGAAATCAATATTTTTAGAAATTTAAACTTTGTGATGGAAAAAATACAACTCCTGTTGACATCGGTGTTGCCAGTTATTATTATTATTATTATTATTAATATCTACTGATAGCATCAACATAGGTTTATCGACTTTTTTAGGGTTAATCATAATACCAAAAGGAGCATGAGTGGTATGTTTATAAGCTTTACAAGTATCGCAGGCTAGAATATATTTTTGAACATCATTAAACATTCCTTTCCAAAAATAGTGTTGCCGCAATTTATTCAAAGTTTTATGAATACCAAGATGACCAGAATTAATATCGTCATGATTAGAACGAATTGTATCTAAAATATGTTCTTTAGGAATAACTATTTTCCAATTAAGACGACTATGGGGATCAAATTTACTTTTACAAAATTTATATAAAGTTTTATTTTCTACTCTAAAATTCTTATATCTGCAAGGAGATTTCTGACAATTAATAAATACTTTTTTATACCAAGGATCAAAAATATCATCATCAGGTAAAACTAAATTATTCTGAGAAATTCCAATAGCAGCAACTTCAATCCGCGATAAAGCATCTGGGACTAAATGTAAAGATCCTTTCTTGTGAACTATATCAAAAGTAAATTGAGAAATTCTAGCTGCCCAACGTGCTAAACGTCCACTAGGGTTACTAAAACCTAAAAGCCACTTTAAACTAGCATGATCAGTTATTACAGTAAACTTCATTCCTTCAACATAAGGTCTGAAATGTTCTATTGAAGTTAAAATAGCGAGTAATTCGCGTTCTGTGGTACTATAATTGCGTTCACATTTATTGAGTGATCTAGAATAGAATGCAATAGGATGCTGCCCCCCTAGCCAAGTCACAAACGATAAACGTAAACTCTCAGTAGTCTTTAATAGATTTTCAACTTTATGTTATTGGATATAAAGTTGAAAATCTATTGAAGATTACATTAGTGTTTTCGTTCGTTCCGGTCGCTAACGCTCAGTAGTCTTTAATAGATTTTCAACTTTATGCTCTTAGTTATAAAGTTGAAAATCTATTGGAGATTACTAAGCGTTCACGTTTATCGTTTGCAACTTGGCTAGGGGGGCTGGTCTCCATTATCATCCTCTTGACTCAAAACACTACCAATGCCAACAGAACTGGCATCACAATGTAAAAAGAAAGGTTTTTCAAAATTAGGGCATTGTAAAACAGGAGCAGAAATTAAAGTTTCCTTCAAATTATTGAATGCAATCTCAGCTTCATCATTCCAACAAAGTGGTTTTTTAGAATTTTTACTTCCAGCTGTTAATTTTGTCAAAGGAGAAGCAATATCTGCGAATTTACAAATGAACCTACGATAATATGAACATAAACCAAGAAAACTACGAAGTTGTTTAAGGGTTTCAGGACGTGGAAAACTTTTGATAGTATCTAATCTAGATGGATCAGTGTGCAAACCATTACTATCGACTATATAACCAAGATAACGAAGTCTATCTTTACAAAAATTACATTTTTTCAAATTAACTGTTAATCCAGCGTCTTTCAGAATATTATAAATTTTGTGTAAATACTCTATATGCAAATCAAAATCCGAATTTACGCAAATTAAATCGTCTAAATAACAAAACACAGTATTATCAAATTCAGCACCAAAAAGTTTATCTACAAGTCTCTGCAACTCAGCTGGTGCATTAGTGAGACCGAATGGCATGCGAACAAATTCAAAAAGTCCTTTTCCCGGAACCACGAAAGCAGTCTTTTCTCGAGAAGATTCTTCAAGAGCAATTTGCAAAAATGCTTTAGAAAGATCAATCGTACTAATATATTTAGCTCCCCCAAGGTTATCTAATATTTTAGAGGTATAAGGAAGAGGATAAGAATCTTTTATAGTTACTGAATTTAAACGTCTCGAATCTAAACATAACCTAGTACTACCATCCTTCTTTTCTACAGCTAAAACAGGTGAACACCAAGGTGACTTAGAGGGTTGAATGATACCTTCCCTTAATAAAACCTCAACTTCATCAAAGAGTTCTTTCTGCTTAGCAGGACTTAAAGGCCAATATCTTTGCTTGAAAGGTTCACTAGTAACATTAATTTTATGTTGAACGAGATGAGTAAGACCTAGGCCTTTCTTTTCATAAGAAATATTTTCAAAAAGTGAAACAGTATCATTTAGTTTCTGTTTCTCAGAAGGAGAAAGTTCACTAACAGAAGTGACTGTACAAACTTGCACTGTATCGCTCTGAACATAAGTTATATTTTTCCATAAATCTTTAGCCAAATTAAATTTTAACCAAAAATCAAAACCTAAAATGAAATCAGGTTGAAAAGAAGGTATAATTAGAAAATTAATACTTTTAGTTAAGTTATCACAAGTAACTGGTAATTCAATAGTACCAATAATTCTCTGTGAAGAACCATCAGTTGTATAAGCAGCACTGGAAACTGAATTTATTTCATAACCTAAACGTGAAAATTGTTCATGACTATTTGAGCCTAAAACACAACTATTGGAACCACTATCCAACAAACCAGAAAAAGTACGGTTACCTACGGAAAATTGTAAATATGGTCTAGTATCATTATGTTTAACAAATAAAACAGGAGCCGATTTGTAAATTTTGAAGAATGTTTTTAAATAATCTAACCAATCTGCAAAGTCTTTGTTACGAGAAGCATCATCAGGTTTGTGACATTTAACCAAGTTTTTGTTCATCGAGACGCGGTTATATTAATAACAGGGGCAATAGCATGGGCACAATAGATGTGACCTAATCAGTTTTTTGACTCACTAGAGTTTTTATTATCTACATTACAAACATCACAATTCTTAGATGTCACTCCAACCTTTTGACATTTGAAACAAATAACACCAGGTATAGACGGACATTTTTTGAAATGATGTCCAGATTTTTTACATTTTAAACAAGTTATATCTGTTGAAACTGCATTAGACTTGACGGTAGGCTTATCAGTTTTATTGTCTTTTAAAGTTTTTCTATTGACGAAAACTTCAAGTTCTTTTGCAAGATCAAGAAATTGTTCAACAGAATCAATGTGTTTACCAAAAATGAAAGGTGTGTAAATAAGCAACATGTTATGTTTAATTATACTAACTAAAACCGAATCAAATAATGGAAAAGAAAGACGACTAGCCATATCCATAATATCAGTAATGAAGTCTGGAAGTGATTCAGAACTTTTCTGTTTCTTGGTACGAAGGTCATGTTCCAAAAAGTAATCAAAGTCCGGCCTGTCAAAACGTTTAAGCAAAGCAAGCTTAAGCTCGTGCCATGAAGAAATACGAATACGAACCGTGCGAAACCATTTAAGAGCAATATCACTAAGCAAGTCTGTGAATGAACCAACTAATAAAATTTCATCAAAATTTTTATATAAGAAATATTCCTCAACCTCAGTAATAAATTCCCTTACACAAGATTTTCCATCAAATTTAATTCTGCTCTTTTTTAAGTCAGGCAATTTAATTGTATAAGGCAAATTCTTTTTAATGTGTTCATTAACCAAAGCATTCATTGAATTAAAAGAAGGCAAGGCATGCGTAGCAAAAGCTGAAGAAGAGTGTGCAACCCTGTCATTATGATCAAAAGGATGTTGAACTTCCGTTAAATTAATCATGTCAGGCACATGAGCATTAGCGATAGGTACTGTGCAAGGACCGTCAGATTCCAAATTATTCTCTTCAGCAAGAGGAGGAGACAACTGAACTTCCTTATCCATGATAAACAAGCAAAATGATGAATGAACTCAATTAAGCAAAAAAAAGCAAAACTTTAAAGTTGCAAAATATTTGAGGTTAAGTTAAAATATTTATTTATTTATTTATTTATTTAAACTTCATGTACAGTAGTGGTACATAGGCGGACTTAATGCAACAAGGCATTCTCTACCAGTCAACCTTTGGGTTAAAAAAGACAACACCGTGGTAGGTTTGCACAAATATTAAGTTTTTACTTTTCTTATATGAAAATATCAAAGTGTTTATCCGTGAAAAGATGCAATAATACCTTACAATATAAGTTTGAATGCCTTATAGCATGATTTAAAAGTAAACTAAAGTTAAGTTTTAACTTAATTAAATATAGAACAAAGTTACACCGCACTGAGTTTAAACCGTTGAAAACTTAAAGTATAACAAAAGCTGTCTTACCATACAATTCTGTTGCTTATGTAAAAGCAAAATGCAATGCTGTAACAATAACAGTTAACAAAACATAATAATATAAACAACAATAATATTGTACTATTGTGTACAATGATGTTTAGTAGGAAAATATTGTTCACACAAAATATCAAAAGAATAATTAAAATCGTTTACAGCAATTAACAATAGTTAATATTAAAACATAACATACCTGTAAACAGTATTAATAAATTATAAGATGCAACAATAATACCAAACAAGGTCATGAAACTACTTCAACGTCCCTGTTCGCAGAGCGACAAATGTAATGTATTGGGTAATTGAATATGTGTGTTAATAGAGGGTTGAAGATGCACCAATTTGTAAATGGATAATTCGGGCGCCAGGTACATCCTCAAAAAAATAAGCTCGGATTCACTACCATTGGGAACATAGGCCTTTTAATCTTCAGGCGGGAGACTATATGGGAAAATAAAAGATTAAAAATATAAGTTAAGCTTTAGCCTTTAATTTCTCCCAGCCCGCAGTCCATGACCAGGTTTAGACACCCATGAAATGTTTGTAAGTGACATTGACTATTGGAACAAAAATGGTATTGTTGCACCTTTAAAACTAGTTTAGGAAAAATAAATTAATAAATAATCCTTATCCAGGCAATGTAGATCAGTCCGAAGGGTTCCAACATCGAGGAATAGGAAAGTAAATATATATAAAAAAAAAAAAACGCCAGACGGCTGAAACAAAACCGATTGAAACCATTAGTTCCCATGAAAATTTCGAGTCCCAAACACGAGGTCGCGTAGAATTTTTTATTAAAAACTCACCGTTTCTTTCCCTTGCTCGTTAAGTGTTAAGTGCGCCTCAAAACATCAAAGTAGAAAGGTGGGCGAAAATCACTTCAACTGGAAAGGACAACGAGACATAAAATTTTGGAAAGAAAAAACCCACGCCACGCGTCATGTGGAAATCCAATAATGAACTCTTACCGGAAAATATGTAGCAATTCTATTATAAAATAGAGGATGGACTTCTCTTTTCCTTTTAGGCCATTACCGGGCATAAAATATCGACGATTACTGTCGATTTATTTAAAAAATTTACAGAAACAAAAAAATAGCTGCTTGTTGAGATATGATCGGGTCAGAAAGTAAAAAAAATCAATCTGACAGCTCACTTTTTAAAAAATTTTGTTACTTGGCATACGGCCTTTTAGGAACGCTAACACATTATCGGTTCGGAAATCGCCTAAAAGCGAATCATGTGACGAGGCGATTTCGACTCGTTACAACATTCTTACCTGAGAAAATACAGTTGCTTAAGTGGAATTATTTTTCACACACTTAACCTCGAGAACGCCTTGTAACGGATAGCGTAAAAATTTGATATGGAGTTTTCGTAGGCTTTTTGACGTTCACAGTAAGGGTATGTTTTTATTTTACAAATACCTGTAATCCTCGTTACTTAGCCGGAATTTCCACCACTGGTGATTTTAGAGGACAAGATTAAATTAATTAATTAAATTGGTTTTTTTTTATGAAACATTAAATTATACGTTTATTTGTGCCTTTAATTATATGTATTTTACAATAATTGGCAAATTGTACATATTAAATGTAATTTTGTGGTAGAAATCGGACTTTTCAGTGGGCAGGGTATAGGGTGGACATAGAAAATCAGGTGTTTCATCCAAATGTAATTCTATTGTATTTAAATGTTCACCAGAATTAAGTACTTTTTTTATTTTTAAACATAATAATTATAAGTTTTTTTTAAATGAATAGGACTTAAACGACTCCTATAAAGTGTTTTTTTGCTAAGTAATTAATTGCCGAAGTTAGTGGACAGCATACTTCTACAACGGTAATTTTTTTTGAAAAAACGCTGAGAAACACCCGGGTGTCACTATTGTATGGACCGCCCGAAGGACACGGTGGAGCATACAGTAGAAGTGTGCCTCGCTTGGGCTGAGCACCGCCGCGCCATGTCCTCGTGGGGGCGATCAGCGGTAACGACCTCTCGGGTCGGGCCCTGGTACAGGCCATGGTCCGGAGCGAAGAGGAATGGCAGGCGGTCGTCTCCTTCTGTGAAGCAGTAATGCTAGCGAAGGAAGCGGCCGCACGCGTGAGGGAATGGCCCTCACACCCCAGCCGCCGGGATCCCGATCCCGATTTCCAGCCATCGTAACCATAGGCTTGTGGATGGCGAGCAATAGGTAGCTCGCCGTCCGGCCGTCCGGTAACCGTCCGGACCGAGCTCGAGTCGTCGACGGCACGTAGTGTTCCACGCGCGCTTGAAAGAAATGTCAGCAAACCGTTATAGGGATCCAGCAGGGTCGAAGCCTACTGCAGCCATGGGTTGTACGAAAGAGAACCCCGGAACCCTGGAACAATAGCAAAGAAGGAATAGGAGTGGGTTTTAGTCCGTAAAAGGCATTGTACAAGAGAGTATTTCAGAGTAAGTTGTTGATGGATAAACCTGGTTACCAAGTTGTGCCTATGCAAGTACTCTCCTTTAGCCAGACGAGAACAACCAGAGATAATGTGACGAATTGATTCTCCCGGATGATGACAAGCCCGATATAATATGTCAACCATGCCGTTCATCGCAATAAATCTCCGGTAGTTTTTCGCCGATTCAGTAAATCAATCGGCTAATTTAATCGACATTAGTCTTGTTTACGTAAAAGTAGTAGTGGAGTGCGTCATTTCAACTTATAAGCTCTAACTAGTAGTAATAAAGTTTAACTACTTTTAAAACTATGTACCATTTAATGTATGTGTATCTAAACATTACATAAGCTAAATTTTAAAACTTCCGAATATTTTCCCAATCGGGTATTTTTCCGGGTAAGGTGCCCCGGGGCTAAAGCAACTACGGGGCTATTGTAACTAAATTGAATAACTCCGTTATGATAGCATTTTTAAACATAATGCCATCTAGAAATTACGGAGCATACTATACGTGGGAATAATAGATGGAAGCACTACAGATAAAAGTGAAGATAAAACAGGTTGATCTGTCAAACCTCCATTTTAAAGCATATTTGTACGAACGCACGTCGTAACAAAAATCTGCACAAAATACGTTTTAAAGTGTTTTATTGCTGGTGTTTCAAGTGGAGTACATAGTTGACCGTAAGTAGCTATAATTATTTTTTGCTTAAGGATTGGTTGAAGTTACAATAAGATGTGTGTATAGTTACATTTTCCCTGATAATAACGTAAAATGGGGTAATTGTAACTTTGAGGTTAGTTGCATTTTCCCCGTGTCGGTTTGCCGAAACGAAAGGCTGAAGATAAAATAAAGCGTTACAAAGAAAAAATCAAACGTTTAGAAGGGAAACAAAACGTGCATAAACGTCGACGAAATATTATAATTTCCTATTCAGATTCTGATATCGAAAACCAGGGTAAGTACTTATATAATTTTTTTTTTACAAGTGTTATCGCAAAATTATTAGTACGAAATAAATACGAAGCAATACAGCGTCTATAAGTCTGCCTGGAGGGTAACCTGGTGTATAACTTACACGATGGCTAGACATGACGCAAAAAATCTAAGCCTGGAGGTCGACCGAGAGTCATACACGAAGGCAAAATACGTGTACCTAGATACATTATGAGCATTTAACGAATTTAAAAAGTTAATATTAAATATGTTGTAAGTGTAATGTTAAAATTTTGCAATCACAATAAAAATCCATAAGGGTGATGTTATTTTTAGTTTTCAAAGCAAAAACTATATTTTTACCGAATACTTTCAGATGTCGAAATACCAGAAAATTATAATGTTGAGGACGTTGAAATTATGCACCATGATTACCCTCATATAGAGAATGAACCATTACCGACGATACCGTTATCTAGTACACCAGTTTTATGCGACCCATTGCAGTCGCAAACATGCGTGGGCAAAAATCATCCTCTAAAGCAAAATGAGATTGAGATGAGGTTCCTGAAATCTCAAATGAAGTACCTATAGAACTTGATCCAGAAATACGTCTTGCATAGGGGGATCCCATTGAAGACAGTCCTAAATATGGAGCTAATATTCACAACGACTTGGCACAGCGCTGGTTGCCAATACTAAAGAAAGGCTTGACAAAAGACGTTAAAGAAAACTTGTTGAAGGAACACCATATTCCTGATAACTGCAGATTACTAAAATCACCCAGTTTAAACCCCAAGATAGCCGCTGCTATTGCAGAAGCAGTTCGAAGTAGAGAAAAAAAGATGGAAGTAAAACAAAATCAATTAGGGTTAGGAATCACTGCTATTTAAAGAGCTTTGGAAATAATAATTAATGACGGACGTAAAAAATGTCTGATGCGAGAATGTCTTAACTGCAAAACCCGTTCCTTATGTTATCATGAGTTCGACAATTCTGTTTTGATCAAATACTCTTCATGGCAATGTATTGCAGAGGACATTTTAGATACTAAAACTAAGAAAAAACGCAGAGTTCGAAAATATAAATAACTAACATTAAACTGTGCTCCAAAAGACATTGTGATGAAACTTGAAGAAAATCTTGATATTTTTTTTAATATTTATTTAATTTGTATTTATGTAATTTGATTTAGTTTTTAATTTAATAACAATCGGACATTTTCAAAAGAAAAAAATGGTCACGAATTCGGAGCCTCTGAAAGCTTTCGAATGAGGCGCACCGCAATCGGGGCCCGAATATTGGAGGTCCCTGGTGCGGACAGTGGCTCTGCCGCGGACGCCCTGGCCGCAAGGATCAGAGCGTCCCTGGACGTCGAGGAGGTCCGAGTGTCCAGGCCCACAAAGTGCATAGACATGCGCATCATGGGCCTGGATGACTCCGTTAGGGTGGATGAGGTGGTGGCCGCCGTCGTCAGGACGGGAGGGTGCCAGGCTGATCAAGTGCGAGCGGGTACCATCCGTGCTGACAGCACAGGCATGCGAGCCCAACCCCAGTAGGCACTCCACTCCGGCACTGAGCCAAGAAGGGGCATTAAAATGCCAGGTAATCTCCATATTGGTAATTGTCCCGTAAAATATGACGTCCAAAGTATCTTGAATGTTTATGAATTCTTTGTTAAGTATTCTGCTTGCACCAACAAAATTTGAGCCATTGTCACTATAGACATGGCTTGGGCTGCCTTTTTGAGCTGCTATTCTCCGTAAGGCCACTAAGAACGATGAGGAGGTCAGGTCCAACACTAGCTCGATGTGTACAGCTTTGGTTGCCATACAAACGAACACAGCTATGTACCCTTTCGTATTCTTGATGCCTCGGCCCTTGCTTGCTTTTACGTCGACAAACCCGGTAAAATCAACCCCTTTGTGGTTAAAGGTCGTATTGGATTACTGCGTGCTAAAAGATGGTCGCCCATTAGTTGCTCACGTTTGATTGGAAAGTGTCTTCGGCACTTGACGCAGTTTCGAAGACGCTTATTGACGGCTCTGTTTCGTCCCAGAATCCAATATTGATGACGAAGCCAGGCTTGAGTGACTCTTGCTCCCCCATGGAGTGTCATATGTTGTCCTTGATCAATCAACAGGTCACTGAGATAGGTGTTGTAGGGAATGATGAGTAGATGTTTCATATTCTGGCTCGTGTTCGCGTTGTTCAGTCTGCCGCCGACTCTTGGTAGTATTTCTTGATCCAAGAACGGGTTTAGCTTCAGCAATTTGCTTTTCGTGTATATTTGCTTCTGACCTCGGAGACTGGTCATCTTCTCCTTAAATACCGACAGCTGCAATTAATAATAATAATTCGTTTATTTTTCTCACCACAATATCACAGAAATTACAAAACTAAGACAATGACAATAGACAATAATTGGGTTCATACTGTGGGAGACTGGTGCCTAAGGTAGGCTTTTGGCCTGTATTTCAGGTCACCAGGTCTTTTAATTAAAATGTCAATTGTTTAATTAAAAGATGTTTAGCGATTTTTATTTCACTGACCATCAAATAGTTTGGTTTGAGTTGATTTGCGAAATATGGCGCGCAAATTCCATGCAAGTACGCGCGCTGCTCGATCGAAATTGCTGTAACTGTTTAATAATTTTAAAACAATGTCCTAATTTTGTTGAATTACTTTCCTTTTCACTGACTTTCTGATTTCTTCGTACGTGACGTAAGTTGGTAGATCTTGACTTTTGTTTTCTTTGAATGTTGATAGCCAGGCTGGTCCATGCCACCAAAGAGGATGATGTCAATCGATCGCGCAATCAGCTGGATTTTCAGCTGATTTTACATAGCGCCAGCTATTCGCTGGTATTGTTTCTATTATTTATCTATATATGTATGTATTTAGAAATATATAAGTATGTTTATCAGTTGTCTAGTACCCATAACACAAGCTCTGCTTATCTTGGGACTAGACGGCGTTGTGTGATAGTTGTGGAATATTATTATTATTATTATGTCAACTCACGTACGCAAGACACCCAGACCTGGAACAACTACAGTAGGCTATATAAATATTTAAAAAAAAAAAAAAAAATTATTTCTGTTACTCTGTTTGCCACGAATGGTTTCCAGCGGTGCGGATCACCCTGAAGCCAACCTAGTACTGCTGTTGAATCAGACCAGCTGTGGACCACGATGGTTTTAAGAAACTATGATTTGGCAAATTGTTGATTAATTTCTTCATAACAACAGCTTCTGTCTGAAAGGTGTAATTGGAATGTAATGAGGATGCTACAAGGCTCAGATCTCCCTTACAATAAGTTTGATTGGCACTGACTCCAACTCTGACGCCTTTGCATGCTCGGCGGGGGAGTTTCAGGATTTGAGCTCCGTTCTCAGTTATGAGGGAAGTTTGAGAGCCTTGATCTATGAGGGCTCTCATTGTGTGATATTCTCCATTAGCACCTTTTATTCGGACTAGTGCTGTTGCTAGCAGAACTTCAATAAGTTTCTTTGGAAACATGCGTCACGTTACTTCGTGTTTTGTGTTCACGTGACGTAGACGGTGACGTATTCATGTTACTGGACACTGTGTTTGCCTGTAGGGCATCATGTAGCAGGGTGTTATGAGTTCCTTGACATATCCTGCATCTTGACACAGAACGGCATGGTTTATTTTTCTGATCAACCAGACAATTTTTACACAAGTTAAACTTATGAACTGACACCTTTTTTCCTCTAACCCAGATTCCAAAAAAGGTCTGCAGTAGAATAATCCGTGGCTGTCGTTTTTGCATAGTAGACAATACTGTGTCCTCTTTGCACAACTTTTTGCTGCGGAACTGCGTAGAAACGGTTTATTAGAATCGTTTTTGTTGTTGAAATTATTTGATTTTGATTGATTCCTTTTGTTGAATTGGATGTATGGTGCTTGCGTCGTGTTGATTCGAGAGCAGTATACTTGTTCTCTAAAATTTTTAGAAAATCTGCTACAACAGGCAAGGTTCTAGGATTTTCCAATGATTGAGTGTATTCACTGAGGATCTGGTTGTTCAGCTTCAGTGTAAGTAAATGCACAACCGTTGGCCCCATGGCAGTTACATCTATGCCAAGATTTTTCAAGGCGTTCATGCATTCATTGATGGTGTCGAACATGTTCTTGATCTGTGTGTCGACTTGGTTTTGCATTGTAGGTATTGACAACAGTATGTTCATGTAAGAGATAAAGATCAGCCTGTCATTGTTATATCTATGATTCAAGATGCCCCAGCAGATATGGTAGTTCTCAGAACTAATATTGAGATGTTGAATGATCCTTTCTGCTTCGCCTTTCAGCTTACTTTTTAATAACTGCATCTTCTGGGCACTTGGAATTGATTTATTGTTATGGACTGCTTCTTGGAATAAGTCCTTGAATGATATCCATTTGTGATAGTTCCCCGAGAAGGTAGGTATTTCTATTTTCGGTGTGAAATAGAAATACCTACCATATCTGCTGCTATTATTAAACAACTTTTGGATGTCAATGTACAGTTGTTCGTACTTGTTATATTCCTGTTCATCGTCTTCATCTTCCGAGTACATCTCACTATCAATTTCCTAGTGCAGGGAGTCGATGGTTGACCAGTTTGCCTGAATGGTTCTGAGCACATCTTCAAATTCTCACTTTTCGGAGAGGCTCTGTGTGTCCACGCCTTTGATTGCCCGTGATAAAGGCTTAAAGTTACTCTTCTTCCCCGAGAGACAATCATCTTGAACAATGATGTGGATTGACTTCCACTAGGCTTGATGTTCGGTTGATCTGGATCAACCGACAATGTGCCCGTTTGCTGTCGCTCATCCGCAGCTTCTTGGTTGTGAGTGTCTGATACACGAATTGCTGGAGCGCTAGGCGATTTACCCTCCTTCTCCAAACCAGTGGGCGGTTTGTATTGTTGAATGATGTCTTGAGCTTCATTGTAGAGAGTCATCGTCTTGTAGTAGTTTTCCGAAAAGTAGGTGTAACCACGATCTTCAAACTCGTACTAGTAATTTAAGCTAAAGTTATAGATAGAATGAAACACCTGTAATATTAAAAAACTGAAACAAAAATTATGTAACATTTATTTAAAAAAGGGGTAATACTGTGGGGGTGCATAGGTGTCGTCTATAAATATAATGGATTAATAAACACAGCTCAGTGGGCATTCGAATCTCGTATGTTTAGTTTCTCTCTCAACACACGATATCCTACAAGTTAAATGATAAGACGTAGTATTTAAACGAGTGACTCTAAATTAAAGTTTTCAGTGTCAAAAATAATTAATTTAGGTTATAGTATTAGTAAGTGAGCAACTGACTGCGAGTGATGAGAAATCAACAGAACAGAATTTTACAAACATTAATTTGAGTTACATAAAATACAAAATGAGAAGCTTCATAATATTACGTAACGTAGCTAAACATCCATTGAATCCAATTTTTTCATTTAAGACTGACCTGAGTTTCGCCAATGTTGGAATTTGTTTTTGTACGATATGAAAATCTTGTATTGTGCTCCGAATAACATCAGCTGTAAATCCATCAATGTCTACTTTATTTTCTCTCTTTCTTCGGTTTTTCATTGGTGAAGTGAATTTCGAAGATGTGCTAGCTACATCTCTTTCATTAGACATGTCTCGTTCTTCTTTTAATATTTTCTGCACTGTTCGTTCACTAACTCCCGTCGCTGATGCAGTGCACTTTGTAATATTACGCAAATGTGATACATCACAATTTGGTTCTTGATGCAATTCAGTGAATTCATATTCTTCTTTGAGAAAATGATAGACATTTGCAATTATTTGACGACCCTAAAAAAACAAGAGATTATTAAAATCACGTTTATTAAACTAACTCAATACAATAAATAATCACAACGTAAATACACACCAAACAAACATTAATTTGCCTTACCTCACTGCGAACAACTTTTCTTCGTTTACTCGTACCTTCCATGCTGACGGAATTAGTTAAATAATTTTGGCGCGAACTGGATAACACTACTGACTCAGCCGTCGACTCGGCCGAAACTGAGCGCTCCCGAGCGTACGCAAACAAAGACAATGTGCATGTACATTTACCCACACAAGTATGGCACTCCCACGCTCGTGAGATAAAACATCATTTCTGTAGTACATTGCCCTTTCCCAAGCGCGCGCGAATTTCTAACAGCTGTTTTGTTATTGTGATTAAACTTATTAGTATAAAAAAGGAAAGTTGTTTGTAATCATGACTACAATCACATGTTTAAGTATCGGTCACTAATTGCCAGTCACCCTATATAGGTAGCAGATACCATTTTTAAACTTTTTTTAAAGCTTTGATATTCCTACAAAAGATTGTCGCGGGCAGAGCTACTACAATGCATCAAATATGTCTGGAAAGTACTTTGGTGTTCAGTCAAGAATAAAAGAAGTTTGCGAATTTGCGATTTACGTTCCATGTGCGGCACATTCGCTAAATCTAGTGAGTGTTCAGGCTGTTGAGTGTGTTACTGAAGCAGTAATATTCTTTCAACTTGTACAAAAATTGTTCAATTTTTTCTCGGCTTCGACAAAACGATGGAAAATTTTCGACAGACAGAGCTTCAGGAGACTTCAGGACTCTATTTGCACCTAAATCCAAATAGAGTCCTGAAGTCTCTTTCGAAATCTAGATGGTCTGCACGCGCCAATGCTATTAATGCTTTGCAAAATGGTAATTTAAATATTTCTGAAGCATTGTCTTCAATCGCAAGTGACATCAAACAACCAGGAGACACAAGAAAGGAAGCCTACGGCCTAGCAAAAAAAATGGGAAAATTGACTGCTCTTCTAACGAAAATATGATCTTTAGGGAGTTATGTATAAAACAAGTCTAAGTTTACAGAATAGCACTATGCCCATGGACGTTGTAACGAAACTTTACGAATCTCTGATCAGTTATGTCAATACCACACGCATTAATTTTGATCAGTTCGAAACGGCTGCTAAAGAAAAAAAAACCATATGCTGACTACAAAGATACATTTGAACGAAAAAGATTTCGCAGCACACACATCACTTTTTTTGAATAGAATAGAATAGAATAGAATCATTTATTTCTGAGTACATGGTATATGAAGATCTTAATATTAGACGGAATCACATATACTACCTTTGCCGGTGTAGAGATATTAAATGAGGTATCTAATTTGCAAATTCACATAATTATAGTTCATGCAATATTAATTAAAATTAAGAAAATAATAATAATAGTGGCAGTTTTAAATGAATATGAGTAACTTTATGGACCACGTATTTTTTTGCAGACATAATTAAAAAATGACTAATGATTTCAGTGTTAACTATTTTATATAATGTAATATGCGAAAAAAAAAAAATTGAACAATTCTATAATAATGTCGAAAAATATTCATAATATGTCAAAATTTATTACTAATACTGTTGGGGTTATTAGGTGGACACCAAAGCAAACACGGTTTTAAGGATTTGAATAATAACTATTTATTAATCCTTTACTTTATATTGGAAGGTGTGTTTCAGTAATATTACGTGAGACGTGTGCTTCTAAGCAAGGCTAAAGGAATACAGTAACTGTAACCATACTAGGGATTTCAGTCAAGTGTTGACAAGGGGCTCAGACCAATTAAATATAATATTTATTGGTTAGAAAGAGAAAGACCATAGTGTTGAAGTAGGATAGATTTGTTTTTGTTATACTCCAACACGCCCCCCTCAAAAATAAATCCTTTGCCCTTAATCACGATATAATATCTACTACATAATACTATACCAAACATTTTTATACAATAATATAAACACACACCTTCCTTTTACTTTCTGGGAATACAATATCATCATGGTCCAACATTCGTTGCGCAGGATTAGGGAAAACCCAGTAAAACCTAATCAGACCAATCAATCATTTAATTGATTACTGAAATTATGAATCTTATTCATCTACTTATTATAACCAAGCTCTTATTATTAACATAATAATAATAACATATCCTTATGCACCTTTCATGTATTTACAATGTCACCCCGAATTTCATTCTTATCTAGGTATAACGCATTGTGGAAAATTTCACAGGATACCAGCTATCTGGTTAACTTGTAGAAATAAAATATTTTGGTAACATATTTCTCAACCTGAAACTTAATATCTATGTGTTCGTTTGTGACTGGTAGGATTATTCGCAATGCATCTATTATTATTATTATCATCATAAATAAAAAAACATCATCTGCTATAGTAATCGCTATAATTATAAATAATACTTAATATACAATACTTGTCACCAACGACTTTAATCACAGTACATTTATCTGCTTTACATTAAACCGTACTCTGCATTATTACTGTGTACTGTATCTTGCCATTCTTTGCTGTTCATTACCACTCCAGTCACAATTAACAAACACCCACTTACTTATAAAATTTTAAAATCGTTTTGTTTAAAAAATAACTTGAGATTTATAGTTCCTTTTAAATAAATCAAGACAAAGGGTCTTGTACCTAAGTGGAACCATTACAAATAGTTTTTGTTTGCATATCGAATCATGATGTAAACAGAAAACTAAGATTAAGCTCAGCATGATTCAAGCACCTCATAAGATTTCTACAAAGGGGTCTTGTAATTTCACACGAACTCTGTGTGATGTTTTGTAATCTATACCTATATTTGACTTTCAAAGAGTGTATTGGCTGATTTATTGCCCTTCAAGCATCCCTCAGGTTAAACTTTTCAAGAACTGTTGTTTATCTAAATTTCCTGATCTAAAGTAATTATGTTTTCTGACCTGTTTATTTTTTTTTTGATTCACAGAAAACATTTTATATATTATTAGTCAATGAAGAAAATGTTGATAGGGTATGTTTTACTCAACTACTACATTACACATTATAACATAGTTGTTAAAATGCAATAACATAGACATTAAGTAAAACTACTTTTTTTTTTATTACATAACATAAACATCACGCCTTTTTACCCAGTTAGGTCAGGCAGAGGTGCACCTATAGTACACCCACATTTCATCAGTTATGTTTAAGTCCCTTATTTATTTATTTATATATAAATAAGGGAGTATATATTGTACACCAATATAATATATAACGAACTTTATAATAGTGAGCAAACCTATTGCCATTAACCAGGCACCAGACTTCATGCGTCATCATCTCCCAACTGTCTTGGGGTCGGTTTCTAGTCTGACCAAATGCGGCTAAATACCAGTACTTTACATGGAGCGACTTCCACAATTTAGTAACTGGGCAACTACCAGACTTCATTCATGATCAGCATTAAAACTTAAATACACTGGTCTGCTGATGAGTATTAGAAATACCTTTTTGTCTAAGCTCACCGAAATATTAGGAACCAACAGTATACAGACTACATACATCCATAATTATAATGATTTCGTTAATGTACAAACCATTAATTGTCAGCCAGAATACCCTTAGCAATATTCATACACTAAAATTTCTTCATTCAGGTTTCTTATAAAAATTATGCTTTTATATCCACATGCTTAACCAAGAAATTACATTGATTCATAAAGCCTTAACTAAAATTTGCGATTCTTTCAACTGATACATAAGTTTCTTTAACATATATCTGACTACAACCACGAGCCAATAAACACGCTTTACAACTAATTTTCAACTGTACTCATTTACAATCGATTTAATTTAATCGAATTAATATTTCTTTCATCTGTTTTTAGTAACAGTTTTTCAGGTATCATTTTCAATAGTTTCCTAGTTTAATCAAGTAATGAAAACATTCTTCATTTAAATGCTTATCATAATATATCAGCATTTTTTTTTTTATTATTATTATCCAGCACACAATAAGTAATAACATATTATCAAAAATACTGTCGCAATCGTATTCATTATACAAAACAGAAAATAAGTTTTGCATCCTACCATGTTGTCTCTAACTATGTAATGTTTCTCGATCTTAAAATAAAGTTAACTTATTTCCATTGTGATATGACCATCTCGAGCTCTCTCTCCTCTGTTTCCCAAACAGATTTATTTGCAATTATGCTAGGTATTGTTTTATGTTTGTTTGCTTAAAAACTGATTGATTCTTATCAGATCCACACTCCTTTCAAACGGGTGTACCAAGTCAGAGTTACCAAGTTATGCTATTTATAGTTCATAACACATTCAGGCTCAAGTTTCATTGGCCTATTTGATAAGAACTTAATCTCATCCATTTCACATCTCTGAATCCCACAAACATTTTAGTCTACCACATCCCACACCTTATAACCATTAAATTTGATTCATCATCAACGAAATTCCCTTTGACAATCTCTTTGTCAAATTTCGTTTTTAGACTTTTACTAACTTAGTAAACAGTAGAATCAAAAACTTTAAAATGTACGGTTTTTGGCTATTATGCCATAACTCATCATCAGGTGTATAATTTAACCTCAGTGCTCCCCAGAACAATCTGATTCCAGAACTTTTTGTTTTATGTAGACCCGTTCTATCATTGTTCATCATACATTAGGCAATACCATTTACAGCCAGAGTATGCGGCACTGTTTAGGGATGACCAATACCTTCTCAAGCTCAGAACTTTTTCGATTAACTGGATATAATTTCCCTTTCATTATCACAACATAGAGTTAACAATTCTCAGACCAAAATGAACTTCACATTTTGCAACATACTTAGTCCCGAAACTTAACCGATTTATTATATATATAGAAATATCTGAATTATTCTTAAAATCACAACATAGTTTTTGTTCTTCAATAGACGAACAAAAAAAAACTTAAGATCGCAAACATCTGTGTGCACTTGAGACTAAACGACTTCTCGTTTCAAACCTTTTGTTTCCAATTTATCAAATGACAGACAAATTTATTTGTCACATTAAATTCTTCTGTGATTTATTTTTTTTTAGCATTTTGCTTTTATATTCATTGTAGAACTAAAAAAAAAGAGCAAAAATTAGATTAATGATACAATTTATCATTTTATAATGCATACCTAATTATATTGTATTTATGTACTCACTGTGCGCCACTCTGCCGGCGTTTTATTGGGGCAATCCACCGATACGGAATTTAAAATTTGGGCGCACTCCAGCCAGTGCCTTTTCAACAAACTTCGCCCTTCATTGGTGCGGCTGCAGTGGCCAAGCGCTAGGTCTTTGTGGTTTTCTAGATAGTCAATAAGAGCCGAAATTTGCTCAATTAGCACCATTTCGCATTTTCAATATACAAACACAAAACACGAAAAAAATATAAACACTTAAATGAAAATAAATATTTAACAAAAACCAAACATTAAAACACCGGCCGAATATAAACAAAAATAAAAACAAGTAAGCAGTCGTAAATGTCACGTTTGACTTTGACAGCTAAAAAGCAATAATAATACTGCGTTTGTTTATTTTCACGTTAATCCGCGTTACACGTATATTTAATGTTTTTTGGTATTTACGGACTTCTTACTACTTCAGATTGCATATAACACTAATAAATAATATGTACAATCAAATATAAATAAAATCTGGCGTGAATAAATGTTCAAAGGAGATGTTTCATTTTTGTATGGGGCTCCGGCCATAACATGTACATTTTAGCGAAGCTGGGAAACTTACCCCTGAATAGAATAAAGTAACATTTTTTTTATAATATCAAGTGGTTTTTTATGTACAAAATAAAAATTAAAAATGTTTGACGGTTGTCCTTAAGAGTTATGACAGCCATGACAGGTCGTAGAGATGACGTTTACTTAACCTATAGAATTGTTTTGTTTTTGTTTATCAGAACTAAACTCATAAAAATAGTCTAAGATCAGATCTTTCTAATAGCATATTAGACAAAAGTGGCTCACCAAAGCACGATCAAATTTTTGAATCATTTCTTAAATAAAAAGGGACAAAAGTCACTTTGAGCGTTCGGGCGCTTATTTTGAATTCGTTTAGAAACACACTTCAAAAATGGAGACTAAAGATTTTTGTAACGATGAAATGGTCACATTTAATTATGTTTACTCAAAAATATGTCTACGTGAATAATAGTCATTTATTTTTAACACTACAAGAATACACACATTTTTTAATTATTTTCTACGTAACATTGATTTGATGAGACATGATTTCAGAACGAATGAAGTCTGTAAGCAAACGAGACGCCATGTTGATTAAAACATGGCAATAATTGAAAATCTATTATTTTTTGTACACAACAAATCAGGCTCAAATTCACCAGAGAATATTTTTCCCCAATTTGTGGTATTTTTTCCTCTTTTTCGATAAATGTACATCTGATGGCCGAAAATGAAACATCTCCTTTAGTAATAGTTTTTCGAAAATCATTTCTACTAAAGGGTTTTATAATAATGGCAATACAGCAATGTCATTCTACCACAATTCTATTACGAGACCATTGACAGACCAATGATCGACCATTATGAATTTAGCAGACTACGAACTTTTAGCAAAATGACAATGGAATCGTGTTGGAATGTCAAATTTATAAAAATAGCAGACTTAGGCCCCAGGTCCATTCTCAAGTCGTTCTAGATTTATCTCCTGCGCCCATATTAGGCTAAACGTCAGCATCAGGGGTATCCTGCAACAATTTCTTGGTTTTAGGGACACGTTTTAGTCTGGATTTAGCTATTGGTCCCTTTTTCTTGGAAGTATAAATGTGGATGGGTAAATTAGCTAGGACTGTGTCCTGAGTGTATCTGGGTGCAAGTTTAGATCTACTAGCAGAAGGATTACTAATGAATATTTGCTGGTCGGGCTCATAGTCGACCTCGCTTTCACGAGTTTTATTACGACTCTCTATGAGCGCTGTTCGATTAGCTAGAGATGTCTCGTTGATAAGTTCATAAACCTTTTGCATTCGTTCTCTATGGGTTTCGGTATATTGTTGTAATAGATGTCCGGTCAGGTCTATATCTATCGGGTCTCGTGGGTCAGTGTGTCCTAATATAAGGTCGTAAGGTTTACAACGTGTAAAAGAATGAATCGAACTATTATACGCTATGATAGCATATGGCATCAGATGTATGAATGGCTCATCTTTGTTTTTTAGTTTTAACCCTAGAGTGCTCGCGCTATGAGCATTTTGCCGCTCGCGGCACAATATTCGTATTATTTTGTACACGATGCATTTGTCGTGGTCAAGCGTCCCAGTAGCTGCCCCCCCGTTCCTCACCTCCTTGTTTTAGAAATTATAGTGAATTCAGTGCGCGGATGACCGCAGGAAACAAAGGTTGTCGTAGGTGTGTCGCGTTTGACGGCAAATTGCTCACTGCGCGACTACTCACGTAAGTAAAATTTGTGGGTCTGGTTTTTTTCTATAGTTAAAATATTAATAGATTTCATTGCGTATAGTATTGTTTTGAAGTAAATATCGTATTAAAATTGATTTTTGGTTTGTTTTGATTAATTATTAGACGTTGTGTTTTTGTTTTGTTTTGCTCAGTTTATTTTATATCTTTTTAGATAATCACCGCGTGAAATGAATAATCAAGACAAACATATACTTGCGTGGTTGGAAGAGGAGAGAGATGACGAAGAAGATGTTGCACATGGTTCATCGGAAATAGTGTCTGAAAGTGACCGGGAAAGTGAACACAGTGATCATAATACTGACACGGAGCAATCTGCCGCAGAATCTGACACGGATGTGCCATCAACCTCTCGCGTAACGCCTGCAGTATCTCCTGTGCCTGTCGAGGAGTCATTACGACGCTGGCGTGAACGCGGTCGTGGACGTGGTCGCGGACGTGGTCGAGGACGTGGTTGTGAACGTGGTCGCGAAGGTGCAGCCACAGTACACCATCCACGGTCACCAACTAGATCTCGTTCACGATCGTCAAGTAATGAACCTCTGGCTCGGCTGATTGATAGACGAAGAACCTCTGCAGCTGCTACTACTGAAGTAAGTTCAGAGCGACGGCCTACAAGAGTTCCTATGTATGAAGGAAAAGATGGAACTAAGTGGTTAGTACATCCTCCTTCAAGGCCTAATATACGAACTAGGCAAGAAAATATTGTCATAAATTCCCCCGGAGTAAAAGGCGAAGATGCAAAAAATTCTCGGACTCCATTGGAATGTTTTAATTTGTTTATTACTAAACAAATGTTAGAAGACATCGTGCTATTCACAAATATACATATACGTGACTGTAAGGAGAAGTTTTCGAGGGAGCGAGACACCAAAGAAACCGACTTGACTGAGATAGAAGCTCTAGTTGGACTTTTACTTATGGCTGGGATGAAAAAAATGCATCACCTAAACATTCATGAAATGTGGATTGATGATGGGACTGCGCCTGATATATTCAGAGCAACCATGTCAAAGACAAGATTCTTTTTTCTGCTAAGGAATATTCGTTTTGACGATGTGCACACCAGAGCAGAACGCGCTCAATATGATAATATGGCAGCAATGAGGAATATATTTGAAACCTTTGTCACAAACTGTCAGACTCATTACCAGATTGGGGAAAATGGTACAATTGATGAGATGTTAGAGTCATTTAGAGGACGTTGCAAGTTCCGTGTATACATGGCAAACAAACCCGCAAAATACGGCATAAAAATATATGCTCTTGTTGATTCAAAATCATTTTATACCAGCAACTTGGAAGTGTATGCCGGTAAACAACCAGAGGGACAGTTCAACTTTGATAACAGTCCAAGCGCTTTGGTAAAAAGATTATCCAAAAATATTTTGAATACTGGCCGAAATATAACGATGGATAATTACTTCACGTCTATTCCTCTTGCTGATGAGCTGATTACTAACTACCGCACAACTATAGTGGGCACTGTGCGAAAAAACAAAAAAGAAATCCCACCTTGCTTTTTAAATACCAAAGACAGAGACCAGCCAAGTACAATGTTCGGATTTGGTAAGAAGAAGGTTCTAATATCCCATGTGCCTAATAAAAAGCAAAAAAAAGTGGTTCTACTATTGTCAACTTTACACGATGACAACATGATCGACGAAACTACCGGTGCTGCTCAAAAACCAGAAATCATAACATATTATAATGGGACTAAAGGAGGAGTTGACGTCGTTGATCAAATGAAAGAAGAGTATTCCGTGGGTAGAATGACTCGCAGGTGGCCAATGAGAATATTTTTCTCAATTCTGAACATTGCTGGCATAAATAGTCAAATAGTATATAAAGAAAATACTGATCAGTTATTATTACGACGAAAATTTCTGAAAGAAATTGCCCTGGCGATGACTAGACCACATATCATTAGAAGATCCAACGTAAACACATTGCACAAACAACTGAGAAACCAAATCGCCCGATTTCTGCCATCGGATCATCAAAATATACCCTCAGGTAGAGAAGGTATATGCGCAGTATGTCCGTCCAAGAAAAATAGAAGGACGAAAAAAGGGTGCAATAGGTGTGCAAAGTTACTGTGCAACGAACACTGCATGTACATGTGTCGTGATTGTTTTGCTGAAATACAGGTTGTAGATGATGAAAACATGTAAATTAGCTATTAAGTTTAACTTTTGTTTTTTTTTATATAAATAATTGTGAAGAGGTTGCAAAAGACCAAGAAATTTTACCTAAGATCTCCCAAACCATTATTTTCTAAATTTTAAGTATAAAACTTTAATAAATGTTTCTCATTCTGATAATTTATGTTTTATTCTATCCTTTAAATATAAATATAAAATGATATAACTCCTATTTACTAAAAAAAAACATATTAAGTATGGGCGGCAAAATGCTCCCCACGCGATCACTCGCGTTTCACGGAAAGGCGCGATTACTCTAGGGTTAAAATACGAAGATGTTCCAGTATAGTGGAATGAAAGCGTTCAATATTTCCGTTAGGGTTTGGCGAGTAAGCTAGAGTTTGATGATGAATTATTTTATGCACCTTGCAGAACTCGGAGAACAATTGGTTGGTGAATTCGGTCCCCTGATCTGTAATAATGGTTAGTGGTAAGCCATGATGCGTGCTGAAAGTTAGTAAAGCTTGTATGATACTTACTGCAGTCCCATCTCGTAGGAGGTAAGCTTGACCATACTTGGAAAAGGCGTCTATGAATGTTACATATTTTTCGTTCTGTGCTGAAAAACTATCCATGTGTATTATTTCAAACGGTTTGGTATCAGGGGGTGCTATATTGAACTTTGGCTTTATAGGGTTTCTATCATACTTTGCTTGCCCACATATTGTACAGTCATTTATGAATTTGGTTATGTGTTCTCGCATCTTAGGCCAGTAATATCTGATAGACAATGCTAGAAAGCACTCGTTGATGCCACGGTGGTTGTTCTTGCCTTCGTGGTAGTGACGAATTATTTCCTGCTGCCTTAGGTATTCCTTTACGTTTTCTAGTTCCCTTTTTGCCAATACTAATTTCATAGATGAACTTTTAAAATGTTTTTGTATGAGAGGGATTATGTTGTACATTGCAAGGGGTGGATTTATTAGCAACGCAGTTTTAATCTTAGGGTTAACGTATTCTTTAACTGCGTTAACCAGATCCTCTTCGAGGTTTGATTCCGATAACTGAACGGATGTTCGAGTATGGGTGTCAAATGGTTTAGTCGCGGTGGTCAGTTTTTTAAAGTCACCTACGACGGTCAAGCATAACTGTCGGTGAAATTTATTTAGTGGTTCGTCGGTAATGGGTACTTCGAGTATGGGGTTTTCATCGGATGTGTGTGCTGTCAGGGTGTTAGAGTTATCCAGAGATGGTGGTCTGTCTGTCGCGTTTGCAATCATCGAACTAGTCTCTTCGTTATGGATCTCGATGCGGGAGAGAGCATCGGCATTGGTGTTGTGCTTACCCTTTTTATAGATAATGGTAAAATCATATTCACTTAATTTTAACCGCCATCTAGTTAATCGTGAATTTGGTTCCTTGAGACTCATGACCCTTTGCAATGGCTTATGGTCTGTTACTATTTTGAACTTGCGTCCAAAAATGTAGGGTCGGAAATATTTTGTTGCCCAGACAATGGCTAATAGTTCCTTCTCTATTGTGCTATAATTCGGGATATTTAAGAATAGGGTCGTTTGTCAGGAGGGTCTTACACTTTTCAAAACAGTTAATGTAGTCTGAATCTAAGATTATTCTTTTTCCTTTCTTTAGACATTGTGTCAAGGGTTTAGTAATTCGGGAAAAATCTGGAATGAATTTTTGGTAGTAACCAAGAAGTCCGAGAAACTGTTTGATTTCTTTAGATGTTTTAGGTATGGGATAATTTTGGATAGCTGTGATTTTTTCGGGGTTAGGCTTTATTCCCTCGGTACTGATGACATGACCTAGGTACGCGGTTTCGAGTTTTAAGAACTCCGATTTGTCTAATTGAATTTTGAAATTGGATTCTCGTAACCTTTGGAACACTTTCTCTAGGTTGTTCATGTGTTCCTGAAGAGAGGTACTGAACACAATTATATCGTCAAGGTATACGAGACATATGATGTTTTGGAGCCCTTTGAGAACATTATCTATCACTCGTTGGAATGTGGAAGGGGAATTTTTTAGACCCATGGGCATTCTCAAAAATTCAAAGTGCCCATGTTTTACGTTGAAGGCAGTCTTGGGAATATCGCTGGGATTCATCTCAACTTGGTAGAAGCCTGATGCTAAATCAAGAGTGGTGAAATATTGACACTTGCCTAGTTTGTCTAGAACGTCGGTGATATTCGGGATTGGGTATTTGTCATCTATCGTTTTCTCGTTAAGTTTCCGAATGGCGCCTTGTCGTTTAAGTCAACGACAAGGCGCCATTTCTGTTTCCCAGAAGCGTCAGTTTTCTTTGGAACAATCCAAATTGGTGAGCTCCATGCGGACTCAGATGGCCTAATGATTCCCTGATTTAACATCTTCTCTATTTGATCACTAACTTCCTGACGGTGAATGAATGGGTATCTATAGCTTTTGGTATAGATTGGGATTTCATCAGTGGTTCTAATATTGTGCTTTACTTTGTTGGTGAAAGTTAATGCTTCACCCTCAATATAAAAGTTAGAAACGGTGGTCAGGCATTCAGATATGATGCAATTACAAATGATCTGTTCTTCTACAAGAACTTCACCATCAGGTGCGTTAACGGGTAATCGAATTAATTTAGAGCTTTTTGATGGTATGATTTCTTCATAAAGGTTTAAATTTCGTGAGTTGTAAATTTGAATAGGATTAATTGCAAACTTGGTTATCAATGTGAGATCTTTCAAATCTAATTTAGCCTCCCATTTGGTAAGCAAATCCATTCCTATCAGACCATCGAAACGATCGTGGAACTTATAGATGAATAACTTAATCGATTCTGTATCACCGAATTCGGGAAAGCATTGTAAGTTTATGGAGTAGTCGTTTCTGCTTGTAGCATGAACGTTAGTAACCTCGAATGGATCGTAGTTAAGAGGTACATGCGGGAAATAACTTTGGACTGCTTCTGGACTGATAAAAGACTGGTTCGCACCAGTATCTATAAGAAAATTTAGCGGGGGGTTATGTATTCGAATGTACGGTAATTGCCTTTGAGTTTGTAAATTTAATTCTATCCTGATTTGTCGGACTTCGGAACCTTCTGAAAATCCTGGCTAGTTGAGGGTTTCTGTTGGTCAGTGGTACCCGGTTTGTCCAAGTCGTTGGTCCCGTCAGTTGGTTGCGGTCCAATGTAGTCATAAGAACAGTCGTTGTAGTGTGTGTAGTCGACGTAGTTATAGGGGTCTAAGCAATAGTAATAGTCATATTGGTCGGGGTAGTAAAGATCTTCCACATAGTTCGAACACTCGTTTACTTTAACGTCACGGCTCTTAAAATAGTTGGAAGGTGGTGGGTTGCCCTGTTGGGCCCAGTTCCAGCTGTTGGTAGCAGGCAGGGGCCTAGGCACAAAGTGGCTAACGCCGCTCATTGGTCTGGGAATGTTGTTTGGTGGATTAGAATTCCTCGGAGGCATCCTAAATCCAGCACCCTGATTGTTACTTGGCGATGGTGCGCCGAATACCTGTTGCGTACGAGTCGGGCCACGTGGTTGCATATTATATGGATTAAATGGCATTCTAAATTGGTTCTGGGGCGGTAAAGGCCGTGAAATAAATTGCGGGCTTTGTGGTCTGAATGGACCAGGCATGTTAAAAGAATTGGCTCTTACTAAGGCATGCATATTATTTGAGGGGACGGGCATTTTAATATTGAATTCTCCCTGTTGATTAGATGGCATTCGAATTGAGGATTTTTTATCCGATAAGCTATCGTTCCTACTCTGCAAGTATATAGTGTTACTCTCCTCATTTACAAACTCTAGCGCCTTCTCAATAGTTTCCGGCCACAAGCACCTAATACGCGCACCTAGTGGATCCTTTAATCCGCGGACATAGGCCTGCAAAGTCAGTTTACGGTATAAATCGCGTTTGGCTGCAATGGTTGAGTCTAATGTATCATGCAATGAAACATACGTCACGACGGTGCTGAAAAGATTCTGGCAACGCTCATAAAATTCTTGTGGCGTGCTGGAACCTTGCGTAAGTAAAGCCAAATCGTTATACAGAGCGGTCTCATCTCGTTGGTCGGCAAAGTTATTGATAAGAGCACTACGTACGCCTACCCAGTCGTTAGGTACCCCGTTAGAGTTAATCAAGCGGGCTGCGGGCCCCGTAACCTTGTTCAATATGCCGTTTAAAAGCGCCAATCGATTGATGTCCGGTTGCCCATCTTGACTATACTGGAATACTATCTGGTCACACAATTTGATGAACCTGGTGAGCACGTGTGGGTTCCCATCAAAGTCGGGAACTAGGCGGAGGGCCTTGAATATGTTATCTAAGTCGGCCATCTCGGGTTCAATACCAGGGCTTATAATATTACGTCTAGAATCTATACTTCTATCCCTACTACTAATTAACCTAGAGGAACACGATTTATGTGGACGAAAAATGTTGAATAAAAGATATAAAACTAAACACAAGAAGGAAGTAAGCAACCACTAGAAAATTCAGCGTACTTACATTAACATTCTGGTCTTCGTTGAGCGGTATCGATATCTGGATCTCCGGCGTAGTCTCGTACTTCAGGATATCCCGGCACGACGTTGAAAGTCTATCGTAGCGAATCGCGAGGCGATGAACCGGCTATCGCAAGAACGACCCGGGAATCCTACCGACTGCGCCAATTACGTAGGCTACTGCCAGAGGACTCAAAAAAAACCGATTTTTTTATAAACTAATTTATTTCAATAAAAATTACAATTATATAAAATAGCAAATTGACTCGATCGAGGTTGGATCCGAAGTGCGCGGGCGCGGTCACGTAGACGGTGTTCTCGGGCCTCATGGTCTGTGTCAGCAGATTCCCTCGTTCGGTAGCAACAGTGACGATGCGCTCGCGCTGCCTCGTGCCTAGGTGTCAGCGCTTTCCTTTGTAGTGACGCACGTAACAACTACTACAATGTCAATATTTATTATTACTGCAATGTCAATATTTATTACTACAATAATGTCAATATTTATTACTACAACAATGTCAATATTTACCAAAACGTAACTGAGCTGAGACTTTGTCTGTGTCATGAATGTGTACCAATCATTATTAATAAAATGTAACCCAAACCACTAGACGTTTATCGTTCTCAGAAAATAGAACCGTAAACAAACGCGTTCTTTGTTTGAAACCGCCGCACTCGTAACTTACGTCATGTTATTGTTAAGCTTGTGATATGAAAAAAATGTATGGCGAGGTCTGTTCTTTTGTTTTTTTATATGTTAACTAAAGTAAGCAGTACCTTTGTACAATTTTTACAATAATGTTTCTTCTCTCGTATATATGTGTGTACATAAATTATAAAATAAATATGTCGTGGATTGATGGCGCAAGGGTGCGACGGACAGCGCCATCTAACAATTAGTTCCGTAAACTAATAATATCGTCACCGGAAACGCAAGCGGCGCCCTACCGCTTGGACACGATCGTCGGTAGAAGGGATGCAGCGAGGACTGGAGGGAAGCCTGAGAAGTGCGGCATTCTACCTCGGACAGCCTCGGCATACGCTTAGTACCAACGCACGTGTTTGTTTCCTTTTGTAAAACCGTTATCAAAATAAAATTATTCTGATTCAAATTATCTTTCGTTCGAGTACCCAAGTCAGTGCCCACACCTACCAAGAACTATGTAGGATCATGATGAAGACCCGATGTTTCGCATCTCGGCCACCCTTGATGCGACATCAGAAGTGGGATACACTCGAACTAAAGAAACTCAAGAAATATTGCAGAATGAAGCCATGACGTCACGGTGCGACGAGAATTTACTCCGCACGCTGCTGGCTGCTCAAAACCAGAATATGATGTCCCTGATAGAATCCATCAAGGGCCCGGCAAGTACCAAGCGTATTTCTTTGCCTGAATTTGACCCAGATAAGCTGGATGAAGACGCACGTGCCCGGCATACCACAGCGGATCTGTACCTATCTGAAGTACCTCTTCAAGGAAGTGCCTTGATCATCACCTTTGGCAAGGCAACCAATGTTACCACTTCAGACCAAAGAAGAAGTTCTTCAAGATAGAAGCAGCCTTCGGACGTCGTCTGTTCCTGATGCCATAAAGCAACAATGGAGGTGCCGGTGCGGCTGGAGGCCCGAGCAGTTCTGGGGCAGCGCCTGCGGCAGCAAAGCGCAACGAGACGTGTTGAAGTTTGCTATTTTGGCAATCTCAACAGTACGCTGATGAATCTGGTGAGTCATGTCCATTTTATTATGATTCTGGTGTCGAATGCTCTCTCATCAAAGATTTTGTGGCGTCAAAACTTAGTGGCAAGCTTAGTGTAAATAACATTGTGATAGGTATCGACCATATTAGTTTGCAAAGTACCCTACAAATTTTATCTGAGGTTACCCAACCAGCAATTCAGTCCTATTATTTCAGCTCATAACTCTAAAAAGCTCTATTAACGATTTATTAAGGTTTTAGCGGTGCTACAGTGTTGTATAAAAGCGTTCGACAGTACATTATTGCTATAAATGCTTAGAGAGCTAAAAATACCTATAAACAAAGAATGTAAACGTTTACTACGCCATTTTATAGAACCGTTATAGTCAAGTACTATAGCAAGTATTAATATACCTAGTACATAATAATATTGCTCTATAAAATTGTTGACAGGTGCCTTTATTTATCTGATTAAAGTAATAAGGGTTCCAAACGAACTGCAATAGTAGTTTCGTTATAGCAGTGATGAACACTCAACTACAGGATGATATTGTGATATTGTGGATATTCAGATCGCTGCTATAGTACGTGTGCGTTAGTAGTCACAAAGACTTTACAATAGAGTGTTTTTGTGATGTAGTGTAATTTCAGGGCACGCTAATAGAACGTAAGTGTATTATAATAGTTTTTAAATGCATATTATAATTTTATCGATAAGCATATCACACAGACACTATAGTAGAGCAGAATTATTCGATAACAACTTTTTTGGCGCCTAGCAATGCGCTTGTTGGTATTATAAATGGGTATCTATCACTATAATGACGCAAAAGTGGCACATACATGTAGATAAATGTTTCTATTAAATGACAGCTAAGTCCCAAAAAGGATTCTTGGCTTGCTTTTACAACAATATTCAGACATTTTGATACGGAATAAATGCGACGTGCATTCTGCCCTAAAAACAAAAAAAAATGGATTTAAAGAATTGGAAAAGATATAAACGCAGTGGAACTTATAGAAGAGAAGTTAATAGATGTTTTGAAAATGCAACTTCATCGTCATCAAACAATCAAAGCCAAAATCAAGTTGGAATCACAATTATGGGAAACGGTTCCGTACAAAATGTATCTTACAAAGATATTATTTCTGAAGAGAGTCCTTACTCCAGCAATTTTTCTGAATCTTCAAGCAATGATTCAACATTCGAAAAAGACCAACAATTTCGTGACGGCGTGAAAAATTGGGCCATTAATTATAATATTTCGCATGAAGCAACAAAACATTTAGTACGATTAATTAATAATAGAATACCAAATACATTACCTAACGATCCCCGAACGCTTCTTAAAACAGAGAAGACTGTTACAACTTATCCCGTGGGCACTGGACAGTACTGGCACAACGGTTTGACAAACACACTGAAACACTACCTACAAATGATACCAATTGATCTACCCGTCATTTCACTGAACATAAACATAGACGGCCTGCCTGCTTTTAAAAGTTCAAAACTTCAATTATGGCCAATTTTATGCAACGTTTATGAAATACCAGAATTGCGACCCATTGTAGTAGGAATTTATTCAGGCCATAATAAACCATCTGATTTAGACGGTTATCTAAGAATGTTTGTAGATGAAATGAAACAACTACTAAAAGATGGCATCTTAACCGTTATTAATGGAAAGGAAAAAATAGTAGGCGTCAAAATACGGGCCTTTATATGTGACTCTCCAGCTCGGGCTATGATCAAGGGTAAGTTTAATTCTAGTACTATTGTTTTATTGCCAGCTAGCAGCGCCTCGCGGTTGCACCCACGTAATTTCCGTTCACGTGGAAATTACGGGATAAAATATAGCCTATGTCACTCCCTGATCCAAATATTTATCTCTCTCCGACTCTTTTTTTTTCTCTTAGTTTTTATTTTTATAGTTCAGTTAGTCTTAGAAAGAAAGAAAATACATTTATTTACGGTAAACATGATGAAAAGAAATAGAATTAACACAAAATAAAAGAACAAGTTGGGGGTAAAATATGCTTCACATCTATTGTTGTTAAAAAACTATTTTAAGCCAAAAATCTGTGGATAAAAAATAGTCACATCCACGCAAAACGGCCATCGCTCAGCATAATGCCGAGACAGAGCCCCAGCGCTGGTTTTCAGCAACAGCTGGCGTTGACGTGATGACGTCGATCGTTGCAGTATACAATGAAATAAGAATAAACAAATAAAATGTAATTGTATATATAAAAATAAATAAATGCATTATTTTTTTAAAATGAATAAACATTAAATTTAAATTGATTTTGCAGGTGTGTGCAATTACAACGGGAAAGATGGGTGTCTAAAATGTACAGTAGAAGGAGAGTATTCGTACGAATCCAACACAGTTGTGTTCCCAAGAGTTGGATGCCCTAAAAGAAACGACAAAGATTTTCGAGCGAAAAAGTATGGACAGCACCATAAAGCTGAATCACCTCTATTAGCACTGCCTATTGATATGGTAGAAGATTTTGTAGTAGGAGATGCGCTACATTTATTGGATTTGGGAATAATGAAACGTCTTCTTACTGGATGGAAAGATGGAAAATTTAAAAAAGATACTAAGTGGAGCAGCACGGATATTTGTATTGTCACAATTTTTTTATTAAACTGCAAAATGCCACGAGAAATCCACCGATCTGTCAGAGGTCTCGACTATTTATGCTTTTGGAAGGGCTCAGAATATCGCACATTTTTGTACTATCTTGGATTCATAATCTTGAAATATACATTACATTCAGATGCTTATCAACATTTCTTATGCTTTTTTTGTGCAATTACGATTTGCTCCAACGAAAAATATTTCCATTTATTAGACCTAGCTGATTCGTTATTGAACAACTTCCTAGAATATTTTAGAGATATATATGGTGAGTGTTATATGACCAGCAACGTGCACAATTTATGTCACATTATTGATGAAGTCAAAAAATTTGGAAAACTGCAAGATTTTAGTGCATATCCATTTGAGAATCAGTTATATTCCATAAAAAAAATGATAAGACATGTTAACAGACCTCTTGAACAAGAAGCTAAACGTATTAATGAAAAAGTCAATATAGAACTGCAGAACTTTAAAACAGACATCTTTGAAGCTCCATTTTTAACTCACAACAAAAATGTGAAAATCCTTCATTTACAATGTTTTATTTTATGTCCACGTAAGGAAGACAAATGGTTTTTAGATAAAAAAACCAAGTTATTGAAATTGAGTCTTTAGAAAATGGAGACAATGGCATAATTATTTGTGGAAATCGTGTTGAACCTATTGAGGACGTCTTTAAAACTCCAATAAAATCTTCATATTTGAACATATATAAATGCAAAACTAAGCACATGAACAAAATTCAAAGATTATTCAGAGTCGACGCAATAAAGTGTAAACTTATCTCGATCTCTTACAACTCAACAACTTATTTTGTGCCATTATTACATACTGTATAATAATAAAGACATTTTACTAGTTCCTAAGGTTATTTACGCAGGTGGTATATAAATAAAAATCTTTATTAATTAGATGGTTCTTTATTTTGAACTAAAAAAGAAAAACCTTTATTTCTCATTTTTCTATCAGTCTTGATCTCACGTTAAAATCAACCCACATAATTAATTCAGCTTATACAATATCAGGTAGATACCTAGGTACTCGAAAATATGTCAAAAACATAAAATGTTAGAATATTCACTTTACAGGAATATTCAATTTAAAGCAGGAGTGTTAGGACTGATTTTTTATAGTCAGAATTTTCTATAGATAATATATATCTCAGATAAAAGTTATCTGCCTATTAAAAAATCAGCCCTTAGTTTTGTTTTATTGCTATTAAACTCTCTTGTTATTCTAAAAAAATATATTTATTAAAACAGAAAAATAATACTATTTACTTATCCTTTTTCTCCATTCGTATAGTTGAATTAAACGATATAATATTAAAACTATACCTATAAAAAATCACAATCAAATAAACATGTAATACAAAACCATTAACGATTATGATATGTAACAAAATTATTGCCTCTGTTTTAGGAACTTAAAAAAATCTTTCTTAACTTCTTGAGTAGCGTAATTAGAGACACAATAGTAAGACAATAGCGCACGACCGCCGGCGCTCGTGCGGGGATCAACAGCTTACGAAAAAGAATATGACAGCAACACTTAATTTAATCAAATCTAGAAACATGTCAAATAAAGTTAAAATAGAAACTTTAAAAGTTATGAAGAGGGTTTATACCTCGTTGATTGGCAACGTCGCATTTATAGAGGTTTTTCGTGATTATTTCAAAAAAAAAAAAAACAAAGTATGTACTTACTATATCGTTGCATCCATGCACTAGATCGTTGTATTTTTATTTACTAGAGTAAATGTTAAAAATAATTATAAAATACAACGATCTAGAACATGCCAGGTTCTAATAAAAATATGTAGTCCTTTATTAAATTTAGTGAAATAATCCCAAAAAACCTTTACAAAGCCGACGTTGCCAGCACGCGAGGGATAAACCCTCCTAATAATGAGTTGTAATATAATTATTATTATACATTAGAGGTTACACTGCTCTATTCACTGCAATGAGTCAGACTAGATGGTGTGCCATCCATCACCACAGCCTGAGCTGGTACTGCGAATTCACTATCTGTAGGTTTTGTAGTAGTTTTAGACTTATGCTTCTTTTTTTTGTAGCTGAGGCTCTCAACATTTTGGCAGCGTATCGTCTCTCGGAATTCCTCAAAATATTTTTAAAAAATGTTTCGCATTCCAATAATGTGAAAGTATTATCGGAGTGATGAATGACTTCAAAAAACAAGTTAATTACCCGGGTGTGAGCTTTGAAACAATTTTTTTTAATTTCAGATTTCTTAGAGCCACCTGCCCATGAGCATTCTGTCATGAATCGACGAGTAAACATGACTTCTATTAGTGCAAAACAATTGTTAAGACCATTACCCTTTCCAGAGCCACAAACCAAAGATAGTTTTTCTTTGAAGGCGTCTACTGATTCTTTATTTTTTAATTCATCATTAAAGTTTTGAAGTTCGTCAATATTATCGATTTTTTTGAACCCCATTTGACTGTTTAATTTTTGTTGTGGGCTCTGTCTGAGAAATGCATCAATTTGTGTACTAACTTGAGATAATTGATACATAATTTTTTCTTGCGTGCTTTCAATATTATCCAAACGTTTGAGAACAGTTTCCTCAAAGTTGGATTTTAGTGGTGGATTTTGGCTAAGTAAATATAACGTTTCTGACGCTGTGTCCTGTTCCACGATGAATGGAGTGTCCGAGGTTATAAAAGTTGAGCTTTCTGCTGGATTCTCTGTAATATTGACAGGCACGCAAACTTCAGGATATTGGGCCGGTTCTATCTCAGGTTCGGGAAACGCTGCCACCGGTGAAATATTTTCTTTGTTCTAAAAAAAAGTGAAAAACAATTTAAGAGCGTTTATACCACGTGGGCTGGCAACGTGGAACTTGTAGAGGTTTTTCGTGATAAATAAATTCTATTCAATTTTCAGCCATGTACTACAATACTTTGATTTAAATTTAATAAAGTAATCACAAAGTACCTCTAAAAATTCGATGTTGCCAGCCTGAGTGGGATAGACGCTCTAAATACAAATGCTAAATAGAATTTGTTACATAATAAATAGCTACTTAGTAAATAGTTTTATATTAAACTATGTAGCTGTTGCCCGCAGCTTCGTTCGCGTAAAAAAAATATCCCATGTCCCTCGGCAGGATAGTATAGTCTATCTCCTTGCCAAATTTCATTACGATCCGTTCAGCCATTTAGTCGTGAAAAGGTAACAAAACATACAACAAACAAACAGAGTTACTTTCGCATTTATAATTTATGTACTAGCTGTACTCCGCGGTTTGGTTTGTGTGCGCCATATTTGACGTAAATAAATTGTTTTTCTTTCTTTCTTTCTTTTCTTTCGGTTTCACCGGCATCTTTGGTTACTGCTCCGCTCCTATTAGTCGTAGCGTGATGTTAAATAGCCTATAACCTTCCTCAATAAATGGGCTATCTAACAGTGAAAGAATTTTTCAAATCGGACCAGTAGATCCTGCGATAAAAACAAACTCTTCCGCTTTATAATATTAGTATGGATTACGTAAATATTAAATAGTCTATTTTTTAATCCAGTGTATAAGCTTCCTCCGTACCAAACATACTAATCGATTTATCCGTTACGACGATGAGTGAAGGCAAAAACACACAAAATGACAAAGAGCAGCAATTACAGTAAACCTACTTTAGGGCTAGGAAAAAAAATGTTGTTTAAATTAAATAACGTTTAAAATATGACCGTGGTGTACTGCACCGCCAATTCGTTCAGATCAACGTCAATATGACGTCGCTTTTTTGGCAATCGCTCTTCCTCGGTATCGCTTTCACGCTGCATACGGACCATTTCTATTTGAGCTTGATCGTAGGTCAAGTTGTATCTTTTTAGGTGACATGGCGTACTAATCCAATCATCACCAGGTTGCGAGTTTTCATTTTTTTGTAGTTTTTTAGAGCCTTTTCTTGGCCATAGCAATAAATTCTCATTTTCCCAGGCACTCGGTACACAGGTCAGAAAAGTTTTGCCTCTTTCAATCGTCTGCACAATTTTGAACGGCATCTGAAATAAATGTTTATCTTTAAAAAGTTTGAATTTAAAACAAATAGGTAAACACATTACATTTAACATTTATTTAAATAATTAGGTACCTTTTGGCTTAGTTCAGGAAGCAGAGTAGCGTATTTTTCTTAATTTTATTTTGATATAGAATTAATCAAAACGAGCACTACCTATCCCGAGTGCGAAACAGCGCGTTCTGACGCGTGTTCGAGTTCGAGGATTAGCGGTGCGGGGCGCAAGGTGGGGCCGGTTGAGCGAGCGAGATAGTGCGGGGAATCCCCTGAAAGACATTAATGTGTAGGTATGGCGCTGGACTTGCTGGGCTTACTGTGTGAACAAAATTTCTAGATTTATATGGTCAGAGTCGATTTATAGATAGATGTTTTTATGTATGAGAATGTTATTTAATTGCAAAGCCGACATTCATCGGAAGGATAATGGTCATAAATAGCCATAAAATCGCAACCCCGACACCAGAAAAATAATTCATTTAACAATTGGGCCATACTTCTTTTATATATGGTGAAGTGACTCGGTAAAGATGAATTAGTATATAATCCACAGTTGACACAGTTTGCACTTAATATAAAATGTGTTATTTTCCACGGCCATTCTGCTGCTGTAAGCAGCATGAAATCGTCTCGACTAAGAAATTTATCGATATCCATATTGGCGTCCATAAGGTACACTGAAAAAACACAATGTTGACTGCAATTTATATTTATATAGGTATATCTTCTAAAGTTCAGTGATGCTACTAGACATACATAGGTACTTCAAAGAAATATAAAAAACTAGGTACGTAAGACTTGATACAACTACGTTTTTTCCCGAAGAAATAAAAACTGCTTACATGATTAATTCACATTATTCGTCGGTAAACAGTTTATAATTCAGTTTTTTTTTTTCATTACTTATGGTCTTCAGAAAAATAGTAAAAATAACACTGTGTACATATTATACATATAAGTATTCAGTCATGCTCACACAGAACCCCAATTTTAGGTTGAATCCACGATGACTGACAGTGAAAACATTATCACAGCAAGTACTATAATGGCTCTTAGAATATACAAATCACTTTATATGATAAATATTTTAGTAAAAACTCAACAATTCGAGGGGGGCACTTTAAATTCATGGTAAACCTATCCCTACTTTATCAGTAAACCTGCAGTCGCACATCATTTCCACCATAATAAACTAATATTATAATAACAAAATAAAATCTTACTCACCTCAGATTGCTTGTATCCTTTTGTAAAATTATTTTAATTATTTTTTGCACTCTGCACTATCACGAATGTAAAATAATGAATGGTGAATGAAAAAGGTGAGGTAAAGGAAACTAAACTCTTGTATAGTACGAAAAAGTACTATAAAAGGTCCCACAGTAGCCAGTACATCATTATTTTGAGACCTGCATCACTATTACATAAATTTTATTGGACTATTTCGTCATTAGGAACACTGCAATAAAATTATTTTGTCACTGAACAGAGATGTAAATGCGCCACTTCCGAATAAAAGATACGTTCTTTGGGGTTTTATAGGACCAAGGACAGTTTTTTACAAAACGTTCTATGGTTTTTTATAGTACTAGTTTTTGCTGCTTGGGTATGATTAACGACTGGGGCTGAGTGTTGTCTCTCTTTCACTTTAAAGTCTGTAATCACTATTTCACGGCAAACGTAAACACAGTGTTGTTACATTGAAGGGTTAGTTTAGAGTGTTCAGATTACTTGCGTAAACGAGAGGAGTCGTTGGTGCGACGCCTGTAGTGAGTTATCCTCGTTTACGTTGGTGCGTAAACGAGATGAGTGACCGCCGATGATGATGTGACAGAGGTTAATTTAGATGAGATTAGGGAGCAAGCGACACAGAATATTGAGAAAAATGCAAATTATGATAAAAATCGATTTGATCAAAAAAGGCTCAGGTTTCTAAGTTGGCTATTAATGATTATGCTTTGATTGAAAATGAGGAAAGAAATCAAACAAAATTAGATCCTAAATTCAAAGGTCCATTTAAGATTATTGATGTGTTAGACGGGGATAGATACCTACCAAGGGCGCTTGACTCTAAGCGAACTTACAAAAACCCCCATGATCGTGTGAGGAAGATTCCCGATCACCAAGTTTCTCGAGAATTGGATGTCATAGTTGACGACAGTGGTAGTGAAACCAAATCTGATTAAAAATGGCTTGTATACTCATACTCGAAACTCTAGACCGCACCTCATGAGTAACATGAGGCGATGGGTCTGTAACGAATCGTTGGTGCGATTCGGGTCTGTGTTGGTGCACAGAATGTAGGGAAAGTTAATGAGTTCAGTATGCTTTGCTTATGAATTATGGTAAAGAAACAGAATTGTTAGAATTACCTTGTTTATTCCTTTTAACTTGGTGGTCGGATCTTTTCTAGTGAATTATATTGTGCAGAGAGCACTGTGTACGTAAGCTTAATTACGAGGTATTTTGAGGTGTGAAAGTTGATTATTGTACTTGGATTTAGAAGAAATAAAGTACTAATGAGAATCAGCCACCTTTGTGTCTATTGGCAGGATAACCGAGCTGGTTTACTCTCTGAGCATATTTTGTCCCCAGGTACTACACCCGAGGACGGGTGCTAGTCAGGGATGGCCGTGTCGTGGATTGATGGCGCAAGGGTGCGACGGACAGCGCCATCTAACAATTAGTTCCGTAAACTAATAATATCGTCACCGGAAACGCAAGCGGCGCCCTACCGCTTGGACACGATCGTCGGTAGAAGGGATGCAGCGAGGACTGGAGGGAAGCCTGAGAAGTGCGGCATTCTACCTCGGACAGCCTCGGCATACGCTTAGTACCAACGCACGTGTTTGTTTCCTTTTGTAAAACCGTTATCAAAATAAAATTATTCTGATTCAAATTATCTTTCGTTCGAGTACCCAAGTCAGTGCCCACACCTACCAAGAACTATGTAGGATCATGATGAAGACCCGATGTTTCGCATCTCGGCCACCCTTGATGCGACAAATAAATAAATAAAGTGTATTTGTGAAAAGAAAACAGTAACTTTATGAATTAATGGTCTATTTTTTTAATTAAAATTACTTTAACACAAGAAACTGGTAAAAATTCCCTCACACTGAACATACATGACAATTACTAATACATTACAAGGCAAAACTATACTAATCCATAAATATCCTGTTAGGTAATTTAATAACGATTCTAATGATATAACTCGTAGCCAGCTAACTAACGGAGTTTCAAGGATATCATCGTTTTAATCAGACGCGCCAATTGAAGCGAAATTTGCGCGCGAAAAATTCGCGAATTGCAACAGTCGTTGCACCTGCACAATTGTACCGCCACACGCGAAGGGGTATCGAACGACGAAATATTTTTCGATAAATCATATAATCGATTAAGGCGTTTGAATAACAATCCTTTCTTTTCATGAAGGATAGTCAGTAAATCTTCCGGCTTTAATTGTTTCTCAGTCATTTTGTTAAGTTAATATCAAGAGCAATATCTAAAAATATGCGCGGGTAAACTTATGAGGCGGTTTGCAATAGTAAAGTACCTTCCCGCTCTGTGGCGGTATCTGAATAAAAAATAACTAATACGCACAAAGCCGAAATGATGGGAAACTACCTCCCATTGTATGTTACCAAAGTGAAATACGTAACACATTAGATTCTATGAAACAATATTGACAGATTTACCAAAACCTACGTAGAATCTATTGTCAATTATGTTTATGTTATAGCGGAGAGCGGTTTAGACAAGAATAATTTACCAAAGGTTTACGTAAATTTCTATAACCTATATATACCTATTATGATTTTCACCAAATATTACGTAAAAATCTAATTAGGGAGCGGTTACCTATCCAGGCTCGAAAGGACCAAATAATTATGGTGAGACGTGTAAATAGCCTCACCTGAGAAGGGTGGTGTTTTAAGACGACCAATATGGCGGTGAAATTATATTTAAATTACACAAAATTAAATCCCTGTTGACGATTCCCTGAGACACCAATACCCACTACATCTATTGCAACATCAATGCCCACGTACCTTGCTAATCCAGGGACCCCACTTGCAGGTAGGAATGCGCCTCGTTCATGGATGCGTGGTCGGTGTGTGGGCTGCAGGCCGGCGAGCTAAATCTTGATTCATCCACCGGTGGGCTGGTCAGAACTCGTGAAACCAACACTGCATTATAAGGTCTCAATGTCTCACAGTAGCAGATACACTTATTACACGAGAATTTATTTATTTATTTTATTTTTATTATTGATAGGCTCGCGTTTGACCACTATCTCACCTGATGGTAAGCGATGATGTGGCCGACGAATGTGAATTCTCAGATTTTCAACATATATGGGATTAATATCGCGGAGCGGTTTTCATTCGACGCGTGCGAATATAGCGGAGCGGACACACTATTTTTTTATCGGGTAGACGCCCTCTAGCTGTCCTTAGCGAGCGTCTCAAGAAAGCATTCGATACGTCAACCAATGGGCGCTGCGGTAGTAGGTATTGGTGAATGGAATCCTCAACAGAGACTCAATTAACTTAGAGAATGCGGGAAAGGTAACTAATTTATATTATTTATTCTCTAAAAATATATACACCTTGAGAAAAGGCATTGACGCTTCACCAGGTATTAACAACTTTAAATCTTTGCAAAAGATACCTATTTACCTAAATTGTATAATTGTAACTTAGCACAATAATAATAAATCTTCTTAATTTTTTTTTATATTAGGAGATTCCGGATACCCTTTAAGAAAAAGCATGATGACTCCAATACTGGATGCAGCACCTGAGTCACCAGAAGCACACTACACGAATTTACATGTTCATGCCAGGAACATCATAGAGCGCACTATAGGGCTACTCAAAGCACGTTTTCGTTGCTTACTTGTGCACAGAGTTTTGCATTACTCACCACAAGTGGCTGGCCTTATTATGAATGCTTGTGTCATATTACACAACATTTGCAATAGGGCTATGATACCTGTGGTACTATTAAGCAATGATGATTTGATTCGAGAAGCCCAATTACATCCACAAGATAATTTGAGTGAGCAGCCACGCACACGCAGAAGCAACATTGCTCTTCAGCAGGGTATTGCTACTCGCAATGCTCTTGTTCAGTTGTTGTGGGAAAGGCGCCGCGTCTGAAAAAAAACAAGAATATTTTTAGACATGTGGCGTTCAATTACATAAGTATTATAAAATGATAATGTTGAGTGTTGATATATATTTTATTATTATTGGACATTTATTTGTGTCAGTGTTTGTTGTTTTGTGTATTAATTTTATTTTAAAATTATCATTATATATCTGCATTTATTTTTTTAAATTGTAATGCCTAATTATATTTTGTTACAAACATAGTTTTTAAGTATACGAATACAAAACAGGCCCAACTGAAATTGTGTTCTAAATCAAATAAAATAAATTAAATATACATAAAGCTCCACTTTTTACTGCAAGATGTTTACTCAACTTTTTACCCATTCATTTAGTAGATAGTATGTAAATAATAAGTAAATATTTAAATGTCATCATCACATTGATTTTTAATCAACAATAAAAATTTAAGGTAAGGTAATAAAAGATTCTATGCCACTGCTTGTTTTATCTAAGGGGACTCCTTAGATAAAACAAGCAGTGGCACAGAATCTTTTGTCAGAAGCTTTCTCTTGGCCACATTATCTTTTTTACTCCAACTGAAACTTAGACTCAATAAAAGAAAAACTGGTATTGATTACCTATTAATACATTTAAGTAAAAATAAAATTGTAAATTAATGAGTATCAAATAGCATTTTTTGGATTTAATAAATGGTATCATAACTCATAAGTAATTGTTTAATAATTTGGGGCCCACCTTTCAATCCTCATGAATATATTTCTTAATTCAGCCAATAACTCCACACCCCTCTCCACCGCATCAGCTGTCCTCACAGCAGCCTCAGTATACATCTGCGTTGTGTGGACAAGGGCACGTCTTGCAGCTTCCTGAGACATCAATGGCTCGCGCCTCCTACGCCGATGACGCGGGGAGCGGCCTACAGGTGTTCTTGCAGGACGTCGAGGTGTGGTGGGTGTCTCTTGAATGGTGGGTGGTGTAAGAGGAGGTTCTAATATGGGTGGGTGACCAATGGTGGGGGATGGTATATAAGGTGGTTGGTCAGTTGGTTGTAAGTCAGCACTGATAAAAGATGGATCATGGAAATTTTGCAGAATTGATAGAGATGCAGGGGAATCTGTTCCTATCTCTGGAGCACTTATTTCTGGAGTCTGTAAAGAGATAACATAAAAGTGAAGTCATAATACTATAAAGAGTTATTAATTATGTATTTATATTTGTCTGTTCCTTACTGGTTCCACCCGAACACCTGGTATACCTTGACCATAATCTCCTCCCAGAATTTCAAGAAATCTTGTTTCTTGGTCGCTGAGGGGGTTGACTGTGGAAGGTCCTCCTCCAGTCTGCACATGAGATGCTCGCAATGCGCCAACTCTCTTTTTAATTTTGGCCTTATAATCAACCCAATACTGAAACAGATTGTTTAGTTTAATATTGTTCTAACATGACAAAATAAAAATAATAAGTTTGTTAAGTACCTTGCACCAGCCCGCCCAATCCTTATGAGCACCGTCACCTTGAGTATTTAAAATATCAGCGATTTCTCGCCATTTACTTTTGGAATAATCCTTGGCTTGCTAGGAACGATTAAATGCACAAGCGATGTCTCTATTGCTGTTTAAAAATTCCCACAGCAAGTCCAACTGGTGAGAAGAAACCCGGTGAGTTCTTCGGCTACAAAATTATCAACAAAAACTAATCACACACAATTGTTTCACAATATCATCGTCAAAACTATTGACAAAATATTATAAGTATTATAAAGAAATATTTACAAAATAATTCTTTGTTTTAATTAAAGTTATTTCACTGGATTACACTGTTTAACTTTACCTTGATTCCATGATGTCCGTAAACAATAAGTTTCAAACTTAAAATAAGCATTTTACTTCGTGGGTTCAAGTATCCGCTTCGAACACCAACCACTTGAAGACAGATTACTCTAAATTTAAGCACTTGAAAACTATTTTAATATTTCAAAGTCGATTCAACAAATCAACACTGATAAGAATTTTGTTAATGTAAACAAACGTTCCAAATTCCGAATGTTACGATTCACACAACGTCCAATTAGATGTCAACGTAGTCGCTCGCAGCTTTTTTTAATTGTTTTTCTACTTTATTAATGTCAAATCTTGAAAGTTATTACGTCCTTTTTATGAAAGTTACTTAGATCCTTATAAAAATATATTTTAGCAAGGCATCTTTTGAGTTAAATGTAATCTATTGGTTCACGACGAACTTTAATATAGCGATTCGAACAACAAACATGTGAAAGAGACAACGCTATACAGATCAATATAGCGCGTATCTTTTCTGTTTTAGCAGGGAATAGACAAAATCTTTAAAATTGATCATTCTTTCCCAGCCCTTAGCAGGAATACAATCGTTCTGAGTGATTAAGTTCATGGTACAAAATGAAGTAATATTACTTTAAGATTTAAACAAAACTTTCCTGCAATAAGATTACTTTATAAAACTTTATGGTCGGCCCCAAAGACATGTTGATTTCCATATTGAGCAAATATGCGAATAACTTTATCAAGGGTATACCTACCAAGCGTGTGAAGACGAGAGTATGTGAAAGTAAATTAGTAGATCCACATAAAGTTGTGCAGCGATGTCCCCATAAAAGAGAACCTATAGAGAAACAAATAATTAGGGAACAGGTTCAAAAACTATTAGACGCAGGGGTGATTCGAGAGAGTACGTCCCCATTTGCTAGTCCTATCGTTCTTGTGAAAAAGAAGGATAATTCCGATAGACTTTGTATAGATTTTAGGGAGTTAAATTCAAATACCATACCTGAACATTATCCCTTACCTCGAATCGAGGAACAAATCGATCAGATTACGGGTGCTAATTTCTTCTCTTCATTGGATATGGCTTCTGGCTTCCACCAGATCCCTATCCACCCTGAGTCAGTGGAGAAGACAGCTTTCGTGACAAACGAAGGGCAATACGAGTATCTCGCCATGCCGTTTGGTTTGCGAAATGCTCCTTCAGTCTTTCAGAGATGTATCACTAGGGCTCTTAGTCATTTACAAGATAAACCACTTATCTATATGGATGACGTGTTATGTCATTCTGCTAACATCTCCGAAGGACTGAAGCGCCTTGACTTTGTTTTAGGTGCGTTATCAGAAGCCGGGTTTACATTCAATACAAAGAAATGTAAATTTATGAAACAACAAAACAACAAATTGACTACCTAGGATATTCTGTACAATCCGGTGAGGTTAGGCCCAATTCACGGAAGATTCAAGCATTGGCAGATGCCCCAGAACCTAAATCGGCTACTAATGTTCGCCAATTTCTCGGTCCCGCGGCGGCGTCGTCCCCAACCGCCGCGAAATATACGCCAGCTGACCACCGGCGCCGTCGCGGTCTCTGATATCATGCATCTAGCCGACATTATTATTACGAACATATCGAAGCGACCATGACAAAATTATGATCTCCCCGTGTGTGATGGCAGCCCGGCAGACTGGCTTATCGACGTACCTACGAAGCTACCGCGGCCACGTATAGTATATTCGAGAACACAGTACGACTGCAAGCATCACTGCGTGGCGCGGCAAAGAGTGCCGTTGAAGATCTACTGCGTACCGGGTCCGACTCCATAGATGTGATAAATGCCTTAGAAGAGGAATTCGGTCACCCCAATTTGCTACTAGAAACGGCATTGAATAAAATAAGAAGTTTGCCCCGTGTGTCCGAAAGTGGCGTCGAATTGCGAAACATGACTTGCGTCGTTCCGTTCGACATTGTGTGTACATTTTGAAAAATATAAAGGCGGAAGGCTACATAAATAACCCCCAATTAACACACGAAATTCTTAGCAAATTAACAAATGTATAACATTCACAATATGGCAAGTTTGTTATGAAAAGGAACACCGACAGCGAAGAAGATCTTCGTTTATCACCAAATATAAACACAGTTCTCGAGTTTCTAAGTCACCTGTCGCGGGCATCAGCTTATTACCTACCGCTGTGCATAAATACCGAGCATAATAATAATCGTAACCGGACCACCGCTGCTGCGAATCCTGCTGTCGCCGCGACGTCGAGTACCAGGCGCGCTGAGGTCACGCGTCAACACCGGAAACCTGCAGACCGAGTACACCTCACCAGCGAGGAAACTACGTCAGCGTCACCGAATACGTCGTCGTCATCAAGTGAGTGCGCGTTGTGTCGTAGTGCGGCTCACCGATTACCAGAGTGCGATAAATTCGTAACAAAAAGTGAACTTGAAAAATGGAACTTTGTAAAGGTCAATAAACTATGTTTCAAATGTTTAGTGCATAGCCATTCTCGTTATCGTTGTTGCGCAAAAAGATGTGAAAATTGTCGTTCTCCGCATCACACATTTCTACACTACGAGAAGCCGAGAGCCCCGGGCGCCGCCGATGGCACCGGAGCCCCGCCCGCGCCGGCCGTCGCAGCGCAAGCGGCCCATATACAGCCACCCGCGCCCGCGCCGTCGCCGTCGGTAGCCGAGTCGGTAACGAGTATGGGTGAGCGGTGCCGAACCACTAAAACTTGATTAAAGATTATGCCTGTAAAGATTATTGTTAATAATGTTGAACATAGTGTATACGCATTGTTAGATGATAGGGCCACTGTGTCATTAGTAGATTCTAGTATGTGTAATTTTAGTGGACCATTATCTCCGTTATGACTGATAACAATTCCCGTAGGGTAACTGCGCTAATTCGCGGCCCAAACGGCGTATGTCATGATATCGTATTTCGAACAATAGAGAATTTAGATTTGCCTACCCAAAACGTGCCTGCTAGAGTTTTGAATAATAAACATTTGCATGATTTAGATTTCTGTGAGATGTCGTGCGCTAAACCGATGGTTTTAATTGGTCAAGATAACTGGAAGTTGATCGTAAATGAGGAAATACGACAGGGTAAATCCGGGCAACCCGTATCGTCTCTTACAAAGTTAGGGTGGGTTGTTCACGGACCTGTAACTGTAGGTATCTGTGACAAGTCTGACAGTGAGTCAATTAATTTAGTTTCGATGGTTTAGATGATCTATTTAATTTGTGCAACAAAATCTAATGGTCTACATAGTCAAAAGCCTTGCTCATGTCAGTATAAATTGCACAGACAGGATTTCTTATGTCTACGGACGGCATGATGTTAGCTAGCAAGTCAAACAGTGCCATATTAATCGTAGTGTTTTTACGAAAACTCTTTTGTTCTATGCAAAATAATTTGTATTTTTCGAAGTAGGGATATAAAGAGTTATAGATTACTTTTTCAAAAATTTTAGAGGTAATTGGAATTTTTGCTATGGGTCTATAATTTTTAAATTTGGTTTTATAATCTTTTTTTATATAAAGGTTTTATTCTTACTTTTTTGAGCTTATTCGGAAAAACACCATCAACTATGCACAAATTAATTATATGAACTAAGGTGGTACTATTTGTTTTTTTTTTTTCAATTCTATTCTACCGCAGACATGGTAGTCCGCACTGTTATTTGAATGTTTTTATTATTTGATTACGATATTTGTATTTACTATTGTGGTGCTCCCGTGTCGGACACACATTTTCCTTACTTCTAATTATTACTAATAATGTTATTATTTTGTACTTGTCTAGTCTACTCCTATAAACATTTCTATATTAAATACAAAAATATTCCAAGTGCAAACTTTTCAAGTTGTTTATTATTTTTTTTACTATTGTTCAAATTATGCATAATAAAAGTAATCTAAAGCTTATGTCTAGGTGAGTCCATCTATATATATATTTTATTTTTCTTTTTATTTTGTTTTTTTTTTCTTATTTTTATTTTAAGCATGTACTTATATTTTTTTTTTCTTTCTTTTTTATATTTCACACAGGCATTACAATTATTCTCAATTATATCTAATATTCCTATTCTAAAACTTTTTGTACACATCGTTTTTGCATGTGGCTTCTTATGCTATTTAAGTTATATAAGTTACAGGTAGGACCTCATGGCAGCGCGAGCCGACCAGTTCCGATACTTGGCATCCGTTTACGGACATGACGAACGCATCTGCGTCGTTTAGCTCAACCGTATCTTAGGGAACTCTGCGACCAGACGCGCAGCGCCACCATCGATGGGACCTCTACGTGAGTTTGTCAGACTCGTGCTGCCATGAAGTTTTACATTTCTATTTATCTTTGCAGGGTTTACAGACACAGTTATGGTCTAGGCGGGGACAGGAATCCGAATAGGAGTTGGAATGGGGTTTTGTTAATGGTTTTTATTGGGGTTTTCTGACCAGGGATTTCGCCAGCCCAAGCAGAGCATCTACAACGGCTGAGTCTCGATGCTGCATGGCCGTCTTTAAATTGTAATCGACGACCGTTTTAGTCGACGCATCCATTGCTCTCTTTACAAGGCGGCCCGTTGCGTCATCGGTGTCGTCGGAGTAATAGACACAGCTGACAGTATGTCTTGACACCGCCACCACCGCGTGGAAGATGCTGTCGTGGACTTGGAGCCTCCTGGATTTGGTATTTATGATGATAACACTGTCGTAGGTCAGACCCTGAGCTTCGTTTATAGTTAACGTGCGCGACCCTTCACCGGACACTTGCCTGTGCTGTCTGTGTGAGTGCTGTGTGTGGCATGTTTTGCATCGTTGCTGTTTGTGTGGTGGTTGCAGTGATTGTTTGTGTGGTGGTTGAAGTTGTTGTTTGCGTGGACGCGACTGTTCGAGCAGATGGTGGTCGGTTTCGACTTCGGAAGGAAGCGTCCGTTTTGTTTGCCCCTGCCGCGACGATGGCGACTTTGCTCGCGAATGCCAAGATTAGTGTTCTGGTGGTCGGTCTTCCAATAATGGTGTGGACCGTGGCTACTATTTCTTTAGTAAACTTGAGCACTCTTGTGGAGACTCCATCGTATCCTACAGTAATTTTTTATTTTTTTATTAAAAGTATTTGTGTTTTTAAGACTACAAATTATTTGCATTATGTCGTCAATTGTAGGTTGCATAAATAGAGAATTTAATGATTGATTGTCTATATTTATATTAATTAATGTAATATCAGCTTTAATATTATTCTCAATTGTGTCAATAAAATATATATTTTTTTTTAATTCATATAAACCAGTGCTTGACTGCGATCCCACCTGATGGTAAGCAGCGATGCAATCATTGATGGTAAGGCGCACTAGTTTATTAAGAGCCTATTCACTCTAGCCTTGAAGATACCTAAATCATAGTTGGACAGGAAGACCGCAGCAGGCAAATTGTTCCAGTCCTTCGATGTACGCGGTATAAACGACGAAGCGAAACGCTTAGTCCGGACCGTTGAAGTTTCAACGATGTAAGGGTGGATACTCGCCGTAAGTCGGGTTGTCCGATGGTAGAAAGGAGATGGCGGAATCAAGTCATGCAATTCCCGCGCACACTCTCCAAACTGCTGGACTCCAAAGGCTGGCTACCCTGCGCCTGTGCTCGAGGCTTTGTAGATTGGACTTAACCAAATAAGAGAGAGGCTAACTGGATCCCCAATTAGCCTCTTCGCACGCCTTTGCACTGAGTCCAAAGCTGCTAGATGGCATTTTGCAGCACCAGCCCATATGTGACTGCAGTACTCCACACACACACGATCGGACCTGTGCTTTGTATAACATTAGAAGCTGTCCCGGTGTCAAGTACCGTCGGAGTTTTCTAGCAGCTGCCTTGGCTTTGGACTCAATGAACCGCCCAAAATTGAGGTCTGAGGAAATTTCAACTCCCAAGAGCTGAAGGCGGTCGGTGCACTCCAGAGATACATTCCGAAAAACAGGAGCCAATGCGAACGGGCTCCTTTTGGCGGTGAACAGACACGCTTGTGTTTTGGCGGCGTTGAATCCTACCAGATTGGTTTCGCCCCACTTGGAGACTGCCTGAAGTGAGACACCCGTACGCTCTACCATAGTCTCTCGTTCGGACCGGATTAGCTCTTTACTAGCCCGAGCACCTGGCAGGTATCTCTCTACAACTGTGCTATCTTCTGCATACCCATAGATACCGGGCATTAGCAGATCGTTAATATGCAGCAGGAAAAGAGTTGCAGAGAGAACTGACCCCTGAGGAACTTCGGCATTGGTCGTCATGGGCTCTGATGAGCATCCATCGACAACAACCCGGAGAGACCGTTCACTCGCCCCACATGTGAGTGGTATGTCCCCAGTAGACCGATTGTGGCGAAACCCGAACTGTCGGTCACTGAGGAGATCGTTACCTTCCAGGTATGCCATGAGGCGCGAGTTCAATACACGCTCCATAATCTTGCAGAGTATGGAGGTTATTGAAATCGGCCGATAGTTGGCAGGATCGGCACGACTGCCCTATTTGGGCACAGGTTGCACGTTGGCAAGCTTCCAGGACTTGGGCACTATACCAGTCCTAAATGAGAGGCGATACAAGCGCGTCAATACAGGAGACAACTCGGGCGCACTTGCCTTGAGAACTATTGCTGGTATACCATCTGGTCTACTAGCTTTATTCACGTCTAGACGACACAGTGCTTTCATAACTTCTTTGTTTCTTATGCGAACCGAAATGATCAAAAGCTTCGTTTGCATCCTTAGCTTCATATACTTGTTTAAAAGATAGACAGCTGAGATGTCTTTTAATATTAATTAAATTTTCCATACATATGTCCTGCTTTTTCGTTTTCCAATATTTTAATTTGCAAGTTTTGTGTATTGGTACTTTCAGTATCTGAGATGTATGATCCGAAAGAATTAGATCTACAACTTTACATTTTTTTTCGATAATTGTGAGCAAAATTGTCAATACAGGTTTGACTTTTCAACCTAGTGAGAGTACAAAGCGCTAGTTTTAAATTGTACTTCATAAGAAAATATTCAAGTTCTCGTGTAGTTTTGTTCCTTTTCAAGACATCAATATCAAAATCGCCACACAAGACGATTTTTTCGTTCGAAAATAAACTGACTTTATTTAAAATATAATCTAATTTATCATAAAACACATCATAGTTATTTTTTGGAATTCTATAATTACAAATAATAATAATTTTATAAGCTATTATTTCTACAGCGCAGCATTCAAAGATGCCTGAAACGGATTGTTTTGCTATGTCTGATATTTCTGTTGCAATCCCGCTCTTACGAAAATACCTGTTCCTCCTCTCTTTGTGTTCCTAGAAAAGAAAGCAGCTGGACAAAAATTCGGAATGTGCAATAAATTCTCATAACCCGTTTGTATGAAATGTTCTGTAACACAGAGAACATCTATCACAGTTCTCTTGTCGCTTAATTCTACTAATTTTACAGTCAGTGAATCGGATTTATTAATTAAACCAGCTATGTTCTGGTGTAAAATGTTAAGGTAATTAACGAAAAAACAAAGAATTTTGCTGCTGTGAATTATTAGAAAAATCATGTTGACTATGATTCATTTGAGGGTGGCAGTTCACTTCTGAGTGCGTAGCATTCAAGTTGCTTAAGCTAAGAATCAGGTCTTGTAAATCCGACATAACTGTATTTAAATTACTGTTATTTAGGGTTCCATAGCGTTTGTGGTAAGTATCACAGTCATAAGATAAATTCAGATTTGAGTCAAGTAAATATGCATAGTTATATGTGTTTATATCCAAATAAATTAAATTATTGAATATTTCTACACGGCTTTTATACATTATGTTAACATCTATCATAAATTTAAATGTTGGTAAACAAATTATAAAATTGGTATGACTCAATTCTATTATTTTTTCTCTAACAAACATAACTAATTCCAAATAGTTGTTTGTTTTGCGAAATTCTTCTTCTCCTAAATAAATAACGCAATAGTCCGAGTGCGTAAAGTTTTGCACTTTTCCTTCAATTTTGTCAAGAATTTGTCGCAATCCGCACGTGGGTTTTCTATAATGACAGATTTCATAATTACGTAGATTAGTTCTTTCGGTAATTTTATGTAATCTGTTAGATGTTTCACTGCTTGTTAGACATATTTTGTGTTTTATGGAAGGTTGTTCTATAGTTGTTGCGGCTCGAATATATTGAGTTGAATTAGTTGACCTTAACGTTTGCTTTTAGCTATATTTGTGTTCGCAGGTGGTGAGCTAGCTGTCTTTGTAGTCTTTTTCAATGGTCTCAATAGTCTGTGTTTGTTTCGTCTTCGTATTTTTTTAGGCGTTATTACTTTTGTCTTCGATTTTAGTTTTCCTGGACTGTTAACAATTTTTTTATACATGTCATTTTTTTATTATTTTCTGCATTTAATTTCTTTAAATTACTGTTTTCTATTGATAATAATTCAATTTCTTTATGCGCACTAGATAACTGTGATGTAAGTTTGGCGATCTCTTCTTTTAATATTTTTAGTTGTGGAACGTCTTTGTCGTCGGATATGTCAGGCAAGCTGCTCGTCGTACAGTTTCATGTTTGAGATATGATTGCACTTTCATCATCATTAGGTTCAGATCGTGTGCGAGTCCTTCGGAAAGTAATATTTTCCAAGAAATTCATGTTTAATTGCAATTACAAACTTCAACTTAAATCAAAAATAATTTGTTGCTTACGAGATTTGAACTCGAGTCGTGGAGATTCTTATGTACTATAAGCGGGCATTTCTACCACTCGGCCAGACGGAACGTACTAGAAACGTCGAAATTGATGATCGTATTGTAATAGTGGTACGCATTAATTGATTTAAGTCTGTTTTTTTTCCTCTTTACGGTCAACAGGCGTCTCTAGACATAATTTTAATTTAATAGTTGCTATTTAAATTTTTAGAGGTCTTAGTAACTTAACAAAATTCTTTAGAGGTCTTAGTTCTTGAATGCCATTTAAGATGGCGTTCCGGTGTCGTCATGCAGTTTCAAATAAGAAACGATTTATTTTACGTCAAATTCAAGAAACCACTTATATCTGATTATTTGTAGAATAGTATAATAGTCTTCGTCTACACTATTGAGTCAGAATGTCATAATCTGTCACAATAATAATACGAAAACAAACTTACAAGCGTCCAGTTTCGTAAATATGAAAGTCACTGTACGGGTAAACTATTTTCACTATTAAATTAGTTCTTAGTGCATTGTAACTACTGATAACACTGTCACAGCTGGTTTATATTTCCAGTTTCACTCTTATGTGCATTACACAGTCCGTAATTAAGTTAAACTATTATTTTAAATTATATTAACAGAAGCACAAATCAATGTTATGTTTACTTGCCAAACTACCCGCAAGTTCAATCAACTTTTGACATTGACAAGTTCAAAACGCAGTAAGATAGAATACGTTCAGATCCACATCAGTCAAATGTTGAAAATTTAGTATTTTTGCGTACTTAAACAGTATATAGAATAAAAAAGAATATAATAAATAAATAAATATAGTACACAGACCCAAAATATAGTACAATACTATGCAGGGAAATTGAAAAAATACCCGAAACCTCTTAATCCTGCCTTCATATCATGACCCTAAACAACATTTGTTCTACGACTTTTCAAATTTCGAAGCATTTTTTTCCATACAAAAAAAAATAAACAGTCTAAATTTTGCTTATATCATTTATGCGGTGACCGACGAAAGGCCGCCGCTCGCCCGGCGCGGCTAGATCAAACGGCGCGACACATGCTCTAGAATAGGTACGAATATGCAAAAGGAAGCGAGCGGGCGCACAGCGCGGGGTGACAGTCGCATGAGTGCCTTACTCGTAAGAACACGCGTGCGCGTATACCGCTATCGAAATTCGCGCGTATTAATAAATTAAGTACATACATATTTAGTATTATGTCTTACCATTATACCAACATTGAGTACACGGAGATGAAGCGGATGCTTGCAAGGTGCGATGATAACGTGTCGTTGGCCTGCCGTGAATACGCAATACGTTTTCCTAACTCACGTAGACCATGCTATGAAACAATGTTATCTGCAACACAGCGTCTACGTGATCACGGTCAATTTCGACCTAGGTCCAGTGACCGCGTTCGTCCGCCAACCCATACAATGCGTGATGAAGAAATACTGGACTTCTTTGCAGCAAATCCGTCAGCCAGCATATACGACGCAGCAGCACGATTCAACGTTCCCCAATACTTTGCTTGGAGTGTCATACACAATAAAGGCAAATACCCGTTTCATTTCCAACGTGTTCAAGATATCATATACCCCGACAAACCAGCACGAGTGGCATTTTGCAACTGGTTCCTGTCTGAATGGCCGCTGGTACTGTGGACTGATGAAGCCACGTTTGGTCGAGTCGGGCTTTTCAACCCATACAGTGCGTGAAGAAGAAATACTGGACTTCTTTGCAGCAAATCCGTCAGCCAGCATATACGACGCAGCAGCACGATTCAACGTTCCCCAATACTTTGCTTGGAGTGTCATACACAATAAAGGCAAATACCCGTTTCATTTCCAACGTGTTCAAGATATCATAGACCCCGACAAACCAGCACGAGTGGCATTTTGCAACTGGTTCCTGTCTGAATGGCCGCTGGTACTGTGGACTGATGAAGCCACGTTTGGTCGAGTCGGGCTTTTCAACACTCGGAATGGACACACATGGGCATATGAAAATCCTCACGAAGTATGACCTCATAATTTTCAGCATGACTTTCGAGTTAACGTGTGGGCAGGAATTGTGGGGTCAACAACAAAATACAGGGCCAAGTAATGGCCCTGTATTTCTTGAGCGACTTACTGGAGAAACATATTTAAGGTTTTTAACAGATACCTTGCCCATTTTGTTAGAGGATTTACCGATTGCCGATTTGCGTGATTTTTATTACCAGCAAGATGGGGCTCCGGCACACTATGCTCTTGCAGTTAGAGCAAAGCTGAACGAGGAGTATCCCGAACGATGGATAGGTCGAGGCGGACCTCATGCTTGGCCTCCGAGATCGCCAGACCAATGACTTTTACTTGTGGGGTCATGTTAAAAGTTTTGTGTACAGCGGCGGTGCAGCTGAAAATAGGCAAATGCTAATAACTAAAATTAATGAGGCATTTGACCTGATTCGGAGTAACCCGCAGGTGTTAACTCGGGTTGAAGAACAATCGGTCTTCCGATGTGGTGTTTGTGTTGGATGTGGCGGTGATTATTTTGAACGTTTTGTGCGTGATAACCATCGCCATCCTGTAAATAATAATAATTGTAAATAGAAAACGAATTATTGTAAATAAGCTGATTCCACTTTTGAAATACGCCTACATTAAACAAATAATGATTAAAGTTTATTGACCCTGTAAAGCTGGCGCCATCGCCATACAAGTACCGGCGAGCGAGCGAGACGCTCAATAGTCAACAGGCAACTTAAATTAACTAAGCTCGGTTATGTACTAACTCGCTAAATAAGTAATTATTAGCGGTTTCATATTTTGAATTCAGGGTAGGCGACTCGTCAAATAAGATTGTAGACAATTAATTTCTTGGGACTGAGATCACGCGCTAGCCTCGCTCTCTCGCTCGCTGTGTCACTCGCGTGTGGCTGGGGCATCGGGATCCGATAGGGTGGTTTCACCGACAGCGTTTTTAGAAGTTCTTCGCGTGAAATCACTATGTAAAATGTTTATCTATGTCCATTCTATATTTTTCTTGTAATAAGAAAACTAGCTCATATGAAGCATAGCATAGCATAGTCGGCCTTATAATGTTCCCACTGTTGGGACTCAGGCCTCCTCTCTAGGAGAGGGAATGGGCCGTAATCCACCACGCGGGCCCAGTGCGGATTGGTGGATGTCACATGTCTTCGAATTTTTGGTTCTAGGACATGCCGGTTTTCTCACGATGTTTTCCTTCACCGTTGTGAGAGCAGTTGTGATAAAATAAATTATACTAAGTAATGCGTCTGGCTGGGTTTGAACCCGCGACCTACAACTCGTAAGTCGGGGCCGTTACCACTCGGCCACCACTGCTCGCTCATATGAAGGCACTAGTATAAATATATTTCTCTTAAATATTAATTAAAAAAAAAAGAAATATGTCTGTTTCTCAATAACGGTGGTATGTCCGTCATTAACTTTTAAGCGCATTTACCTCTTTAAATAAGTTGCGATGTAAAGTTTAGTACGTAAATTAAACATTATTATGTTGGTCAATACATAAAGCAACCATATTTAATACTTCCGTTACTTCTGTTATCATGCAGACATCAGGACCATTGTGATAAGGAACGTCCGCGCCAAAAGTGCAATTTCGGTGCATTTTATTAAAATCGATCTATAACGTAAACACGTCTATTATAGCGAACTATCTCCTTACGCACACGGAGGCCCAGTCGTGCTCTTGCGTTCACGCAGTAGTGACGTATCCGATCCTGCTGAGTTTTCGCGCCAATACGTAAGTACTTTTTGAATCTACGAGGGAATACGAAATTATGCAATCTCGGTGGGTTACTGTACGAATGAATGTTATTTTTTTACGTTACGTTTCGCGAGTATGTTAAATGTTATTAGGTACCCTTGGCAATCATACATTTTAAGTGACGAAAGTATAAATAGTTTTGTTTTTATTTAATTTTTTGTTCATATTTCTAAAAGTGTATATGTATGTTTGTTTGTATGTAGGTATGTTTGTCCACGAATTTCTCTGGTAATTTTTTCTTTTTTTTTCTCAAGTCATAATTCAATCCAATCTTCACTGCCATCACTCCGTCGGTAAAGTTATCCGTGTCATGGGTCATGCAAAATATTTTTTTTTGTTAACCGAGCCTGCATTAGAACTGTGCAATATATGTATAAACTCTTTATACTATACCTACTCAATTTTTATTTTAGGTTGGGAAGGCGAAAGGAAAAACAATCAAGAGAAAGACTAAGAAAGAAAAGAATAAAAGATGATCTAGTACTAGGCGAAAAACTAAGAAGAAAAGATAGAGAACGATATAAGAAGAAAAAAGCGTAAGGAAAATTTTTATCGATGGTTGAAATGACTCCACGTGCCCGAAGATTGAAGCAAAAAATAAACAGAGCTAACTTTAAAGCATTTTATGAAAGACGAAAAAGAACCACAAAATTATCACGTGAAGAAAATTTACCATCCAAAAATGTTCCACCTAAAAAAACCAATGACCCTCCTGAAACACAGGGTGACGATATGACAGGCGCGTCATCTCCCACAAGTCCTTCCATTCTAAATCGTTTTCGCTCGCTTAGTCCACAACCAGGACCTTCTCATGATGGAAACTTCAATTCCAACTTTCAACGTTCTCGCAGCATTAGTCCTCATTCAAGCATTTCTCGTTGTCTATGTTCTAAAAACAAAATATTCACTAGTAGTCCCGTTCATTCTTATTTGCCTTCTGGACGAACAACTGCAGCTGTCAGCAGAATTCAAACCCCTGAATCTAAAATATGTCTAAGTAGCCCTTTAACTACTTTGTGTCAAAGTAGCCCTGTATCTACCTTATGTCCAAGCAGCCCTGTATCTACTTTATGTCCAAGTAGCCCAGTACCTTCTTTATCTGATGTGTCTTCCTCTTTGAAGGATTTGGATGCCAGATTCAGAAAATACCAAAGAATAAAAGCAAAGGAGATAATGTCACTTAGAAAAAAAGTAATAAAACTAAAGAGAGAAAAAGACTTATATAGAAAAAGAGCGGAAAGACTGAATAAGATTCTCAGAAGTCCACGTTTAGAAAACAAGATAGTTAAAAAGAAAAAGAAGTCAGGTGAACCAAAGAATAAAAATAAAATTAATGCCCAAGTACGAAACACTGTACAAAAGTTTTATGAAGAAGATGAGAATTTACGTATGTGCCCTGGAAAAAAAGATTGCATAACTAAAAGTCAAGTAAAAAAGCAAAAGAGATATTTAACAGACTCGATAAAAAATTTACATCAAAAATATTTAAATTTAGGCCATCCACCAATAGGCTATACTACATTTTCCAAATTGAGACCATTCTGGATTTTGAAGCCAAACATAAATAACCACAATACATGTCTTTGTCAAATACACGCCAATATGGAACTATTAATAATATCTCATAGAAGGAATAAAATAATAAAAGAGAATACTACCACCGATCTTCTAAAAAATATATGTTGTGATAAGGACAATGTAAAGTGCCTAGAAAGAAAATGTGTATCGTGCAGAGACAAAGTTGTAAACTACCAGGAATTTAGTAATCAGACTAATATAACTTATTGGGCATGGCAACAACAAGCTAGAGTGTATACTAAAGATAATGTGGAAAAAACTACTAAAACCGTTACAAAGATTAGTCATTCAGATAAGCCACTGGCAGTGATAAAAAAATTTAAAATTAGAAAAATTAGAAAAGTCGTTTCTCAAACACTGTGCTAACTTAAAAAAACAATATCAGGCTGTCAAAGAAATAAAGGACAATATGACTGAAAGTCAGTGTTTAATACATATAGACTTCAGCGAAAATTATGGGACGAAATATAATGAAGAGGTACAGTCTGCACATTGGAGTAAGAACCAGATCACATTACATACTGTCGTGATTTATTATCATGGCAGTCAAATTTATAAAACAGAAGCTTTTTGCACAATCAGTGCTTCTTTACGCCACGACGCTGCTGCAGTATGGGCTCATTTAGTCCCAATATTAAGAGAAATAGAAACAAACGCTCCTATGGTACGTACACTTCACATAGTGTCAGACTCACCTTCTGCACAATATCGGAACAAGAAAATATTGTACATTATTTCTCAGTTGAGTTCACACTGTCCACAATTAAACGAAATTATATGGCATTACACTGAATGCGGCCATGGTAAAGGAGCACCGGACGGTGTCGGTGGAGTGTTAAAAAAAACTGCTGACCAGCTGGTTGCGTATGGAAAAGACATCGCCGACCTCGACACTTTAGTTCAGAACCTCAGAACTTCAGTTAAAGGTGTGAAAATAGAAGTAGTAGAAGATTACAAAATAACCGAAAAAGACTGGCTTCTTCCTGACCAATTAAAAACGTTTCTAGGTACTTTGAAGGTTCACCAAATAGTTTGGATGAAAGAAGTGCCACGACGGTTAGCTTTGCGATCATTGTCTTGTACACATCCTGACTGTTTGATTAAAGCAACAATTTGTCCTCATGGAAAACATTTAGGATTCCATAATCTTGCCTGCAATGATAACTCGCAATCACGAGACCAAAAAGATTATAAAAGACCATAATTATTTGCTGAATTATTAATTAAGCTGATCCCCGCATTAACGCCGGCGTTCACGCGCCATTGTCTTACTATTGTGTCTCTAATTACGCACTCAAAAGGTTAAACGAAGATCTCATCATAACTTCTTTTTTTTTAGTATTACCCTCAACATGGATCACATTTAGCAGTAGGAACGTTAATTTAGTAAATCTGCTAAATGTGGTCATGATTCATGTCAAAAGACACAGTATCGAATATAGACAAATAAATGTATTTTTTACACCTACTATACCCACCTCTGCAGCCGCTACATAATGTTGCCAACGGTAAAGTTGTTCTTTGTTCAATAACTGTCATGGTGCATTACAAACATCCATTTTGATGTGATGTTGCAATTTCGGTGTAAGATTTGCAATTTCGGTGTAAGATTCGCAATTTCGGTGTAAAATTTTCAATTTCGGTGGGTTGTTAATTTCGGTGGCCGTCATATTTTCAAAACAACTACGGTTATTTATTTCCTACTAAAATAACTAGAATACTAATGTGTTCTAGAATAAAATAAGTTTATTTTTTTATCAAAAAACCTACAAATAAAAAATACCACCGAAATTAGCAAAAAATTGTGCCTGCGTGAAATTACCCGATAGATTTGTTTTTGTAATGATTGACATCTGCTATTTAATACTGCTTACATTTTATTTTTTAATGTAGCCAGTCCTAAGCCTGGCAAAGTATGAAGGGAAAGTGGAATTAAAATTATTGACCGGTAGTTACCAATTTACCACAATAACAAAACTAAAGGGAATCTTGAAATGTACCTGATGAGACTACTTTCAAAAATATGTTTTTTTTACGTGACAGATAGCCCATAGAACGAACGCAACCGTAATATACTATTTTTAGAATATTTTAATTTTTTTAACTGGAAATACTTTTCGAAATATGGCTACCTTGAGCTGATATGTCAATGTCAAAGTTCAGTGACGTGAAAAAGTGCTAAAAAACGGTTGAGTTTTGGTTGCTTCTGAGAATAAAACTTAAAATTGTTCAACAAAAAATCCCGTAAGTAGATTATGTTTCCATCTTATATGAAATAACTACTTTAGCGATGTTTTTTGTTGCTTTTATGCGTACAATATTGATCCACAACGTCAAAATCTTCGAATTACTAAGTGGGAAAATTATTCCCTTTGCCCGATTGAGTTTTATGATTTCATTCTTATTATACAGGGTGGCCCAAAAGTCGTGGATCAAACGCAACTACGGGTTAGATGGGGTCATCAGCTGCAAAAAGTTGTTCTACGGGAGGTCCTTAAGGTCAACCCCTGCAGAGTTATAATTTATTTTGTGTTTTTATGGGAAATATGACTTTTTTAACTAATTGTTATTAAAATTCGAAAAAATCTACATCCTGTATCTTTTTTATAATTTTTACTAGATTGGTACTGATGAGTCCTTGCGTTAGACATGCAATTTATGGTTGTTTATTGGGTGTGTTGAAGATAATATTAAGTTTTACGATTTATTTTTTTCTCAAATCATAACTTTTTATTTACTTCGGACCCCACTGTGAAAAAAAAAATACTCTACCGAAAAGTGACCCTGTATTACAAGTTTTGGCGCATTTAATAGAGATTCTGAAAAGGTATTACACATGGCCATGAGTGGCTCTAATATCTTTCTAGGACGAAAAAACAAAACAACGATTGTGAAATAATTGTTTTATTAAGCAAAACATTTTACAATAAATGCTCAAAATTCCTGCCTCTGACCATAATACATAATCTGCACCGCCTAATAAAATTCCTACGTAACCTACGGAATGCACCTCTGTTGTTAGTAACTTGTACCCTAGCAAATTCGAGCTTTTGTCGTAGTTCTTGTTCGCTATTTTTCTCTCCTTGGTAAACTATTTCTTTAAAATAGCCCCAAAGAAAAAAATCTAATGGATTTAACCTAACCGAGTTTTATGGTTCCCACCCCGGTCGCCCGATTTAAATCCAACTGACATACAAGTCATAGATAAAATACAAATAGGGATAGAACGCTGAAATTTGAACGTAAGCTTCTCAAAAGATGTAGATGTGATACTTACATGTTATAATTTATTTGTAGGATTCAAACGCCATAAATAAGAAAAGAAAGTTAGGGAAACGGGAGTTACAAAATATCATAAACAACCTATCCGATTTATCCGATCTTGACTCAGACGATGATACCTATTACCAAACAGCCCCTGTAAGCAGCCCGGCAGATAACCTGAATGAGCCTCAAGATGTTATTGTGGAAAGGCGTCTGGAAGAGCTGTTTGGTATTTATGATAACTTGGAAGAAACTATTGAAAGCCAAGAAAGATATTCAGTAGAGTCTCTCACAAATATTTTAGAAACAAATAGTCCTATTTGTAGTGTGGGTGAGACAACAGGACAATATGATGTTCTTCCAACAGAGGAAATAAATATATGAACACATTGAGACTTATGAAGAAAGCTTTTTTTTGGATTTCACCCAACGAGAAACTGAAATGGAGCAATGCTTAGATGAGATCCGTGAAGAACACTCTCACTATACTCCAATTCTGACAGATGACTTAAGTGCAGGACCTTCAAGCAGTAATGTAATTGTAACAGAACTGGATCGACGCTCAAGGCCAAGCAGAACCATCAATACAGTAAGACAACCAAGGGAGTGGAAAATTGAGACAGAGATACACAATGTTCCAGAATTTACCAATTCAATTCAACCACAATTAACATATAATCATAAAACTCGGCCTATCGATGTTTTTGAAAAGTTTTTTCCAGAATATTTAGTACAAGTTCTAGTGGAACAAACAAATAGATATGCGATTCAGCAAAACAGCAGTAATTTTACACCAGTATCATCAGAGAAAATGAAAGCTTACCTTGGAATATTAATTATGATGGGGTTAAACCCATTGCCTGATATGGAGCTATATTGGTCTAATGACCCTTTTTACAATAATGCAGAAATTTCAAAAATTATGCCTATCAAAAGATTTTAAAAAATTACTGCAAATTTACACATAAACGACAATGAAAAAGAACCAAATAGGAACTGACCGGAATATGATAAAATGTACAAGTTGATACCAATGATACAAGAGCTTAATAAAGTGTTCCAGCAGGAAACAGCTAATTCAAGTAAACAATCAATAGACGAATGCATGGTGAAATTTAAAGGAAGATCATCTTTAAAGCAGTATTTGCCGAAGAAACCAATCAAACGTGGCTTCAAAATCTGGGCACGTTGTGATTCTGTAACCGGCTACCTGTATCAGTTCGAAATTTACACAGGAAAAGGGGACAGTATGGAAGACGAGGGACTGGGCTACAATGTGGTTATAAAGCTGTCAACCGGCCTTCCTGAGAATACTCTGCTAGCGTTTGATATTTTTTTCACTAGCTGTAACCTAATGGAAGATTTGTACAGAAAAAATTTTTTTGCCGTTGGCACGGTTAGAGTAAATAGAAAAGATCTCTAGGATATTGTAAAAAAGTCTCAACCAAAACATCTAAGACTTGAAAAGAACCAATTTGCAGCTGTAACTGCTAAAGCAATTACAGCAATCAAGTGGCTTGATACAAGGGATGTCAATACTCTTACAACAGCCTACCATCCAACTGACACAGTATTTGTAAAGAGAACTCAGAAAGATGGTACTAAAAATGAAGTTCTCATCCCCACAGCTATCGCTCAGTATACGCTCACCATGGGAGGCGTCGATCATTTTGATCATTTCAGATCGTCATATCCGATTAATAGAAAATGCAGGAAATTCTGGATAAGACTGTTTTTCTTTATGTTTGATGCATCAATCATAAACAGCTACATAACCTACAATACTGTGCATGTAGTAAGTACGCATTCTCATAGAGATTTCAGATTGCGATTGGCTCGTGAGCTGATTTCAAATTACTCAAACAAGAGAACTCGCCAAGTTGTTTTCAAAAACAAAAAGGGCTCTAACTTCGGCGTACCAGATGAGATCCGCTTGCTCAATGTCGGCATCCATCTTCCAGAGGAAGGAAATACTTAGAAAAGAAAGAAGAGAAAAGGACAAAGATATTATGTTCTACATGCCAAGTTGCACTATGAGCAAAGAAATGTTTTAAATTATATCATGAGGCTTCTCCTCAAGAATAGTTGTATTCTTGTAATAAAAATGTGATTGCCATACCGCTTTTTATTTAGCATGCATGACAACATTTATGTAAATAAAATAAAAGTTCATAACCAACTTCATTAGAAAAAAAAATTCTTTATAAAAGTAACAATTGAAATCAGGGAAAATACTAGTATCTGGATAACAACAAAACTAGGGCAAAAGTTCGTATCCTAAACAGGCAAAGGAATTATTTTCCCACTTCGAGACATAGTGCACATACATAATCGGGCAAGGGGACATTATTTCCCACCCAAAAAAGGGGGGAAAAACAACACTCCCCCTTTTTAAATTAATTTTTTAAATTATGCAGTATCAATTTACCCTATTTCCACTCTAACTTACTTTCTAGCTTTAACACAGGCTCGCGCCTTATTAAGGGATAACGATAAGAAAAAACACGAACAAAATCTCATTCCTAAATAATAATTCCGGATGTTCGACATTCGATCGATCGTAATGTAGGTATGAATTATTGAACTTATCCTAAGCTCGCTCATTTCTAACTAAATCCACCAGCTCGCTAGATCCTGAGCACGGCGCAGAGTTTCAGAGTTGACAGGAGGCAAAAAAGTGGGGTCCTGGACACATTCCTCACGCAGCATTGTAAACACGTTTACAATACGATTTTTCATTTCAATTCAGAACAACAAATACACACACACAGACAAGACACTCAGAGAAAAGATTGTTATTCTGATAACTTATCAATTCGAATTTACGACTAACAGACACAGTCCACATCATAGAAATATGTGGTCCACATCGTTTTGCGATAAACATAAAAACCGAACTGACAAAAATCTTTTAAAATCAGCCTAAGGCACTGCGAGCGGTTTCGATTTTGTCGAGCGCTCTCGTAGATATAAAGCTCGTTGACCTCAAACGTGAACTTTTGCGAGTCAGCTGTTTGAAGTTTTATTTACACTGTTTTTTTTTTTTTGTTAAATAAGTGAACTTATTGTTTTTTAATTAAAAATCTCATTGGGTTAGGTACCTTCCACCAGATATAGGTATGGCCTGTACCGCTTGTTCACAGCAATACAATCCTTAGCGTGCACTTCCGCTTACTGTACCCTTCTATTAAAAATAATAATTTTACTTCGCGCCGAAACTGAAATGCAATTCTATTATTTTATCACATATGTAGTAATATTTTCTTTACGGGTTAAAGGATCGCAAGTTTAGATATTTAGAAAAATATAATCAATGTATCCTGGTAACACCATCGCGTCTAGATGTCACTTATTTTTTTTGCGGTAAAAGTTTCGCATGTAAAAAACTTTATCCTATCTAATTATTCATTTAAAATACATGGAATAGTATTTTTTTAGCAATTTAACAAAATCCCCAGTGATACATCTTATTATTCATTTATAATACATGAAATAGTTCCTTCTTTAGCAAAATTAACAAAATTCCAAGTTCGATAACCTACAAAGTGTATTGTGCAATAACGAATTTCAGTGTCAAAGTCAAGCCTTGAATCTACAATCACACAGGATGAAGAACCTTTTCCGATATCCAGCAAAAGCCAAAGCACTAAGTGATCATAGCGAGTACTGCATCTCAGACTTTCGAGTCGAAACCTTGCTCAATCTTCAATCAGGGTACGAGATACCATTAGCGACGTTATTTTCACGCGCTAACTGATTGGAAGCTACCAGACTAGTATGCGATACTCTTAGCGGCGTTATTCTACGTTGCTAATCTGAAAAAGCCCCTGAAACCTGTCACCGAGGACGCGATCCTCATCGGGCAATAGCAGAAGCACTAAGTGATCATAGCGAGTACTGTATTTCAGACTTGTGAGTCGAAACCTTGTTCAATCTTTAATCAAGGTACGAGATACCATTAGCGACGTTATTTTCACGCGCTAACAGATTGTAAGTTACCAGACTAGTACGCGATACTCTTAGCGGCGTTATTCTACGTTGCTAATCTGGTATGCATTTGTTATAGCAGGTGAGTCCCATTCATTTATAATCCAAAGAACAAAAATTGGCAAAAAGACTAAGTACGACGTGCCCCATTTTATCAGTGCCTATAAAGGTCACGAGAAGGCCAAGTTCATACTACCCATCTGTGTATTATTAATTCGTGTAAAAACAGTACACCACCTATGTGTAGATCGCTACAAAACATTCAAACTCTTTTAGCAAATACGAGATATTCCAAACCACCATAAGGTGGCAAGTTATACTGCCTAATATGTAAATTATAAACTTTCCAAAGTAATGCTAAAGAATACGAGAAATTCCAAACTGTCATAAGTTAATCCAATGTACCTACCCGGATTGCCGGTAGATACCCACCTGTGTCCAGTTGTTGGACTAGAAGCCAACCCAAAACCATAGGAGAAGACAAGGCAGAATTATTGACACCCTTACCGGCTACAATGCTGGTGGAAAATACTGCCATAGTGCGAGCATGACGGTGACCGATTATCAAACCTATTTTTTGCTGAGTTAAATAGTAAAGACCTATTCAATAGAAATATTATTATTTCCTTATGGTTATGTTGTACACTGACCTGCAATATATTCAAAATAATAAAACAAAAATAAACCATCGAACACGAGGTGTTCACAATGATATATATCGAAGCACTAAGTGACATGAATACTTCATCAACAATTTACAAATGATATGATCACTTATAGTAACAAATATCAGTAAGTGTTGATTATGATATGACTCCATGTAATAATATCTATGGAAAATCTTGATATAATTTAAACGGATTAAATTCATCATTCCACATCCTTAGTATTTAAGCTTATAGTAAAAACCTTGCTCAAACAGCATGTAAGCTAACTTTTAAGAGGAACCAAATCCTAAGGAAATCGCAGGTTAAGTCCAGTGGACACCAGCAGTCTTGAACCAAGGTTCAAAAGTTTCAATACCAGAATTACGGGAACTCCTCACAGGCTCGAAGAACCCGTGCACCAGCACCTTAGAATACTTGATGTATGACACCAATGCCACAACTGGTGTGGCCACCCGCTGGGCTAAGCAGTTTAAGGAAGCTACCATTGATTTTAAGAAGTAACTTCTCACTGTTGAAAACAGAAGTGAATAATATTGACGGGCAAAACCACCAGCCCTACTTACTTATAATCACCCCAAGGGATTAAGTCAGCAATAAACTTATAATGAAATACAACAACTAAATAATGAAATATGTGTTGATATATTTGTAAACAGTTGTTAGAACAAAATGGTATGAGGTATCTACCTTACTTAATGTCTAAATCACTCAATAAACTAAAAATTCTATATAAATGAATGTCAAATTACACAAGCCGTGTACGCCTGCTATTGACATAATTGCACAGAACTAAACTAAGTTTGATTACCTAAATTCAAATCTTTTGTAAATACCTAAGTGGTTGGTGCTCCTAATAAATAAATAAACAGACCCCCTATCAACATATAATGTTGAAATAAACAGAGAAATCTTTGTTGTAACAAAACAGAAATAACAAGATTCAGATTCAATTTGATCTGCACCGGTATAACATTTCCAGTAGAAATTGTCTTACATTGACAATATTTTCTGTGTTCAAAACAAATATTATATGGAAGGAAATTGCCTTATTATAAAGAATACCTAGGAACAAGCTTCCCATGACTAGACAACTAACCTTGTCATAGAAACATTACTTCTAATGCATTTGGCACATAAGAACTCTCATACCACAAAACACAAAAAGTGTGCACCAAAACAACTTGTTTCACCAAGGACTCACTTCTATGACAATCAAAAAATCTCACTGTGCTTAATAGAAAAAATCACTTTGCAGTATACATGACTCCTGAACTTAAAAATTAAACATTAAAGTAGACAACTATCTACCACTTGAAAGAGAAAATATGTAATGTTAGATTTTATGTTAGATCATTCAGACATTCCCAAAACATACATAGCATACCCACCAATTTTAAAACAAAAATATTTTACTGAACACAGTGTAATATCATGCTTAAAAGCCTATAATATATGTATCCTATAAGTCATATGGTGAAATTGTGGCTTCTCTCTTACTATTGTTTACTTTATTAGGTTGTCACTTTCAAACGGTGTCAGAAATGCAATAGACAACTTAGACAACTTTGTCTACGGTGCAGCTAATACCCGGTCCACACATGACCTACAGTAAAACTAGTCTTTTGTTTGGTTGATACTTTTAAATTTATTTCGTGTTTATCCAGGTAGAATAAATATATCTTATCTCCTCTTTATTCTCTAAAATAGCTAAGTGGGACTGAATGCTCAAAATACACTTACTTAATTGAGGCAATGAATTACCCCATTTGAATTGCTAGTATCATCAAAACTATAAGTACTTAACTTACCAATACAAAATTAAAATTGCATTGAAACAAAAAGGAACAGGTCCTCCCCAGGTCCCAGGTGAAAGGTCAGTGACCATACAACTTCTCTAGGTATCTAGTCCCTAGCAGGAAGTTCATTCCATCGTCATTACATAAACCCCTCCCTCAAGAAACAAAGTTTCTCGTTACATATAACATAAACTGTGACACAAAAATACTACTATAATGACAGAGAAAGACAATCGCATTAACTTCCATTTCGGGTGGCACAAATAAATGACATAGAATGGCCTTCATAAGTATGAAATAATTTTATTTACATATATTTAGATAGACCCATAAGAATATACATACAGGTATATACAAGTATACACATACATGCTGAAACAAATGTTAGTATACTAGCTGTATCATGCAGTAGAAAACAAATAATAATAATAATTTAATATAATAATATATAATTACGCCACGGTAACCCTTTCGGACAAATTCCGCAACCCTGGCAGGAGACACACTTATCAACAAGACTAAGTAGTTCATCAAAACAACTGTTTTAAGTAATGTAGGTACTTCATCCATCTGTTGATATTGAAGAATGACGCTTTGTTATGTAGGTACTCATTAGCGTAGAACAATGCGATGAAATATTCAGGGGTCAATGTACTACTTGTATGTTGCCTACATTTATTATTTTACTCGATTTTGTTTGCTTGCACTTAATAATCGCCAATAATTGAGCAAATCAGCTGTAGGTACGGTACATACCTTGTTAAACGCAAGTCGACAAGGTCCATTAACATGCGCGCGGCGCGGGCACCCCTTTATGTTAGCTATCAAAATGGGTACGCGCGCGCGCGTAGTATACGCAAATTTTACAGACGTCAAATAAATGAAAACAAATTGTTTTTGGCGTTGTTTAGTTGAGGTCAAAGTCGTAGACCAAATATTGTTCAGGGTCATGATACGAAATCAGGATTAAAAGGTTTTGGGTATTTTTTCAATTTCCCTGTATATTATAGTACGGTTGGCAACCCTAAGTGCAACCGATCGTTCTGAGGGTTCTTAATACAGTTTTTAATTAGTTGTAGTTACGGTTAGGGAATCCAATCCCGCATGCCCGCGGGATTGAATTTATCAATGCCGTGGATCCCGCGGGATTTGCAAAACAAAAAACCGAACCGGGCCCTGGCTCAGGTCATGGTCCGGAGCGAGAGGGAAAGGAAGGCGGTTGCGGTTGCCTCCTTCTGCGAAGTAAGCGGCCGTATGCCTGAGGGAACAGACATCCTCACGCCTCAACCGCCGCGACCGTGATCTCCGACTACCAGTCACGGTAAGTTCGAGCTTGCGGACGACGCACAATATCTGCGCGCTCGCCGTCCTGCAGTCCGGTAACCGTCTGGGCCGAGAGTAACCGATAACACGTCGCCAGAATAACATCGCCTCCGCGTTAAAAATTCATTAAAATTCAACGCGTTAAGTGCACAAAAAGGTTAACAGTGGAATTGTGGAGTGTTAATTTACCAGGATACGTGTGGGCAAGTGTCTGGTTCTTCTGGTTGCGGAGCAGTAAGCCTGGAAATTTTGTGGGGAATATCTCAGCCAAAGTCTGTGCTATTGTTGTGCAAATATTACATCTAAATGACGTTGCAGAGACCTATCCAGAGACACCAAGAACACCAAAATCGGAGCATGGGATTGGGAGCTGTTAGTACGTAAAAAACGTCAAACACGTGGTTTTTTGCCAAGTTAACCTCACTTCGGCCCCACGTGTTTTTTGCGACACGAGGCGTGACGTCGAAACAGCCAATCAAGCCCTTACTGAAGACTCCGTTGCCGGACGAGGAATCTGCCTGTAGACCAGCCATCAGCGTGACGATTCCGCGGCTCATCATCAGATTAGCCCGAGGGAACTCCTTAACGACTGGTCCTATTCTCTCCGAGTTTGGACTCATCTGACTTGGAACTCCAGGACCTTTCCACAGGGATCTCTTCCCATCCCCCATCCCCATCAGCATCCCCCCTAACTTCACCACCCTCGGCAACTTAACCCCATTAAGTCTCACCACGAGACTCCCCCCCCCCAACCAACCCATCAGGGCAACCTCACCCCCCGCGGCCTAACTTCGTTCCCGTTGGAGCTAGGGTAGCCGAGTTTGGGTTCATTTGAAAGAGCTCAGAAAGTTCTTCAATTTGGCCCCAACGGAATCCCAAAACTCGTGACCTATACACGCAGCGATCCAGCAGCAGCACTTCAGAATTTCGTTGGAGACTACCACTAGTGCGCACCTAGGGCTCAGAACATCGAGCTCTAGCAGTTGTCGGGCTCCTCATCGGACAGCAGTCGCCGACCACCAGCGACGGAAGATTCCGTGAGTCCACCTCAGTAAAAAAATAAATAAATAAATATACAGGCTGGCCCAAAAGTCGTGGATCAAACGCAACTACGGGTTAGATGGGGTCATCAGCTGCAAAAAGTTGTTCTACGGGAGGTCCTTAAGGTCAACCCCTGCAGAGTTATAATTTATTTTGTGTTTTTATGGGAAATATGACTATTTTTAACTAATTGTTATTAAAATTCGAAAAAATCTACATCCTGTATCTTTTTTATAATTTTTACTAGATTGGTACTGATGAGTCCTTGCGTTAGACATGCAATTTATGGTTGTTTATTGGGTGTGTTGAAGATAATATTAAGTTTTACGATTTATTTTTTTCTCAAATCATAACTTTTTATTTACTTCGGACCCCACTGTGAAAAAAAAATACTCTACCGAAAAGTGACCCTGTATTACAAGTTTTGGCGCATTTAATAGGGATTCTGAAAAGGTATTACACATGGCCATGAGTGGCTCTAATATCTTTCTAGGACGAAAAAACAAAACAACGATTGTGAAATAATTGTTTTATTAAGCAAAACATTTTACAATAAATGCTCAAAATTCCTGCCTCTGACAATAATACATAATCTGCACCGCCTAATAAAATTCCTACGTAACCTACGGAATGCACCTCTGTTGTTAGTAACTTGTACCCTAGCAAATTCGAGCTTTTGTCGTAGTTCTTGTTCGCTATTGTTCTCTCCTTGGTAAACTATTTCTTTAAAATAGCCCCAAAGAAAAAAATCTAATGGATTGCCTAACCGAGTTTTATGGTTCCCACCCCGGTCGCCCGATTTAAATCCATTAGATTTTTTTCTTTGGGGCTATTTTAAAGAAATAGTTTACCAAGGAGAGAACAATAGCGAACAAGAACTACGACAAAAGCTCGAATTTGCTAGGGTACAAGTTACTAACAACAGAGGTGCATTCCGTAGGTTACGTAGGAATTTTATTAGGCGGTGCAGATTATGTATTATGGTCAGAGGCAGGAATTTTAAGCATTTATTGTAAAATGTTTTGCTTAATAAAACAATTATTTCACAATCGTTGTTTTGTTTTTTCGTCCTAGAAAGATATTAGAGCCACTCATGGCCATGTGTAATACCTTTTCAGAATCCCTATTAAATGCGCCAAAACTTGTAATACAGGGTCACTTTTCGGTAGAGTATTTTTTTTTCACAGTGGGGTCCGAAGTAAATAAAAAGTTATGATTTGAGAAAAAAATAAATCGTAAAACTTAATATTATCTTCAACACACCCAATAAACAACCATAAATTGCATGTCTAACGCAAGGACTCATCAGTACCAATCTAGTAAAAATTATAAAAAAGATACAGGATGTAGATTTTTTCGAATTTTAATAACAATTAGTTAAAAAAAGTCATATTTCCCATAAAAACACAAAATAAATTATAACTCTGCAGGGGTTGACCTTAAGGACCTCCCGTAGAACAACTTTTTGCAGCTGATGACCCCATCTAACCCGTAGTTGCGTTTGATCCACGACTTTTGGGCCACCCTGTATATATAATTGTTTTCTAATAAGTAACCATTATACTCGTAACTAGATATAGAAGTAGAAATAAGGTGTAAATTAGTAATAATAGTTCTGTGCCTTGACTCTATCCATTTTCTTCCCCTTATTAATATACATACAAAATATTATTCTTTCGTTACCTCTGTATCCAATAATTATACTTAGCTACATTGTCCGTGGATAAGCATAATTATTGGCACTACAACAACAATAAAATAAAACAAAATGTCGTCACAGCAGTCCACCATATCTGCTTCCCGTAAAACAACCGCGGGAGTCTCCACTAACCTCCGGAAAAAGCTATTGAGGAACACTGCCAAATCTGCGGTGTCCGAAAAGGCGGCGCAACCATCGGAGCCGCCCCGGTATTCTGCCCCGATTCCCAAGGCGTCGTCGGAGCCACAGGCAGCAGGCTCAGATGTGTCGGCATGTACGACACACATCTCGGACACGACATTATCGGGACCCGAGATGCGAGAGGGAATCCCCTGCAGAGTTTCGGAGACGGTAATCAACTGGGAGCAGTGTGGAATTCCCCCCCCCCCCGCCAAATCATCTCAGACGATGAGAGCTCGGTGGCCTCTTCGGCAAGTCACTTAAACAGACTTGAGCGTCAGAGTCTTCTGTACCGAACTCCAAGAAGGGGTACAGGTGTACAGATGGATGCCACGAGAGATGCAAACGACCTGCTTCAGACGGGGAAAGACGCCTTAGAGTCGGCAGGGAACTTGAAGCGAGAATGTAAGGTCACCGCCCATGAGTGCCTCCAGGGTCTCTACGAAACAGTTCTGTCTTTGGCGGACTCGCGGGCACGTCATAAATTCAACCTCGAGAAGAAGCGCTCTCGACATACACAAGAGCTTGTGCGGGTCGAGAGAGCTCACATTCGAGATGTTATGACTTTAAAAACGGAACTCTTGCTCATGTGAACTGACCTGTCAGAGACAAAGAAAGAGGCAAAGGGTATCCGCGACTGGCTAGGCCACGAGACTCTTGAAGCTTTCAAGAGTCTAAAGGAGGTAAGGGAGGAAGTCAAGCTGGCGAGCTTGAAGAACTCCAAGGAGCACGAACAGACCAGGCTGGACATTGTAAAGACACCTGGGGATCCTAAAGGGGAACTCCTGAGTGGGGGATTGTCCCGCCTGGAGTCACACATTACCAGCATCTCAAACCAGCTGGACGTGCTCCGTCAAGAAATGGAGAAACTGAAGCCTGACCCTACCCAGCCAGGACCGGACCTAAGCCAGGCGTCTGAGGCGGGAAAAGACATCTTGACAAATACCCGGTTTGACGAAGAGATGGGAAGAGTGCGGTTGCAGATCCAAGAGATGCTGAGTAAACTCGCTCTCCCCCCACCACCAACACAGTCACGAGAAGATTTTCACAAACACCTCAAACCCATTGCGGAAAGGCTGGACTTGGTCTCGGCGGATATCCGAGTCCTGCGGGATAAAGAACCCCCCGTTCAGGCCATGGCAGCTCCAAACCTGGATGCAGAATTGGCGGTCGAGGAGGTCAAAAAGCACCTCCAAAACATTGAGAAAGGGGTAGCAGACTTGGCCAAAGTAGATAGACCGCCACAACAACTACAAGGCCCAAAAAACCTTTGCTCAGGTTGCAAGTACACCAAAACCCCCTCTAAGCCAAACCAATTACTGCCGAATCACACCCTGATCGTCTCGTCGACGGATCCCAAACACACTGGGGACAACGTTATCGAGAGGATCAGGACCGCCCTGGATCTCAAGACGACCGGAGCCAAGGTGGACGCCGTCAGGAAGGCCCGAAATCAGGAGGTAGTCCTGAGGTGCGCCAGCAAAACCGACTTGAATCTGGTCAGGGACCAGTTCAAGAAAAACGGAGGGCTCAAGGTCCAGGAGTCAAGGCCCCAAAACCCCTTAATCTGTGTAAAGGGGGTTCTGTCCAGCTACAGTGATGGGGAGATCGTCGATCTCCTATTAGCGCAAAACAAGCATCTTCTGAAAGACGTCACTGTGGGTGAACAGACGGCCAGGAAGCGCGCTTCCTGTATCGCACGATACAGGAAGCGCGCGAGAAATCCCCACGAGTGCCACCCGGTGTTGGAACTCTCACCAAAAATGTGGCTTATCTTCACCCAAGCCCAGAGAGTGCACGTGGGCATCAAGCGGTGCTCTGTTGTTGATCAGTCTCCACTTGTTCAGTGCACAAAGTGCCTCGGATACGGACACAACAGGTCCATATGCGGGGCGGCAAAGGAGTCATGCTTATTTTGTCTTGACTGTCAGAACAGAGCTGAAGATAAGGAGCCCACGTGTATAAACTGCAAGGGGGCACAGAAAAAAGGAAGCGACCTGGCACACACCGCGTTCAGCGAAGTCTGCCAGGAACGCCAAAAGTGGGACGGGATAGCACGGTCGCGCGTTTCCTATTGCTAAGGGCGACCAGGAAAACCACCAACAAAGTCCCCCTCAACATTCACAAAGATCGACAGCAAGATTGAAATTCATCCAAGTCAATCTCCAGCGCTCCAAGCTGGCCACGGATGAACTCCATCTGACGGCTCAGGCAAAGGGAATCTCTGTGGCACTTGTTCAAGAACCTTACGTGGGAAGAACAAGTGTAATGAAAAAAAGTTATCCAGTGCAGCCTTAACCGCCAAAAACCAGTGAAAGCGGCAATAGTGATCTTAGGGAACAGTTTGGAAGTCATTCATGACCCCCAACTTGTAACTGAGAACATTGCGGCTGTTCAGTTGAAGGTGGGCCAGCTTAGTCTTGGAGTGCTGTCGGTCTACTTTGAGGGAGATCAAGAATTAAACCCATACCTTTCCGCATTACAACACACTACAAACAAACTACACACAAACAACATCCTGGTGGGAGTATGGAGGTGACGTAAATGCCTGGAGCCAATGGTAGGGCAGCGTTTCCGAAAACCATCGGGGGGCTGAGTACTGTTCCTTTCTCCACGAGCGGGATTTCCAGATCCTAAATTCGGGTCAAACACCGACTTTCGAGATTTACAGGGGCGACAGGTGGTGCACAAACATAGTAGATGTAACCGCATGCAGTCTGTCGTTGCTGGGAGAAATGGAGGAGTGGCGAGTAGAAAGAGGTTTAACCTCATCCAACCACAATGCAATCACCTTCTCGATGCGCTTAGAGAAAGCTTTGGAACCCCTAAGGCCAGTCTCGACGCGCATCTATAATACCAAGAAGGCAAAGTGGTCGGAGTTCTGCACGCACTTTAAGACCAACCTGGCCGAAAAACAAATAACAAAGGCCAGGATCTCGAACGCCCCGGGCCTAGAAGATCTGGAAAAAATTCTTACAGGATATATCGTCCCCGTATTTGGAAAACTAAATAACTTCGTTTTTGGCGATTTTGTCTTTTCCCTATTTTTAAATAATCCAAAACATGACGCATGTTTGAGTCTTACAGGAATTTACTTATCTTATTCCGTTCCAAAAATATAGCTTTTTGTCGTTCAGATGGAATAATGCATATCTTCAAACTAATTCTAATTTTTTGAAGGAAAAATAAACAACTCAATAAATAAATCAATAACTGTGGTCAATGATTAGTTAAATTTTTAATAAATTAAATAAAATAAGTTGTTGATTTTTTCTTCAATTTACAAATTCTATCATAAAACTAACAAAGTTCTAGGAAAACTAAATAACTCTACTTATTTAATTTTGCTACTCAGAATTCTGTCAAAACGTACATTACTTTATAAACACTTGATGTTATCTATTTCTTCTACAACTGGATAATTATTAATAACAAGATGATAGGCAAATAAAATCAAATAGGTTAAGTTATTTATAATTGCCACGCGAAATATTGTAGTGTCTATTCAATGAATCGGAACAAGGAAGTGCGCGGGGGGAAGCGCGGGTGTCAGCGCGTGTGACTGATGCATCGCTCGCGTCACAAGCATTTTTGTGTAATGCGTAACCTTCAATTGCGTTGACGTCAGTGACCAGAGTGAGAGTTTTACACTATAATGGATTCGCGGGGGAGATTTATGGTGAAAATGTGCCAAGAAGAAGATAATTCATCTGAAGTATGTAGCTACGATGATTTAGAACCAATTTTTTGTAAGTAGAAAAACTCTTCAGTGCATCTCCCACGAAACCAAGACTGATTTATGTCATCATAATACTGAAATAATTATTTTTTACTATTTCCTAAGTATAGAGATAATATGAATTACTTTAATTTGTGGGAGAAGTTAATAACTCATCTGCTGTCATTTGAATTTTGACTCTTAAGCTGAAGGCTGAAAGTAACCTTAAATTACTTTTAGCTTGTTACGTATTTTTTTTTGTTAGGTATTTTTGTTGAATATTTTTAGGGTTCCGTACCCACAGGGTAAAAGCCGAACCCGTTTACTAAGATTCCGCTGTCTGTCTGTATGTCTGTCCGTCAGTCTGTCACCAGGCTATATCATGAACCGTGATAGCTAGAAAGTTGACATTTTCAAAATTTAACCGCTAAATAGCCACTATAACAACCAGAGGTCGGAGTAGGTAGATCGATTTAAGGTCGTTGAAGTCAAACGTAGAGGATAATGTGGATATGCCTCTAAAATACCGGAACTTCAAATTGATTTTGAAAAAATCTGAAATTTCGAAATTAGCACGAATTTGTGTTTAAGGTGAAAAACGTATTAATAATATCAATCTACGCTGCCAATGTTAGCTAATGGTGAAAGAAATCAGTATTTTATTTTATACAAAAATACCTTGGCCTAGTTACACCGTATTTTGTTCCTTACTGTTGAATTAGAAATGATGCTTGACAGTATGAGACAAAACTTAGACAGGGCCTTTTGTTTCTTTATCTCATGTTCATCTATGTTAAGAACGCATTGACCGCACGCAACGACCAATCAGAAGCATCTCGCACATTATGGATAAAATGGCATGTCCATATCGTCATCAGTTTACCTATTTTTATTTGTATGGAATCCTCTGTTTTTTAATACTTAATAAAACAATGTAGAGTAGGTATGGATTTGAGTATGCTGTCACTTGACTGCATAAACTCTTGTCAAGTTGTTATTGTTTTTCTTTTTTCGTAATTTAATACCTACAATATGGCTTCTTATTGTTTTAGGGTGAAAATAAGACAATAAAACAACAGGAGCAAAGTACCGTCAGCCCACAAAAACATAATATTATAACATGCCAGAAATCACCATCCGAAATTAACAAACATGTTTCCAATGACGTAAATTTCGCTGTTGATATTACGCCTGATGTTCTTAACCTTCCTGAGCATGACGAATTTAAGATTATTACAGGCGAATCGGCTCCTGCTTCAATACTGGCTAGCGAAATGATTTCTAATAACATTAAACCACCCCAATCAGCACCTATGCCCGTAAATGTCAGTCCCATGTCTTTGTGTAGCAGTAAAATTAATTTAATTGAAGATGACAACATACCATTATACAACTATAAAGATGTCAGTTCACCAGTCAGAGGGTCAAGTCCCATTTCGGGTGTCGAACCAATGCCACCTTCGACAGATGAAGAACCTTTTTCTGATTCTGGATTGTCATGGATTCCGGACTCAGAAGAAGAAATATAAAATAAAAAGAAAACGTACATGAGATTTGAAGGTATAAACTCAATTCCGTCGAGTGATTCTGAAGATGAAACAAGTAAAATTATAACAACTCGCGCTATTATTGAAACTCCTTTTGACCAAGTCTCATTAGTTAACCCCGATAGAAGAACCATGAAACACGATGTCACAATTGCAGAAACAACAGATTCAGAAACAGAAACAGGCAATAAGAAAAAAGAAATCTACAGATGGAAAAAAAGTAATCAAACAAATTGGAAAAGAAACAAAGAGTTAGAGAAGAAACGAAAATGTTTGCCATATAAGAGTAAAACTGGAAAGCTTTGTGCAGCTAAACTACCTAAAAGTCCTAAATGCAGCAATAGTTGCCGTCAAAAATTCACAGAAAAGTTTACACAAAACGAGCGTGAAATAATTTGCAAACACTATTGGTCTCGGTTTCCCGCGAAGCGGCGAGCCTCCTTGCTGGCCAGCCACCATGGGATCTGGTGGCAACAGGCCTTGCACGCATGCACGATCTGCGCGTGGAGATGCAACGTCGGGGCGAAACTCCGCTGCCACGACAAGTCGCGGCATGGCGGACAGAGCTCCGGCGGGGTCTCATGGCGGAATGGCGACGGCGACTATCGCAACCCAGAGCTGGGCACGCCATAATTATGGCGGTAAGTCCCCTCTTTGAGGAGTGGCTGGAAAGGCAACACGGCGTCCTTACCTTCCGCATGACGCAGGTCCTCACCGGACATGGTAAGTTCGGGAGGTTCCTGCACCGGATTCGTGCGGAAGAAACGCCCGGGTGTCACCATTGTGTGGACCACCCGGAGGACACGGTGGAGCACACGGTGGAGGTGTGTCCCGCTTGGGCAGAGCAACGCCGTGTCCTCGTGGGGGCTATCGGCGGCGGCGATCTCTCGCGCCGGGCCTTGGTACAGGCCATGGTCCGGAGCGAGGAGGAGTGGCAGGCGGTCGCCTCCTTCTGCGAAGCAGTAATGCTAGCAAAGGAGGCGGCCGATCGCGTGAGGCAACGGTCCTCACGCCCCAATCGCCGCCGGGATTCCGATCCCGATTTCCGGCCATCGTAGGCGCGGGCTTGCGGACGGCGAGCAATGGGTGGCTCGCCTTCCGACCGTCCGGTAACCGTCCGGACCGAGCCCAAGTCGTCGACGGCGCGTGCTGTTCTACGCGCGCCTCAAGGAGATGTCAGCAACTGTAGGGGCCTAGCAGGGTCGAAGCCTACTGGGGCCAAGGGTCTGATTCTGAAAGGAAGACTCGGCCCTGGTACGAAAGGCAATGAAGGAACAGGAGTGGGTTTTTAGTCAGTAAAAGTCTGACACTATCTCCCGCCCCGCCCAAGGGCGGGGGATGTCATAAGATGATTTTCCCACCGAAAAAAAAAAAAAAAAAAAACACTATTGGTCTATACAAGATTATAAGCTACAAAAAGAGTTTCTGCTTAAGCGCATCATCATTAAACCGGTGCAGACTACAAGAAAATCTGTACCGATCGACAAACAAAGAAGCAGACAATATGGTTTTTATAAAAATAAGACTGTATTTGAACAAGTATGCAAGAATTATTTTATGTCCACTCTTTGCATTTCTACTGGTCCTATTGAAACAGCAGTAAAAGACGTGGATGATCATGGTGCATTTACAAAAATAGATAACCGTGGTAGACAAGCGCCTGCAAACAAAACTCCTGAAGAACAGATACAAGACGTAAAAAATCACATTGAAAGTTTTCCTGTAATGGATTCCCATTACTGTAGAAAAAAATACTTAGAAATAAACAGGAAATACTTAGAGCCTACCTTGTCAATATCAAAAATGTATGATTTGTATGTGCAGAGAATGAAAAAAAACAATAAGTGCCAGTTAAATTTAACATTTATAAGAAAGTATTTGGCACACAATACAATTTAGCGTTCTATCATCCCAAGAAGGACCAATGTAGCACGTGTAATAATTACAATAAAGATAAAAGTAATATAAATATCCTAAATGAATATACTCAGCATATAGAGCGAAAAGAGGCGTCTTATAGATCTAAAGAGCTGGATAAGAAGAGGTCGGAAGAAGATGATTCATATTTGTGTGTCACCATGGACTTGCAAAGTCTACTGCAGATTCCATCGACTGCAGATAGTCTAATGTATTATTCCAGAAAATTAAATTTATATAATTTATCTATGAGTTTAAACCTCCACAAAACGACGCTCACTGTATGATCTAGACGGAAATAAACGGCAAAAGAGGCAGTGTGGAAATAGCATCTGCTATTTATTTATGGATTAAGAATCTACCCGAGGCTGTCACGCACGTCACCCTTCATTCAGACACATGCTCGGGACAAAACCGAAACCAGTACATAGCAGCATTTTTATTGTACTTAGTACATACACATGGGACAATAAAAGTGTTAGAACAAAAGTATCTCGAAAGTGGTCATAGTTATATGGAGGTAGATTCGATGCACAGCGCAATAGAAAAAGAAAAAAAGTACACAGACACGTTTTCTATAATAGATTGGAAGGGAATTATGCAACGGGCAAGATCCAAGACAAAATAAAAATGTAAATCCGTATAAAGTAAATGAGTTGTCGTATCAAGACATGATTGATGTAAAATCACTTTCTTCAAAAATCATTAAAAACAAAACTATAGCGGAGAATTGGTTGAAAATAAAATGTCTAAGATTTCAAAAGGATTTACCTGGTTTTATTAAATACAGATACGATTACGATGGGCCATATAATTTATTAAATGCTCTTTGTAAACCAGGGAGACCGACTAGAAGAACTCAAAACTCTGAAATGCCAACTATAAACACTGAAGATCTTCCCCGGGCATATAAACAATGTCTTCCTATAACAAAACAAAAAAAGAAAGATCTTTTACAGCTTTGTAAGAAAAATATAATTCCTAAAGTGCTTCATGGCTGGTACGAAGGTTTACCTTGTTTAAACGAAGACCAGGGTACTCCACCCTGCACTGATTCATCTGAAGTCGATGATTAAACTTATTTTGACCCCTGCTCTACATTCTGGTGATCTTTTGAAACCTAACAACACAAACAAAATTATTTGAGTTTTTAGGGATTTACATTGTTAAATTTACGTGATTTTAAATTACATACATACGCCGTGTTTTATTTAATGTGTATGAAGGTAGTTTTTATTTAAAGTTGCTGTACTTTTGTTTATGTCTCTTACTATCAATCCTGAAAGGTAAATCTCTTACTATTCTCTTACTATCAATCCTGAAAGGTAAAACCTTTCAGTATTGATTAAGTACAGACATTTCAATTGTTTTGAATTTTAAATGTTTTATTTTACTTAATTGTAGGATCAATAGTCTTAAGTAATTGATATTAGAAGTTTGTTGATTTTTGTACTCAATGTACCTGATGAGTCATATTATTTTTTGAGTTTTATTTTAGTTGTGTTTCCTAAATTACCAATAAAGAATTATTTTTATTTGAATTGAGTTGTTTTAAAGTTTTATAATGATTGCTATACCTTTGATTTGTTGTTCATTTTTTAATAAAGTCTATTTTATGTCAAAATACAGCTTATTATTTTTAATGGCACCAATAACAGCTAAACAATATCAAAGTAATAAACGTTCAACTTTTACATTTAAACATATTTCAAGTTTGATAAATTCAATAACTGCATTTATTTCACCTTCTTTTACTCTACCAGATGGATCTAGGTTGTAGGAAAACTAAATAAATAGCCGAAATAAATAACTAATTGCAGTTACGTTACAAAAAGTAGTGGTGGCAAAATTAAACAACTTGGTTTTATATATTTTATTTAGTTATTGTTGAAGATAGAGTCCAGATTGTTTAAGCATAATGTTAAAGATAATCAGGTCCACAAAAAATAAAATTACCGACAGTAAAATTGTCTCAATTTTTTTAACAAATGAACATTAATTGAAAAAAAAAACACTAAATCGCGTTTATCTCAAAACTAGAAAATCGGAGTTATTTAGTTTTCCAACTACGGGGACGATATTTAAACGCCATTTACCGCTCGTGTGACGTGGCGATCCCAAAACTGGGATCTCCAAAATACAACACAAAACCCCCATGGTGGAATTCTACTCTAGACCGTCTCAAGATAGACACAATGACGAAAAAGAGACGGATTCGGAACGCAGCCGCTCACCGGCGGGAAGACACCATCAAAATTTACGTCACTGCAAAAAATAAGTACACCTCAGCAGCGACGGAAGCTGCCACTGCAAGCTGGAGGGAGTTCTGTACAAGGCAAGACCGAGAGAGCATGTGGGACGGCGTCTACAGGGTATTAAGGAAGACAACCAGAAGGCAGAACGACACCCTCCTGAGAAATACCGCAGGGGAAACTCTTAGCCCTCAGCAATCCGCGGACCTACTGGCAAAAACCTTTTACCTAGATGACTCGACAGATGGCGAAAGACCGTACCACAGTGTACTGAGACAACTTGCGAAGGAGGAAAATCCACAGAAACTGTCCGCCGACGATCCACCCTTTACAACCACAGAGCTGGATATGGTCCTGCAAGACCAAAATCCGAAGAAGGCCCCCGGCCCCGATGGATTAACGGCGGACATCTGCACAGCGGCAATAAACTGCGATAGAGAAGTGTTCTTGGCGATAGCAAACAGATGTCTGTCGCTATCACACTTTCCGAGGCAGTGGAAGGTCGCCCACGTGTGCATCCTCCGCAAGCCAGGCAAGGACGACTACACAAGTCCAAAGTCGTACCGGCCAATAGGTCTCCTATCTGTCCTCGGAAAAATCGTGGAAAAACTCCTTGTAGGCAGATTGCAGTGGCACTTCTATCCAACACTCCATAAAAGCCAGTACGGGTTCATGCCACAGCGTGGTACCGAGGACGCCCTCTATGACTTAATGGGGCACATACATGCCGAAATCAAAGCAAAGAAGATAGTGCTTTTGGTATCATTGGACATAGAGGGGACCTTCGACAACGCATGGTGGCCGACATTAAAAAAACAGATGGTGGCCAAACAATGTCCCAGAAATTTGTACACTCCGTCGCCTCTTACTTAAAAGACCGCCACGTAAAGATTAACTACGCCAGAGCGACTAGCGAGGATAGGAACCAACAAAGGATGCGTTCAGGGCTCAATTGCCGGTCCGACGTTCTGGAACCTGATCCTACACTCGCTCTTTCACAAATTGGCTAGTATGGGGGTATATTGCCAAGCTTTTGCAGACGACGTCGTCCTGGTATTCTCGGACCACGAGACCGGTCCCCTGCAGCAGAAAGCCAATGAGACGCTGGACATAGTGTCGAAGTGGGGCGCCCGAAATAAGCTGCGTTTCGCCGCGCATAAGACGCACGTTTTAACGCACTTTTTCGTTAACACCATCGCACCAATGCGATGGTGTTAAAGAAAACGCTGAAATACGACGTCCCGGTTCTGCACATGTCGGGCACAAGGCTGGGCCTAGTCCAAGAGATCAAGCTGCTAGGTCTCATTATTGACGCCAAACTCACTTTTAATGCACACGTATCCGCAACCTGTAAAAAGGCTGCGGACATCTATAAGCAACTCGCATGTGCAGCGAAGGTGACGTGGGGTCTCAATAGGGAGATAATCAGTACCCCGAGTGTGAGTTTATTGTCGCTTTACGAAATACGTGACGAACACGTTAATCGAGCTAACTAACTTACGAGAGTATTTAAAAACAGTCTGAGTGTGAGTTGTAATAGAGTATACGAACGGTTTCGCGTATCGTCACTTGCCCGAAAGTATTTCGAACGTTTTGTTATTTTTTTAATGTTGCCCACATGGAACTTATGCGACTAAATTATAATCTTGCCGATGCCATAATTATTAAGCGTTACGCGTATCCTACATAATTTAGACGTATATATTTATTTTATGAATGAAATATTCCCATTTCGTTTTAACGTGCAGTGAGTAAGGGAGATGTGTAATAAGTTATGAGTGGCGTCAATTATCAAATTCAAGTGACCAGCGTCTGGCTCGCACTACTTTAAATTCCATAGGCCGTCTAAAGTTCAAAGTTTCTCGCACTTTTGTTTTTCGTGTGTATTTTATCGATTATTTAATTTTTTTTTTATAATGAAGACCAGTCCATCACAGTTTGATATGCTATTTATCTTCATGGAACAGTAAGTAGGTACAAACTTTGTAATTCTAAACACAGCTTTTATAATTGTGCTATGTAGTTTGAAAATAAAATACTTTTTTTCTAAATTTTCAGACACGAATAAACAAATTAAATAAAAACGCAAGAGGTAGAATTCAGACGATCCAGGATTGGGTACGCCTAACTTTGTCAAATAGTGATTCCACTGGCGAAACTAAGAACACCGAGAAATGAAAGAAGGTATTACTTACCTAGCTCAGTATAAAATCCTGTTGTGTATATACAATTTTGGTTAATATCATATACGTAGGTATATCCAAATATAACTACTTACCTAGGATATTTTCATATTTGCCCGTACTTACCTTGACAATACTAAAATGGTAATGTTGTCTTTCAGAAGTTTGGAATGATTTAAAAAATAACACTAAGAAAAAGGCAGCCAGAATAAATAGGGCTGATTGTGGTACTGGTGAAGAGGTTGCACTTTACAGCTGACTGATTTAGAACAACGGGTCCTTACCTCAGGCAGCCACAGGCTTACCAGGTTTAAGGAATGCAGACTTTTCTGAGGTTTGTGGTGATGCTTTCATATTATTTTTTATTAACTAATAATGAAAAAATATTTTTTCTGGTTTTTCACCAGACTTAAAACTTTTAAAACATTTCAGAACCTAACTGACGGTTCCAACCGAACTGTAACTCTGTCATCAACACCACCTGTGTCGGCTGCCAGTCATGAGGTTACTGAAGAAAGTGAAGTTGTTGAAGAAAGTACTGTTACTAATTTATGTAAGTATTGCCTCAGGTACACTATTGAGACCTGTGACTTGGTAGCCCAACAGTCATAAGCTCTATCATTGCTGAATTTTTATTTATTTATTCCTTTCTATTCTAGTGGATTTTGATGCATGGGCTTTAGCTGGACCATATCACATCACATCACCCGTACCACAACCATCATCAACCACAAATACCCACCATGAAGAAGTGGAAGTTGTACTTGGACAGTCCATCTCCAGCAGGCCCTCTTAGACCAACAAATGCAGGACACACTCCACAACATCGACAACTTGGAATTACTTCATGTCGAACAAAATCTCCACGATGCCGGGTTATCAGACAACCCAGTCAGATTAAACGTGCAACAGAGCAGTTTCTGAATTGTGATGAGCAATGGAGGGGTTTTTTTTAGAAAAAAAAATGCAGATGACTTTAATTTAGAGAGGAGAAGGGAGCTTGAACTGGAAACTAAAGAAATGGCAAGATGTTCATTGATTACCGTGGATGCAATACATAAGGTGATTGATTCTAAATTATGCAGAGATCAATGATCTTATGTTATGATTTTACATTGTGCACAGCAGCATCTTGTATGTTGTTTTATTATTTCGCATAGGCCTACTTATAAAATGTTTGACGCTAGTGCACAGTTGAAATTGGTTGTTTCCAATGGAGAACAGAATAACCGGCAAGACCAACCCCACAAACCCCATGGTTACTTTTTTTAAATAAAGGTTTTACAGTATTTCTACATTACAATATCAATGAGCATTATATTATTTATTATGTGAGTGTTTGTGTTAATTTATTAATAAAATAAATGTTGTGTGTATAATGAAGAATGTTTTATTTACTAAATAACAATTTTGTTTGTTAGAAGTGTTTAATTATTGTAGTAGTTAATATCTATTTTAATTTAGAATAATAATATACAAATACTCCAAAAAAAAAAGGTATAATTCAGTTAAAAATGTTTTATTTCACATAGGCCTATACTAGGGCCCTTCCCTTATAAAACGTTAGAAGCAAGTGCACGGTTTGTGCCATGCTTGGGCAGAGCACCGCCGTGTCCTCGTGGGGACCTGGGCCTTGTAAAGGCCATGGTCCGAAGCGAGGAGTGGCAGGCGGTCGCCTGCTGCGAAGCAGTAATGTTAGCAAAGGAGGAGGCCTTCACGCCCCAGCCGCCGGGATCCCAATCCCGATTTCCGGCCATCGCAAGCGCGGGCTTGCGGGTGGTGAGCAATGGGTAGCTCCGTCCAAGAGCGGGAGATGTCATTGGATGATATTCCCATCAACAAAAAAAAAGTGCATGGTTTGAATTGGTCGTTTCCTATGAAGAAAAACCGACAAGAAACTCCATGGTAACTCTTTTTAAAAAACTGATTGATTTTACAATATATTCACATTAAAATATTAATAGGACTGTTTATGTATACTAGTCAACATAGTACCAAATAAGTAAAATGATAAAAAAGTGGATTAAAACAGAAAATAATCTACTCACAAAAATGAGCCTTAACTTATTAATGAATGACGTAATTACATAAAAAAAAGAATCAGTAATGAAATTACAGCAGTCATTTTCATTTTCCACGCGTAATTTTTTTTCGAAATACAATTTACCATAAAAATACACCCAAATATTACGAAAGTAACTAATATAAAGAACAATTCACCTCGCACATACCAAGTGAGTAACTTTACTACAAAGTTTACGTTTACAAACGCATGGACGTCGGTTCAAGCCGTCAAATTTTAACTCACACTCGCAATAACTCGCAAAATGTTCTCCGAAACGCTACTATGAACGTCACGTTTAAAAACGTAACTTTTCTAGTAACGTAAAAAAATCTTACACTCGCTGTTTCGGTTTACAATACTTTCCGCGCTTTTTGCATTTTCATACATTTAACACTCGATACGGAAACGCGTTAGTAGCGTTTTCTATGTGACAAAACTCACACTCGAGGTACAGGACGATTTATGTGTCGGTAATAGAGCCCATCGTGATGTATGCAGCGAGTGCGTGGGCCCCTGCAGCTGAGAAATTGATGACACGAAATCAGTTTGATTCGCTATAGCGGGGTTTCGTGCAGAAGATCTGCAAGGCATATCGCACGGTGTCTCTGACATCGGCACTGGTTCTGTCAGGCCAACTCCCACTAGACCTCCGGGTAATTGAGGCGGCGACCCTCTACAAGATCAAGAATTGCCATTCCCGAGAGTTCCTACCATCGGGCCGCGAGCTGGAGCGAAATATAAATTATTTAAATCAGCCTCATCCAGCGCGACTCACAACAACCGAGTATGCACGCCTAGAAGACTGGAATCCCGAAACCTTAGAGACTCACCATGTTACCGGTCCCCAAATCTACACCGACGGCAGCAAGATAGAAGGAAAAGTTGGAGCTGCCTTAACTTGGTGGGAAAGAGGAAAGGAGTCCATGTCCAGTACTTTTGGCTTGGAGCCTCACAACACTGTCTTCCAATCTGAAATGTATGCACTCTTCCGAGCTGTCAGATTGGCGAGAGAATCTAAGACAGCCTCCATAAGCATACTGAGCGACTCAAGGTCGTCGCTCGACCTGCTGAGGAGACCGTCTGTTACTCACCACCTGGCACTCCAAATAAAGAGTTTCATCCGTGAAATCCGAAACGAGGGCAGAAAAGTGAGGCTGTTCTGGCTCAAGGCCCACGTGGGAACTGTCGGGAACGAGAGAGCAGATGAGCTGGCAAAGGAGGCGGCCCTAACAAAGGAGACAGCGGACTACGACAAAGTCCCCGTATCATACGGGAGGGGACTGTAAAGAAGTGGCAAGCGAGGTACGAATCCTCGAGTACAGGGGCGGTAACAAAAGTATTCTTTCCAGTCGTCCTAGCGGCGAAAAGAATCCTCAGGGACACAGCCCTAACACCGGCCCATACTCAAATCTTGACGGGACACGGAGGCTTCGCAGCATACCTCCACTGGACACTCCACTGACTTTCTCCTCAAGGACAGTCCCTCGTGCGTCTGCGACCAGAGCTGCGAGGAAATAGTCTGGCACCTTCTCTTCGAATGCCCAAGGTTCTGCCTTGAAAGAATGGAACTGGAGCGGAAAACAGGGCTCCAGTTAAGTCAATCCTCACTCCACAACTTCATGGAGAAGCCAGCTTCCAGGACCCCATTCTTAGCATTCGCGAGTAGAGTTGCCGTAACTGCAGCAGGGCCGAACAAATCAGATGCCCCCGCACAAAGTCGAGTCCGGCTACCATCTACTCGTACCCCCACCATAAACATAACACCTACACTAAATACACAACACCCATTACCCACAACTACACGGCAAAGTACAAACACAACACCAACACCAATTACACAAAACCGGTCACCTTCAATTACACAGCAAAGCATCAACACACAACCAGCACCAGTAACAGCGCTAGCGGTACTAACAACAGGAACAAACCAACAGACGATCCCAACCGACATGCCAGTAATACACTTCCTGGTATGCGGAAGAGACGGAGTTCCCGGTATCAGACTTCGAGGGGTCGCCCTGTTCATGAATAGGGAATCAGAGACGCTGGGTATAAGTTTCTGCATTGCTTCAAGCCGCATGCGCTGTAGCGAATCAAACGGGAGCACATCAAAAACGAGCATCAAAGGAAGCAAGTATGCCACGCTGCAGCAGGTGGAGATAGCTGCTCATAAGTGCCGTTTAGTACGATTCAAAGGAAAGACAATCGCACTACTCGAGTGGAGAGCGGAGACCCCATTTGCCTAGGCGAGCTCGCTGCTCCAAAAGAGTAGGGAGGCAGGTGAAAATACGTGCATAGCACCCAGCACGATCAGCATCGATGCTATGGCGGTCGGTGGTGAAAGAGGAGACATCGCAGACCGTTTCGGCTGCCTTAAAGCCTCAGAACAGCATGAGGTCGTAGTCTACGAGGATAGGGGGAAATTCTAAGTTTCCTCAAAGCCCCCAAAGACCACACAGGTAGCACGATGAGTTCCACTAATATTCCGACTACCACGAGCGGAGCTGAAAGGGCCCAGCAAAAGTTTGTAGCAGAAAAAGAAAAGAGGGACAAAGGCAAAAACATCAGCCCAGAGGACCGAGCCCGGTCCAAAAGCCGTCTCAAAGCAATTGGCACCTTCCTCAGCGCACTGCTCCCCAGTTCCAGCCGCACATCACCAACTGAGCGGCAAGAGTCAGCGGTCATGAGGTTTTTCAAACCGAAACCCAGGAAAACACCAGAACCAAAACCCAAACCGACCAGAGCCGACAAAGGGCAAGTCAGCCCTCCGACCCTCGCTGTAAACTCGGGTATCATAGACCACGTACAGAGCGCATTCCTCGAGTATGTATCAGTCGTGAGGGCAACCAGAGAGGAGGAAACCTCGCGACATGTAGAAAGATTCTGCAGACCTTTCATTGGAAAAATGAGGGTCTGTTAAGGGTCTTACTCGGGGAGGCAGAGGCAGCCGTGTATGACAACGTCAAATCCCAGGTCATTGCTGGTGAAATGACGGGGTCGTACATGGCAGCCTATAGCGCGAAGAGTGGCTTTGTGACTCTGGACGAGGTGGAAACAGAGCGCTCAGGGAAAGTAACATTCCACGCACCCGAAGACGACCCGATGGTGGTTACCGCCAAGTGTACCAGAATTATGCTGGACGACAGGATCCTCGAAATGGCGCAATCCATTTTGTTATCAGGTACAATACTTTACATTTGACTTGTTATTTTATTGTTTGCGTTCTATTAACTTCATTATACTTGGAATCTCCTTTTATTCGGATGAATATTGTTTATGAATGACAATTGAAACGTAAACATAACCTTAGTTAGTTGGTGACAGAATTTAACTTTCTAAGTTTATTTTCTTTTACCTAACTATCTTTTAAACTTCTATCTCAACCTACCCAGTCTATTTTATTTTCTTTTCAATTCCTTATAATCATGCCTACGACTCGTAGCGCCTATGCTCGTCAGGAGGAGTCCAAACTCAGTCTGGCTTTGAGCCAATTAAAGGCGTCAAAAGAGTACTGTGACCAACTGATTAAGGAAATGGATGACAATGAAAAGATACTCTTTGAAGCCAATGAAAATAATCGAAAGTTAAAAAATGAAATGGCTCAGGTATACATTCAATTCACTGAGGCCATAGAAGACCGGGATAGGCTCCAACTTGTTGTGGACGGGTTCAGCCAATGTAGCACAGAGTATGAGCATGCTCTAAGTCACAAATATTTATTGCAACAACAGCTGCAAGAGGCAAAAAGTCATATATCACAACTAGAGACAACAAATCTAAACATCACTGCCTCGATGAATCAAAGTCTATTCAGCGAGTTGGTGCCTATTGCCCCATCACTAGTTTCAGAAATTAACCCCTCTTATTGTATTGATTTGACAAGTGATGATGACTCAAAATCAAGTAAAACAGTGAGGGTAGTCACTAGTAAAAATAAACTTAAAAAATATATAAAAATTAACAAATATATAGTGAAAACCAAAAAAATGGTTAAAAAACAAAAGTTTTTTATAAAAAATGTTAAATTAAATAGGGAAAGATTACATTTACTGAAACAATTAGATGTGTATTCTTCAAACTTAGAAAAAAGTACAAGGAAATACCAAACTGACACTGAGGACTTGCAGAGTGAACTAAACCGTCTACAACACAAATTAGATTCAATGACCATCAAATATACAGCCTCTGAAAACCAAATGAGGGAATATGTATTGGCAATGAATGAGCTGGTGAGCTCACAAAAAACCAACTGTGAGCATTGTCAACCAACATCTGTTGCATCTGCGCCGGATCATTCATTGTCAATATGTGATACCCCACCCTACCCCAGTCTAGTGTCAGTTTGCCAGTAGAAATTACTGATTGTTTTTCACAACAGTTCATAAATAAGGAAATAGTTATTTTTTGTGATGAAATTGGAAAAGATTTAGGCCACTTTTTGACAAATGAATATCCGGGACACTCGATAATAAATAACTGTATGCCTGGCTGTTCTTTATTTGATATAATGAAAAAAATAATTAAATGTAATTTTAACCATACTTTAAATTTTTGTTGGAAATAGGGGAAATGTGAACAAAGGAGAATTACTCCAATATTATAGGACTTTGAATAACTTGTGTGTAAGAAAAATTGTGATGTTCACATTCCCATACAGCCAGAGTTTGCCACAGGAAGAAAATCGTATTAGATATAAGATTAATATGACATTGTACAATGTGATATTAAATAATGATCTTTTTCATTTAATTGACATCAACAATTATGTTGGCACTAATTTTTATTTGACAAAAGATAGGTATCTTGTAGATAGATACTTCTTTCTTTCAAACTTTTATAGGAGACAGATAGCTGTGTCGCTATCATATTATTTTTTTATTTCAGCCAAGAACTTGGCTAAACAAATTGCTCCTGTTGAGCAATGCAATGACATGTTATATGATTTTGCCAATAAATTGGCACCAAATGTTGACATAGATATTCGTTTAAATTAGAAATTAAGACAACAGAGACAATCTCTAGCATGAATGTACTAACGAACAAAAATATTTCCAATCAAGTTTTAAAATCATTAAATAGTATCAACCTGGTACATCAAAATATTCAAGGACTTATGAACAAGGATTCAGAAGTAGACTTATTCCTTAATTGCAATAATATTGATATTCTATGCTTAACGGAACATTGGCTTAAGAGCCATCAGTTCATTTTCAATTTTAGTAATCACCAGGTTGGTAGTTCGTTTAGTAGAATTAATGCCATACGTGGTGGCTCATTAATTTTAGTAAGCAACAACCTTAAGTTCAAAGAACGAAAGGATATTATGAGCCTATCTGTTGAGCGGTCAGTTGAAATAGCCTGTATTGAATTGGAGCAGTTTATTATATTAAGTGTGTACAAACCCCCTTCTGGATTGTATGACTGCTTTGAAAAGGTAATGGATGAAGTTTTCCACAAGATTTCCAATTCAAACAAGTATATAATCACTTGTGGTGATTTTAATGTTAATTTATTAGAAAACTCAGGTTTACGTAGTAAAATTTTAAGTCTATTTCAGTCCTACAATCTTGTTAACTTATTTTTGGAGCCCAGAAGATTAACTCCTACTAGTGCCACATGCATAGATAATATTTATACGGATGTTGTACCAACTCACAAAGAAATTATAAATTTATTAGATTCTGATCATTGTGGACAGTTAATTACTTTTCAAAACCAAAAAAACAGTGGCTAAAAAGAATATCACTGTTAACCCTAAAACTGCAAGTCGTTTAGAAACTTTTAAAACTAAACTCATTAATAATTTACCAGACTTGTCTACATATGATGATCTCAATAACCAATATGAAGGTTTCTTTAACATGTACTGTAATCAATTTAATTCTACTTTTATACCTAAGACTATTTCGGTCAATAGTAACGTTTCGTTCTGTGAATGGGCTACCACTGGTATTTATAAAAGTAGAACTCGGCTTTACGAATTGTATGATGAAAGGGTTCTTGTTAATACTGCTGAATTTAGTTCATATGTGCGAAATTATTCAAAATTATTTAAAAAAATTTGTTCTATAGCGAAATCGCGTTATTTGAGTTCCAAAATTAAAAACAGTAATAATATAATTAAAACTACTTGAAATGTTATAAATAGTGAAACTGGAAAGTCTACAAGACCATCTAGTGACTATAAACTCGTAATTAATGACAATGTGATCACATCGGACTCACAGGTTGCCGCGGCTTTTGAGAACTTCTTTTCAGAGATCCCCATATCAACAACAAAATCTCTACCCCCCTAGCCAAGTTGCAAACGATAAACGTGAACGCTTAGTAATCTCCAATAGATTTTCAACTTTATACCTAAGAGTATAAAGTTGAAAATCTATTAAAGACTACTGAGCGTTAGCGACCGGAACGAACGAAAACACTATGTAATCTTCAATAGATTTTCAACTTTATATCCAATAACATAAAGTTGAAAATCTATTAAAGACTACTGAGAGTTTACGTTTATCGTTTGTGACTTGGCTAGGGGGGCTGAACTCGTCACCCACTGCTGCAGAGTCTCTGCTTAAAGAAAATGTTAAAGTTTGCGATTCTGATTTTAATTTCGAACATGTGACTTATGTAGATATTATTAAGACGTTTAACTCCTTGAATGTAAAAAAGACTGCAGATTTATGGGGTAATTCTGTGGACGTTGTTAAGTCTATAATCCACATTATAGCTCCTTCTTTAGCTTTTATTTTTAATAATTGTATTGATCGCGGTGAGTTTCCTGATCTAATGAAGAATAGTAAAATAATTCCATTGTTCAAAACGGGTAGTACATCTGACCCCACGAATTACAGACCCATTTCAGTGCTACCCACTTATAGTAAAATATTTGAGAAACTTATTTTAGAGCAACTACAAAGATTTTTTAACAGACATAAATTATTGCATACCAAACAATTTGGTTTTACAAGGGGTCGTTCAACAACCGATGCCGGTGTTGAACTTTTAGGACATATTTATAATGCATGGGAAGACAATGCGATGCCCTGGGCATTTTTTGCGATTTGTCAAAGGCCTTCGATTGCGTTCTCCATGAAACATTAATCAGGAAACTACACCATTACGGAATCCGGAACTCCTCCCTGGATCTTCTTACATCTTATCTGAGTGAAAGGATTCAGAGAGTTGTGGCGACGCACACTAAATGGTCGTGTGAAGAAGGTGCACCCTAGCGCGGCGCGTTGACTGTGCGCCTCGCCGCCCTGCGTCTGCGCACTCCCCGCCGTGGCCTGAGACGGTGGATCCGCTATCGCTCGGTCGCGGCCGCCAGTGCTTCACCTGCTACGACGGCGAACCTCGCGCCTAACCGCTCATGCTTATATGTTTTTGCCTTATTCGAGTCTTGCTATTATTGTTGAAGTGCTTTCTCATACTGCTACAAAGTGTTCATATCTTCCACTAACCGTGCGCTGTAAAATAAACTGTACATGTACTACGCCAAAGCTACAAATAAACTTGTTATAAAAACTCGCCAGTGTTCGTGTTTTTCTCAGCAACATACCATTCCTACAAGTGGCGACCCCGACAAAGGAACTGAAGAGTCATTAAAACAAGATGGACGGTGCTGGTGTAGGAAAAAAGCCTGCTGAAGGAGATGCTGGCGATATTTGGCGTGTGGGAGTCAGAGTACCGCCATTTTACCCGGAGGACCCAGAACTTTGGTTCGCTCAATTGGAATTTCAATTTACGCTGTCAAATTTGACCCATGACTCAACAAAATTTTATTACGCCGCGACACAGCTGGAACATACGTACGTTACCCACGTAAAAGATATATTATGCAATCCGCCCGTGACGGGTAAGTATGAAAAGCTTAAAAGTGAGTTGATCAAGCGTCTTAGTGCATCTAAAGAAAAGAAGCTAAATCAGCTATTCCTGCACGAGGACATGGGAGATCGTAAGCCCTCGCTGTTTTTAAGGCATCTCAGGAATTTAGCTGGTCCTACGGTGACGGATGACGTTTTAACTACATTGTGGACCGGTCGCTTGCCGCACAGCTTGCAAACCGTCGTAGCTTCACAGCCCAAGCTTGCTTTGGATGACCTAGCAGAACTAGCGGACCGCGTTCATGAAATAGCACCATCATCACCTCATCACCAAGTAGCTACGACTACAGCTACAGCTGTGCCATCTACCTCCACGCGCATGGGCGAATTGGAACAGGAAATATGCGCTTTAACCAAACAAATTGCTAAACTTTCATCCTTTGTGTACAGGCAGTCACGCGCGCGTTCCAGGTCCAAGGACCGCGGTTCCCGCAGCCGCAGTCAGTCGCGTAACCGGCAACCACCACCAGACCACCCTCACTGTTGGTATCATTACAACTTTGGAGCAAAGGCAAAGAAATGCAAGGAACCATGTAAGTTTAGTGCGGGAAACGATGCGGGCAGCCGGAAGTAGCGGCTTACGACTGCCCAGTCCAGACCGGCCGTTTATTTGTGACAGACCGTACCACTAAAATGCAGTTCCTCATAGACACGGGATCAGATTTATGTGTCTACCCACGTTCAGCAACTAAAGTACCTTGTTATAAAAGTAAATATGATCTCACTGCCGCAAATGGTACAACCATACATACTTACGGCCCTGTATTGCTGCATTTAAACCTAGGACTGAGGCGTGATTTCACGTGGCAATTTATCATAGCAGATGTCTCCAAACCAATCATAGGTGTTGATTTTTTAAGCTATTATAATATCCTTGTGGATTGTAGAAACCAGCGCCTGATAGATGGTAAAACATCACTGTCGATAGCTGTGCCGAAGCAAAGCATACCAGAGAGCATCGTGTCCATCAAGACTGTTACTGGAGAATCGCAGTACCACGATATACTTCGCGAGTTCCCTGAGGTGACGCGACCTACTGGAGTGGTACGTACCATTAAGCACAATACAGTTCACCATATTAAAACTACGCCAGGCCCTCCTGTTGCCTTCAGACCGCGACGCTTGGATCCCGTTCGACTTAAAGCAGCGAAGAAGGAGTTTGATGAGATGTTAGCTAATGGAACAGCTAAGCGTTCGGAAAGCTGTTGGTCTTCGCCCTTACATATGGTCAAGAAAAAGGATGACGGCTGGAGACCCTGTGGAGATTACAGAGCACTCAACGCAAGGACTATTCCAGATAGGTATCCAGTTCGTCACATACAGGACTTCTCACACCAATTGTCAGGCTGCACAATCTTCTCTACAATAGATTTGGTTAAAGCGTATAACCAGATCCCGGTCAATCCAGAAGACATCAAGAAGACTGCAATAACGACACCTTTCGGACTATTCGAGTTCGATTTCATGACGTTTGGTCTAAGGAATGCTGCCCAAACATTTCAGAGATTCATAGACGAAGTACTGCACGGTCTTCGTCGTCGAATTTACATACGGATATTGCGACGATATTTTAATCTTCTCTTCTTCAGAAGAAAGTCACAAGGAGCATCTAAGGCAAGTTCTGAAGCGTCTTGCAAATTACGGCGTTCTCATCAACACATCCAAATGTGTTCTGGGAAAACCAGAACTAAGTTTTCTAGGATACAAAATATCCGCATCTGGTACTCGACCCTTGGAGAAGAAGGTACAAGCTATAATGGACTATCCAATACCGAAAACTGTCAAGGAGTTAAGAAGGTTTTTAGGAATGCTTAATTTCTACCGTCGTTTCATACCAAAAGCAGCAAAATGTCAAGCACCGCTAAATTCACTACTGGAAGGTACAAACGTCAAGGGTTCACATCCTGTCCATATGACTCAGGAATTATTAAATGCGTTTGAAGAATGTAAAAAGTCGCTATCAAACTACACGCTTCTAGCACACCCAGATCCAAACGCTGAACTAAGCATCGCTACGGATGCATCAGATGTTGCGATCGGCGCGGTTTTGCAGCAAAAGAAGAATGGCAATTGGGAACCTTTAGCGTTCTTCTCTAAAAAACTCGCGCCGCCTCAGAAAAAACACAGCCCATTCGATAGGGAATTGCTAGCCATGTACGAAGCAATTCGGTATTTCCGGCATATGGTCGAGGCCCGTGATTTCTCCGTCATAACCGACCATAAGCCACTTACACATGCATTCAGAGCTAACAATGAGAAACACTCGCCGAGGCAGTTCAGACATCTGGAATTTGTGGCACAATTCACAACCGACATTCGCTATATACCTGGAAAACTGAACGTTGTCGCAGATGCCTTGTCAAGAATCGAGGAAGTCACTCAAGGCATTGACTATCACGCTCTGGCAAAATCTCAAAATGACGATCCAGAACTACAAAGTCTGCTGGAAAAATGATGTTCGCTCAAGCTAGAAAAAGTCAATGTGCCAGGAACATCTATTGAAATCTTTTGTGACGTTTCATCTCAGCCACCACGACCATATATAACGCCAGGTTTTCGAAAACAAGTCTTCGACTCTCTTCATAATTTGAGTCACCCTGGAAGAACAACTACAGTACGACTGGTCATGCAGAGGTATGTGTGGCCAGGGATTCGAAAACACTGTAGGGAGTGGTCTCGCAAATGCCTTAAATGCCAAGGCACCAAAATAACTCGACATACCTCCTCTCCAATTTCCTCATTCCTACCTCCTTCATCCAGGTTCGCCCATATCCATCTCGACATTGTCGGACCCTTAATAATTTCTTCTGATTTCAGGTACTGCCTCACTGTCATTGACAGGTTCACGCGATGGCCTGAGGCGTACCCCATCAGAGACATCACTGCAGAGACGTGTGCAGCCACGCTCGTCTCCGGCTGGATCGCCAGATTCGGCTGTCCACTGAAGATAACAACAGACCGTGGACGGCAGTTCGAGTCTCACCTCTTCAGAGCCATCACTGCAATGGTTCGTGCACAGCACTTTCATACGACCGCCTATCATCCTGCAGCCAACGGCATGATCGAGCGACTGCACAGGCAATTAAAGGCAGCCATCATGTGTTATTCAACGATGCAATGGACAGAGGTTCTTCCGTTGGTACTTCTAGGCATCAGAAGTGCCTGGAAAGCAGACATCCAGGCGTCACCAGCAGACCTGGTCTACGGCGAGCCACTACGTTTACCAGGCCAGTTCCTTGCACCCACAGATGACCACAGTACAGCTGACGTCACTGATCTAGCAACGCGTCTACGGAATCACATGAACAAGCTCACTCCAAAGCCTGCATCATGGCATCGAAAAGGTCCCTTCTACATACCTCGCAGTCTCCATAATTCCTCTCATGTATTCTTGCGGCAGGATTACGTCCGAAGACCGCTGGAACCTCCGTATGCTGGACCTTACAGAGTTGTAGAAAAACATCCAAAATACTACAAAATTGATGTACGTGGGAAGGAGATGACGGTGAGCGTGGACCGGCTGAAACCAGCATATCTCTCGCGAGAAGACGAACTCACTTCTTCATCGACAGCATCTGAGTCGCCTACTGGAACATCAAGCTCCAGAGTAGAAGCAGAGAAGAGGACAAGAAGTGAACGACGTGTGCGCTTCCCTGACTATTATCGCCCGCAGTAGCAGTCTCAGCGGGGGAGTACTGTGGCGACGCACACTAAATGGTCGTGTGAAGAAGGTGCACCCTAGCGCGGCGCGTTGACTGTGCGCCTCGCCGCCCTGCGTCTGCGCACTCCCCGCCGTGGCCTGAGACGGTGGATCCGCTATCGCTCGGTCGCGGCCGCCAGTGCTTCACCTGCTACGACGGCGAATGCACGCTCGATTTTACCTCGCGCCTAACCGCTCATGCTTATATGTTTTTGCCTTATTCGAGTCTTTCTATTATTGTTGAAGTGCTTTCTCATACTGCTACAAAGTGTTCATATCTTCCACTAACCGTGCGCTGTAAAATAAACTGTACATGTACTACGCCAAAGCTACAAATAAACTTGTTATAAAAACTCGCCAGTGTTCGTGTTTTTCTCAGCAACATACCATTCCTACAGAGTTGATGTAAACGGAAAAAGATCTCCTGGATCTGTAGTAAAAATGGGTGTCCCTCAGGGTTCAATTCTTGGCCCATTTTTGTTTCTTATATATATAAACGATTTACCTTACCTCATAAAGGATAACCATAACATAGTGTTGTTTGCAGACGACACTTCACTTTTGTTTAAACTTAAACGTCAGCAGCCGGTTACTGACGATATAAATATAGCTCTTTCAAAAATAGTACACTGGTTTGATGTAAATAACCTTCTTCTTAATGAAAAAAAAAACTAAATGTATAAAGTCACGTCGCTAGGTGGCGCTAGATGTGACAACTGGCTTAACTTAACTCTCGGCGTTATTTATTTCCCGAAAATTCGAAACATATTCAAAGTTCCGTAAATTGTGTATTGTGTGTGAGAAAAAGACATAAATTTTGGTGGTTGATGTGGTCAACGTGACCAATTGACTAAAAACTGTGTTATTGTGAGAACAAAATATGTTGTGTTTATATCGCATCATAAACATTTCATTAGTGTAAAAGTGTCATAAATCGGTGGACGAGGTCTGTGATAACCCATTTTACTATATACAACATTGACTGTGAGTTGTTTTATTAGTAATATTGACATTCATTAGTTGAAATTTGTGCCTAACTGATTGTTCAATTTTGCTTGGTCATCTGACCTACCGTAAGCAACGCCATCTATTGAATACACAGTTCACCAGTATAGAAAGCAGTTGACTAAGTTCGACGCTGCACTTTTGAACGGACGATTGATCTTCACTGAACATTATCGCCACAAGATAGGTGGCGCTAGGTGTGCCGTTGAATAACCGATCTATCAATAAGTTTTCTCGTCTCTCCATCAGGTTGCGCTACTCTCTTCATTCTGACTTCTAAATTTGTTTGTTTACATTTGGTTCAAGAATTTTCAATATTTGCGATGAACTGTAACGGTTGTAACCAGGCCCTGGAGTCTGATGCTGGTTACCTGATGTGTAACTTGTGTGAGGGGAGATACCATCATGAGTGTTTAACCTTTTGACGTGCGTAATTAGAGACACAATAGTAAGACAATGGCTTCCGGGCGCCGGCTACCGCCTGAGCGTTAATGAATTAAACATAACTCTGCAACATTATTTAGCGTTGACGCACGAGTTTAAGACTGCCTGGAAATGCCCCCCGTGCTGTAATATAACACGTCGCACCCGTCCTAACTTGGACACGCCTGTACGTTCCACGCAGCTTCCTACATATGAAGACAACAGCATGAATATGTCTTGCGATAACTTGGATCAGCGTCCACCGTCGCCACGAACTCCGCTGATGTACACATCACGTGCTGCAAGAGCTGACGAGAACTCATCGGTCCTTTTTGACAACCAATTCCAGTCTTTTTCGCAAGAATTGAACAAGGCTATACAGGGATGGCGCTCTGACATCGACCGTACTATGGCTTTGTTCAAGGAGGACATTAAAAACACTTTGCAAGAATGGCGAGGTGAGTTGGAGTCGAGCATGCTGAGTTGTCACGAAAGTCTCAAAAGCAGTTTGTCGGATATGAAGCAGGAGCTGGGCACTGTTCGCGCTGCTCAAGCAGAACTCAGAAAGGAAGTGAAGGGGTTGAGCGATGAGATGTTGTGTGTCAAACACTCGCTCCAGTTTCACGCAGATGAACAAATTGACCTCAAAAAGTGTGTCGAAAGCATGTCACGTCTGCAGACAGAACAATCAGCCACTTCGACGACCTATTTGGAATCCAAAATAGAGGCTCTTGAGCAACAGGCGAGGCAGTGCAATCTTGAGATTTGCAACATACCTGATAAGCGTGGTGAGAATCTGTTGCAACTGCTGGGTTCGATTGGAGAAGCCATTAACTTTCCCATACCTCAAAAGGACGTCATTTCCATCCACAGAGTGCCGCACGCCCACCAACAAACAAACAGGCCAAAGAACATAGTTGTAAAGTTCTCCACGCGCATATTACGCGATAATGTTCTTAGTGCTTATCGGCTGGCTAGGTCATTGAAAACTGATCAAGTAGGAATACCCGGGTCGTCAACAAATATTTACATAAATGAACACTTAACTTTAAAGAATAAGATTTTATTTCGCAAATGTAAGGAAGCAGCAAAACTTCATCAGTTTAACTATGTCTGGATTAAAAATTGCACTATCCTCGTTCGTAAAAAGGACGGCGATGCCGCGTTCGCTGTTAGATCAGAAGCTGATGTTGCAAGAATTAAAAATGATGATAAAAGTGCTCTTAATAAGTCCAATATTATTTAGTATTTTTTGCGATTATGTCTTTTCACAAATTTTTGACAACTACTGGATTGTATTTCTTGTTTTTTGTCAGATAAATTATCCTTATATATTTAAAAAGATTAATTGTAACGTTTGTCTATTGTTTGTCATTCTTATTATTGATTATTGTGTTTTACATAAACCGTCAGTTTTGTTTACTTTCATGGCTTCGAGCTTAATAAATTGCAAATTTGTTTCGGCTGATAGATATGTTGCTGTCTATTTCTCAATGCGTTGTTACCTGAGCGGTCGTCTAACTTCAAATCTTATTAATTTAATCTCATCTATTCTGTTTGTAATATTTACCATAAACTTGTTACCTGAACACACTCTCATAATAAATACACATTTAGATTTTAATATTATCAATGTCTATTAATAATATCACCATATACTACCAGAATTGCAGGGGCATTCGCACCAAATTACACCAGTTACTCACGAATATACTTATGAATACATATGAAGTTATAATATCAACTGAAATTTGGCTTATACCTGAAATTTACGACAGTGAATTCATAGACCAGCGTTATAGTGTGCACCGATGCGATCGCGATCGTACTGCCACTAATAAACAGGACGGTGGAGGTGTATTGATTGCGATTTTACGCACTTTAAAACCTTCGGAGTTAGGTCTCTCACTGACTCAGCATAGTGATCTCTCACACAATCATATTGAGCACATAATGGTTGAGTTGCCTAGCACTGTTAACACCAAACGACACATTGTGAGTGCCGCCTACATACCACCTAAGACATCCTCCTCAGTATACAGCAAACACTTTGAATTGCTACATGAAGTTTTAGGCCATCCTAGTGTCGATAATTTCTATATTGTTGGTGACTATAATCTGCCTGAAGCTAACTGGATAGCATCCTCTCTAACACATACTTCAAAAATTGCTACAGTACATCCTGGAGCCCCTTCGGACTGTGCATATCTGAACAATCTAATGTCACTTCTTGGTGCCTTTCAATTTAATAGCGTGGCTAATGATAAAGGTAAAATACTTGACCTCATCATTTCCAACAATCCCTGCAATGTTTCCCCTACCTTAACTACGTTGCTACCTGTTGACTCGTATCATCCTGCACTGATTTGTGATACCTGCTTAAACGTCAAAATTACCCCAATGACAAAGACTCCTCTTCTCAAATATAATTTTCATAAAGCCAACTTTGATAACATTAATCATAACATACAGCAATTAAACTGGTCTGAACTGCTTTGCCCCTTAGATTCTGAAGAAGCGGTGGTTAAGTTCTACAATGAGTTGGACGTTATCATTAAACAAGACACCCCCATTGCCCGTCCTTTGCCAGTTAGCTATCCGATATGGTTCTCTCGAGCTATTATAACCATTTCTAAGAAGAAGCAAAAGGCATGGGTCAAGTGGAAGAAGTATCGAAGTATTTCTGATTACGAATCATTTGCCAATTATAGAAAACAATTTAAGAATTTATGTCATAAGTGCTTCATCTCGTACATTGGGTCTGTAGAGGATAATCTGACTAAAAACATAAAGCATTTCTGGACATACGTTTCTAATCGGAAAGACAAACCTGGAATACCAGCTAAGCTTCAATACAAAAATGCTGAAACAAATGATCCAAGTATGGCCTGCAACATGTTTTCTGACTTTTTCAATTCGGTATATGAACCTGCGTCCCCTTTACTGTCACAATGGCAACCTCCGCATGATCATAATGCACTACACGATGTCTCAATTTGTGACGTTTCTTTTAGTGAAGCTAAAATATTGAAGGAGCTTAAATCTCTTGACCTAGCGAAAGGCCCCGGACCTGACGGACTTACGCCTTACTTCCTTAAGAATACTGCAACTACTGTCTGTAAGCCTCTATTTATTATTTATAATAAATGCATTTCTGAGGGAGTTCTACCTACTCAATGGAAGCACGCGTATATTATACCCGTTCATAAAAGTGGTTCTAAACGCAACGTTGAACATTATCGTCCAATTTCCATTCTGTCTGTCTTGTCGAAACTCTTTGAGAGGTTAGTTCATAACGAAATTTATCCTGTACTTCACAATATCATTATTCAGCAACAGCACGGCTTTGTCAAACGGCGATCGACTAATACTAATCTTTTACTGTTTTCAAGTTTTTTGTTTGATAGCGTTGACAACCGTGTACAAGTGGATGCAGTTTATACTGACTTCTGTAAGGCTTTCGACAAGGTAGATCATGAAATACTCCTCAACAAAATTTCGTTCAACGGAATCCGTGGCAATCTTCTGAGATGGTTTGCTTCTTATATTACCAATCGGAGTCAGAGGGTTGTTATCAATGGTCATCAATCAAACATAGCACAGGTGACCTCTGGAGTCCCTCAAGGCTCAATTCTTGGTCCTCTTTTATTTATTCTATACATAAACGACATCAGTCAATGTTTTCAAAATACAAAGTTTCTTTTATATGCCGACGACCTCAAGGTTTACAGGGCCATTCAACAATCGGATGATTGTCTTCTTCTTCAACAAGACTTGGACCGACTATCCTCCTATTGCCAGCAAAATAAGTTACAATTAAGTCTACCTAAATGTAACTTCATAAGTTTCACTAAAAATAAAATTGTAATTAAACACACATATACACTGTGCGATGCCCCTCTGCTTAAAGTGGACTCTATTCGTGATCTCGGCGTTGTCCTTGATTCCAAGCTTTGCCTAGACCTACACATAGGGAAAATTGTCAACAAAGCATATCAACTTTATGGATTTGTAATGCGTTCTACAAGAGATTTTAAGAAGGCGTCTTCTTATATCTACTTGTATAAGTCCCTAGTGCGCTCTCAGTTGGAGTATGCCGTGTCCGTCTGGAGTCCATATTACAGGAAGTACAATGAAATTATTGAGCGTGTTCAGTACAAATTCCTGCGTGCCATGCATTATAGATGTAACGGATATTATTTACCTTATAAAAATTTGCTTACCAAGTACAAGCTACCTACGCTTGAAAATAGACGACAATACTTAGAGGCTATGAATTTATATAATATTGTTAGAATTAAATTTGACTGCATAGATTTATCTAACATGTTAAGTTATGTGGTTCCTAGGACAGTCCATAAGCGAAAGGTGCGCGCTGGTAAATTATTTTCAGTGGGCCCTTGCAAGTCCAATTCTGGTTTGCGTTCGCCTGTTCGCAGAATGGTTGATGCCTACAATGAGACTTTTGAACATATAGATATTTTCGCATGTTCACCTTGTAAGTTCAAAAGTCTCATTCTTAAGGAGCTTTCATAAATGTTTTTCTTGTTTTATTTTTTATTTTCTCTCTCTCACTCCACATATTTGAGTTTGTTTTATTACTTCTCTTTGTGTTTGTTTTTAATCATGCCTGATAGTTAAGTTAGTTTAAATTTAGTCATCCTAGTGATTTTATTTAAGTATCCCACAGTTAATCTGTGAGCAGCGCTGTGGGCTACAATATTGTTTATATGTTTTGTATACCTGTAGTACCTAAGTCTTATATTGTAGCTGTTTGCTGTTCCTTTTTATAAAAATAAAAGTTTACCAAGCCCCATGTTAGGCAAGTAGAAACTAGTGTGCTAATAAAAGGTAAAGAGTTGAGTCCTGAAGATAATACAGTGTTCTTGGGCATAACTCTAGATGCTAAGCTGCAGTGGGGCCCACATATAGACAAATTATCAAAAAAACTTAGCTCTGCAGCATACGCTGTTAGACAGATTCGAAATTTAACTGATGTAGAGACTGCCCGTTTAGTTTACTTTAGCTATTTCCATAGTGTCATGTCGTACGGTATTCTACTGTGGGGAAATGCCGCCGAAATACAGTCAATTTTTGTATTGCAAAAAAGGGCTATTCGTTCAATTTATAAATTAAGTCCCAGATACTCCCTCAGAGATAAATTTAAAGAAATCAATTTAATGACTGTACCTTCACAGTATATTTACGAGAACATTTTGTATGTACATAAAAATATAAACATGTTTAAAAAATACAGTGATGTTCATAATTTTAATACTAGGAACAAACACAAATTTGTGGTTCCTACAACCAGGCTGAAAAAAATAGGGGGCTCATTTAGATGCCAATGTATACACTTCTATAATAAACTTCCTAGTCATATTCAACAACTAAGCCTTAATAAATTCAAATTATTTGTAAAGCGAAAACTTTGCCAAAAGGCTTTTTACAATATAAAGGACTATGTTGAGGAACAAAAGGCTCGGGATTGACCTGCTCCAGTACGCACTGCAACTGTTGTCTTATTATTATTATTTTTTCTTTTGTTTTTATTTTTAAATGTGTTTTTTATTATTTATTACAATCCGATATTGTAGATTATTTTTATTTTGCAATTAGACTTTTTTTTTCTATTAATTTTTGACAAAAATGTTTACTTTGCTAAAGTATTACATTTTGTAAACTATATTTTTCCTTTTATTATTGTGAACGTGAGGACTATGTTGTTTTTTTTTTTTCCTTTTCAGTAATTTTAATGTATGTCTGGCAATTTGAGTATTTTTTGCGGCCTACCCGAATGTCCTTTCCTTGGTATTGTTCGTCAAGTCGTTGAGCTCCTTAGTAGTCCTGAGTTGAGCTTTACGAATACTGACAAATGCTTGCACTGACTGGACAGGTCCACTCAAATCTGTATGGTTCTTTCTTCAAAAGACCATTTCAGACAAATCTGCATGGTTCTCATGTGATTTGACCATTACATATTTACTGTATGGACTTTAAAAGAGACTCTGACCCCTGAGTTTGTTTCGGTGTTTCTTCTCAGGGTAGTCAGCTAGGAAACACCGGCCTCATCTAGTTTAAAAATGACGAAAAAAAATTGACGTGTAAAAGTGTTTTTTAAACCTATTTACAAAATAAATATCATTTATCATTTATGGTTGACGAAGCCCTCATGAACCACTTTGGTGCAATAGTCATGGCAGTGAAGTTGTCTGGAGCGAGCGAGGTCGTTCTCATCGGAGACGTGAATCAGCTACCATTTTTGGACAGAGAAAACCTTTTTGAGTTAAGGTACACCCGTCCAAACTTGGTGGCTGGCATCACCCAGGAGTTACTCTGTACGCATCGGAACCCAATGGACATAGCACTGACCCTGAGTGAGATATACCCCGGTATATACTCCTCCAAGACATCGCTGTCTCGGGTCCACTCTCTGAAAGTAGAAAGGTTCACGGGAGCGCCTATACCGATAATCGCCCAGAACACCTTATTCTTGGTCCATACGCAGGAAGAGAGAGCCTCTCTTGCCGAGCAGGGCTATGGGTCTGGCGAAGGGTCGCGCATCCTCACCATCCACATAGCTCAGGGGTTGACCTGCGACAGCGTTATTATAATAAACACCAACTCAAGGAGGCTCAAGATCCACGACAGCATCTCCCACGCAGTTGTTGCAGTGTTGAGACACACGGTCAGCTGTGTGTACTACACCGACGACGCCGACGATGCCACGGGCCGTTTCGCCCGGAAAGCGATGGATGCGCCTTCTAAAGTGGTCGTCGAATACAACCTTAAGACGGCCAAGCAGCATCGAGACACCGCAGTCGTGGAAGCTCTGATGGAGTTAGTGAAGACTCTTGGCGGCAGATCAACAAGAGCCCAATACCCAAACTCTACCCACCAACCCCAAATCTATAGTCATAAATATATATATATATATATAATCATAATGTAACAATGTAGTATCAATGTGACAAGATAACTGTGTTTAACTGTGTGTGATAACTGTGCTTAACAATTTTACTATAGTAATAAGTTTCATACCTTGAATATCACACCTTTAGTCCAATACCGTCGCTGGGCGGGATTCTTCGGGGAAACTGTTGTGACAAAATCTGTAAAGCTAGCGCTCAGCAAACAGATGGCGTTGGGAACGGTTGTTTGAGGAGTGTCGTTTGGCGGCGGTGTTGGATTGAAGGTGTGATATGTCTATAGTTTTGTCTATTGTAATATAAGTAAAAGTTATTTGTATAGATAAATTACTAACTTACAACTAAATAAATAAAAAAAAATATATACATATATATAAAAAGATGTCAAAAAACAAAAGTCTGAGGTGGACTCGCGTAGTTTTTAAGCTTAGTTTTTAAGTAAATGTTAAGATGAGGGCACGACTGAATGCAATTGTTAAACTTCTATAAACAAATAACAATGTAAAAAATGGCGCGGACCATCATGTCTGCGGTAGAATAGATAGACGAATAAAAAAAAAACCGTCTGGGCCGAACCCAAGTCATCGACGGAGACTTCTAAGAGAACTCGGTAAAACCCATAGGCCGACGTCCGCTGGGGCCGCAGATAATTTCAATCCATCCAAAGGTTGTCTGTAAGAAATTGCCCTGTGCGATAAGACCGCCCATTGTACACTTATTTATTAATTTTGTTTGTCCTTATTTTTGTTTATGTGGTGTACAATAAAGAATATAATAAATAAATAAATAAATAATTTCTAAAATACTTATTAATGAAGCTGTGCTGGGTATAATAAATACATAGTCAGAACGGCGGGAGAAGGAGCAGTGGTGGCCGAGTGGTAACAGCCCCGACTTAAGAGTTGTAGGTTGCGGATTCAAACCCAGCCAGGCGCATTACTTTGTGTAATTTATTTCATCACCACTGCTCTCAAAACGGTGAAGGAAAACATCGTGAGGAAACCGGCATGTCCTAGAACCAAAAATTCGAAGACATGTGACATCCACCAACCCGCACTGGGCCCGCGTGGTGGATTACGGTCCATTCCCTCTCCTAGAGAGGAGACCTGAGTCCCAACAGTGGGAACATTATAAGGCCGACTATGCTAGTCAGAACGGCAAAAAAAGCAAACCCGCAGACATGCGGGATCCCGAATATGTGGGATTGGATTCCCTAGTTACGGAAATTTTGAAAAAAATTTCAAGGGTTTGAGCATATCCAATATTTACGGAACCTTATCATTAAGTTTGGTATTTTCAAGCACCTAATTCTTTCTCACTTTTTATTTCTTATACTTAACTAGTTCAAATAGTGAACGAACCGAAAAGGAAGTGAACGTTTATTTTAGGGTATTTCATATTTTAAATTATTCTTTAGAAATTACTTAGTTTAGAAAGTGTGTTTATTAGAAGTTATTTATTTTGAAATGCCTTTTGTAGACGTAGACAACATTTTTACATTTAAAGACTTTGTGGAAATTTTAAGTTCATTTTGTGGCCGATGTAAGTATTGAGATAATAGATTTAATAGAGTCGGACATTTGGTGTGTAAATTGCGGAACCTGCATATATGACCACTAACCACCGGACGAGTGCACAGATTACAGGTATTTGATATTTATTACCTACGCCAATCACTATGATGCCTCTCTTTTCTGACTTGTTATATTTGGATCATTTATGATTTGATCACATACCTACATGGAGAATGCCTTTCTTAGTAAGTTGTGAGTGATGAAATTTTAAACAACTTCATTGGAGTGGGACCAGTAGAGTTACAGTCGTATTATAATAGTTCTGAAGTAAGGTATAATTAATTGCATTATAATTAAAAAACATTTATAAATTTTCAATATTTAGTACCAGAACTGAAACTAAATGGAGTGTTCCAAAAAGTTCATCGTTTATCGTTTCACGCCTACAGCTTCGTACATAATGAAACGAATAACTTGGTGGAGAGTTTTAACGCCAGAGTAGTGAAATTTGTTGGCGGAAAAAGAGTAAATTTTTCGCAACGGCGATCATATGCTGGTCGCTGTGCTGCAGCGGTGATATCATATAATTCGGGTTTATTGCAGTCTACTGTTCATAAATATATTTTTGGTACCGAAGCCAACCATGAAATAGTTAAGTTAGAAAGCTATCGTCAAAAATTTTTGAAAAAAATAGAAAAAAATGTCAAAAAAAAGAAAATCTTCAAACCTACTACTAGTACGACAAAGACTACGAAGTAGCAAAAAAAAGAGATCTTGTCGAAACTAGAAATTAGTCATGAAGAAAAAGTCCAGATAGAGCAAGACACAATTTTACAAAGTGTTAGTCCTTTATAGTTGGAAACCAGAAGAAAATTGCTTACAGCTTCATGGTTTTCTACCGTCTGTAAACGGCGCCCTAACTCCAATTGTGCACCATTACTTAGTAAAACAAATTTTGTATGGACGAGATTTGAGCAATGTACCATCCATCAAACATGGGAAAAATAATGAGTACACCGCACTGCGTGACCTTGAAAAAGTATTAAACATGAAAATCATGCAGTGTGGGTTATCAATTGATGAAGAGATTTCTTTTCTTGGTGCAAGACCTGATGGAAAATGTGAACTCGGTATTGTCGGAATGAAATGCCCGTCGTCGGCATATGGAATGAACCCAGAAGAAGCGATAAAACAAAAAAAAATGACTTGGAAATACGCTTCGAATTCGAGCCAATTAGTAATAAACACAAAACATAAATGGTATTTTCAAATCCAAGGTCAGTTACGAATAATAATTACAGGGGAAAAAACTTGTGTATTTGCTGTTTGGACGGGCCCTGGAAAAATAAAATATGAATGTGGGATAATGATTTTGTATCAAGCTCAAGTATGAATGCAGCATAATATTGTCAAAACGGAACGCAGCGGATGAAAGAGAGAGAAATATGTGTGTGAGCGTAATAGCGAGATGACGTGGAGTTTACGACAGACGTACGGTTTTTTTAGTGTGTCTGAAATAAAAGTTTTTAAAAGTATTTCTCGTTTATTTTGCCATATAATCCCACAAAATTGGGGGCTCGTCCGGGATTGGCAAAATAACGACACGAGTTCGAGTTTTAACAAGTGGATAAACGACGGACGACGGAGGCCGGCACGTGGCGTGGTCAACGGCGACGAACGGTATTCAAAAAATCAACGGCGGCCGACGATAATTACGACGGTATCGGCGAACGGTGAGCTGACGATAACGAAGATAAAAACTAATTCGAAAATGACGAAAGACGAATCACGTACGGGCCTAAACTCGATGTTGTACCTAACTTCGGACATAATACCTAAATTCACCGGTCAAGATAAAACGTATCCAGTGGCGCGATGGATACAAGACGTGGAGGAAAATGGAGAAATATGTGGTTGGACATTGTTACAACAGCTGCTGATGGCACGGAGATCCCTATCAGGCACCGCACAGCTTTGTATGCAAGCTGAACGCCCTCACAAATCATGGGAAGAACTGAAGGCAGCCCTGAGTAAAGAGTTCCCCGACAGCGTCGACATCAAAGCAATACACGAGGTTCTAAGCCAACGAAAGAAAAGACGTGACGAGAGTTGTATTGACTATATGTTGGTCATGAAGGAGTTGGGGAAACGGGGTAAGATACCCGATTACGTGGCCATTAAATATATTGTTGATGGCATGGTCGACCACGAGACTAACAAAATCATGCTATACGGTGTAACCACGTATCCTGATCTGAAAGAAAAATTTAAAATCTACGAGACTGTTAAGGAAAAGATGAAACTGGAACACTCTAGAAGTACCTACAGAAATGAAAAACGCGGCATCATGCGACACGAAAAAATGTTGAAAAGGTGCTATAACTGTGGTGACGGCGATCATGTGTCGGAAGACTGTCCGCAGAAGGCACAAGGTCCAAAGTGCTTTAACTGCAACGAATACGGTCATATTTCACCGAAGTGCCCGCATAAGAAAAATATGGCGGCGGTAGCCGGCCGTAAGGAAGATACGAGCTCATCAAGATGGCGTAGTTCCGACGATAAGAAAGAAAACAACGGCGCATCGACAAGTGGGAGCGGGAGCGGCGAACGTGCGACGACCAAGCAAGCAATGTTCGGTCAATCATCGTTCAACAACGCGGATAATACGTCACACTCACAGAATGACAGTGTCAAGATGACAGATGACGACAAAGTCAAATTGGATCTGACATTTGCGATGAAAACAAACATTCGCGACGGGAAAAACCTTTGAAAATCGTAGAATTATGTGGAAAAACGACAAGTGCGCTTATTGATTCGGGTAGTGATGTGAACTTAGTGTCTTCCGAGTTTTGTGCTAACGTCAGTGAAGTGCTGAACAATAACATAACACTGTCTGGACTTGGATCCGCTAAAGTGGAGTCATTGGGTCGTCTATCAACAAATGTTGTGATCGACGGTACGAAATATGACGATGTGTCATTCTATGGTCACGAATTTCTTAAGAATGTTATAACGGTTATGAATGGTAGTGCTGTGTGGATGAAACCTGTGGAATGGATGAACGAAATTAATTGTTTTAGTTGCAGTGTTGAGGTTGGCCATGTAAGTAATACTTACCTTAAATAAAGAAGAGGTTGTTCAGATGGTTGAGAGCTATCAACCATGCCAAATTAAAGAAGCTCCTATCCAGTTGAAAATAATTGTGAAAGATGATGTCCCGGTGGTGCAACGTCCACGACGCATATCACTGAAGGAGCAGGTGGCTGTTGAAGAACAAGTTGCGGAGTGGCTCGAGCAAGGAATTGTACGTGTAAGTTATTCTGAATATGCCAGTCCATTAGTTTGCTTGTGCCGCGTGCCGATGTGGACGTGTTATTTGAGTTTTATTTACACCGATTAGCGCAGCGCAAGCTGTCGCTCGTAAGTACTGGCCATGACAGACAATCTAGTGGCAAACGAGCTGTTGGCGTTCCTACAGCAGAAGCTGGATGTGATGGACGAGGTGTCTGCAATCCAAATCTGCGCAACGAACTTCAGCGAGGAAGATATAGCTGCTGCGAAGCTGTTGCTGTTCAGCGTGCTTGATAAGCGCGACCAGATGCCATCCCGCCGGCGTGACGGGACTAAGAAAAGCCTACAGGATATTATCACGCTGTTCAAGGAGACCGACCCTGACGACGTGCCGACGTTTGTGGCAAAGGAGCTGCATAAGCTCCCTCCAGTCACCTTCGACCACGTCGATGTAACAAGCCTTTTGAAAGATATTGTCTTTCTGAGGGCCAGTCTTGCGGATGTGCTAGCAAAGTTGGATGCATCTCAGAAAACCGTCGCCGATTTGCGCAAGGAGTTTAATGAATTTCGCAATAACGCGGCGGCAACTAGGTCATCAGTCGATGCATCGAACGTAAACATGCGTCATGGAGCCGGCCTCAATATATTGTCGCCGAACTTCGCGTCAGCAGTTTCGTCGCCGGCGCATGCGTCGATTGCTGAGGTTGCAGAGTGCCCCACTCGTGCGCCCCGCAACTCCGTGCCGGTCACCGCGGTTCCTCCATGCACCGCACGAGCCCTTCGCCCCGTCCCGCTGCCTGTTCTTGCAGCCCCAGCGAATCCGATCCGAAAGGATTTCGCTAGCGTCACCGCGAGCGCCCCTGGCGCTCCTAATCCGAAACCTGTGCCTGACAAGGCAAAGAACAAGGTCGATGATAGTGATGGTTTCGTTATAGTGCAAAGGAGGAAGCGTCGAACGCAAACCAACAAGAATCGCTGCGGCATAGCACCTGCAACTCCTAGCGTAGGACTGCGTGCTGCTCAGCCGAACACTCCCGTGTACATCTCCCGCCTGCATCACACCACAAGGGTGGAAGACATCGTGGAGTACGTGCGCCATAAGACGAAGTTCGCACTGAGGGTACAGCTTCTGGAGTCGCACCGTAACGTCAATTTCAAGGCGTTCGTGGTGCGAGTCCCGAACACTTTTCTGCCCCTCATGTTGAAGGAAGACTTTTGGCCGCAGGGCGTGGTGTTCCGTCGCTTCCGCGGACAAGTGCCACAGAACAGCACAAAGTGAACAAGTGCAGTGAAGTGTTACTAACATAGTCATAAGTCGTATTTATTAACAATAAATTGTATTTAATTTACTTTATATATATGTTAGTTTATAAGGTATTTATCTATGGGCCAAGATGCCTGAAAATAAATGATTTATATTATATTATATATATATATATATTAGTTCTTGTTCGCAAAAGAGATGGTACTATAAGGGTGTGCGTTGACTATAGAAAATTAAATAGTAAAATTGTAAAAGATGAGTTTCCATTGCCGATTATTGAGGATTACATTGACAAGTTGGCTGAGGCAAAAGTATTTAGTGTACTGGACTTAAAAAATGTTTCAGGCCTTTCAGGTAAGATACCCGATTTCCGGCCACCGTAGGCCCGGGCTTGCGGACGGCGAGCAATGGGTAGCCCGCCGTCCGACTGTCCGGTAACCGTCCGGACCGAGCCCAAGTCGTCGACGGCGCGTATTGTTCTACGCGCGCCTCAGGGAGATGTCAGCAAATCGTAGGGGCCCAGCAGGGTCGAAGCCTGCTGGGGCCATGGGTAGTGTGAAAACGAAACCCGGGCCCTGGGGCGAAGGCAACGAAGGAACAGGGGTGGGTTTTAATCAGTAAAAGTCTGACACTATCTTCCGCTCCGCCCAAGAGCGCGATTTGTCATTAGATGATTTTCCCACCTTAAAAAATAAAAAAGCCTACTAGTTTCGCTTCTGAAAGGAAAACCTGGGGCCCTGGAACGCAAGACAAAAAGGGAATATAGGAGTCGATTTTAGTAAGTAAAAGTCTGACACGCTCTTTCGCTCCGCCCAAGAGCGCGAGAAATCATTGGATGATTTCTCACCCAAAAAAAAGTACCTAAGCATTTGAAGTTTAGTAAAAGGAATATATATATTTATTAGTTTTGATGTTCGTAAGCATATAAATAATTTGCATCACAAAAAAAAAAAACAAAAAAAAGTAAAAGGAATACAGAAAGTCAATAGAAATATTAGGGATATTTTTAAATGCACATCTGTATATTTTTTCAGCACACTAGGTAACTCCACTAATTAACTGAATGCATACCAGAAAAATGAATGCTGTGCAAAAAAACCAATTGATTAACTAAACAAGTACTGCAAAAAAAACTATTAAATAACACAAAACGAGATGACCTTTTTTATCGAATTCACACCAAAAATGTGGTTCGTACATCGGATATATGATTTATAAAACAAAAATACGAATTGCTTATCAAAAATACTAACTTGCACTCTAAATTGTACTTTCTTACTACGGAATTTCTAAAACTGATATCTAAAGGTGCACCACATTAAAGTAAGTTTCCATTATCAAAAAAGCTCTACAAATCGACTAGTCGTGCAACTAAAATACATTATACCTAACTTTATTTGCTTTTTGTTTCTCTGTTTTACTGAAAAACATGTTGGCGCCTGCACATCTAGCGCCGCGCTCGCTCCTTCGCGCTCGCTCTTTAGCATCTAACGCGAGTGCGAGGGAGACCGAGCGATGCGAAGTAAGCAGACGGTGCGGTGGCGGGTGGGGGCCGGCGGCACTGCCGCCGGCCCCCACCCGGCAAGGCACCACCCGGCAAGGCACCACCCGGCAAGGCACCGCCGCGGCAGCGCATGCATTTGTTATTGTTTATCTATGACGTCGGATGCGCTCAGAGTGATCTCGCTCGTGTTTAATTGCAAATTAGGTAATTTAATTAGTGAAACTTGAACTTTTACTAGTGGCTGTTTCTACGGTCAATTAATATGGAATTAAAGCAAATACTATTAGAAGACATCAGCAGTAGTGGTGTACAAAACCAGGAAAATGTTCCTATTTATTGTTCAGACGAATCTGAAGTGGAAGAGGAGCCTTCTGCCAAAAAGAAAAGGTCAAGAGGCAGAGAATATGTATTCGTGAAGAAATTTGCAAATGTTAACGAAGCCGAGACTTTTCTGCAAGCTGAAAATACGTGGTCGGTCAAAGTTTCGCATAACACGGAAGATGGTATGAAAACGTTTTATCGTTGCAATCAAGTCAGATTTCGAGGACCGCAGTGTGCAGCAAGTATTTATTTGCTTTTTGAATGCGACTCTAATGAAGTTTTACTTTACCGGACAGAAGCCGACCACGACCATCAATGTATTGGTTCGAAATTTAATTACGGTATAAGTCAAGAAACAAAAGAAGAGATAAATAAACTTTTTGCATTACGTTTGAAACCTAAGGCTATATACTCAACAGTTTACGTAATATACAAGGTATCACAGTTCCCTCAAAGAAGCAACTGAACAATTATTTGTCAGACCATCGTCGAGCTGTTTACGGATCACCCACAATCAGCCTCGGAGAGCTTCAGGCATGGTTAATTGAACACTCGAAGGTACCTGATGATGAGCACGAACCCTATGTCATTTGTTACTATGTCTACGAAAACGACACACCGAGTTTTCGATTTGCTATCTCCACAAAGTCTCTGCTAAAGTTAACTACATTAGCCACTAATATTCACGCAGATGCTACATACAAACTTATTTGGCAGGGGTTCCCTGTACTGGTAGTCGGGACTACTGATAAAACTAAGAGATTTCATCCTCTTTCTCTGGCTGTGTCTACTTCTGAACAAAAAGAAGATTTTCGTATGGTGTTCGAAGGTGTTCAAAACTGCGCCTTTTCCCTTTACGGGCACTCTTTACACCCAAAAGCATTGATATGCGACGCGGCTAAAAGCATCCAAAACGCATTTACAGACGTGTTTGGTACTGAAACTACTGTGGTAATGTGCTGGGCTCATGCAAAGAAAAATATTAAAACTCATGTGGAAAGACTTGTTAACAAAAAAAAACAGAAAACTTTACTACAGGATATTGATATGTTACACTCTGCCACATCTCCAGATATGTTCAACTCTGCATTAGAAGCATTTCTGATAAAATACTCCGAGCAAAGAGAATTCATAAATTACTTTAAAAAAGAATGGATATGTAAAAACTCGAACTGGTACCTTGGGTCTTCACAAGGATCTCCTGTTACGAATAATGCGCTTGAAGCTTTTAACAAAACCATCAAGGATAGCCACACATTGCGAGACCGTTTTCCGTTATCCAGATTTCTGGTAATCGTCTCAGATATGGTGAAAGAATGGTCAGAGACCCATCAGTTGGAATCATTTTCAAACACTCCTTCAATCGAGCTAAAAGATTGGACTCAAGGTTACCAGTGGGCGAAGTCTGACCGAAAAGTGGTGATATTGAGAACGGATTCCACAAAAAAAACCTACTTGGTTTCTAGTTCTAGGGCCGGAACCATTCAATTTGGACAAGAGTGGAGTTCTTTTGAAGAATACAAACAACTTGCTTTTGCATTTTGGCAGGTTGTATTGCCCATAAATGAAGATGATTGGGAAAATGGAGAGTGCACCTGCCCGTGGTTTTTCAAGCACTATATTTGCAAGCATATAGTCGGACTTGCAATCAGGTTAAAATATGCCACACCGCCTGTAGAGGCTAAAAACATTCCTATCGGCATCAAGCGTAAACGCGGCCGTCCTGGTAAAGCAAGACCAGCCCTAATAATTGAATAAAAATTATTACTACCTCAGTATTGTTTCTAAAGTGTTTTTTCTAAACTGAGTTACCACTCAGTGTGCCAATGTTTGGTGCATGTTAAGTGAGCACTTGATTATTTTATTGTGTACCTAATTATATAAAGATGACTGATTAAATTGGGTTTTATTTAGAATAAACGATGTTCCTAAAAGTAAATTAGGTGATGGTTTTCCTTAAAAAAGGTTTAATATGTTTGTTGAATTATAGAATTGTTAGATATACTATTTTGATAATAGTTATTCGTTCAGTAAAACAGTTCTGCAAATACCATTAAACAGTATATCGAATTTGATTTATTTAGTGTGCATAATTTGAGTGCAAGTCAGTATTTTTGGTTTAACTTTGAAATATTTTGATCGAAAAAAGGGAATATACAGATATCGATTTAAATACATGCCGAAATATTACAGTAAAATTTACGCGACCGAAGTAATGACATCACGTACACACTGACACTGACGCACACACACACACTCTCGCTTGCCGCGATAGCACTACTAACTCTTGGAAATTTGGGATAAATTTGGATGTGTTCCGTAATACCAAAAAAGATGAATGAAAACTTAATATTTATTCTTTTTTTTTTCTATTATTTGTAACTTGATAATATAAACTATGTTACTACGTAAAGAATATTAGAAATATTTTTGTTTATAATACAGAAAAAACAAAATGAAAACATGCCATTTACGCTACAAAAATATGCGAAATGAAATTCGCTTAAATTTCGTTTTAGGTAAGTATTTTAAAAAAAAGAAAGATGTAGGAACCTAGATAAATATTGTCTTAATCCGAACATCATCATAATATGGTGGAAATATGCTCCATCTGCAAATGATTTTGGTATTACGTTTGTATGAATAATTCAGCTATCGCCGTCGCCTTAAGATCTATGTTAGTAGTAGGTACATAGTATAATATTATCCATTACAACCTTCTCGTAACTATTTCCACCCAGTGTGCCTGTATGGGACAGTCGTGACGGTATGCAATCATTTGCAAAATGCTGTTGGTGCCACCGCGCAGCCTTTGAAATAATGACGCCACTTTCTTACGCATTATAGCGTGAAAGCCGTCAACGCGCGCATTTGCGAACATTTGTGACGCACTACAGTGGTGCGGCAACCCCAACAGCATTCTGAAAGCATTATTATACTGAAAACTCCTGCGTATTCACGCTGTAGGCTTGTTGCGTATACCGAACCCACAGGCCGCTCGAGTAAAAAGATTGTCAGTATGCCCTAAAAAGAGTAATTTTAACTTCCTTAGTACACCGAGCAGACCTACGGGCCAGCATATTGCTCCTCACCGACAACGCCCTACGTTCTCGTTCTATAATATCTAAGTCATCTTTCAAGTCCTCCGTGACTAGATGACCCAGATATTTAAATTTCTGAACAACCTTTAAGGCTTTTCCATCGACCATGATCGGAGGCACCTCACTAGGTCCCTGTTTTCCTGCCCTGAAAATCAGTACCTCAGTTTTCTGTGAATTATACCTGAGACCATGCTCGGATACATAGCGCTCACATATTTTGACCAATGTTCTGGGCGTTGACCGACGGGGCCAGCAGAACCATGTCATCTGCATGTTGTTGACATAAGTCATCGGGCATTTACCACGGTAATCCAAACGAAGGAAGAAAACGCCAAGCTAAAGGTGACCCGGATAATTGGAAGAAATCAAAAAATAAGAAACTTCGTATGGTAGAAGAGAAATATTTGGGATACACAAAACCAAAGAATAGAAAACTAAGACAAGATAAAGTAAGACCTACTAGAAAATTAGGTGATAGATTTAATTCGCAAAAACAAGAGTTAGGTGCGAAATTGTGAAAAGTTTAATGATGAAAAACGTCAAGAAAAAAATATAAACTGGGACCAGCCCAAAGTTTACACTTGCAAAACAACATTTTTAAATACTTTGTGTCTGGGGTCATACATAGATCAATCTTGGATCAAAAAAATCAAAGAAATTCAGAATACAATCAGGGTCAGAATGCCACAATCTGGAACACAACGAAAGCTTCTAACCTCACGCAACTTTTTGTATAATATTCCTAGGTTACCTTCTCACTATGCCAGGAAGGAAACGTCAAAGTTATATGTAGAACCTGTTTACCGTTCTCTGAGTGATTTATACAAACAGTACAAAAAAAAAATGTACTGAAAACGAAGAGCCTGTGCTTTCTCGCTTTAATTTCGAGAAACTGTTTCACAAGAAAAATCTACCCTAGACACCTTAAAAAAGGACATGTGCGATACCTGCTGTGGTCATGCAGTACCTAGGGAATCTTACTATTTCCGATTATGAACAACAAATTAGACGCAAAAATAGAGCGAGGTAAGAGAAGGAGACGGACGAAACGAAAGTTACATCCGGCGAATTCATTTTGTTGTCTATGGATTTAGAGTCGGTAAAAGTATGCCCTTATGTAACAGCTAGCGCTTTGTACTTTAAGACAAAACTTATGTGTCGTAATTTTACAATGTATGGCCTGGTTACCCACCAAGCCTCCTGTTATTGGTTTGATGAAACATGCTCACAAAGAGTCTGAAATATCGTCATCTTGTGTAATATCATCAAAGCTTAAAACTGCTGAAAACATCAAGACAATATGCCCAATGGACAATTACATATCGTTTAGAGGGTATCCCTCATATATGTTGCAAAACATAATGAAGGGTAGAATCTCTCAACCGAGGACGGTTTATGTAAACCCAGACAATATCACCATGGTGAAGTACGGAACATTTGATTTTATTCAAGTGGGATCGAGCTCCATCTCAGGGAAAAGAGATAGTTTAAGTGCTACCGTAAGATCGGGGTATAAAGTAGATACATCTGAGATTGATGATACCGATTTAGATCACCTATTAGATGAGAACATCTGGAAGGACTTAGATAGAGATATGGAGGTGCTGAAAAGGAAGGAAAAAGAGATGGACCGATTTGCTAACTTTGATGACAGGAGAATGAACTTTGATAAGTCAATATCTCTATTCATCATAATACTCGTACTTGTAATCGCATTGACTGCTGTTGTCATCTATCTGTATAGGAGATACAGAAGGCAATGGATAAAATTAAATTAGATCAGTATCTAGTACTCGGTTGTTTTATTTCACACTCAACCTTACTTATATTCTCATTAAAATCAAATTAATGGAAATAGCTGACCGTCCGCCGCGTCCGGTATTCAACATAACCACTAGTATTTTTTCATCTTTTGCGTCCGATTACATCGTGAGTTATTGTTTGCCTAAAGGATTGCCTATAGTCATTTATTCAGATGGATGCACCTATCAAAATAGAAACAATATAATAGCAAATGGATTGCTGAATATTAGTACTGAACAGGTGTGACTCACACAGAAGTAATTAGAGCCTAGGCATACACAAATGGAATGTGACGCAGTCCATGCTGTGATTAAAAGGAAGGTTAAAAATAGGGAGATACATCTTCCCAGCGACAATATTACTGTAACAAAGAAGGCACGAATAAATCCTTTTCCTTATGAAGCTATTCAGATTAACTACGATTTTGTTTGACCGAAAACACTGAATTTATCACTTACTCAGCTTTGCATGTTAGGCCAATTCCCATAGCTTCTACCAAATTTAATCACCTTCAACAATTGTGTTTTGTTAATTCCATTACCTTCTAAATATCATCTCATTATCACGTACAAAGAATAAGTACTAAGTTAATACCTTCTATCTAACTGAATACCTACTACACTATCATAAAATATATGAATTCAGCATAATATCGACACCTGCAAGGAATAACATCGTAACTCAGTTACTGAGTTACAATTATATTCTTGCTGTACAAAAAATGCAGTTTTTTTTTGCACTCACTCCTGTGGCTAAATTCCTTTACGTAAGGATTTGAATAGTGTAAAAACATTGAGAGTGAGAGGCAACTGTAGTTAATAAATGGGTATATATAGTTACACATCCTCATCATCATTGTTTATGCTTGCGACTATTAATAATATAATAATAATTATAACATTGTAATACAAGATACAGTCTTGTTTTTAGATATTATTATTCCTTATTATTTAACCCTAGATAGCTAACCTTCGTCGAATCGACGGGTAGCGCAAAGAAATATCGTTGTCTCTTTTAAACGACGTGTCCGAGCGCCTTGGCTCTTTTAGTCAACTCAGTCGCCGGTGAGTTCGTTGCAGTGGCACACGCATCAAACTGGTAAGTACCGCAGTTTTTGAGATATGTAACTTTTACCCGTCGTTTCGACGGATGGTTAGCTTTACCGTTAGCTTTTTGATTTGAGTGTGCATTTATATTTTTGACGTGTGTTGTGTTTCTTTTTAGATTTAAGTAACCATGTCTTCAGTAAATGAAGATAGAATATTGTACCTGCTAAACCAAGAGCTTAGTGACGATGTTGTTGATGATGGTTCTGCCAGTGAGACCAAAGACTTTGTGGTGGAAGATGATGTCTAAAGTGATGAAAATTATGAACCATCGGATACCGAAGAAAGAAATGTAAGTCCACCACATGACGTACCGTTAACCATGGAACGAGTTATGTCAAGTAGCTCAGATACTGCCCCTCCAGAAACCTCACAAAACTGTATCATACAACTGCCCCAAAGAAACATAGCTTCAATCAATAGCTACATTATACAGTCTCACAATTTATTAACGGCAGGGCGAAAAGTAGTTCCACGGAGGAATTTTATGAAAACACTTCATTTTCAACTAGTCGAGCCTTGGCTAAAGACTTGTCTTTAGCCAAGGCTCGACTGGCTGGCCAAAACAACGATGCCAATGCAAGTAAAAGAAAAAATCAGGAGCGTTCTTTTATTGCAGCCACCAACTACCAGTCAAGACCAGCAGCCATCAGGCCAAGCTTGTCTTGATGAAGAAGAGTCATAAACTTCTTCAAGAGGAGAAAATCGGAAAAGAAAGACGTGTGGGAAGTGCCACTACATGAAAAAGCGTATGACTAAAAGTATTTGCGCAATTTGTAAGGTGGTGAGCATAAAATTGATTTTTGTGTCACATGTGCCAAAGACAAATAATTATTTTTATATTATAATTACTTATTATGTTCCTAAGTGCCATATATATAACAATTAGACTGAACGTTGTTATATTTTTTTATTGATTTTGCATGTTAAAGTTTTTAATTATAAAATTTTTAAGTTCTATGAAAAGTTACTGTAGTAATAAAAGTAAATAAATAAGGTAAATTTGGATAACGTACTTTTATTGCTAAAACTATGCATTAACTTTCAATTAAAACAACAGGATGATTAAGTTTGCATTTTATGGTAAAAAAAATAGTTTTTCAAATACCCGTCGTATCGACGGATGGTTAGCTTAAATAGGTTACACAAGAAGGTTAGCTATCTAGGGTTAAGGTTACGATAATAGCTTTTTTAAGCTATTATCGTAACCTTAAATAACTTGTCGTGGGGGCGATCGGCGGCAGCGATCTCTCGCGCCGGGCAGGTACAGACCATGGTGCGGAGCGAGGAGGAGTGCCAGGCGGTCGCCTTCTTCTGCGAAGCAATAATGCTAGCAAAGGAGGCGTCCGATCGCATGAGGCAATGGTCCTCACGCCCCAACCGCCGCTGGGTTTCCGATCCCGATTTCCGGCCACCGTAGGCGCGGGCTTGCGGACGGCGAGCAATGGGTGGCTCGCCGTCCGACCGTCCGGTAACCGCCCAGACCGAGCCCAAGTCGTCGACGGCGCGTACTGTTCCACGCGCGCCTCAAGGACATGTCAACTGTAGGGACCCACCAGCGTCGAAGCTTACCGGGGCCAAGGGTCTGATTCTGAAAGGAAGACTCGGCCCTGGTACGAAAGGCAACAAAGGAACAGGAGTGGGTTTTTAGTCAGTAAAAGTCTGACACTATCTCCCGCTCCGCACAAGGGCGGAATTTGTCATTAGATGATTTTCTGACCTAAAAAAAATAAGTGTGGCACTCGGGGACTGCCGCGGTAAAGCTATTGCATAGCATTTTGTATTAACTTATGCAATTATAATTATTTATTTATTTTATTTATGCAGTATTTCTTTTTCTTTGATATTAATTCAAGTTACACTTTTTGAGCGTGGTGACCGATAAGAAAACAATTTTTTTTCTTTCTTGTTTACTTCATAAATTGCTACAAGTATGTTCAGTTGTTATCATAGAACATTACTATAATCTATTATAATACAAAAAGACTATTTTGTTTGACCGAGATTTGAACTCGAGGCACGATGATAACATAGGTAGAGCGCTGTACCAATGCGCCACACAGGTCGTTAACGACTTTTCTAAAATAGGTGTTCGGTCTCTGTCGGCCTCCAAGCCACACCCCCGTGCCCGTCGGAGTGGGGAGCGTGAGGTATATTTTTCGTTACGGAATTTCTGGATTCGGTACCCGCGCTCAAGGCCCGCGATAGAAGCTATGCAATAGCTTAAAAACCCTTAAATAACTATTTCATTATTTCTGTCATAACCAATAAAAATACTATCCAATCATTGTAACGTAAGTTACGATTATTTTCTTCGCAATAATTTGCATGTTTGTGGGCGATTTACACGGGCTTCGTAGCTAAGCGCTTAGTACTTGTCACTAATACTAAGTCCTCATGTGTAAACACGCTGATTAGTGGCTTAGTATTAGTATTTGTGAATAGTGCAAGAGAATAGAAAACGATCCTATTTACTAAGCGACAAGTCGATACCCCCACCACGATTTACTAAGCACTTGTCGCTTGCTGACCGTGTGTAAACAGCTCGACAAGTTAGTTAGTGACATGTTGTACCGGGAAGTGAAAACACGTGTTTACTTACGTATTTTATGTGATCATGGCTGCGAAAAGGTGGAATTCGGAAACAACAATGAAGTTCATTCAGGAATTTAAATCCTATGAATGTTTATGGAACCACAAATCGGTTTTATATAAAAATAAACTTGCAAAAGATGCTGCTTATCAGAAAATCGTCTCTTGAAAGGTGCTCCACCTGGTGCCATTCACGCTTGTCATCCATCACGATGGATACAACTTGAACTATTTACTCAATGGTTCGAGCACTTTTTACAGCATGCGAAACCAACAGCTACATCGCCGGTTCTCCTGATTTTAGACGGGCATGCTAGTCACACCCGAAATATCAAAGTAGTGGATTTAGCCAGAGAAAACCACGTTCGCTTGCTGAGTCTGCCCCCACACTCTAATCATAAAATGCAGCCGCTCGATAAAACATTTATGGGTCCATTAAAAAAGTACTTGACTGAAGAAATTCGTAAACGACTACGAATGCAAGCTCGAGCAATAACACATTATGATATTGCAGAATTATTTGGTCAAGCCTTTATAAGAGCTCAGCGAGCAGAATTGGCCATTAGCGGCTTTCGTGCTACTGGAATATATCCCGTTAACAGAAATGTATTCCAAGATCATGATTTGAAACGAGGAAATAAAAATCAAGTTCCAAAATGGCTATCAAGAATTTTGGCTACATAAACCGATCCCGCAATTGTACCCTGGATTGTGGTCAATCGTTCAACGATTCTTGATAGCATTCCTATCGTCATATTTGTGTGAACGTGGATTTAGTGCTGTAGCAACGCTGCTTACTAAAAAGAGAAATCGTTTTCATGTTACCCAACGTGGCGACTTGAGGCTGTTCTTGAGTAAATTGGAACCTGATATCAACAAACTTATTAAACAGCATCAGATTCATCCTTCACATTAGTTTTTATATAAGAATCGATTATGTTTGTTTTATTTTGATTAAAAGATACTCTGTCTGAATACTATAAGGTTGCGTTTCAATAATCATTCTCATTGGCAGGTGTAGCCCGTAAGAGTTAACTTGAGACCTGAGCGCCGTTGTATACTACCTACTGTGCTCAGGTCTCAAGTTAACTCTTGCGGATTATAGTAAAAGTCTCTTTTAGAATGAATGTTTAATCTCCGCTAATATAGCTCACAACAATTAATTAATTTAATTTGTAGTTATAGTGGTTTTTAAGTAGGAGAAAAAATGGGGGCGCTGAAAATTAATTTATTCTCAAAGTGGGCAGTAGACAAAATAAATTTGGGAACCCCTGCTCTAGTTCAATGGCAGTTGATGTTCCTGATAAGAGAAATTATACTCATGTTTATTTACTCTTTGACATAATTAAGAAAGTCCATCAAGTATGCAAGATGATTTTTCTTGGTACTTTGGAAATATCAGCTAAAAAAGTTGAAACTGCTCTCAAAAAGAAAATAGTGGTGTTACTGAGCATGACAATCATGGATTGAACCCTGCAACAAATAAATTTTCTGAAGAACGGAAAAATATTGTCCGTGATCAAGTTCTTGCCTATAGTAGACTCACTACACTACTGCCAAAGTTCATCTAAGCGAAAATATCTACCATCTGGCCTGACTGAAAACCGCTTGTATCAAGACTACATCAAATATTGTGAAGAGAACGAAGAATCACCTGTATCATTATTATAAACATATTTTTACTACTGAGTTCAATTATGGCTTTCATAGACCAAAAAAAGACTAATGTGATTATTGCGCTCAATTTAAAAACACATCACCAGACGAGAAACTCCAGGAACAAAGTAACTACGAATTAAATTTAATCAGAAAAACAGAAGCTAGAGAACAGAAAAGAGAAGACAAAGCAAGAGCTAAGACTGATCCAACGTTTTGTGCTTACACTATGGATTTAGAAAAAATCTTACTTACCCCACAGTTCGAGATTGGTCAATTATATTATAAGAGAAAATTGAAAACTTATATCTTTACCATTTATGATCTTGCTAAAGGCACCGCAATTAACTACATGTGGCATGAAACTAATGGGACAAAGGAGCATCTGAGATAGCTACATGTATTTGGAAACTCTTTTCTGAACTACCACCAGAGGTGTCAGTAGTAACATTTTACTCTGATACTGCTTCAGGACAAAACAGAAACCATATTATTTCTGCTATGTTCATTAGAGCATTTTTTTCATTTCCAAATCTGAAGATTATCAACCAAAAGTACATGGAATCTGGACATTCTGAAATGGAGTGTTCACTCTGCCATTGAAACAAGGGGTAGAAAGATTAACATTTTTGTCCCAGACGGATGGTACACTATAGCAAGAACTGCGAAGACCACTCGACCGTCATACATCGTAAAGGAGACGTATTTTAGCCAATTTCTTGATTTTAAGTCATACAGCAAAAATTTATTACAAAAATAAAAAAAAAATGAGAGAAATGAATCATGAAATGACTTCTTGTTAAATGACTACAATATTGACGAAGAGCCCATGCATATTTATAACAAAACTCAGTAAACACAAATCGAATTTAAACGACTATGTATTCGCCTCAGATCAACTCCAAATAATGAAACTTGCCACTGAAGTAGCTAATCTTTATACGTGTAGCTTAAAAATAGATTTCAAAAAAACTTAAAGACTTACAAGATCTTTGTAAAAAAGGTACAATCCCTACCTCTTACCACGAATATTACATGAATCTTATTGAAAGAAAAAGAAAGAAAACATGTTTATTCTGCCTGAATAGACGCACAATTCGTTACAAATATACAAAAACCAAGTACACGATATTGATGCTACAGAAGATGATTGATTTTTTTAATGAAGATTTTTAACAAAATTTACTATTTCTGCCATAAAAATATTTAAAAAATAAACCTATTATTCTTTTTTTATGTCTACCAACTACCAACCAACCCTGATTCTAACAACTATTTGAATATATAAATAGATCTATGACACTTGTACCTTTTCACCTTCCTGTTTATTAGTAGAATATTTTCAAAATATCTAAATGGTGAAAAGAGCCAAGTGCAAAATAGCAATTAACAGAAAAATTAGTTATATTACAAAAACTATTAATGTACTGAAAATACAAGAATCGTGTTTAGCTAAACCGATGCCATTCTTATTAAAATCTAACTTACGGTTTGGAAGATATAGACTAATTATTATATTTTTGTTGTAATGTATTAAATATTATAATCTGGTTTCCATGTGGCAACATAAGCGCCTTCCCTTAGCCTTTATAAAAAAAGGAAATGTAGACTGTCATCATGTCATGGCGTCACTGCCCCTTTTTTCTAACAAGATAAAAAAAACCTGTGTTCTGTGTGCTGAGCGGTAATAAACGTACTATAAAATATCTACTGGTCTAATCAATTAATATCACCACCACCACCACTCCAACATGGTAGCAGAGCGTGGTTAGGTGTTTAAATAACCAAATAAAGTGAGATCGAATTAGTAAAATCGAAAAGCCGGCCGCCATAAAGAAAAAGTTTTAGTTCGCGCCTCGTGTAGTTTAGTATGAGTCAGAAAGAAAAAACGCTATTATCACCCATCGGTACATAAGTTTCATGAAATTGGCTAATCAAGCGAAAATAGAAGACATAATGATGCCTATTTTTGACGGTATAAATTATTCAAGCTGGAAATTAAGGTTAGTAACTTTACTAGAATACAAAGAATGTAACGAGCCCGCCATTTGCATGATGCCTGCTAAGTTCAAAGGTCAAGAGGCGGTTTGGAAGAAAATGGATCTAATAGCAAGAACTATGATCATGAGTACAATTTCCGATAAATAATTGGAATATGTTAGCGAATGTAAAACAGCTTACGATATTATGAAAAAGTTTGACATCATGTATTTAACACAGTCTACTGCTATGCAAACAATATGTAGAGGAAAAATTGAAGAGATTAAATTGAACAATTACAATACAGTAGAACATTTTTTTTTTGTTGATTTTGAGAAAACAATAAATGATTTCAAAGCGGCTGGTGGAAATATAAATGAACCTGAGAAGATGAGATACTTGCTCAGAGCTTTACCTCCAAGTTACAGTTATATCGGAGATTTTATAGATGTAATTCCAGAAGAACAAAGAACCGTAGATTATGTAAAGTCTAAAATAAAACAGAAAAATATGACTAGTAGTGACCGGGACAAGAAAAACAATATGAGTACATTCTCAACAAAAACTAAAGTACAATGTTTTATCTGTGGAAAGACCGGCCATCTCAAAAAAGACTGTTGGCATGGTCAGAAAAACAATCAAGGAAAAAATTCAACAACTCAACGCCAGCAAGGACAACAAAGAGGTTTCAACAGAGGTGGACTTCATCGAGGTCGTGGCCGAGCAGAGGTCATGGTCATCCCAGAAGTGAGTCGTCAAGCACTCAGCAAGATGGTTCTGCGGCAGAGACATGGACTGCTCAAGTATGTAATTCAGAAGTAAATCAGGTAACGGGACGTAGTGAAGGGGATTATCATAATAATAGTGAAATTCATTGGTTGTTAGATAGTGGGTGTACAGATCATATTGTAAAATAAATGATACATATTTTTATAATTTTGTAGATTTAAAAATTCCCATTGTTGTGAAACTTCGAGATGGTAAAGCGTTAAAAGCAACCAAAGTAGGTACCGTTAAAATCTGTTTCAAAAATTATTATAATGAAAAACACATTGATCTAAAAAATGTCTATTATGTAAAAGGTATTAAACAAAACTTGCTAAGCGTTTCAAAAATAACCAAAAATTGCACAATAGTAGTGATAAGGTGTGTAAATAGCCTCACCTAAGAAATTGAGGTGTTTTAAGACAACCAATATGGCGGTGAAAGTAAATTTAAATTACACAAAATTAAATCTCTGTTGACGACCCTTCTGAGACACCAATACCCACAACATCTATTTGCAGCAATAAAGCCCACGTACCTTGCTAATCCGGGACCCCACTTGAAGGTAGGAAGGCGCCTCGTTCACGGGTGCGTGGTCGCTGGGTGGGCTGCCGGCCGGCGAGCTAACTTGATTCATCCACCGGTGGACTGGTCAGAACTCGTGAAACCAACACTGCACTATAAGGTCTCAATGTCTCACAGTAGCAGATACACTTATTACACGAGAATTCTCAGGTTTTCAACATATATGGGATTTCTATCGCGGAGCGGTATACATTCGACGCAATGCCGAATGGCGGCGGGAGCGGGAACTTTTATTTCTTTGCGGGAAGACGCCCTCTATCGGTCTTTAGCGAGCGTTTCAAGGAAGCATTCGATACGACCAATGGGCGCTGCGGTCGTAGATATTGGTGAACGGAATCCTCAACAGAGACTCAATTGACTTAGAGAATGAGGGAAAGGTAACTAATTTATATTATTTATTCTCTAAAAATATATACACATTGAGAAAAGGCATTGACGCTTCACCAAGTAGCAAGAAATGAAAATGCTAAAATTTATAATCAATCAAGAGAATTAATAGTTGTTGCTAACAAAATAGACAATTTGTATTGTTTAAAAAGCTTTATTTCAAAAACTGATAACAATAAGATGTATGTAAATTCCATAAAACTAACCAATAAAGAAAAATGACATAGGGCACTTGGCCATGTCAATTTTCAATACTTAAACAAGTTAATAAATAATAAATGAGTAGACGGTTTACCAGATAAAATTGAAAGTACAGAAATAAAATGTTCAAATTGTATTGAAAGCAAAATGGCTAATGTACCTTTTGAGAATAATAGAACTAAGACTACTGAAATTTTAGAATTGATACATACTGATCTGAACGGCCCACATAGCACAACTGGTTATGGTGGAGAAAAATGTTTTTGACATTTATCGATGACTATAGCAAATGTACTAGATTTTTTTGTATTAAGAGCAAAGCCGAAACTGCAAGTTGTTTTATAGAGTTTGTTAATTTAGTAGAAAATAAATTTAATAAAAGAGTTAAGAAATTACAGTGCGATAATGGCAAAGAATATTTAAATCGTGATATTTATAACTTCATTAGACAAAAGGGAATAGAGTTGTTACCAGGTCCACCCTATGTGCATGAATTAAATGGAGTAGCGGAAAGAAATAATAGGTCTGCTATAGACATAGGCAGATGCCTATGTCCATAGCAGAAAAATTAATGAGAGAAGCTAAGATTCACAGAAGGTGTTGGCCAGAAGTTATAAAAACAGCAGCATATCTAAAAAACCGAACCATTGCGCAGTAGAAAATAAAACTCCTTATGAAATATTTTTCGGTATTAAACCAAATGTTGAACATTTAAAGATTTATGGAAGTAGAGTTTTTGTTAGGGTTCCTGAAGTGTTAAGAAAAAGTAAATGGGATGATAAAGCCCGACTGGGAGTGCTGTCGTAGGTTACAATGAAAATAGTTACAGAGTCTTATTAAACAATAGAATAATTAATGCTAGACATGTTCAAGTAATCGAAAAAAATACTCAATTAATTTGTTTAGAAAAACTTGATGATAAAAAAGATAGGGACTTAGAAAATAAAACTTTAAATGTAAAAGATGAAATAGTTACAACAGATATTGAAGAAGACTATGTAGATGCAAATGAAACTACTTGTAATAATACTGTAGAAGATATGGTTAGTGATGATCTTGTGGATAGCTTAAGTAACAGAAGGGATGAGTCTGTAATAGAAGAAAGGTCTAAAAGAAAGAGAATTCCAGTTTCCAGATATGGTTATCCATTATCACATTTTACATATGTAAATTACATTGATGCAAATGTACCAAATACGTTTGAGGAGGCGATGAGCTCCCATGATTGCAAGGAATGGCAAGTAGCGATGGACTCTGAAATAAATAGCTTAAATAAAAACAAAACATGGCAAATTGTTGAACGTCTAAAAGATAAAAAGGTTATTGATGTCAAATGGGTCTTTAAAAGGAAAAGTAATGATGTTTATAAAGCTAGATTAGTTGTACGAGGATTCCAGCAAAAAGATTATCTTGAAAATGTTTATTCACCAGTAGGAAAAATGCAAACATTGAAAATTTTATTATCATATAGTTGCAAAAATAATTTACTTATAGAACAAATGGATGTTGAGACAGCATTTTTAAATGGTCATGTAAAGTCTGAAGTATATATAGAGCAACCAAAAGGTTATGAAACAGGAGATAATAAAGTTTACAAATTGCAAAGAGCACTCTATGGTCTCAGAGAGAGCCCTAGAGTATGGTACGATTGTTTCAGCAAATTTATTGAAAAATTGAATTTTGTTAGAAGTAACTATAATAATATAATATATTCCACAACTATCACACAACGCCGTCTAGTCCCAAGCTAAGCAGAGCTTGTGTTATGGGTACTAGACAACTGATAAACATACTTATATATTTCTAAATACATACATATATAGATAAACTACACCCAGACAAAGAACAAATGATCGTGCTCATCACACAAACATTTGTCCTAGGTGGGAATCGAACCCACGACCTCCGGCATAGCAGTCAGGGCCACTAACCACTAGACCAACAGGCCAGTCAAACTAACTAACTATGATTATTGTTTATTTGTAAAGAGTACAAATAAAGATCCAATATATATATTAATATTTGTTGATGATCTACTAATTTGTTGCAAAGATAAAGATAAAATAAAAAAGGTCAAAGCGAGTTTAATGGGTAAATTTTCTATGAAAGACCTGGGAAAAATTAAAAATTATATTGGCATAGATACTGAATATAATAATGATAGGAATAAAATGACCTTAAGTCAAACAAAATATATTGAATCTTTGGTTGTAAAATATAATTTGGAAAATCGTAAGTTATATGATACTCCAATGGAAACAAACTTAAAATTAGAACAAGTTAGAGAAGTAGATGATAGTATAAAGTATAGAAATATTATTGGTGAATTATGGTATGTTAGTACAGGCACTAGGCCAGATATAGCATACAGTGTCAATTACTTAAGTCGATTTCAAAGTTGTTATGACCAAACACATTACAAATATGCAATGAGAATCTTGAAATATTTGTATAAGACTAAGGATTTAAAGTTAACATACTATGATAATGTAAGCTCTGAAATATTAGATTGTATGGTAGATTTTGACTATGCAGGAGATAATGTAGACAGAAAGTCTACAACAGGTTTTGTAATTAGATTATTTGGAAACTTAATTTTTTTGGAAAACTCATAAACAAAGTACAGTAACTAAGTGTTCAACTTTTGCAGAATATACTGCTATGTCAGAAGCAGTGACTGAGGTACTTTTTATCAGAAACTTGTTAAGTGAATCATTCAATGTTAAATTTGATAAACCTATAAAACTATATGAAGATAATTCAGGTGCAATTTTGATTGCTAAGTATGGTAATTTTACTAAAAATTCAAAGCATATTGAAGTTCAATACCATTATATAAATGAAAATTATGAAAAAGGTATAATAGATATTGTTAAAATTGATACAAAGTTTAACTTAGCAGACATGTTAACTAAAAGTTTAGACAAGACCAAATTTTTGAAAAATAGGTTAGGGTTAAAATTAATTTAGTTATGTTTTTATTAATAATACTGTTTATGTAAAGAAAAAAAAAACAAGATTATAAATTTAAGGAGGCGTGTTGTAATGTATTAAATATTATAATCTGGTTTTCATGTGGCAACATAAGCGCCTTCCCTTAGCCTTTATAAAAAAAAAGGAAATGTAGACTGTCATCAAGTCATGGCATCACTGCCCCTTTTTTCTAACAAGATAAAAAAACCTGTGTTCTGTGTGCTGAGCGGTAATAAACGTACTATAAAATATCTACTGGTCTAATCAATTAATATCACCACCACCACCACCACCACTCCAACAATTTTGTTTAAGCTCGCCACTTAATTACTCATTCTTTCGGAACTTGTTATGTGTGGGTTGACTCTCTTCGCTACCAAACGACGATATGTCAAATGCGAATCGTCTGTAAACTATTTTTTAGATTACAAACAAGCAGTATAAATTATTTTTATTTCCCCGCGATTTTTCAGTAAGTGTTTAACAAAATGAAGTAAGTACGATTTCTGTGGTAGTTAATTAGTTACTGCCGGTATCAATATATTCACATTTAATTGTTAATTCTCTACTTCAGAGCCGAGCGTACTTCCCATCCATCTGCGGCCCAAGTGGAGACGCTAATAGATTTTTTAGAGAGGAAGCCTAGCTTGGCTAAAGGATTTGCCAAAAATCAAAGCGCCAAACAGGCAGGTAATAAGGAGTGGGATCGTATCACCCTATAACTAAATAGTATGACCCCATACTATTTAGTTTTACGGTGAAGACGGCAAAAAATGGATTAAAGTGAGTTGGTCATTTCAGTTAACATATATAATAGGGGTTAAAGTGTGAAATTGCCTTTTTTTAAAACGGGTTGCTTTGAAGTTACGTTTGCGTTATATCTTTGGGTTGACTTGGAATTATAAGTTCAAATAAACTTTATATTAAAGGTACGTTATTCCTATTTCGAAATTAGGTATTTATTGGTTTCTTTGTGTTTTGTATTTCCTGTAATATCGCAGTATTTGTAACTATTTTTGTATGAAATATATGAAAACTCGCATTATTTTGTAATATGAGTTCTACCGTGGAAACAATGTGTCTCAAGCGGTATGCAATATTAATGACGTATATGGACTTAAAACTGCTAATGAATGGAATGTCTATTTTTGTTTCAATCACTATCACGTGGGAAAATTTATCTCACGAATAACTTTTCTCCTCAGTGTGGCAACAAGACAAAATTTCCAAAACGAAAGCTATTAAACCAAGAGCACAAAGTTCTTTTGTTAGAAGAAAGTCGTAGGTATACGTAATAATTACGTATACCAAAAAATTCAAAGGGCAAGCAATATCAATTATTGATATTGCTTGCCCTTTGAAATGCACAGTTTCTGCGTTGGAACTCTTAATATTAAAAAAAACCGTTTTTTTATTAGCTTTCATGGTTATAAGAACTGCGATATTACAGAAAATACAAAACACAAAGAATCCAATAAATACCTAATTACGGAAAAAAAAATAACGTACCTTTATACAAAGTTTATTTGAACTTATAATTCCAAGTCAATCCAAAGATATAACACTTCAAAGCAACCCGTTTTAACCTTTTGAGTGCGTAATTAGAGACACAATAGTAAGACAATGGCGCGTGAACGCCGGCGTTAATGCGGGGATCAACAGCTTAAAAACGGCAATTTCATAGTTAAAGACCTAATACAAAGCATACTTAGTTTATTTTATTGTGCGTATGTTATTTGCGCCTCTGCCTATCATGCAGTGTGAAATAATTATTATAATTTCTGCATTTCCCATTATAGTATTGTTCTGACAAAAAAGTGCAGTAAAAGTGAAAGCCGCTGCACGCGCCGCTTTTAGAAGTACCACAGGCTTAGGAATGGTAGAAGGTGGTATGCCAGAGCTTTCAAATATAGAAGAGCGTACACTAGTGTTAATGGGTGGTGAAGGTTTTGCTACAGGCGACACACATTTACAGATACAACTATTTAATGTATGTTATTTTTTTACATAGGTTTCATAGCTTACTCATATAAAGATATATAATTGATTTTATAGGAACCTTCACAGGAAAATAGTCCCTCCGTACTAGCACCAGTGGCACAATCCAGTGGTCATCATCATCATCATTTCAGCCGAAAGACGTCCACTGCTCGGACTCCCGCAACCGTTACCAGTCCAGTAGTACCTGCACAAATATGCCAGTAAGTGATTTGAATATTAGTATTATAAAAATATCATTTTTTTTTTTCGGGTGGGAAAATCATCCAATGACAAACCCTGCTCTTGTGCGGAGCGGGAGATAGTGTCAGACTTTTACTGACTAAAAACTCACTCCTGTTCCTTCTTTGCCATTTTTCCAGGAACCCGGGGATCTCTTTCGCGTCACCCATGGCCCCAGTAGGCTTCGACCCTGCTGGGCCCCGACGGTTGCTGACATCTCCTTGAGGCGCGCGTGGAACACTACGCGCCGTCGACGACTTGGGCTCGGTCCGGACGGTTACCGGACGATCGAACGGCGAGCTACCCATTGTTCGCCGTCCGCAAGCCCGCGCCTACGGTGGCCGGAAATCGGGATCGGAATCCCGGCAGCTGTGGCGCGAGGGCCATTGCGCGTGCACGTGCGGCCTCCTCCTTTGCTAGCATTTTTTTTATTTTTACTGCTTCGCAGAAGGAGGCGGCCGCCTGCCACTCCTCCTCGCTCTGGACCATGGCCATGGGCATGTACTAAGGCCCGGCGCGAGAGTAATAAGACTGTAGCCACCTACATATAATAAAAACAAAATAAAAGACAATATATATTTACATATGTACAGAAACTAACAAGTAGTATTATATAGAACCAGAAATCAAAATAAAATAGTCCACTGTCCAAACATAAAACAAACAAACTATCAAAGACAAATTTCGCATTAGTAGATAGTTCCATAACAGCTGCGATGACGCGTCCATTGTACGAGCGGCGAGCAGGCCGGCTACGTCAGCAAACCGGTTGCGCGAGCGAGACGGCACGGTCGCCGCGTTGCGCTCACACAGCGCGCGCGACGAAAGCCAGTACGTTCACGGAACCTATACTGACGGTAGCTTTATAAATCAGCTTTCGCCGCGCGTAATTTCTTACTAAGCTCTCGCTTCTGCTTATCTGTCTCTCTGTCTTTCACTCCTTCTATCTCCTATTAGTGGGACCCTTGGTGTAAATTGTGAACTGTATAACTTGTGCCTGTGCAATAAACTTTCTTCTTGTGTACTGTGGACTTTGCTTTATCTACTCCCGCTACTTCACTCTTCACACACGTCAAGACCCCTAAAAGACAAATCCTGTAATAGATGGACCTTCTACATCTAAGTCAGCGGGTGAAACTGCATGCAGAGCTAAAAAGAATTATCGTATATCACCGATAAATTCCAATGAAAGCGATGTGGATTTCAGCGACTCAGATCCAACTTATACTGGTCATAGATCTCGGTCACGTCTTAGAAAGTCTTCTTCAACACGCACTAATACTTCACCTTCTAATAATACAGTTAATGATATTAGTACTGCCACAGAAAGTAACAGAAAATCAAGAAAACGCCAACGAAACCCATCGAAATGGAAACAAAACATTGCTAAAGCTTTGAGGAATACTGGCAACGGTACGTTCACACGGCGTCCAGTGTTTCTCTACCGAATCAGTTTTTTGCAGGATTGGGTTTAATAGCAACAGTAGGTATTTGAATGAGTTCACACATGTATTCAGTTTCAAGACACGGCAAAAAAAACCGAATCTTGCTGAAGTTGACATCCGATTTCGCGACTGCAAACCGATCCGGTCGTACTGCAAAATGTAAGATCCGGTGCAGTGGTATAGCGCATTCAATACATGCGTTCATACGATACACGCAGGGGTAGATTTGACTGTGTAGCCCGCCCGGCGCACACGGTGGAGGTGTGCCCCGCTTGGGCAGAGCAACGCCGTGTTCTCGTGGGGGCGATCGGCGGCGGCGATCTCTCGCGCCGGGCCTTGGTACAGACCATGGTTCGGAGCGAGGAGGAATGGCAGGCGGTCGCCTCCTTCTGCGAAGAAGTAATACTAGCAAAGGAGAAGGCCGATCGCGTGAGGCAACGGTCCTCACGCCCTAACCGCCGCCGGGATTCCGATCCCGATTTCCGGCCACCGTAGGCGCGGGCTTGAGGACGGCGAGCGATGGGTGGCTCGCCGTCCGACAACCGTCCGGACCGAGCCCAAGTCGTCGACGGCGCGTATTGTTCCACGCGCGTCTCATGGAGATGTCAGCAAATCGTAGGGGCCCAGCAGGGTCGAAGCCTACTGGGGCCGTGGGTAGTGTGAAAACGAAACCCGGGGCCCTGGGACGAAGGCAACGAAGGAACAGGAGTGGGTTTTTAGTCAGTAAAAGTCTAACACTATCTCGCGCTCCGCCCAAGAGCGGGATTTGTCATTAGATGATTTTCCCACCTAAAAAAAAAGGGGGTAGATTCCGTTATTTGCCGGATCTTGAAACAGAATACGTCGTCGGGTCGCACAAGCGGGGGAGGAGGGGTGGGCGGGAGGGACACACCGCACTCTCGTTCACCAGTCATTTTCGCCCGCTTCGACAGACCGCTCGCTATCTCTCGCTATGACGACGAAAAATATAGACGTTGAACTTTTAATTTCTCTTGAAAACTACTGGCCGGCGAGAAATATGTTTAATGTTGAAGAAATGGAGGAGAAAAAAAGGCAAGATTATGGTAAGTTGTACTCTTTTAAAGTTAACAGGTGAAGTATTTGTATGTTAGCAGCGTGTTACAAAATTAACGTTAGATTGCTTCGTCTTGCCAAGGCACAACTCCTGCTGTAGAAATAAAATAATTTGTGAATTCAGTTCGTATAGCATTAGCACATCGTCCACCTCGTGTACTACTTCGTTCATTGGGTGCATCAGTGAACACATTAACCACTAATGATTCGTTGTTTGTTGTTTCTATGTTCAACTGTACACCTTCCATATCTATTATAAAATTATGAAGTAGAGTGCAAGCCTTTACAATCGAAATTGCTGCGCTGGTATCAACATCCAGTGGACCATGAAATATTCGCCACTTATTAGCTAATATTCCAAAGGCGCACTCAACATAACGTCTAGCTCTGGTTAATCTGTAGTTACATATTCTTTTGTTTCTATCCAAATGGTTTCCGCCGTAAGGTCTCATCAAATGTTGATGCAAGCCAAAACCTTCATCACCTATTACTACAAACGGAATCGATAAATCTGATTCGTTTGTCAGTGGACATGCTGCCAGCAATTGCAAATCACCATCTATTAGTTTTGTCCAAAAAGTACACTCTCCTTGAATATTGTCGAATCGCATTCTTTTCCATACGAGCCCACATTGATGTATGTAAATTTATAATATGAATCAACCACTGCTAATAATACGATGGAAAAGAAATCCTTGTAATTCATAAACATGAAACCACTGTTGTTTGGCTTTTTTATTCTAATATGCTTACCGTCCACTGCACCAATGCAATGGGGAAAGTTCGCTCTAGTATTAAATCCATTGGCGATATATTATATTCCCAGTCAGATATTGTGTTGGCTAATGTCATAAACTCCCCATGCAAGTTGTTCCAAATAGCATTCGTTACTTCCTTAATAATGTTACTGATCGTAGACACTCTGACTCAGTAGGATTTACATTAAATCCTTGTATGAACACCCAGAAGCCATATATCTGCAAGTAAAGGAGATGTTTCATTTTTGTATAGGACTCCGGCCATAACATGTACATTTTAGCGAAGCTGGGAAACTTACCCTTGAATAGAATAAAGTAACATTTTTTTCATAATATCAAATGGTTTTTATGTACAAAATAAAAATTAAAAATGTTTGACGTTTGTCCTAACAGTTATGACAGCCATGATAGGTCGTAGAGATGATGTTTACTTAACCTATAGAATTGTTTTGATTTGTTTATCAGAACTAAACTCATAAATAGTCTAAGATCAGATCTTTCTAATAGAATATTCAGACAAAAGTGGCTCACCAAAGCACGATCAAATCTTCGAATCATTTCTTAAATAAAAAGGGACAAAAGTCACTTTGAGCGTTCGGGCGGTTATTTTGAATTCGTTTAGAAACACAGTTCAAAAATGGAGACTAAAGATTTTTGTAACGATAAAATGGTCACATTTAATTATGTTTACTCAAAAATATGTGAGAATAATAGTAATTTATTTTTAACACTACAAGAATACACACATTTTTTAATTATTTTCTACGTAACATTGATTTGATGAGACATGATTTCAGAAAGAATGAAGTCTGCAAGCAGACGAGACGCCATGTTGATTAAAACATGGCAATAATTGAAAAACTATTATTTTTTGAACATAACAAATCAGGCTCAAATTCACCAGAGAATATTTTTCCCCAAGTATTTTTTCCTCTTTTTCGATAAATGTACATCTGATGGCCGAAAATGAAACATCTCCTTTAATTATATTTTTCAGCTAAATCGATCGTAAAGAAGTGGACTAATATTAGAGACAGCTGGATGAGGAGTATTAATGCGAAAAAGAAGTAAAAAAAAATCAGGATCATCTGCGACATGTCCGAAAGACTACGTCTATCATCGTCAATTGTTGTTCTTTAAAAAATTGTGACTCCAGCTGGTACACATGATAGTGCAACTATTGCTACACCAAACCTAGCAGACGATAGTACAGTCGCTATAACAGTTACATCAAATGTTACCCATGACAGTGCAATGGCTCAGAATAATTTATTTTGTGAAGAAGATGCCGCAAATAATCAAGATGCTACATTGTATATGAAAGTCAATAAGAAACTAATAATGAAAATGTAGTAAGTAGGTGGTTCGTCGAAAAGAAAAAAAAGCAGACCATCGAGGCAGAATTTAAACGTGTTTGATAAGAAAATGAGTGAGTTTATAGATTATCAAATGGAATGCAAGAAGAAAGAAGAAATGAAAGAAGACCGTAATTTGTTTTTCTTTGAAAGTCAAACATTAGAATTTCAATCGCCTCGTCTTAAATTTATTACAAAGTATAAAGAACCGAAATGAATGGTCTCCAGCAGACTCATCAACATACAACTATCAACCAAATGTGGCACAATCACAAGGCTAGTACAGAGTATCAAAGTATTCAATCAAATGCTTCTGATTTACCAGACCTTCATAATATATAGTTGGTAAACTGTGTACTGTCGCAACTCTCTGTGCGACAGTACCAGGATCTTAATTCAGGGCTGTAGCAATGAAACGCTTATTTCATTGAATACTTATATTGCTTCACGATAATGACTTCACTTTACAATGGTCGCGTCCGAACTCTTTAAACTAGACATTATTTTGTTCTATTCAATTTTCAAACCTATTCTAGAACAACAAAATCCTTAGAAATATATTTTACATGCCAGCTCGCTAACTTACCTCATGCGATCTCCTTTCGATATCACATGAGCTACGCCCCAATGAATAGAAATGTGGAGGCAACAAACATTTATATTCTAAAGAAAACTTTCGAAGGATTAAGCATGACCTACCTATTACCTAACACAGATGTCCCTACCTTTGTATGGATGAAAACTTATGTATTGGCGTACGTCTCTCTAGAGCGAGCTTAAGTCAACGTCAACGATAAATAATCATTATAAAATTCCTATATAATTACTGTGTGTTAATCCACACTCAATAATTACCGTTGGTTTGACTTAAACCCCGCTGCAGCAAAACCATACTAAAAGCCACAGCGCACCGCCCTTGCTAACCTAGGATGCCAAAGTGACAACCTCCCAGACCGGGATTACACTCTAAGACTCAATACCGTCATGACTTTAGTTCCAACAGACGCTTATCGGGCCAGAGGACAAAGAGCCATAATTGTATTGGACCACCTATGGGATCTCATTATTAGAATTTACTCCAGAATCTAAAAGCAATAAAAATTAATTAAATAGCTCATCACGGCTAAATCATTAGAGTCAACTAGACTCTCTTTGCAAAGGCTATGCCTCATTTGCAAAGTTGATATTAGCTCAAACTGATTATTGAGCTATCCTCTCATAACAGAGGCCCGGAGGGAATCTTCCTCTCACTAATAACACTAATGTATTATTACTGGAGTAAAATCTAGCCTGAATTAACTTATGTAAACACTTTCATATTTGGATTTTCTGGCTCTGTCCTCCGAAGGCGCCTGGTTGCGTATACACCTGGCCGTGCTCGCTGGGCGTGCTCGCCCGGCAGCATTTATCCAAAGTTCATGAAACAAAACACCTAATTAACACATTTTTCATTAAAACATTTTAATGTGTTATGATAACACCACGATGAACAATCTGACATTAGCAAATTTGACAATGACATATTCTATAGACATATTTTTTATACAAATTGGCTACTAGGTTTTTGAGCCTTGACTTATTTACATTCGGACATGAAATGGTTTTAATCTATTTACATGTACTATATCCCTAAATCGCCTATTATTTAGTTTTTTTATTACATAATTCACATCTGACATTCTTCTAACTATCTGATAAGGTCCTTTATAAAATCTACATAATTTTGAACTCTTATGCGATGCTCGTCTAGGAGTGTAGACCATAACCAACTGATTGGGTATAAACCTTATTATTTTGGCCTTCTTGTCATACCTTGCTTTCTGTCTGACTTGTGCTTTTTTAATATTATCTATGGCACATCGTGACAGCTGACTTTTCAGATTATGACGTCCTATATAATCTAATTGATTTTGATTTCCAACATTTATTGTCATATCTGTTTGAAATGATGGTTCCCTAGCATATAACAACATGTGCGGCGAAACTCTATTGTTTACTAGAATTATATGCATAACACACGAGTGGCACATAACTACACCAATTACGCTGATCTGAACTAACATACATGGATAGCATTTGGCAAATGGTTCTATTAAATTTCTCTGTCAAGCCATTCGATTGTGGGTGGAACGCCGTGGTGAAGCGGGATTTTGCTCCGAAATAACTTACTGTTTCCTTGACTAAACGAGAAGTGAAAACTGACCCCCTATCAGACACCACTTCCTTGACACCACCAAATCGACAAAAAATATCCTCTATCAAGAAATCGCTGATCCTCTGGGCTGTCGCTCTGGGAACCGCTTTGCAGACCGCATACTTCGTAGCATATTCTAAACTAACAATAATATATCTATTGCCATTTAATGATTTTCTAAAGGGACCTAAGATATCGATGCCTACTTTTTCCATCAAACCATTCACCACGACAGGCTGCAATTGAGCTAACCGATTACACTTCTTACGTTCCTGACACAACACACAACTATTTACATAACGCTCTATCTCTTGGAACAAACTACGTAGAGAAATTTTACAATACCCGGCGCCTCCACCACTTTGTCGCAACTCTCTGTGCGACAGTACCAGGATCTTCAATTCAGGGCTGTAGCAATGAAACGCTTATTTCATTGAATACTTTTTGTCATTGCTTCACGATAATGACTTCACTTTACAATGGTCGCGTCCGAACTCTTTAAACTAGACATTATTTTGTTCTATTCAATTTTCAAACCTATTCTAGAACAACAAAATCCTTAGAAATATATTTTACATGCCAGCTCGCTAACTTACCTCATGCGATCTCCTTTCGATATCACAGTACCTACCATGCGATTTTCTATGATTTTCTAATCATGTTTTTAATTAATAATTTAATTAATAATAAAAAAACAGTATTTTAATCTTACCTTTTTTTATTAATGATAGGCTCGCGTTTGACCACCATCTCACCTTACCTTATACATATCGCAAATGTTTCTTCAGGTCTAATGCTTTTCCTCATATTTGTATCACGCTTTTTCAAATCTTTTTCCACTTTTTTCAAAAGATTATCAAATGTAGTTATAGTCATTCTAAAGTAGTTAAAAAAAAATTTTGGATCCTTTCTTAACTGCTGCATTAGAGTTGTAAAGGCACCAACTGTTGATCGTCTTTGTACTATTCGGTTTAACCACAATCTTTTTCCACGACGCTGACGGCGATAATACCAGTATATTATAGCAAGACTGTTCACGTCCATCGCTTCCAAAGATATTCGTGAAGCTTGTGCGTGTCATTCACTTACTTTCCATGTTTTTTCTACTTTAAATAAAGTTATTAAAAGCAAACGCAATAGAAAGCTATGTAATAGTCCTGAAAACAACAGAAATACTGCACAAAAATCGAAAAAGAAAGTCAAACGACACCGTAAGCAATCCAGCTCATCATCAGAAGTTGACACAAATATGGAAATCGAATGTGCTAAAAGTGATTGTGATGATGATTTTCTGTCTGATGGTTCTATGATTTCTGTTCTGAATTTACATATCGATGAAAATGTATCTGGCGATGACCTTGACAGAAACTCTGGCGTATCACCCAAACCCATATCAAACTTCAAATGTTTCAAAATTACAAGAATATAAATATCAGAATAAATTTCAAAACAGAAAATATATTAAACAGGAGAAATTGTCAAAACTAACTCTCTCCGATTGATGAAGAAAACTACATAAAGGAAGAAGACTTGACTGAAATAAATAAGACAGCCAAAACTCAAACTGTAGAAAAAATAAAGTAGAAGAGGAAAAGATTGTAACAGTAGATGATTGTGGTGGCTGTACACTGAACAAAAAAAAGTAAAAAGATTGACAAAAATAACGAGACTGAAACGAACGAAGAGAGCAAGACTGATTTGATTGCAAACCAAGAACCAAAACAGCCGCAATTGTTAATTGTCAATTAACTTTAAACTTTGTGAATAAATTCTCGTTACATGAAGACAAAACTGTAAACTCGAACCTTATTAATATGGCACTAAAAAAGAAGACGAAAAAGAAAACGTTGGCATCGAAGGTCCGTTCCCTGCGTGAAGTATTTAAAACTGACAATGAAAATTTACTATTTGTGGCTGTGAGTAAAGATGATCTACCAAAAAGTCTGCAAACGTTGAAATCATCTGATTATAAAAGTGGAAGTGTTTTAAAGTCTGCAAAAAGCCCCGTATAAACGTTTTATCTACGAGTAATGTATTAGTTAGGGCGGGATCATCTAACTTGGCTGTACATAAAGGAGATTTACCAAAGAGTCTGCAGATGACGAAAACAGTTGATTGTGGCAGTGGAAGTCTATCAAAGACGGTAAAAGCATCCCAAGTTTTGCAAACAATACTAATTCCAAGAAATCAAGAAAATGTAAAATTCAATAAGAAAAAAAAAAAAAATACAAAACAAAGAAGCCTTCACGGTGATCTAGTTCAACTACAAGTGTTTCGGACAACATGAGCGAGTACGCTGATTCTCGTATAATATATGATCAAACGAACTTCCAAGTGAACTTTGATCATTATTATGATTTGTTGCTTCGTTTGAAGATATGATTATAACAATGTAGTTTCCCTACTTGCTTGGCAACTTAGCACATATTTTAAAGATTTTTATTTTTAACCCTTTAAGTGCATAGTTTATCAAAATTGATAACAAAAATTTACTTGACCGTAAATTGTGAACGCAACATTATTTGTTAGGGAATAAAGGTTTTTTACGCATCATAACCCGTCATCCTTCAATACGTCAAACCAAAAAAAGCTAGCTTGCACGTAATTGGTAGAAATCTGACATTTCTGATATTGAGCTACTGAGTACATGAAGTGACTGTTCTCATCTCGATATATCTTTATAAAATTGCGTATTTTTGTAAGGTATCCTCATTATTACAATAAAAATTACTCATTTTTCGGCTAACCTTTGATAGCGGGTACTAATTTCGCAACTTTATTATCAGAAATGATAATGCATGTGTGATGAATCATAAACTTCAAGCTTCAGTTATATAAATATTTTATTCACTTTGATCAACACAATTTCATATTTATCATTTTATTAACAATCATTTTCAAATACACGGATTGGTAGGACATGTTCACTGTTCAACAACTCAGAGCAGACTGACTGTCCAGAATGACAGTTACAAACTCAATGTTTCCCCACCACAAACTTTCACAAACACTCGGTCCGACCAATCAGAGCACAGTAAACAGTACGTAATATCAATTGACTAACTAATATACATTAGAGTTTATCAATAATTAACTGCAAGTAAATATTTCATTATAACAATTATAATATATTTATACAAAACTAATACATAAACTCTAATACCATAAATCATTACTTAATGTCTACAACAAGTGCCTTATGTTCATGTAACTACTAGCGCCATCTATCGCTTATAGATGGAAGTTGAACGATTTATGAATATTTTCTAAATCTCTCTGAAAATCATTACATTCGGCCATCCGACATCGTGCGATCTCCTGACGCACGATTACAATTTCAATGATAGACTACATTCATATAAATTATGATACTTCATTCAGTTCGACCAGAAAATGAGTTTTACATTCAAATTCATTACATTCGGCTTAGTATTGATTTTAAGTTTGCTTCCGGATCATTTGTTTGTCGTCACGTTATATGTTTAGAACATTCATCACTAGAAGAATAGTTTTGTAAGGTTTTTTGTCAAAAGCTTTTCTACATGTCTGGGATCATAAAACTTAATATATATATTATATTCCAGTAATTTTATACTTAAAACTTTTGTTTTTGAATGGATCTATAGATTTTAAAATGAGGTTAATGTAATTTTACCTTCTTATTTGCAATCAGATCTACTAATCTTAATCAGATCACTTATGCTGTAGATAGTAGCAGGGATTTGACTGGTAACGTAAGTATTCTTTTGCTTGTCTAACTTGGATATTGGAGCTCACCTCATCTCTTAAGCTTTGTAACGTGTTTCGTACTTCGTAATGTCGTCGTAGTCTATCGTTTAAAGTATCTCTGATCCTAGTAGCTTTGTGGCAGTCTTTCTAGTGAATGAATTACCAGAATTAACAAGACTCCATTGAATTTTCCAAGATAGGCATATGTTTCATTGGTGTTCGTTATAAACGTTGTAGTAATTTTATTTTGCTAGGGCATATAAAATAGTGGTAGTCATTTTTACAGCGTTAAGAACAAGGTCAATACCATGACTACCGTAAAAGCTCTTTAGAGTAGATAAAGTATCTAAAAGAAAGCCACGATTGCACTATTATTCGAGATAGTAAACCAATCTTAAATATATTTTATAACCAACACTATCAGTCGAAACAATTGGTCAACTTTCTGTAAGTATAAGGTAAAATTGACCAGCTTTTTGTCCGAGAGTATAGTCTTCGTTATTTACGCACACTGAATTCACGACTTAACATAATTATACATACTTTGTCATTAGGTTTTTCATCTGGTTCAGCCTTAAGAACTTTGAATCTAGGTCTAATATTTATAATGTTGATAATCAATTCTCAGTCTCAATACTATAAACAGAAACAGAGGATTCGTCTTAGGGTCTGTAGACAGCATGGTATTACGGCTTAAGGTACATACGCGTCCCAGATCTTACACTCTCATTGGTTAACTAAACTCATGAATGTATAGCTACCATATTGCTATACGTTGTGTGGCGTCTTATTTAGTCAGGGTTTATTACATTCACTATTTGAAACCATAATATAAAACAAAACTTAAGGCGTTTAGAATAAAAGTGACTCTTCAGCTGGAGAGCCCATGGGCTTAATTGTACTAATATTTCCCCTAAATCTAAGGCCCCAGGATCTGTGTGCAAATTCGTATCAAGTTAAGGTTATAATAATGATGCTTGAATCGCACTGTTTATCAAACTTTATTTTAATTTGGAACATTTAAATTGACCCGCCACTCTAGTGTATGCATTTTAAATCTATTTTCCTCTTAACCGAATTATAACAATATAATATCTAGCTCAAATTAAATCTTTTGTTGTCATCATTAACTCGGGGACCGACTCCGATTTCAGCCTTGACGATGGTCATGTAATATTATTATTTATAACCTGCTTGTAAAACAAATATCATTTAATTGATGTATATCTTTTGCGGTGATGACTGTCATAGATTTGTTGATGATATAGTCAGAAAGATTTGACACGATAAAGAAACACACGATAAATACTCTGATATAAGATCCGTCTATACAAAGAACAATGCCCACCTTCCATACATTTAAAAACCTGATGATGAAAGTATATGTATAGTTATAAGATATAGTAGAAATACTTCCCGTAAGTTTAGAAAGTAATGTCTAATAGTCATTTCGGCAATTTAAACGCCACGAAGTTCAAAAAATATGAATGTTTCTTTTTAGGTTAGGATTTGCCGTCACCAGAATTAATGAAACAAACGTGCATGAAATAATTAATAACGCTCGTAGTTTACTCTTAAATAGGAATATTTAGCTAACTATGGTCTAAAACATCTTTTTTACTCAGTTAATTCCTTGAAACTAACTGCCCCTGGCTAAGTCAATGCTAAGACTCCATGATTGTCACTATAAAATGAGTGTCGAGTTGAAAACTGCATTCTCCAGTACTTACTTACAAATTATTTATTTTCTAAGACTAACATTTGGTTACCTACCTACCTGCTGGCTAACACCACATAATTTGTACAATTTGTGGTTAAATAAGTACATTGTTATCACACTAATAATTGCTTTTAATTTAATTAAGTATACCTAGGTATGTATATACTAACTAGATTAATTTATTTATCTTCCCAGTATAATATAACATTACAGTATATTATATAACTTCCCAGTGGCGTTCTAATGGATAATAACACAGCAGTACAAAATAGTAGCAGGTACCTTCTCATAAGTACTTACTAACGTATATTTTATTTTTAGTACCTATAAAAACGACACCTTATCTAGTCAGATAGTTTCTATATATACCTAGCTCTAAAATGCCTAACTTAATTCATGTTTTCAAAAATGATCACTTATTTACCAACCTACTGAACCTACATACCTGTTGAATGAAACGGGGAAAATAAATAAAACACTATGTTACAGTGGAATAGTTTATTGATATTCATCATTTTCATCCAAATCTCTTACAACTACGTCATCCAGAAATTCTGCTGGAGCAGATATATTGTTTTCGTACCTAGCCCATCCAAGGTACCACACTACCGTCATCACGTGAGCGCAACATCCAATGGTTCGTCGACCTACCAAACAATTGCAACAATATTCAACTATCCCGTTTCTGCCAGGCACATTATTTTCTACTAAAATATAAACATAATATTGTTTTCTTGAAATGTGCCTGGACTTGATTTTTCCTCTTATTAGAGTTTTATCACCACTTCCTCTAAGATTATATTGAGAAAAGTCTTGTGTATCCATACATACTTCTATTCGATATGATCCGTGAAATCTTATATGTTCTCCATAATATGACCTTGCTTGTCTTATTTGGTAAGTACCTAGAGCAAATAATATTAATTCACTATAACTTAATCTAGGAAACAAAAATAAATTATCTCGGTCAGCAGTAATACTCTGAAAAGCAGTTGATCTTCTATTCATGTTTAGTTGTTCAACTAATCTGGCTAAATTATTTTCAAAATTAATTCTCTCTCTAATAATTGTCACTATTTCATTAGCATCATTTCTATCCTGAAAACGAACACCAAATCTGTTTAGTAAACTGGCAGCTATTTGAAAATTCTGCATCATGTTCGGGACTGATTTATTAAAATAGTCTTGCCTCAGGAGCTTAAAGTCCCTTTTAAAGTGTCCATTTACTGCCTCAACTACCCAACGACATATTGTTACACAGCGGCTCCGGTTGGCCTGCTGTGTTGTTAGTTGGTGTTCGCCTTCTAATAGAGATTCAGGCATGTATGGCCGGTAATTGCAACCTTCCAGCATTCTTATGGAATCACGGAATCCCCTATCCAATATGAACACATCGTTTTCTTGAAAATATAATCTAAGAGGAGCGTTTTCATAATCAAAGAGGGAAATCATTATATCGGCATCGGATGTGGTAGCCTTGTATGGACCGAAACAATCGAGGATGTAACCATCACATGCCACAAATAAAAATGGCTTTAATAGATTTTTATACTTATGTAATGAATATGTATCCTTTTGGAAGGAGTAATTGGAACTTTTATTTATATTTATGTATGTACCGTCACAAATAATAATAGCATTTGTGAAGTTTTCATTGTATATGTTACGGCTAAAGGTCGGTGTGAACGTAAACTTAAGATTAGCCGGCTAAACTTAGGTTTATCTTCGAGAAGCAGCTAAAGTTCGATAACATGTTAGTTTGCGTCGTGATATTCCATCTTTAGCCGGTTAATGTGCACATTAACCGAAACGAAACGGCTAAAAATGTATTCGATAGGCGCGCCGGGCCGGCGGAAGGCTTGAGGGGGCGCGGGCGGTGGGGAGACAACACGCGTGCACGTGGCAATGTTTTGGTTTAGTATTGCGTCATTTTTCTATGCAGTTGGTTGCGCGTATTTGCAATGTCGGCGTTGCAAAATCTCGTAACGCTTAAAACGAAGTTTAACAGTAAGTTTCGTGAGTTACTAACATCAAAACGAACTGATAATAGTTTTTATTTGAGTGACGAACAATACGATAATGTAATTCAAGAAGTCAGGTCAGCAAAACTCGCCGCTAAGCGTTCAACATTGCAGTATCGACGATTAAAAAGATTTGATATTTGCACTATTGGCGGCATAGAAAAGCTAATAGCACCAGTGGCAGGACAAGGCAATAGTATCTTGTATTATGTGAAAAATTCAGACCTGTTTGATGTGTTGCATACCATTCACATTGATACGGGTCATGGTGGGCGGAATCGCATGATAAATGAATCAAAAAAGAAGTACAAGAATGTGACACAAGAAGGAATATTATTGTATTTAAGTTTATGTGAATCCTGTCAAATGAAACTAAAAACTAACAAGAAAGGAATAGTCGTCAAACCAATAATATCATCCGAAATGAACAGCAGGTGTCAAGTTGATTTAATTGACATGCAGAGCAGTCCAGATGGTGAATTTAAATTTATTTTAGTTTACCAGGATCATTTAACTAAATTTGTTCAAATTCGCCCTCTACGTACAAAAACGGCAGTGGAGGTGTCAAACGTGCTTCTTGACATATTTTGCATATTTGGCGCACCATCAATTCTACAATCTGATAATGGGCGCGAGTTTGCGAACAGCGTTATAGCAGAATTATGCAGTAAGTGGTCAGGCTTGAAGATGGTACACGGCAAACCTCGACATAGCCAATCGCAAGGCAGTGTCGAACGGGCCAACCAAGACATTCAAAATATCTTGATGACGTGGATGAGTGATGAAAAATCCTCAAAATGGTCGGAGGGTCTTAAATTTGTACAATTAAAGAAAAATTCCGCCTATCACGACGGTATCAAGAGGACACCCTACAAAGCGATGTTTGGAAGTGAAATAAAAGTGGGTTTGAAGTCATCGTCTTTGCCTCATGAAGTAACAAACCAACTAACAACGGAAGAAGACCTACAAGAAGTGATAGATAACTTTAAGGAAAATGACTTGAACGATGAACAACAGACCTCCGAACTTCATACCTCAGAAAATACCTGCCACCTTTGTGAAGAACATGGCATTTTGATTGACGACATGACATGCCCTCTTTGTTCAAAAGAAACAGATATTGAACATAATCGTTCAGAAGCGAAATTAAATTTAGAGTACCAAGCCATTAAAATGAAACAAAATTCAGCTGCAAAGTTTCCAGAATGTCATATAGGCGATACAGTAAGAGTAAAGATACCGGAAGTAGATCGAGGCCGAGGCGATTTTAGGAACATTCTATTGACAGTCTTAGATAAAAATGAAGACGGACTTTATAAATTGGGCAACGAAAACGGTACAATCGAACAGCTTTTTTCACGAAATCAGTTTACAGTTTGTGAACAAAAATTCGTAGATTTGGAAAAAGTGTCATCAGTGAAAATGACTATTCGCCAGCTTGCTAATAAACAGTCAACATCAGGTGGACAAGGCTTTCAAAGATGTCATTGCAAGACAAAATGTGGTACACGCAAATGCCGTTGCCGAATAAATAATGTTCTTTGTAATTCGAAATGCCATTCTAGTTTATCATGTTCCAACAAATAGCCTCATATTATTTAACTATTGTGACTAGATATTGTTTTAAGTAATTTACATTGAAGAAGATTTATTTTGTAATTTTGTTTTATTTTGAAATTTTAAATACCTACAGAAAATTCTGTAATGACCAAATAGTTACTTTTTATTTTATTTTAATGATTAGGTTGATATTGTTTTAAGTAATTAAGAAGAAGTTTATTTTGTAATTTTAAATACCTACAGAAGATTCTGTAATGACCAAATGGTTCCTTATTATTTTATTTTAATGATTAGGTTAATATTGTTTTAACGACGACACGTTTGGTCTAGTGGTTAGTAACGCTAGTCACAAGACCAAGCGGTCGCGGGTTCGAATCCCGCTAGGGGCAGATGTTTGTGTGATGAGCACGAATATTTGTACCCGAGTCATGGATGTTCAAAAAAAAAAAAAAACTAATTAAAATTTTGTAATTGTAATAATTGTTACTTTGAATACCTACATAGTACATAAAAGTATGTGTAATGAAAGTGATTATTTTTTAATAAAGTTTTCGTGTCAAAATAGTAAACATTATTACATTGTTTCCTTTTCCATTTCCTTCTACATTTTTAGCCAAGGACCTGCAGCTACACCTAAGTTTAGCCGGCTAAAGATAGAACAAACTAACATTAACATTTCGTCGAAGATAAACCTAGGTTTAGCCGGCTAATCTTAAGTTTAGGTTCACACCTACCTTTAGCCGTAACATATATACCATTTGGTATTGTCAGATTATGATCCATTAGACTTTCTCTCGATATGTGAGTAATACCCAGGTGCATAGGTACAAAATCTTGAACCAGGATTTCCCTGCTTTTGTTCATTAGCCTTTCTAATGTACTACGTGGTACATCCAATAATGTAGCCAAGCGAACATCTGATTCACCGGTCCTCATTTTGATTAATAATGCAGCTAATCCCAAAAGGCCATTGTGCATTCCTTGTATGCGAGGAACTTCATTAATAAGAGTGAAAAAATCTTGTTTAGACCTTCCAGTCCAAAAGAAAAATATGTTATCTTCAATTTCTTGGATAGCTTCTACATTTGTGAAGTTAAGGTAAGGCTTGAAAGCATTGACAAATGAAAAAATATGTTCCACTTGTTGTAAAGTAAATGTTCTAATGCTATTACTCGAATCATAGAGATTGCTCCACTGGTTACTCAGTCTATGTTCTGTACAAACACGGCTGTGCACAGGGATATAATATTTATATGTACTGAATATTGTAGCCCTAAATGAATCTGACAAATTGTGCAGATTAATATTAGTGCATTGAGGAAAAAGGCAGTGAGAAGCAGTATTTGCTGCCCGTCTATAATTTTCCATTGTCATTTCACTTGATGCAACAGAAGGCACTTCAAGACTTTCATGAACTTGTTCAGCAGTGTATGGCTCAGAGTCACCTGTTTCAACTTCAACTTCTTCAGTAGTAGAAACTCCACGGGCATCATCAGCATGCTCAATACGTGTGGCAGCACGCTTGCAGCTCATCCAGCATGCATGGCATATTTTATCAGATGATGATATCTATTAAAGAAAACATTGAATTAATATCAGGTATCGTTGGTATTATTTTTAAAGGATAAAAAGACATGTCACTACATTCAAGGTCAAAAAAACAATAATATTATGTACCTATTATTTTCATGTTAAAAGTATTATAATTATGTACCTACATAATTATTTTTTTATGGTGAAAAGTGTTACAGCATAGTAGATCCATCACTATCAGGTATAATTATTGATATCCAGAAGATATATTATAATAAACAATATAGAAACATAAATACCTGACGTGGTGCAATTCTTGTTTGTATAACAGCATTAATCTGTCTTTGCTCTTCTGAAGGATTGTCAATAACAATAGCATGGCTCTGACGATTAAGTGTAGACCGTCCACAAATACTGCACACTTGTCTACGTCCTGGTTGAGATGACCCGGAAGCTTGAGCACCATCTGTTAATTGCTGGTTTACTGTTCTCATGAGGAGTTCATTACAAGGTTCACAAATGTAATCTTCCTCAGTAATCTGAAACAGGAAACTCAATATAAACTTCTTTTGATTACAAAATATTCAATAGCTCATTACCAGGAGGTTATGTTGAAGAAATAGTTCCACATAACAATAAACAACAGGTTCAAAACTAAGATTATTGTAAATAATCATTGTATAAACACATTTTTCAAACAGTTGTATGTGTTATGTTACACATTGTTTAAGATCTTTGTGTAATTCTTATACATAATATGATTTTTAGATTAAAAATAGGTAATGAGCATAAAATACTTACGATTACTGGTGATATCCACTCGCTAAGTAATGAAATAACTCTTGTATTCAGCTCATGAACGAGATAACGTCGAAACGTATTTATGCAGACATTGCAGTTTATGCAAAGTATACGTCGACTTGTTGCTGATGGCGGCATTGTCAACAGAACGGATTTACAACGGTATCAGGTATGGTAAGCAAAGGTCGTCAGATGAGGAAGATATCGGGGTCCAGGGGCGGTAAATAGGGTCGTAATAAGAAGAAACACATACAAAATGGCACAGTACACAACGAGACGCGAGCGCAACAACAAAGGACTGCGCCGATGCAAATCACAGAACTGTCAAATGTCAAAAAAATCCATTTCACTTGCGCACACTCAATGAAACACTTAATGATTAATTTAATTCAATTATTGTGTTATTTTTCAATTGTTTACTTTATCCCATTACTAATAAAAAAATAGTTACTGGTCGAATTAAACGTAAAATAAGTATAAAACTAAGGAACAAAGTTAAATATGGTCAACCAGCAATTTGTAAAATGGAACGTTTTATAGAATTGATGGTTTGGATGCGTTCAAAATATGACAATACGTTTAGAATTAGCTTAAATAAATGTAAAAATATCTTTTTTTCCTGCGTTTCTTTTAACATTGTGATAAGCGTAATTAATATACAATTCAATAAGCTATATTTTAAGATTTATTTCATTTCTATACACAGTCAGGTCAAATATGAACATTCTTCTTTCCAGAATGATGTGAATCTATAGCTGAATTTGGTTGCGCAAGGCAAGTTTTAGAAAATTAAATCAATTTTACTGTTGAACAGTACAAGGTTCTCGTGAAAGGATAACGTACCTTTACAAATTGCAATGGATGGTAACTCAAAATCTGCCCAATCTTTAGACGAGTCTGCATAAACTTTTGACTGACAACTAATACTTCTCTATCGGATTCACGCAAAAGACTACATCGCTGTTAAAATCTATATAATACCCAATAAAATTGATCATTTTATTTCTACTTATTTGTAAAGCGTTTGATTGTCATCAATATCCGTATATAAGCACTGATTTGTCATAAAAATATTCACATAAGTTTCACCTTAAGTCGTACCAGCTAACATTTCTACTTGAAACTGACCATAATTCTGCTCATTAGAAAAACTATTGTTAGTTTAGTTTACCACTTCGTCACTAAATACTACACTTTGGTAGGGTTTCGTGACATTTCTATTTTCTTTTGGTAAGCCTAGCAAGTTTTTGAGACAAAATGTATAGTCAGTTTCTGATCCTATTTGCATACAAATCAATTACAAATACTCTTTCTAATCCAACTTAAATACTCTCAAAATTTACTGGAGTGATCGAACTCCCGTATCACATTATTCTAATGTTTTGTGTTCAAACTTCGATACTTTTAACGTTATTCTCTTTGGAAAATCATTTAACCAACATGAGGTACCTCTTTGCTTCTTGCATCGTGGTGGTGTAGTCGACGAAGAGGTTGAATTATAACTTCTGCACTTCCTTCCAGATCGTCTCTTTGCATCATTCCTCTTCGAGTCTGTTTTGTTCGAAACAGGAACTATCCGTTTGCTCAATAAGACTGATGGTTTTTCTTCTGTAGTCCTGACGCAATCGGACTCCAAGGCCTTAAAATAAAATAAATCAGTGGTCAAAACATTTACATGAATTATAACTTGTACCATTCATTTAGAACTCGCTTTTTTTCAAAAATAAAATCTCAATATAAAAATCTTCTTTCAATTCATTTTATCTATACTTATAATATCTTCATAAGCTATTACAGAATGTTCAATTAAAAGAAACTTATCCAATAAACAGGTCAAAATGATATGAAGTAATAATAAAAAAATTAATATGGAAATAAACTTATAATAATAATAATAATAATGGATGTAGACTCGGCGATCATTGTACCGATAGTCGTGTCAGCCAATGGCTTAATAGCTAAGAGCCTCGACCAACACCTTAGGAGGCTCGCGTTAGGCGGCTGGATCAAGGGCTTGATCCAGAAAGCGGTACTCCTGGACACGGCTCGTATTGTCAGGAGGTTCCTTTCTCTGGAGCCCTGACCGCCGGTAGCTTGGACCCTGTTCCCGATACCGGTGGGACACTGTTTTTTATATTTTTAAATGTTTTTTTATTTTTTTTATTGAAATATTTAAAAATATAATTTACATGTTATAATTATGAATAAACGAATAATAATAATAATAATAATTTATTGTCTCATAATTTTTTTACAAATTTAGATGAAGCCCATCATTAACATCATTATTAAGCCAACATAGTCACACTAAAATCACTTAAGTAGGTAAATTCATACGTTACTTACGCCCTTGATGATAATTTCGTCTGCATTGGGCACACTTAACCCGAATCTTTATTGGCTCACTTGGCCTAGTCCAATGTTACATGTGGCCAACTCTAATGGCACACTTGGCCTCAAATGGCACACTTGGCCTCAAATGGCGCACTTGGCCTCAAATGGCACACTTGGCCTCAAATGGCACACTTGGCCTCAAATGGCACACTTGGCCTCAAATGGCACACTTGGCCTCAAATGGCACACTTGGCCTCAAATGGCACACTTGGCCTCAAATGGCACACTTGGCCTCAAATGGCACACTTGGCCTCAAATGGCACACTTGGCCTCAAATGGCACACTTGGCCTCAAATGGCACACTTGGCCTCAAATGGCACACTTGGCCTCAAATTGCACACTTGGCCTCAAATTGCACACTTGGCCTCAAATTGCACACTTGGCCTCAAATTGCACACTTGGCCTCAAATTGCACACTTGGCCTCAAATTGCACACTTGGCCTCAAATTGCACACTTGGCCTCAAATGGCACACTTGGCCTCAAATGGCACACTTGTGCCTCAAATGGCACACTTGGCCTCAAATGGCACACTTGGCCTCAAATGGCACACTTGGCTTCAAATGGCACACTTGGCTTCAAATGGCACACTTGGCTTCAAATGGCACACATGGCTTCAAATGGCACACATGGCCTCAAATGGCACACATGGACTTATCTAACGGCACACTTGGCCTCATTAAAGCTCGCTTGTCTTCTTCAAAGGCACGTTTTGGCCTCATCAAAGCACGTTTTGGCCTCGTCAAGGCACGTTTTGGCCTCGTCAAGGCACGCCTGGTCTCATCAAGGCACGTTTTGGCCTCGTCAAGGCACGCCCGGCCTCATCAAGGCACGGTCGGCCTCATCAAGGCACGGTCGGCCTCATCAAGGCACGGTCGGCCTCATCAAGGCACGGTCGCCTCATCAAAGCACGGTCGGCCTCATCAAGGCACGGTCGGCCTCATCAAGGCACGGTCGACTCATCAAGGCACGGTCGGCCTCATCAAGGCGCGGTCGGCCTCATCAAGGCACGTTTTGGCCTCGTCAAGGCACGTTTTGGCCTCGTCAAGGCACGCCCGGCCTCATCAAGACACGCTCGGCCTCATCAAGGCACGCTCGGTCTCATCAAGGCACGCTCGGCCTCATCAAGGCACGCTCGGCCTCACCAAGGCACGCTCGGCCTCACCAAAGGCACGCTTGGACTCATCAAAGGCATACTCGGCCTCATCAAAGCACTGAAATCAAATCAAAGCATTTATTTCAAATAAAACATTTACACACTCCAGACACTCTTGAATTACCAAGGCAGTCAGTCAGTCAGCAAATTGACGGTAATTGCATATTCCTAAGTGTAGATCTCTATGTGCAAGGAAATCCATTTACACCCTAAATCCACAAACACGGTTTCGTATTTTTTTTCGCTTCTAAATTCAAATTCATTTATTGTTTTTGTGGTGAAAATTCAGTTCATAAAATTATTATTGTAACATACCCATTAGCGGTACAACATTTAAATTTACAATTATATGTCAAAAGGAAAACAAAATTATCATAGCACACAAAGATTACTTTTACCAAGGCAACATAATGACAATTACCGCTATGGAAGATAGGTACATAGCAATTGTCTTTTGTCATAATTTAGCATTATGCATTATCAATTAAAACAAATAAAGAAAAACAACCCAATTTAAAATATAGGAACTAAAATAAACCACTAGTAGTTAAAGTGTCAGCGATGTCCAGTTTTAACTGTCAGCGTTCGTTTACGAACATATCAGTACCACTCAGTTCACACATTTGAAGGGAACCGAATGATTCAACACACGCGCCACCAGCAGTACGAAAATTGAGTGAGTATAACACTTGTCTAAAATAACATTAGCACTCTTGGAAAAAATATCTCGATTTCATTTAGCTTTAATTTAGGCACACATAACCAAACATTCCTGTTATCACTGCACATATTTGTAGGCTTTTTGTAGGCATGTACCACTTCTGAAATGTGATGAATCATAAACTTCAAGCTTCAGTTATATAAATATTTTATTCACTTTGATCAACACAATTTCATATTTATCATTTTATTAACAATCATTTTCAAATACACGGATTGGTAGGACATGTTCACTGTTCAACAACTCAGAGCAGACTGACTGTCCAGAATGACAGTTACAAACTCAATGTTTCCCCACCACAAACTTTCACAAACACTCGGTCCGACCAATCAGAGCACAGTAAACAGTACGTAATATCAATTGACTAACTAATATACATTAGAGTTTATCAATAATTAACTGCAAGTAAATATTTCATTTTAACAATTATAATATATTTATAAAAAACTAATACATAAACTCTAATACCATAAATCATTACTTAATGTCTACAACAAGTGCCTTATGTTCATGTAACTACTAGCGCCATCTATCGCTTATAGATGGAAGTTGAACGAATTATGAATATTTTCTTTAAAAATCATTACACATGCATTCCTGCTAAAAAAGTGTTTGTAATAATTTATCTAGTTTTTTCTGTTTTGTTTTGGAAGCAAATTGCACCGTGTTTTTATGCTTTGGTTGTGATTTTGCACGGTTTTTTTTTTGCTTTTAGATTAGCAAACCTGGTCATGAATGAAAATCGCATCGAACAACTTTTATGGCAGCTGGGAAATGGGGATGTATTAGAGAAGGTGAAGTTGACGAGGACACTATTGATTATTACGATAATGTGGGTGATATGGTTGCAGACCTTGAGAATATTGAGGAAAGATTAGAGGGAGCGCCAGAATGAAATGAAATTAATTTAGATTCTGAGGCTCCAGTTTTACCTGACTCTGTGCCTTAAAATCAGTCTATCAACTATACAACCTCTCGTAATTTAGTTTGGAAAAAAAGGATATGGCCATGGTTGACAGAGCTTTCGATTTTCAAGGTGTGACAGATTATCCTGAAAATATTATGAATTTGACTACACCTTACCAGTTTATTACATTTTTTTTAAACAAAGCCTACTAGAAGTCATCGTTAAGGAGAGCAATAAATATGCCACACAGAAAAATCCGATTTTTTCCGACCCAATTACCCTGCTAGAGCTTCGAAAATACATTGGTGTTTTGATTTATACTTCTGTATTGTGACGTTGCAAATCGATTATTGAGTGGACTGCTAGCGACATCTCTTGGCATTGGAAATGACACCTCATAGTTGAGCGTTGAACTCACCGAGAGATGGCGTCCCGCGATAAATTGATTTGCTAAAAATAAAGCAACATTAATAAAAATAAAACGTTGAGTTAATTAGGGAAAATACGCAGAAACAATCCCACATAAAAAATAAAATAATAATTAATTCACCAAATATCAACTTAAAAATCAAAGAGTGGAACTATTTATAGTCGGTGGTCAGAAACTGAGGAGATAGGGAGGTAGTTTTGTGGGTGTGGTTTTTAGCTGACTTTTGGCTGCGCGGCGGGAAGGGGTTCACACGCAGACATCCAAGGAGAATTATAATTCGAAAGAATAAAGCGGGTTGCGTCAGACCCTCTGGGTTTAATCACCAAGTGGGGTTTTGCCTAAAATCACTGTGAGTATAATTTTCAAATACAAATTACTCCCTTTCGACACTTTCTGGTTCTGGTTTCTGACTGGGGTGGATATTGTTCTAGATTTGGCTTTATTGGCTGGCCTAAGGCCAGGAACGCGGTCGAAACGTGACGCCCTGCTGTGTCAGGAGTTGACCTTGGTCAAGACTGGACCAGGCGTGTGCCGCGAAGGTGTGCTCGACCAAGTGACGGTACCCACATCTATTCGATCGACACCAACGAAGCACATCAGGTATTTGATGTCGTCCGTCCTTTTTGTTCCTGAGAGGATTTCCACCCCGTAGGGCGCGTTCGTCGTGTGGTGACGAAATTCTCTTCGTCACTGACCCCAAGGGGCTCTGTTCCGCTAACTAGAGATTAGGACGTGCTAACTAGTAACTAGATTTTATACGCTAACTATAGATTGATTGGAACTCATTTTGTAAGGTATATCCCGAGAGAGAGAGTAGAAATTAGATAGGTTTGTCTCTTGGGTTGATTCCCAAATTTTATATCTTAGATGTTGTGCACAGCCTAGAATTTCTGTACGTACACGATTGAGCTGGTGTCACGACGGTTCACCTCACGGATCCTTCACAAAGCGACCTTGAGTTTGTGATTTATTCTCATGCTGGTTCTATAACACACCTCGGTACGGAGACGAGGTGGGTTAGAGAACTAACTTTGCTGTTAAGGTTTAGGGAATTTTGTCAACCTTTTATAATGTAACTTATGTACCCACACATTGGGTGATGTGAAATAAATTTTGTAATTGCACGCAAGGAAGTGTAAGTGTAAGTGTGTGTGTGCTTCCTCAGAGCCCAGGAGCCGGGTTACAGTATATCACCCCCCAAGTATACAGTCTTATTGGTCGGGGAATGTACGATTTCACCCAATAGCAGACACTGACTAAATGGATTTGAAAAAATTACACAAATTCTTCATTTCAATGATAACAGTTTACATCTTTCTCCTGAGCACCCTAACCATGACATAAGATAAGACCAGTAGTTGAACACCTCAATCTCAGATTCAAGTCTGTTCCTTTTGATCACCGTCTATCATTAGATGAACAGATGTGTTCCACTAAACTGTCCCATATTATGAAGCAATATCTCCCTAATAAGCCCCACAAATGGGGATTCCAGTTTTACGTACTTTTTTGTCTCATGGGCTAAGCTTATTCTTTCGAAATATACTATGGGACATACAATTTTGAAAGGAGATCGAATTAACCAGATTTGGGAGCTGTATCTAATACTGTAGTACGCTCACCTTCTGGGAGTAACACTCTATAATATGATGTCTCCACTGTCTACAATAATTCCTCAACCATCTTCGCCAGCCATGCACGAAACTCCACACAATCTGTCTCCGGCAACTTCGACAATGATTTCTCGTTCATCTACACCTAACGAAATGCCGCCTTCACTCATGGATGAAACGATGTCTTCGACACCTTTTGGGAGTAAAACTCTATATATGATGTCTCCACTGTCTACAATAATTCCTCAACCATTTCCACCAGCCATGCACGAAACTCCACACAATCTGAATAAAACTATGTCTTCACGTGTCAATAGCGAAACTCTGCGTACGCTGTCCTCTCACGAAAATGTTAACGATACGGAACGTCATGCAGTGGATCCGATTGATAGTCAATGTTTATATTTTAAATAAGAACTATGCATCTGATGTTTAATTTCAATAAATACCTTAACCTTTTGAACGCCAGAGCGTAAACACATCGGCGCCCCTTCTACGCCAAGCCACAAATTCAGTACAAAAACCTACAAAAAAAAATAGTGATTCCAACATCTTAACGAAAAGTTATCGATAACCAATGAATCCGTGCTTTTCGTTCTATATTTTTTAAATAAATATTATTCGTTGCATTGGTCTTTTATTTAACTTGACCCTATTTGGTATCATACTATCATTAAACAGCAGTTACTAAGTTCTAAGCAACCTAAAAGCAAACATTAGAACTACAAACGAATAAATCAATAATAAGGTACATCACTAATCTGGTTCGTGACGTCATCCGCCGACGTGAAGACACGTCTCTGGCGTGGCTGGCACGACTTTTGACAACTTTCTCGCATGCGAGTAGGGATGTGATCATGTGATATTGTGGTACATAAAAAATAATAATATTTTATTATTTAAAACAATTTAATCATTTTACATATAATTATTAGTCGGATTCTTCGAAACTTGGCAAACTTATGTCATCCAAGTCCTTTTGCTGTCTTACTTTTCTTATTACGTTCAGTATATTGACATATGTGACTGACCGTTTTTCTTCTGGCACTCGATCCAATTCAAAAGCGACCAGTCTTGCGAACGCCGCATTTCGTGGGTCGCTAGGTCCTGGTTGGGCAAAATCCAACGGAGGTAAATTAGAAACGTCACACCTTAATTCATTTGCGTCCCATACGCTCCGTTGATAAGTGTTTGCACTCGTTATATCTTCTGCAGAAACTTGTATTTTTATAGTTTTCTTTGTCGTTTCTTCATTTGAAGATGCCTTCCTTTTGCGACTTAGGTCACTTATTATGCTTGGTGAGGAAGGTCCAGCTATATCCTCAGGAGAAGACATAATTATCACTTTTATAAACTTAACAAACTTTTTAACTTGTCGTAACTTGTAATTACGGCAACTACCTACTTTATGATTACTCTATGATCAAAACTTTTCTAGTATTCTATCTTTTTTAGTGTTGCCAACCAAAATGAAAAAAATATAATGAACGAATGAAATCACTACATAATATAATTTATGGAAAGGATCTGCTGCAGATGTAAGCTAGTATGCAATAAGTTTCATTCAATTAAGATTTTCCTGAATCTGAAATTAAACTAGTTAGTAAACGAAAAAAAAAATACAAGTAAATAATCAGTCTTTTAATTGTGTTATTCTCGGAATTACTAATAATATTATTTAAAAAAATAAAGCATCAGTAGTGAGTGCTAATCTCTATGGATACTGTTTTGTGCCAGCACGACCTCAGCGTCGAAACTAGTCACAGGTAATCAAAACACTTAAGGTGATAACGTCAGGGTAGCACGCGAAATTCAAATTTTCTTTGTTTTTTTGTAATTTGCCGGTCAGTGTTAGGATATATATTAACCAAAATATGATTCGCGATCGTAACACGTATGCCTTTATATGATTATAACATTAGAATCTTCAAAACAACCTTCTTAACCCAATGATGGTCCGATTCATAATATTTTCATGAATCGGACTATCATTGGGCTTAAGAACTAGGAGGGTTGTATTTATGATTTTAATTCTTTAAATGCGTACGTGTTACGCTCGCGAATCATATTTTGGTTAATAAATAGACTGACATTGTCCGGCAAATTACAAAAAACGTAGAAAATTTGAATTTCGCGGGCTACAACTGAGTCTTCACCTTAATATTATACTGTAATATTGTAAATTATACAGGGTGTAACACCAACGCGAAAACGCTTACCACATACTCAGTCCATAATAATTCTGAACCCCACATAATAAATTTAAAAAAAAAACAGCTTTTCCCTACAAAACTGCAAAACAACATTTATGGTCAAAATTTATGGGACAGCTGTTTTTTTTTAAATTGCTGACGACAATTTTCTGTTGTTCGGGTTGATGGACTGAGTATGTGGTAAGCGTTTTCGCATCGGTGTCCCTTACATCCTATATGACGACAGTTTTTATAATTGAGTAGATAAGAATACAAACATCATTAGTCTTAAAATATCACAATAAAGTCAACAACTCTTCAAAATTATAATACTTAAAACGGTTTTAATAATAATTATAATATGCACCTACGTAATTGTTAATTAGTCTTAAAATATCACAGCAAAATCAAAAACTCTTCAAAATTATAATAATTAAAACAAAGGTTTTTATAATATAATATTTACTTACGTAATTGGTCTTTAAATATCACAGCAAATCAACAAAACATTGGTAAATATAAAATGTAACATTGATATAAACATACAATTTTGTAATATACCTACAAACTTAAAATAAAAATATAAAAAAGTATTGAAAAAATTGTCATTTATAAATAAAAAAATCATATGAAAAAAAATCAACACCATTATTTAAATTAACAGTGATATTTTACAAATGTACTTTTTACTACAAAAAGTACATTGGTCAATTATCACTCGAGTGATATTTTTCAAAACATGGCGCAGCACACAAATAGACCTTGCATATTTTACAAGCGTACTTTGTTTCTTTTCTTTTTTTTATAACTGCGCATTGTCTACAACGTCGGTATTTGCCCATAAGGGTCGGCATGTGATCATTGTTATTTTTCGACAGTATACGAAGTGGGTTATGACTACTGCTTATGGACTGAGGTAGTGTATTGTGACTATGAAAATTTTCTATAATTTGGCGAATAAGAGACAGATGAAATTTTGCAAAATGTAAATTTGGCATGTTATTTATTTCCTTATAATAGAAAAAAGAATTTAATACGTGCATATCAATTATGTGGAGAAACAACTTTTTATACCATTTTATGGTTTTTCTTATGCACTGTATTGAAGACAGTAACATGTCAGCCGTATCAACGCTTCCCATATTTTTGGAATAGTCCAAAACTGCTTGTGGCTTCATAACTGGTAGCCCCGTCGCTCTATCCTCTTTCAACGATGGCGCCATGATATCACTATGAATTGTTGACAAAATAAATATATCTTTTTTGTCTCGCCATTTTAGAGCTGTCATTGGAGGACAATATTTAGCTTGGATTTCACCACGCTTAATAGTATTATTAAAGCGTGGCATACCGACTCTGTTTTTTTTTACAGTACCACACGCGTATATATTATTCCTGTGCAGGTAATCCAACAATACCGGGCTAGTGTACCAGTTGTCAACATATAAATGACGGTTTGAACCGAAAAAATCCCTAATTAAAGTTGAAACAACAGCGCCTCCGACACCTAAATTACAAGGATCTATTATTTCAGTAGCTGCGCCACAGTAAACAATAAAATCTATGATAATGCCGGTTTGTACATCACACATTACAAATAACTTTATTCCAAAACGATTCCTTTTCTTTGGCAAATATTGCCTTATTGATAATCGCCCCTTGAAGGGAACGATGCTCTCGTCTATGCACAGATTTTTATAGGGTGTCATAAGCTTTTTATACTTTTCCCTAGCGTGATTAATGCAAGTGTCGACTTTTGATAATACGTTAGTCTCTTCACTATGCCGAGAAAAATGTAGCATGCTTAGAATTGTGCAAAAGCGATTTCTAGGCATTAGTTTGGAAAAAATCGGCGATGATAACAACACATCCGTACTCCAGTGCTCTTCTAAAGTCAAATGTCGATTTCGAGTCATTAACATTAATAAAGCAAAAATATGTACAATTCTGGAATGGATACATCGTGCCACCGTTGTAGGCGAGAATGCATACGAAGGTCTACGTTTAGTACAAAGCGTGAGTGAAATAAATTTGTCATATCTACAATGAACGACATAAAGTCTAAATCTAAAAATTTTTGAAATATATCGAATTCAGTAATATTTTCTGTTACTTCTAAATGGAGACCTGACGTAAACTCATCAAAGCTAGTTAATGCAGGCACGTGTGGTACTGAAGTCCACTGGTAGGACGGCTCCGTTTGTCTTCGACGGGGGTCACGGCGGGATGTTGATGCTGATGCAGATGTCGAGGCCCAATTGTTGTCAGGTGTTTCTTGAGTAGTGTGAGATGTTGAGGGCAAAACAGGTGAGTCATTGACTTGTTCTTGACGATCTGTGATAGACTGTAAACAAAAGCGAAGTGCTTATTACTATTTACGACGACAGAGGCACATAATATAATATTTTGGCTAAATTTATTTACAAATAGGTACTTATACTTGTTATAGTTATCGCTCATTACAAGCTCTCTAGTCCAACTCAATAAATAACTATTATAACATGATTAAAATAAAAATAATAAAACGTGTCAGCTGCCTCCCCACGGCTTAGGTAGCGGTTTCTGTGTTACAATAAACATATACCTACTAAAATGTACATACCTACCATATCAGATGTGTTTGAAACAAGCAATAGTTAAACTTAGTTTTTGTAATTTTTTTGAGTTGACAGTATTCATTGTTCTAAATGAAAAAAAAATACATGCATATTCCCCTTTTTACTGTGCCTTAGGTGCCGGTTTCATATTTATTAGTGTACCTACCTATAATACTTACTTTGTATAAGTATACCTACTTTTTTTAGCTAAATTCGAAATGGAATTAAAAGAGAAAATATACAAAATAAATGTAAGTAGGTATAATAATTTGTATCGTTAAAAGTAATAGACGGAACCATTTACCTTTTTAATATTTTATATTCGCTTTTGTTTTCCTAACGCATCATTTAATATTAAACAAAAACTACGTACCTATCTATATATGAAAAGTTTGATCATAAATAAAACTTACCTCTAAATCGTCCTCGTATAGAGATATTGCTTCGGAAAATTCGTCATCCTCTTCTACATTTCCTAACACACGAAGGAGTTCTTCAGTAGTCATTTGACTGTCAGCCATTTTTAATATAGCCTCGCACAATAATAATGCTTCAAATTTTAATATTACCACCGATCATAATAATAGATTTAGTAAAGCACTAGCAGACTCCCGTAGCGCTAATGACGTCACCGCTTGACGTCCATTCCCGTCTGTGGTGTACAGGTAACTGTCTATGAGCTCTTACATAGAGATGCGCGAGAGTGGACAGTAAACTATCGATTTAAGGATATCAATTATAAGTTCTTTTCCACATTTTTTTAAATATTATACATTAGGAATATTCAGATACGAATATTTGTCAGTAAAAAGTAATTGTCAAAGTAATAGTAAGCTACTTTCAATAAAATATTTCATAAATTTGGAATATAAGTTACCTTACCTACCCATCACTAGCTGACGTGTCTTGACGTCTGTGGCGTGGGGAAATACACAATTTTACGGATTTCGATTAGCAATATTTGACGATTGTTTTTTCTTGTGAATTCAAATAATGAATATATCTTTGTGTCAATTTACAATATTTCACTAAAGTAGTTTGAAATAATAGGAAAAAGAAACACAGAAAACTTAATTTAGTATATTTATTTTGTATTTAAAAAATGTCGTTTTCTTGACGTCTATAGACATCGGTGGCGTGTTTGGCACGATTTCGTTAGACGTCTATAAACGTCCGTGGCGTTCAAAAGGTTAAACACACAGCAAGCCTTTCTTCTGGTCTTATAGCCTTCCTGTATGTAGTATTCTGTCTCAGTAAATGTGGTTTCAGGATGTCAACAAGAAAAGTGAATCTAGCTTGAGACATGTTGTGTATCCAGAAGTTATGCTTCCTTTTTCTAGATTTTTTTTCTTGTTTTTCTCTTCTGCTAATAAACAAGCAATGACGACTTCTTCATCGCTTTCCCCCATTCTCACAAACACTTTCCGCACGTACGATCACTACAAAAATCCGAATGAAGGTGGTATCGGCCATCTGATTGCTGATATTCGCGTCGGCAATCCGATCGCTGCCGATACAGTGGACGCAGTCTAATTAATCCCTTTGATGCGATGCGTCCGATACGTGCGATGCGGGCCTGTGGACGCTTACCTTAACGGGGACGTAGCGAATGCGACATCAGGTTAGCGCGAAAAGGTCGGGTGTTTGGAAATACTTTGTGGAGGTTGATAAAAACAAATCTAAGTGTAATTTGTGTGGAGTTCAACTATCACGTGGAGGTATGGGAAAAACTGCGACTACTTCGTCCATGAAAAGACATTTGCAGACTAAACATAAGTCGGAGTATGACGAGGTTTTCGGTACTACAAGTATTGCTTCAAGTAGCTAAGAATTTGTCTCTCAGTCTCAGATACCCCTGACAAGGGCGTCGCCAAGGGGGGGCAGGTAGGGGCAGCTGCCCCCCCCTAGAGATTCTAAAAAAGTTGCCAAATATAATGCAACCAAAGTCCTAAGTCTTTGAGTTAATTTGCTTGAAGTTCAAGCCTTGAACAATCATTCCCGTACGTCGAAACTCGAATGAATTCACCAATTCCACTCCTAATATTCCGTACGCTCAACTACACTCTGCTCTATCCATCGTTGAAGCGGGAGAGGGGGAGTGGGGAAGCAACATGTAACCAGTAACCGCGCGGCGCTCGCGCCCTCCGCACAGCCGCCTTTGTTTTAGCGTCTGTCTGTCATTTATTCGTGCGTTAGCGTTGCCACTGCCCGCTTTTACGTTTGTTTTGTGCGCTATTATCACATCTAAATAGTTGCTGTGACCACATAATCAATATGGACATCAGAAAGTTTTTTGGTGAGTATCACTTGCGTTTAGCTTTCGTATTTTCCGTTCGTAAAATAACGTCAATTGATTTGATTATAAATGCTGATTTTGCATCGGTTTTTAAAATCGCAAAAAATCCCTTTCTAGGCACGATATCCGATTCTTAAGGGTCGTCAGTTTAAACCAAAAGGAAAATTGCTCAATTTAATGGCTCAATCGAAAATAGGACCGTATTACCATAGCTTAAAGTAGAAAATTGTATGAATGAATATCGGCAGTGTCGATTCGGCACAGTCGGCTCGCGTATGCTTGAGACTCCGGCGTGTGCGTGTCGTCGCGCCCGCTCTAGAGTGGTCGAGCGAGGATGCCCGAGACCGCGCAAGCATAGCCGCGGCGGTTAAACCGCCCGAAATAGCTAGGACTGTTGATATCAAAAATATCGTTGACGCTCGTTCTTGCGCGGGCTCGAGCCTGCCGCCGTCTTGAAGCGCATTTATGCTTTCAATGTGAATTGCGGACCAGAAGAAGTTGTAGCTATTTCAAATATTTTGTTTTGCAGTTTTAAAAAGAAAGAAACCTGAAGGAGCAAGCAGTGACAGCGATGATTCCGTGGGTGACCTGAAGAGACCTAGCACATCCAAAGAACCGGACTTAGTTCCCGACTCTTCGATAAATGACTGCAACGAAAATGACATCGGTAAATTTATTGGACAAGCATCAATGTTATCGACTGAAATGAAGAAAGAATTGCTTGACAACACTTGGTCTCCGTCTGCGACGTATGACTTTGCGGAAGACGCTAAACATTTAAAGAGGAAATTCAAGTATTCATGGTTGGAAACGTACTCTCCATGGTTGGCCTATTCCAGGCACCAAAAAGGAGCCTTTTGTAAATATTGTACGTTGTTCCCGCCAAATCCAAATTCTTTTAGAGGCGTATTAGGGTCATTTATCATAAGGCCGTTTTGTAAGTTCAAAGACATTCACGAGCATTGCAAAAAGCACATGGAAACCCACTTCCATAAGATGGCACTGGAAGCCGCTAAATCATTTCTTGGAAGTGTGCCTGTAGATTTACAACTCAACAAATACTCCCAGGGCATTATTGAAGAAAACCGAAAAATTATAACATCTATTATTTCTTGCATTACGTTTTGCGGGTCGCACGACTTAGCTCTGAGAGGAAAACATTATGGCGAAGGTATTCTCGAGGACTTATACAAGCTACGAATTGACGCGGGAGATTTAGTTTTGAAGAAACACATTGAGCATGGGAAAAAGAATGCAAGCTATCGATCCATCGATATTCAAAATGAAATTATCGCAATTTGTGGAGATGTTATTAAGGCAGACATTGTGAAAAAAGTAAAAGAAGCAGAAGCTTATAGTGTGTTAGCAGACGAAACAGCTGATATTTCCGGTACTGAACAATTATCAATTGGGCTGCGATATTTTGACGAGAAAGCCAATGAGGTCCAAGAAATGTTCGTCGGATTTGTTGAGCTGAAAGGTCTGGATGCGAAATCTATTGCATATTGCATCGATGAGTTTCTGACAAAAGAAGACCTTAATCCTGCTGATAAATGCGTTGGTTTTGGATTTGACGGTTGTTCGACGATGTCCGGAAAAGACGGTGGAGTACAAGCGATACTGCGCAAAAAATATACCAAAGCATTGTTCTTTCATTGCTCGTCCCATAAACTGAATCTGGTAATAAATGATCTCAATATTCTTCCTGAAATTCGAAACACCATGGGAACCACTAAAGATATTATTAATTTTTTTCGGGAATCTGTTTTGAGAAGAAAATTGGTTCCTAATATTGCCAGGCTCTGCGAAACAAGATGGAGTGAGAAACATAAAACTATCAGAGTATTTAAGGACAATTTTCCTGTTATATTGGAAGCCTTAGAAAACTTATCGCGCGAAGGAAACAGTGCGACTCGAAAAAACGCCTTTCAACTCCATGCGGCTGCTTTCAAAATTTCGTTTATACTTTGTATTACTTTGATAGCTAAATACTCTGCTTTGTTGGAACCTGTTGTCAACGCACTCCAATCCATAGCTTTGGATGTGGTGAAGGCCTCGCAACACGTCAAACGCATTTTGCAATTGCTTAAGAGCCACCGTGATAATCCCGAAAGAGTCACAGATGAAATCATAAAGGATGCTACTGTTGTTGCGGAGAAAGTCGGCCTGGAGGAGGATATCACTTCAATGCCACGCATTGTTGGGAAACAACGTCATCGAAGCAATCACCCAGCAGAAAGCCCTTCAGAATTCTGGAAAAGATCATTGATAATACCATACTTGGACTCCGTTATTACATCGCTTGAAACACGCTTTGCTGAAGAAAATACTCCATCATTTGCTTTATCTAAATTACACCCCGCACAAATGCAAACGATGTCAGTCGAAAATCTCACAGAAACTTGTGAAACTATCGCTCAGTTTTATAATTTACCAAACATAAAAATTGAAGTCGAGCTTTGGCAGCAATTCTGGCATAATAAACCAAACTCAACAGATCAAACCGTTGTTGATATCCTAAAAGAAGCAAAAACCTTCTTTCCCGACACGGAAAAAGCGTTGAAAATTTTGATCGCTCTTCCATGCACGACGTGTACGGTAGAGCGATCGTTTAGCAGCCTCAGGAGACTAAAAACCTGGCTAAGGAGCACTATGAGTGAAAATCGCCTCAATGGTTTGGCCATGATGAGTGTGCACCGAAAACTTATACATGGAAACTTACAAGATTTTAATAATAAAGTAGTCGAGAAGTTTACAATGAATCCCCGAAAATTATGTTTTAATTAACCTAATATAAACAAACAACGACCACTATAATATTAAAATCTGGTAATTTAAAAAAAAATACGCTGTACGCTGTACACTTATTCAAATTCAAACTCCTTTTTATTTTATTTTTCTAATAAATGTTATTATAACTCAAGTTTTTTATTGCATAGTCAAGAGCTCGTGCTCGTGTAGCTTCACACATTGGACTCTGTACTGTCACAGAATATATATGTATATAGTACTAAGATACTGTTGTTATTACAATCGCTGTAGATGTAAGGCTCGTAGTACAAGTGAAAAGCTTCATGTGCTCTCGACTTTACCTACAACTCATACCTACTTTTCTCATTCATAGAGAATGAGAAAAGTATGAATTGTAGTAGGTAAAGTCAACTGCCCCCCCCTGCGCCATAGGCTGGCGACGCCCTTGACCCCTGATAAAATAACACAAGACTATTTAATTCTCCAGTATTGCAAAATAACGAAAGTTTAGCGTAGACGACCGACTACTAGCGAAAGAAATCCTAAAAACATAACTATTAAATATTTTGTTCCGAGGCATTCAAATGGTAATTTGGTACCAGTATGCAGAAGAGCTTTCTTAGGTGCAATTTCGATAAAAAAAAGGGTCGCGTACAAGGCGTTACTAAAAGATATTTGAAAGGAAGAACTGCGGCTAAAGAAAAACGGGGTGGTGACAGAAAAAAATTTCTTTGCGTCAAAACGCGAAGCAATTGAAAAATTTATTGAAGGCTTTATTCCATTAAAATCCACTACACTAGGGGCAAGGATCGACAAAGGTTGTATTTGCATCCTGAGCTAAATATACACAAAATGAGTCAAATGTATAATGTCCAAGCACAAGTTGGTCTTGGTGTAAGCAAAGGACTTTTCAGATTAGTTTTTAACACTAGTTTCAACATTGGCTTCGGATCACCTCGTCAAGATGCATATCGGGCAGCTGCCCACCAGACATAACACCCGCCTGGCCGGAGGATCCTTCCTTTTCAACGGAGGTTTGTGGGTAGAAAATGCCAAGACCAGCGGGCCTAAAAAGGTCACATTGGGCAATTCATCTAAAAGCAAATCATTTCCTGAATTCCTAGCAGATCTTAAGCAATTCCTCTAATTTTCGTAAAATGGTCGCACAAATTAGCAGAATCATACTCAATTCATTTCATATCTGAATCATATTCCGTGTAAATATTGCCGCATGAAAAAAAATTAAATCTTATATCTTTACCGGTTATATATATCTTTACCGGTTTTTTTTCTTTGCAGTTTTTATTCATCGGATAATTATTTTGTAATAACGTATTGTATCAAAATATAACTTCTGTATTATATAATAATAATTGATAAAAATAATCAGCAATTAAGCCCATAAAAACGAGGTATCAACTTGTTATGCTGACAACACCTGCATTTTTGTTTAAATTTACTACCTAAAGGACTTTGTATCCATGGTCAAGAAATAAATTAAAAACAAAAGTTTTAGATCAACATTGCGAATTTGCGCAAAGTAATATTAAAATGTTTGCAAACAATAAATCGTGATTTCAAATGGATTTATACAAGTGCAGCGGCCCAAAAATGCGTGTTTTTTTTTAAATAGGTACACTGAAGCAAACCTTTTAGGTACCAATAAGTGGTACCATTCCCGCATTTTACTCAGTATATTACAAAGTACTCTGTGATTTTACTTGTTTAAATCTTGTGAGTTGGACTGTTTACCTTTAACAAAGTAAGTGCCTACTATTAATTTTATTCTCAAAGTTTATAGGTAAATGAACTTTCTGTGGTCGCTAATCCTATGATCTTGTACATGAGTTATTGTATGTAAAAAGGTGAAAGATTTTTGGCGTGATTTTGGTCAGTGGGACGTCTTATGGGTTTTTAGAGTGAACTTCATTCCCAGTGGCAAAATGAAGCTGAGAAATTTATTGTAGTATTGACTACCTTAGCGAAGCTTGCCGAGAAGTCAGATCCCATTTGGGCAGGTCAAGGTAAACTTAGCCTGTATAAAATGAATGAAAAAAAGAGTAGGGCTCGGGGTTATAATAATAATGCCCAAGGAAGAGCAGAATCCTCTCGATTGTGGCTAGAGGTGGCTGCATTGCTCAATGCTGAAGGAATTGGCACAACAAAAACCCCAAAGGAATCGTCTATTGTATATATTATAAAGAATGAATTTTTTTATTCTAAGTGTTATTCCAACTTTGTCTTTGTTTTTTACAGTATGTCAACAACTACAAAAGTAAAATTAAAAAGATTGTTGCTAACATAAACGCTGACTTGAATGGTACCGGTGGAGGACCTTTCCGGGCAAACACCTTGTCCAACACAGAGAGTAGGTTTCTGGCGCTCATGGGACAAGGATTTGGACTAACTGCGCCTCGAGTGAGTGTCAATCCTTTCCCAGATATGGTAATATTTTGTTTTATTACATTACATTTGTGCAGACCTCTGCCTAAACAACAAAGTGTTATGAATATTCAACCATTTAATTTTTATAGGAAGTGCCAGAGCCAATATCTCTGCTCATGTCTCTGATGGTTTGTTCCAGTGCTGAAGAAGTACAGTGAGTAAATTTTCCTATTTAACTCTTAATAATGAATTAGGTCAAGAGCAAAGTTAACTTGAAGTGAAAAAAGTCCCTATATTTAGTGGTGGAATATGGTCTCCTTATACCTAAATAATTGTTTAGTAAGTAATACTTTGTAGACTGTCAAATCTTACTATTTTCAATACCCTATGAAAAAAAATACTTGGAAAAATAGAGTAATATCCACTGTTTAAATAAAATAAATAAATATTGATAAAGAATGCTCATTCTAAATTTAATTTTATTCTAATTCATGTTTGTGCCTTTTACAGAAGTAGTAGCAAGTGCGGCTGGGAGCCCTGTAAGTGTTGAACCAACCCAAGCGACAAATACCACAGCCACAAGCCACATACCTCGTCAAACTCGGCAAAGAAGGTACCACAACAGTAAATGTTATTTGTTGTTACACCCCATAATGTTTTCGTAAGGTTATAAACCTTAATGATAATTGAATTGTTTCAGGCCGCCCTCTGGCGCCATTAGATGAGGCTTGGAGAATACTTTCTCAGGTGAAGATGCAACATGCTGCAGCTGATGCTGATAGTGCTCGTGCTCACCACCTTCAAAACCTCATACCGTAAATCGATAATTTGTCATATACAATTTTGTCTTTGGGACACGTCCATTTATTTATTGTGCACACCTACCACAGTGTTGTCTTTTTTAATACATAGGTTGACTGGTAGATAATGCATTGTTGCATTAAGTCTGCCTATGTACCACTACTGTACATGAAGTTTAAATAAATAATTAATAAATGTAATAAACTATGCAATAAGAAAAGTAAAGTACCTACAGCAATAAGGAAATTAAACTATATTTGAACATTTAATCAGCATAAAAGCTTAGAAGCAAAATAAACCTAATATAATATCATCGTGCTGACCAAAGCCGGTGTATAAGTGCATTTCGTATCGCTTCACCAACAACAAGATGGTGATTTCTTCGTGATACAGTTTCAATTTGTGTGTTTGTTATCTGGAACATTTTTTTTGCTGTTCATTGGGAATTTTGATAGGCCTATAATTTCAAAATCTTTTAATGTAATAAGTATAAAGAAATCAAACAATAGTTTTGTATTATTGTAAGTGTTTTTACACATTCATTTTTGATGATTGGAGCAATTGTAAAATTTATCTATTACTTACATCAATTAAATTGCATTTCTTACTGAAATATCTTACCTACAAATTCGTTTCATTATGCTCTTCCTGTGTTGATAGTGCCATTATTGGTATCCCTATTAGCGATGTTGTGTAATACCACACAAGCATTTGCTAAAGAACCGGCCATGGTAGGATGGTAATGTAGTTTCCGATCTACTAACAAACACCTCCAACGAGATTTAAGTATGCCGATGGTTCGCTCTACTGTATTTCGTACCCGACAATGCAGTTCCGTACCTATAGAATCGTTTAGGTGTCTCTGTTAGGTGTGTTTGTTTAGGGGATAACGGGAGTCACCTGAAATAGTGTTATTAAAACACCTCTATTCAGAAAACATGTTAATTTTATTTTATTTAAACAAATAAAAAAAAAGTTAATAATATATTTATTCAGAGTTAAAAATAGGGGCCACATCGCGGCGATATAATCGTCGTACTACGTATTTCTATACTCTCTTATAAAGTGTCAACACATGGCGATGTTATCGCGGGGATGCGACGAGTGGCTGAGTTGGGCTGAGTGCGAGCGAAAAGTCATCGTATAGCCGCGCGCCTGTCGCTACCGACAGCGGGCAGCGGGCCCGCCGCGCGCTCGTCTCGAAATGTGGCGCTCTCGCGGCGAAAGCGCTGTCAAACGCAGGTGATTTGTGCGTTGCCTGTCTGTCAAGCAAGGACGTTACGTATTAACAAGCTTTTTTAAACAATAAACAATGTTTGACATTGAAAAGTGTATACTTGAAGTGCATCTTATGATGTGCGCTAGCTCCTTTAAACCTTGGGTATGAACCAGATGCATCAAGCTTAAAGCAGTCAGAACCTAAAATAAAAATAATATTAATGCTCATTCAATAAAGGTCTCCTATCATAGTTTTTTTAAACAAGGAGATAAACTAGTAGGTATCTAGCTACTATGTCATAATAGTACCTAGGTACCTAATATTTTAGCTTACCTTGGAGACAGTACTTATTCCACCACGACGTGAACTTAAGTAGGGCTCCAGCTTATTTATGAGGTCACGACATATTTAATCTACACTTTTATTTAAATCTATAAAGCCCGATAAACTCGGGGTCCGGCATTTCAAATGCCAATTCCATTTTGCGAAGAGCATCACTTCGTCGGCAATATAATAGACTCTCCGTAATACGCGTGTGTTCTAAGAAGTTTTCGTAAAGTCCTAAATCTGCCATTATTTAAATTTTGATAAATAAAATCTGCGAAATGAATTGAAATATGTTGCTTGTCAGTAACTTTTTATGATTCTGCTAAATGACATAAAAGCAATTCTTATTATGTGAACCATTTTACGAATCCCCATACAAAACTGTCAAACAGATGAATTGCAGAATATGAATTGTTTACGGATCATAATATGAATTGCCAAATTGTGACCATTTTGTGATTTGTAATATGATTCATATTATTATCATATTATGATTCTGCTAAAGTGACCTTTTTAGCCCCCCAGGCCTAAATATAGACTTAGCATTTTGGACTGCACTGCGGAATACTGAAGCTGCTGCATTGTTGGAGTTGTATTCACTCTTTGCCTCACCTGAGAATGGTGAGGAAACTAACTCTCCTTTGTAGAGACTTCTCAAAACTTTGATTATGTTAACATTTGGTTGTAGAAGTTGTTTATAATTCAGTCTTGTTTCTTTAAACAGATTTTTTATGTATATTACTGCTTGTTCAAGATTATTAGTATTTTTCGCTTCATATATGAACCACCTGGCTTCCTCTGGAGATAGGTCAGGAATTCCGGGAAATATTGTTTTTTTTTTTAAAGGGTGAGTAACATGAGAGATCCACTGTCCTCCTGCGAGAGCTGCTTGCATATCTGACTGTACTTGTTTGACTAGCTGCTCATCTGTGACACTGGTGGCATTCTGAGCAGGTGCTGGTGCCGACTGTGCCGATGGCAGTTGTGGATTTGCGTGAGAAGAATACTTAGATCCGTAAATATGGTCTAGTTCTTTCCATAGCGGCAGTATCCTGCTTGGAAAAATTTACAAATAACCATTATACTAAAGGAACCTTTTAATGAAAAGGTTCAGTGAAATTATTGTTTAAAAAATAAATGTATTTTTTAAACAATAATTTCAATTTTAAACTATCATATAACACTAACATACAAGGTTACATATTGATAATATGTGGTTCAGTGAATTTATATTTTACTTTTAATTTCGACACACGTCCACTTTCGGTCACGTTCACGGGCGAAGGGGAATTAGGTGAACGTACTAAAAAAAAAATGGGCAAGTGCGAATCGGACTCGCGCATTGGGTTCTGCACAAACTTTCCTATGTAAATAGTTCAACTACCAAATGGAAGACCCTATTCAGTATCAAAGATTTTTCCGAATAGCAAAAAGTATCTTTTTTAGGGTTCCGTACCTCAAAAGGAGAAAACGAAACCCTTATAGGATCACTTTGTGAAGACCCTTTATCTCGGGAACGCGTAGAGGTATCGAGTTGCAATTAAAACCATATACTCAAGTCTGCGGACTCTTGAAGCTGTAAAAAACCAAACTTGTAAGTTAACGAGAAAAGATACTTCAGTTTATGTGGCAAAAAACGTACATTTCGACAATCTCGAGGAAATCAAAATTCATCTGGTGCGACTCCGACTCGTACTTGCCCAGTTTTTTTGTGACGTAACAACAAATGTTTCTGTTTTCAGATTTATTCCAGATCTTGCTTTATGCCAAATTTCAGGATTCTGGGTCAACGGGAAGTAGCTTATGACTTTTCATTCCTTTCTTCTTCTTAGCGGTTCGATGGCAAAACTAGTTAAATTCCTTGCCTGAGAGTGTCGAAATGTACGTTTTTTGTGACATAAACGGCCGTATCTTCTTTTCTTGTTAACTTATAAGTTTGATTTTTTTCACCACTTCAAGGGATCGCAGACCTGAGTATATGATTTGAATATCAACTCGATACCTCCACGGGTTTCCGAGATAAAGGGTCTTGACAGACAGATAGATGGACACCAAAGTGATCCTATAAGGGTTCCATTTTTTCCTTTTGAGGTATGGAACCCTAAAAATACGTATAGCCAAACATAACTTCCTCCTTTTTAATGTCTGTTAAAAACAGACAAATACATTTGACAACACATTTAATTAGATTAACTTTATTTCATTCATTAATATAAATACCTAGAATTTTTCAGGCACATTTCCAAAAGTGTCTCAAGATCCACTGCTGGAGCACAATTATTGCAATTCCTACAAGAAAACCCATGCAGTAAGAAGTAAGTATTCATAATTTTAATTTAAAATAATTTAAATGTAACACAATTAACAATAGTTGTTATATGTTACTATAAATATCCAAAGCGTAGCGTATCATAAGATTCACTGGTTTATCTTAACAACTTTGGTAGTTACTAACTGGTAAATGTCTGTTAAATAAATGAGGTTGGCTGCAATATTCGCTTGTTAACCAATTTCAAAAAGGAGAAGGTTCTCAATTTAAATCGATTACTGAAATTCCTCAACTAGTAACTGCATCTCAGCTGCGAAAAGTGCTGATATCAATACAAATCATTCACAAAAATAAAGAAATAAATTATTTTAAATTCTATTTGGTTGAGTAGTGGTGGCCTAGTGGTACCAGCCCCTACGGACTTACGAGTTGTAGGTAGTGGGATTAAATTCAGCTAAGCACATTACTCTGCAATTTAATTCATTACCACTGCTGGAGGAGGAAAACATCGTGAAGAAACCAACATGTCCTAGAACCTAAAATTTGAAGATATGTGACATTACCAATCTGCACTAGGCCCATGTGTTGGAGTACGGCCAATTTCCTTTCCTAGAAGAGGTCTGAGTCCCAGCAGTGGGAACATAATCAAGGTCGATAATGCTAATTTAGTTGAGCCTGCATTATTATTAGTAGCTTCTGACAATGTTAATTTTACCTTTTACTATATGATAATTATTTAAGTCCTCTTTTTGAATTGACTTTCCTTTTTTAGGTACCCACTCTATAAATTAGTTTTCTCTTCATTGATCTCATGAATTTTCAGAATGGAAAAAGAATTTGCTCTCTGCTGAGACATTACAGAAACAAGTAGTCTACCAAAGAAATATAAAAAATTTGAGTAGACTAATCAATCGTCTCAGAAAACGCGGAAAAGACGTGAAGTCACTGCTTGAAAATGCCGAAAATCTTTTCCAGAAATCTGATTTTCAAAAAGTGATCAAGGATATGACGCCAGCTGCGAAAATATTTAATAACATGCAGTATAACCAAGTGGGGAAAGAAACAAAAGGTCGGCGTTTTAAATTGGAAGACAAAGTACTCTCGCTATCATTATACAAAATAAGTCCAAAATGTTATAGTTTAATGTCCAAATATTATGTGCTGCCGTCAACAAAATCTTTAAAGAGATTGCTTGCTCAAATAAAATTAAATTCTGGCATAAGTAAAATCATTTTTGAGAAGCTCAAAAAAACAGTTTCTAATTTGGACACTGAAGACAGACTGTGTACACTAATATTTGATGAGATTTCTATAACGCCACAAGTACACTATGACTCATCGAAAGATGAATTGAAAGGATTTTCCAGTCACGGAAAAGATAACATTGCAAACCATGCTTAAGTATTTATGGTCAAGGGGATAATAGTAGATTATGTGACTAGGGGATAAAGCAGTGTCTTCAAGTCGCGGGCGGCATGTTGAATTCCGAACGAAACGAAGGTTGCTAATTTTAATCCCGAACATCAGTGAGGGATTTATATAATTAACTCCCGAGCAATGCGAGGGAGTTAACACGTTCGTTGCATTACGAGATCTATCAGATCTCTTGCAGGACTTTTGTATTGTGCGTTGAATATAATCGTGTTGTTTCACTCCTTGCGGGAGGATCTAACGTGTAAAGTTCTTTAAGTATGAGTAGGACAAATATACATATTTGCTTCCTACTTAAAGCTGAATTCAAGGACATTAAAAAAGAAATTAGAGATGGATTAGGTCCCTAACGCACAGTACTGTAATTATTTTGATTCCTTGCGTTAGGAGATGTGTCGGTACTCGTGGAATCGTACGCCTCGTAGACGCAAGAGAGGGAAGGTGTGCGGCGCGGGCGCTGCGTGACTCGTTTTAGTGTTGTCCTAGCATCGACGTGGAAGGTCGCGCGCACGTTTTGGAAATAACACTCGCGTATTTACCTACGTGTTTATTATTTTTGATAAACAATGAGTGCTTTTAAGAGAAAAGTGTATAAAATCTATTTATTTTGGTGAGATTACTAACAAAAAATCAACACCGGATTATACTGCTGCATCGTCCAGTATAATAAAATTTTTTAAAATGTTCAAATTTGCCCCCCATTGGCAAACAATGGCAAAAAAAAATGCAAATTGGTAATGGCAAATTGACATTGGAATGACAGTGACCCTGATGATGAAATATTTGACGTACTTATAAAGAAAACAATCGACAACTGAGATATTATTTTATTCCCATCACTACTTACTACACATATTGAACTATCTTCGGTTGCGGTACGAGATACAATCGATATCAAATTTTTTTTCGGTATTTGTAGTTTATTCAAATGTCATAACTGCGTGCGAACCTAGCAAAATATAAAGCAATAGGCTATCTTTCACCCACAAAAACTTTAAAATATATGTCATTGTTTTTAGGAACATATAAATTATTTTCAAAACTGTATCTTTAGGAGACTGATTAGGTCTCAAACGCACCAAAGGGTAGGTTAGTTTCGAGATCTTTTAGATCTCCAAAGCACCAGCTGAAAGTTCATTGAAAATGATGGCGCAGGGAACGTGTTAATAAAGAAACCTGAGTGAAGTGAGGAATTTAAACCGCCCAAGACAAAGACAGCTTTATCCCCGTGTTGGATACTCTACTTTTTACACCATCTGTGAGATAATTAAAAGACAATTTAGCAAAACAAATCATATATTAGAGAAATATAAATATTATTTACAAGATAATTTTAACTATCAACATGTTTAGAGATTTGAAACAAACAAAATTCACTATTAAATTTTTTTTTTTTTTTTTTTTTATATATATGGCTTTGCACTGTTCGTGCTTATTGCCACTGACAATATTTTATATTTTATAATAACAAAACGTAAGAATCGATTACTCGCGAAACGATTAAATGTTACAAAGAATTTGGAAAAGGAAAGGAGATTAGTTGTTACTGGAATAATGAATTAAAATAATAAATTACAAATAACATTATATATTATATATGGAATATAATACTAAAATAGAAAATTAACGCAACCAGCTGATCCAACAAGAAGCCCAATTGGTGCGTCTCTAAATTAACCTAAAAACTAAACTATATACATCAAGCGTTTTCATTTTTACATTTAAATAGCTATATCATTATTTACAAGGAAAAGTGCTATGATTTTGTAAATATTCAAATTAAAATTAAATAAGATACATGAGATAGAAGTGGGAAGAGGGACTCTGAGGGAAACAAGGCTCTGGAAAACTAAGGAGTGGTCATAACGGGGGCAAGCAAAAATAAGGTGGTTCAGATCTCCCACCTCAGCACCACATTCACACACAGGGCTCTGCACAATGCCGAGTCTGGCAAGGTGAGCAGGAGTGCACACATGACCCAATCTCATACGTATGATTATCGTTGAAATCTTTTTGCTTAGTTTAAACTTGCTAAACCAAGGTTTAACAGGAATAGATGGCTGAATAAAACGATAAAATTTCCCTTTCAGTGATTGCTCCGACCAAAGCTGACCCCAGGATTCCTGTAGATAAACTTTGGGCAGAGCAGCCAGATCTCGAGAGCAATTTTTGTAAGGAAAAACATCTCCACACAAAACAGCATCATTAGCTAATTGGTCTGCTTTCTCATTACCTAAAATGCCACAATGAGAGGGAATCCACGCAAAATGCACTAAATACCCCATATGAGAGCACTTGTTGAGGAGTTCACGTGTTTCAAATATAATAAAAGGATTTTGACTATAGAAAGGATATCTGGCCAAGGATTGTAAGGCACTCTTTGCATCAGTTAAAATAAGTGTTTTCCGCAAGCCCATAACAAGTATATATTCAACAGCTTTGAATAGACCGTAACATTCTCCCGTAAATACAGATGATTCGGGCGGGAGCTTTATTTTTTGTACAATATTATATTGGGAGTGGTATACACCTACTCCCACACATGAGTCTCTTCCGTGCTTCGAAGCATCTGTAAACAGGAGCTGATAACCCTTCCAGTCTTTATCCATAGTGAATTTGAAGCTATCATTAGGACATACGTCATCTCGGTAAATGTTGAGGTTATACTGAATATTTGGTGACATAACTAATGAACTGAAATTACAATGAAATATAGGAAGAAATTGAGATTGTTGGCAAGGCGCTTCAATTAAATTGTATTTTCTAAAGCTTTTAACTAAACACGGAGTAACTTTGTGTCTCCAGTAAGTGGACGAGGTTACTTCTTTAGAGAGAGTAGAAAGTTTATTTAGCAAAGGATGGTGTGTGAATTGCAAACAACGAGCCATGTATCTATCAGCCAAAAATTGACGTCGCAAATGAAGTGGAGGTTCTCCACATTCCACCTGAAGACAATTAATAGGACTGCTTTTCATTGCACCTGAAACTACTCTAAGTGCCTTAGATTGAACACTGTCCAGTTTCTTAAGGCCAGCAACATTAGCAGGTTCCAGCAAAAAGGTACCATAGTCCAATACACTTCTAATTAATGTGTTGTACAGTAATTTTAATGAAAATGGATGTGCTCCCCACCAAACACCAGAAAGACATCTAATAATGTTGATATTTCGTTCACATTTAGCAGCTATATAATCACAGTGTGGTAAACCAGTAAGACGAGTATCTAAAATTAGGCCTAAAAATTTTACTTGGTTTTTAACTATTATAGGAAAATTATTATACTTCACTGTAACTAAAGGAGGCTTACGCATTCTAGTAAATAAGACAATGTTGCTTTTATCAATTGACAGGTGTAGGCCGTTGGCGTCCAACCAAGTCTTCAGTAAACATAAAGAAGAAGTTAAGGAAGAACAAATATTTGAAACAGAATTACCTGATACATAGAGAAGTAAATCATCTGCATATTGAAGGACTTGTACGGACCCATTTAGAGAAGATTCTAAATCATAAGTGTAAATATTATAGAGAAGTGGACTAAGTACAGAACCCTGAGGGAGACCTTTCCATACTAAACGGGTAAATTTATGCCCTTCAACATCTAGATTTAAAGATCTCTCTGAAAGCATGTTAATTATGAAATTAGACAGCATTGTTGGAATTTGTAATGATTTCAATTTTTGTTCCAGGACTGATACAAGAACATTATCGTAGGCTGAGCTAATATCCAAAAAGGCAGCAATTACAGAGTTATTGGAAGAAAAGGCTAGGCGAATATCAGTTATGAATACACTAAGGTTGTCAATAGTACTTTTGCCTTTTCTAAAACCAAACTGTGATTTACCAAGCAAGTTTTTGCTTTCCAAGAACCACTCCAAACGATTTTTAATAAGGTGTTCGACAATCTTAGCTAAAACCGTCGAAAGTGCAATTGGTCGATACGAAGTAGCATTAGAAGCAGGTTTATTCGGTTTTAGAACAGGAATAATTATTTGAGACTTCCAACTTGATGGGATGTTGCCAGATATTAAGGCTGCATTGATAAGATTTAAATATATTAAAAGAACAGAGTCGGAAAGATTAGCTAAAAATGAATATGGTATACCATCTTCACCAGGAGCTGAATCCATAACATGTGAAAGGACTCCTTTCAACTCACTTAGTGTGAAGAGAGAATTCAAGTCAGAATCAGAAATAGGAACATAAGGAAAATGCATCAAAGATCTCTGTTCAGGGACTGAAGAAGGAGCTAAATGATCCATGAACTCATTGGCTAACTCTAATGGCAGTTTTGAGGCTGTTGTGTCACTGAATGCTGACCTGAATCGTTTAATATTTCGCCATACTATAGAAACATTAACTGCTGGAGAGATAGATTCGCAAAATTTTTGCCAACCTTCGAATTTCTTTTTCTTAAGGAGTGTACGGGTTGCACGAGCAGCTTCTAGGTATAGCTCATAATTGAGCTGAGTCATATTATGACAGTAGTCTTTTTGTGCCTTTTTTCTTTTTTTAACAGCCTGAGTGCAATCAGCATCCCACCAAGGTGGTGAGGGAATTTTGCCTGTAGCGCCATTTTTTATAGGGAAAGTATTATCTGCTACCTCTATTAAAATCCTTGTAAATTGATCAGCCAATAACTGAGGATCATGTTGTAAGGAATCAGATAAAGTAAGAACTCTCTCTTCTACACCATTTTTATATTTATCCCAGTCTGCATTTTGAAGTCTGTACTTTAATCGTGGTGTGGGACTGCAAACCTCTGGCTTTTTATGTGGAAAAGAAATTATTAATGGGAAATGATCACTGCCATAAGATAACGGTAGAGGAGACCAGGATAATGCTGATGCTAGTTCAGGTGTACATATCGAGAGATCAGGAGCACTTATTCCTTCAACTGGATCTGTTAGGCGTGTTGGGAGACATGTGTTTAAAATACACAAATTATTAGAGTCTAAGATTTCTAATAGTTTCTCTCCATAGTAATTGGTATTAGAACTTCCCCAAGATTGGTGTTGGGTATTAAAATCGCCCATTACCAAAAATGGTTTAGGTAAGACTGATAAAAGATTATTAATTGCAGAAAGGATATTCACAGTAGGACGAGAATAATATATACATACTAAACAGATTTTATTTACAATGGCAGCAACGGCAGATATATCGTCACTGAGACGGGGAAGAGGGAAAGATTGAAAGGACAAGTTATTTTTTACAAGTATGGCGACGCCGCCATACCCATCGCTTCTGTCTGTTCTTAGACATGCATAGCCAGGAATTCTAAATGAGAACCCTGGTTTAAGCCATGTCTCACAGAGAGCGACTGCAAAGGGATCGTATTTATTCAATATATAACACAAATCAGATTTTTTATTCACTATGCTGCGACTGTTCCACTGAACAATCTTGGATAGACTTGGATCCATTATGATTAAGTTTAGATAAATTAGACAGCGTATCAATTACAGTGGCAACGATGGACGGTTCAATAATATTATTTTTAGATAAAGTATTGATTAACATAATAATTATATTTAAAATTTGACTTTCATTATTTGTTTTATTTTGCAATGCAACACCATTACCTGTCATCGAAACTTCATTATTAATAAGTTTTTGGTGAGCTGCCCGGTCATACCCCTTAGTTGTTTTTGGGGGATCCCGAGGTTTTGAGAAAACAGTTTTTTTGTGTGATGTGTTAGGTGAATGGGGTGAAGAGCGTAAAATAGGTTTATTATTGTCAAGTGAAGGAGCTGAAGTTACCACGTCTGCATATAGTTTTGACACTGGAGGATGTAGCTGCGATGCTTCGGCATACGATACGCAACTATGGGCCATATAGTGCTTGATTGCTTTCTGTCTCTCAAACTCTGGACACTTTTTATTGATGGCGTAATGAATGCCACCGCAATGACAGCATTTACCTTCTTCGTCTTGAATGCTACAAGTGTCAGCAGAATGTTTCTCCCCACACTTGAAGCACAGAGGGTTCGACCTACATTGTACCTTCGTATGACCGAAACGACAACAATTGAAGCATTGTATAGTTGGGAATGTATACAATTCTACTGGCATAGAATTGTAACAACAAAACACACGTTTCGGTAAAATTTGCCCGTCAAAGGTCAACACGACTGTTTGAGATGGTTTCCAAACAGGGGTCGGTTCGTGAACTTTATAATTAAGACGCCTAACTTTAATAACTTTCCCGCATCCAGTAGGGACAGAAATATTTTCAATAATTTCGTCGGGAGACCATTCGGTAGGGACGCCTTTAATAATTCCCATACGGCACACGTTAAAAGATGGAACAAATGCCTTCAATTTCTCCTTGGCCAAACAAGGGTCATTTAAAAAAGAGTTTGCATCTTGGTAATGTGAGAAGCTTAAAGAAATTCTATTGCGACCAATACGTTTTATTGAGCCATTAATAATGTTGTTGAACCTTCGTTTTTTTAAAAAGTGCCCTAAAGTGATTGGGTGTAATGTTTGACCTGAATTCGTTGTCATGTCAAATATTTTTTGGATGTGAACCACATATGGAGATAAGTCTGAGGATTCGTACAAAGCCCTAGCAACCTGTGGCGCCTTCTGGGGGAGATCCGAATTTGAAGATATACCAGTCTGGGGGCCATCCACAGGACGTGGAGTGGTTTCCAGATGATTTGTAGCAGCTGTTGTTCGTAATGACTGGTTGTTTGCAGTTTTAGTAATTACCGAGTCATTTTCACAATGGCAGTGTGTATCTATGTTGGTATCTGCTGTAGATTTACCATGTCTCCTTCTTTTGTTGCAATGTTTGCACATTTTGCGTGGAGCCCTAGTCCTTTTTCGCTCTGATCTTGTTATGGACGAGTCTGTGTCCATACTGGACTCATTGATTATAACATTACACCCTACCGAGGGGACTGTGCCCCCCGGATCGGGTGGTTCTTTGTCCATTGGACAAAGAAAAGAAAGTAAAAAGAAAAAAACTTACCCTAAATACGAAGACTAATATACACAAATAATAAAATAACTATTCTAATCAATATCTACTCAAATTTACACAACTAATCTCGATTTTAAATTATTTTTTACAAAACCGCCAGAAAAATCACGCCCGCCAAATTCGACGATTCCCGCGCTTTTTTACTATTAAATTCTATAGTTTTAATTTTCTATAAAGCTGGGAACTCTTTCATTACTTTTTTTTTTGTTAGTGGCCAGTTTGAATTTTGAATAAATTTGTTTGATGCACGTACATTTTAATTCTCATGGCGCGATGACGTCACGCGCGAACGCTGGCGTTCGCTTGGGGATCAGGAGGTGTTGACGGTTTTTGACGTTCCAAATTCAAATCTCATTATTCCCTGGGGATCGCCCATACTGCATTATCTCCCTAGGGACAGAATGACTTGCTTTAAGTGATGGTTGTATGACATATAAAGGGGCATTATCGAGCAGGTGGTGTAAAAAGAAACATTATAAAACACCTGTTGCTTATTACTTCACGAACGCTTTAGACAAATGTGAATTAAAAACAATTATAAAAGACGTCATAAAAACGTTCAAGAAACTGGCTTAATAGACCTATGCACTGTGTGCGACCAAAGCACAGTTAATGTGAGCGCTATTAATTCATTGGTACAGGACACAAAAGCAATATATTCAAGAAAAGGGAAGGAAATGCATCATGATTTTTTTGAAATAAATAAAAAGAAAATTATCCCATTGAGATTTATCATAACAATTTCCTGAGTCCCTGTGGTCGTTATAACGGACATTATCGTACGTCATAAAGTCCTGACATTATTCACGGTTGCCATTTGTAATAACCGGACGTACTTTGTAACACACATATTAGTTTTTCGTTTAAAAATCGGCGCTGCTACACCTGATTTCGTCAACCAATGAAAATTCAAATGTTGTACTGTTCCTTTATCCAATGAGGCAACGACAAAACTGACATTCGTTCACTTTGCCGGCGTGCGTGTTTGAAAATGGAAGGCCTTCCGAGTAGAGGTGAGTTAATCTTTGTTTAACTTACTAATCTTTCATTCATTTTGGCCTAATCTTATGTTTTTAAAGTGCTAACATGTTATATTTTGTTGTTTTCACATTTTTTTATGAAAAACTAATAAGAATTTGTGTAAAATAAGCCATTCACAAAATTGTCCTTTTAAACAGAATCTCGGTTTTTAGGGTTCCGTAGCCAAATGGCAAAAAACGGAACCCTTAGAGATTCGTCATGTGTCTGTCTGTCCGTCCGTATGTCACAGCCACTTTTTTCCGCAACTATAAGAACAATACTGTTGAAACTTGGTAAGTAAATGTATTCTGTAAACCGCATTAAGATTTTCACACAAAAATAGAAAACAATAAATTTTGGGGGTTCCCCATACTTAGAACTGAAACTCAAAAATTTTTTTTTCATCAAACCCATACGTGTGAGGTATCTATGGATAGGTCTTCAAAAATGATATTGAGGTTTCTAATATCATTTTTATTTAAGCTGAATAGTTTGCGCGAGAGACACTTCCAAAGTGGTAAAATGTGTGTAAAAGTTACGGGGGGGGGGGGCGTAACTTCTAAAGTAAGAGAATGATAAAACTAAAAAAAAATATGATGTACATACATTACCATGCAAACTTCCACCGAAAATTGGTTTGAATGAGATCTAGTAAGTAGTTTTTTTTAATACGTCATAAATCGTAAACAGCAATGTACCTTTCAAGTTTGTACGGAACCCTCAGTGCCCGAGTCCGACTCGCACTTGCCCAGTTTTTATTATATCAAGAGCCTGACTTTTTTTGTTCGTTCTATAGTACTCTAGGCTTTTATTAAAATGATCCACTGCTACCTACTTATTCCACATTTCATAGTTACCACCCTCTTTTTATCACAATTTCGTGGTAAATTATAATTATGTATCTTATCATTTTAGATTTGACGGAAAGCCAACTGATCGACATTGTAAATCAATCAGATTTTGAGGACATATCGGAAGACGAGGCTGATTTTAGAGACCCTGATTTAGAAATTCATCAGACTTCTTCCGAATCGGAAAATGAAACAGCAGATACTCCTCACACGGAATTCATTTCAAGAGGATTTCGAACGAGAGAAGGAGTCCGTGTAAGAGGAGGTAGAGGTCGTTCACGTGGTGTACGTACTTGTGGTGGCAGTAGTGCTCGTCTTCGAGAACCTGAGCAAGAAAGTGATTGGAAGAGGAGTAATTTTACTATATTACCACCCCAACTACAAGAACCGTCTTACTTGCCGCAAAACGTAAGTTCTGATGACTTATTTGATTATTACAAAGAGTATATTGATGACGAAATAATAGAAACTATTGTTTAAAAAATCTAACCAAACTGTGATAGAAAGGACTGGAAGAAGCCTTAATTTGTCCAAGGCAGAATGTAAAATATATTTTAGGATAACAACGATGATGTCATGTATTCCATTCTCCCAAATAAGACTGTACTGGAATCGACAGTATACACTGCCAATAATTGCACGAGCCATGTCTCGTGACCGATATTTTTTGTCGAGAAATTCTATCAAAGTTGTATTCGATAATGACGTTACGCAGGAGATGAAAAAAGAAGGTAAACTGTGGAAAGTGCGGCCTCTTTTTGACAGGGTTCTACAAGGTTGTCGTAAACAATTAAGGCAACAGAAAATTTCAATAGATGAGATGATAATTCCCTTCACTGGAGCTTGTCCAATCAGGCAGTTTTGCCCCGGAAAGCCAAAACCAACAGGAATAGTCATAGTCATAGTCATTTATTCAATAACAAGAAGCTTATGTTGAACAAAAGCTTTCGTCCTCGCAAATCCAAACGGTCTTGTTTGTGACACAATAATATATCAAGGTAAAGATACCATCAATGATGAAAATGATAACCAATTTCATCTGGGTGAAAAGATTGAGTTGAAGCTCACCGAATGTTTAGTCCCCGGCCACTTATTATATTTTGACCGCTATTTTACAACGGTAAGATTGGCGAATGAACTTGATTGTAGAGGCTTTAAATGTACTGGGACACTAATGAAGAACAGGGTGCCTGTGAAAGTGAAGGAAAAAATTACCGATGACAAGACTTCAACGAGAAGAGGGAGAGGAAGCCACGATGTTCTCGTAAGAAGTGATGGCAAAATTGCCATAACCAAATGGATGGATAACAAACCAATGATAATACTTTCAACGATTCATGCTGCTGAAAATACCGACCATTGCAGAAGATATAATAGCCAATCAAAGACATATATTGACGTCTCTCGTCCAGAAGTCATTAAAGAGTATAACTGCAACATGGGAGGTGTGGACTTGGTCGACAGATTGCTGGCGGTTTGTCCAGCAAGAACGAGAACAAGAAAGTGGACTGTTAGATTTATTTCGCATTTCATGGATCTTGCAGTTACAAATTCTTGGATTAAGTACAAACAAGATCTATTACAAAAAGGAATAGTACCTCACAAAATATTACAACTACGCGAATTTAAGAGGCAAATAGCTGAAAAGCTCATTGAAGAAAATGTTTACAGAGATTCATCCTGTGATGATGATAATGGTATTCCAGAAACACAAAGAAATGTGAAACTTAGGCGACCGCCGCCGCCGTTAGTACCACTGCCATCAAAGGCGAAAAGATAGCATGGAATCGACCATTTAGCAGATATGTCTACTGTTCAGAATCGCTGCAGGAATCAACGATGTACCAAAAAGACCTCGGTTAAATGTATCGGTTGTAATATCTCTTTATGTTCAACAACAAAAAGAAACTGCTTTAAAATCTTTCACACCAGAGATTGATCTTTCTGAGATCAATCTCTGACTTGAATTAATGTTGATTGTTTTTTAAATAACGTAAGTAAATTAGTTAATTTGTGATCTCATAGTGTTATCTGTTATGGAACTTAATAGTTAATGGTGCTGAATGGGGAAATATTTTATTTCTTGCTACGCACTTAGACAGATTTTTGAAAAAAAAAAAACAAATTAGTAAGTGTCATAACCAATTTTCAATGTAACAAGTGTGCAGCTCGTCAAAAAAAGTTAGTTTCTTGCGATTTTTCTTAAGGATAGTAGTTTCAAAATTGCATTTTTTTAAAGTTTTTTTTTGTGTTTTTTGATTAATGTTATTCAATAAAAAAGATAACTACTTGTTATAACGGTTACTTTTTTCGTAAAGTTTTAAAAGGGGGTGGGCAATCACTGTATCATAATTCTAATAATTTTAGTTATTGCCATACCATTATTTAGCTATTGCCACTGACAATAGATACAGCTATTGCCCGGTCAATAATTGATATTTATCCTTTTCTTATTTATCTAATCATTTCTTTCAGCATGCCAAAGGTGCCTAAATTAAAATACTCTCAAGAAAACCTTCAGAAGGCAATAGCTGAAATACAAAATAATGAACAGCAATTGTCAGATCGTCAAATTTCTCAAAAGTACGGCATACCAAAGTCAACACTTCAGTTTTACAAACGTAACCTGGGCCATAAAACTATCAATTTTATTGACAATATAAATAAATCTCCTAACCTACCTATTTATGACCTTAACAAGATTAAATGCAAAATGAAACTCACTGGTTGGATTCAACAATTAAACTACCTTGAGACTGAAAACATCCTAGATGTCCCGGTGTAGTTCAGGTTATAAATAGAGTAATTTTATTGTTCTCCAATTACACTTACAACTAAATTCCACATGTTCACTCACTACACGACAACACACACACACACTCTCCATACACTCTTAAATATTCCCACATAATACTAACCATACTAACACTATATAGAATTTAAAACATAAAAATATTGTTAATAATCGCGACAAATGTTTGTTAGAGCATTAGGTAGATATAAAAATGTTATTAAAACCTAAGGGTGGAGTCCTGGTGTCCTGAAATACAGGCCCCAAGCCTAGTTTAGGCACCAGTCTCCCACAATAAGCTTACTGTATCTATCTTTACCCTAGAAACTGTAATTATGATATATTGTGGCGAGAAAATAAATCTTATTATTATTTTTTACATTTATTTATCTCAGCACCCTAAGGTCCTGGACCTTTGGAAGGCGTACGAGGAGCCAAAACCAACTCGCAGAGGCCCTTTTAGACGCTTTTAATGGAAAGTGGTATAAACCGGTGATTATCCCTGTACGCACTATGCTAGTGCATCCAAGGACAACCCCCGGTTATTGAAAAACTGTTGCGACATATGGAGAACAAAGATAATAGGGCTATGGTTTTCGGAGTTTTAAGTGGACTGGTAACATGAAACTATGTTAAGACTATGGCCCCTGCCTGAACAACGTTATTAATATCCATCGAAAAAAAGCAGGGGGTGACTTGCACACTCAATAAATGGGCCCCCAAAAACGGCCGCTTGCACGAAGTGACGTAGCAACAAGAGGGCAACATATCCTGAGGTGCTTGAGGAGTGGAGAGGTATACCACGGCTATCAGGACAATCCCGGAAGTACGGTCAAGATCCCTACCAGGCTGGTAGGGATCTTGACCGTACTTCCGGGATTGTAACGAATTTGTTAACGAATTTACCCTAATCTAATCTATCCCTATCCCTAATCTATTTACTGGATTAGGGTAAATTCGTTAGAGATGGCCGTACGGGAGAGTTGGCCAATCAATATAATTTGCTCATTTATCACAAGATGGCGCTGTATTTAGCTCAGTACGCTTCGAGTTCTTCTTCTTGTGAGTGGATTGTGTTTCGTGTATATTTTTCTTCATTCTAACCTCAAAATGGTAAAGTACTTGTTATTCGTTAGTTTAAAATTTGTAGTGGCCATCTCACCCGGAAAAAAAGGAAAGATGGCCATATAAAGTCAGGTAAAGATGGCCATATTATTTAATGCTTTGTTACACTATTTTGACGTTTTTTTTTTTTTATAGATGCCAAACCGATACCAAAGACAAGCTGTAACTACTAGAGGGAACTGGAGTGAACATTCATTGAAAGCCGCTATAAATTATTTAAAAAATGGAGAAATGTCTGTTTATAAACCGTCTATTGTCTATAACATACCTCGAAAAACCCTTGAGAGACGATACAAAAGCAACAATGATATAAAGGGACCTATGGGACCAACATGCATGCTTGGGGAAGAGAATGATTGCTTCGCTGCTTACCATCAGGTGGGATCGCAGTCAAGCACTGGTTTATATGAATTTAAAAAAAAAAAAATGAAAAGAAACTTTCCCGTCACATTAAAACGGTGCAAGAAAAAGGTTTTACACTAACAATTAAGGACGTAAGAATGATTACTTTCCAGTTTGCTGAGCAGTTAAAGGTAAAACAAAAAATTTAATAAAAGTAAGGAAAAGGCTGGCTATGACTGACTCCAAATGTTCTTACGTAGAAACCCGGATATTGTATTGAGGAAGTCGGAAGGAGTTTCCATGGCCCGGTGTCTTGCTATGAATCGAGTTGAAGTGAATACTACATACTTCAGTTTGTTAGAAAAAACTTTGATTGATAATGATTTAATGTCGAAACCCAATTGCGTATTTAATATGGACGAGTCAGGCCTACAGCTTAATAATCGCCCTGGATATGTTCTCGCCGAAAAAGGTGCCAAAGCCGTATCTACAGCAACATCCACCGAAAAGGGTGAGACCATCACTATCATAGCATGTTGCAATGCAGAAGGAACATTTTTGCCGCCTGGGTGTATAATGAAGGGTAAGAACAAAAAGAAAGAATTTGAAGATGGAATGTCACCTGGCTCGCATGTGTTTATGTCCGAAAATTCTGCTTATATTACTTCAGCAATATTTTTAGATTGGCTTAAAATTCATTTCGTTCCGAGGAAGCCAGCGGGAAAAGTTTTATTGTTACTTGACGACCACTCTACCCATTGCAATTCAGTTGCAATGCTTGAATACGCCAATGAAAACGAAATTATTCTGCTTTCTATGCCAAGCCACACCTTATATTACTTACAGCCCCTAGATCGAGCAGTGTTTAAATCCCTCAAATCAAATTTTTATGAACAATGCCGTTTATGGATAAATCAAAATCCAGGACGCCAAATTACAAGAAATTCATTTGGAACCTTGTTAAATAAAGCCTGGGGTAAAGCAGCTTCAGCAGAAAACGCAATTTCTGGATTCAAGGCAACTGGAGTTGTTCCTTTTGATCCAATGGCAATACCTGATTATGCTTTCATTGGTGACTCGACTGCTATACCCAACTCCCTTTCAGTCAACCCTCCAACTGAAACGTTACCTGATCCAACAGATATGATACGTAAATAGCGACGTCGTTTTTGTTTTCTGTTACTTACATATAACTCATACGAGTTTTACTGCATAATATTACTCATAAATAATATAGTACTTATTTATTTTTTTATCAATTTTACTGATTGTGCTAATAAAAACTAGTTTACTAAATCGTTACTTTGCAAAAAATTATAATGTAATGTTGTGTCACATTAATGTCTTACGATGATGCAGATTTGTTGACTAAGCACAGTATTCGTCATGAATTTGAAATAATATTGTTCATATATTATTTACTTTTTGTTTAATGAATTTTAGTTATATTTATTAACATATAAGCACTTACATAAGTTACCTGAGATACAGGTTTTATACCTAGTTCAGGTAGAATACAATTTTGTACCTTTGTCTCTAGATTAATGCCCTTAATGTATAAATATTTATGTAAATCAAACAATTCAATAAACATATTATTATGATATTATTATTATTATTGATAAAACATATGGAGGAAAATATTGAAAATGAATCCCTTGTAACACCTGGGACTTCCACTGAGCAAAATGGACGCCTTGTTACGCATGGATAAATGGACGCCTTCTCGAATTTTAAAAGACATATCCCCTATTCCACAAAAAGTTATAGAAGCCCGTAAACGTAGCAAGCAAGTCGGTATGCTCTTGACATCGGAGAACCACATAACACTAAGAAAAACCAAAGAAGAAGAAAAGATTAAGAAGGAAAATAAGCGGAAACTTAGGCAAGCAAAAAGGAAAGGGATGAAGACTGAAAAACAAAGCACAGCAAAAAAAAACGAAAAGCTGTCAAACAGATAGACAGAAGGTCTGAAAGTAGCACTAGTGATTAGGAACCAATATTATGTGATACATCTGGTGAAGAAGACTCAGAAAATGAAGCTGATAATTGTGCTGGATGTGGCGAAAATTATTGTATAACCCATTTCATTGAAGATTGGCTTCAGTGTTTAATCTGTAATCTGTGAGTACATGAGAATTGTACACCTTTTGATGACATGTGCTCTAAATGTGGACAGAAGAAGAAAAAGGACCTCCCGGAAGCAGAAATCAAAGGAGAGGGGAAAGGCAGAGGCAAATCCAGTACCGGCCGTCTGTCCCGTACTACTACGGCCATCACTCCCGAATATACGGCCAGTTCTGTTTTTTTTTTTCATTAAAATTTTATGTATGTTCGTAATATCATAAACATATCTTTATGCTGATTTTTTAAAGACTGATTGTTGTTGATTTTCTTAGAAATAAAAGTTTAATTATGTTATCAATATTTTCAGTTTTATTTAAGCCTAAAAAAACTATGGCCATCTCTAACGAATTTACCCTATACATCCTTCTCCCGAGCACGTTTGCTCTTGCGAATCTCCACTCAAGGCAGCCAATAAAGGCAAGAGAGAGTTGGTAGCTCAGTTCCTCGTCAGTGTTCACTACGGCCGGCCAATAAAGGCAAGCCGGAATTGAAGAACAAGAATTCTCCCGGGAGATCGGGTCCATGGGGTCGCTAATGCCCAACAGTTTGCCACAAAACTGCACTGCGGATTGTATCTCTCTTAGCCTGGTCCCTCACTCTAGGCATATTACGGCAAAGCAAACTTTACCGATACAGACCTAGGGTATATTGGAGCACGCAAGCCCCACCACGACGTCAACGTAGAGACTCCAACTATTTTGCATCCAGATAGCAACAATCGAATTCCTGAAATATTAGGTGCAGAACAAGTTATATACCCAGTTGAATGAAATTGAAATAAGGTTTAAAAAAATAACAAAAAATCTCCATATATCAAACATTACAACAGAAGCACCACGAAACTCTCCAGATTATGATAAATTAGGAAAAATTAAACCTGCTATTGAAATACTAAACAAAACATTCAAAGATAATGTAGAAGTTTCTGCATTTAATTCAATAGATGATAGTATGATAAGATTCAAGGGCCGCAGCCACATGAAGCAATATATGCCCAAGAAACCTATAAGGGTATTTCTCATTTTCCAAAAAAAATACTGTGATCCTAAATTATCTAACTGGTTGGAACTAAATGATAATGTTGTGCTTTGTGATATTAAAGTATATTTATGATACAATATTTTAGAGACAAAAAATGGTACATTTAATGCTAATTTTATTTTTTTTTAAACAAAATTGTCCCTTCCGTGGATGTGATCATACAGGTTTTATGAAGAAAAAAAAATGCTGTGTTTTATCTATTTCTGTGAATGTGAAAAAAGGTAAGCTAATAATATCTTAAATGTATTTACACGGTAAATGTAATAACATATTTTAAGAAGCTACTAGAAGATACATAAAATTTTCTCATAAATATTGTGATAATTTTTTTTGTCACTTCCATGGATCAATGTCACACCGGCCATGCCAGAAAAACAACTCGAGCGTTTCCGAACGTAACTGGCCATAAACAAGGCCTGAGACGCCATCTTTTTATTTCAGTTGTCAGTTTCTACCGGCGGCGTAGCATCTGTGTGAAAATAAAAAATAAAAGTTCATTCTTAAAATTCGTCGAGCATAAGAAGTCACATCTGTGTAGGTCGTCAAAGGTATGTACTTTACAACTATGTTAATAGGTTGTGTGATTTTAATGCGTTTTGGTGTAAAAAAACACGTGGCTAAACATGCACGTTCATTCCAGATTTGGAGGTTATGTAATCAGAGATTGAACAGACAAAGTCACATCCGTGGAGGTCACATCTCTGGTTCCATGGATAAAAATTTGCCCATGGAAGTGACTGCTATCCACGGAAGTGACTTTGTATGGAGATATCTTGTGCAGGTTTTACGGTGCGAACAGACTATGTAACATTGTTATATAACTTGTGTTTTATAACAATGTTACATGGTCTGTACGCACCGTTAGGGTGGTGGTTTTGACGTTATTATTTGGCTTCATGAAAAATATTGCTATTTTCCATTTTAGATGGGGAAACCTAAAACTAAAAATCGCCCAAAAACTGCGGAAGAGATACGTCAGCAAAAGCGAGAGTGTGAGCGAAGGCGAAGAGCTCGCATAAAAGAAAATGCTGCCTTATACGAAGCTTCTAAAGAAAAAGATAGAGAACGAAAGAAGAATAAAGTGAAGCTTGTAGTTGATATGACACCTAGAGAACATCGGATGCAGCAAAAACAGTGGAGAGAACGCAAATTAAGGAGTCGATTGAAACAAAAACGTGCTAAAATCTTATTAAATCATTTAAGAGAGAACACTCCAGAAACTACTGATGATGAGGCAGTTTTACCCATCCGACCAGAATCAGCATCTATCTTAGAAAGCGTTCCTGAGATAGTGGCCCGTCGACCGTCTAATTGTGACAGTGATGTTACCACATGCTCGGAATTAATTAGATCGACACCGCCAATGCTGTCAGACCTTAGTCCAAGCTCTTCACAATGTGGGACAGAGAGCCGACAAAAGAAAAAAGGTGTACAAGCATCAAGAGTAAGACGTGAGTTATCAAATTTGATAATAAAAAAACAAAAAGAGACTATACAGGCTATGAAGAAAAAAGTACATACCTTACAAGTGAAGTTATTGAGAGCAACTGAGCGAAAGAAATACATGGTTAGTGTTACGAAGAAGAGAAGCCCTCTCAAGGTAAAAACAGAAGTATCAAAGCCAAAGAAACTTCGGACAGCCGTTACTAAATTCCTTCAAAGAGACGACAATAGCAAAATGTGCCCCGGGAAAAAAGATTGTGTCACCAAAAATAAAGTAAAAAAGCAAAAAAGATACCTCTGTGACACTATGCTAAATCTACACAAGAAATTCCTGACAGAAAATACTCTTAAAATTAGCTTTGCTTCTTTTTGCCGACTAAGACCTTTTTGGATTACAGTACGAAAAATATCTGAAAGAGACACATGTCTTTGCGTGGTTCATGAAAACATGCAACTAATGTTTGACAAATTAAAGTACCTCAACATAATTTCTTATCTGAATTTAAGGGAGCTCTGTAAAAATATAGTATGTGACATCAATTCAGAGATATGCATATCACGCAAATGCACGACGTGTAAGAACAAAGTCCCAAATATTAATGTTTTTGATGACTCGACTGAAATTACTTACAAATCATGGACAGTGATTAAGGAAAACCGGATGATAAAAGGCAAGGAAAAAGAAATACGCAGAACAGTGAAGAAAGAAATAAAAATAACGAAAAAGACATTGCTGTTGAAGTTCATTGAAGCTTTGGACAAATATTTGCAACACCAGTACACTATAACGCATCAGTACTTAGCTACAACTCAACTTAAGGCTAACCTTTCTGTGGGAGAGATTTTCATGCACATCGACTTCGCAGAAAATTATTGTTGCAAGTATTCCGATGAAATTCAAGCAGTACACTTCGGTGCTTCAAGGCTGCAAATAAGTTTACATACCGGCGTGTATTATTACAGATGCCCTGACAGTAGTGAGGTGAAGAGTAAATCTTTTTGCACGCTTTCGGAATGCTTGCGGCATGACGCTGGTGCAGTTTTTGCTCACATGCAAAAAATTCTGGATATGATATGTTTGTCACATCCTATAAAAACTTTGCATGTGTTAAGCGATGGGCCTACAGCACAATATAGGAATAGGAAGGCATTTTTTCTATTTTCTCAATATATGACGCAGCGCTACGGGATACAAATTGCTTCATGGAACTTTTGCGAAGCCGGTCATGGCAAGGGTCCGATGGACGGAGTTGGAGCCGTTATAAAAAGGACAGCAGATCGGTTAGTAGCTCAAGGCGAAGATATCCCTGATTTTACCGCTTTCATTAGAGCCGTAGAGTCAAACATAACTAACATTTCGATTTCTGTCGTGACTGAAGGGAACATGGAAGACATAGACAGAGTTTTGACCGACCAAGGAAAAAGCATAAGCGGAACCTTAAAAATTTACCAGGTCACTTGGGTTGTTACCAATCCTAAAAGGATTTATTTGAGAAAACTCACATGTATTTCTTGTGAACCTGGTAGCGTTTGCTCTCACTATTCACTGTCAAAAGGTTTTATTGATTTTGTCAGCAGCCCAACTGTAACCGACTTTATGCAATCGCAAGAGATATTGAGTCCCAATAATAAAAAAGTTGTTTCGCGGCCTGAAATAAATGAAGACGTTCATACAAGTCCAAAAACAGGTAAAGAAAACATGCCAGTGAAGGAAGTACACGAGAACATGCCACCTAATTCAAAGTTTATAGAACTAAAGGATGGGATGTGGGTTATTGCCAAGTTTTTGTTAAAAAAAACGGAAAAGCATTTCGTCGGTCAAGTAATTGGATTTGATGGCGATGAGCCCAGGATAAAATTCGCGAAAAAGAAACAAATTACAAAGGATCATGCTGTTTTCGTTTGGATAGACCCTGAGGACATATTTCCTGTTCCTCGCGATGATGTAATGTGTGTTTTGAAAGAGCCTACATCCGGTCGGCGGGGACGATTGTTGTTTAACAATACCGAACTTAAAAATTACAGAAATATTGAGTAAATGGCCACAAACAGAATAAGTATTTAGATGGTCATTTATGCACAAATGATAAATATATTATTTAAAATATTTCCTAAATGTAAGAATTTATTAAAAAATATGAGACTGATTACTGAGACTGCATAATAAATAATTGACATGAAAGGTTTGTTTTTAAGTTGAAGTTTATAAGAAAGACCCTGTGTTACATATTCATAAGATACCTAAATAAAAAATAAATAAATAATACAATATGTAGTAGAACCTTTTATTTTCAAAATATTATTTGTTTGGTTTTTCCATGGACAATATTTATTTAGATATTGTCTCTTCCGTGGATCTGATGGGGTCAGTTCCATGAAGCGCGTTTCTTCAACCTTTTTTATATACTCATTAAGATAAATAATAGATTTTTAAATGATAAAATAGTAGAATGTTTTATTTTAAAAACATGACTTCATTGATCTTTCCATGGACAATATTTATGTCCGGATTGTCACTTCCGTGGATCTGGGGTCACTTCCATGGAGGGCAATTTTATTTCAACCCTTTTAATTGAATATATAAAAGACTGCGAGCTCGGAAAGTATTTTTTATATGACAACTAAGACCAAATCTGTTATAATGCATCATCAATTACATTTGAATACCATTTTCAGTAGATTACATTTTATTCTATTAAAAAATGAGAAACACCCATAAAGAGGGGGTATAAATGTTGGGCAAGGGCTGATTAAAAAACAGGGTACTATATGAATTTCAATTATATACTGGGTGTAGGGACAATGTTTATATGTGTGACGAGATATACGGGTGTAAATGTGCGCGCATAGTATAGGTGTGTAGAGGCGGCTGCGCCCGCCACGTAAGCTGAGTCGCAATTAAACGCAGTCTACGAGAACACGTATTACTTTTATTATTTGTATCTCAGATACAGTAGGTGACTTCCACTCTAACCCTCACCAAAAATCCCTAAAGTGGTGACCCCGCGTAAACTGTGTTGGTATATAATTAAAACCGTGTGAAGTATCCGGGATGATGGCTACTGCAGGCACGACTCAACCTGCCATGCGTGCTCCGGAGCCGAAACTCGAGCCACGTGCTGAAGACATGTCAGCGCTGGCTAGTATCACAGTGTCGTCGCGCATTCCAGACTTTTGGGCGGACCAACCGCGACTCTGGTTCGTTCAATTTGAGGCGGTAGTGGCAAACCAGAAACTCAGTGAGGCTGCGAAACAAAATTTAGTTGTCACGAAACTAAATAAAACGGCAATCCAGCAGGTCAGTGATCTACTTCTAGCACCAGTAGTGAGTGGGAGTGACGTCACGGACGTGTTACGGTGCACATCAGCTGCTCATGTTTACAATAAAATAAAATAATAAACACAGTTTATTCCTTTTCAAGTTTATTGCTATAATATCGCTACAGTCTAACTTACGTGCGAGTGCTTTCACCTTTTTAAAAGACAGTGTTTTGTGGTGTCATAGCATAAAATCTAATTGTTCATTTTTAACTTCTGCTAAATTTGAAGCTACTTGAACATTTGTTTTGGGTTTAGTACCTCCAAAAAGTGTCATATTACAAGTATTTCTAGTACTGTACCATAGATCTGTGATTTAAAATCAATATATTGCGCGGAGTACGTGCCATCTAGCGCCGTGCCATTAGAATAGGTGTGGGGGACGTATACGCCATCTATCTGCTTCTAGCCGTACTAGGTTAAAGATGGTAAAGTGTGCAGCATGTGGCAAATTTCTGTCAGCAAAAGGGGGCGCTACTTGTGGCAACTTTGCTTGTCACAACAGATACCACCTCGCATGTTTACCTGATGCAGCGCCGACGGGCAGCGATTGGCTTTGCCCGGAGTGCAAAAGCAAACTGCCTAAAGGAGATAACAGCGCAACTCCCGTTAGGGGCCTGGGTAGTGGTACCCCCGCCATTCGAGCGGTTGTAGCAGGCTCAGCGGCGACGGCAGCCGTGGTGGAAGCACCAGCTCATGGTGCTACAAGCAAGTTGCCGGTTGGGGCGATCCAGACTCAATAAGCTCTGACTAAGTCCCCCGCTGCAGAACCCAGGGTAACATCTCAGACTGGGAGCGGCAATGGAACTGACGGGGAACCTTCGCCTTTTTAGGCTTTTTAGGTCTGAGCTGCGGGAAGTGCGGGATGAAATGCGGGAGTTTCGTCGCGAGATGGCTGGCCTGCAGTCTTCGGTGAGAATCTGTACCGAAAGAGTCGACAACCTGGAGGCCAGAATTGAAGCTCTGGAGACCAGGCAGGGCGTCGCTTTGCCTGATAGTAAAGTCAGGCAGCTCGAGGATTTGGTGTCCCAGTTTCATCTAGAGCTCAACGACCGGGAACAGGATTTATTTAACTCCGACCTGGAGATTGCAAACATCCCGGAGATCCCAGGTGAGAACGTCGTGCACACGGTCGGTCTGGTCGCGGCAAAGCTTGGGCTGACGCTAGAAGATCGGGACATAGTGTTTGCGCAGCGCGTGGGCCTGCGAGTCGAACGTGGGGTGCACGCAACGGCGGCTGGCGGAGCGAGCCCAGCGGTGGCAGCGGCGGCGCGTGGTCGGCGCATCGTGGTGCGCCTGACGCGCCGCTCTCTGCGGGACGAGCTGCTGCAGAGCGCACGTGTCCGCCGAGGAGCCACCACGGCGGACTTAGGTCTTCCTGCGCCCCCACGCCGCTTTTTCTTAAACGAGAGGCTCACGAAAACGAACAAGCACCTGTTTTACCGTGTGCGCGAGGCGGCCGGTCGACTCGGATGGCGATACACGTGGACCAAATACGGACGTATCCTTGCTAGGCAGGGTGATGGGAAGCCTACTCACTGCATTCGCACAGAGGAGGATCTGTCCCGTGTTTTTCGCGGTGTTGTGTCTGTTGAAAAAATTTTGGCTACAAAAACCGATCCCGCAATTGTACCCTGGGTTGTGGTCAATCGTTCAACGATTCTTGATAGCATTCCCATCGTCATATTTGTGTGAACGTGGATTTAGTGGTGTGGCAAAGCTGCTTACTAAAAAGAGAAATCGTTTGCATGTTACCGAACGTGGCGACTTGAGGCTGTTCTTGAGTAAATTGGAACCTGATATCAACAAACTTATTAAACAGCATCAGATTCATCCTTCATATTAGTTTTTATATAAGAATCGATTATGTTTGTTTTATTTTGAATAAAAGATACTCTGTCTGAATACTATAAAGTTGCGTTTCAATAATCATTCTCATTGGCAGGTGTAGCCCGTAAGAGTTAACTTGAGACCTGAGCGCCGTTGTGTACTACCTACCGTGCTCAGGTCTCAAGTTAACTCTTGCGAATTATAGTAAAAGTCTCTTTTAGAATGAATGTTTAATCTCCGCTAATATAGCTCACAACAATTAATTAATTTAATTTGAAGTTATAGTGGTTTTTAAGTAGGTGAAAAAATGGGGACACTGAAAATTAATTTATTCTCAAAGTGGGCAGTAAACAAAATAAGTTTGGCAACCCCTGCTGTAGTTACAGATATCAGAGGCTTGCTATATAAAGATGGAAACCTCTTTTTCAAATTACGCCATCCAGACGAATGGCAAATTTTACCTCAAAGAAGAATGCGAACAATCTCAAACCTCACAGCTCTTTACAACACACCAAGAAAAATAGACAAGACAAAATACGTTAGCTTAGTCATTAACAACTACATAATGTAATAATATATAATATGTATAATATTCCACAACTATCACACAACGCCGTCTAGTCCCAAGCTAAGCAGAGCTTGTGTAATGGGTACTAGACAACTATTAAGATGTTATTTTGATACAAATATGTATAAGATCTAGAATTAACTTTTTGTATTCTTTTAAAAAAAAAGTAACATTGGTTTTATTCATGTGACATTGTATTATTACCTCATGATTGCTATTCTGCTTAGCTTCATCATTTTGGACTTAGACCGATTGGTTTTATTCATGGTCCTTCGAGCCGGATACTGAACAGTGAGCAATTTTGGAGAGTGCGTGTGAGTGGCGCTCCCTATCGGTAAAAAATAAATAAAAAAGTTGTGAGTAAAGTGAACACGTGACAGTGTAGTTGTGTGCCGGACAAACTGTAAGTACTCTTTGTGTAACTTGTGCATTTCAAAGACTTAAAACTTTTCCAAGTCTTTGAAGTTGCAAGACTTGTAAATTTTCAAAAAGTAACCAGACGGGGAATCCATGCACAATTTCGGCTAAGTGTTAAAAAGTTCAAACACTTAGAATAATTTAGATAAAACTGGACTTGGAAAATTTCGGAAATTTAACTGGACTTAGAAAATTTCGGAAATTGAACTTAGAAAGTTATATCTGGAACACCAACATACCAACATGGATTCGCTAATAAGATTGCAAGTCGACATAAGCAAAAAAAATAGAGAGAGCATTTACTAATTATAAAAAATCTCCTAAAGAAAGAATCACTGTAAGCTACTTGGAAACAAGGCTTGAAAGTTTTGAAAAACAGTGGTTGATGTTTGATGAGACCCAAAACTTATAACACAGTGCAATAGGGTAGAGTTTGAAAAGTCGGATTACCATTATAATGATATGTACGGCCAATCAGAAGATTTATACTCTGATTACAAAATCGCATTGAAAGATCGTTTGAAAGCTAGTACTACAAATAAAAGCGTCGTGTCCGAGGACTGTGGCCAAGATTCTGCAGGCAACCAAATGATCCAGAAAGGCATAAAATTACCTAGAATAACCAACGTTTCCTGGTCATTACTCGCAGAGGAACTGGACATCATTGTGCTTCTTGGTGTGGCGCGATAGAGCAGAAGAAGACGTATAAGCAGCCGGACAGGTTTGACACCGGTAGGGCCGCTCGCCACGAAGTAAATTCTCACGACTGTAAAGTGCTCTTACATATGAGCACCGCCGAACACATAGAGCACGGGTACGTTGTTGGCTCATCCTCCTTTAAAGTGAACTTGTTGGGCGTAAGGAAGGGTCTGCCGCGTCCCTTACGGCCGAGGAACACGCCGCGCGCGCGCAGCACTATTGGTCGGACCAAGGCTTCTTTTAAAACGGAGTCTGCAGACCAAGTAGGCTTCGAATTGCAGAAATGGTCAAGTAATGATAAGCAATGGATCACAGGCTTCTTTTATAACGGAGTCTGCAGTCCAATTACTTGGGCTTAAAAGAAACAAATGCAACAGTGTTATAGTTGGAGTGGGGGGTGATCACACTGCCTCACTAAACTGTAAGGCGTTGTCCTAATAGAGCGCGAATACGCGATCATCGCAAGTTCGCGCGAATTTTAGTCGTACGAATCCGCGATCAAAGGTATTGATGTCGAAGAGGTGTCCTGATTTAAATTCGCGCGATGCGGTCGCGCGACTAAAATGTTCTAATCTATTCGCGCGAATTAAACTCGCGCAATCGCGTCGCGTCGTCGCGTAGGGAGCGGGCGGAGGGGGGCAGGTCATGATTCGACCTGCCCGCACGCGTTCGCGCATCTGCCCGGCCGGCCGCCAGCCCGCCATTTTAGTTTTAGTAATGTGATTTGTAGACGGCAAAGCGCACGTTAGTTTGTTTACAGAAAGCAAAATAATTGTTTTGAAGATCGATTGATAATTGAAATGCGTAATCGACCAACCCTATGGGATAAACGTAAAGACGACTATAAAAACCGTCTAAAGAGTGACAAGGAGTGGAGTATTGTTGCAAAAAATCTAAATAAAACAAGTAAGTATATTTTTTATTTATTATTTTCTTTCATACATTTATGTTATTTACAATTGATTTGAAAAATAAGTAGTAAATGTTTTGTCTTGCACTAATCGCAGCTGCGGATGTGTGATTATTACGCCTAGTTCTATTTAATGTTCTCAGTGAGTATTCCGGTCGACGATTTCCAATGTTTGATAAGTGTTGATCGCTATATTTTTTGTCAATATCTATTAAAATATTGTGCAACAGACATATCGTCTTAACTATTTTAATAGTGGTTTTCAACTGAAGTCTCGATAGGTGTATATAGTATTCTAAATTTGGTGGCCATCACTCCTAATGCGCATTTAACACCAACTCTCGTAGCAGATAATCTTTTATTGAATCTTATTTTTGTGACATCTGTTGCTTGTCTTTTTGGATAAGGTCGCATTAAAAAAGTTTTTAATGGAAATGCCTCGTCTCCTAAAAACACATATGGTGCCACAATGTTAGAGTTAGGTAATGGTTCTTCGGGAGGAAGTTGAATTTCTCCGTTGTGCAGCTTTTGATAGAAACTTGAATTACTGAGCACACCGCCATCACTGTCTTTTCCATATGCACCTACGTCAATAAATATAAATCTGTTTTTTGAATCAGTGGCAGCTAATAGTACTATGGAATTATACATTTTATAATTATAATACATGCTACCACACTTCTGCGGTTTTTTGACACGAATGTGTTTGCCGTCCAAATTGCCACAACAATGTGGGAATTTATCATTAATTGCAAATGATTCTGCTATAGCTTTAAATTCTTCTGTACTGGGAAATTTCATGTGTTTGTGATGCAATTTTTTCCAAACAGCACTGCAAACTTCCAACACAATGCTTGCTATGGCTGTTTTTGAAATTCGGAAAGGTATTGATGATTTCCGGAAAGAAGTTCCTGTTCTTAGGTACCTGTGAACAAAAAAATATTTTTTGTATTCTTGTGATCTTGTCAGTTTAAAAACTCATATTTTTGTCATGTTACAGAAGCTGACGTTAAAACCAAATGGAAAAATTTGAGGGATGTATTCATAAAAGAAGTAAAAAAGGTACAACAGCCTCGATCCGGAGACCCAGGCAGCCCTAATAACGACGAAATGTATATAGGCAAGTGGGGTTATTTTAAGGAAATGTCATTTTTAAAAGATATTGTGAAACCCAGGGCCCCACAAGGTAACTTGGAGGATTCTAATGTTGGGTCTGACAATGAGACTCAACAGTCTCAAGACCTAGATTTTGTAAATTCGGAGGCTAACGAGGTTTCAGAAATAGCTGAAATTGAAGAGGTGACTGAAAATCCAGAAAGCGATCAGTTAAATTTAGAGTCTGTTAACAACAGGTCTCTCGAAGTTGAAGCTGCTCGAAAGAGAATCTCTGTTTTGGACGACACATCTGATACATCTTCTAGAGCAAGTGAGGTAAACCGAAAAATTAAACGTCTACCAAAAAAACAACATGAACTGACACATTTTCAACAAAAAATGATTGAAATAGAAAAACAGAAAGTACAAGCGTTTAATGCAAAAAACGACAAACAGGACGATGAAGACATGTTGTTTTTAAGATCATTAGCGCCATATTTACCACCAGTGCAGAAACTGAGAATAAAAAGCAAAATTCAAAATATTATTGCTGATGAAATACAAAATATAACTACCCCTTCGACATCATCAACACCAGTATCACTTTCTTTAATACGCTCTCCGGTAAACGGACCATACAACAATAATTCAACGTCGGTGCGCCACTACTACGAAAATGATCCGCTGGGTCTACATGAGTACGAAACTTCAACAAATGACTCTACTTATTAGTGCCAATGGGGAAATAAATCAATGATAGGTACCTACTGACTTGCGATTTGTTCTGATTTTCTTTTTAGTACTTGAATAAACCTTCAATTTAATTTATGGACTTTGTTTTTCTTCCCTATAATAAACAGTCAGCGAAACTCGACCTCAAGTCTTTTAACTCAGAAATCTCAAACGTAAGTTAAAGTAACACTAGATATCTTTGTACACATAGTTCCCAAACATTCAGTAATATATTAAATACATGACCTTTGGGCCAAGATTCGCTGAAAATTTTAATAGAAAAATTAAGGAAAGGTAAAAATGGCAAAGATAGTTGGAAATAAGATTTAACATGAGATCAACGCCATTTATTGTTATCCCGTTCTTTATTTGACCAAGATTAAGTAGTAAATTATAGAAATTACACAATACTCACCTAATCGTCAACACCAATCTTTCTTCCACACTTATAGGTATTTTGTAGTTCGTTACCATATGGCTGCAATCGTCTTTGATTATGTTGCATATGTAGTGACTACATATGCAACATAATCAAAGACATAGATACAGGGCACCACGTCTTGAAGCCGCTGCAACTGCAGATCAGCAAGGAATGCTTTCTTCTATTGAAGAATTTGAAGAATTCGCCGATCATCTGGAAAATGCTGACTCAACCGACTCTGAATCTGAAACAACCGAGACACCTGAAACAGTTTCAAGTTCTAAACAGCGTTTGCAGCCCCCTCCAACCATTAAAACGAGCACAAGCACAAGATGGCATAGCATCTTGATGATGCTACAAAGTATTTCTAATTACGCAAATCGACAGCCTATAAACACACTACTCAACGAAATTGGACGAGATGATCTCGTTTTACAAGATACCGAATACGAAACCATTGAGGCTCTGATAAAGTTTCTAGAGAATTTTAAGAAAATCGTTGAAATTCTTAGTTCAGAAACGCAACCTACTATGAATCTGGTTTTAGTATTTCGTTCAGAAGTGAAAAGATTGCTTGAAGAAGCGAGTGATGATGAGCCTCTCTTAATAGCTAGGCTCAAAAATAATATGCTTGAGGGTCTGGAATTCCGATTTCCTTTAACCGATGTGGTTGTTGCGGCAACTTTGCTTGATTGTCGATTTCATGCCATTAATGAAATCGATGAATACATGGAAAAAAAGAAGTCACTAAGGTTTCATTCTTATCAGCAATGGTCAGGAGTCGCTTGACAAAAGAAGACATTCAGCAAAATCAAGTTATTGATTCCGCTAAAGCTGGGCCGAGTACTTCTGCTACTTCTTCTAACTTTTTATTGGATTTGGCGCGAAAACACAGCACCACTCAACATGATTCCGGGAGTGCTGTAGAAAATGAATGCTGGAAATATTTCAGTACAGCATGTCCTGATGACTTAGAACCTTACAAGGGAGACGTTCTACAGTACTGGAAAGACAGGAAAACTTCGATACCATCACTGTATGCTCTTGCACGCTCAATTTTGAATATACCAGCCACGAGCACACCGAGCGAGAGAGTCTTTTCCACTGCTGGACTCGTAATAACCGCGAAACGGTCACGATTAAATCCTTTGAGGCTAAATAGGATAGTATTCATCCATGACAATTATGTATTTTGCAAAGAATCCATTAGCGAATAGACGGTGTTTTTGGACTTCGTATTCAATGTCCAAAAACACAGTTTATAATTCATTATTATTGATGTTCTATTGTTATTGATATTAATTTTTTTTCTAAGTATCAAGAGTATTTTCTAAGTATCAAGCCTTGAAAGTATCAAGAGCCAGCGATACTCACTAAAATGATTATTTAATTAGTAAATGTATCTGAAAGAACGTGTGAAACTATCTCATTAATCATAAATAAGTACCTATGTGATACTACTTTAAATTCTTAATTACATATCATTAATATATGATTGTGTTCTTAGTTTTTATCATTATTATAGAATTTACTTAAATACATATTTTGGTAATGTCATGTTGATAAATATTTTGTTTTGTTTGTTAAATTTTTTATTGTATTGATTTAAATAGATAGTGCTATAATTAAAAACTCTCTATCTCATCTGAATCATTATTGTTTTCCAGTAAATGTGATCTCTAATTATAGAAGACTGTTAAATTGTAATTAACAAATACGTTCCCTTATAAAACTTTTTTTTGGTAACAACAACATGGTTTTCTTTTTTTTTTTATTGTGGCCGTTTTCGATCTGCAAGCTATGTTTCAGTGCCCGAAAGGAGATACTTCCGTTTTCTATTATAAATCAAAACTGAATGTATTGAACCTGACAATTTATGATCTCAAAACAAACTCTGTTGAAAGTTACGTCTGGGATGAATCACAAGCTCATAGAGGTGTGAATGAGATTGCTACCTGCGTTTTTCAATACTTAAAGAAGATTTCTGAAGGGCAAAATTCAATGGACATTGTTTTCTACTCGGACAACTGTGCTGGCCAGCAGAAGAATAAATTCATGATGGCTATGTATCTCTATGCTGTGCAGAACCTCCCAAACATAAACTCCATAACACACAAATTTCTCATTAAAGGGCACACACAAAATGAGGGAGATTCGGCCCACTCCCAAATTGAATGCCAAGTAAAAAGGCAGTTGAGAAGTGGACCTATTTTTGTGCCTGATGGATTTATTGGGGCGATCAAAGCTGCAAGAAAAAAGTCGGAGCCAATACATGTAAATGAATTATGTTACACTGACATTTATGACACACACACACACACACACATGCACACACATGGGCACATTGCTCGCAGAACAGATGGCCGTTGGGGCCGAAAGGTTCTGGAATGGCGACCACGTACCGGAAGACGTAGCGTTGGAAGGCCTCCTACAAGGTGGACCGATGACTTGGTAACGGTTGCGGGGGTCCGATGGATGCGAGACGCACAGGACCGTTCGCTGTGGCGACGCTTGGGGGAGGCCTATGTCCAGCAGTGGACGTCTTTCAGCTGAAATGATGATGATGATGATGATGATGACATTTATGATTGGAAGGCTGTTCTCAATCAAATGAATTTTGCAATTCACAAGGATGACGATCAAAAGGTCATTAAAACTTCCGAAATAAAAGGGATTCGAGTGCTAAAAGATGATCCCCTTGCGATCTACTATCGTACGTCTTACACGGATGAAATGAAGAGAGCCTTGGTAATAAAAAAGAAACCTGTTAATGAAATCCAACTAAAGAACGCTTTCAATAGAAAACCGGGGTTGGCCCAAAAGAAAAAAGAGGATCTTCTTTCATTACTAAATGGTAACCACATTCCTGGCTATTACAGGCCATTTTTCGAAAGTTTGTAGTTCTTTTGAATTTTATATGTTTAAAAATGTAACAGAAGACTGATTTTATATGACTGATGAATGTCACTAATGTTCCTTTATTTGTTACTGTATATTAATAATGTAAGTAGGTACTTAACTGTTATTTAGTTATATCTACAAAGTCATTAGTTCCTAAATCTCTACTTAGATAGATCTTACGTTATATTTTGTTCTTATAATAGTTTACGAAATTGTTTTTGCAGTCTAGTATTTTACGTCACGTTTTCACGTGTGTACGAATTATTTTTTAGAATAAGTAAAAGAAATGTGAGCATAGTACAACATACCTTCTACACAGATCTAAGACAATCAATACTAGGCAATCACACTCACACAATATAAGTGCGTAATTAAATACCTAATAATGCCTTTACTTTTCTATAGAATGGGTTATTTTTCCAGTCACTCTGTTTTGTTTGTTTTTTAAAGTGTGAAAAAAACAGTGTCTTAATAATTATAACTTTTTTATAAGTCAAAGTGTAATTTAACGCAACAAACAAAATGTATGATTAAAATAGTTACCACTATGTTGAACGATTGTGTTATTCCTACAATAAAAAACAATTTTTCAAGAATAATGTTTTATTTTTATATAATTTAGTTAAATGACAATTTTTAAATCATCTTCAACGTGAAAACTAAACTTACCACCTGGTAAATTTTCTTTTTTTCTGGAACAACGTGATAAGTTTTCCTTTTTTTTTTCAAACTCTATAAATCAAGTTAATTTGGTCCAAATCTGTTTTTTCTTTTTGATGTTTTATTTCATTATTAGTTATACTGTAATCACTTCATACATAATAAAGCTATCTTGACAACAATTTAAAAGTTATGCTCATTTAAGAGTTTAAAAGTCGTTTTCTGTAAAATTACGGTTTTTGAGATGTCACACTGTTGTCGCAAGTGGACGATATGGTGCACGGAGTAGCCCTTGTGGGCCCGGGTTTCAGCACCATACGTGAAAAATATTCAACAAATACTCAACTTTGGTACAATAAATGAGGTAATGGTTAAGAAACTTAAGATGAAGTGATATTTATCCACTGATTGTTCAAATCAAGAAGGTAGGCATTCAGGTCACTTATCACTTTTAATTTCTCCTTTGGGTCCATACAGGCATAGCATTCCAATGTAACACGATCTTTTGACCTATGGTCAATTAACCGATCTAGGTCTTTATTGAGAATGATTTCCAGGGGCTTTTGCTTCTTAATCACCTCAACTAATTTTCCAATCACAACTCCCTTGGTGTCAAAAGATACGAATCCTATATTTCCATCTGAACCACATCTAAGAGTTCCAAACAAAGACTTGTATGTGAAACCCGGAATGATTGATAGTCGGGTTCCTACTTGAGGATCCGGGGTGTGGCTTGAGGTTGTAGACGGGGCTCTGCCAGATGGAGCTCGATTACTATGTGATAGATTAGTCAATTGTAAGGTCTTTCTGTCCAATTCCGCGGTGTATGATGTCATACTTGATGTTATATTGTTCCATGCCAACGCGAGGTGCTCAATTGATTGTTTAAAATGATCTTGCTGCATTATCACTGAGTCCGCGACCTCCCTTAGATATGTGTGTGTAGATGCCACAGCAATGTCAGTGATAGTTGTTTTGGTATTGCGTGCAAGAGCAGCCGTATATGCGATGATTGAAATCTTAAGAGCGGCGATAATGGTTTTAGGACCCAGGAGACATAGATCCAGCAGCTCGTCAATAATTTGTGGCATGTCGTCCCCGCTAATCTTGACAAGATGCTTGTACTTATGGGAGAGATCATTCCGATGATCCTGGGCCAACTCACTGATGCTCTTAAGAGTTGTTAAGATCTTTTCGTCCAGTGGATCTTCCAGCTGTGTCCAAAAGTTTTTTAATCTACCCAACAGTCTCTGCATCTCATCTGGCATCAGCTCACATGTATCCTTACAATTGATATATGTAACCGGTGGTTGACCTACCATGTTGTCACTAATCCTATCTAGATCGTCCTGCGACATCCCGATCTCTTCTATTGAAACACGTTCCATTCTATTGTGGATATTGCCGGTTGTGAATCTCAAAGTGGTCCAGATTCTACTTGATTGATATAGTGAAGGGTCCCGTGACGGTTGTTTACTGATGGTGCTTTCGGAGAGAATTGACTTTAAGCTGTTCCAAAACCTTTGCATATTTTTTTGTATATTAAGATGTTATTTTGATACAAATATGTATAAGATCTAGAATTAACTTTTTGTAATCTTATTAAAAAAAAAATAACATTGGTTTTATTCATGTGACATTGTATTATTACCTCATGATTGCTTATTCTGCTTAGCTTCATCATTTTGGACTTAGACCGGCTCCTAGCTAAACCGGCTTACGGAGTAGCTACCTCCCAGGTGACAGTGAACCCTCCACCTCATAATTTTTTTTTTTACTAAGACGAAGACGTTTAATCATAATTTGGTCGAGACCCTATGAAAGCTCTGTAACGAAACCATAGCGAGATGTAGAAAAGTGAGCTCATCTAATAACATCTAGTAACAAAAATTAATACTACTTTACTATGGTTTCATGAATAAATGTACAAAATTATACATGGTCCTTCGAGCCGGACGTTGCACGGTGGACCACAGCTAATGCTGAACTATCTGCGGACTAAATATTGGGTTATCGATGCTAAAAATCGAGTTAAAATGGTTATTCGAAAGTGTGTTGGCTGTGTACGACATGCTGCACAGACTAGAGATCAACTGATGGGACAACTGCCTCCAGCTCGGGTTACACCAATTCGAGCGTTCTATCGGAGCGGTGTTGATTATGCAGGTCCCATACAGATTCGTATCTCTAAAGGAAGAGGTCACAAGGCATATAAAGGTTATATATGTTTATTCGTATGCATGGCTACCAGAGCTATACATTTGGAGGCTGTGAGTGATCTAACATCACAAGGCTTTCTTGCAGCTTTTAAAAGGTTTGTTGCCAGGCGTGGCCAGTGCGCCGAGTTATTTAGTGACAACGGAACCAACTTCGTAGGTGCCGCCCGTGAACTTCGAAGCTTGCTTGCGCAAGAGAAATCAACTATGGTGGTAGAAATCGCTGAATATTTGGCAAACAACGGCACTACGTGGCATTTTATTCCACCACATGCTCCGCACTTCGGCGGATTATGGGAGGCTGGGGTAAAATCCACCAAGCACCACCTTAAGCGCATAATTGGTAATGCAACTCTCACTTTTGAAGAGATATCAACAGTATTGTATCAAGTGGAGGCTTGCCTGAACTCTCGTCCTTTGTCCCAAATCAGTACCAATTCTCAAGATCCTACGCCCCTCACTCCAGGACATTTTTTGATAGGTGAACCTTTAATACTGGTACCAGATAAAAATTATGAAATATCACCTATCTCGTCATTGAAACGTTGGCAATTAACACAACAAATGTTGCAACATTTTTGGCGGAGGTGGTCTAGTAAATATTTAAGTCAATTTTTACACCGATACGTAAGTGGGCAAACAAAACACCAGAATTGAATACGGCCGTCGCCGTCCGGTAAGGCCTCTTGAGCCTAATTGTATAATTTTGTACATTTATTAACGAAACCATAGCGAGATGTAGAAAAGTGAGCTTATTTAACAACGCCATCTAGTAACAAAAATTAATACTACTTTACTAAGGTTTCATGAATAAATGTACAAAATTATACAACAACTGATAAACATACTTATATATTTCTAAATAAATACATATATAGATAACTTACACCCAGACACAGAAACAAATGATCGTGCTCATCACACAAACATTTGTCCTGGGTGGGAATCGAACTCACGACCTCCGGTATAGCAGTCAGGGCCACTAACCACTAGACCAACATGCACCGGGATAACCACCACTTCTACGGCAACCTCATACATAATACAAATAAGCATTTATATTACTATTAAAAAGAGTTTCAAATCTGAAGACTGATTTCTAAATAGATAGACCTATGTATATATATACACTATGTATATATATATATACTATAGACCAATCTCTATTATATCACAATTCGCGAAAATGTTTGAGGGTCTTATTTACAACGTAGTCTATTCTCACCTCCGCCATATAATTAGTCCGAAGCAACATGGTTTTGTGTCTAACCGTTCTACTATGTCTAATTTACTGATTTACACTGCTTTCATTGGTAACGCTTTTGAAGCTAGGGGTCAGGTTGATGCTGTGTATACAGATTTTGCAAAAGCCTTTGATCGTGTTGATCATTCAATTCTTTCTATGAAATTGAATTGCGCTGGTATTCATGGCTCTCTGTTACGATGGTTTGAGAGTTACTTAATTAATCGTTCTCAAATAGTTGCCCTGGCGGGATATGAATCTGCACCTTTTTCTCCTGGTTCTGGTGTTCCACAGGGCTCTAAGTTAGGCCCATTGCTTTTTTTGGTATTTTTGAACGATCTTTTAGATTTAATAAATTGCAATTGTTTAGCTTATGCCGATGATTTAAAAATCTACTGTAGGATATCTGATCTCAGTGATTGCATTAAGCTTCAAAGAGATCTTGACATCCTTCAACAATGGTGTTTCAACAATAAAATGACGCTAAATGTTAAGAAATGCCAAACTATAACATTCACGAACAAAGTGAATTACATTAGATTTGATTATCATATAGATGGATCTGTTCTGTGCAGAGTATCTGTCATCCGTGATCTGGGTGTACTCTTTGACAGTTCCCTATCCTTTCGTGATCATGTAGATACTATAGTTGCCAAGGCTAAGAGAATGCTTGGCTTTATAATTCGCATGTCAAAACCTTTCCGTAATCATCGCAGCATTATTCTTCTCTATAACGCACTGGTAAGAAGCTCCTTGGAGTATTGTTCCTCTATTTGGTCTCCCTATTACTCAACCTATACTAATAATGTTGAATCTGTTCAGGCCCGTTTTGTTAGGTACCTGTGTATGAAGAATGGGATCCGAAAAGCTATACCAGATTACAACGATAGGTTAAGGCACTATAAGATGGTTAGCTTAAAAGAAAGGCGGATCCATTCTGACTTACTTCTACTACATAAAATTATAAATGGTTCCATAGATGCGGAGTTGGTTAATTATTTTAACTTCAGGGCTAGCCAACGCAGCAAGCGACATCATCGTATTTTTCAATTGCCTACATCCACCTTAAATATTACTTTTAATAGTCCTCTTACACGTATGGCAAGGCTTTATAATGAAAGGTCCAACTTGATGGATTACCCTATCGATATCTTCTCAATGAGTTTCGCTTCATACAGACGCTGCCTATATAAACAGTGCGAATAATGTACGTCTTTGTATTTCGGTGTGTTTTTGTCTTTGTAGTGTTCTAGATTTAGGTATTCTGGACACGCTTTTTATTCTGTTTGTCTCTAATGTTCATTTGGTAAATGTCATGCATACCTGTTATTTGCATGGTTACTGAAATGCCAATTTTAGTTGTAAGTTTATTTGAATTGTAAGTGACTGTGCTGTTGGTGTGCTTATTATAAATAAATAAATAAATAAATATGTGGAACAAAATGGCTAAAAACAATTATTGGGGATGAACAGTACATGTTATCATTTTCACTTGTATCTCAGTTCATACGTAATATTTTTTGCCACCATACTGCATTTTTAATTTATTGACAAGTCTATCAACCATTAAAAAAAACCGGTTTATTGTCTCCCCTGAAAACTTGCCTAAATACACATAGAGGTTTTGGCAAGCGCAACGACTGACTGACGAGATTGACTGGTAGAAAATTCCTTAAGACATGAAGTCCGCCTCTGTACTCCTTTGTGCATAAAGAATAAATAAATAAACGACGTAGTAACTATTACCAAAATGAAGGCGAATCCAATTTGATGAATATTGAATTGCTACTCCTGAACTTATTACCTGATAAAGAACCAAATACCGATCAAGAAAATAAATTAAATATTACCAAAGGTGTAAAAAATAAATCCACTAAGACTTTTATTGAGTGCCACGAATGTTCGTGTTCGATCCTTCGCAAAATTCCAAGATACTTGGCGTGTAAAAATGTAAACTGTTACTACTTACTTTGACTACACATGTGACGCTTGCTTTGCAGATTAAGTTACCTGACTCGAATATTTTTTATACACAGTTCAGTCTATGTAAATTATTTAATGTCATTTTTATAATTTTTTTTTATTAACTAGTTCTAATCCTGTTGTAATTTCATTAGCTATACAATATGGGAATCAAGTTTGATATTGATAAAGTTTTGACTCATGACGATTTTATATTATTTTATTATAACAGACTTCAATGGCCATGGAAAGAGACCCATTTTATTTTATCTAAATATTGCTATGGATGTTAGGAACCAGTTGACATGGCAAATTCAAGTTTAATACACTTCTTTCTACCTATAACTAGACAAAGTATCAACTTCTTTTTAAAATCACCATATTTTTGGTGTACTTATTGTGATTTTAGAGTCTATGATCATTACCCTACTGATGAATGTCAGTATTGTATAAATTGATTATTGCTTTTTTTTTACTTTTTTATTAGTCTTAACCGCCATAGAAACAAATAGATGACAATCCGATTTTGCTCAGCGCACCAAGTTCATGACCAAAAGACAAGGCCACGGTGTGCTGGGCACAATTGTACTTCTCATTTATTTGTGCCTGTGGGGTAAAAGAATAAAATGTTTTCGATTTAACGTTTTTTACTATGTTTTTAAGTCAAATGCAACCAATACAAGACTTAATAATTGTATCGTTCCTACAATTGAGTCTGATGGTATTTTTAAGAAACTTAAACGTAAAGACTTAAAGCAATTCCTACTTTTATAATTTAATATATTTTATTTATTTTGATACATATTTAATAATTTGCTGAATCTTCAAATACAAGTAAATGTCATTATTATAAGTATTGCTTGATGATACCAAATATTAGAATGTACGTAGAGTTAAATGTTAAATAATCTAGACAAATATAAGATTTATAGATAGAGTTTCGCTAGGGCTTAACGACGTAAGCGTGATTACTATTCGTTATTGTTATTAATAATGTAAAAATACTGTTACAATAAAAAAAAAATGTTGTGTAAAGTCATCATGAATAACAAGATAATTTGATGTTTTTGGACAAGTTTTAATAGTGCTTGATTAAAAAAGTAAAAAAAAACTCAACAAAGTACCTCATTAGTATTAAAAAAAAACATAACCTACCTCATTAGTATAAGAAAACATAACCTAGTGTAATAGAATAAGATCCCAGAGCGATAAGACATAACTTATTTTCAGATGGATGAAACCTTATGTTCTTAGTAGCAAAGAAAGAAAGAAAAGAAAGAAAAACAGTTTATTTACGTCAAATATGGCGCACAACGCCGTGTCCTCGTGGGGGCGATCGGCGGCGGCGATCTCTCGCGCCGGGCCTTGGTACAGGCCATGGTCCGGAGCGAGGAGGAGTGGCAGGCGGTCGCCTCCTTCTGCGAAGCAGTAATGCTAGCAAAGGAGGCGGCCGATCGCGTGAGGCAACGGCAACGGTCCTCACGCCCCAACCGCCGCCGGGATTCCGATCCCGATTTCCGGCCACCGTAGGCGCGGGCTTGCGGACGGCGGGCAATGGGTGGCCCGCCGTCCGACCGTCCGGTAACCATCCGGACCGAGCCCAAGTCGTCGACGGCGCGTATTGTTCCGCGCGCGCCTCAGGGAGATGTCAGCAAATCGTAGGGGCTCAGCAGGGTCGAAGCCTACTGGGGCCATACTGAAAAAGAAACCGGGGCCCTGGGACGAAGGCAACGAAGGAACAGGAGTGGGTTTTTTAGTCAGTAAAAGTCTGACACTATCTCTCGCTCCGCCCAAGAGCGGCTGGGGCTCGTATAAAATAGAGCCTCAGCGCTGATTTTCAGCACCAGCCGTCGTCGACGGAGAGACGTTGATCGGCCAGCAAGTATTACACAATATTATACTTATAATTACTGAACAAACAAATCAAAAATAACAATATACTATTACAATACATAAAGAGGTACAATAATAAAAAAAAATAAAAAATAAAACAACAAAATAACAGTTGCCAAAAACAGCATTGACATAGTCGACTACATTTACAATTAGTCGATCGATAAACGATCGAACTTAAAAGTAGAGCTGTCAAATGAAAGTCATTTTAAGTCTGTGGTAACAAATAAAAAAAAAGATGGATCACACTATCACAGCGGCAAGGTTATGTAATAATAAAAATCAAGATTCCACGCAACTTACGCAATCGACGGGTTTATGTAAATGTGTTGTTGGATGAAATTGAGTTGCTGTGCTTAAGTGAGTAGCTTACGACGAGAGAAGTTTGAGTTCGCGATGACAAACACGGATAGACCAAACTATCAAACAAACCAAACCAAACAAACCAAACCAGCAAACCAGCAAACCAGCAAAAGGAACTAAGGAGATCAACTCATGTTATATGAGATGAGTAAAAGTAAGGGTGGTATGAACTAAACTTAAATATGTAATTAAAACAGTAGAAATAAATAGAATGAGTATAAAATTGTCAGAAGAATGTGTCTCATGTGCTTTACATACTTATGTACTTGTGGAGCTCCCCATTGGGGAACTTTGTTATTTTGCACTGACTGACAAAAACCATCAATCATGATTGATGGAATTGATTGACGCTTGCATGACCGTGTACTAGACGCATAACAGATTGTGAGTTAAAGTAAGAGGAAACGAGTTACTATAGACGTCTCACTCGCTTTGAAACGCATGCATAGTGTTCTCGCCCTCATACTCTCGGCTGAATAATGTTTGTGTTTAGAGGTTGTTTGGTCACTACAATTTGTCTGACTAATGAAATATAACTTTGAAATAACATATTTAAACCTTAATAACATATTTAAAAATTAGCCATGTAAAAATAAGTAAATTTCAAATTTTTTTTTTTTGGAACTTAAAGCGTCTGACAAAAGTTTTGGCCTATGGAAAGTGTCTGACACTTATGGATACTACTTTAAAATAATATTCTACAAAGCATATATAAAAATCATCCATGTGAAAATAAGTAAAGTCCAATTATTTTTTGTGCGGCTTTAAAGCGTCTGACAAAAGTTTTAGCCCATGGAAAGTGTCTGACACTTATGGATACAACTTTAGAATAATATTTTACAAAACATATGAAAAATCAGCCATAAAAAACTAAGTTAAGTAACTCTTATTTTTAGTTCCCTTTCTCACCTCGTACCTGCCCAAGTTCCCCAATGGGGAGCTCCACAAGTACACAGGTATTTAAAACACATGAGACGCTACTGAGAACATAAGGTTTCATCCATGTGAAAATAAGTGATGTCTGACAGTTCTGGGATCTTGGACTATAAATGCTTCATAACAATTTTGTTACCGTCAGCTTTGTTACTGTCCCCCCATTTTTTTTTGTCAAAATCTTTTTTACTGATAATTTAAAGCATTATTTACTTAAATTCCGATGTTAATTAAATGACAAATTTTAATCACAGGATAAGTTTATATTCATATTGTATGCTTTCATATTTTCAACTCAATAATAGAATATCGTAATGTTCGAATGTCATCACTGGTAACAAAAAGCGTGGAACCTAAGGGTGCGTCCACATCTGGCGAATGTGCCGCAAATGCTCGCGAGCCGTTTGCGAGCTACTCGCGAGCTGCGCGCGTGCGATTACAGTCTAAGGCCCGTATTACAGAACTACAATCAAGACTCAAGTATTACTTAAAACAAGTCTCAGTTGGAGTTTTAATTTTAGAACTTGACTTGAGCAGAGAAACTACAATCAATAATCACCTGAGTAATGTCACTTTAAAATGACATTTTTTGCGTATTATTTTAGAACAGTGCTTGAGGCTCGACTGAGCTCCACTCAATGTGTCCTTATTTTAAAATCACAATCAGCTCAGAATCACTGCTTGAGGCGAGATTTGATCGTTGTTTTTGCAAGTGTGGTCGAGACCACGCTTGAGCATAGATTCTCATGAAAATTGTTGTGGATTTGGAGTAAATCGTGTACTGTAAACAAAATGGATATATTTGCAGAAGTAGATAATTATAATAATTTATTTAATAATGACACAAATCGAACGTTTAACTTAAATGTTCCTCTGAGATATTTAAGAGATACGCAGGACCCCTATAATTGTGAAAACTTTAAGAAGAAGTACAGGTTTTCACAAGATGTAGTGAAACATTTAATTTTACCGATGATTGATCAAGATTTAAGAAAACCACACAACCGTGGGCATCCGATAGCCCCAGAATTGCAAATTCTTGTGTGTTTACGTTTTTATGCGACGGCTTTATTTCAGGTAGGTGCATTAAAATGTTATGAAATGGTTTGTGCATACCTACTTACCAATATTACCCAACTATATAATAGTAATCAATGAATTTATTTTTATCTTTTCTAGATAGTGTGTGGTGATTTTTTAAATGTTTCCCAACCAGCAGCTTCGAATATAGTTGCAACTATTTCTCGCCTTATAGCTGCACAACACAGGCAATATATAAAATACCCACAAGATATGGCTTCACAAAGACAGCAATTCCAACAGCTGGGACAGTACCAAAGATATCATGGGTTTAGGAATGTGGATGGTGCAATTGACTGCACACACATCAGAATTGTAAATACTCCAGGCGTGGAACACCATGAAGTATTTAGAAATAGAAAATCCTATTTTTCTATTAATGTACAGGTGAGTTAAATAATTATTACTAATACACATATTTACCTACTTACACATATTTATTTTTTCCAAAAACACAATGAATATTTTTTTTTTTTTTCAGGCTGTTGTTGGCCCATTTGGTCATTTTATGGATATTGTAGCACGATGGGCAGGCAGCACACATGATAGCAGAATATTTCAAATGTGTTCCATGCGAAATAAATATCTTCAGCAACAACACAATGGCTACCTTGTTGGTGACAGTGGCTATCCATGCCTCAGGTTTCTCTTAACCCCAATAGGTACCCCTACTAGTAACCCAGAAATAATTTATAACAGAGTTCATATCAAAACACGAAATGTGGTTGAAAAAACATTTGGAAGATGGAAACGAAGATTTCCATGTCTAAGTAGAGGGTTGGGCAATAAACTTGTTACAGTGTGTAACATAATTGTTTCTTGTGCGGTGCTTTTTAATATATCTATAACATCTAATGATGATATCTATAACATCTATCACTGAGTTCATCGTTGATGGGCATTGCGCCCATCAACGATGAACTCAGTGATAGCAATGAAAATGATACCGACATAAATCATCATGAAAATCAAGGCACTGTTGATGGGCTTGCTTTGAGAAGTACCATAATAAATAATTATCTGTAATTTACAGTATTTTTATAAATAAAACCATTTGTAAAATAATACCTACTTTTTATTTAACAATATCATAAATCATTCTACTTCAATTATTAATAAATAATTTCTCTTTTATTAGTCTGAATTGTAGTAGCTTCTTCATCTGCTTGACTTCCTTTTTCAATAATTAAATAATAATAACATATTTTTTTTTTTTAATATTAATTTCTGAATAATACTTTACAGATAAACAAAATGTCCATGAGATCATAAAGCAAATTTTAGTTGAAGTAAATCAATAATCAGCTGGTTAGTAACATAAATATGTAAACAATAAAGTTCTTATAGGACTATGTCTATTTTTATACTGGTTATAAACCAGATTATAAATAGTTTAGTACAGGATTACTATAGGCACAACATATTTATATTACAAACCTGTTATCTAAAACAAAAAATAACATTTAGATGAAAATACAGAAAAACATTACTCCTTCACAAAATAACCATATCATGACTGGTCGAAATTGTGCCAAGATATTGTTCAGCTTTATTGGCTTTGGCTCTAGCTTCCCTAAGATTCTCTCTTAATATTTTCAGCTCTAATTGGTGTTTTGCTAACTGCAGTTTTTTTGCTATATCATGTAGCTCCTCTGCCCGACGTTCTCTTCTTATATGTTCTCTTGTTAAAATTTGAGTGCGTAATCGCTTCTCATTTGTAGAGAACAGCGGTTCATCATCTGCCCCTTGGTGGGTTAAAGGGGCCGGTACTTCAGATTCTTCATCAAGTGATAAGTCTGATGTTGTAGCTCCAGCTATTGTCAGGAGCTGAAACTCCAGCAGGAGAAGTATATAATAATGAAGATTCTTCTACTGTTATAGAATCGGAAGCTGGAGGAACCACAGGAGTCACTAAAACAATGAAAATACATAATTTTTAACATAACATACAAAGTATTGTAAATACCCTAATAACTAAATTGTTATGTTAAAAATTAGGTAGTGATATTATGGTATTGTAAATAATTACTTTAATATATTAGTATTGATTACCATGTGTATCAGAATCCATAGCCTCTGTTATTTCTACAAGGATTGCTGGTGCTATATCACTGATGTGTGGATTAATGTCTGCATCAGGACAAGGTCCTCCACCGCCAGTAGCCATGCGGTGCTGTCTCTCCCGGGTAAGTGCATCCCGCTGCCTTGCTTTTAAGTTTTGCCACAAACGGCGCAGCTGCTCGCCTGATGCCTTAAACGAGATTTCAAAAGAATAAAATAATATAATGCGTATGTATATAGGTTTATCAAAAGTGAAAAATATATAGTGTAGTACTCACAGATTCGTTCACTACATGAGAAGAATTGAATTTTTCTGCTATTTTCATCTACGCTGTTTTTTTTTGCTGCAGTACTGACGGCGTCAGTTTTTTTTATTTTCTACGACATTCCTAAATGATTTTAATATTTCTAGTAATAAATTTCTTTCCATAAGCGTAAATTTTTTTTTTTTAGAAGACATTACACAATAATTATTGTAAACAATATATTGTTGTTTTACTCAAGTCATTGTTTTTTCTGTTTACCCCTTAGGGAAGGCTATAGTCGCTCGACCATATTGCCTAGTCTTTCGTCCATGTTTTCTTGCGTAATAAGCCTTCCGTATTTGAATATCATAGTTGTTTCATTTTGTTTTACATTAGAATGCGGGTGTAACACATTCTAATGTTTTTGAAGAATTTGGCAGCAAATGTATCGATTCAGCCTTCTCAGCAAACTTCGCTGAGGTAGCTAAAACTACAATAAAATTCTCAGCTCCATTTTACCGAGATCGCGCCTATTTCAATGATTTCACATATTATTCCAGTTGCTCAGACACTTGAGATACAAAACTACACCAATTTTACTTCACAATATCCACTAGGAATCAATTTGCGAATAATTAAAACAGCCACTGAACTTCACTCGAAATAATTCCCCTAAAAAAACTCAGTTTCACAGTTTTGCTGTCTACAGAACATATATGTACTTACTCTGAAGGGTTAAGAGTGGCTGTCAGTGTCAATAACGTCGTGTCCGCCTTGTCATCCGGTTTTGAAGCAGTTTATTCGTGCGAAAAAAAATAGAATTGCAATAGAAAACAAACTATTGTTTAGGGTTACCATAATGATTGCTTACTCACGTAATCAGAGATCAAAATCTCTACTCAAGCGTAGTTTCGTTTGATTTGAGTTTGAAGATTGTTCTAAAATAAACTGAACGCTTAAGTCGAGATTCTTCGCTCAAGCAGTAATCGGTTGAACGCAGTTTAACATTTTGAGTGCGTAATTAGAGACACAATAGTAAGACAATGGCGCGTGAACGCCGGCGTTAATGCGGGGATCAACAGCTTAATAATCACATAGCCTTTTTTATAAGCAACATATAAGTTTACGAAAAGAAAATAGTTATTATTGAAACTAATCACTGTAGCTGTCATTCGTATCTATGCCGAAAAATTACTTTCCTGACTGTGCGGTCTGGACGTAGAAGCACTTTGAGAATAAGTTGTATAACCTTGCGTCGACACTTGCATATTTGGTTGATAATCATAGTACCCAGAATCGGATTTCATTATGACATCAAATATTGCGTGTTCAACCATATTTTTTGTTGAACGTGAATAAGATTCCATTTTGGCTCCAATAAAATTTATAAATGAATGTACTTCTTGTGACAACTTGGAATAATTATCGCTCAATTTTTCTGTAGCAGTCTTTAAAACTTGTAGGGCTTCAGTTACGATTTTATCGTCCGTCGATTTTTTCTTTTTGGACGGCGGAGGTTTAATAAAAGACAGGTCGATTTCAGTGTCAGTATTTATTCCATCATCTTGTACCTGTCGCTCATCCACTTTATCTTGTTCTATATCTGCTTGTTCCTGTAATAATATTTTTATATTTATATTATTATTTTTCAGGTGCCAAGGTGACCAGATATATGGCTAAAAGTAAGTAAAGGATTCGTAGATAAATGGCATTTGCCCCATTGCATTGGCGCAATAGACGGTAAACATATAGTCATACAGGCACCTCCGAAAAGTGGAACTGAATATCATAATTACAAATCTACTTTTAGTATTGTTCTGTTTGCACTGGTAGATTCAGATTATAAATTTATGTTTGCTGATGTTGGTTGCCAGGGGCGTATATCTGATGGAGGGATATTCAAAGATACAGAGTTCTACAAGATGATGCAAAATGGCTCCTTAAATTTACCACAAGAAAAAGCATTACCTTATAGGACTAAAGCGATACCCTACTTCTTTGTTGCTGACAGCGCTTTTGCTCTAGAAAAACATGTGATGAAACTATACTCCGGTAACCACAGTAAAGGCACTCCGGAACGTATTTTTAACTATAGATTAAGCAGAGCTCGCAGAATTGTTGAGAGTGCCTTTGGCATTGCATCATCCATTTTTAGGGTACTTAGAAAACCTATGATATTAAAACCAGAAATTGCTGAAGTGGTCGTTATGAGTATTATTCACTTGCATAATTATTTGAAACAGAACGCCACCGATACTTATTCTACTAATTCTAATATGTACATAAATCAATCCGTACCTAATTTCACATCTCTTTCAAATATTCAAACACCACAAATAAGATATTCCAGAGAAATAAACGAAATAAGAGATGAGATTGCTTCTTATTGTGTTAATGAAGGCCGTATTGCATTTCACGATAAATATTGTTGATTTTATTTACTTACAGTATTTAAACGTTTCCTTGGTTTATCCCGATCAGCTAAAAAGGAAAAAGCGTCGTAGGCAAACCATCTACTTTTGTAAGTCTCGGATGCACCTAAAAATATAGAATAATATTAGTTAAATAGTCAATTTAATTAATAAATAAAACACAAAAAGTAATAAGTAGGTTTTTACTCACCTTTCCCTGTCCCTTTACTTTTTTGACTTTTTCCTTACTCTCTTCTAAAAGAAGATAAAAGACTTAACAGTTTGCTTCGGCATTGTTCATAATCGCTTCCCATTATAGCACCTATTTCTTTCCACGCATCATTTTTTAGATTTTTTCTATAGTAGTATTGATCTTTAGGATCTCACAATACTGGAAATCTTTTATACGTTTCAATTAAGCGTAAACAATTCTCCTCCGTCCACTCCATGACAACACGTACTTAGCCTCCAGTAATCAGAAACGAACTGAGCGGGCGGAAGGAAGACGCGAGCCGCTAGCGCGCCGCCCGCGCGCTGATCGCGTACGGCGCATAGGTCGCGCGCGAAGTGCGCGCGGGCGGCGCAGGAGCGGCGCACGAACAAAAATGCACGCGCGCAGCTCGCGGGCAGCACGCAGACGGCTCGCGAGCAGCACGCAGACGGCTCGCGAGCTGCATATTCGCGGCACATTCACCAGATGTGGACGCACCCTAAGATAGAAACACGCTTGTACGATACGACTACCTACAGAAAGCATCGCTCATAGAAATCTCAATTCCTAGACAGCACAATGAAAATTTAAACTACCGGAACCATTATGATCTCCGATTTATTACTATAACTACAATAAAAAAACGATAAAAATCAATGTCGCACACTCAAGTGTCCCGATTCCCTCCATTGGTAGTCGTATCGTACAAGCGTGTTTCTATCTTAGGTTCCACGCTCGGTAACAAAATTGTAATTAAGAGGCATTTTTCTTGGTTATGGGTAAGGCCGCCAAAAAATGATAATTTTGATGGATGACTTAGCGACCGGCAATTTTTTTAGGATAAATACAATAATATTATTAAACTTTATTGTTTTCTTTGCAAAAAGTATAATTTTCCCTAGTATTATTATTTATGCGAATCTCTGTAAACTACTTCTTTTTATTTAATTAGGTAGTATGTACTGCGAGACTAAAAATTGCTAGAACAAATAAAAATGTCCCAAATGACATATTTGGAATTAAATTATAGGTAGAAAGATGCGGTAAAGCCCTACAGGTGGTGGTAGGACAGTTTATTAAAAACTCAAGTAACTTTAGTGGACTGTATTATAATGATTAAAATTAGTTGGAGATACAAGCGGCACGGCGAGAAAACAATAATATTGATTGAAAAGTAAATGCGTGCGCTCGGTTGTAAGTGGGATGACCAGTGCCAGGCGAGCCGGCTGGACTGCGCCCGCGGCGAGCGCCCCTCCCCGCGACCTCTGCTCCCGCCCGCTGTCGCCTGGCGCGTAGTGATGTCCGCGCACGTTAGAGATGTCCAAACAATAGGTTTCAGATTATTCCATCAGCAATCATAATATTTTCTTTATAGAATAACCTATTTTAGGCAATGTTTAATTACTTTACGACAATATTGCTTTTAAAATAATAAATATTTTTGCATAATAACAGCACGTCCACATATTTAATGCTTTTATGTTACTGATTTTAAGTGATCATAATTTTTACAATCATAGAGTAATTGAGCATTAGAATCCGTTTTTAGTCACTGGCAACTCCAGTATCTAACTTGTCTATGGTATGTCAATTGCATGTCGGCCATTGTTAAGTTCGTGTGTCAGTTAGTTTGGCCAGCATCGTGGTTTCGTTCGGCACAAAAAAAGTTTTTAAATGATTTTAAGGAAAAGTTTTTATCATATTGATTAAATTGACAAATCTATATATATAAAAGAAAGTCGTGTTAGTTACACTATTTATAACTCAAAAACGGCTGAACCGATTTGGCTGAAAGTTGGTGGGGAAGTAGCTTAGAACCAGGAGAAACACATAGGATACTTTTTTTTTTAGTAGGGTAGAGTAGGATAGAGTAGGGTAGAATAGGGTAGAGTAGGGTAGAGTAGGGTAGAGTAGGATAGAGTAGAGTAATAACGAACCTGAATGTGAGCTCCAAAACAGACTTATAGAATTGTTTTACGATGTAATGAACGTAGACCTTTCAGGATATATCGAAGACATGTATAGAGTGGGAAGAAAAGGCATAAAGAGCCGGCCATTAATTATTGAGCTATTAAGCAAAAGAATGTCTAAGTATATAATAAATAACAAGCAGTGTTTCCAAGGTACCGGACTATTTGTATCAGAATTCCTAGATGTAAACGCACAAAAAGAGAGAGCGCAAATGCGAGAAGAACTGTCCAAGGCCAGAAAAAATGGACTACATGCAATCATCATCATCTTCCTGCCCTTGTCCCATCTTATTTGGGGTCGGCACAACATGTTTTTTTTCTTCCATCATGCAATAATAAAGAATAATATACTGTACATAGAGGGTAAACCGATCAATATGAAAGACTACACTTTCAAACAAAAACACCTAAATTCAACAATAGCACAGGAAAATGATATTATAACGAACAATTCTGACCAACTCTATCACCCAATCACGGTGGAAGATACTAAAAACAATACATTTCGTAAACAGCGATCCAACATTTAAAATACTATTTCAGAACATACAAAGTCTTAATAATAAACAGGACATGCTTGAAGCATTCATTACTCAAAATGTTTTATATAAAGTTATATGTATCTCGGAGACATGGCTTTCTCAAGAAAAGCTAGATTTGATCCATTTTAGTGGATATAAATTCGCAGGATCTTACTGCCGCAACAGTCGAACAGGCGGAGGAGTTGGTATATTAGTCCAAGAGCATATTGACTACATAAACAGAAATGACATTACAGACATATCCGTAAAGTATGTATTGGAAATATGCCCAACTGAATTGCCAAACGAAAAATTACTAATCATAACTATGTACTGGAATAGAAGAGAGGAAGAAACTTTCTTTATAAAATTAAAGCAAATACTCCAGTATATAAATATCAAGTACCCAAAATTAAATATAGGGGCGATCATAGGGGGCGATTTCAATATTGATATTTTATCTGATAACTTAAAAAAAAACCGACTATTAGATTTAATGCAGGAATACAAATTAACACAACACATTAAAACCCCAACACGCATCACACCAACGACGAAAACATGCTTAGATCTAATATTTACGAACTTCGAATATAATGATATGTACACATCAGTAGAGGAACTGGGATTTTTGGATCATAATAGTACAATTTTACATTTAAATATACCCCAACAAACTAAACAAACCAATTGGCACACAAGAAAAAGAAAATTCAACGATAAAAATATACAATTATTCAAAACTAAATTACAGGATATTAATTAGGACGAAATTATAACGCCTGAAAATAACATTGACAAAAATTATGAAGCTTTCAATGACACACTGATAAATATTCTGAATCAATGCGGTATGCATTGATTCAGAATATTCATCACAAAAAATTAAATTAAAAACGAATCATAATAAATATTGGCTTTCTAAAGGAATAAAAAACTCGTGTAAAAGTAAAAGATTACTAAAAATATTAGTCACTAAAACTAAAAATCCAATCCTCACAAAATATTACAAAAATTACGAAAAAATATTAAAGAAGACTAGTGACATCAAAAAAACAACACTTCAAGAATAAAATAAAAAAATCAAATAATAAAATAAAAACAATGTGGGGAATCATTAACGAACGAACAAATAAAAAAATTAAATGTGAAAAAAATAATATAACCCTACAAATAAATGACGACCTAATTTCAGAACCCAGGGAGATAGCCAATATCTTCAATAAATTCTTCGCTTCTATTGGAGAAACTGGAGCAAGCCGAACAGACAGCAGAAAAAAAGTAACCACTGCTGTTGTCTCTTCTACAGAGAACAGTATGTTCTTAAGCCCAGTAGATCCCTATGAGGTAAACGCATTGATAAAAAACTTAAAAAACAAATCAAGCTATGGTATAGATGAGCTTCCACCAACTCTAATGAAAAAATGTGCAGATGAACTTACTCTACCATTCTACAAACTAATTAATCAATCGTTTGAAGAAGGTGCGTTTCCTGACCTTTTAAAAAAAGCCCTTATTAAACCAGTGCACAAAAAGAATACAAAAACCGACCCAAATAATTATCGACCCATTGCACTCTTGCCAACAGCTTCAAAAATATTTGAAAAAGCCATGTGTAATAGAGTCTACGCGTTTTGTGAAAAATTTAAAATATTTAATGATTGTCAAAACGGCTTTCGAAAAAACCGATCCACTATCTTAGCAGTATACAATTACGTACAAAAAGCTCTCAATATCATTAACGATAAAAAATACGCCATAGGTCTACTGCTAGATATGACAAAAGCTTACGACAAAGTGCAATTTCAAATATTATTAGATAAACTATTTAAAATAGGAATCCGCGGAAAATGTCATGATTGGTTTGTTTCTTACTTAAAAAACAGAGAACAATTGGTAGAAGTAGAGTACTACAATAAAAAAACCAACGAAATAGAATTATTCCGGTCGAATAACATACCAATCAAAGCCTCTATCCCGCAAGGAAGCGTTATTGGCTGTTTACTATTTCTTGTGTATATAAATGACCTTCCAAACCATATTAATGAACCCTGCGTTTTGTTTGCAGACGATATATCGATAATAGCCACACACGACCCCAAAACCAACCTTAATAATAAATTAACCTTTTGACGTGCGTAATTAGAGACACAATAGTAAGACAATGGCTTCCGGGCGCCGGCTACCGCCTGAGCGTTAATGAATTAAACTCCATACTTAACGATACTACAAATTGGATGACGGAACATAACCTGGAAATAAATTATACTAAAACCAAAATAATGACATTCTACCCGCGCCAAAAACCACCATTAGACATAAATTTTAGTTACAAAAACTCTAAACTAGAAGCTGTTAGTAGGTTCACTTTGTTGGGCTTGGACATAGATTCTCACGTTGATTGGAAGTCCCATGTCCAAAAACTAAGAACTAAGCTATCAAGATTCTCATATGCACTCCGCGAAATCAAAAAAACTACAGACCTTAAAACAGCACTGGTCATGTATTACGCGTACGCTTATGCATGGTTCCAATATGGTGTCATCTTATGGGGTAATAGTACCGACGCGCCCGCATTATTTACCTTACAGAAAAAGCTTATAAGAATTCTAGTCAACATAGATAAAACTGACAGTTGTAAGCCTCACTTTAAGGAACTGGAAGTTTTGACCTTGCCTTGCCTTTATATATTGGAAATTTGTAAATTCGTACGCAAATATCCCGAATTATATACAAAAAGAGAAGATATACAAGGTAGATTTGCTCTAAGACATAAAAACAGATTGAACATCCCAACTTCACGACTTAAAATGCATTCGTCAAGTACATATGTAATGTCAATCAAGATATATAATAAGCTACCGGAACACCTGAAGAATATTAATAAATATAATATGTTTACTAATAAATTAAAGCTATTTCTACTAAACAAAAGCTACTATAATATAAATGAATACATGAATGATAGACAGAATTGCAATAAACTTTAAGTAAGTATTTAAATTGATATTATTCTACATTTACCAATATTTATTTTAGTACTAGTTAGACATTATCCATTTTGTTATATTGAGTTTTGAATGAATCTTGCTTTATTATTTTAATTTGATTAACGTTTGACATTATTTATTATTTTGGTATTAATGTTTGATTTTGATTATGTTATGTGATTGTTTTTGTTTGATGTTAATGTATTGTTTTAATGGATTTTAATGTTTGATTTTACCAATTTTAATTTTATTATTTATTTGACACTTTTTATTATTTTGTTACATATGAATTTTATTTGATTATTTTTAATTAAATTATAAGTTTGACATTATTTATTATTGTTGTTTATATTAATTTATATTAATTCGATTAGTGTTTGATTGTGATTATTTTATTTGATTAATGTTTTATTTGATTAATGTTTGATTTTGATTATTTTAATTTGTTTCTGATATTTTATTTTTGTTTTGATGTAATATTTGATTATTTTAATCTAATTTTAATGTTTGTATTTCGATTATTTTAAATTAGTTTTAATATTTAATTTGTTTTGAGTTATAATTTGATTCTAATGTTTTGATTTGATTTAATGATTTATTTTTTACCAATTTTGCTGTGCCCTTACAGGGTCCATAAATGTACCTTAGCTTTAAGCCTATTGTAACATCTTTAATCACATTATGGTATGCAAATAAATGAAATGAAATGAGTAGGGTAGAGTTGGGTAGAGTAAGGTAGAGTAGGATAGGCGGTACGAAGTTCGCCGGGTCAGCTAGTTATTTAGTAAATATGATGTTTAAATAAGAGCTTTCATCGATGGACACTATTTTTGGTATGATTGGACATTATTCATCATAGTGCCGTAGATTCGAGGATCTTTTGAAAAGATGTTAGGTTTTATGTTACTTTTAAGCGAAATTATAACTTTATCATTTCGCTTAGTTAATTTATTGATATTTAATAACTTTATTAAATATCAATAAATTGAAGTTTTCGCATATATTATCATTGTAACTATGTAATTTGAATGTACCATTATTTATAATAAATATCCAGAATTTTACTAAGAGTTCATGCATCATATTATTATGAATGAAATAATTATGAAAATAGCCAAGTTCTATTGACTAATATAATTTGTTATTAATATAATACAAGCTCTGTCTGCGATTTCATTTGTGTGGATTTCGATTTTTATGCCATCCCGCAGAAACCGTACACATTTATTAGGGACAAAAAGAAGCCTACCTTCCAAATTCTATCTAATTCCGTTCAGTTGCTGAGACATTAAAGCGGAAAAAACATCCATACGTTCACCTGCCGTCCTATTCTGTACATATCACGTTGTGAAAATCTAGGTGAAGTGAGCACGAAGTGAGCTGTCATTCTACCTAACGCTATGGATCATTCTATAGGTTGAAAGCTCACGTCACCCAAGTTTTCACGCCATGATATGTACAGAATAGCACAGCTGGTTGATTGAATGCTTGTTTCGCTTTCAGGCCTCAACGGCTGTAGATGAAATCTGGTGAGTAGATAGAAGGATTGGAATAATACGTAGTATACTTACGTTTATCCCAGAAAAAAATACGGTTTCTAAAGGATACTACACAGAAGTTTTGGGTGTTACGGGATCCGCTCGGATGAACTCGCGGGTAGAATCTAGTATAATAAAGGGAAACATTTTATATTATAAATTATGTAATAAGAATGGACAATGATGTGATTTTTTTGTGAATGATGCCTCTCCGGCTTAAAAACAAAAAAGATACCGCGAGAAACTACAAAGCGAGAACCCAGAGAAAAATGCACAAATGAAAAAGAAAACTGCGGAATGCGCTTTACGTTATTATAGAAAAAAAAAAACTAGCACATATACAGAACAGGATAAAGAAGAGAAGGCAAAAATGGCGAGATGAAAGGAAAAACCTAAAACAAGCTCTGCATGATAAAGCAAGAATTGACAAAAATCTTGAGAAAGAACAAGAACTGCCGAATCTAAGCTTCGTAAGGAAAATCACGAAATGAGACGGGAAATAATAACATTGCGTAAGAAATTCGAAGCCTTAAGAAAAAAACATTACCGGAAGTCAAAAAAATGTGAAGAATTAGGTAAAGCATTCCAGGAAATTAACGACAAATATCAACATATCGCTGAAAGACTTAAAGAACAAGACTGTACGAAAAATAAAAGAAGTGAAGTGATGAGTAATGACGATGAAACACCTATGAAGCAAACAGAAAACTGATAAAATTGTATGGCCTCTGTGGATGTTAAAGAAACATGAGTATGGCGAAGACGGAAACAAAAAGACGTCAAACAAAATGGTTAAGGCGGAAAGAGAAGGATCTATCTATACAAGACTTGATCAATGCAACTAATTTAGATATGAAAAAGTTTCTAAATCACTCATACAATATTTCGCATCAGTACAAAAATTATAAATTTTGCATAGCTAATATAAAAAACGATGAAACCGTTATACACAGATTTTTCCGAAAATTATGTTTGCAAGATGCATACCGAAATACAAGCCATGCATTTCGGATCATCTAAAGTTCAAATTACTCTGCACACTAGTGTGCTTTACATAAAGAATGAACCCAAACCTATATCATTTTGTTCAATATCCCCAGCAAATATATAGTCCTGAGGCCATATGGGCACATTTAAAACCTGTATTACAATATTTGAAAGAAACATACCCTCAAGTAGGTACAATACATTTTTTTCTGATGGCCCGACATCGCAATACCGCAACAAAAAGAATTTTTATTTTTTTAGCCAAATTCAAAGTTTCGGTTTCAACCATTCTACTTGGTTTATATTTGAAACGGAACGGAAAAGGTACTGCGGACGGTATTGGCAGCGCAGTGAAGCGAACTTTGGACTCGAAAATGGCACATGGGGAAGATATCCCCGATGCCTACATCGCCTTTGAAGTCCATTCCAAAACAGATTCAGCCATCAAAGTGTTTTATATTCCTTCAGAAGACATAATACCACTTCAAGACTAAATTGTTAAAAAAAACTACATCCGCTGCCTCACACACTAAAAATACATCAAATAATATTAAATGAAAAAAAAAATCAGTAAACTTTCGATATTTAAGTTGTTTTTGCAAAAATATGAGTGGTAGATGTGATTGTCATTCTGTACAAACACACAGATTTGATATTGACAACGAGAAACTACCAAAAAGTCGAAGAACACGGAAATACTTACCAAGGAAAAAAGATAATGGGAAAATAAAAAAAAGGAGAAATAGTTCATTATCAACCAGCAGCTCCGAGAGTTTTGAAATAGAATATATTATAGACAGTGATGCTTCACACCTTTCTGAGCCAAATTGTGAAGAAGAATATTTAGATATAGAAAAAGGAGAAAAGTTAAAGAAAGTTATTGCTTTATCATTCATCATTCATTATTTCTTGATCATGGATACAAAGTCCTTTAAGCCGAATAATAAAAATAAAGATTGCATAGAATTTTCAATTTAATAATCGACCAGAACATCTTTTTTTTAACATCATTTATTATATCAATAATATGCATTTGGTCCATTGATAAAAATGCAAATGTTTGAGTGTTTTTGGCGGGATTTCTTGAGTGAAGTTCAGTGGCTGTATGGTCTTAAGACCTTAGCCTACCCAAATGAGGCGAAAAGTGGCGGCAAAAAGTGTTACATTTTGCCGCGTAGCATTTGAATTGCGACTATTTGTTTCAGTTTGTGACTATTTGCTATTATTACTATTCGCTTTCATAATGAACTCTGCACTCGCTTTTCCCAACGACCTCAGTCTGCCTATGGATTCTGAATCTGCTATGTACGACAATGACCCCGGCCGCTCTATCTCGGACTCTGTTTCTACTTCTTTGAATAACTCCAGCGTCCGACAGATGGAAACCGACTCGTATGTACCATATTTCACCCGCAGAAGCCAACGCTGTGTTAATTTTGCTTTAAATATTACTCAAATGAGACGACATTCTTTGGAAGTTGCTGATACAAGAATAGGTTTATCCACGGTAAGTAAGAACTATTTAATTTGTACCAATACTTAACTAACAAAAATAAAAATATGTAAATAAAATACTACTGATGTTGATGTTGAATAATTGTTGATGAATAACTATGCTAATACTTAGAAGTAACTTAAATAATGTTTTTAGACGTTGTTCTAATTTTAAACGACGAAGAAAATGATTAACCAAATGAATAAAAAAATGTTTGTTTATTTTGTGCTACAGCCACCATTTTGACTCTAGCAATATAAAAATTAAAACTGATTTAACTCATTTCCTCCAACTTTTAGATTAACCTGTAATAGCTGTAACAGGTTTATTATTTCATAAACTATGATTTGAAGTTGTCATAATATTTGTCCACTGTTGGCCAAATTTTGTATGAATGGTGGCCCATACCCTTTGGGTAGTATAAAAATATACGAAACTAAAAAGACTAAAGACTGTGAAGAAAGCTGTAAACCGGAATTAAGTATAAGTAATTAAGTAGAAGCTAATAAAAACGATAAGACTGATGACTTACGAAAACAAAGATGAAACAAATATAAAAGATATTAAAATCAACCAAAATGTATTATTAAGATATTATAATCGTAACAATTGGAAATACTATATAGGACGTGTAGAACAAATAAATGTTACAGAAGATAAATACACTGTTAATTTCTTAAAGACAGTAAAAAATCCTTCACTGAAATTTGTTGTGACGAAGAAAATGGACCGAGACACTGTTCCTTCTGAGTCGATTTAAAAAGTATAGAATTAATCACAAATGATAAAAAAACGAATATCTGTTAAGAGATCAATTTGACGTGTTGTACTTTAATTAATGTGTTTAAGTTTTTTTTTTTTTTTTTGATATTTGTTATAAGGGAAAGTGCCATAAAATACCAAAAGTTCAAAAGTTTAATTAAGTAATTAGTATTAGTAACCCTTAATAAAATAAAGGTAACTATATTACCACTTTGTATTTTTTTTAAAACCTATTAATTATGCAGTTAATATCACCTTAGAAGAGCTAGTTTTGGCAAATTGTAATTTTAGAATATTTACTTTATCTTAATTATGGCAACACTCAATACAAAAATGTCAATTGTCAGTGTAAAGTTATGTCAAAGTTGTCAAGTCGTTAGATTGTTGAAAAAATTTGAAAAATTGACGTCGTTCTGCAGTTTTTTGTCGAGTTTCTTCAACAAAGAATCTGGTAAGTTATTTTGTGATTCTAAAACTTATAGTAAACTATATTCTTATTTTCTTGTTATTTACTGTGCGTGAATGTAAATATTTGTGTATTTTTTGGAGTTTCAAAGTAGTGGTAAATAATTTGCCTTTGTCTGTTCACGTTTCGTAAAAATAACAATTATATACATAAAAATTGTCTGTTTATAATAAGGCCTCCTCCATTAGCAATTACATACAACTACGCCATTTTCACATGGGGGTAGGCAGGAACTAAAACTGTGTCGTCATATTGTTTTTTTCTTTTTTTTTGTACAATCAGCATGTCAGCGAGAAAGAAATTAGCGGAAGACGTGATTCAAAATCTTGTAGATAATCTTGAGGATATTTCCGACTTGTCGGAATGTGATGAGAATGATGACCCGTATTGGGGAGATTTTGTTTCTAGTCCTGCAGATTCCTGTATAAGTTTACCAGCAGAACAGGTCCTTGAAATACGTCTAGAGGAAATGTTTGGACCAGAAGTCAATTACGAAGACGTTGTTCCAGGGACAGAAGTTATAGAGCAACAAAATGTCAATCTTTTAGAAATCTTAGAGTCGAACTGTAATCACAATATTTCTCCGGTACCTAGTCTAGATTTATCTTCTTCGATGTCATGCTTGCAACAAAGTATTCCGCTAGCAAGTGAACAAAATCCTTTACTTACTGATCAGGACCTGCTTACAAGTGAAGAACCAGTCGATAGCTCTGCTTCTTTATTTATTAACAGAAATCTGCAAAGCAATCAGTTAGCGTGTGTGCAAGACCTTGTGACCTCCAATGTTTCCGATTCTGGCAGATCTGAATTTATAGTCGCAGAAAGTAACTCGTCCACTCAACAAAACCATCATCGCCACGCACGCAGAGACCGAATTTTACCACGGGACTGGAAAACTGTAGCTGATCTCCGCACCATCCCTTTGTTTGATAAAAAAGCTGAGCCACATAAACATTACACTCATAAAACACAACCCATCGAAGTTTTTCAATATTTTTTCCCCGATTATGTTGTTGAAATAATTGTAGAGCAAACAAATAGATACGCACATGAAAAAAAAAAGTAATCATTGGACACCCGTTTCTAGCGAAGAAATCAAAGCTTATCTTGGAGTTCTTGTAATGATGGGACTGAACCCGCTTCCGGACATGGAACTGTATTGGTCCAGTGATCCATTTTACAACAACGCCGAAATTTCACGGGTTTTCACACTTCAAAGATTTAAAAAAAATACTGAAAACTTACATCTTAACGACAATGAGATGGAGCCACCCAGAGGTTCTCCAAATTTTGACAAAGTCTACAAGTTGCGGCCTTTAATCACAGAATTAAATAAAGTGTTTAAAAATGAAATGAGTAACTCAAGCCGACAATCAGTCGATGAATGTATGGTTAAATTTAAGGGAAGAAGTAGTTTAAAACAGTACATGCCGAAAAAACCCATCAAAAGGGGATTTAAAATCTGGGCAAGATGTTATTCTAGAACCGGCTATATGTATCAATTCCAAATATATACTGGCAAAGGAGACAATGTCGAAAATGAGGGTTTAGGGTATAATGTCGTCATGTCTCTTTGCAACGAACTGCCCCAAAATACACTTGTAGCTTTTGACAATTTTTTTACAAGCTGCAATCTGATGGATGACTTATTCGAAAAAGGAATCTATGCAGTTGGTACTGTTCGAAGCGACAGGAAAGATCTTCCTAGTATCTTAAAAAAAGTTCAGCCGAAGAGTTTGCGGTTAGAGAAACACCAATTTGCTGCAATCACTGCTGGGCCAATTACTGCGATAAAATGGCATGATACCAGAGACGTGTCTGTTCTGACTACCGCTCACCAAGAGCGTGCCGTAGTATTTGTGAAAAGGACACAGAAAGACGGCTCGAGGCAAAATATTCTCTGCCCTGAGGCTATTGCTAATTACACCCTTACCATGGGTGGTGTGGATCACTTTGATCACTTCCGATCTTCTTATCCAATAGATCGAAAATCACGGAAGTATTGGATGCGATTATTTATTTTTATGTATGATTCGGCAATCATCAATGCATACATAGCATTTAATACAGCTCATGTAGTAAATACCCATTCACATAGAAATTTCCGCTTGAAATTAGCTCGCAGTATGATAGATAACTTTACAAAGAAGAAGAATAAGCCGATAGTGTTCAAGAACAAAAAAGGAGGTAACTTCGGAGTTCCTGACGAAATACGGCTCCTGAACGTTGGTGTACATATGCCTGAGGAAATAGAAACTTATAAAAGATGTAGGTTTTGTAGCACCAAAAAAGAACAAAAGCGCTCGAAAATTCGTTGTTCTATGTGCGGAGTTGCACTATGCGCCAAGTCATGTTTTAAAATGTTTCACACTGCTCAAAGCCAGAATTAATCGGGTCAATATCATAAGTTCAATCCTAATCCATCCATCTTAGTTTTTACAATTTGCCAAAGTTATGTTCCCAATATTAAGTTAAATGTAAAATTTAATTAGAATTGATTGTTCAAATGAAAGTTTAAAAAAAATACTTGTTTTACTGGAACAGAAGGAAACAACTAGTATAGAAGCATAGAAATAAAATTAAACGGACTATGGTAATAATTTTACCACTTACATCTTGAATATTGATGTTCTATATGGACAAAGGTAAATTATTTACCAACGTAAAAACACCCTCAAACCCTATTTTTTTAATATTTTTGTCACTAAAAATGAAATAAGGGATCATGATTTACCCAGAATCCATTGTAATTTTCTTAATATCATAAACAGGGACCCGCGTTTGTTTAAGGGTGCAATACATTATTTTAACACTTTGTTCTTTAGGTTTTTTTTTTATTTAAGGTTATAGGCTTATTACGTTATTGAGCAATTAAAAAAAAATTGTACCCCCGGTTTTAGCCTTGTCCCTCGACTTTGTTCATTTATTATTTTGTGATGAATGAGTTCCAGCAGAATATATTAATGTAAGGGGAAAAAACATATTTTAAAATTCATATATAAATTGTCGTTTTGTTGTTACTTTACTAAATATAACTACTTAGTAAGATTTTCAAATATTGAAGACCATCGATTATAACTGTCCCCTTCCCTATTAGGGTCAGAAAACCTTTGTTGTGTTGTATTTGGAGTGATTAAAAATATAATTTGAATTCTTAAAAGTCGAATTTATTTTATTTTAATTATTCACCTATAAGTATCAATAATATATTTTTATACATATTTTCTACAAATGTGTACTATAGTATTTCATACCAAAAAGATAATAGTGCTAAGTACGATGGGTAGTTTTAAACAATTAAAAACTACAAGATGGTAGCATTATGTGACCTCCGTTTTGTGACTTATTCTACGGTCACATTTAACGAAACAGCAAGTCACAATAGGTCGGAATGTATAAAGCTTAGTTCACATTGCAAATTCTTACTGACTGAAATAATTTAGGTATGCTTTTTGTTGTTTTCTAAGTTTCAATTTCTTTACGGATTGAAGTTTGCTGACGACATTTAAACGTTAGGTAAGCTTTTCTTAACTTAATATATGTATTGTTTTCCTTAAGATAATATACTCCGATCCGCGTAAAACTTAGAAGGTAGATAATACGAGTAGGTTACGAGTAGGTACCTACTAGGTATCTATTTAATTAACACTTGCTCGTAAAGTGAACTTATTTCACATCTTAGTACTTTCCTTGATTTTTACTTAAAAATCTTAAAATGTTGTAAGCTATTTACGTATTTAATGATTTTTTGTTTGGCTCTGTCATACACTATAATAGATACGAGAGAGCGATGTTTAATGTATTTAAACATCGCTCTCTCGTATTAGAAACTACCTACTTTGATCAAACTGTTTAGTATTGAAATTATTATTATTAAAATAATGCGTTATTTCATGACGTAGTCATAAAAATGTTCCTCACTTCCAAGCAACTGCCCGATGCATTTCGACAATTTATCAAGCTAAAACTACAATTCTTAAATAAAGACTAGATAGGATAGGCATGATGTCTATGCAAAAAGAAAAAGACCGACGGAACCTGTAGTAATATTTAACACTTTTAGGTATTGCAATGCCGCTTACTGGCGCGGAGAAAACTAGAAGATACAGAGAGAGGTTAAAAAATGAACGCCCGGATGAATATGCTGCCCAATGTAAAAGAAACTTAGATCGACTGAAATCAAAAAGAAAGAAAATTGCCGAAATGTCATCAGAAGAAGCCGAAAAACAAAGAAAAAAAATAGCGGGAAGAAAAAAGCTTTACCAAGTCTACAAATGAGCCAGAAAACCCCATTTCAGGTTCAGATTTGATTATTTTAAACAGATTCCGACGAAAGTATCGATTTTTAGCAATAAATTGCCGATACCTCCAACAAAGTACAGAAAAATTAAAAATACAAGAAACGTCTCCATCGTCTCAAAATTAAAGACATGAAGTAATTTAATGATTTGAATTTAACTATTACTAAAATGCGTGCTAGGGAAGATCAACATTGCAAAAAACATATAGAAGTACTACATCTCACCATGATAAAAAGATACTTAAAAAATTAGTGGACAATTCTACAAACAAAACGGTGGTAACTAAAATGCTGGAGTTGATTGGTAAATCAAGGGAAAAAAAAACGAAAATAAGACGGATAAATATCGATGAAATAACACAATTTTATGTACGAGATGACGTGACTCGGATTACATCAGGACGAAAGGAAACAAGGACACTATACAAGGAGAAAAAGCAGATAAGGTATCTGATGGCTACGCTGTTCGAAAGCTACAAAAAATATATAGATGGGGATGGGCGATATGGCTGACGACTTTCTTCAATAATAAACCGTTTTATTAACCGACTTCAAAAAAAAGGAGGAGGTTATCAATTCGGTTGTATTTTGTGTTGTCGCCTCACCTTAATGCAGGAGACACGTGTCTTTGTATCAAACATAGTAACCTTGAATTTCAACATGCTGCCTTAAAACGATGTGGAGAACTGAAGATGAGAATGAGAGAGGCCTTAAGAGCGTAGACGGGCTGCGCGGGAATTGAAAAATAGGTATTTGAAGAAACTATTGCCGTCGCGCTGCGCTCTAGCAACCGGGCGGTATCAATATGTGAGTGAAGTCTGTATTTGTGTGCGTAGCTCAGTAGCGCGCATCTCCCGCCCGCTCGCGCCATCCAAACAACTTACCTACGTAACGTTCGTCTCTGTCTCAGTCGGATTGAAGATATCGGCGTGCGCAGTGTTTCGTGTGTTCGTGCTATTTATACTCGCTTATTATAGTGTTATTTAGTACTTATTAGACCTTTCCTATTGTTTACGGACTTGATTCTTTGCTTCACTGTTTTGACTCGGCTTGTGTATCGGATTTGAATAAGTACCTATTTGTTTACAACTGGAGAAAAATCGTGAGTATTATTAAGCTATTGCATAGCTTCTATCGCGGGCCTTGAGCGCGGGGACCGAATCCAGAAATTCCGTAACGAAAAATATACCTCACGCTCCCCACTCCGACGGGCACGGAGGTGTGGCTTGGAGGCCGACAGGACCGAACACCTATTTTAGAAAAGTCGTTAACGACCTGTGTGGCGCATTGGTACAGCGTTTTACCTATGTTATCATCGTGCCTCGAGTTCAAATCTCGATCAAACAAAATAGTCTTTTTGTATTATAATAGATTATAGTAATGTTCTATGATAACAACTGAACATACTTGTAGCAATTTATGAAGTAAACAAGAAAGAAAAAAAATTGTTTTCTTATCGGTCACCACGCTCAAAAAGTGTAACTTGAATTAATATCAAAGAAAAAGAAATACTGCATAAATAAAATAAATAAATAATTATAATTGCATAAGTTGATACAAAATGCTATGCAATAGCTTTACCGCGGCAGTCCCCAAGTGCCACACCTATTTTTTTATTTGTAAATTTTTATCATTCATCTGTTACCCACTTCAAATCGAAAAAATATTTCAATAATGTAACATAACACTACCTACTTGAGTAGTGTTTTGTTAAATAATTAAATTTTGTTTGATAAAACGCACTATTACTAAAATTATTTTCGAAAAAAGAACCGCGAAGTGTCAAATTTACGGACAGATGAAAATCAAATCCATTGCAGGAGTGGTTTTTGAATTTGGAACATTAGTCATATTGGGTCAATGCCCCGAGCACGCCTTTTCATACAACATTGCCGGCGCGTTGTGATGTTCCAATTTCAAAAACGCGCCGGCAATGTTGTGGTGTGAAACGGAGTGCTGGGGGCATTGTCACTTTTCAATTAGTTCTACAATAGAAATAGTTATTTGTGTAACAAGAGAGCAAAGTTGTTTTTTGCTGCGAGTGCTAATTTTGAGTCCCGAGCAAGCGAAGGATTCTTTGATTGAATCACGAGCGTTAGCGAGTGATTCTGAAGTAGAATCCTGAGCGAGGGGAGGGATTCAAAGGCACGAGATGCAAAAAGTTTTGCTCTCGTGTTACACACATAATTTTTCACTTCAGCAGCGAGAACACATATTACTTGGGAAATAAAATAATTAACAGTAATAGATTTAATAAAGATTTCAATTAAAATAAATACTATCTCTGTCGCTAGTTTTGCTCATATTTTACAATTATTTTAACATTCCTAATCTTCTTTGCCACTATTTTATTTCCGCTGTTTTTTAACCTTTTGACGTGCGTAATTAGAGACACAATAGTAAGACAATGGCTTGCGGACGCCGGCTACCGCCTGAGCGTTAATGAATTAAAGCACGTTCTAAAACAGTCAATGTTGAAACTAGAAACATTTATTTAAAGGTTCTTTTTTTTCGGGTGGGAAAATCATCTAATGACATCCCCCGCTCTTGGGCGGACTTTCGCATCACCCATGGCCCCAGTAGGCCTCGACCCTGCTGGGCCCCTACGGTTGCTGACATCTCCTTGAGGCGCGCGTGGAACACTACGCGCTGTCGGCGACTTGGGATTGGTTGACTTGGGTCTTGGGCTTGGGAATTATTTAAAGGTTAAATGCCAGTTTTATCTGCTGCTATAAGTACTCAGGTACTCTTATTTTTGTTTAAATACAATAATAAATTTAAAATTCAATAATTTATTTATAAAAAAAAAAACAATTTTATATTTTACAAATATTTTCTATTTATTACGCATTTCCAAACGTGTTTTTCTATGTGGTGGAATTTCAAAATCGGAATGAACTTCGAAATGGCATGTTTCTCACTCGCTTTTTTATAAGGGCGAGAAAGAGACAGAGTACAGTGCAGTTCGAATGTTTCGAATTGTATGGCTAAAAAAATAATTAAAAAGTTACTTTGTCTCACGCAGTGAGCAAAATCGAGTTTTGCTCATTGTTTTCAAGCAGCAAAACCTACTTGTTCGAGCTGCTCTGGTGAAAAAGTATGTTTAATTTCCCTGCATTTTTTTGAGAAAAGCACTGTATATGCCTCAGCGGAAATGGCAATTGCCTGTCTCGTATAATGAAGTCCTCGCCTACGGCTCGGCCTTCAAACGCATACTCGACCTGCAATTGCCTATTTCCCGGCCTTTGCAATAATGTACTATTACGACTGATGTTCCATAATTAATTCTATCTAAGATTCAGAAGGAAACTGTTGACAGGCACATGAAATGCTTTGTTCAAAATTACTTAAACAAAGCGATGTTTAAGTAATTTTGAACTTAGATGTTTTCTCATTGTGTTGTAATGAAAAATGGCCGCGGCATATTTGTAAAGATATAACCATACCGAAAATTATATTACCACTAAACCAAAAAATAATGTTTTTTTTTTTTTGTATTTACAGCGATGAAGATAAAGACAATTCTTCAACATCATTGAATACAACTTTCAGAGACAGTCGAGATTTGTTAGAAGAAAACGCAAGCTCCTCATCGTCGACCACTACACTCGATGACTTGCATTTAGTTTGTGATGACGATGATGGTGACCATAAGGAGGAAATTATAAACGACAAGTTATCAGGACCCAGAGTCGTAGATATAAATTATTTGTTTTCTGCAATTTCAAACATTAAGCACCAACATTGAGGCTGCACATTTGCCGATTTAAATTTCCTTAAAGAGCAACGACATGGTTTTACAAGCAAATATTTTTTTAAATGTAAAATGTGTAAAATAATTGAAACAGTGCACAGTGAAGACCCAAATGTGAAATTAAATGCAAATAAGGCGATTGTAGAAGGAATTCTCTGTTCAGGGAATGGATATGCACAGTTAAACGAAATTTGCAGCGTGCTAAATATGCCAAATATGAATAAATCAACATATACGACTATTGAACAATCTTTGATACCAATCATTGAAGAATGTGCCATCGACGAGATGATCGCCGCTGGGCAAGAAGAAAAAAGGCTTGCCATTATATATGGCGAAGTAGACAAAGATGGCTGGCCTTTAATAACAGTAGTTGCAGTTGGCTCTTAGGCAAAAAGATCCTACAAAAGTGGATTTAGCTCTGCGTCTTGGTGCTGGATGCATTGTTGGACTGCGTACTAAAAAGATATTGTTCTTGGGCGTACGCAACTCATACTGTTGTATATGTGCGAGAAGTCAAAAGCTGAATATAGATGTAGCTGAACACAGATGTTTTAAAAAAAAATGTTTTGAAAAGAAAAAAACATTTATTTCTGGGCTAGAACTATCAAAAAATAGTGCTGAAGAACTTGAACGTAGCACGATTGGCCAGTGACAATGAATTGTGGGCAATAGAAAGGCGCAAGCGTATCACGGCGTCAAGTTTTGGCAAAGTATGTAAACTGCGTAAAAAAACATCAGTTGCAGGTTTATTAAGATCTTTGTTATACTCGCAATTCAAAGGCACTCCTGCTACAAACTACGGAAAAGAGAAAGAAGATGAAGCAGCAATTGATTTTTCAAAAGAAACAGGACTGTCCGTAGTCAAGTGTGGGTTGTTCATCGATAGCAATAAAAGCTTTTTGGCCGCAAGTCCCGATGGACTAATAAATGAGGATTCAACTATTGAAATAAAATGCCCGTATAAAATTGCTAGATGACTCCAACAGAAGGAATAAAAAAAAAATCGACTCCTGCATACTCCACAACGACAAGTTAAAATTAAAAAGGAATCACAATTTCTACTATCAAGTACAAGACCAATTGCACATCACATGCCGAAGATTTTGTTACTTTGTTTTGTGAAGCCCCAAAGGTTTATTATATAAGAAAATTGAAAAAGACGACGAGTTTTGGCAAAATATGGAACCAAAATTAGAAAAAAAAATCCACGAATACTCCCTGAAATAATTGACGGTCGGATACCAAGAAATTTACCTGTAAGAGAAAGGATGGAAATGACGACAGAATAAATGTACATATTATTATATAACTTTTGTATTATTTAAAATACCCACAAGCACCTTTTCTGCCTCTTCTGCATAAATATTAAGAACTAGCTTTTGCCCACGGCTTCGCTCCCGACAACTGACTACTACCCTACCTACCTAAAAAAATAATTTAAAAAACTTTTTATCCTATTTCGGACGACGGCTAATCCAAAAACGCAAAAAATATAAAAATCGGTGTAATTAACACGATTGTCGACTTCCTTTAAGGGCCCCTTTTTCGAAATTTACGTTTCTAGATCGAGTTGTTTTCAGAGAAATCATCATATTTAAATCCGTAAAAAAATATATAGTACAGATACATCTTTGATCTAATGACTTTTTTGGTAAAAAACGCATTACAGTATAATCTCACTAATCCGGCACTTCAATAGATCGGCACGTCCAATAATCCGGCACCCTCCGCCCACGCCTCCCTCGCCCCTCTATACCTGTGCGCTTCGGTCGCTGCGTCGTCGACGAGCAGTCTAACCTCAAAACTTATCACGTGCACGTGCTTACGTATTACATATGTACCTATGTACATGTTAATCGAATACATTACATATATTGACTCCCTCTATGAAATGCTTTTATTCTTTACCTATGACTTTTTCACTATAATCCAATAATCCGAACATTCCAATAATCCGGCACCCTCCGGTTTTTAATAGTGCCGGATTATTGAGATTATACTGTATTTAACATTTCGCTCGATAAAAAAAAAGACTTGGGGGAACGCAACTTTTATGAAAATTTAACATTTCATTTACTAATCGGGTTTAACAGGGATATTTTTGGATAAATTTATAATATGGCACTTATTTTTTTTAATATAAAATAAATACATGAAAACGGCACGCGCGCACCGCGCTATTGTCCTGCCGGACGTCATCGAGGGAGGACCTATGCAACTTTTGCTCGCGACCACAAATTATCGCTACCGCGCGCGTAAATAAACGTGTTGTATTATAAGTAATTGAAATGGCGAATAGAAAAAACAAAATTAAGAAAAAAAGGGTATCTGAAGTGAAGAAAATCCGAAAGTGTATTGCGTAAGTACTTATTCTATAAATACGTCGCAATATAATTACTCCTCTACACAGACCAGCGAAGTCAATATGACTAGAATTTTAAATCTATAATGGAAACATTCTTATACCTTTACAAAGTGCAGTTTTGCATCCCGGTCAAATTCAAGGAGATGTAAGTACAAAAAACACAACATACCTAGTGTTTTGTTTTTATTATTACATTCTTTTATTATGTTTATGAAGATTTGAAAGAAATTGAACAATGGCTATCGGTCACTACTTGTACTCACTAGGTAAGTACCTAGAGCACGGTTTATGGTCGCGCTGCGTTTCATCATCATCATCATCATTTCAGCCGATAGACGTCCACTGCTGGACATAGGCCTCCCCCAAACGTCGCCACAGCGAACGATCCTGTGCGTCTCGCATCCATCGGATTCCCGCAACCTTCACCAGGTCATCGGTCCACCTTGTAGGGGGCCTTCCGACACTGCGTCTTCCGGTACGCGGTCGCCACTCCAGAACCTTTCGGCCCCAACGGCCATCCGTTCTGCGAGCAATGTGCCCTGCCCATTGCCACTTTAGTTTGGCGATTCTTCGCGCTATGTCGGCAACCTTGGTTCTCCTGCGGATATCTTCATTTCTGATTCGATCACGCAAGGAAACTCCGAGCATAGCCCTTTCCATTGCCCTTTGGGTGCGCGCTGCGTTTAGTAGGTAGAAATCGGCCGGCCGCGCGGCGCCTCGCACAGACCGTCGACACTCACGCATACAGCGACATGTCGCGCGATGGGTGATTCTGTTTATTAGGTACTTTCGTATTATTCTGAAATACTGTCAAAACATTTTAAAATAGAAGCTTTTTATACACCGTGACTTTTTAGTCGTCTTAAAACGGCAGCCCACTTCATGTATCCAATGAGTAGAACACGTTCATAATAAAAAAATAGGTATTTATGAGATTTGAATAATTTAAAAATAAAAATTACTCATGACGATCCGAACCTTGTATCAATGAAGCGACTCCGGCGGCGGCGCGCGGCTCGGCTCCATTGATACAAGGCTCGGACCGCGCTCGCAACGGGGTGTGTTTCTAACTACGTCATGCTACGTCATGTTATAACTCTAGTAATTAGTGTTTGTTAATTTGATTTTTTTGAAAATATGTAATGAAATTTATTCCATTCCAGTGCTCTGAGACCACGTATCGGAAAAGGTACTTTGATGTCCAAAAAAAGTACCGATGGGCACTCTAAAGAGGGACAGTATGCGTAAGTACATTATGTACATATTACATAATATACTATGGCGGAGCAGTTTTATCCATCCGCTACAAGTTTGACGTTATCTCCCGTCGCGCATTAGTTTTCTTACTTATCACATGTCTTATGTATCCTATTATGGGATGTAACATGGTAGTAAATGATTTTTTGTTAAAGTTTATTTCGGTGACTTTGAAACCAAATCCGTTTCATTACGTTAATGACATTCCATTGTTGCAGAAAAACTAGGGATGACGAAGATAATTCCATTATTGTTGAAGCTGAAAATCAAGAAGACAAATTTCAAAGGACAACTGGAAAAGACGAAGACGATTCCATTATTGTTGAAACTGAAAACCATGAAGACAAACTTCAAAGGACAACTAGAAAAGACAAAGATGATTCCATTATATTGTTGAAGCTGAAAATCAAGAAGAGGAAGATGATTACTATAACGTTGAACCTGAAATTCAAGAAGACCAGTTCCAAACAGTGACAGGACGACGCGTTATTGATATCAATTACTTATTTAGTCAATTACAAGAAAAAGCACGTCACAACAACTTGTTCGACTGCAAAGCGGGAAATTTTCAGCTAATTAGTGAAAAAAGAATTGGCTTAATTTCAGTATTTAAATTTGGGTAGTATTTCGATTTCGATTTTGGGTTCGATTCCCACCCAGGGCAAATGTTTGTGTGATGAGCACGATCATTTGTTCTGTGTCTGGGTGTAATTTATCTATATAATGTATGTATTTAGAAATATATAAGTATGTTTATCAGTTGTCTAGTACCCATAACACAAGCTCTGCTTAGCTTGGGACTAGACGGCGTTGTGTGATAGTTGTGGAATATTATATTATTATTATTACATTTATTTATATTTCAATACATATTTTATACATTTATAAATATTTCCTTAAAAAAACATATTTAAAAAAAAAACATTTAAAAATATAAAAAATAGTAGCCCACCGGCATCGGGAACAGGGTCCAAGCTACCGGTGGTCAGGGCTCCTGAGAGAGGAACCTCCGGACAATACGCGCCGTGTCTAAGAGTACTGCTTTCTGGATCAAGCCCTTGATCCAACTGCCTATTATTATTATTATTTTTTTTATATTTTATTTATCTCAGGACCCTGAGGTCCTGGACCTTTGGGAGGCGTACGAGGAGCCGAAGCCAACTCGCAGAGGCCCTTTAGATAATTATAAAGGAACATGATATCAACCGACGATTATCCCTGTACGCGCTATGCTAGTGCACCCAAGGACAACCCCCGGTTATTGAAAAACTGTTGCGAAATATTATTATTATTATTTAAACGCAAATCAAAAAATATCCTTTTTCTATGCAATAAGATTCCGAATTCCCATCAAAATTACTGATTGCACAGCAAAATATTCAACTCAAAATATCACTAAACACACTACAATTTATTTTCGTAGCGTACAGCGATTTTTTCTAAAGCAAAAGCTTTTTCATCAATGCACAGCTAATAATCTTAATGAACATTATACATGTTAACTCTTTTTCTTTTAAATATAGCTTCTATTTTTATATTATTTACAGCAGTTTTTCTAAATAAAACAGCATTTTATTAGTCACAGTCGTCATATTATTTATTAATTACCACATAATGAGATCTAACTAAGACTAAATTTTGATAAGTACGGATCATATGAAACATGTCCCCGAAACGTACCGGTTAGATTATAATAATAGCCTATATCTCCCCGCTCGCGCTCAGGTTGGTAAGATGAAAAGGCTAAAGTTTGTCTATTTGTTTTAGGCAACATCCCCTGCAGACATGCATACTTTCGAGTCCCTCATGGAATGGGAAGCAGACGACCCTGGGGACAACATCATCTTGAGCAGAATCAAACAAATTATAAGAAACCACTTACCAAGTAGATGGAACGAGTGGAAAATTAGAATCTTCAAAAAGGAGGAGTTACTAGGGTAGAACTTGGTAATACGCCCTAAGTGACAAAACGCCCCACCACTCAAGCACTCACACTAACAAAGCAACGCCGCTCAAAACTAGACGCGCGGGGAGCCACTAGTAGCCGGACAACATGGCCGACGTGTGCACGTAGTTTGCGATGTCCGTTTAAAAAATATTGCTAAATCTAGTTTTATTGGCGTGAAACAATTTGTGGTGAGTTTCCAAGAAATTCATGTATATTGATACTTTTATATTTTGTGTTAAAATGACCCACACTATCGTAAAATAGATAAAATTACCTTTCTCTTTTTATTTTTTCGAACGTTATAACCTTGAATCTTGAGTTTTGATCTCAGTGGGGCATATTGAAAATCGAATTTGACAATAAGCCCCTAAGCTAGTTGTTTAAAACGCCCCAATATTTGAACTGTCTTAAGTACCTTGTTGCGTGTTATTATACACTACGAGCATCATGGAGTGCGGACGACTTAGACAAAGCCATGCGTAGTGTCCTAAGCAAAGTAATGGGTGTTAATGAGGCATCCAGAAACTTTGGCATACCGTCTCGAACTCTAAGAAGACACATTTTATCAGGAAAATCAAAGGGCCCTCTAGGACGCAAACCAGTATTTTCTGTAGAATATGAAAAAAAACTGGTTGCCCATATAAAGAAATTGGAAAAAGTTGGATTTGCCCCTGACAGAAAGGATGTAAAAGAAATGGCATTTCAACTAGATAAGAAACTTAATATTAAAAACCCATTTTCAGCAAGTTCAGAATCAGCTGGAAATGTATGGTTTTTGGGGTTCATGGCTCGCAACTCAGAATTAAGCCAAAGAAAATCAGAAGGCTTGTCACTTGCTCGAGCTTATGGAGTTAATAGAAAAGATATACAGGATTTTTTTGATTTACTAGCCAAAATCTACGAAGAAAATGATTTTGCAAATCACCCCGAAGATATTTTCAACATGGACGAGTCCGGCATACAGGTGAACAACAAGCCAGGAAGAGTAATTGCCACAAAGGGAGCCAAAGATGTCTACACGCTCACTAGCTCTGAAAAGGGTGAAAACGTAACGGTCATTGCTTGCTGTAATGCTCAAGGTAACTTCCTTCCCCCTGTTTTAATCTATAAGGGTACTTACAGCAAACCACAATTTTCCGAAGGTCTTCCCCCAGGATCACAGGTTTTCATGAACAAAAAGTCTTCTTATATAAATACAGATCTCTTTATGCAATGGTTTGAAGAAGTGTTTCTACGTCACAAGAGTCCTCGAAAAACATTGTTAATATTAGATGGTCACAGCTCGCACAGTAACAATATTCGCCTACTGGAAGTGGCTAAAGAAAATGATGTTATTCTTTTGTGTCTACCAAGTCACACTATGCATGCTCTGCAGCCTCTTGATAGAGCCTCTTTTTAGACCATTGAAGGTGTATTTTGCCCAGGAAGCGAAGACATGGATGGTCAGGAACAAAGAGAAGAAGTTGACACGCTATGACGTATCTAAGTTAATCGGACGAGCTTGGGGCAAAGCTGCCACTGTTTCCAACGGTGTGTCAGCTTTAAAATCATGTGGAATTTATCCTTTTGATCCGAGTGCCATTCCTGATCACTATTTTTCACTATCTGATTCGTTGCGAGACCAAAATTTAGTTGTTGAAGATGACAAGAGAGTCTCTGTCATTACTTCATGAATATGACGATAGTGAACTAATTGCCTTTAATACAATCCATTCATCACCGCAGCAGGTCGTAAATGATTTAGAGCCCAGGACATTATCACCACCTGTCGTTGTGACTGAGTTCCAACCTGAGCCAGGTCCTTCAGGACTACATCTAACTAATCCAAATTACGAAGATAGTTTGATGGAAGTCGTAACTGAACATGCATTGCCTGTGCAAGATGCACTTGTGGCAGAAGAGTTTGATCAAATTAATCTCATATTGCCAAAAACACCACAAAAGTATCCGGTACAATGTCGTATCGAGAGTGAGGCGGGTCTGACTATTGCGAAATCTAATCGTATTGATTTGATTGAACAAACCCCTGAAAAGCAAATAGGATCTATTGAGTCTGAAGCAACACCATCCAAAGTTTTGAATGAAATCCATCCAGTGCCTAAACTTCCAGTTGTATTGTCTAAGAGAAAACAAACAGCTGTTATTTTAACTTCTGATGAAAATATAAAGAAACGGAAAGTAATTGCTGGTAAAAAGAAACCAGCATCTGGAAAATTAAAGCAGGCTAAGACCACAAAAAGAATTAAAGCAGTGAAAGAAAAAGATGGTGTAAAAAATAAACAAAATGGGGGTATAAAGAAGCAAAAGAAAGGTCCTGTCAGAAAGAATAAGAAAAAAGTAAGCTGGTCATCGTCTTCTGAAAGTAATGATGAAAACGAGGTTAGGGTAGATACTTCTGAAGAAGAAATCTCAGACGAACACGACGATGTTAACAGATGCGTTGAATGCACGGAAAATTATTATGACACACAATCCACTGAAGATTGGATTCAATGCCCGTCTTGTTTAACATGGTTGCATGAGTTTTGCACTATGTATAACCCAATGTGTAATCGTTGTGGACGGAAAGCCAAAAAGGAAGCTGTTAACAAAAAAAATAGAGTGTAAGTTTTTATTGTTTAATTTTAAGATGATTGCCAAATGAAAACTTTTAAGACTGATTCAATATAAAACGGAAGCCGAATGTTATGTTATGTTATCGTGTTGGTTACCGATGGTTGTTTATTATTTTGTTTTTCTTTATAATAATCTATTTAGTTGTTATAGCTAGAAATTAAGTTTTATTCAAATGTTTATTTAAAAAGTCTGATTTGATAAAGAGACTGACTAAGTGTCTCATATTATTTTAATTTAGATTTAAGTTAGTTTTTGCCAAAACGATTATTAATATAGTTAAAAATATGAAAAAATATATGATTAATACACTGGGGCATTTTATAAATAAGAGTGAGTCGTATTAGCCAACGACCACATTACAAAACGCCCCACCTTAGATTTAAAAAAAATATTAATATTATTTTATCCTTAGTTCCTATTAAGGTTACCACTTGTGCCATTATTGTCAAAAGACTTAATATTGTTCCAAAATAAAAAGTTGGATTATAATCCAACTTTTTATTAAGATATATCTTCTAAGATTTATTTTTTATTACGATTTCAAAAAACGTAGGGCGTATTACCAAGTCTTACCCTAGGCAGCAAATTCGACTCCCAAATTTTAAACAAAATCAGGTTCGCAAGCCCTACTGTTGACTTAGCTAGAGCGTTTTCACCAAATTGTACCTCTCTTAAAGAGATATCTTATCGGGACATAAAATTGAGGCTCTTGGAATGGCCACTGTGCATTGATCTTATCGTTCACCCCATGTCTCTAGCTGCTAGAGTCCGTGGCCCAGCAGTCCAGAACGAACTGGTGCTTGCGTCCATTGCGGAAATGAAGACACTACTTAAAAGCAGGGAAGAAGCAGATAAGGAGTTGGGTGAGCAGGTTGGTCATTCTGATGATGAGGTGTCGATTCCGTCCACAATAACTACATCTGGTAGAACTAAGAAACCAAGTCGTTTGGGCAGGTTGGAACAAAGCCAGTTGAAATTAGAAAACATGATGGAACAGTTTATAAAAAACTTTCAACCGGATGCACAACCATATTCGGCTTCAGAAAATGATTCCACTTCCCAAGAATCATCAGAGGATGAGCAAAATATTCCTCAACCTCGAATATTATCACCAAAACCTTGGGAACCATCTACTCCCATCGCTGACGATGACTTTGACTGGACTCCAGCTACGAAACAACAGGAACTCTTGATACCAGCTGCTAAACCTCACATTGCCACACAAGTAGCTGAATGTCAACGATTAGGTGATATAACTTTCAATCAGATCCGATATGCAGATATTCAGAAAAAACTACATGCTAGCCCTGTTTTCGGCCCTCTAAAAGTGAATCCTATTCTTACTGCGTATGAAACCTCCCCTAATCAAGACCACTTGGTTCGAATGGACTATACCTTAGGTACTATTTCCCACGGTCTGCTGCTTCAACGAGTCTCTGGCGAGCATACTAAAGGATCTGGCCAACAAACATCCGTCTATGAAACACGATTTAAAAAACATTTTGTCTACAGACTCAACTTTTAAATCTCTTTCGGATGATCTACTTCAGTACGTGTGTGGTAGGAGAGCAGAGATTATAGAGCAAAGAAGAAATGGGTTCCTTCCCAAGGTAGAATATCAGGCAGCTCTCCTTGGTGCTATTCCCCCATCAACCACCCACCTCTTCTGTGAAACTGGACTAGCGGAATTGCTGAAACAACCATCTCAGCAAACATTTTTTCGCAACCCCCACAGGAAACCCTTGCAACCTAAGAACTATAATTCAACGTACTCTGCACGTCAAGCAAGACCAACACACAAAGTTTCAAAGACGTCGAAACCTTACAATAGACAACGAAAATCAGCTACCGGTAAAACGCATGAAACTTTTAAACGACAATTCAACACCAAAAACAAAGACCATGGCCAAACCTTTTCCCGAAACAAACCTTCTAAGGACCAAACCTCAAAAAGAAATAGAAAAGACTGACGTATTCGAGGCGGGACGCCTTTCACAATTTGTAGAAGTCTGGAAAAAGGAGGGGGCACCACTAAATATTCTTCAAACGATAACTGGATACATCATTCCTTTTGTAAATAAAACCCCACGGGTTCCTTTTCATTCGAAAATAATTTCCAGGTTCGAAACAAAAAAGTTAAATTCCGAGATCCAGACACTCATACAGCAAAAGGTTTTAGAAATTTCAACGGTCCAGACAGGCTTCTTATCAAGCATGTTTCCAGTACCAAAACCCAACAACAAAGTACGTCCAATAATCAATCTGAAGGCCTCAACAAATTTTCTCGCCCCAAAGAAATTCCGCTTGTTAAACCACTTCAGAGTACCCCACTTCTTACAGAAGGGAGATTTCCTCATAAAAATCGACATCTCACAGGCATACTTTCACATACCAGTAGCCAATCGTCATCGAAGATTCCTATCAATAGTTCATCAAAAGAAGGTATTTCAGTTTACATGCCTCCCGTTTGGTCTATCACAGCCCCTCTTACCTTTGCGAGGGTATCAAACTGGGTAGCATCCCAACTGCGACAGATGAATATAAGGGTCATTGTATACCTGGACGACTTTTTGATTGCCAATCAAGATCCGATAAAGCTGCAGAAAGATGCTATCAAGACGGTGCAATTCCTTCTAAGATTGGGATGGATAATCAATATGAACAAATCTCTACAAGACCCATCTCAATGTATCGAATACTTAGGGATAGAATGGGATACCTTCCACAACACAAAAGCCCTCCCGGAAAAGAAAATATTCTCCTTGAAAAAAGATCTCAACAAACTTCTATCAAGTCAAAGATGGAGTTGGCAGTCCGCAAAGAGCTTGCTAGGAAAGCTAAACTTTGCGTCTTTTGTAATACCACTTGGAAGACTTCACTCCAGAAAGATACAAAGAGCAGCCAACATTTTACCAGAGGAGTCAGCCCGCAAAAAGTTTCCCATTCCTGCAATGGCACTCGAAGAATGCAAATGGTGGATTCAAAACCTCGAAAAGAAAAATCCCCTTTTCAAATCTTCGGAGACCATTTTCATCACATCAGATGCCTCGGACCAATGTTGGAGAGCACAGATAAACGAAAAGCATATCAGTGGCATTTGGGACTCTCACCAGTGGCAGTCTAGTATCATCAACAAAAAAGAGCTGTTTGCTGTTCTTCTCGCTGTTCAGTCCGAGAAAGATGCAATAAAAAACAAGAGAGTACTGTTGTACAGTCAGACAATCGAACTGTAATCGCATACATAAAAAATCAGGGCGGGACGAGATCTTCGCAACTAACAGGTCTAGTCTACCAACTATTAACTTTGGCCAAAAAACTACACGCAGAAATCTGTCCCCAATATATACCAGGGATATACAACGATGTAGCCGACAGTCTATCCCGACAAAAGAGTCTCTCGGATTGGCATCTTTCGACGAAGATATGCAGCCAGATATTTCAAAGATGGACCCGAAGTGGACCTCTTTGCATCGAACAATTCAAAGGTAGTTCCTGCCTATGTCTTCCGAGATGCAAAGGACAAAGATGCTCTATTCATAGATGCCTTCAGCAAGAAATGGGAATATAAGTTAGCATGGATCTTCCCATCCCCGTCGTTGATTCCAAGGGTCTCATCAAGGGCTCATCTAAATCAAGCCAAAGGCTTATACATTCTGATTGTTCCACGCTGGGACAAAGTGTTCTGGAGATCGGATCTACGATCACGAGCGATAGACTGTCCATTTCAAATCCGGAACCTGCACCATCACCTGAAAGATTTAACACTTCAAACGAATCTAACGAGAGTTCAACATCTACGTCAATTTTAACTAAAAATTGGCCAAGAGAAGACTATAGCTTAATTCAAAAGGCATGGCGCGTTTCATCTTTAAAAACATACCATGCTCCATGGAAAGCATGGTTGACAAGATGCGAGGTTCTTGGTCTTAACCCTAACAAACCGGACGCAGCATCAGTAGCACAACATTTGAGTTTCCTACACAGAGTGAAGAAGTTGTCTCCCAGTACCATAAAATTACATAAATCAGTTATTGTTACATTTGCTGACCCTACTAATAGGGATTCTATAACAAACAGCCCAATAGTTAAGCAAATTATCAAAGCCATTGAATTATCAAAGCCAACCTCAGTTAAAAAACAAATTTGGGATGTTAAGCATCTAATTAATTGGTTAGAGAATATTTCAATTCAGGAAGATAGTATTTTTCAAATTTCGCGCCACCTCGCTCTATTACTATTGTTAGCATCTGGGAGAAGAAGCCATGACCTTACCTTACTTAAGATTGATGAAAATAGTATGGTAATGGATGAATCGTCGGTTACTTTCTGGCCAGAATTCGGTTCTAAAACCGATAATCACTCCTATAGGCAATCCGCCTGAAAACTCTTACAAGTCCCAAATCGGAATCTTGATCCCGTTCTATGGATCAAGTTATATCTTAATGTGTTAGATTCGAGAAGAAACGCGGGTGGCAATCAGATTCAGTCTTTGTTTATCACCTCTAGAGGTCGAGTAGCACCTGCTTCCAAAGCAATAATTTCAGGATGGATAAAAGCTTTTTCAGAATTAAACATTAATTTCTCACCTGGCAGCATCAGGTCTGCTGTTGCTTCCTCCAGAAAGCACAGTAATGTTCCAATAGATATAATATTAAGAAATGGTAACTGGAGAAGTGATAAAAATGTGATTAAACATTATTTTAAAGAAATAATTAATACTCCGTCCAAAGATGATTCCAATGACTTATGTTTAGTAAATTCTAGATTTACTACTTTGTGATAATTAGCACTTAATTAATGTAGGTTTTTAACCGTTTTTATACTATCAAAATAAACATGATTATGATTACAATGTCATTTTATTAAATTCAATGCAAGCACTTACATTCACTCGCATACGACATACACAATACTCCAAATACATATTATTTCACAGTACGCTATTCCCGTGTCGTCAGAATCCAAATATTTCTCACAGGTCAAGCCGACGGCACAGACCATGAAATAACAAACGTTTTTCCCCCGAAGGGATAAAAACGATATATTTGATGTCTTGCCTAGGCTTGACCAGGCAAGCCCTTGACGACTCTGCCATCTCAAGGTACTGACGAACACCGCGCTTTTGCACATGGCCGCGCGCCCCGCCCCGAGGGGTGAGATCGCGCGGGACAAGGATGCAGCTCGGCTAGACGACACGGGAACCTAAGACACGCACATCAATCAGGTCAAACATCTCACAGGTCAAGCCTAGGCAAGACATGAAATATATCGTTTTTATCCCTTCGGGGGAAAAACGTTTGTTTTTATATAAAACAAATTTAGGCCGTGTTGCATCCATTGCTTACGGTATTGAAAATGAGCAGCAAGCTTTGCACAAGATACAACAACAAGAAAACGTATCTATTGAGCCCTGTGGTCTGTTTATAGATAAAGATTTCCCATTCATTGGTGCTACGCCAGATGGGCTCATTGGAAATGACATTCTGGTAGAAGTCAAATGTCCTTTTTCAGCATCAAAAATTGGCATGAAAAAAGCTATTGAAGAAAATAAAATAAAAATATTAAAATTTAAAATTTAATAAAAAAAACGCGCACTACAACAATTAATAAAAATAGTAATTGGTTTTACCAAATACAGGGACAGTTGCATGTGGCAAGACGACGGCAATGTCTCCTTGGAATTTGGGCCGGAGAAAAAGAGCCAGTCCACATCGAAATAATTGAAAAAGATTTTTTTTTTTAATTCATATAAACCAGTGCTTAACTGCGATCCCACCTGACGTATTTTGGAAATCGAAAATGGAGTCCAAATTAATACGGTTTTACCATAAATGCCTACTTCCTGAAATCGTGAACCTCAGACATACGCGTGGTATGGGCATAAGAAATCTTACACTTGAAGAGAACAAATAAGGAAATATACATCCGAAAATAAGGAAAATGAGGAATCTCTAACGCAAAACAATCCTGATTTGCTATCAGGTCCTAGTTCCCAACTCGGAGGGGAGTGCCATGAGGACTGTGGCTTTGACCCTCTTAGAGGAGACTCGCGCCCAGCATTGAGGAATATATCGGTCGATGAAAATGAACCTGGACCTAGCACACGACCACTAAATTTTTATGATTTTTTATGCTGGTACCTATATATTTTATTTTTTATTTTATTATATTATAATTAATCATATTTGTCTTTCATTATATTACTCACCAAATCTTCTACAACCATTCTTTAAGTATTACAGGATGATTATCGCCTGCCTTTTCATTCACGAGACTGTCTTATCAGAATACCGTGGCCGTGGAACGCAAAGGGCAACCGAAGGAACAGGGTGAATTTTAGTCAGTACAAGTCTGACAGTCCCTTGCGCTCCACCCAGAGCGGCAGGACTCATTTGATGATTTTACCAAGCAATAAAAAAAAGTCATACATTTACATACCTAAGTGTATTAGTGTTTACAGTCAATAGTGCAGTGGACAGCACATCAAGCTATACGTTTTTGTTGCAAACAAGTTATTATTACCAGCACGCCAATAATATTTGAACTACTGATTTATTTATATATACTGTGGCGTGCTCGCCCGCCGCCATAGATCACCGGAGTCACGGTAATATTATCTATACAGTATTCCAACTTCATACAAACGGACGAAACGCGACCTATACCTACGCGCCTCGATCTCGAGGTGCGCTCGGGATGCAGACAGTCGCGTCTGTGCCGCGCGATATTTTCAATAAAAATAAGTTCAAGTACATATTTATATATTTAATATGACGAGTAGGATATATTGTGCTGTTTTTGGTTGCATGAATTCTTCATTTAAAACCAAACATATAAATTGTGTAAAGTAGCTGCAGGTATCTTTAACCAAGTAAAAGATATTCCTTTTTCTCCACCTTGTCCATGGTTCCCAAAACAATTTTTAATTAAGCTTTTGTATGCGGATTTTTGTACTTTAAAATTTAATAATAAAGCATTTCGTAGGTACGTCTCAGTCGAGGCGCAAATATTTTTCGGTCGCAAATATTGAACACTTCCTATTCAATTCACAAAGTATTTTATTTGTTTATATAAAAAAAGTATATGTACAATCACAAAACTAAATGGAAACACTGAAACACAAAGTAGGCAAATGTAATAAAAATGTTGAAGGCGGGCAGCCATAGTGCGGGCAGCCCTATCGCATGTTTACGTACCGCGCGGCTGTAGGCATTTATTTCAAAGATACGGCCGAGTTACAATACTGTATAGATAATATTACCGTGCCGGAGTTTATATCGCGACGGCTCCTGTGCAACGCGGACGCAAGCCGTCTCGGTGCGTAATATGCCTAAACTTTTAGAATAAGGGGCCCTTAATATACAAGGTGCAGTTTTGAAACTGCACAAAATTTCAAGAGGTTGTAATAAAACTCATAAATAATCATATAAAAATACGATACCTCGTCAATAATCACTAATACTTGTTATTTTATTTTTCTAATTTTAAGTGTTTTTCAGAATAATTCTCTAAATAAACTTTTTAAAAAATACAGAATCACCCGTTGCGATTTATCGCACGTCATGTCACTGTGTGCGTAAGTGCATCAACCTGTACGAGGCTCCACCCACTTATTCTACGAAATAAATAATTTAGCCTTAAGGCGGGTCCAGACATGTATCATTTGCCCGATCCGATCACCGTATCGTCGACGCTTATCATGATCGCATATGTGGACGGGTAATGATATACGTATCATGATACGGGATCTCGATACGCCGTTATGATACGGCCCGTCCCATGTCGTGTCGGTTTTTGTCCGATCATCAAAGGTGATACAGATACGGACGTGGGTCAGTCTGGACGCGTCACTCGCGACGCTAGGTCGGTTGCACGTGCGCGTCATTTTCAGTCCTTGCCGTGAAGTAAAAACAATGAATTGGAACAATGAAAATGATATTAAATTTATCGAGGCCTATAAAGAAAAGCAAGTATTATGGGACCCCAGCCACAAAAGCTATTACAACAGGAATCTGAAGCAGGAGGCCTGGGATGAACTCTCCGTCGAAATGCAGTGTCCAGTTGGCGAATTGAAGAAAAAGATGGATTATTTGTTGGCTGCCCTTCGCCGTGAAAAATCAAAAATCGCTAAAACCAGCACAACAGGAAAAGGTAAGTAGATACTGCTAGTGCGTGCAAAATCTATGCCGGTTTGTGAAGTTCGCACAAGTCGCCCGCCCTCCCCTCTCCGGTCGGCGAACAGAGTGGCATTATTTTGCACGCACTCTACTCGTACCCGTTCATGAAAACTCAATTGATATTTTATAATTATTATTTTATTATTATTCCTCTTTATTTATCTTTAATCTTAGATTAGGCTTTTTACTATATGGATATAAAAGTAAAATACATATTAAATGAAATTACAAAACATAAACACATTATAAAAAAATGTTATTATCATTTTTAATTTAACTACACACTAATACCAGAAAAAGCCAGAAATTAAAAACTTTACTCTGAATGTGATGGGATTAGAATAGTTATACTTATTTCTATATCGTAGTAGTAATCATTGCACAATTTTAAATTATAGGAGCTGATGAAGTATACCAGTCTTTTTGGTTCGCTTTCAAATATTTGCAATTTCTGATGGACAGAAACAAGCCTCGCCCAAGAATTAATACTGTGAGTATCTTCAGCACAACCATATTATTACATTTAACTTTAATTGTTTTGATTTAAAAAAAAAAACAATTTTTTTATTAGGAGACACCATGTGGTTGCCGCGGCGGCATATTATTATTATTATTATTTATTATTTATATCAGATACATCCAACATTATTACACATTATACATTACATACATTACATTCCATATTTACATCAGGTATATGCTACGGCCTTTAAGTCTAATTCATATGATCTTGCCATGATAATTTTCTGACTGTACAGCAATATTCAGCAATTTTATCCCTCATTACCTGGGCCGACAAAGGTCTGCGTGAGGTATTCGTGATAGGCAATAATGAAGTTATATCGTTATTTTCGAGATGCCATCTTCCCATTGTTACTGACCCTTCTACTACACTATCAATACTACCTGGTGGTGCATAAATTTTAGCAGAAATAGTACTTTTTATTAAGAAGTTGTGAAAATGACATATTGTCATCACAATAATTCTTTTATTTTGCTTGCAGGAAGGCCAAGACCGCGCTTTGAAGGATAATACATCTGAAAATGAGGAAAATGACGACATAGGTGAAGATCATGATCAGTCACAAGATAAATAACCCTGTTCCACCGCGAGCACTGAATTGGACAAAACAACCGATAATGCAAAGAATTCATCAAAATCGGAATTCAAATTTCCACTTCCGAAAAAGAGAAAATACGTCACGAACCAGAACCCAATGTTGCAATCGGCATTTGATTTGCTGACATCATCAGCTTCGGCTGCTAAAGCGGTAGCTACTGCTTCGACTGCACCTGCTACTGGATTAGACCAGTATCAGCTATACGCTAATTATTTGGCAGGCAAATTTAGGGGTTATTCCAAGCAAACCTACATGACTGTGGAACATCAAATAAACAACATTCTACATAACGCTGATTGTGGACAATATGAATATCAGCGCGGGTACTCCACTCTACATGGCTGAGACTACAACTCCACAAATGTCTGTAAATTCTTCTTATTCAAACAGAGCACAAAGTTTAGCCCCGTACATGACTGAAAATCAAGCACATTCTCCAGTGACTCAAGTGGGTGATTCGTCGATGGATTCCGAAGATTCTTTTCGTGATTTGATCCATGACATCAATTATTAGTAATAAACAATAATTGTTTATAAACTTATAAATAATTGATGACATGGATCAATAATTATTTCTATAATAAAAAATATCCTACCTTGATGTTGTCTTTTAATGCCTCCACGATAGCTTGACAGGTCTCTGGCACTATAACACTTATCGATTGTTTCGAAACTCTGAATAAATATTGTAGGCTTGTATAGGAATCTCCGCTGGCTAAAAATCTCAGTGATACTTAATCTTTCTTCAACAGAAATTGCTTTCCTGTATGTAGTATCCGTTTTTTTTTTAATTTTTGTGGCCAATCAAATTTATCAAATATTCGAAGTCACTAGGTGCCATACGGGTGAAGTTTTTGTATTTACCACTTATGTGTTGAAATCTTAGGTCTCTCATCAAAGCTCTTCCTCCAAGTCTGTTTCTGTTTCTAAATAATTCCGTTTGCCACCATCGTCTCTGTTTTGGTTTTGAGGTTAGAATGTTGTGAATGACAATAAAACAGGCACATGAAATTGCTAAATTCTCGTACATTTTAACCAACTGCGACGACATTTTTGATCGAGAGCAGAAACTGAACTGGGCAATTTGATACGCGATCATGACTATTGTGAAGATACGGATACGGAGCAAATCGGAGGCGTCCACAACTTGATACGGGGCTTGATACAATACGCAGATACGGATACGGTGATAGGATCGGTCAAATGATCATGTCTGAACCCGGCTATGTAGTTCGAATTCGATAATCATTTATTAATGTACATTATTGTCTTAAATTTCGCTAATTAATAACTCATTTTTAAGCATCATTACAATGCGAAAATCTTTTAAAAGAAAAGTTCACGTTGACGTCTTACGAGTAGTTACCTATCAGCTGATGAATAAAATGTTAGGCCGAGATCAATAAACCTTACATCACGTAAGCAATATTCGCGTCCCTGCTGCACAACTTTGAAACTATTGAGACGAAAAATAGCTAACCCAAAGTAATGTTTATTTAACTTGGCCTTAGTTTTGCTTTATTACTGAGACCGTGACTGAGACGCACTAATGTTGGTATGTTGTATGTAGGTTGTTGACTATGTCCTCCGTTGAATCAGCGCGGGCGTGCGCCCGTGATTTAGGTACGAGCGGCATTGTGTACTCGGCACAGTAGGCGCGCTGTAGGTAAATTCATTCCCAAGGTCAGTTCTTCGTACCTAATAACACGGTAAATAATTTCGTTTTTAGGGGAATAAGTTGGTTGATATGAAATTTTCCTTCCTACTTTTTAACGGGCTGAGGACCGACAAAAATACCTCAAGATAATTTGTGCTAGTTAAGTAGGTATGTGTTAGGGTTATTAGGTGATTTAATCTTGCCTGATAGGTAGGTATTTTAAGCAAAGTTAAAAATTTTAAATCAACTTATTTACACTAATCAAATTGATTCGGCTAACAACTTTTTTACAAACGATTGTCTATGTACAAATAAAATAAATAAATTACTACTATGTTATCTGGAGGTATTGTTCAAAGTTTCCACTTTCACACTCCAGGCACAGTCTAGCACGACGTTGCTGATTTTCTTTTAATTTACGTAGCACAAACTTATTCGTTTTTATAGTGTCGAAAGCACTGATCACCTTTTCACGTACCTAATTGTGTAACACTGGTGATTTCCTCTGTGTACACTAGTCTTTTCAAATCTCCCCACAAATATAAGTCAAGGGGTGTGAGATCCGGAGAACGCGGAGGCCAAGCCACTGGACCACCGCGGCCAATCCAGTGTGTGCCAAACCTTTCACTTAAGTACTCACGTACTTGCCGACCATAGTGAGGAGGTGCACCGTCCTGCTGGTAAAACAAGTTGTGATGAATTGACAGGGGAACCTCGTCCAACATCTCCTCAACGACGTGTTGCAACAGCTCCAGGTATGTGGCACTGGTGAGGTGACCGTCGATAAAATAGGGTCCAAGCAGTTGGTCCCCTATTATGCCAGCCCACACATTTAGGCTGAACCTGACTTGGAACGAGTGGCGCTTAGTCACGCGCGGGTTATGTTCGCGGTGAGCCCACCAGTGATGTCGTTATGAACATTGTAGACGCCAACTCGAGTAAATAAACACTCGTCCGTCCACAGGATGTTGGCGTCTTGGTGTTCCAGCAACCAGCGACAAAATGTAACTCGCGCGGCGTTATCAGCTTCGTGGAGGTCCTGTACTTTGCGGTAATGAAACGGATGCTGCAGTTCTTTATTCAGTAGCCGCCACACTGTGGTGTGGTGCACTCTAAACCGTCGACCAGCATCCCGCGTACATGCCGATTATTATTGCTCCGGAACCCAAAAGCACAGTCGGACAAAAACCTGGAAAAGAAAATAAGAGTATAACAAAGTGGTCGACTTGCATTACACATTCAGTCAAAAAAGTATCGGGAATGGATGATTTGTTTATGGTTCCAAATTCAAATTTTTGTTTTTTTTTGTTGTTGGTAGGTTGGCACAACTGTTTTCCATTTTGGCGCGGACTTTGAGTTGCATCTGTTATTTATATTAAATACAGTGCTGTTTTTAGTTATATTATATCTAGTGTATATTGCGAATTTCATAATGGACAAAAACATCGAACAAAGAGTTTGTCTTAAATTTTGCATCGCCAATGGAATTTCGTGTTCGGAGTCACTGAAAATGTTACAGAACGCTTACGGTGAATCGACTTTATCAAAAACACGTGCTTATGAGTGGTACAAAGCGTTCTAAAGCGGTCGAGATGTGATGGAAGATTTGCCTCGCTCTGGTAGGCCATCAACGTCTTCAACTGAAGTTGAAAATCGCAAAAGTGAAGGAAATAGTGACTGAAAATCCTCATTCAACTTTGAAAGAGATAGCCGCCGAACTTTCTGTATCTCACGAGTATCCGTACCATTTTAACTAATCATTTGGGTATGAAACATGTTACCGCTCGGCTAGTCCCAAAAGACCTGAATTTTCTCCAAAAACTCAATCGCATGAGAGTCGCTGAGGACATGCTAGAACGAGTCAATTCCGACCCAACATTCATAAAACGCATTGTTACTGGTGACGAGCCGTGGGTTTATGAGTTTGACATGCAAACTAGTCAACAGGCTTCGGAGTGGCGCCTTTCAACTGAACCGAAACCGAAAAAAACACGCCAAAGTCGATCAAAAGTCAGTCATGTTGACTGTTTTCTTTGATTATCGCGGTGTTGTGCACTCGGAATTCTTGCCGGAAGGTCAAACGGTAAATAAAGAATATTATTTGAGCGTTATGCGTTATGGTGGTCTTTGTGGCATTTAAGAGAGCAAATTCGACGAAAAAGGCCAGATTTGTGGAGAAAATTCTTGGATTTTGCACCACGATAATGCGCCTTCGCACAAGGTTATCATTGTGAACGAATTTTTGACCAAACAGTCAACAAATACCACCGAGCAACTACCATATTCACCAGATATGGCTCCAGCCGACTTCTTTCTTTTTCCTAAACTAAAATTACCACTTCGTGGCACTCGTTTTAAATCGGTAGAAGACATAAAGGAGAATTCGCGGCGAGAACTGAACTCAATTCTGGAAATAGCATTTAAAAAATGTTTTGATGATTGGATTATTCGTTGGCGTAAGTGTATCGTTTCTAAAGGAGCATGCTATGAAGGTGATAAAATAAATTTGGATGAATAACAAACATTTTGTGTATTATTGATCTTTTCCCGGTACTTTCTTGACAGAGTAGTATGCCAGAAATGTAAAGGTTCGATTGTAGGCCGGAAAGCAAAATGTATGTCATGTAAGAAGAATTACTTAGAAGGAGGTAGTGTAACTCGTGCAACTCTTTATAATGTAATTATTTTTATGGTTATTTTTAGTAGTACTTAAATTAACACTGGTTATTTTTTATTTCAGATTAAAATTCTGACTTACGAGGATAAATGTCGACATGGTAATTTACGCAGACATGTTGCAAATTCAATGGCTTGCTTGGCTTGCATGCAGCTTCAATGTGGCTGTCGGCTTACATCAAGGGTCGGCTCTCAGCCCTTACCTCTTCCTGATGATAATGGATGCTCTGACGTCGGACATTCAGGAAGAGGCTCCCTGGTGTATGCTGTTTGCCGATGACATCGTGTTGGTTGCCGAGAGTGGCCTAGAAGTCCAGAACAGATTGGAGGTGTGGTGGCACAGACTGGAGAGTGTTGGCCTGAAATTGAGTAGAACCAAAACGGAATACTTGTTCTGTGATTTCGGCGGTCTCTCCAATCCAGTGCCTTTATCTCTCGCTGGAACACCCATACCGATCTGCTCCGACTTTCGGTACCTCGGGTCACTCGTCCAAGGGGATGGTGAGGTAGGCCGGGACGTAACACATCGGATCAACGCAGGATGGATGAAATGGCGACAGGTCACGGGAACAACTTGTGACCCACGGATGCCCCTCAAGTTGAAGGGTAAAATCTACAAGTCCGTGATAAGGCCTGTCATACTGTATGGATCAGAATGTTGGGCTGTGAAAAAGACGGATGAAAAAAGATTGCACGTAGCGGAGATGAGAATGTTAAGATGGATGTGTGGTGTGACGAGAATGGATAAAGTGAGAAATGAGTATATTAGGGGAAGTTTGAAAGTGGCGCCAGTGACTGAAAAGTTGAAAGGGAATCGTTTGTCTTGGTATGGTCATGTGAAGAGGAGGGATGAAACGCATGTTACTAAAAGAGTTATGAGTTTACATGTGGATGGATGGAGAGGGAGAGGGAGACCAAAGAAAAGATGGATGGATTGTGTGAAGAGTGATATGAAAGAAAAGGAAGTTAGTGATAGTATGACGAGTGACAGGGCAGAATGGAAGAAAAAAACATGTTGCGCCGACCCCAAATAACACGGGACAGGGGCAGGAAGATGATGATGGTAATTTACGCAGACATAGATAAGGTACTCAATTCCGATGATTTTATGGATTTCTACATCTATGACCTAAAATGGCCTTGGACTGAGACACATTTTATAATCTATGGATGCGGTCAATACGTAAGCCGATCTTCAAGATTTGGACACTTTTTTCTGATTAATATTTATTTATTTATTATTAGACATACATTATGACCCGTGAAGTTCCTATTTTTGGTGTCTTTATTGTAATTACTCCGTATTATGATAATTTCACCACGGATGAGTGCTTTTTATGTTCAAATTAAGTACTAATTTACAAGAATGTGCAAGGCTTAAAAGTATTTTTTAAATTCTTTACCAAAGTAAAATTGAAATAATTAGATTAATAACGTTTATGGCGATTATTTAAATAATATCAAAAGTATTTTAAAGTCAGGTACCTTTTTTTGATGAGGCTATCATAATATAGTTACTTAAGAGGCCGTATACGAAATTTTGCCAATTTCGCTGATTTACGTGGATTTACAGATGTGATTTTACATTTAAAATAATGCATTTCTATAAATTTTAATGCACAACATTAAAGATCATTTCAATTATGATCGAATGAGCTAGAGAGCAGTGGTGGCCGAGTGGTAACGGCTCCGACTTATGAGTTGTAGGTTGCGGGTTCAAACCCAGCCAGGTGCATTACTTTGTGTAATTTATTTCATCACCACTGCTCTCAAAACGGTGAAGGAAAACATCTTGAAGAAACCGGCATGTCCTAGAACCAAAAATTCGAAGACATGTGACATCCACCAACCCGCACTGGGCCCGCGTGGTGGATTACGTTACGGCCCATTCCCTCTCCTAGAGAGGAGGCCTGAGTCCCAACAGTGGGAACATTATAAGGCCGACTATGCTATGCTATGCTATGAATGAGCTAGACTCGAAGCTTGCGTGGCGTATTATAAGTCGAAATTGGGGTTGTTTTAAAAGATTTTTTATTGCCAAATTTTTGTAACTTTTACATATTTTTTTTCTCAGGAATTGGATTGATTTTGAACTAAATTTTAATTTTTGCTGTTATAATATTATGAACAAGAGTTATAAATAGCCAAAATCAAAAGCAATTCTCTGCCTATTTTCTCTAAAATTTGACTAGGTCATGTATTTTTTTTACTCAAAATGTTTGTATAAAAGTGATAAAAAGTGATTCATACATTGTATAGACGACTTTTACAATATTACATTCTAATTTTTTCATACCGTTAACTTATAAAAATACATTATTTTAATTGTAAAAGCACGTATGTAAAATTACGTAAATCAGAGAAATCGGCAAAATTTCATGTACGCCCATTAATAATATCATGTAGTTGATATAATGTCGATGTTTATAAACAGTATGACCTTGAAAGAGCCTTTATTCTGTTATAATAAGAGCTAGTTTTGTAGTTTAAATGTTAGTGATATGCTGTAGTTGAAATTTAAGTAAGAATTTAGACTAAAGTAGGTAAATTTAGTTTAAATTCTTACTTAAATTTAGTTTTAGTTAAAGTGTACGTAAGTTTGTTCTGATAATTTAATGTATTATCATTTTATCTTCCACCAGGAATCACTAGCTCCTAAAATAAAAAATCAAAAATAAAACTTAAGTCCAAATTCGGCAGTTACTGAAGAATCACTAAGTAAATTGACCAATAGTGGCAATATTACTGTCAGCTACCAGAGTGAACTTGTGAGTAAAATATTATTTCAATTTTCAATAATATATAGCAAAACAACTAACAAACAAAAGAAAACTAACGTTGATTTTATGATTTCAGAAGTCATCTTCAATCAACAATGATATGATAGAGAATTTATCGTCAAATTCTTCATCGTTTATTGAAAATTCCCCACAGTATAGACACACTAACAGTAGTGACATTTTTAATTTAAGCCATTTTATTAAAGAAAAGGTAAGTGACAAAAATGTCTCTAATCCTGCTTATTTATTTATTTATTGTTAATTTAAGGCTTTAATTAACCCATATTTAATTAATGCATTATTAACCCATTATTGAATTAAATTGCTTAGCATATTATACATAATCTACTTTGCTTATCTAGCACTTTGTTTTATTTTTCAGCAGCAGAATGATACTTCAGACAGTGAGTCAATTCTTAATCGTAACACATTTACGATAAGACCTACTCAGGAAAAAATAATATCTTCTTCATCTTGTAATAGTTCCAGCTCCTCAAGTTCTAGCTCCTCAAGTTCTAGCTCCTCAAATTCTAGCTCCTCAAGCTCCAGTTCATCTTCGGGTAAAGCACAAAATGTGAAATCTAACGTGACCTTTCATGTTAATGCGGATGGTGCCAGTAGCAGCCAATTAGCTACAAGAAGTGGTAGAAAAATACCAAAATCGAATTATTGTGTTTCGCCAGTTAATGCTGCTCCTGAAAGTGACCCTGATTTAAGTGATAATGACCCCACATTTCAAGACCCCCAATGAAATTTCAACGCGTCTTAGAAGTTTGTCCTCTTCTTCAGCAGGCTCTATTTCGCAAACTGAAACACTCCAACGTGAGATACAACAACCTGAAACAAGTCACATCAATGAATCGGACACGATCCAAAGAAAGTCTAGAAAAAGGCAACGTAATCCCGCATCATGGAAGCAAAATATTAGTAAGGCATTGCGCAACACTGGAAAATCTTACAAGTCTCTATCGAAATCTGGAAAAGAAGTTCCAGCCCGTTGCATTAAAAACCCATGCGCTCCATGCCGATTAAAATGTCCTGACCAAATTAATGAAGTCCAAAGGACTGCGATTTTTGAATCGTATTGGAATCTTGCAAACATGGAACTTAAAAGATCCTTCATTAGTTCTTGTATAATGGAAGTCAAACCTAAATATAAATATAGCAATGCTGAAAAACCTAGAGCAACAAATAATGCGTTTTTTTTTCACTGTTAACAATCAGAAAATTAGAGTATGCAAAACGTTTTATATAAACACTTTAGATATAACAGAAAGACAAATAAGAACTACAAAAGAAAAAACCAATGCAAACGGATTCATAGCACAAGATCAAAGAGGAAAGCACACTAATAGAAAGAGGATTGACGAGATCATTATAAAAGACATTGAAAACCATATAAATTCAATCCCAAGAATCCCATCACATTACTTAAGAGCCTCCACATCTAGAGAGTTCATTGAAGGAGACAGGACTGTAAAAGATCTTTGGAGAGACTTCTTAGACGCAAGAGATCCAAATAAGCCCAAAGTGGACTACTGGCTTTACAATCAAATTTTTAATAACAATTTTAACTTGGGATTCTTTCAGCCTAAAAAAGATCGATGTGATCTTTGTTTTGAGTATGAAATGGCCTCCGTAAAGGAAAAGTTCGATAAACATTTAAAAGAGAAAGACCTTTGTCGCCTGGAAAAGAAGAACGACCGCAGAAATATTGGTGAAGGAAATATATGTACAATATATGATTTGCAAGCAGTCATGCAATGTCCTTTGGGAGACTCGAGCTCTTTTTATTATATATCAAAACTCAACTGCCTAAATTTTACAATGGCTGAGCTGGCTCTGAAATCTGGCAAGACAACAAATAAAAATCAAATAGGACAGGAAGTTGAAGGGAACGAACAAGAAGATGGAACTGAAGAAGAAACTGTAGGCGCCTATGGCGATGTATATAATTATTTTTTGGATGAAAAACAAGGAAAAAGGGAGGCAAACGAAGTAGGATCGTGCATTTTTGAGTACCTAAAAAATGTTAGTGAAAAATATCCTGATAAAAAACTGAACATAATTTTCTATTCAGATAATTGCTGTGGGCAAAATAAAAATAAGTTTATTGCATGTCTTTACTCGTATATTGTGTCTTACTTTCCAAATATAATGAGTATAACTCACAAATTTCTTATTCGAGGCCACACACAAAACGAGGGTGATAACGTACACAGTTTAATTGAGAAGGAAGTGAAAAAAAACCTGAAATCTGGACCTATTTACACTTCTCATCAATATGTTGCCCTGATAAAAAGTGCCAAAAAATCTGGAAAGCCTTTTAAGGTACTAGAGTTGAATTACGACTTTTTCATGGATTTAAAATCTTTACAAGACCAATGGGGTTATAACTTTAATGAAGACGATGAGCGCAACCAAGTTTCTTGGAACGACGTTAAGGTATTAAGATTCTGTAAAGACAAATCTTTTCATTTTTTTTTCAAAACATCTTACACACAAGAAAATTTTAGATGTGTAAATATGAGAAATAAAAGAAAAAGAATGCGTAATCTTGAAGAAGTCTCAATCCCCAAACTGTATACCGAAAAAATAAAATTAAGTGAAAATAAATAGAAGGGGTTAAGCGAATTACTACGGAAAAATTTAATACCCGGTTTTTATGACTTACTGATGAAGGATAGAAATATTCAAATGATAGCAGATTCTATTGGGTGGTTACTATTGATTTTATGGTCTTAAAATAGTATATTATATTAGATGCAGAATTTAGTTTTTGTTGATAATTGCTTTGATTTGAGTTTTACATTTATGTTTCCCTAAGGACTACTATATTTTTTTAAGAAAGTTCCTAATGAACAAAGATTGGTTTATTTTTAAGAGTTGTATATTTTGTGATTTTGTTTTAATATACTTTCCGAATGGAAAGAGGTATATGTTTATGTTTGTTTTTTGTTTATTTTTTGTGTTTTTTTATTTATCTTTTGAGATTTTTTTATAAAAGATTTCTATTATGTTAACAAAGAAGAGTTCCTAATGAACATAGATCTCAATTAATATTATAAGTGTTGATTTTTATTTAATATTACAACTAAAGCATTTTGCTTAACGTAAAATTATGGGCATTTTCATTTTGTTTAATTTCAAACATTGCCATTAATAAAAACCATCCTATATTTTTTGTTATTTTTTCTGCCCCACTGACATATTTTTATTTAGTAGGTTGTCATCGTCTGTCAACTCCTAAACCGTCATGTTTATATAATTTTCTTCGGTCCAAAACTGACTGATAAAATAAAATACCTTTTTTCTTTAATATTCTTTATGATAATTACGTTTTTTTTTTTACTCAATAACAGTTCAATAACTTATCTACAATTTGCAGTACAAACATAATACCTGACTTAAATAATCACAAAACAATAGATCGAAGATTGCGGAGGTGCTAAAATTTCAAACTTTGTTTTGCTGTTTCCCTAAAAGTTACTTTTTTGAGTTACGTCGTTTTTGTCCTAAAGGTGCGATATACTAAAAGAATAGACATCTCAGATATTGATTTTATAACATTTTTAGATTTACTAATACGACTGGAAAAACGGTTATTTTTTAAGTTTTTTTTTTATAATTATTTACAATAACTCGATGACAATTAAGTGCCATTTAAGTGCATTATGAAAAACAGTAAGACTACCCATTAATTTTGTAAGGTTTTAGTTTTAGTTAGTGATGTTGTGATTAAGTATGAATGAATACATACTCGTAATCGACGCAAATTGGATATTCTGGTTTTGTTTTCTAATTTTAATATTAATTTGTTATGACTTTAGATAACTTTATTTAATTAAAGCGGCGGCGCTAGGTCTACTTAAGTATGGCCTTAATTTTATAATACCCAGTGATCTCAAATATTATGTGATTACAAACTACGGAGTTCCTATTAATCAGTATCCTGTAAAATTTTAATACGACTGAGGTCAACTAGTACACAATTTATAACGATATAACCTAACCTAACCGTGAACCTTTGAAAAAAAAGACGAAAATTGGTGTACCTGGCTATATTACAATTGGTTTGAGGATATTTTTGTAATTTCACATTATATTAAGGTAAAAAAAAAATATAAGAATAAGGTCAGGTGGGGTAAGAGGGACACCGGGGTAGTAGAGGGTCTAGGGACCTATAACTAGAAAACCGAAGCGTTTATGACTATGAACTTTCCGTCGATTAAACAGTGAAGGCCAAAAACGCGGGTAGGTGTTAAAAAGTACAGACGTTCGAATTTTTTGAAAATTTTATTTAAATATAATTTTTTGGAAATTACTGATAAACAGTTCAAATTTACTACTGTACGTAATCTACAATTGTTAAATAACAAGTACTCACGTTTGTGGCTCATTATATGTGATATTTACACCTTTCACAAGCATCACCTGCCAGCTGATCACTAACTGTCACAACACTATTAGTCAGCACAAAATGTCTCAGTATGCTGAAGTTCTAGCTGCACAAAAAACTCTGGAGGAAAATTTTATGAAGAAGATGACTGAATTAGAAGCGCAGATCCAGTACGCCGGGCCTGCCAAGTCCAACACAGTGGCAAAGATTGCGGATGAGTTTCGTGCGTTCCGGGAACTCATATTCTCCATGCTGGGCCTGCTCCGAAGCCAGATCAACGAGTGTGCCAAGCAAATTGATAGTATGGAGACAAGGCACCGGCGAAAAGCGTTGGATTTTCAGGGACTTCCCGAAACGGAGAACGAGGATTGCACAGCACTGATCTTGGAGGTACTAAACACCAAACTTGCCCTCAAGAATCTCCCTGCATCCTCAATCAAAGCCTGTCACAGACTTGGGGCCCCCAGCAACGAGCATCACAGGCCAATTCTCGTCAGGTTCGCCAGCGTGGATGTGAAGGCCTCAGTTTGGAAGGCAAAGACGGGATTAAAAGGCTCCAAGATTTCTGTCAAGGAGTTCTTAACCAGGACCAGACAATTAGTCTTCGGAAAGGCGCGTGAGCACTTTGGGATACCGTGCTTGCTGGACTCAAGACGGCGTCATTTTCATAAAGTCTTCTGACGGCGTCCGGCACAAAGTAACGTCCACTGAGGAGCTCAAGCCCTTGACAGTCAAGTACCCCAAGGCGCCGGCCCCAATACAATCCGCGAGCGGAAGAAATACGGATGCTGCTGGAAACCTGAAAACAATAACACGTAAATAGCAATGTATCCTTATTGTCTTTTTTTTTGTTATTGTCTTACTTATTGTTTTTATAATATTTACTAACCGTTGCGTAGTTTTCCCTTTTCATGTTGTTATTTCTTCTTCTGGTTAGTGCTCCCACTGTTTACCTGTACCACGTTTCTATGTAGTTTTTGTTATTAATTTATTTAATTGTTACTGATTACCCTCACTCAGCACTGATTTATTATTTTTCTAGTTCTCCTTGTCAGTTGTCTAAGTCAAATTGACATATGATTTTGACGTTATTTGATGCGTTCAGAAACTGTTATTTTTAATGGTTTCTGAACGCATTAAATGATGCTCATGACTTTATCGTTTCGTTTTACGTCCTTCGTGTTGGGTAAGCCACTATTTAATGTTTTTTTCTTTTATGATTTTGCTTTGTAAGTATTTGTATTTTATTTTCATTTTGTGTTTGGGAACTTCGGTTTTCTACCGGTTTTTGTTTATTTTGTTACACTTCCACATGTCATATTTTTTTAGTATTCATTTGTGTCTGTGTACTGATTAAGCTGTAGTTTTTATTTTAGTATTGGCTGGCGGGTGGTGCAGAAAGGAGTTTAGTTTTTTTTTCTTAGCTGTAGTATATTTATACATATATATATTATAATCCAATTAATGTCAGACAATGAGTCTTATTTTTCTGCAATTGAATCTGCTGCCTCTTCGAGCGACACAAGTTTTTGTTCGCTTGGTGACACTCTTGGTGACTTCTTGCAACGTAACTTCAATGGCGAGTCTAGTCGGTTGCTAAATGTCTGCCATATCAACGCTCAGAGCATTGCCAGCCATTACAGTGAGCTATACGACGCGTTTAATGATAGCAACGTTCACGCCATCCTGATCTCCGAAACCTGGCTCAAACCGCATCTTCTGTCCACCACTTACCCTCTCACTGGTTTCAAACTTATTCGAAATGATCGGATTGGTAAGGGTGGGGGTGGTGTGGCCATATACCTTCGCAGCGATCTTCCGTATAAAATACTTGCTTCTTCCTCTTCTAACTATTCTGCCTCTGCTGAGTTTATCTTCCTTGAAGTTTGCGTCAAGGGAGCCAAAACCATCATTGGTGTCGTCTACTGTCCCCCCACTGTCGATTACTTCACTGAATTCGAATCGGTTCTCGAATCTTTTGGGTTCAGAGTATGCACACCACATCATAATGGGTGATTTTAATACAAACCTCCTTGCCCAAAACTCCTCTCGCTCCCGGAAGTTACTCCATCTTATTGAGTCAGCTAGTCTGCACTTGTTGCCGCTACAACCAACGCACCATAACCTTGCAGGCGACGACACCTGGCTCGACCTTATCCTCACCTCAAATCCTTCCCTTGTCTATTCCCATGGTCAACATGACGCTCCTGGCTTCTCTCATCACGATATGATTTTCCTTTCCTATATCCTCAAACCATATTGTTTGTTAATATAAATATATAAAATAATATTGAAAGTTGATTGTGAAGGAGCGGAGTCTCCCAATACAGGCATTACTTTGCTTAAAGGGAGGCTCCAATCTCAATTCTGTATAAGTTATTTAGCTGATGAAATAAATGTATTAATGATTTTTGATTTTTTTTTGAAACCTCCAAAACCTAAACCCAGGGTTCTGTACAGGCGTTGCTTCGCTAGGATGGATGTTGAAAAACTGAAGAAGGATGCATCCGCGGTTAATTGGGATATCATGATGGAGGCCATTTCAGTCGACGATAAGGTGGCGATTTTTAATGATATTGTGACCAGCCTGTATAACATACATGCTCCTGTAAAAAAAGTGCAACTGAAACGTCCGCCCGCGCCATGGATGACAAAGGCAATACAGATGGCCATGCGGCGCAGGGACCGTGCGTTCCGTAAATACAAAAGGGATCGTATTGATGAGAACTGGACACTTTTTAAGGCATCAAGGAATAGATGCAACCAGATGATACGCAACGCTAAACGCCGCCACATTCTAGAAAATATTTCTTTTTCCTCTTCTGCCGATATTTGGAAGTTCCTTGGAACACTTGGTATCGGCAAACCACGACATTTAGGCCTTCCAAACTCCATCAATTTAGATGATCTCAACCGTCATTTCTCTACTGTGCCTACAATGGATCATCTAACCAAACAACAAACTCTGTCTCTAATCTCTGGTCTAACGCGTCCTCATATTAATCCTTTTCGTTTCGTTCCAGTTGAGCCGGGAGAGATCAGAAAAATCATCCTCTCCATCAAATCCAAAGCAGTGGGATGTGATAATATCACTCGTGATATGATCATAACCATTCTGGATGAACTCCTACCCGCAATTACCCATGTCGTAAACTTCTTGTACTCTGGTGTATTCCCCTCCTTGTGGCGAAAAGTCTATGTTCATCCGCTACCTAAAATTCCAAATCCCACTCTTCCTATCAACTTCCGCCCAATTTCAATCCTTCCCTTCCTATCCAAAGTGATAGTGCCCACAAACAACTCTCTAACTTTGTGCACTTTAACTCACTGATTAGCCCTCTACAGTCTGGGTTCAGGCCGGGACACAGCACTGTTTCCGCCCTCCTTAAAGTGACTGGCGATATAAGGGGGCAGGACTGGAAGATACCAAAATCACTGTACTAGTGTTGGTTGATTTCTCGAATGCCTTCAATACAGTCAGTCACGATATTCTGTTAGCCGTTCTGTCCTATTTGATGGTCTCTCCTGGAGCACTGGAATGGTTCACCTCCTACCTTCAGGAACGTCAGCAGTCGGTTCACGTTGGAGACACTTCTTCTCGCTGGTGTGATCTGGCAACTGGCGTTCCACAAGGCGGTATTCTTTCTCCTCTTCTATTTTCTATTTTTATTAATCTCATTACTTTCGTTCTTCAGTGTGCGTATCATCTCTATGTAGATGACCTCCAGCTGTACTGCCAAGCAGGGGTCGATGAAATATCTGATGCTATCGAAAAGATAAATAGGGACTTGATGGCCATTAAAACCTGGTCTGATAAATTTGGTGTTGCAGTAAACCCCAATAAATGTCAGGCGATCATCATTGGGAGCTCTCGAAGCATCGCCAAAGTGGATTCTGCAGCTTTGCCACCTGTTCTGTTCGACTCTACGATCGTTCCTTTCAGCTGTGACGTAAAGGATCTGGGCTTGCGCATCGATAGCACTCTGAACTGGCGTACTCAAGTCGTTAGTGTTAGTCAGAGGGTTACGGGAGTACTGCGGGCCCTGTATCGTCTTAAAAACTTTTTGCCGTCGAACACGAAGGCAATGCTTGTACATACCCTAATTTTTCCTATCATCGATTATGGCGATGTGTGTTACTATGACCTGAATGCAGATCTCCTCAATAAACTCGACCGTCTTCTAAATTACTGCATTCGATTTGTTTTCAATCTGCGCAAATATGATCATGTCTCTGCACATCGGTCACTTCTAAAGTGGTTGCCCATACGTCAGCGCAGAGAACAACAGGCGCTCACTACCTTGTTTTCATTTCTCAATTCTCCCAATTCCCCTAGTTATTTAGCCCCTCACTTTCAATACATTTGCGCCAACCACAATAAAAATCTACGCTCATCTCATAACCGTCTTCTACTATGTCCTACTCATCGCACCGACTTTCTTCACTGTTCTTTCTTAGTTCAGGCTATTTCTCTGTGGAATGCGCTCCCCCAAGAGGTCAGGATGGTTACAAGCCGATTAAGATTCAAGATTGAGGTTCGCGAGCATATTCGTAAGAAGTTGGCAGTAGTATCATCATAACGTTGATATTTCTCTGTTTGTCGATTGGGACCATGTTTTGTTTTTTTTTTTGTTTTTGAGTATATATATTTAGTTCATTAAATTATGTATATATTATATTTACCTACATTGTGTTGTATCTATGATTCATTTGTATATCTTTTTTATATTAACCTCTTTTTTTTTGTTTCTTTTGTTGCACCTACCACTATTCTTCTCTGCATAACCCAAAGGTTGACTGGTAGAAAATGCCTAAGGCATTAAGTCCGCCTCTGTACCTTTATGTGCATGAAGTATTAAATAAATAAATAAATAAAAAAAAATAGTTTGAGCGGTTTTCTTTAGATAACGCTGTGTGACTCAAAGGCCACAAAAAATGAAGACACGTTTGACAGTTGTGAATTCGACGAGCACAAAGTTAGCACGTTTTTTGCGAACCAATATTTTGGTGAAAAAAGAGTGCTGGAAATATTTTAAATGTAATGATAAACGGAGAAAACTGTAAGTATTTCTTTTTATTAATCATTTTAGTAGTTTAAAAACAACTAATAATAAGAGTTTCTTTCGTTTGAAAATCCTAACCTCCAAAAACAATAGCTGGGGTAAAGGCTCGTACACAAAACTGCGATGCGACGTCGCATCGCAAAAATATGCTAGCTCCCTCTACGCATCGCAAGAACTTGCGAATTGATTCGCATCGCGCATTCCTGCGATGTTTCGTCACACTTGTTGGCGCCATTTTTAGTTCGCTCTGGGGGACTGCGCGTGGGCAAGACGTGTACTTCAATGTAAAAAAAATGACAGAGTACGACGTTGATTTTTTAATATCACTGATTGCGGAGCGCCCTATTCTTTGGAACACTAGTAATGAAGATTATAAAAACAAATTCATCAAACAATGTAAAAGAATATTTACAAATTTCGAGGAAAAAGAAAACAATGAAAAAACACATTTATTAAGTATTAACTTCTTTTTACTTTTTACTAAAAACTACCTACAAATCAAACATTCTATTCATTTAAGCACAAAAAATATTCTTTAAATTGTTTCCAATGTTTAGGCGTCGACAGACAGACACACTCGTTGCCTGTACATCATCACCTACCGCATTTAATAATGTGAGAGTACATAATGTATAAAAATGTTACTATCTCCGAATGAGAGGGAGTTCTGGTGTCCTGAAATACAGGCCTTCCATCTAGCTTAGGCACCAGTCTCCCACAATATAACATTGTAATTGTAAAACTGCAGTTATGTATTGCTTTCTTTATACTATGTAAACGTACCTTATATTGTGGTGAGAAATAAATCTTATTATTATTATCATAGTGTCAATATAATATCAGTGCAGTCCAGTGACCATCTCTTTTATTTATATCCGATTACCACATCACCTAAAGTGGTAACCCCGCGAAAAAGTGAACAAGTGCAACCTTCAAAAAATTTTTAAAACAATTTGGTGGATCTGTGCAAGATGACTATTCCACACCCTTCAGCCGCATCGGAACTGGCAGCGATTACTCTGACTTCCAAAATCTCCGATTTTTGGACAGACCAACCCAGAGTATGGTTTATTCGCACCGAAGCAATGCTGGCACCGCAAAAACTTTCTGATGACGCCAGGTACGACATTGTAGTATCAAAATTAAGCAAAGAGGCTATACAACAGGTCACTGATATTTTAATAGAGACCCCGGCAGTAAAAAAGTTTGAAGCACTCAAGGACCGCTTGTTACGAATAGTCAAAAAACAGACGGCTTCAAAAACTAATAAGCTAGATGGACCTAGGCGACCAAAAACCCTCGCAGCTCTTGCGACGTATGAGAGAGCTCGCCAAGGACAAAATTCCAGATGACACTCTAAGAATATTATGGCGATCACAGCAGTCTCCGTTGAGCCGAGAAGCAGAAACTATCATGGCTGAAATAGCAAAGCTGAGCCTCAAGGTCAACGAGCTGGAGAGATCACGGCCGAAATTCAGACGTCGGTGGAACAACAATAATCGGTCCCGTTTCGCGTCCCGTAATCGCAACCGCGACCAGTCTACGTCACGGCGCTCTCCTGATAGTCCCGACTGGCTCTGCTATTATCACCACCGTTTTCACGCTCGGGCAAAGAAATGTGTGGTGCCGTGTTCTTGGAAAAAAGCTCAACAGGAAAACTAGGCAAGGTGCAGACAACGGCGGAGCTCTGCGCTATAACACCCGGACAGCGCCTTAAAATTAAAGTCAGTAACAGTGGACTAAATTTTTTAGTGGACACCGGCGCAAATGTGTCAGTTTTACCAGTGAATAGAAAGTGCAGTGCTAACCAGTGTAGTGAATATAAACTCTTCGCAGCCAACGGATCAGAGATAAAAACGTATGGACAAAGGTCATTAGTTTTAAACTTTAAGTTTCTTACCGGTGGGATTTCGTGATCGCCGACGTGAAGCAGCCAATATTAGGCGCAGATTTTTTAAGTCAAAATAAGCTTCTCGTTGACGTCGGGTCACGAAAACTTATCGATCAGGTAACCGATCTAAATGTTATCGCAAAAGTAACAACAATGTGTGAACCTTCTGTACTGTCAGTTAGCATTAACCATCCTTATCACGAGTTACTATCAAAATTTCCGTGCATCACCAAACCGATGTCATTTCAAGAATCCCCGCCTAGTCCGGTACAGCATTGTATTGAAACCACAGGACCCCCTGTTATTGCTAAAGCACGGCCACTTCCACCGGCTCGTTATAAACTTGTTAAAGCTGAGTTCCAGAAAATGCAAGAACTCGGTATTTGTCGGCCCTCAAAAAGCGCTTGGGCAAGTCCCCTACATGTAGTTCATAAGAAAAATGGTGACATCAGACCGTGTGGAGATTATCGCCGACTGAACGCCATTACAAAGCCCGACAGATACCCAATTCCGCGCTTACAAGATTTCACGTAAACCCTAGCGAACAAGACAATATTTTCGAAAATCGATATTAATCGTGCGTACCATGTTATTGAAACAGCACCCAAAGACGTCGAAAAAACCGCGATCATAACGCCTTTCGGTCTTTTTGAATTCACAAGAATGACTTTTGGTTTACGCAACGCGGCACAGTTTTCAGAGATTTATGGATACAGTTTTCAGAGGTCTAGATTTTGTATTTAATTATATTGACGACGCCATAATACTCGTAAGTAGTGAGAATGAAAGTCAACACATTGAACATTTGTCAATAGTATTTCAAAGATTACAAGATTATAGTACTTATCACGATCAATTTGTCTAAATGCGTATTCGGGCAAAGTTCATTAGAATATCTAGATTACCATGTGTCAGCAGAAGGCATTCGTCCGGCAGAGCAGAAGGTCAAGGCCATCATCGAGTACCCAAAACCAGAGACGGTCGAGCAACTACGCCGTTTCACAGGTATGATTAATTTCTATCGCGCCCATTTGCCCAATGCAGCGTCATATCAGTCTTTGTTAACGTATTTATAGGAAGCGCCAAAAAGAAGGATAAAACTAAAATCCAGTGGTCAAACGAAGCGAGAGATATATGTCTGTAAAATATTTCCGTAAATTATTCGAAGGACGTCAGATCACAGTGTAGGTCAGGTGGGCTACAGTGAGCCAATGATACACAGAGAATCGGTATTATTATATTCAAAACTAGTAGTTACCGGATCATGGAACCGACACGTAGCAACGTGTTTCGTTACGTCTCCCTCACTCCCCAGTTGAGGGCGAGCGCCCGTTGTAAGCGGTCGTGTGGTGCGACGATTTGTGTTTTCCCGCGCGAAAAGTAAAAAATAGGTACGTTTTGCTTTTCTTCTTCAAAGTCGTGTTATCTGAGCTTTTCGTACCGAATTTTATATACATGTAAAGTCACTATCTAGCAATAATATGGTCATTATGTTTTAAACATATTCCTTGATCAATTGCCTTTTTTCAACATCAAATGTCAAATAACGTACGTGGTACACAGTGAACCGTGGTTCAGTATGTACCGCTTGATGGTTCATTGTGTACCAAAGTTCAACATCAACTTAGTTAAATAGATACAACTTTTTGGCTTATTCCACTTTTCCCCGTTGGATGATCCCCATTGATGGGGATTAGTGAACTTTTTGTTCACTATTCCCCGTTGACCCAAAATTTTTATTTAATGGGGATAATTGAACTAAAAAGTTCAATAATCCCCATTAGGTAGGCACGTTAAAAAAATAAAATATATGAATCATGTTACATTTATTAATTAAAAATATAACTTTCTTATACCTAATAAAGTCACAGATTGTTACAATCATTAATTTAAAATTGTAGCATGAAAATATTTCTTTCTTATACCTTGTAAAATCAAAGATTACAATCACTTAAGTTTTTCTAATTAGGTACGTTAAATAAAAACAATATAAAAATAAAATATATGGGTCATGTACTTTTATTTTTATAAGGTAAGAACAAAATTTTAAATTACCTACATACCTACTTTACGATTTTATTAGAACGAAAAACAGATTGTTGCCCCAACGAAATTGTTCTAACGATGTTTGGGAATAAGACCTTATATCTATCTATCTAATAAGATACACAATACTGTAAAAGATGCTCATTTTCTAGAGGCGCGCGCGCAAGGCGGTGGCGGAGCGGGGTGCGAGTTAGCTCGTATGTGATTGGTCGACCCATCTTTTGTTTTTGTTTCGTAGTCGTTAAGGGTTAGTAGTGTGTAGTGTAGTTCAAGCGTGCAGTTCTTATCAGTTCGCAGTTATTAGTTTAATATAGGAATAAATAAAGGAAATGGCTGGTAGTTCAACTGACGTTTGTTTAGAGTACGTTAAAAAAGGTAAAGCTACCATACTTCTCCGGGCCGGACATCAATACAGTAAAAAATGCAAATATAAAAATGGTGGAGTTTTGTGGGAGTGTACCACAAGAAAACAAAGTAAATGTGCCGGATCCATCACTGTCATGGTAAGTTACTTATTATATTTTGTGATTAATAATGACAATAATAACTCAGGTTATGTGTGTTATCAATATCACGTTTATCAATATCAAAATTTAAAAATCAACGTTAAAGTTTAAACACTGTTTCTGTCATGGCGGCACGTGTGACGTCATTCTTTTGTCAAACAAGTCTATTACACCTAGTGTAAAAGAGTGTAGCTGAAGTGAATTGTATATATTTAATTATTATTACATATTTTAGTTAAGCATAAAGTGAAATATGTTTTGTTGAACTATTCTGATAGGATAACAACAATTTGTTATAAGTTTTAAAGGTTGTTAAATAGCCTATTTAATTTTGTATTCTATGTAAGTGCAATATTGTTTACTTAAAAAATAATGTAAAGTAATTAATTATTATTACTTAATTTTACAGGACAATCAAGTTGTAGCTGAGAAACGACACAATGTCTGTGAACCTGATTTTGCGCGGAATGAAGTTACCTTGAGGTTATTCAAACTAAAAACTACACTTGCGGATCCAGAAGCACCTGCTATTCCCACTGCTTACAACGCGGCTGTGAGCTCACTAAAAGATACCGGAATTGACCAAATAAAAGAATTCCCTGCCCTGAAGTCTATCAAAACAACATTATATAAACACAGAAATGCAGCATTTGAAGTAAGTAAAATTGAGTTCAAAAATGTTGAAGAAGTTAAAGTACCTCCAGCTCATCAGGAATTTATTTTAGCAGACTACAATGACAGTGGTATCCGTGTAATAGCTTTTTGCTCTGAATTTGCCCGACATCAAATGAAAAATTTGAAGATGTTCTTGGGTGATGGAACGTTTTGGATCTGTCCATCTCCCTTTTACCAACTCTACACCATTCATGGGGATTTGGGCAGTACAGAAAAACACATAAACATTGTGCCACTTGTTTATGCCCTCATGAGCCATAAAAATCAACAAACATATGAAATTTTATTTAGTATGCTAAAATCTGCATTACCTGATTGGAATCCAGAAATATTTAAATGTGACTATGAAGTGGCTCCGATGAACGCAATGCGAAATGTTTTTGTAAATATATCTATTAGCGGCTGTTATTTCCATTTCACCCAGGCAATATGGAAGAAAGGAAAACAACTCAAACTAACAAAAGATAAATTAACCAGAAGACAAGTTGCACTTAGCACTGCTTTGGCTTTGTTACCATCAGATAAAATCATTGCGGGTTGGTTTTATGTTGCCTCTCAAAGCCCTGATGATGATAATAGCAAGGAGTTTAGAAATTACATGCTCAGACAATGGCTACAAGATGATTTTATTAAAACGTGGTGTGTATTTGGACAGACTCATCGCACTACGAATTTAGTCGAAGCATGGAATAATAAAATAAAAAAGCGTGTGAAAATAAAGAAACCCAACATTATGAAGCTCCTCACAGCGTTGGCTGAAGATGCATCGTATTACGAAGTTCTTGCATTGGGGGTTTCTGAAAATAAAGGTATAGCGGAAAAAACAAAAAAAAGCATCAATCGCGATAATTATATACAGGAGGTCCAAATGGAACTCATTAATAATGAAATTACGATTGGGCACTGTTTAGAAAAACTTAAGTGAGTGTAATCTTTGATTTTACAAGGTATAAGAAAGAAATATTTTCATGCTACAATTTTAAATTAATGATTGTAACAATCTGTGACTTTATTAGGTATAAGAAAGTTATATTTTTTATTTTAAATTAATAATTGTACAATCTGTGATTTTACTAGGTATAAGAAAGTTATATTTTTTATTTTAAATTAATAATTGTACAATCTGTGATTTTACTAGGTATAAGAAAGTTATATTTTTTATTTTAAATTAATAATTGTACAATCTGTGATTTTATTAGGTATAAGAAAGTTATATTTTTTATTTTAAATTAATAATTGTACAATCTATGATTTTATTAGGTAAAAGAAAGTTATATTTTTAATTAATAAATGTAACATGATTCATATATTTTATTTTTTTAACGTACCTACCTAATGGGGATTATTGAACTTTTTAGTTCAATTATCCCCATTAAATAAAAATTTTGGGTCAACGGGGAATAGTGAACAAAAAGTTCACTAATCCCCATCAATGGGGATCATCCAACGGGGAAAAGTGGAATAAGCCAACTTTTTTTGCTTCAGGATGGGTCGAACTAAGGCAGTGAAAAAAAAAGATTGGGGGGCATAGCAAGGATGATATGGTGCAAGCACTTCAGCTTATAAAAGATGGTGCAAGCATACGCAGGGCCGCTAAAGAGTGTCACGCACGTACGCTACGGAGGTACGCTAAAAAATCCAGTCGGATGAAAACACTAACTTAGTTCCTAATTACGAAGTCAATGCAGTATTTTCCCAGGACCAGGAACTAGTGTTAAAAGATTACATTAAACAATGCGCCATAATGTTTTATGGACTCGGGGCAAAAGAAGTTCGTCAAGTGGCATACCAAATGGCAAAAACCAACAAAATTAAAACACCAATATCTTGGGAAGCAAATGGAATAGCTGGAAAAGACTGGTTGTGATCGTTTAGAACACGCCATCAAGATCTTAGCCTTAAAAAACCTGAGCCATGTAGCTTAGCTCGAGCCACAGCCTTTAATAGGGACAATGTTGAAAATTTTTTTTCAAATTTAAAAGAAGTAATGCAGCGACATCATAGCTTCGGTAATGGGATGCGAGTATATAACTTGGATGAGACATCAACAACCACTGTCCAGAAGCCACAAAAAGTGCTAGCACCAAAAGGGTTTAACGTGTGTAAAATTACCAGTGGTGAACGAGGCGTTTTGATTACGACTTGTGCCATTATATCCGCATCTGGACAAGCTTTGCCTCCTGCAATGTGTTTCCTCGTAAAAATTTCAAAACCCATATGCTGCATGGTGCTCCGCCGGGTACTCTGGGCTTAGCCGCACCTTCGGGATGGATGAATGCAGACCTCTTCGTTGATGTGATGAAACATTTTGTGAAGCACACTTCATCCTCAAAAGACAACCCATCACTTCTAATATTAGATAACCACGAAAGCCATTTATCAATACAAGCTCTGGATCTGGCTAAAAACTCAGGTGTTACCGTGCTTACTTTACCTCCACACACAACTGCAAAACTCCAGCCATTAGATGTTGGATTAAATGCACCATTTAAATCTTTCTACAACGCAGCTGTTGATTCGTGGCTGCTTCGTAACCCAGGCCAAATGCTGACAATATATCACGTAGCTGAATGTGTTGGACAAGCTTATTTAAAAGCAATGACGCCTATAAATATCACAAATGCTTTTAGAAAATGTGGGATCCATCCATTCGATGACTCGATCTTCACAGATGTAGATTTTTTGCCAAGTTCTGTCACAGATAGACCTGATCCAGAATTAACGATTTCTGAACCAACTGAAGCACAAGTTTCTCGTGCCTGTGCCTCACCATCACTCTTAGAAATGACTCAGGATAATTCAGAAATTATATCATCCCTTTTTGATGCTCAGGAAAAAACACCAAACCACGATGTTAATTGCTCAGTCATAGACACTGCTCCACAGAAACCTTTATATGTCCCATCGATTGCTACAAGTGACATCGCTGCTCAACCACAAAAATATAATAATCAACTGGATATACCGTCGACTTCAAGAGGACATAGAACTTTCATATCGCCAAGTATGTTTAGGCCACCAATCAAAGCTGGACCACGTAAAATCAGGAAACGCAGAAAGCTAGGAAAAAGCATGATCGCTACTGATACTCCTGAAAAGAATGAAATAGAAAACAAGAAAAAGACATGCACTAAAAACGTGAAAAAAAGAGATATTTTTAAAGAGAAAAAACAACTTCAATCGATTGCGATAGTACTAGTACGACCGATGAAGAGATTTTCGTAGCTAGTGGGTCCTCTTCGGGAGGAGAAGATTTTATTAGTGATGAAGAAGAAGGAGAAATAATTTTAACTGAAAATTTCTTGCCTTTACCTCGGGAGCCAAAAGTAGGAAATTATGTAATAATTTTACTTGAAACAGAGAAGAAAAATAAATTATTTTATATTGCTAGGATTATAGAAGAACCTGATGAAAATGACTGTGATTATTATGTGTCGTTTTTTAAATTAAAAAGTAAAGTGTATCATAAGTTTTCCGAGCCTCTTGAACCAGATTGTGCAGGAGTCCGGAAAACTGATATCAAATATATTTTGCCTAAACCAAAAGTGGATGGAAGCAGTCGTCGCCAAGCGACGTTTAAATTCCCCGTCAATATTTCACTTCTGAAGTTCACATATTAGGCTTTTTTTTAAATAATTATTAGGATTTTTTTTTTATTGAGGCTGTAAACGCAACTTTGAGACTGATTTTATAGGATAGATAATAAGTTGTTAACATAGATCTCAATTAATAAAAACCGCATTGAGGGTGCAGTTCCATTGAGGCGGAGCGGAGCAGAGCGGAGAAGAGCTGTGCCGCGATTCACCAATCACATGGCTTGAAATCCACATCTCTTCTCCACTCCACTTCAAAGGAAACAGCATTGGCAGAGAGGAGCGGAATTCTTTAAAATATCGGGAATACAGGCTAGATTAGACTAGCGCCGAGAGAGGAGCGACGCGGAGCGGAGAGGGCGGGGCGGGGCGGGGCAGTGCGGAGCGGGGCGGCTCACTCACGCGCATATTTATTCATTTTAGTTAGCGTCTTGACGTCATCAACAGTGCACGAGATTATAGAAAAAAATGGATGAAAAAGGCGAATGGCAGGCTTGTATGGGCCCTTCGTACCGCTAATAAAATATCGTGTTTTGGAATATTTTTTATTTTAATTGGTAGTTAATATGATAGACAAGCTCTGTTTAAATTCTTAGATTTTTAGAACTTGGGACGTTAAAGTTATAGACAGATTTATTTTTTAAGGTTATGTACCTACCTACCTACAAGTGTACTAATGTAGATTGATAAAAATAGGTACATAGATATTGTTTCGATGATTAGGTACTTAAATGTTCTAAATATTGTCGCTACCTTTTTGTGTCTTACTTACCATTATGTGGTGTTTTTTTTTTGAAGTGAAAAATCATCTAATGACGTGCGGCGTGTCAGACTTTTAGTAGGTAACCGAATGAAACCCAACTGTGTCCTTTAGTCGCCCTTTGCGTTCTATGACCACGATTTTCCTTTCGAAAAGTCGACGAATCGGGCTCGGCCTTACTGGACGTCCGGACGGCGAGCTAACCATTGCTCATCGTTCGTAAGCCCACGCCTACGGTGGCTAAAGATTGCCCTGCGACTCCCGAAACCTGCGTCTCCTATCACGGTGGCTGGGGCGTGAGGATGTCCGTTCCCTCACGGTTGCGGCCATCTCCACTACCATTACCACTTCGCACGTAGAGGCGACCGCATCCCACTTCTCGCTCCTGACCATGGCCTGAAACAGGGCCCGGTGCGAGAGGGTGCCGCCGCCGATCGCCTCCACGATGACACGGCACCATTAACACAGTATAGATATGGAACAGTACGGAAACTACCTACAAATGTTCGAAACGGTTCACTCACACAAACATACGCATCGACGAGATTCCTAAGCGGCATTCGCTACTGACAGGACCGCGAGAAAGGCTTAGGAGTCTCGTCGATGCGTATGTTTGTGTGAGTGTGCCGTTTCGACTATTTGTAGGTAGTTTCCGTACTGTTCCATATATCTATACTGTGCCATTAAGTAGGTAGATTGAGAAGAGGATTATATCTACTCAGTGGGGTGCATCCGATTATACCTTTGTCCAGCAGCGGTCTTCAATAGTTTATAATCATGAAGTGTTAGGTAATATAGTATTGAGTGTAGGTAAATAAAACAACTTTGTTTCTGCAAGTATATTTATTTTATTGTGCTTAGAATTATTTTATTTTTGGTTTCATAATCTTGCAATCCGTCTTTAAACTATAAGCAAATGTGATGAAATATTTTATTGCTTTCAGAGCAATTTCCTCCTGTGGGACAATCTTTATGATGAATTATGTACAGCTGTATGTTTCCAAAATATGCCTCCTTTATATATCCTATAATTATTCTTAATATAACTTCATTTAAGAAGAGGCCAGATCAGAAAACAATCTCTCCCTTAGGGTAAAACCGGGATAGATGCCGCGCTGGGATAGATGCCTCGTTTCTAAAAACTCAACTACCAGAGAACGAAACAGCAAATTCGTTGTTTACATACGCGCCACATGCACCCCCCACCTCAGTGACGCGCGAGTTGTTGTGCTAGACGGACGTTTCTCGCTTGTGTGTCGAATTACATTCGCAGCGGACGCGACGAACGCTTCAAAATTTCAAACGTAAGTATTCACTATTCCATATCTTTATAAACAGTTAAATGATTACATTTTATTTGAATGGTTTTAATACATTGGTTCTTTAAGAATACATTTAAGAGTCAATCACTGATGTTTGCATTTATTTTATATAAAAAATAATGAGAGGCATCTATCCCTAGTGAAAAGGATAGTTGGCCCGAGTTTACAAGGGATAGTTGACTTTAGGGGCATCTATCCCTCTATACTGCAAGAGCCTTATCAAAGTATTTAAAAGTCATAGTCGTGAATATTTTGGTATTTCCTAATAGTAGAATATTAAAAAAACACCAAAAAAAAATGTATCCAACTTTAATTTCATAATTCGAATGTAAAGAAATGAGTGTAGATACTGTGTTTTATTTATACTTACTTTGCTTATTGTAGGTGAGCCATGCCAAGGAAATACAAAAGAAAGGAGGGCGTACGAGCTCGAGTAGTTTCTTGGACAACAGAGCAGTTACAGTCAGCTTTTCATGAATTGGATAAAAAAGAATTGGGGATCAATGATCAATGAATTTGGGATTCCATCCAGAACATTGCGAAGGCGTTACGCTATTAAAAACCAAACTAAGTTGACTTTGGGAAAACATCCTGTCCTGGGTTTTGAACACGAAAAAAGGTTGGTAGCGCACATTTTGAAGCTTAGCGACGCGGGATTTCCCCCAGATAGACGATCTATACGTACGTTAGCATACCAATTTGCCGAAAAGCTACAGATTCAACACAATTTTGATAATGAAAACCAGATAGCTGGGAATGAATGGTTCAAAAGTTTTATTGAGCGAAATCCAGAGTTGTCTATTAGGCAAGCAGAAGGTTTATCTGTCGCTAGGGCTAAAGGTCTTAGCAGAGAAGAAGTGAATAATTTTCATGAACTTCTGACAAAAGTCCTGGCCGATAATGATCTCTTGGATAAGCCTGAAAGGATTTATAATATGGACGAATCAGGAGTTCAGCTTAACAATAAGCCTGGCAAAGTTGTTGCAAAGAAAGGTGCAAAAGTAGTAAATTCAGTTACATCTGCGGAGAAAGGTGAAACAATGACTATCGTAGCCTGTTGCAATGCCATTGGTAATTTTCTCCCACCAGTAGTAATAATTAAAGGTGTAAATAAGAAACCAGAATTCGAGAACGGTCTACCACTGGGCTCAAAAGTGTACATGAACAAAAAGTCGGCATACATAAATACCGATCTTTTCTATAAGTGGCTTACGGAACACTTCATAGCTTTGAAACCGCAAGGTAAGGTTCTGCTTATTTTAGACGGGCACTCATCTCATTCATCCGCACCAGACATGCTGCAAGTTGCTTCTGATAACGATATTATTTTGTTATGTTTACCCAGCCACACTACCTCAGCTTTACAACCATTAGACGTAGCGGTGTTTGGGCCATTTAAAACATACTTTAATCATGAGACTAATCAGTTTATGCGCGCAAATCCAAATAAAAAGATAAGCCGTTATAATGCTGGAACCCTTATACGCAACGCATGGATACGCGCTACTACACCTGCAAATGCTCTTGCTGGCTTTCGAAGAAGTGGGATTTATCCACTAAATCCTAATGCTTTGCCCGATTCTGTTTTCACTATATCTGATATTGCACATCGCAGTGACAATGATCCTGATCAACCCTGTGTGCTACATCAAACTACAACAGCGCTTCTTCAAACATCTTCTTTAAACGAAAATGCAGAACCTTGTGAGCATGTTGAAGTTGAACACAGAACACAAACAACTATACCTCCGATTTCTTCAATTGATTGTCCAACTACATTTGAAAACGAATATTTGTATGTCGCAGACCTGAACATAACACCACCCAATATGCCATCAACTTCATTCAACCGAAACTCACCTAGCCTTTTGATCGACCCTCAGATTTTAGAAGATACGATTATTGATATTGTTGATATAGGTGATGATTCACTAATACGGATTCTAAATAACGAAGAAAAAGAAACACCTTCTAAATTTTTAGTCGAAGCATCACCAATACCACAAATTCCTCTGACTTTAGCAAGGAGAGCTAAACAATCGGCAGATATTCTCAATTCTAGAGAAAAAATAAAAGAAAAAAGGGATATTGCTGACAGGAAAAAGAAACAAATAGAATCTAAGATAAACAAGACTGAAGCTACCAAAAAAAGACGAGCAATAAAAAAAGCAAATAAAAAAGCCAAAGAACAAATACAAAAAAATAAAAATAAGAAAGGAAAACCAAAGAAAAACTATGACTCAAGTGAAGAAACAGATGGTGACGTGACTGATTGCAGTCATAAAGAAAATGATTATTATTTAAAAGTAAACAAGGATCGTGGATTACGTAAAAGACTAGCTATTTATAGCTCAAACAGTGAAAATGAAGATCACCTCTCACCTAATGCCGAAAAAGGTAAAAAAACCATAGGACTACCCGTGAAAAAAACTAAAAAAAAAAAATTAGAAGAGACTAATGCTATAGATGAAAATGTTTGCGTAGAATGCTTCGATACCTATAATAACACGAAGTCTAAATCTGATTGGATCCAGTGTATTATGTGTCAGAAGTGGCTGCACGAAACATGCACACTTTTTAAGAACTATTGCTCAAGATGTGGAAAACTTAAAATGTCCGGTTCCACTTAATGAAGGATAGTTCCTTACGAATATGTTGATTTTTTTGAATGTTTAAATAATTACTAAGGTTAAACGAAATTATTAATTTTTATTTTGTTAGAGATTCATATGAATGTTGATTTTTTTTTAATGTTAAATAATTATTTCTACGTTAAAACGGGAATGTTTCGTTTGAGATGATTCTATATGATAGTTTTAATATGTTATCGCTTAAACAGTTTTTTTGTATTTTTTGTTAAAGACATGCATAAATATAATTATGGTTAAGCATTTTATATTACCTACACATGAAGATAATAAATAAATATTACATTGTGATTACGTATTCTTGTTGATTATTTAAAAAGGCATCTAGCCCGCATCACAGGCATCTATCCTCCTAAGTGATTTCATAGTGGGGCATCTATCCATATAGGTAGGCACCTATCCCCAAAAAATGTGTTTCGCAAGAATTACATTTTTGCAAAACCAGTAATGGTTAGGTAAATAAATACAGTTTCTAAAGCTTTATGAATGATTAAACTAACTATATTACAGGGTCAATCTAAGCAAATATGTTTGGTATTCAAATAATGAAACAGTTTCGAAAAGTGGGGCATCTATCCCGGTTTTACCCTATGGCAAGCATAGTTTAGATATGAATAATGCTTATCATACGCAAGCAGCGCCCCACTGTTCTCAAACCTACAATGTAGTTACAACAATAACTTTAGATTGCAATATACTAGGGTCTTTCTCATGGTTCTTTTGGAACAGGTAAGCTCAAATCTTGAGATGGGTCTCGGCATACTCCACAAACTTCATTTGTGGATGAGATCTGTAAATAATTCATTTCGTTAGATAACCACAGATATATCAAAACAGAATTGATAAAATACAAATTAAACACAATATATTCAATGAACATAATATGTTGTGCCCAATATGTAGGCACCAACATAAACAAAACACAAACAAAATGATATAATTTAAATAACCGTTTGTATGTTATGGGTACCTACATACAAATAGCCGTGTTTGTTAGTTTTTTGAAATGTTTAAGATTAGTTTGAGCAGACATACACATTTTAGTGTGGTTTAAATGGAAACTAGTTTTCAACATGTAAAACTTATCATGAGTTCGTCACTAGCTCCATTCATATGCAGAATATTATTCGTACACTACTTACATTTCTCGAATATGTCCTCAGTCGAATAGTATTGAAGAGATCTTCAGTCTCATTATATAAAGTGTCTTCATATTCGGGATAAGCGAACGTTGCAATTACCACATTTTAAACTCGTCTCTTTAATTATAGCACAAACACACATACGGCAAAGTTAATAAAGCGTTTTCAACTCAACGTAACAGCCCGATAATTCTCTAAATTGCACAGATGCAGTCACAATTAATTTAAAACAACAACAAACTGATTGAAGTTTACTACCTGTCAAGCCATACTCTTTGTGTCAAGCTGTCAAAAAATAATTGCCATATAAACAAAAAAATATTGTTGATGAAAAACATTTCTATAATTAAATCCAGAAATATCTTGATTTTATGCAATATATGCATTCTTAGGTATAACATATAATTGTTTAATAATATTTCATGTTATATGTATTTCTAAATAATTAATTATCATTTCGATATTTGTGTTATTTTACAATGGCAACTTCTAAAAACATAACCGCGTTTCGTTTACGATTTTATTACGTTTTGTTAATCAAATCTTTTTATTGATATAACTAACTAACCCGGAGTTTTAAAAATAGTATATTTACATGAAAATAAATGGCTTAGTTACCTTATTAAGTGGTACAATTTCTATAACAAAGCATCAAAAAAAGTATGCGGTACGAATTCTGCCGTTCACCTTTATTGAATGTGTTAAGAAATTTCCATGTTTGTGGGATACAAAATTATCTACCTACAAATGCAATGAAACGAAGGATGCGGCGTGGGAGATTATAGTAAATGAAACGAATATAGAGGATGGTAAGTAATTTATATTTAATTTATACACTATTAATTCAGTCTTCGCAAAATACGGTCTTCCTGCCAGGGGACTTTCCCTTCATTAATAAAATAAGACCGAAATATGTCCCGGATCCGATAGATACAGTCAGAACTTGCATTGTTTGTTAATATCAACGAATCAGTACTATTCATAGATAATACTAATGAGTCATTTGTTGGTGGATCTGAATTGTTTTGATCTAAATAGTCAGGATTATTTTCAATTAAATAATTATGCAAAACGCATGTTGCTTTTACTACTTTATCAACAGTAGCGACTTGACATTCAAAGTCTTTGTGATACACGTACCATTTTCTCTTCAACACACCGAATGTTGCCTCTATAATACGTCGAGCCCTCGACAGTCTATTATTAAATATTCGTCTGCTTGGATCTAATTGATCTCTGGGATATGGACGCAATAAATTGTAAGACAAAGGAAATACGAATGGTACTGGCTCTCCACCTTGAGTAAGGGGTTTAGGCTGTGGTAACGTGGCAAGTTTAAAGCACTGCTTTGTAGTCGCCTTCCAAATTCACTCTCAGCAAAAATTCTTCCGTCGCAGTATCTTCCCATCGATCCTATATCTGCCATAATTATTTTTCTTCTAGCATCAGCCACACACATTAATATAATCGAAAATCTATGTTTATAATTAAAAAAAGATGATCCTGATTTATTTGGTGCAGTTATGTAAACGTGCTTGCCGTCTATGGCACCAACGCAATTCTTAAATTGCCACAAGTCTTCGAATTCTTTGGCTATTCGATACCAATCATTTTGAGTAGGTACTGGCATATATAAAGGCTGCAAGACGTCCCAAATGCAATCACAAACTTCTTGAATGAGTTTCGTCAAAGTAGATCTTCCAACTCTAAAATTTTCTGCAAGTGTCGAATACTTACTACCCGTTGCCAAATACCTGTAAAATAAGTAACTATAAATAAAGTATTAATATTACCGTTAATTATTTTTGCAGTTAAAACAGCTAAAGCTAAGTGGAAGAAGTTGCGCGACAATCATCGCGATGCCTTAAAAAGACAAAATCATACTAGAAGTGGTCAGGCGGCGAAACAAACAAGAGAATGGAAATATCAAAAACTGATGGAGTTTTTACTGCCACACATGCATAATAGAGTTTGCGCTACAAATTTTAAAAAAGATTCAGAACTTTTGAGGAGCCCAAATCATGACGATAATGCAATAAGCTCGGCACCAAACGATTCAATATCCGATTTAGAACAGTTTGATTTAGACAATATTGTTACATCAGATGTGTCAAACATCGGCGTTGGCAGTTCTTCACTAGCTACCCAGTCTTCGGTTACATTGTGTCCTGATTCATCAAGAAGCAATAAAAGAAAATCTGATGAAATCTCCGAATTCCTAAGACCACATCAAGCTAATCACCAGCGAATGGAGAAAGAACGAGCTGAGTTAAAAAAAATATTATGGCCCCAATAGCTTTGACGACATAGATAATTTTTTTCTCACGATAGCAAAAAGTATAAAAAAACTTCCAAGCTATTTACAATTACAAGTTAAAAGAAAAGCAATGAATGCTCTATTAGAAGCTGAGGACGTAAATGAACAAAGTTCATGGAATGCTCCCCATTATGGGTATTCTACACCTCGAACAGAAACATACACTACCCAAAATTATGAAAACAATCTGCAAATGCAATCACCACAAAACTCTAGTGAACCTTTTCCACCTGGAACTAATAATCAAAATGTTAATGAAAATAATAACGAACATGTTTAGTTATGTTGATTTCTAATTATATTTATTGATTAGCAGAGTGTCTTGCAAATTCTGTTTTTATTATGAATAATTGTTAACTGTTTAAATCTTAATGTAGGTAAAACTGTAATGTAGCTACAACTCTTTAAATTTGTTGATTTTAATTAGGGTGCGTTCAAACTACACGCGCACGCCCCACGCTCTCCACGCGCGTCTGAACGCGCCCTTATATTTTTCATTAGACTGTGTTCCAAAGACTGTTTTGATTATGAATACTCAGTTGTTTGAATAAATGATTATAAATGAATAACTATCTGAATAAAAGATTATTGAATCAAATTGTGTACTTACTTCAAACACAACACAAGCCTTTCTTCACTTGATATCGATCTCCTGCAGTTGGTATCTTTCTTCTGTAAGTGTGGTTTGAGCAAACAGTGTAGGTCATGGAAAGTTTTTCTTGATACTCTATAGGAGTTTTCGAATATTTCGTCATCACAGGTTTGAAAGAAAGTTGCAAATTCGCCATGTATAGAATGATATTTTAGATGTTCTCGAATCCAAAATCTATGTTTTCTTTTTGAATTCAAGTAATTTGCGGCAACCAATGCTAATTTCTCTTCTTCCAACTCTTCCTCCTCCAGTAGAGAAAGGTACAAAAGAGCTGCTTTATTTTTTTTTACCGACAACATGACGTGTGATCTGACTGAGAGAACGCGTGTCACTGGGCACTCACGCACCAGGCGATGCGAATAGGCAAAGCAGCTCCGTTCCACTTCAGTGGAAACACATACCTCTTTTCACAGCTCAGCCCCGCTCCGCACAGCTCCACTCCGCCTCAGTGGAACCGCAGTCTCATTGTATTTTTTTAGAATATTATATTTTATGTTACTGTTCTACAGAAATTTAAAGGTAAATACATGTGCTGTGTATGTTATCCTGATTAAGTTATAATTCTATTTTTTGTTTTTTCTTGACATTCTAAGCAATTAATCTTCTTGAATGAATGAAAAAACTTTGTTTTAATGACGCATTTTTCATTGATGACCGATTTACCCGAATTAATCCAGTTAAAATATAACTTATCTTCGTTTCATTCTGATATGGTTCACTGTGTCCAACGGTGGTTCACTGTGAACTTCATCATGGACTGGTGTGTACCAAAGAGTGTGCACAGTGAACCAATACCCATTTTTTTTTTAAAAACACTTTGTAATGTCTAACCTATCAGTTTTTGAGCTTAATTTTGTAAAGAAACCTTAAGTCTATTAGGCAGTAAATGGTATGTATGAAAAAAGAAAACGAAAACTTTTAATTTGAGTACATGACACAACTTTGAATTTTTTGTGGTTCACTGTTGCCCACCTGACCCTATACTGATCACAAACCTTTGTCATTCTCATTCTCAAAGTTAGGTAAAGAATCAAATAAAACACCCCGTAGAATCAGGCAATTACTCTACATCAGTGAATTTACTACAAATATTTGTCACATAAGCGGACACGAAAATGTAGTCGCAGACAGTTTATCACGCGTAGAAACAATCTATTGTCCCACAGTGCTCGATTACGACAAAATTGCTGAAGCGCAAGAAAGCGATGACTACGTGACGCAAATGAATAATAACACGTGTGTAGTTTTGAAGAAACTACAGATACCTATGTGTAATAAAACAATTTATTGCGACATATCTACCAAAAAAGTTAGACCGTATATTCCATTAGAATTTAGACGTATCGCTTTCGATAGCATCCATAATTTAAGTCATCCAGGCGTAAGCGCAACTCGTAAATTAGTATCCAGTAAATTCTTTTGGCCAAATATGAACATTGACATTAATAAATGGTCTAAATCATGTCTAAAGGTAGCCTTTCGAACTGAGCGTCTATGGCGTCATTGGCGCCGCGGCTGCGACGCCGCGACAGTGCGACAGATAGATGTTCTATGCAAATGTATGAAATTCTAGGGAACGTCATTCGAGCGCAGCGTCACTGTCGCGGCGTCAGTGACGTCACAGTGCCGCTGTGACCGCGTTGACAGATGCCCGCGTCTGTGACTCGGCCGCGCTTGCAGTGTCGCTGTATTTTGAGGTTACTTTTTACTTGTTCTTACAAAAATGGCATCAGTTGAGAATTTTAACGCAGAAGAAGATGAAATATTAATTACATTGGTGTCTCAGCACCCATTGCTTTATGATTTAAGTGTGGAAGATTATAGGAATACTAGAAAGAAAGACAAAACGTGGTCTGAAATTGAGGTAAAATTAAATAAAAGTGGTAAGTTCTTTTATTAATCAGTTTCATTATATTTTTATTTAACAATAGTTGTTTTGCCAGGATACTTGACCGATTTGGGAGTTAAAGAATAGTTTTAATTCATTTCTGACGTTAATACAATCGTGTACGGTACTTGTGGTAGGTGCCAAATCAATCATGTTTTCGCTGGGATTTTGGTTTTCATCGCGAATGTAGTACGGCCTGTTATTAATTTCCAAATAACCATCGCGTAACAAATTGTGGAAACAAAACGCCACTAATATCAAGTCTGTGCAAGTATCCGGTGCAATCGCTATGGGTGTATAAAATACTCTGAACACTTGGCTCAGGAGCCCGAATGCGTTTTCCGTCACGCGACGAGCGCGACACAATCTATAGTTAAAAACCTCCTTTTGGCGATCAAGTCTGGATTTTCTGGAATAAGGTTTCATCATGTTCTTGTCTAAAGGAAATGCCTCATCTCCTATCAAAAAATGAGGCAAATTGTTGTGGGTTCCCGGCAAAACCTTAGATTCCGGAATGTTGAAATCGTTTCTTGCAATCTTTTTTCCAATTATCGACTTCCTAAATATGTTGCTGTCGCCTTCTTTTCCATATGAACCAGCGTCAACAGCTACAAACTTGTAATCGGCGTCAACCAAGGCCAGCATCACAATAGAAAAATAGTCTTTATAATTAAAAAAAGGGAACCACTATGCTGTGGTGCTTTTATACGCACATGTTTACTATCTATGCTAGATACACAGTTTGGCATATTCCATTTCTCCCACATCACTTTTTCAATTCGTTTGAAATCCTGTGTTGTTAAAGGTGGCATTGCGATTGGCATTAATTTTTGCCTAAGTAGCCTCAGAACTTTTCGTATGATAGTTGAAATATAAGAATCTGATATCCGATAGGCAAATGATAGGGATTTATATGTCTCTCCTGTCGCAATGAATCTGGAAAAGAAAAATAATACATTAAATTTACTTGCAAGTGACAGCTGCAAAAAGCACTGGAAAAACCTAAAGGACACATATTTGCGTCAGAAACGCAAAAGCAAGAGTGGGACTGGGTCTGCAGCACCTAAAAATCCAAGATCTAAGTTTAACGCTTATGTTAAGTTGTTTTCCTTTTTGGATTCGATACCAATCGAACGATCGACTATTAGCAACGTTGACCCCTATGACATCACTACACAAGAGTCTCAAAGTAGTCAAACGTCGACCCAAAATAGATACCCTTTAGAAACGGAAACGAACTTAACCGATGATTCGTCACAATCCCTACTTAATGTTTCACGAACCTCTTCACCAGCCTCGTCGTCGTCTTTTCCAAAGTGTAACAAAACACGTACAAAGAAAGATGATATTTTAATGTACCTGCAGAAAAGAGAAGTGTCTCGCCAGAAAGTTTTAATAGGGATGAGGATGACGGTTTGTCGACTTTTTCTGAACACGTTAAAGCAGTTTTAAGAAAACTGAAACCTGTACGGAAATTACAGGCAAAAAGAGCAATATTTGATGTTCTCATGACATTTGAGACATTAGATGTTGAGACAGCAGATATAGAAAGTAATCGCCCAAATACATCACGCTCATATGCTTCAACAAATATATCTATTGACTGTAATACACCTGAGTCACCGGATACACCAGACAATGTCACTCGACCTCAATATGCGCTGGAATTAGTCTCCAATAATAATAATTTGCCTGTCTATTCACCTGTATCACAAGACAATGAAGAGGAACCTGCAGACTTAACACTCGCACAATATATTGAAAAGTCCTTCTTCGAGGAATAAATAAGAATACTTAATAGGTACTAATTATTAAAAATTTTATAAAAATAAACATACCTTAAAGTTAAAAATAGTTTTTCTTCTGCACCAATACAATCCTTTCTTGTTTTTGGATGTAACTCTTCTTTCACTATATTAAAAATAAAATTGTATTGTTGTTTATTAAAACGTATAAGACGAACATTCAAATACTCGCGCCACGAACGTTTGAATACTCGCGCCAGCCGCGCGCTCTCGTGGTAATTCGGTGTGCTTCGTCCTCGGTCGGCTCCGCCATGCCGCCCGCGTCCCGCGCACAGCCAGTCGCATGTGATCTCGTGACGCCGACGCGTCGTTCACGCTAAATAATCTTTCGTGTCCCACACCTCATAAAACTGTGTTGTGTTCCATCTATTTTGAATGTCTGTACTTTTATAATTGTGTTCGATGGTAAATAAAGACTGATACAACCATTACAGTGGCTGCCCAACTCGTGGCTTCGAATTCACCTTGAGATATTTTCGAGAAGCTTTGTCGCGAGTGCGAGATACCTATGCGTCAAATCGTGAAAACATACGTTACGTGACGAACTATTGTCATGCCGATGGAACTACGAAACGCGAAAGTATTACCGAGTGAGGATATTATGAGCGACGACACGAGCGAGCCAGAATACTACGAATAGGCGGAGCCGCGCGCCGTGAGCGCCCCCGCCCCCGTCCCCGCCGGGGCGCATGGACGCGCCGGCGGCGCTTCGACGAGCGCGACCACCGAGACCATCTTAGCTGGTTTCATGGAATCCTTCGCCAGAATGCAAGCGGAGAGCAACAGAACCCTAGTGGAAACCCTGAGGGCTTTCAACGGCTCCGGAAAACCACCGACATCGACGCCAACGCCCGACACCCATCCGCCCAGCGCCTACTCGTCCGTGGTCACAGGCAACTTTGCCAAGTGCACTGCACGTTTCGACGGGAGGTCACGCGACGCGGAGGTACTGGAGGCGTTCATCGACGCGGTGCAGGTGTACAAAGAGTGCGCGGGCGTCAGCGACGAGCACGCGCTGCGCGGTCTGCCGATACTGCTGGAGGGCGACGCGGCCGTGTGGTGGCGCGGCGCGCGCGCCAGCGTGCACGCCTGGCCGGACGCCGTGGCGCGCCTGCGTGCCATGTACGGGATGCAGCAGCCGCCATACAAAGTGCTACGGGAGATCGTCGACACGGACCAGAAAGACTCTGAACGCGCAGAAGTGTTTGTGTGTAGAGTGCGATCGTTGTTTGCTAAATCATACAGATTTGCTAGATCATCAGTGTTTGTTTGTAGTCATATTTATTAACAATAAATTGTATTTAATTTACTTTATATATATGTTAGTCTATAAGGTATTTATCTATGGGCCAAGATGCCTGAAAATAAATGATTTATTATTATTATTATTATTATTTTATTTATCTCAGGACCCTGAGGTCCTGGACCTTTGGGAGGCGTACGAGGAGCCAAAGCCAACTCGCAGAGGCCCTTTAGACAATTATAATGGAACATGATACCAACCGACGATTATCCCTGTACGCGCTATGCTAGTGCACCCAAGGACAACCCCCGGTTATTGAAAAACTGTTACGACATATGGAGAACAAAGATAATAGGGCTATGGTTTTTGGAGTCTTAAGTGGACTGGTAACATGGAACTATGTCAAGACTATGGCCCCTGCCTGAACAACGTTATTAATATGCATCGAAAAAAGGCAGGGGGTGACTTGCACACTCAATAAATGGGCCCCCAAAAACGGCCGCTAGCACGAAGTGACGTAGCAACAAGAGGGCAACATATCCTGAGGTGCTTAAGGAGTGGAGAGGTATACCACGGCTATCAGGACAATCCCGGAAGTACGGTCAAGATCCCTACCAGCACCTTACTGGATTATACATCCTTCTCCCGAGCACGTTTGCTCTTGCGAATCTCCACTCAAGCCAGCCAATAAAGGCAAGAGAGAGGTGGGAGCTCAGTTCCTCGTCAGTGTTCACTACGGCCGGCCAATAAAGGCAAGCCGGAGATGAAGAACAAGAATTCTCCCGGGAGATCGGGTCCGTGGGGTCGCTAATGCCCAACAGTTCGCCACAAAACTGCACTGCGGATTGTATCTCTCTTAGTCTGGCCCCTCACCCTAGGCATATTACAGCAAAGCAAACTTTACCGATACAGACCTAGGGTATATTGGAGCACGCAAGCCCCACCACGACGTCAACGTAGAGATACGGCGATGATTATTATTATTATTATTAAATTACCCTACGCGGTGCCGATGTATATGCAATTAGATCTTATTTACGGCCTTTTACACCGACGTGTGAGAAAGCGATTACCTAGAGATGATGTTAACGATATTGACATTATGATACAAAAGGTGAGGGCCATAGAAGATTCTATTGTCGAATTAAATCTTCGTACGGACGCCGCGAACCCGATCGTTTCTACGACGAAATCGGCAAGTCAAAACTTGTCGCGATCGCACGACGCGCCGCGCGACCGAGGTCATGAACTCGAGCCGAGCGAGCGCGAACGCAGCGTTACCACGAGTTCGTGCGGTACTAGTGTCGCGAAACCCACTCTAAACTCGAATGAGAAGTTAAAACGTGATAAACGCGTTCGATGTTCGTTCTGTAAATTTTACGGTCACGTCGTAACAGATTGTCGCAATTTCCAAAGTAAAAATGATAAACAACAACCAACTAGCGCGGTTTCCGAGGGTAAAAGTACCAGTAATGGGGCTAGTAATTTGCGTTGTTACGGATGCGGCCAACCCGGTGTTGTCAAGTCGAAATGTGAGAATTGTAGCGGAAAACAGTTACCCGCGACGCGATGCGATTTTAATATGGTGAACGGCGAGAACGTCACACGCGAAACTCACGCGACGACGCCGTCGCACGCTATGGTATCGGTCACTATCGCTAATAGGGTAGGTGCCGCAATACTCGACACAGGAGCTACGTGCAGCGTTGCTGGTTCCTTGTTGTATTCTATTTTAACATCGGTTGGGGTACAGTTTCACGAGGCGGAGCGAACCGTCGGACTCGCGGTCGGTTCCCGCCAGGTGAAAACGGTCCTCACGGCGACGGTACCCGTGATTTTAGAAGGAAGGCAGATCGATACTGAGCTCGTGGTGTTCCCAGGTGAGAGTACTCGAACATTGTTAGGTCGTGATTTTATTACTAAGGCTGGGGTCACACTGGACTTGTCGCAGGAGTCATGGTTCTTTACTGATAATCCTGAGCAGATTTTTCCTTTCGTGCAATCTTTTAGTTTGAATAGCACAGAGTTGATGCAGGCAGATATCTCCGACGTCTCCTTGCGCGATGACGAGGGAACGAAGTTACCACCAGAGCATAGGAACGCGCTCAACGCATTTCTGCGTAGCAGAGCGAACCAGTTTGCTGGCGATGGACCTCCCACGGACTTCGCCTGTCACAAAATCAAGGTAAGAGATAATCAGGAACCCCTTGCCTCCCCACCATACAGGTTATCACCGTCCAAGAAAGAAGCTTTAGAAAAGGAGCTGCAAAAGCTGCTCAGCGCCGACGTCATCGAGGAGTGCGAGTCACCGTGGGCCTCCAACGTCGTCCTGGTGAAGAAGAAAGATGGGAGCTACAGGCTTTGCGTTGATTACCGCAAGCTCAACGCGGTCACGGAGCCTGACCGATACCCACTTCCCAGGATCGAAGATGTGCTCCACGCGGCGAAAACCTCCAAGTACATGACTACGCTGGACCTGCGATCCGGATATTTTCAGGTGAGCGTTGACCCTGATCATAGGGACCTTACCTCGTTCACGACACCGCTGGGCACCTTTAGGTTCAAGCGCATGCCCATGGGCCTCCGGAATTCAGGGGCAACTTTTCAGAGACTGATTGACCGGTTCAAATCTAACTTACCAGGTATAACTCTACTCGCATATTTGGACGATCTGTTGGTGCTGTCTGAAGGCTCGTTCGAAAGGCACCTCGCAGACCTGGAAGCCGTGTTCGACCGCCTTGCCATGTTTAACCTGCGGGTGAATCGCGAAAAGAGCCACTTCGCCCGAGATGCCGTGAAGTTTCTCGGTCATGTCATCGTACCAGGTGGTATTCGCATGGACCCAGACAAGACGTCTGCCATTACCGGCATGCCGCCCCCTCAGAACGTAAGACACCTGAAGTGTTTCCTGCAAACCTCCAGCTGGTTCAGGCGCTTCATACCGGGTTATGCCGAGGTGAGTAGACCGCTGACTTCTCTGCTGAAGAAAGGGAGCACCTGGGAGTGGGGCCCCGAACAGCAGAGCGCTTTCGAGACCATCAAGTCCCTGTTGGTGTCGGCTCCTATTCTCCGTCAGGCTGACGGAACGAAACCATTTGTCCTTAGGACCGACAGCAGCGGGTACGCACTTGGAGCGGCTCTACTTCAGGGGGAGGGGACCGATGAGCGACCCGTCGAGTACGCCAGTCGCCTCCTTACGGCCGCTGAGAAGAATTATAATACGACGGAGAGAGAGGCACTAGCCGTGGTATGGGCAGTGTCGAAGTTTAGGGGGTATATTGACGGCGCCGATGTGACAGTTAAGTCCGATCACCAACCGCTCAGGTGGCTCATGAGTTTGAAGTCACCGAGCGGCCGCCTGGCCAGGTGGGCGCTCAGTCTTCAGGAATATAATCTGAAGATTGAGTACACGCCCGGTAAGGCGAACGTGATCGCAGATACGCTGTCACGTCCTGCATGCGCGACGGAAGAGACTGAAGGGACCGAGTACGACTTATGTCTCGCCGTGGTTGACCTGCCCTCACGCAACCCTAGGGTCGTTAGAGACGGCCAGCTGAAGGACCCGGAGATTCGCAAGATCGTTGAGGCGTTGGAATCCGACGATCCCTTTAGGGGGAGGTCCTGGGCAGATAAAGGGTACGTAGTGGTTGAAGGCGTGTTGTACCGTTATGGTCCCGACAATGAAGAAGATGATGACGCCAGTTTGGTGGTACCGGAACATGAGCGCAAGGACGTGCTAGCCGAGTACCATGACGCTCCCACAGCTGGCCATTTCGGAGTAGAGCGAACTTTGCAGCGTCTCGCAGGTAAGTACTACTGGCCCGGAATGAGGACTTACGTTGCTCAGTACGTCAAAAACTGTGCAGCGTGTCAAAGGTACAAGGTAGACACGCGAAAACCCGCCGGCCTACTGCAAGTTCCAGCTATGTCACGCCGCTTCGAGGTGCTCGCTGTAGACCTGTTCGGGCCCCTTCCGGAGACACCTTCCGGCAATAAATGGATCCTCATAGTGGAGGACACCTGTACTAGGTGGGTTGAGTTATTCGCCCTTTCATCCGCCACTAGCCTCGTGGAACGGATAAGGGAGAATATACAATCGTTAAAGCCAGTGCCTGGACCGCATAGCAATTCACGGTTATATTTTGTGCACCCAGATTTATCTAAAGTGTTGTGTTGTAAGAGATGATACTGTACGTTCACCTTTAAAACCACCGTACAACGGCCCGTATCAAGTTTTAAAAAGAGGACCCAAGGCTTACATTTTCCATTTACCCGGTATAAAAAATAACATTTCTATTGACCGGCTCAAGCCCGCATACTCGTATGTATTGGCTGATAAAAAATCGGAAAATGTTAGCGACAGTACACATAGCTCACGTCAAGTAGCGCCTTCTATGCAAACGGGAATCGATCCCGCGCACGTTAACACAGATGCGACGCTCACTACTAGCTCCGGTCGCACAATTAAACGACCAGTCAGATTTAATGAATAAAATTTTTGCCAAATGTTAGCGCATCTATTGCTATGACCGCACCTTTATATTATTTTACTTACAAAAGTTAGCATGTAAGCAGATTTATATTATAAATAAGTATCACTTGTCTTTTTGGACACATTCATTTATTTTATAAGTACATGTACAACGTTATAGTAACGAGTTACTCAAAAATGGGCAAGACCTACAGCAAACAGGAAGAGATCATAGTCGCTCAAAATGGAGCAAATAACGCAAGCCAGACCTCTCTGGAGCAGAAAGTTGAGCTATACGGAATCGCTCTCGCTAGTTTACTTGTTATCATCCTTATACTCGTTTTTTGTTTCCTGTGCAAGAAGTGTCACTCAGGAACAACAAAATGGGCTCGTAAAGAATTGATTTCAGCAGTGTCGTTGAGCCAGGTGGACAAAACCGCTCAACAACCTGCAAGTGTCCCATATGTGTAAATCGCAATTATGTTTAAGTGTAACAAGTGTATTTAGTTTAGTTTAGTAATATAAGAACTCGGATTTATGTTGATACTCCAACATGCAATATTTCCCGATCCAGTGCAATGGGAAAATTGTTGATGCAATGCAAGCTCATTGTTTGGGATGAGTGCACAATGGCACATAAGAAATCACTTGAAGCACTTAACTTCACACTGAAGGATCTTCGGCGAAATAACAACATCTTTGGCGGCTTGATGATATTGTTGGCAGGCGATTTCAGGCAGACGTCGCCAGTAATTCCCAGTGGAACGCCTGCAGATGAATTGAATGCTTGCCTGAAGGCATCACCTTTATGGAATAACGTAAAAACATTATCGCTAACCACTTATATGAGAGTTCAACTTCAAAATGATCAAAGTGCTGCACAATTTTCCAAACAATTGTTAGCTGTTGGAAATGGAAAAGTCCCAGTTGATGCGACATCTGGATTAATTACTCTTACCAACGACTTTTGCCGATTTGTAGACTCTCAATTAGCTCTTATTGAAAATGTTTTCCCAAACATTAGTGAGAATTATCAGAATTATGCTTGGTTAAGTCAACGAGCAATTCTTGCCGCAAAGAATAATGATGTACACGCACTGAATTTCACCATTCAATCAAAAATTGCTGGTGATTTGGTGATATACAAATCCGTTGATTCCATAACAAATCCCGATGATGTAGTAAATTATCCAACGGAGTTTTTGAACTCTCTGGAGTTACCAGGATTTCCACCACATAACTTGCAACTCAAAGTTGGTACAGTTATTATGATATTACGTAATTTGAATCCACCGTGACTTTGCAACGGTACTCGACTATCGGTAAAAAGACTTATGCAGAATTTGATCGAGGCAACCATTATTAACGGAAAGTACGCAGGTGAAAATGTATGTATTCCTCGAATACCAATGATTCCGACTGATCTTCCGTTTGACTTCAAACGATTGCAATTTCCAGTTCGCCTTGCGTTCGCAATGACAATTAACAAGTCGCAAGGCCAATCGCTTAGTGTTTGCGGGATAAATTTAGAAAATCATTGTTTTTCACATGGGCAGTTATACGTTGCGTGTTCACGAGTTGGGAAACCATCCGCTTTGTTTGTGTTAACGTCAGACCAAAAAACAAAAAATGTGGTTTACCAAAGAGCACTTCAATGAAACGGATAATTTGCGAACACGTATAACGCTTCGATTCAGTATTTACTTTGGATTCACTTTAATTTATTTAGAGAAGTTCAACTAAATAACACTTCATTTTTGTAATCAAAATGAATTCATTACTGTTGTGAAATGAAATAAAATTTTTCCTTTTCAAAAAAAAAAAAAAAAACAAAAAAAAAATTTTCTTCATCTTTTAATCACCAAACGAAATGTTACATAAAACGGAGCCATCTGGTGGCGAAACGGAGTTCGCCGGGTTTGCTAGTATATATATATAATACAGCAGGAACACTGAGGAACTCTCAGTGTAAATTTAATAGAAGCGTCACCAAATTACGTTTTACACAGCGAAGAAAAAGCTGCTCCATTGCTAAATATTGAAAATGTTCAACAGCGTCCTAAAGTCCAAATTCTTGACAATTAGTGTGTATTTACCAAAGTCACATTTGAAGAGTTGTTTCTGAAAATGATTAAACCTGGAAAACCATCTTTGACAACCAAAAAAACAAAAATAGCGACAGGCGCAGAGGTCATCACTCATGATCTTGTGTACGAAAGATATCAAACAAAGGAAGCAGAAAGAATAGAAAAGTTGAAAAAGCAAGAAGAAAAGAAAGCAAGAGCGAGCACAAATAATAAGAACGGGGAGGAAAGGTGTGAGAACAGAGGTAATTATAAGCAGACTGATATACAGGTTTCTGGAGTGGATATGTCATTACCAGGTCCATCAGGTCTTAAAAAAAGAGGAAAATTAAAAGTGAGTCAAAGAAGAGTAAAACCATAAATTCTACAAAAAAAAATAATTCGATGAAACAAAAAACTCTGAAAAATATCATCATCCTCATCTACCAGCATATTTGATTGCATGAGCGTGCATGAGGATTCTGATATTATAGATTTGACCGATGAAGAATATGATATAACAAGAGATCTAAACACAAACGAGTTTTTACAAATTTATGAACCCTGTAATGAACAAGAGGATGAAATCTTTAGCATAGATAAGAAAAGCAATGTGGTGAAGAAAGTTGGTGAGAATTTGGACAAACAAAGCAAGGAGACAGTGAATTTTACTGAGAAATCACATGAAACTAATATGGTAGCAGGGTAATTTAACGGCGACTGGGATGGGCTGACTGAAGTGGAAAAGTAAAGAAAGAAAGAAGAGAAAAGAAGAAGAAAGAAAGACAATACGTTTATTTGGCACACCATGATTCATTAATCAACAAATAATTGAAATTCCAAACAACAAATAATTGAAAAACTATATTAACCATAAAAAAAAATAAGGAGAAATAAAATTAACAATAACAAAATGTCTCACGGCTACGCCAAATAGGTCCAGTTCAGCATAATGGCAGACAACTACGTAGCTGTTGCCTGACGCTGGTTTTCAACTGAACCTTAGAGTGTAGGTACGGATGAAAATCAGTTTTTTAATAAGGGAATTAAATAAATAAATATATAATTATGCATATATTAATGTATACAAAGTGATAAATCATAAATAGATGTTTAGTGTTAGATGTGTAGGTATATAATAAGAGTAAATATCGCCAACTTCAATAAAGCTTTTTAGTAGGTCTAGTTGTATATTACGATTAAAAGTTAACCGGTCTCGAGCCACCGCCGCGCCGTCAATACAGTGCCAGTTAGAGCTCTTACACACGAGCGGCATGTTCCCAACGGCAGAGGTAACTGCAGCCGTCGACGCGTCGACGGCAGCAGTCGACCTATAGCGACACTTGCAGTTGTAGTGTGCCGTGTCCGCCATTTTGTCAGTCGACTGCAAATAGTTTAAGAGTACGCACGCGTCGCAAATTTGTAAAATGAGTTCTACTGACGAAATTGATAATGAATTGCTAATTATGGCTTAAATAATTACTTACTTATCTAATTACTATGGCAGGTAAATTTTAATATTTAACTTTATATTGTTGATTTGTTTTTTTTTTGATATTTTGTAATTTTTAAATTGTAAGTAAATTGTTTTAGTTTGATTTGTTTTTGTAATATAGGTATAAAGAGAAAGTTAAGTTTTAACAAAGTTGATATATAATTTATTAAATAAGACAGAAATAAATATATTTTTTAATTTACTTAAGGGGATTACATTGCTCGAACCCTAAAAATACGCTCGGTAAAATGAAATTTCTAGACGAATTCCTTAATGCTTTTACTATAAAAAAATTATACAAATAAACTAGAGTATACGAGAAACACTTTGTGTTGTTTAAAGTTTTTATAAACTTGTCCAAATGTTGCCAAAAAAAATGAGAAAACAGGTCTTATTAAAACTAAATATTAAATTGTCTATAGAACGGCTGGGTCATTTTGTATGATATTTATACTAAAAGAAAGAAAAAACCCTGTTTAACAATTTGTGTTGTTTATTTTGACAGATTTATTTTTATATTTTGTAATAATCCACAATAACGTTAATCATTACAAAACTCCCCACCAAGCACCCCCGCTGTACCCGTGACGCTTACTCGGGATTCGTCTTGTTAGTGCTTGACGACTCTTACGACGAGTGGGCTGTACGTGCGTTTTTTTTAATATAAATTGAGGGTACCTACAAGTAAACACAACTTTTTGTTAGCTCCAATTTAAAACTAAATTAAAAATAGTTTATATACAGTTAGTGTGTTACATATGCACTAAAAGTTTTAATTATCCTCTGATGCACTGACTGCACTAACAAATTCTCCTCTCACTTTTACCTGATCTGCTCAAACACAACATCGCAATGGACCTTTATGCTAAGCTGTCAAGCTGTATGGAAGATCTGTCTGCCACATTCTCCTCACGAATGGACACCTATGAGAAAGAACTGAAGAACGTAAGCAGTAATGACGTAACTCACAAGACAATAGCCAGCCTGTCTCGGGACTTCATGGAATCCAAATGCCTAATATGGAAAACAATGAGTGCGTTGAAGAGTCAAATGGAGCTGCTGTCTGTGGGCTTGGATCGACACGAAATGGCGTCTCGCAGGCAAGTGTTGATTCTGCATGGCGTCTCTGAGCATAAGGATGAAGATCACACCTCTCAGGCTATGTTAGTATTGAAGGACAAAATGAAGATCTCTAAAATCACTTCTTCGAACATCTCATCCTGCCATCGCCTGGGAGCTGACTCAAGCAAGCCACGTCTACTTCTCATTCGGTTCTGCAGCTACAATTTGCGGAGTGAGGTATGGCGCAATAAAACTTTACTGAAGGGTTCCGGTCTGGTGGTCTCGGAGTTCCTTACAAAGCCTAGACATGACGTGTTTTTAAATGCCCGTAAGCACTTTGGAGTAAAGCAGTGTTGGACTTCAGAAGGCAGGATCATCATTCTACTCCCGGATAAGTCGCGCCGAAAGATCGAAACTGCGGCTGAACTTCAACAACTTGTTGCGTTGTTTCCGGTGGCTACGTCTTCTAATGCGTCATCAGACAAGACATCGCGTTCGAAAAAATGATTGACCCGCAAACTTTTTTTCGTAATAATTACTGTTTAGTTTATTTATTTTCTGCGTCGTCGGTCACTGAATATTATTTTTATGACGTTTTTGTAATTTTGTTTGACAGGACTAATGTAACAGATATTATACACTATGGGCGAAGATGGAGGAGGTGGGTATTCCCTGTGACTTAATAGGACTATTTAAATACTGGTACGGAGCTCAGACCAATGTGGTAAAATGGGGAAACAACAGCTTCTCTAAAGAGTACACGCTTAACTCATATCATCCCTGTGTTCCATTTTTCAAACGGTTACTTTTTTATTTTTTTATTATAATTTTTGAACGCATTTTTAAATTAATGTTTTTATGTTGGTATTACTAATATTTCAAGCCGTCAGTTCAATAAATGTCATTTCACTTCGCGCGGTTTTTTCTTTCTAGAAAAAAATTTTTTTTTTTGAAGTTTTTAGTGAAAATTATGGCGAACAGGAAAACGTAAGTAATTATCATGTTTTATATTATACTATTGACAATTTAGGGTTTATACACATGTAATAATATTGTTATTCATGTCAATAAACGATTTTAGAAAAAACATTGCTAATTTGTGGGTAAATGTAAGTTTTATGTACTGTTCCATTATTGGAGCAGTACATAAAACTAGTAATTTTTATACATTAGGATTTTTATTTTATCAGTATTGACTCGTAATTATGATATTATTTTATTGCAGACTGAATGTGAATCAGATAATCTCGCACTTGGAAGAAGATGACGACGTGTTCGCGGCTGATATTTTCATCACACCTCCTGATAACTGGCAAAATAGCGACGAAGACAGTTACTTGCAGAAGCTGAACTCCGGGTCACCAGATCTTCTCAACCTGAGTCTAGGATAGTAAATGAGCTCGTTGGAGATGAAGAACAAGTGCACTCAATACCTTCCACATCGTCAGTGTCGCGGCCTCCACAGCCCATGTCCTCGTCGACGGTGACACAGCCACCGCCAAAAAGATGACGTGTTGAAGTCACAAGAAAGTGGAGGTTTGTAGATATTCTAGAAAAGGCTGAGAAGGAGTACTGTGAACCGGATTTCTTGGAAAACCTGGAAAACCCTGTTCAGTTTTTTGAACTATTTTTTGATGAAGAAGTGTTCGAATTACTGCGCTCAGAAACAGAAAAAAATGCGATTCAGAAGGGTAAACATGCTTTTCGGGTTACTACGACGGATATCAAACATTTTATTGCCATCTTATTATTGTCGGGATACAACAGCGTATCGAGATACAGAATGTATTGGGAACAGAGAGTTGATTGCAGTTTTCCAACAGTGGCAGCTCTTATGTCGAGAAATCGATTTGAAGATTTGTTGCGTTATTTCCATGTTGCCGACAATAATAATCTTGACCCCAATGATAAGTTCGCTAAAGTACGCCCTCTATGGAAATTGCTCAATGCAAGATGGGTAAAGTATTATCCTGGAGATAAAAATTTGAGCATTGACGAATCTATGATTCCCTATTATGGGAAACATGGCACTAAGCAGTATATCCATGGAAAGCCAATCAGATTTGGATACAAAAGTTGGTCAATTTGTACGCGACTTGGCTATTTGATTTATGGTGAGCTTTATCAGGGAGCTAGTACCGGAAATACCCACCCTGAGTTAGGTAATGGTGCCTCAGTTGTTCTGGATCTAATATCAAAGCTGCCGCAAGGTAGCTACAGTTTTTATTTCGATAATTTTTTTACATCATTACCGCTGCTTGAAGAGCTTCAAAAAATGGGTCACGATGGAACGGGGACTATACGAGCTAACCGAACTGAGAAAGCACCTCTAAAAGATCCGAAAGAAATGAAAAAAACAAGTAGAGGGTCTCATCACCAATGTACTGATACACTATCTAATATCACTCTTGTTAGATATAACGACAATAACATTGTCACAGTGGCGTCGACTCAATGTGGTTCAGAACCCATAAGCAAAGTCAAACGATACTGTGATAAACAGATGAAGGATGTTGACCAACCTCGTTGCTTTGTAAACTATAATAAATTTATGGGCGGCGTGGACCGACTTGATCAAAATGTGGGTTGTTATCGAATCGCGATTCGGCTGAAGAGATGGTACTGGCAGTTACTTATGTTTCCACTAAATGTTGCAGTCAATAACGCTTTTCAGCTGTACAAAATATCTCTAGCTGCAAAGAAAAGTAACGGTACGCCACATGATCTTTTATCGTTTACGAGGGATATTGTTTGTACATATTTTCTAATGAAAAGTTCAGCCCCTAGTACTTCAACCATATCAAATCCTAAATCTTCACTAGCAGTAATAAAACGTGTACCTGATGCTATTAGATTAGATGGTAAAGGACATCCGATTGACAAAAAAAATAACCAAACTCGATGTGGTTTATGCCACAAAAATACAACTATGAAGTGTATCAAATGTAATGTTGCCTTACATAGCAAATGTTCTATTATTTTTCATACTAAATAACATACCTAATAATATTTTTTTATATAATAATTATAAGATTTAATAAATATGTTAATTTATCTAAGATTTAATAAATAAAAAAGGTGAATAGAATAGTTTTATTTCCAAACGGAATCCATAGTCACTAAAAGTATCTTACATGCATGTATAATCCTAGTGTTCCATTATTGGAACGGTTAAGAAACTAAAAATCTAAATGAGATATATATTTTTTTGATACGCAGGTCTCATTATACATCTATAAACGTGCCCTGATCCGATTTTCATAAAAATTGGATTTGTTTTACTATGGTTGGGATGATACGAGTTAAGTGTGGTGTAAGGCAGGGCGGTCTAACATCACCAACTTTATTTAACTTGTATGTTAATGGCTTGATTGAGGAGCTTAGCGGATCAAATGTTGGCTGTCATATGAGCAATCAACCAGTAAACAATTTAAGCTATGCCGACGACATGGTCTTGCTGAGCCCCTCCGTTCATGGTTTACGAACACTGCTGTCAATATGTGAAAAATATGCTGCAGCCCACGGGCTTACGTACAATGTTGGTAAGACGGAAGTGATGATATTTAGGCACGACAGAACTAATTGCTATAACCCAGTAATCACCTTGGGTGGTACACAATTAAAAATTGTAACGTCTTTTAAATATCTCGGTCATGTGATACAGGATAATTTGAGGGACGATGTTGATATGGAAAGGCAGAGGAGGTCCATTGCCGCTAAAAGCAATATGTTGGCACGTCGTTGGTGCAGTAAAATTGTTAAAATTACCCTATTCATGGCGTATTGTCAGTCGTTCTATACCTGCTACCTGTGGCACAATACACACGGCGAACGTACCACGCACTTCGCGTGCAGTACAATAACGCGTTCAGAGCAATGCTCAACCTGCCGTGGCGGTGTAGTGTTCTGGCATGTTCGCCGAGAATAGGGTAGATGACTTCTATGCAGTAATGAGAAAGCGGGCCGCCTCCTTTATGGACCGAATTAGGAACACGAAAAATGACATTATCCAGGCTGTGTATGATGCATGTAAATTTAATCTAAGTGACATCTAATTAATTTAATGAAATCATAAATTTAGTATAACATTTAAAATTTATTCTGATTAATAATATAGTACTTATTTTATTGTTTAATTTAATTTAATTTTTTTTATTGAATTTAATCTAATCTCCATTGACAATTTAATTTAATTTGTATTTATGTAATTTGATTTAGTTTTTAATTTAATAACAATCGGACAGGTTCAATTTTTAAGATTTATTTATATTAATGTGATGTCAACTTTATAATTGAATGAATTAATGATTGTTATTAGTATGTTTTTGTTTGTGTTTTGTGTGTTTCTGTGTATTTGTATTTGTGTTAACCTATGGGTATCTTACCTGAAATAAATGTTTATTATTATTATTATTATTTGGTCTTGCGCGCATATGCGCAAGACCAAAACAAAAATCAAAACCCAAGAGTTCACCAGTGAAGAAAATAGTAATTAAATAGTATAAATTATTTTCCACTATTTCCATGCATGTTTGAATGCAAACCTTTCTTTATTTATATTTTAGCTTCATCCTGAAGATCAAGCTTGTGTGCCATGTTGGCTGAGAGCTAGAAGAACTAGGATTGCTCTAATAGTTGAAGACAGTCAACCCCCTTCACCAGATCATGTGGATGTTGATCATCCCATTTTAATGTGCGCTGTATGTGGTCAGGGTCTGTCCACCACAACATCACATGAAGAGTGGAATCCCAACAACATTGCACGTTTGTTGGTGCACCAGCAGGTATTATAATTGAGATAATATTTTTGTAGTAACTACCTTATAAACACTTGCGATGTAAAGGGCATTACTCTTATATGTTGCTAACTTTGGGACACTCATGAGGTACTAACACCTAAACAATACTGGTCCTTTCATTGTCAAATGAGCGCTTCTCTACACCAATGAGCAATAAACTTATGCATTCATAGTAACATAACATAATAGCTACTTTGTAAAAAAATCCTGTAAGGTGAAGAAAACCAATTATTATATTACATGAACCATTCTTCATCGTGGGTCGCTCAAATTCAATCAGGAATATCGGGAATATCGCTACATCCAGTTTTTTTTTTTAAATGTTTTTTTATGCTTGAACATGTCAGATACAACTTATGTCTATCGAACTGTGTATAAATATTTCATCAATGTTACTAAAATTAGTGTTTAATTTATATTCCTTCAATGTTTATATTTATATCTATGGCTAACTCATGAAGTTAATTATTTACAGATGTCATCCATGAATGAAGTTTGTGGAATTTGCTGGGAACACGCTCGGGATTTGAATATTCAAGTACCAGAAGAACCCCACGAAAGACCCCAGCAAATTGTGTTGCCAAATATAAGGAGAGCGGCTGAAACAGCAAGACATTGCATTTTCCAAGAATGCATGCAACCAGAGCGACATGTTGTGCCTGAAGAAACCAGGCGAGAAGTGCTGATTAGGCATCAATATTTTATACCAAAAGTATGTACCAATGTATTTGTTTTCTGCACAAACAGGAGGCAAATTATGAAAATCTATATACTGCTGAGTATAGCCTTGACCATTTTACTTCTATTCAAATAGAAGAGATTATTTTTATTTTGATGGAAGGGCTTAATAATATCTCTTACGAGAATATTCAAAACTACCCAGATAACCAAGTGCAATACTTCATAGGCATAACCAAACAAGAACATGAACAAATATTACAAGCAACGGCTTACAATATGCCAGGCTATAAACCAGGCTTTTTTTTTATAGGTGGGAAAATCATTTTATGACAAATCGCGCTCTTGGGCGGAGCGAGAGATAGTGTCAGACTTTTACTGACTAAAAACCCACTCCTGTTCCTTCGTTGCCTTCGTCCCAGGGCCACGGTTTCGTAAACCAGGGTTAGGAATATGCAACGGGGTAGTTTTGCACTAACAGCCTTACTGTGCAAATTAAGGACTGGAGATTCTGGAGACAGATTATCGTGCTTGTTTCAAGTACCAAGGAGGACTCTAGAAACATTAATTTCTGTAGCACGAAATATCATGCTAACAGACTATGTGCCACAATTTCTGGGTTTTTCTCATATAAGAAGGGAGCAAGTGGCAGCAAGAAATTCATACATTGCTGATCACATTTTTGGTGAGCCTGATGCACCAGCTGAACAAAAACCGGCAATAACAATAGCTGATGCAACATATATATATATACACAAAAAAGCAGTAATTATTTGTTTCAAAAGGATACATATTCCCTGCATAAATATAGGAATTTATTAAAGCCATTTATCCTGTGCCTCTGATGGATATATCATAGATGTACGTGGACCATATAGTGCTACTACAAATGATGCAACTATAATGAATGATTTATTAAATGAAATTGAATTTAATAATTTTTATAAAGAAAATGATATTTTCATATTAGATAGAGGTTTTCGTGACTGCATGGATTGTCTGCATGAGAAAGGGTACATAGGTCACATGCCTGAAACTAGAGAAGACGGCCAATCACAGCTAACCACTCTTGAAGCCAACAGATCACGCGCTGTGTAACAATAAACAGGTGGGTAGTAGAAGCTGTGAATGGCCGTTTTAAGAGAGATTTTAAAATATTCCGCCATGAATATTTTAATCGTGGTTGTCGCAACTTAATGGCTGATTTTAAAATAGCAGCTTCTCTGCTGAATGCGTTTACTCCGCCATTTGCAGACAATATTCATGCAGAGCAGTTTGTCTCAATCATAAATGAGCGCCTATTTTTAACCAACAATATAGCAGAATTAGTTAGGCGACATAATTTAAACAGGTGCGGTTCCTGGTTTGAACCCATAGATGCAACAACCCTATCTTTTCCACGGCTATCCATGGACGAATTAATATTGTTTTCATGTGGTATATACCAAATTCGCCAGGCCCGGTCATATGTGGGTGAGCATTTCCGCTTTCATGGAATATATTCATTGGAGGTATCTCGAGAGAGGATAAAAGGTTTAGAAGGAATAAACCCAATACTGATTCGGGCTAAAATAAAGTCCCGTCATTCTTCTGCGAAAACTTATTTTGTATTTATAGTTGCAGAAACAAATATGAACGGTCGGGAAGCAATACGAAGTTATTGTTGCAACTGTATTGTAGGTTTAAGGACAGTGGGATGCTGTTCCCATGTTATGAGCATTATTTGGTACCTAAGTTATGCTCGCCATGAGGGTATTACCCGACCTGCCCCCTTCTTAGATGAAGTTGTACTAAGAATTCATGAATAAATGTACGTACAAAAACAAAGTATTTTTTTATTTACCTACACTCAAAACCCAATCAGAACTTCATCATTATCAACAAAGAGTATAGTAAATATAGGGGAAATTATCAAACTGTTACAATCTGCTGGACAGACGTGTTCCCACTAAGTATGTATGATCCTCATCTCAATCTACCTATTTAGGGTAAGTAAAACACTAAAAGATATCGACAAGCAATCTAGAACATTTACTAAATCATCAAAACAATGTTTATGTACCTACAACTAACAATCTAAATTGGTACACTAGTACATAAACTTAAAAAATTAAATTGGTTATAACTTTTATGTCCCAAGTTTTAAAAATCTAAGATTTTAAACCGAGCTTGTTTATAATATTAACTACCAATTAAAACTAAAAATATTCCAATTCACGAATTATTTTATTAGCGGTACGAAACTCCCATACAAGCCTGCCGTTCGCCTTTGTCTATAGTTAGTAAGAACATTTTGTCTATGTTAAAAAATTCATCATTTTTTTGGCAACACTGTGTGACGCGCTGTCACAGATGTTACTTCAGTTGTGTGTCAGACGTCGTTGAAGTTAGAGTGTTTTTTTGCGGGCAAAAACTTAAAAAAAAACTTTTTCGAGAAGTGCTACTTGGAGTTATCGCAGGTAAGTAATTTTTATACATCCGTTATTACATTGGAAATGAATAATATAGACTAGTTTTCTTCGCTAAATGCGTCATATAATCATAAAATATAACGGTGGGCAAAGTCACAAGCATATTTTTTGAATATCGTTGACAACATTGCCCAACGTTTCTTTTTCACTAGGGTTGTCACCCGAGGTACATTTTTTAACCGAGTAAAAAAAGGAGGGTTCGGATTTGATGAACAGTTAATAATGTTGGTAAACATATAAAGTTAAAAAACACAGTCGGGATTTAGAAGATACGAGGGCTCGTATCTTCCAAATTCTGACTGTGTTTTTAAAGTTTTTTGTTGATGGGTTTTAGGTTCTTAAAAACTATATGTATTTACATCGATATCAAACTACCAAGGTAGTCTTGTTTTATCGCTACCGCGATAAAATTCATAAAATAATTTCTAATATAATTGTTAAAGTATTTATCTTCTCTCATGTCGTAAAGTTCGAATTATAAACTTGTTAATTTCTGAACTGTCTAAATGAATGCGAGAAGAGAGTGTGTATGAAACTGCACAAAATTGGGTATTAAAACACCCCTATGATATTATTAAAAATCTAGCATTAACGACTCGGTTTCATAAACTGCTATCATAGATTTGTATTTCAAATTTTTTTTTTCAGGATGGATAACAATAAGTCTAGTAACACAAAAAAAAGAGATATAGAAGAAAACTTGGGTCAAGAAAATACAGAGATTATTCTACAGAAATGTTAAATTTAGCAGTAAAGCTTGTGCAAAATAAATCTATTTCAAGTAGGGAAGCTAAAAAACAATTTGGGATTCCACGGCAATCAATACTAAATAAAGTGAAAAATCGTCACATGAAAACGATAGGAGGGCAAGTAAAACTTTCGCTTGATGAAGAACAAAAATTGGTGAATGTGCTGGTAGCTGCCGGGGAGTATGGTTGTCCAATGAACAAGTTGGACTTAAAAATTCTGGTTTATAATTATTTAGAAAAAAATTCGCGCCTTGACATTTTTAATGCATAAAGCCTCAAACCAGACATGCCTTTACTAAGCGTTTTTACGTGTTCTTAGCACACCATTTCTATATAATAGGCTTAACAAAGTACTAAGTCTCTATAGTGTAAGGTATAAAAAATGTAGTAAGATTTTGTCAGAATATTTAGTGAAACTCAATTACACAGACACAGAAAAACTTCTAGAAATTTTGGCATAATGTTATCTGATCCTCGTTTGTGTTTATTTTTTGTATAATTTCATAGACATAGTTTTAGGTATTAATGTACTATAAGCTTATTTTCGTAATTATTTATTATAATAGAATATAACTTTTTATAATAGTTTTACTGTAACTTAAAATTTTACTGTCGCAATGAAACTGGACTGTAAAGTGATGGCCTGAAACACAGGTTTAAATTAACCTAGATCGGGCGGTCCACTATTAAACATTGCAATTCCGAATCACGATTAATTGCACCTTTAATAATATTTTGGTTTTAGTATATTAGGCACTATAATTGTATGGGAAACCTTATTATTGTTGGCTTAATGTTAATTTTTTGTAAACGTTAATTGAATAAAATTTTATTATTTATTATTATTATTATTTATTATTATTAAAATGGCAAAATGCCTGGCAATACATGGGTAAACCAATTTTTAATAGACATGTATCAAAATTGTCCGTTCGTACAACACAAAACATAAAACAGGTCCGGGCCGAGAAAGGTCTATAATTTTATCTTTTACTGCAGTTCTGTTTATAAATTTACATTTTTTTTAATAATGGGTAGTCTCGACATTTTCATTTAGTTTAATCTAAAAACTTTGCATACTAGTACCTAATCCTGAACTTTGTTGCAGTTTATTTGTCCGTCAGTGTAGATATGTATCCAAATTAATTTACGCTAAATGTTGATTATATTATATAACAATAACATAAAATATAAGAAAGTACCTAATATTTATACTTAAAATTACTAAAAATTATATTGCATAGTTAATATTGCGATGAGTCATCGCAATATTAAGTATGCAATATAATTTTTCTGTAAAACTCATTACAAAATTTTAGTGTTATTGGTTATTTTCATATAAAAACAAAGACCGAGATAGGTACATACTTTTTAGTTTATTTTTTATTTATTTTTTAGTTTTTGAACACTACAAATAAAGCATATTATGTAAAAAATTATGTTATATTATTTCCCTTTTTAATTTATCATTATAATATATTATAATATTCCACACTAAAAATTATTAAATAGTTAAGTATTGTCAATGGTCAACAACCCTTGAACAATCGCCATTTTGTACGAAAAATGTTCTAGAAGGCTTTTTGACTTTGCCCACTCATTTTTAAGCGTCAAGGAATGTGAATATTTGGCGTATAATTTAATACATTATTGAATTGTTCAGTATTTTTATTCAGTCCTTTTCGCATAGTGATAAAGTTCATGTTAACGGAGATCTGTAATGTGGGCAAAGTTACCAAATGTATATGATTTTTTGCCCAACACCTATAATTGTTATTTTCACTAATAAATATGCTTTTTTTCACTATTTTTAGTTTTGTGTATCGAGACATGAGCATATAATATTATGTGGCACCGAAACAATAATCAATTTATTAAAGAAGACTGGCGAGAATGGACCCACTTGATTTAAAAATAAAGGAGGCGTCGTTCACTTGCAAGTCTTTGTGAATTTAAATTACGAACTTGATAAAGGATTATATAAAAAATATTGAGTTTTTAGCTCATAGGAATTAAAAGTTACAAATAAATTAAATCTAATAAAAATAAGTTGTCATGCAATTTACGAACGCATCGCGTGAATTCGCGTGTCTCTGATTGCATTCCAATCTTCATAATTAAATAAATTCATCACCTACTTACACTTGTGAACGTTCACGTTTGGCGGTTTTTCTTTTCTTGTTTTACATATAACGTAAAGTAAAAAAAATATTACAAAAGTGAATATGCAAAAATACACATTTTTAATAAAAAATAATTACAACGCTAGCATGTTTAATTGCTAACCTTTGTTATGCGAACGTAAATTGGAACGTTTGCTATTTGAGACTGCTGTCAGTCTGTGTGATGTCATTGTCATTCCATCGTTTGTTTTTAACGGCTAACTTGGGATTTCAATGCGATTTTGTGGAGTATTTTTGACGACTTGGCTTTCTATTTGGACTGACGATTCTGCAATAACGACTACCGTTTTTGCCTTTGGATTCCGATTTGCAAGTGATTTCGATTTATTTACCCTGCAAAATGCGTTGTGTTAATTGTCAATTACGCATTGCACGATTACGAAGACATCGTGTATTCGATGAAAACGCTCAGTTAATTGAGAAAGTACAGAGATGGGTTTATCCACGTGATGTAAGTATTCTAATAATAATATGTACTTATTTATATTTGTCTGTGTCTGTTGGTTATAATAGTAAACTCGTTTTCCTATTGCAAGAAACGAGTTAAACCTACCTACATATTTATGTCAATAGCTGTTAGAGGGTAGAACATTCGACTGCACGTTGGTGGTCTCAATCCGATTTTTACAGCTATTTTACATGGTAGCAGCACAGGCAAATTGCATAGATCTACTGTTACTGCAGCTGGTGTATTTAATGACTATAACATTATTATTATTTGAGCATAAACAAAGACTTAAAAACTGTTTTTTTTTTTCACGAAATTAACAAAAATATGTATTATATATATTATATTTTTTTTAGATAACTCGAGACAGCTATATTTGTCATTCCTGTTGGGAGTTGATAAATCACAACCCGGATCAAGATGCTAACCTCCAGCAACTTGGCCATCGCAATGTATGTGCTGGATGTGGGAGATCCATATTGAGAATTAGGAGCAGATTGGTAATTAGACCAGAAATGTCTGAAAGAGAAATCCAAATAGGAAATGTTGTGGCTGAATGGATAAGACCCCGTCAGGTAAAGCATATTTCATATAAAAATCATAATAGGTACAATATTTTTTATGTTTTCTAAGACTGAATTGTTGGTGCTGTAGTTAAGCAATTGGCTGCTGCGCCGCATATCCCAGATTCAATTTCCATGTGGAACCAATATTTCTGAAGTTCCATCATAGGACCACTAGACATGTGGCATTGCGCCACCGGTACATGGTAGACATCCCACCCCTACGCACAAAACGTTTTAGGAACACAGTTATTGTGCGTACAGCCAAGGAGTGGAATTCCATACCGGAGTCACTGTTTCTGATAGCTACAACTTAGGGGTATTCGAGTGAAGAGTGAATAGGTTACTCTTATAGGCAAGCGTGCTCCATCATTAACCACATCATTGGTTACGATCAGGTGAGATGGTGGTCAAACACAAGCATATCAATAATAAAAAAAAAATATTTTGTATGGCCTACAGATATTTGTTCTGGATCTGGGTGTTAGTGTAGGTGAGTTTACATGTTTATGAATGCCCCCATGATACAAGAGATATTCCTAATGTGGCGCAAAATATAAAAGAAAAACTATTCTCTAATAAAATTGGTCTTTAATAATTGTAATTGGTAAGGTTAATAAGGTGTAACCATTAAAGATAATATTATAATGATTAATTTCACCTCAATTACTCTATAGAAATTGACTTTTTAGTTTTATAATTGTGTATGATTGTGAGTCAATGTGTTTATTTTTAATTCCTTCTGCTAGTTTATAAATCCTACCCACATATATTTATTATTTTTGTTTTTTTTTTTTTCAACCTGTAATTTTTATTGTTTCAGCTGACAAATAGTGATGAGATTTGTGTACCTTGTTATTTACGCGCTCAAAGAGTGTTAGACAGCTCTCAGAGAAGTTCTACCCCTGCTGCCCCTTCCACTCTTGTTCCAAGTGATACTATACAGCCAGAGCAACAAACAGAGGTTGTTCCATCTACATCTGGAATTCCATTGCATGAAATATCTGCTGAGCAAATATTGCCAGCAACATTAACAGATGACACCGCAGAAGTTGAAGAGGTTGGCTTGTCAATTACCAGTCCTCCATTGCAGGTAACTGGTACTGAACAAATCACATTACCTACATTGAGAAGAGCAGCAGACACGGCACGTCATTGCCTGTTTTTGGAGTGCAATGATAGTGAAAAGCGACGTGTGCCGGATGGGCTGAGAAAACAAATTATTAGGGATTTCAATTTTTATATTCCCAGAAATGCCCGAAGTTGCAGTTTTCATTTAGGTGCCAACCTATTTCATGAATTATATGCTGCTGAAAATGCAATATCAACATTTAGTGCAGCACAAATAGAAGAAATCGTGTTTTTGCTAGCAGATGAAACTAAATTAGATTTTCAAAATCATGAAAATATTGATGATCATCTTTTTAAGTACTGGTTTGGACGGACAAAAGCTGAATTTAATGAAGTATTAGTAGAAGTACCTCAATTAAATGACCCTAAAATGAAAAGCGGTTTTAGTGCACTTCTGTGCAAAATGCGGACTGGAGATAGCGATGAGAGAATCTCAGCATTATTTCAAATACCTAGAAGAACATTCGAGGAATATATGAATAAAGTACGAGTTATCCTTTGCCAACACTATGTGCCTAGGCATTTGGGATGGGCACACAAACCTAGGCATGAATTTGTGGCCAGAAATACTGCTCTGGCTGAACACCTTTTTGGAAATCCTGAAACGCCCATTGAAGAAAGGCGTTTAATTGTAATTGCTGATGGAACTTACTTAAGTACCCAAAAAAGTAGCAACTACTCATTCCAAAAAGCAACTTATTCCCTTCACAAGTATTATAACTTAGTGAAACCTTTTCTAATAGTTTGCTGCGATGGGTATATTATAGAAGCTGTGGGACCATATCCAGCCACTAAAAATGATGCGTCTATAATGAATGACCTTATATCACAGGAGGTGCGTTTACATACTTGTTTAGAGAGGATGATGTTTTTATTTTAGATCGTGGGTTTAGAGACTGTGCAGACAACATGACAGCTAAAGGTTTTTTAACACATATGCCTGAAACTGTTTCAACAGGGGAAAGGCAACTTTCTACTCTCCAAGCCAATATCTCGAGATGTGTTACCATGAATCGATGGGTGGTTGAAGCTGTTAATGGAAGGTTTAGTAGAGATTTTAAAATATTCCGTGAAGATTATTTAAATAAAAGATGTCCTCATATTATGGAAGACTTTCGAATTGCTGTTGCATTTTTGAACCATTTTGCTGTCCAATTCAGGGAAAGAGCTAATGTACGTGAAGTTATCGAAATAATAGATGAAAAAATATTTGAAAACAATGAACTCTGTGAAGTTGTACGACAACATAATTTAAATATGAGATCTACACTGTTTCAAAATATCTCACAAACAAATATAGAATTCCCTGAATTGACCATAAATGACTTGGAATTAATTGCTCTAGGTACATATCAAATAAGGCAAGCAAAATCATATATTGGGGAGCATCTAAGAGTCCACGGAATGTACACTTTAGAAGTATGCCAGGATAATGCACCTCTACAAGGGATATTTAATGACAGCCAGCCATCTATTATACGTGGTAGAATTAAATCTAGGCATATAGGAAGTAAGTCTTACTTTACATACATTGCATTTGATAGAAGGCTGGAGGGGCGAAGTGCTATAGTAGGCTATTACTGCCACTGCCCTGTAGGAACACGGACAGTAGGCTGTTGCTCTCACGTTATGAGCATATTATGGTACATGGGTTATGCCAGACACCAGAACTATGTTTCTGCACCAGCCTCATTCTTAGACAATCTTTTAGTTAGGTAAATAATGTTTTAAAAAGTTGTCTAAAAAAAAATGAAGCTGGTTCTGAAACATACATAGTTCTGGTATGTGATAATACAAATTGTTGTACTGATAAATTCATTATCCTCGTGCTACTATGTTGTGATAATAAATTAAATAAATGATTTCTTAATAGCGAAGTATATTGTTTCATTCAGCAAAGAACATCTTTTTATTTAATAGTGTAAGTAACGCCATCTATTTGGTACCATATGCTTCATTGTTTTTACCCAATAAGGAAGTAGGTACCTACCTATAGTTTTACCAGCAGGCTAAGATAAATGACTTTTCTGTTAGCGTTCTCACCAAACACTACCTAAGTACAAAATAACTGGATGGCATTTTTGTTTGTACCATTAGGTATAGTGTGCGGCATATAAGTTGAACCAAAATTGCCGTCGTTGCTATGGTTACGCGCAACCCCCCTGTGCTGCTGACCCGAAAATCTGTTACTGCGCATTGAAGGCCATTTTGTTTCAACTTGCCGTCTGTCACCTTTTTTTTTTTTATGGTGGGAAAAATCATGCATTGATATCCCCCCGCCCTTGGGCGGAGCGGGAGATAGTGTCAGACTCTTACTGACTAAAAGACCCACCCCGTTCCTTCTAGCCTTCATACCGGGGCTCGAGCGCCCTTTCGGATAACCCTGGCCCCAGTAGGCTTCGACCCAGCTGGGTCCCTGCTGTTGCTGACAACTCCTTAAGGCGCGCGGGAACAGTGCGCGCCGTCGACGACTTGGGCTTGGTCCGGACAGTTACCGGACGGCCGGACAGTGAGCTACCCATTGCTCACTGTCCGCAAGCCCGCGCCTACGTTGGCCGGAAATCGGGATCAGAATCCCGGCGGCGGCGGCGGCGATAACGCCGTTGCCTGATGCGTTCGGCCTCCTCCTTTGCGAGCATTACTGCTTCGCAGAAGTCGGCGACCGCCTGCCACTCCTCCTCGCTCCGGACCATGGCCTCAACCAAGGCCAGGCGCGAGAGGTCTCCGCCGCCGATCGCCCCCACGAGGGCACGGCGATGCTCCGCCCAAGCAGGGCACACCTCGACTGTGTGCTCCACCGTGTCCTCCGGGCGTTACCGGGCGTCACTTCCGCATGAATCGAGTGCAGGAAACTCCCGAACGAACCATGTCCGGTGAGTACCTGCGTCATGTGGAAGGTAAGGACGCCGTGAGGTCTTTCCAGCCACTTACTTACCGCCATGATTGTGGCGTGCCCAGCACTGGGTTGCGATAGTCGTTGACGCCATTTCACCATGAGATCCCGCCGGAGCTCTGTCCGCCATGCCGTGACCTGTCGCGACAGCGGACTTTCACCCCGGGCCGTCACTTGTGTGTGACGTGACAGGTAATGTCATTGCCGTACATTTTGTACTTGGCGTTTGGCGGGAACGCTAACAGAAAAGTCTTGCTTGCTGCGATTAATCTAGGCTATGCTTAAAGACATCATTCATCTAGGTATAGTTTTAGCCAAGTCACTACCTACCACCAAGTCCCTAGTTCACAAATATTTTCATCTATAAGATTTTTAGGTTATAATCTTCTACCTCGCATAACTTTTTTCTCCTAACTTATAAAATTGACTATGCATTTGCATTTTTGCTAGTTTTGTATAGATCTAGAAGTAGTACTAAGTTTCAATAATGTACAGTTCTAATATCAGTGGGTCCCAATTTACATACAAGTTCGCCATTCTTCTTTTCCAAAATATCATTAATTAAGCATTTATTTTTTAAATTTATGGGCAAAGTTGCCATGTTTTACGGTATACCTCAGGAGGAAGGAGACAATTTCATATGCCATAACTGCTTTTGTACGGAAAATGATGAAAGTATTTCTGAGAACGAGGAGAGTGAAAGTGACGAAGAAAATCAGATTCAGATTAAAAAGAGTCAATAATTTACTAAGATTTCAGAATTAAATTGGTTGGCTAATTACTGTGACTTGTCATGATAATTACTGTGATTTCATGGCCAATTGCTAAATTTCTTAAGTGATTGAATTTGATTGAGATTTTTTACCAATAAAAATGTGATTTTATCTTATTTGTTTTATTACCTATGACCCCATCTCATTTACTTTTATTTGGTATGGGATAAGTGTATGTTACTTTATCAACATGTTTTTTTTTGATGTCAGAAAATTTACGTTAAGTGGCCAATAACTACAGCATTCACCCTAGCATTGTTAAGGAATAAAACGTCTTCTCTTATAATATTATGCGTCATATTCCATTACTAGAATTTTCAAATCATTATGAGCAGTTAATGGCCTAGGCCAGTGTTTCCCAATTAGTGGTACGCGTATCCCCGTACGTATACGCGTACGTGCGGCTATCAGTAAAAACAAGAACAATTTCCAAAATATTATTTTATTACGATCATTATCGTAAAAGCACGGAGCACCGAGCACTATGACCGACCGTGCCACGAAACAGAAAAAACAGTGGAAGTGCTAAGTAGGCGTGGCACGCGTGCCACAATTAAGAGTTGTTACGCTTAACTGATCCCAGTCGCGTTCTAACATCGCGTCGAGTTGCTAGTCTCGCGACAAATTCGTATTTCCCTAAATATGCCGTATTGTTCCGTTTTGGAGTGTAAAAATGATAGTAGGAGAAAAAATCTTAAAAATGGGGGTGTTTCGTATCATCGGTAAGTACGATTTTCATTGTTTTCTAATAAAAGTCTTATTTCGTTTCCATTTACTAATAATTTAATAAAACGGTAAGTCAAAATCAACCTTATTCAATTAAGATAAAGTTTATTTTTGATTTATTCTATTCAATAGAACATTCTCTAAAGTTCTTCGCTACTCATTTAGTGATGTAGTCAAGTCGAATATTCAATTTATCGATTGATATCGATACAAGGAAATAAATAATTTAATGTTTATTTAGATTCATTATTTATTTAGTTTTTAATTTAATGTTTATGTAGATTAATAATTTATTTAGTTTTACATTACAATGTAAGTTTATGGTCGCCTTCATTCATACTAACAATTTATTTTAAGAGGTGTATTTATAATAAAAATATAATCAATGTTAATTGTAATGTAATTATTGTAATTTATTAATGATTGAGATGTTGCATTGATCACTAAATAGACATCAGTAGGTCCTCTAACCTTCTTTTAAAATATTTTTAGGTTTCCCAAAGATGCAAGCATCAAAGAGAAATGGATAGATGCAACGGTTAATTGGATGCCAACTAATTCAAGCACGATATGCTCTGAACATTTTTTAGAAGTCGATTTCATAATATCAAATAAAGGATATAGATATACGAAACCTACTGCGCTTCCATCAATGAAAATCGTTAAGTTTTTTTATAAAGTAAGTAACCATGTTTTATTTTTATCACTTTCAATAAGTATTGAAAATACTTGATATCATACTTAACAACACACTATATGGTATATATTTGTATGAAGATTGACTGACTGAATATCAAATTTAATTCATAAACACACTAATTACTTTTTTGTCCTATTCATTGTTATATAGGTATTTATTTTCAAAATTTAATTTTGTTTTCAGCCACAAAATGATAATGTGGTCACTGCAGGTTCTTCAAAAAGACAAAGTGATTCGGAGAGCTCTGACTTTAAGTCTAACCCTAAAAAGAGTCGACTTCATGAATCTTTCGAAATTGAACAAAATTTCATACATAAAGGAGATGACGTGATTCCTGTGAAATTTAACGATGAAGAAACGGTTGAAAATATAGATGCTATGGGTGGTTCAGATTGTTCAACACCAAGGAAAAAGAAATTAAAAGGCCAGTTAAGATTTTGCAAAGAAAAAATTGTAAACCAAGGTTTAAAAAGAAAATAAAAAATATTGATGAAGTATTATTGAGATTGGAAGAAAAATTTGCCATGGCCAAGGAAAACTTAGATTGCCTCAAAAATACCAATTTAGAGGTTTGTAATTATTATTTTACATAATTTTATTCATGATAAACATTGATAGAATTAAATGTAAATATATAAATATATGCTTTTATAGGTTCAAGAATTGGTTGCTAGAGAAATTGGTAACACGGAGTCAGGAGTTACATCAAGGAGAAAGTATTCGCCAGCATTACGCAGTTTTGCCCTGACATTACCTTACTATTCTCCTAAGGCATATGATTACGTGCGCAAGACTTTCCATACAAGCTTACCACATACCCGTACACTAAAGAATGGGTATACGAAAGTCGGAGGAGAGCCTGGATTTACCAAGGAGGCATTAGCAGCTTTGAAACAAAAAACTGAGTTGTCTAATCACCCATTATTAGCCACCTTAGTACTGGATGAAATGAGTATTCGTCGCCGTGTAGAATGGGACGGGCGCAAATTTCATGGATTTCGTTAATATGGGCACTGAAGTAGAAGGTGATCACTTGGCGGAGGCAAAAGAAGTGTTGGTATTTTTAGTTACTGCGATCAACTGTAACTTTAAAGTTCCTGTTGGTTTTTTTTTAGTAGATGGTGTAAGTGGAGAACAGCGCGCTGACCTTGTAAAAATTTGTTTGGAATTAATTCACAAGGCTGGCGTTAGAGTAGTTGCTCTAACTTTTGATGGTTGTGCGGCAAATATTTCCATGGCAAAACATTTAGGTTGCTCCTTCGAAGAACAAAATGTAAAATTTGAACATCCTATTACCAAAGACCCAATAGTTACAGTTTTATATCCCTGTCATATGATCAAATTATTAAGAAACACATTAGAAATGTACAAAATCCTTATAGACAAAGATGGAAAAAAAATTCAATGGCAACATCTCGTTGAACTAAATAAACTACAATACAACGAAACCTTTCATTTATCAAATAAATTAAGAGATCGCCATATTAATTTCCATAATGAAAGAATGAAAGTTAGCTACCCAAATTTTCAGTACAAGTGTAGCGGAAGCCGTTAAATTTTGTAGACAGGAATAAATTCGTTTCATGACAGCGAGCCTACAGAAAAGTTTTTGATTACTTGCAATAATCTCTTTGATATTTTTAATTCAAGAAATTTACACCTATTCGGGTTTAAAAAAGCTTTAAATGTAAAGAACGCGAACAACATTTTTGATTTCTTAGGTGAAGCATCGGAATATATCAGCAATTTGAGAATGGAGAATGGTACTTTTTTAATAAATAGTAGGAGGAAAACCGGATTCCTAGGCTTTTTGGGGTGTATCAAAGCCTTAGAACATTTATATTCAAGTTTGATCAAAACCAAAATTTTGGTATATTTACCATTTTATCCTTAGAACATTTATATTCAAGTTTGATCAAAACCAAAATTTTGGTATATTTACCATTTTATAAATTAAGCCAGGATCATTTAGAGCTTTTTTTCTGTAATATTAGGGCACAAGGTGGGGCTAACAATAACCCAACCGCCAGACAATTTATATCTACTTATAAAAAAATATTAATCCATGTCCAATTAAAAGACACTAACAAAGGTAACTGTGTTGCGTTAGAAGAAATATTAATACTTAACTGTTCGTCAGCTGTTGAAAGGATAAACAGAAGTAGTATAGCTCAAGATATGTCGCAATACGAACAAATTGAGGACAATTCAGAAATTGAAGAACTAGGAGGGCACTTTTCTTATTTTAGTAATCAAGCAATGGGCCATATCGCCGGTTATATTGCCCGAATATTGATGAAAAAAATAAACTGTGATGTCTGTGTTGACGCACTAATGACACATCATTTTGAACCCTTCCACAAATTCATAATTGCAAAAGATCAGGGTGGTTTGTTGTATCCTTCGCCAGATGTCGTAAAAATATGTCAAACAGCGGAAACATTTTTAAAAAACGTTGACTTAAGATTTTTTCGAAAAGAAGTGGCGATAACACAAATAATGCGGAAGTTCATAGGAACTCTTTTATTTAACGATATTGCCTCCCATCAAATTGGAGAATTTCCTGCGTCCAATCACGTTACCGATTTGATGAAGGCAATAGTTGAAAAATATATAAATGTTCGCATACACCATTTATTAAAATTAAAAATAAGACTTTCCAAACGACAGTTTCTTAACAAATATGTTTTATTTCAAGGGCAATAAATAAAATTTTACTATTTTCATTACGTTGCAGTTTTTATTGTGAATATCTGTAAAAGACATGCATACATAGCATAGCATAGCATAGTCGGCCTTATAATGTTCCCACTGCTGGGACTCAAGCCTCCTCTCTAGGAGAGGGAATGGGCCGTTATCCACCACGCGGGCCCAGTGCGGGTTGGTGGATGTCACATGTCTTCGAATTTTTGGTTCTAGGACATGCCGGTTTCCTCACGATGTTTTCCTTCACCGTTTTGAGAGCAGCCAACATACCAGCTCTTTTGTTTAATTTTATATTTACCTGTCTGTCTGTCTATTTATTAATGGTTTAAAATTAACGCTGTTTGTGTACCAAATAAATAAATATACTCCCAACAAATCTTATTTTTGCGAATTGAACAAAAAATCGGGTATCTATCGATATCGATAAATAATTCAATGTGCTACGTGGTGCAGCCTTGGCTGAGTAGCAGCAGAAATCGACTGATCACGCAAATGTCAACCATAATTCTAACGCAATTAAGTTTATAAATGCGACCACTGAGAATACCGCCATCTATGGTCAAGTAGCGGAACTAACTCGTCAGTCGAATCTAGTGGGACTATAGATCGTAAATACGTTCTGCCGCTAAAGCAAAATAAATCTTATTTGTAGCATGTCAGAGTTTAATTTCAAATCAGTGATGTAGGCTAGTTTTGACAAAACTTAAAACTACAAATCAAACAAATTGTTTCTTTGTAGTGCAATATATTACTATCGGTTTATTTGTGTGAGTTTGGCGACAGCAGTTCCTATAGTAATTTTGGTGCATTGCAATTCCACTGTTTTTTCTGTTTCGTGGACCGTGCGCTATCCGGCGCCTCCCGCATCTCGCGTTATTCGGCCGCCCCCGCCACCCGTCACCCGTTTCCGCTTCCCGCCAGTTCGGCTTTTGTCGTGAGCCGTGTGACAGTGTTTTGTTTTGATTGTGATCGCGTTACCTCGGCCTAATATACTTTGGAAAAAGGTTTTTTTTTTTTTTTTTCGGTGGGAAAATCATCTTATGACATCCCCCGCCCTTGGGCGGGGCGGGAGATAGTGTCAGACTTTTACTGACTAAAAACCCACTCCTGTTCCTTCGTTGCCTTTCGTACCAGGGCCGAGTCTTCCTTTCAGAATCAGACCCTTGGCCCCAGTAGGCTTCGACCCTACTAGGCCCCTACAGTTGCTGACATCTCCTTGAGGCGCGCGTGGAACAACACGCGCCGTCGACGACTTGGGCTCGGTCCGGACGGTTACCGGACGGTCGGACGGCGAGCCACCCATTGCTCGCCGTCCGCAAGCCTGCGCCTACGATGGCCGGAAATCGGGATCGGAATCCCGGCGGCGATTGGGGCGTGAGGACCGTTGCCTCACGCGATCGGCCGCCTCCTTTGCTAGCATTACTGCTTCGCAGAAGGAGGCAACCGCCTGCCACTCCTCCTCGCTTCGGACCATGGCCTGTACCAAGGCCCGGCGCGAGAGATCGCCGCCGCCGATCGCCCCCACGAGGACACGGCGTTGCTCTGCCCAAGCGGGACAAACCTCCACCGTGTGCTCCACCGTGTCCTCCGGGTGGTCCGCACAATGGTGACACCCGGGCGTTTCTTCCGCACGAATCCGGTGCAGGAACCTCCCGAACTTACCATGTCCGGTGAGGACCTGCGTCATGCGGTAGGTAAGGACGCCGTGTTGCCTTTCCAGCCACTCCTCAAAGAGGGGAATTACCGCCATAATTATGGCGTGCTCAGCACTGGGTTGCGATAGTCGCTGTCGCCATTCCACCACGAGACCTCGCCGGAGCTCTGTCCGCCATGCCGCAACTTGTCGTGGCAGCGGAGTTTCGCCCCGACGTTGCATCTCCACGCGCAGATCGTGCATGCGTGCAAGGCCTGTTGCCACCAGGTCCCATGGTGGCTGGCCAGCAAGGAGGCTCGCCGCTTCGCGGGAAACCGTGCGGTATCCCCGCACCATCCGTATGGCCATGACCCTCTGGCACGCGTTCAGCTGGGCCGCCGGTCGCTTTCGCAGTGACGGCGCCCACACCGGCGCCCCATAAAGGGCCATGGACTGGACGATGCCTGCGTAGAGCCTCCGGCAGGAGGCGTCTGGACCCCCGAGGTTGGGCAGGAGCCGCTTGAGGGCAGCCCCATTCCGATTCAGTTTGGGAGCCAGACGTCGGAAGTGCTCCTCGAAATTCCACCGGCTGTCGAGGACGAGTCCCAGGTACTTCATCGTCGACCCGACGCCGATGTGAACTCCTCCTACCGTTAATTGGGAGCGCCGAGGCGGCGCGCTCCGAGGGCCGTGAAAACACATGGCCTCGGACTTTTGCAGCGCCACCTCGAGTCCCAACTGCTGGATCCTATCAACGACTATCGCAACCCCGCGTGTCGCTAATTCGACTGCCGCCTGGTACGAGTCTCCCTGAGCCAGGACCAGCGTGTCGTCTGCGTAGCAGACCACGCTGACCCCGTCAGGGAGGTCGCCGCGCAGCACGTAGTCGTAGCCGATGTTCCACAAGGGCGGTCCTAGTACCGATCCCTGCGGAACACCGCACGACATCTCTCGCCGTTTCCACTCTCCCTGGTGACCAGGGTAGATGATGTACCTGTCCGAAAGGTAGGCCTCGATCACACGACAGAGGTAGTCGGGCACCCGGTGATACCGGAGTGCCCTCCTAATGCTACTCCAGGGCAGGGAGTTGAAGGCGTTAGCGATGTCCAATGACACCGCCACGACACACCTGCCCTGGGATACCGCATCCCCCGTATCGCGATCGCGCTTAGCAGAAGCTACCTTACACCTGTTTCTCTACAATGACTTCTCAGGTGAAAGACTTTCCTACCGACATCGTTGAGGATAGGAAGCCGCAAACGAAGCACAAGACTGGGCAGGCGTCCAGAAAGAAGCGCACTGATGACTTTCGACTCAGTAAGAATCAGAAGACCGCTGACACCATTCTATCCGGTATCTTTGCTCGATTAAAGCTTTCCGACCCCACGACTGTCTCCTCCGCACCATTAGCGAAGGAAATCCATCCCGTAGTTGCACCCATTGGGATTAAGACCCTACCATCATATGTTGATCGCGTTTGGGATACCATGGAAGCAATTGGCACTAGACCTTTTAGCCAACTTAACAACGCCGGGAATAAGATGACCTTCACCAAAGGCGCGCTAATTTTAGCTGAGACCAAACTGTCTTATGCGCAACGAACAACGCAAGTAACTCCTGACAACGAACTACCTGCACGGAAACTATACACAGATGAAGAACTTCGGGACCTAAATCAGATGGCGGCTTCAACCCCCTTGCCGCTAGCTGTCTTCCTTGAATGTATCGGCAATACTAAAGATGCAGACCAATCTATTACACCAATTGCCGCTATATCCAGAGAACAACCAGCACTATCTGGAGTAGGGTATTATTGGGCATTCTATGCCACTGTCGGCAAGTAGCTCGGCTAGTGCGCCTCGCTACGCGACAGTGTCATAGAATGCCCAATAATAAACGATTGACTCGACGGTAGAGCAAATTACTGTACTCTCTTCGAGATCTTGCAAGTTATACCACTGGCCGCCAGTAGCTAGGGCGAGTTCTCATTGCTACAAAACTCGCGTAGAATACCGAATATTGTACGATCGCTTCCAAACCACTTAATCAATGATCTTGCGAGTTTGTCATTGTTCAAACGATCGCACTATCGCGGAAAAGATAGAGTACTATTTCAGTTTATAAATATTAATGTATCAGATACATTTACTCATTAGCAATCAGTTGGTTTCCAAGTGTAATCATGAAGTTTGTAAAGCAACCACAATCACTACATGTTACAACAATCTGCGAGGATGTTTGTAAGACTAGTTTTCGTCACGGAGAATTGTTACCTGACTCAGTTCGATGTATCATTTGCGGACCATCCAATTGTGGAAAAACCAATTTATTGATTGGTCTTCTCATACACGAAAATGGATTAAGATTTAAAAATGTTTATGTTTATTCGAAAACTCTGTACCAACCCAAATACATTTTTTTAGAAAAAGTTTTACAACGAGTACCAGGTATTTCACTTCAGAAATATCATGGAAATGAGGAAGTGCTAAGAGTTCAAGACGCGAAACCTAACTCTGTGATAATATTTGATGATGTTGCTTGCGAAAATCAAGATAGCATGCGTGATTATTTCGCAATGGGAAGACATAAGTTCATCGATTGTTTTTATCTAAATCAAACTTATAGTAAAATCCCTAAGCAGTTAGTAAGAGACAACGCGAACTTAATCATAATTTTTAAACAAGATGACATTAATTTACGTCATATTTATGAAGAACATGTCAACACTGATATGACGTGGATTGAATTTCGTGAAATGTGTTCAAAAATATGGAATGAGCCCTTCAATTATGTAGTAATTAATAAAGATTGTTCAAAAAATAAGGGATGTTACAGAAACAAATTTGATACCTTTGTAGTCTTTGATTAAGAATATAGTTATTTAAGTCCGTTACCTTCGTGATATTATTATTCTTCAATCATCGCTTAATCAATCACTATCGGCTTGTTTTTCTGCAATGGAAAAATCGTTAAAAAGACAAATAGTAGTTGCAGCCGAAGCTGTTAAGAAAAAAGTACGTAAAATGAGAGATGTTGACATTAACAATCAGCAAACACTGGAATCAGTTTTCAAGCCTGTAACAGGACCACTCAACCAGATTGCTAAAGCCAGTAAGCAGACTTCTTCACTGTGTCCTACAAAAAATGAAGAACTTCCGTTTATTGATAAAACTTTGCAGAATCAAGAAGCCAATGATAAAAAAGACAATTCAGATGAATATGAATCTGATATCGAAAGTGACTCTTCATATAAATCATTAGTTGAAAACAACCCAGGTCGTGACACGTCATCCTGGTCTGTATCCTCAGAAGCACTGTCAGATATTCCATTCGGTGTCAGAGTAGAGAACGGGAAATTGATGTTAGGTTCTGCTCGTATAACGATCGGCGATGAATATATCACTGTAGCTGGACGCAAATACCGAAATACGTCTGGTTTGAAACAGTTGTTATTGAAGAAGACCGTAGATTTAAACATGGTTACAGAGAGTGACATGCAGCATTATAAGTCAATGCTACTTGATACAAATGCACATCGACGAGACTATGAGCCGGATAAACCAATAAAAAGTAATAAAGGTCAAAAGTATATGCAAGTTATTAAGCCTATTTTCAAACTACAAAGTACTATTCAGAACCCTCAATCGAAGGGAAAAGGACTACCCTTAACAAAAATGTGGAAGAAAAAGGTTGATTTTGTATATTGGAACGATCCAAATGAACTGGTGGATAGATTAAAATTATTAATTGCATCTCGAGATGCTGGTAACACAGGATTAGATAATGAAATTATATCTATCATTGAAGAATTACGTGAAAGTAAAATTATAAATAAATAAAATACCTACATATTTTAAAACGTGTGTTCATTTTATCATAAACCTCACAACACAATACACCTTAAACATGAACGTAGATAAATTCGGACATCATATTCATAAAAGAATGCGATTATCAGAGTTATTTGAGATTAATGAAAATACCTTATTAAAATCAGAAAACGGAGATTTTGATTTAAAAACATCGAGACTGAGAGGAATAAAAAATCCAGTAGAAGCTGGTGATGCAGTGAACAAGGATTATGTAGATCGAATGAGTGCTAATATGATAAAAGAATTTAATACACTTATTGGTACATTGCGTTCACAAAGTATTATAGATGCACGGGAAACAGTTCAAGTTACTTTAAAAGCCAAGATACCTGCAATTATAAGTCATTTGCAAGATAAGTTTTATACTAAAGAAGAGGTCGACAAATTACTTCAAAAAACTCAGTAATGACAAAACAGCAAATTGTTAATGAAATACACAAAGCAGCACGAAGAAATTTCCTTAGACGTCCTGTCATTCTAAAGGGAGTCGATGACTTGTGGCAAGCTGATCTGATGGACATGCAAAACCTAAAGAAATATAATAAAGGTTATAATTACATTTTAGTGGTGATTGACTGCTTCTCAAAGTATGCTTGGACAGAGCCATTAAAAACAAAAAATAAACTCGATGTTACTCGAGCATTCAAAAAAATATTGATAAACAGCAAACGCAAACCTGATAATTTACAAACGGATATGGGAACAGAGTTTTATAACAACTCATTTCAGATGCTTATGAAGTCATACAATATTAACCATTACTCATCATATTCTACCAAAAAAGCTTCGATCGTAGAGCGACTCATTAAAACTATTAAAAATAAATTATATAAATGTTTTAGTCTGAATGGAAACTATAAATGGTTAGATTTACCGTTACAAGATATATTAAAGACATATAACAACACAAAACATCGAACAATTAGAGTTAAACCAATCGAAGTGAATAAAGCTAATGTATCAGTTATAGAAGAAAATATAAAAAAATCATTTAAACATGTTCCTATTTGTAGAAAACCTAAGTTCAAAGTGGGTGATTTCGTTCGGATCAGTAAATACAAACACCAGTTTGAGAAAGGTTATACACCTAATTGGTCAACTGAAATATTTACCATAAAAAAGATTAATTTTACCATACCTGTTACATATCATTTAGAAGATCAGCGAAAGCAAGCTATATTGGGAACTTTTTACGAGCAAGAACTTCAAAAATCTAACTATCCTGGTGTTTATTTGATAGAAAGAGTTTTAAAAAGAAAAGGATCAAAAATGTTCGTAAAATGGTTGGGTCTAAACAATTCAGAAAACAGTTGGATAGACAAAAATGCAATTGTGGGTTAAAATAATATTAATATAAACATTATTTTTGCACTATTTTCATCATTGCAATTCGGACAATGCAAGGAGGTGAACTAGTTAATTCATTAATTAATAATCTGCCGTTCGAACTTCATTTGCCTGGTTACAATTATTGCGGGCCAGGAACCAAACTCCAGAAACGATTACAACGAGGTGATCGCGGTGTGAATAAGCTAGACGAAGCTTGTATGCATCACGACATTGCCTATGCAAACCATACAGACTTACCCAATCGCCACAAAGCCGATTTACAACTATTAAATATGGCTAAACAAAGACTTAAGTCGAAAGATGCCAGAAAAGGTGAAAAACTGAGTTCATGGATAGTGAGCAAAGTTATGAAAGCTAAATTAAAATCTGGTGCCGGCGTCAAAACGTTTAAGAGTTTCGTGTCAAAAATAAGTTCAACGATCAAGAAACTGAACCCAAAGGATAACAAAACATTAATCAACGTTGCTTACGCAGCGGCAAAAAAAATATTTCCAAAAATTTCAAAAATTCGAGTACCGCGTGTGATACCATTGCCAAAAACTGGAGGAATTCTACCTTTAATCCCAATTTTTGCGGGTTTATCGGCTTTAGGTACTTTAGCTGGTGGTGCGGCGGGTATTGCAAAAACTGTAAACGATTACAAAACTAGTCAGCAAAATTTGCAAGAAACAGTAAGACACAATAAGGCCATGGAGTCTTTAAAGTTAGGCAAGGGCTTATACATTAAGTCACATAAAAATGGTAAAGGTTTATTTATAAAATCTTCAAAAAACTAAGAAATAAGCTACCTAATCGTCCTCTAACTAATGTAGATATTCAAAAGTATGCACGTAACATCCCCTACTTTCGAGGAGTCTACATGAAAGATCAATTACCAAGGATGCCAAAACGGATTGAATGTGGTGTCGTTAACTTGGATAATTATAAGAATGTTGGAACACATTGGGTAGCTTATGTTAAAGTTAACAACTATTGTGAATATTTTGATAGCTTTGGGGATTTGAAACCTCCATTGGAATTAATGCGATATTTTAAGAAATGTAATATTTTTTATAATTATACTAGATATCAGAAATTTAACACAGAAAACTGTGGTCACTTATGTTTAGAATATCTAAGGACTTTTTGGAATAAAAACGTATAAAAATTATAATTTTCTTTTATTTCTATCATTTGCAAGATGTCATTCACATTGTCAATAACTGGAAACTCGTCAACTTTATCTACGTACTATCCTAACACATTGCAACTAAATGAACAGTATGAGTGTGCCTTATTGCATTTTTCAACATTTAATTCTATTCCAAACATCGACAAAACAAATAACAAATTCTATTATGGCTCTAACGAAGTTATTGAAATACCTGAAGGCACCTACGAATTGCAAGATATTAATGACTACTTAAAATCTAACATTAAAGATGCGTCAGTCAAACTGCAGTGCAATAACAATACATTAAAAACTACTGTATTCTGTACAAAAAACATAAATTTTAGTAAAGAGGATACTATCAGAAATTTATTAGGTTTTGATAAGCAGATCTTGGAACCAAATAAATGGCATGTGTCACAGTTTCCAGTCAACATTTTACCTACGACAGTGATCAGGATCGAATGTGATATCGTAAGCGGCTCGTACACAAACGGAAAACCGAGTCACATAATTCACGAATTCGCGCTTAACGTACCTCCTGGCTATAGAATTATAGAAATTCCAAAAAACGCAATATACTTTCCAGTCAACCAAAACAACATAAGCTGCATACATATCCGATTGATAGATATAAATAACCGCTTAATAAATTTACGCGGTGAAGAAGTGCAGCTGTATTTGCATCTTAGAATCAAAAAATGATTGACTACAATAAATATGTGCATCAACAAATTCAAAATATCAGTCCCGCTCAAGCATCCACCCCATTAAGAGCTCGCTGTAAGAAGAAAATAAAATTAACTAAAGACAACAAGACATTTCTCAAAGTGATTGGTTTACTAAAATGAATATCTTAGACGTTTTATCCGCTCCAACTTATGATAATACGGTTGAAGGAATTGAATTTCATTCTTACAAGCCCTATGTAACTAGTTTTAATAGAAACGACGAAATTCGCATACCTATTAATCAACAGGACTTGTACATTCTCCCATCAGCGAGTACCTTGTATTTGGAAGGATCCGTTATCGTTAGCAAAAAGGATATGAAAGATAAAGCCACTAGTGTTCATTTCACGAATAATGCTTTACTCTACTTGTTTCAAGACATAAGGTACGAGTTAAATGGAGTAGAAATTGATAGAATAAAAAATGCTGGCGTAACTACCACCATGAAATCATTAATATCAATGAATGAGAACGAATCAAAGACATCGAATTCATGGGGCTGGAATATAGATGGTACAAAAAACATTAACGGAGGTAATTTTTCTGCTTCTATACCACTCTGTAATATTATCGGTTTCGCAGAGGATTTCAAGAAAGTCGTGATAAATTGTAGGCACGAACTGATATTGCTACGAAGTAACACTAACCTGAATGCTGTAAAACTTAACACTGGTGAAATTGTAGAAGACGTACAGATAAATAAAATCATTTGGCGCGTGCCGCACGTTAAAGTGTCTGACAAGGAAAAAATAAGTTTGCTGAAACTATTAGAAAAAGATCGACCACTCCAGATGATATTCAGAAATTGGGATCTGTACGAATATCCTGCTTTACCTAAAACTACAAAACATACCTGGTCAATCAAAACATCCTCGCAAATAGAGAAACCAAGATACATTATTATGGGACTACAGACAAATAGAAAAAACAATAGCAGTTCTGATATGTCTCAGTTCGATCATTGTCATGTTCGTGATGTAAAAGTGTACCTCAACTCTACTTACTTTCCGTATGAAAACCTAAATGTGAGTTTCGCGAATAACAGAATCGCTTTATTATACGAGCAATACGTCAGATTTCAACAGTCTTATTACGGGCGTCGACCGGAGCCCTTATTAAGTGAAAAACAATTTAAAGATTTGGCGCCACTATTTGTCATCGATTGCTCTAGACAAGCTGATAATGTAAAGACAGGCCCTGTTGTAGACGTAAGAGTGGAAATCGAGAGTGATTCAGAAATACCCGATCAAACTTCTGCGTATTGTCTTATATTGAATGACTGTATTATTGAATATAAACCTTTAAGTAATACAGTCAGGAAAATATCATGAATCCGAATACTGTCATATTAGATGTTCAAGGGTTTAAAGATCTGTACAATAATTTTATAATAAAAGAGTTAGCTTTTGCTACCCGTGATTATACGCAAACATTTTTAATAAAACCACCATACTTGTTTAAATACTTAACAAGTGACGAAAAGAGGCAAGTTAAATGGCTGGAAAGAAACAGAGGCATTTATTGGAACGAAGGGTATATCGACTATAAAGAATTTCATCGTGTAATCGTTCCCTATCTAGAAAATAAGGAAATCGTTGTTAATGGTTTGGAGAAAGTAAAGTGGATAAAGGAACTTTGTGAGAACTGTAATGTATCAGACCTTGGTACCGAAGGATGTCCTAATTTCTATATTTTACATAAAAAATACTGTGAAGGAAGAATTAATTTAAATTGTATAAAACATTTAAAGCATTGTGCTCTTAAAAATGTGTTATGTATAAGAAAGTATTTAGAGTTATAAATGTGTACCTACTTATATGGTTATTGGTTTTATAAATAAATAAAAAAACATTTGTATAGTAAAACTGCTTTTATTTTGTTAAACACCCAACACTTCTTCAAATAAAACACTCTACTTTAAAATTAAATAAAACAACATAATAAGTACTAAATATTTGCCTAATCAACTTCTTACGCAAACAGATATATATTAAAAATCACTATCTATTAAAGATTTAGATATTTTTTTAACTAAAGATTCAGTTTCGTCCATAACATTGTCGATAGCGTCTTTAACAATGTATTGAGCACTTATAATAACGTTCTCACTGTCACTGTCTGTGTCACTGGTTTGCGAATTGTTATTGGTTAGATCTACGACTGATATTTTTATTAATTTCATGCCTCGTCGCTGTAATCGGCTCATCACAAAAGATTTAGTTGGATTGTGCTTCTTCGACTTTTCCCTGCATCGCTGTTTTGACTTTTTTTCTTTCGTCACATGTTTGCTGTGCTCGGGTTCGTTGTGAAGCGTTTCGGAGAATCCTTCATAAGGATTTTGAGCGTACTGGCTAAACATAATCTCTGATTCTGTATTCTGGAACAAAAATAGACGCTCATTAAGTTTAAACTAAACCGTAGACGTTGATATAGTGCTGCATAAACGAATTGTCAACGGGTTACAACATTCATAGCAGATTCACTAATAGCTTTGAGCAAAATTGCTGAAAACTCTATCGCTAGTTACTAAACAAAATAAAAATAAATTGAGAAACTTACCAATGACATGCTCGCGATAAGCAATACGTTGTGTGCTTCGTACAAGTACTCAAGGTGAGTTTTATTTCGTAAATGACAAAAAAAAAAAATACCATCGCAACGATTCCCAATTTAGATTAAAATGTTAACTAAGCTTTTCTGAGGGTAATGCACTGTTACGTGTTTGTAATAGGTATTTTGTATGATCAGCGTTATGCAATTGACGCAAACATGGCTCTTCAAAATTTGTATAATCAGTCTTATTGTAATATGTACAAAATACATTTTGCCTCTGAAAAACGAACGATTCAAGTTTCAACGTGCAGTTCATGTTGCAACTTGAATCTTGGTCGGGTTTCATTTTATTTAACCAACTACAAAAAAGGAGGATGATGTCTTAAATCATAAATTAAACAAGTAGTCATAGTCATTCACATTTTATTTATATTTTTACAATAACTTAGGTTTTTAAAACTATGAATTATATTTATCATACATTAAAAAGTTATTTAGGTATATTTTAAAAGCTATATTAAGATTACGTACGTTACATAAATCATATTCGAACTCTATTACTAATTAGCTTAATCTTAAAATACATTTTCGCTCTTTAAAATAAGACTAAATAAGACTAAATAAAATAATGACCCCAGGCACGCGTTGATATTCCATCTACAGATATTGAGCGTTTATCGTCATTTCGAGATAAAGCAATTTTGTTGACACACTTAGTAAATATTTCGTGCTTTATAGATTTAAACATAATATTTTTTCTACGAATAATTCCACCATTTAATAAAATATTTTCATAATCTGTTATATTTAAGTCTCTTACTACACTTGATTTTACTCCTTTTGCTTTTTTAATGACTTTATCAACGGTTTTTATTGAGTAAAGCTTGGATCTCAAACCAACAAAATCTGAGATATATTTTCCTCCCATTTCGTCTTTGAACAAACCTGGCACTTTTTTGTTCATAATCGGTATGTTAAAATCATTTTTATCATCATAGTTACTGGTGTCGAAATATTGCAAAAAATTACACTTCAAGTCATGGTAAAAATCAAACGTGAATATTTTATAAACAAACGAATCGGTATCTGTATAACACAGCTGCACTCGATCTTCATAAAAAGGTTTAACAATATTATAATGAAAGTCATACATGTGTGTCTTAGAAAGTTCTAATACAGTGAATCCAATATAAATAGGTTTATCTAAAATAATTTGGTCAGGTTTCATTTGTATTGCAACTAAGTTTTCAGTTAGAATAGAAGCGCTATGAAAATAGGGGTTGGCTACAAGTCTCTCGGAGGATATAAATTTCTTAGTTCGATTAGATTGATCACACCATTGATTAACTAAATGAACGGTTACTCTATTTTCAGTATTTTCTAATGTCTTGCCAAAAACACTGTTGTTTAACAACTTAAAAAAGTCTTGTTCGAAAGAACTTTTTGCCTTTTGTCTTAATCGAGTGTTTAATTCTATGTACTGTTTTAAATAGGGACTTTGTCTAAAAGTAATAGCTTTATGAACTTTACGTAATATTAAACCATGTTCTAAACATTTTTTTAAATGAACGTAATGTATTACGTAGTTGTACTTATTATGCAAATTTGCAACTAGTTTCTTCGTTTTACCTCCTGGAGGTATACATTTCTCAGGACAAAATGGTAAATCATTGTGGTGTTTGTGTAAATGTTCAGGATAAAAAAGATCGACTTCTAATATAAAGCCCCACTCAGAGTTATTCTCGATATTTTCTACACGAAAATTAGTTAATTCAATTTCATCAAGAAATCTAAAACTAGAATATGGTAAATACTGACACATGCTGAAGCCGTATAGGTTATTACAGTCTAGATATACTATAAAACTCTGAGGCTGTGATGCATCATGTTCTGGCATGTATTTGTGATTTGCTTTTGCATACCGATGGGAACACATGCACAAGCCACCTCGTATACCGCTTTGAATCATTCTGATGATAGCTAGATCCGAAATCAGTTCTAACTGAACACCTGTTTTTAGCAACATTGCATCGAACGATAAACTGGGTGCAGTTATGTAAAAGGCAGGATCGAGTTTGTAATATTGTTTACATGTTTTCCGAAAATTTTGAAATATGTCTGTCAACAAAAGCACGTCAGTTTTTAAGTATAGATCTGTATACTCGCCTAGGTCAGTAATATTGAATTCAGCCCATACATTCTGAGCATGATTATAATCTTCATCGCTTATACCTTCGTTCGTCAAAGAATTATGGAAATAATATTTCGATGGTAATGACTTTTGTTCGTAACATTTCCAATCTTTCATATAGTCATAGGGGTACACACCTTTACGAATTAGCAAACTAAATTGTGTTTCATCAGAAAAATTTGATTTAAGGTTAACAAAATCGTCTACTTGCAAAGTTTTAGCAAGTTTGTCTAAACTAGTTCCTAGAAAGTTGAAAGAATCTAAAAACCTTATTTGTATAAACTCATTATCAGCAATAGGAATAAACTTTGTAAACGATATATATTTTTCCTTAGTCTTGGGTATTATTTTAATTTGTCCTGGAATTTCGCCTAACTTTTTAATAAATAAATGACAATCGTATCCGGATAAGTTATGAAAAAATATTGGGATGAATTTTGGTACTTTGTGTTGTAGGTTGCAGTGTCGATGTGCTGCACCTCGGTACCGGCCTGTAATATGACAGTGATCCCTTACTCGATCTGTCAACAGTAAATTTTCACAAAGGTAGCACTTAATAGCGCGTTTGAAATCAAGAGCATCTATTTCTGTGAATATCATAGGCTCGCTTTTAGTTAGAATTCTGTGTATTGCTTTAGCATCTTCAATCAGTAAATGTATAAATTTTGAAACACAATCTTTTCCGCGATAACTTCTATAGCCGCCAACCATATCGTTAAATGATGACACTACATTATAGGCGAACGCGGCCGGTACGTGACGATGTGAGTATGACGTGTTAGTGGTGTTGAAATTATCGCCGGAAATCGGTTCGAGTATCGTTTCGAAATCAGCATATATGACGTAAGGAATGTTTTGTTTTCTATCATAATTTTTGAATTTTAAAAATGTTCCTTCTTCTGGTAATACCGTGGCAATCCCTCCACACATGTGTGATTCAATTTGAGTGCGCGTCGGAAAAAACAATAAGCACGTTTCGCAGAAGTACAGTTTACCATGATGTTTAGTTATCTGATTTCTGACTAGACGAGGTAAATCATTGATAAGACAATAATGGGTATTAGTATTATTTTCTAAGAACAATAGATGGATACTCTTAGATTTTTGATTCGATGTTGAATACAAAGGTCCAACGATAGTCTTATTATTTTTTAAACCATACACGTAAATATTCAAAAACGGATTATTTTTCTCAAATATAGCTATACCCGAAAATGTTATCGGAAATGTCAAACCATCAACATTCAAAATATCCTGGAAGTAGGGATAAGATGAAACTCTGTCGGGGTGTTGTTTAGCAGGGTACAGAGCCGCCACTACGCACCATAAAAAACAATACTCATCATTGTTACGAATATTCAAACAAGCTTTTTTATTTTTTATACATTTTGGTAAAGTTATAAATTTAGATCCACCGAGAGGCTGATATTTATTAATATTTATTTCTACATGGGAATTGCTCAAAAATGTCCAACCACTATCTCTCTCCTGAAACTCTTCAATTTTCTTTAACAGTAAATCAACCGTTGCTTTATAAATTGAATCAAAATCGTAATTAAAATTAATAATAATGTTTTTTGTGGCGAACGATTTCATTTCCTTTTGATCATTTTTAAACATAAGAAAAAAAGAAAAAAGTTCAAAATTTATTTTCAGAGCTGTATGTTTCAATAATGATCGGTTTATTAGAGTTTCAACTTGTTTACTAATATTATTAAGGAACATTTCAGGAAAATTATTTATTTGTTCGCCAGTTGCTATGATTTTGTAACTTATGATTCGTTCTTTAAAAGAAGAATTAATAATTGCAACATTATCATAAATAGAGGTAGAGCTATTGTTTTTATGTACATTGCTACGTAAATGACCAGACCATCGACGATTTACTACAAATACTTTGCAATCAGAACAGTAAGGCATTATGTTATTTTAAAAATTAAAGAACACTTAAAATAATTGCTTATTTAAATAAAATAGATTAGGTAATACTTACAACAGTTACAATTAATAATCACGATCTTAGGTATACCAGTTACAAAATATTTAAATTATTAGTACAACTTGATCAGGACTATTTTACATTCGTTCCAAGATTCCTTGTATAATTCTTCACATGCAAGTCGGTAACTATGTTTAGGTAGAATTTATCTGAAAAAAATGGTTACATTAGGTACATAATTTAATTAGGTAGATAATTGTATGTTCTGGGAAGAAAATGTATTAATAATTAGTAATGAGTAATAATTACCAGCAAAATATGAAATGTTTTAAATATAGGAATGTGCATCTGCTTGGTCCAAATATGTTGTTATATTTCGGGTCATTACATAGTTCTTCACTGGTACGTTTAAGCAATGTATCTGAAATAAAAAAAAGGGTTTTATTTGAGGTATCGATAAATAATTAGGTATACATGTAATTATATATTCTGGGTATAGAAAAATAGTCATTATGTTCTGATATTTGATAATTACCTGCTCAGTATGAAATGATTTATACACGTGTTCCAATTATGTAGATATATTTCGGGTCCCAAAATATAGCGATTACAGCTGCTCCAGGAGATGAAATCGTTCGTGTGATCAATACAATATTTATTTATAATAATTATTAATATTAATTATTGAATAATAAGTCTATGCTATCCCACTGCTAAACAAAAAATGGAGGGAGCTCCATTTCTTCAACTGTCACAGAACAATTAAGTAAGTCATTATTTATAATTTACTTAATTGTTCTGTGATAGTTTAGAAAGGTGCTCACTCCATCGTACCTTTGAAACAATAAGTATCTAATATTTTAGAGTTTACAACATAGCAACATATTATTGATGCCTTACGAAATTTTATTTTTTTGTCTACAAGCAGAAAAATATTTCATCATAAAAGTTGTTTTTGCACAAATGTGACACGCGTGTCAAACTTAATTGTTTAATTCACATTCACAATAATCAGCTATTTTAGTTAGGGTTGGTAATAACTTGGTACGCATTTTATTTATAAGCAATATACAAATTTTATACAATGCACTATTACGATTATAATATATCATAGTATATCGTTAGATATTGATGAGCGTGGTTTCACTCATGGCTGTTACTGTGGTTATGGGAATTATATTATTGATTTATTTTAGGAAGTCTAGCAAAGTACGACGAGACCAAAACGTAGATGGTCAAATGAGTACCTTAGAAACGTTAACTTATTTCCTGTACCCACTTCACTCGAGCATAAAAGTATTAGAAGTAAAACTTGGATGTATAACATAATAAATACTAATCTAATGATTGTCTCTAGATTGCCAAATATTTAAATTACTTGCAAGAATATTCCCTATTAGCGTTGTTGATAACTTATCTACTGGTTAACGTTTTGTCAACCCTAAGTCGCTTCACTGTCTCGTCATTCGATGCTACCTGAGACAACCTTATTGTGCACTTTTTGAACAAGTATAATACGTCTAAGGATAAAAGTTGTTTTACACAATATTTTATGAACGGTTGCCGTCATTTTTAATATGGTGAATTATCGTTCGTTTTCCGATTTATAAGCTACATGTTTTCGATGTACTCGGTACAAACTAACTGAAGTCTACAAGTGTGGAAGTAATCTTCAAGAAGTGCTCTGCGATCCTGCTGCGTTATTCTGTCAATATCAGTGTTGATAGCTAACCGCTGCCTGCTGCTGTCAGTCACTACGACTGCTTTCATCAGCCTGCCATATCGATTGGAGATAATTGGAAAATGTAAGTATAAAACATTCCCGCTCGGTTCATAGCTCAGAGATCTGACCCGATGCAGGTGATAGTAATAATTATGTTTGACTATTATTTTGTTGTATCTTTATTTCAGGTCTGATTCTGAGTGCGAGTACTTTCAACTAGCTCCGATCCCCGACCAGAAAACGAAACCCAGCCGCAAGCCGTCTGCAGACAACAATAAGAAACGCAAGTTGAACCCACCATCAACGAGTTTAATTCGTACGAGGTAAACAAACTATTCAATAATTTAGTTCGCCATACCAGTTAATAATCATCAGTTATTCGTGTAATGTTACAAGTCTGCTGACAGATATGACTTTATAAGTGCCTGATATATTTTTATTTGTACGTCTCTCATGTTCTACAGGCATATTGACTAAGTGTGTATTTTTTTTCCTGTGCGTATCTAAACGGTAAATGTACCCTGTAAGTGTATGATGAACTAATAGAAGTTTTCGTTGTTGTTTCAGTAAAAAAACCAGTACTGATAATGATGTATTCGGTATCAGTAGCAACTACGGGTCTGATACCTTGCCAAAAGACGATTCATCGAGTACATGTCTATCATCATTCTTCGTTAACCGAGTCGCCAACGGCTGCGAGCGGCGAGCAGCGAGCATCAACGGAGAGTACTACGTCGACTGCAAGGTGTACAAGGCTGACGACGCGCGCCACACCGACTCCCAGGAGCTGTGGAAGAAGGCGCTTGTGCGACTCAAGTTCCAGACCGACTCGGATTCGTCTCAGTGGCGAAAACTACAAGAGCTCGTGCGTTCGGTAGATACATTATTTCCAGAAAAACCAATGTTTTACGACAAATAAACCAAATATAAAATGTATCTTGTTTATTATGCAGATCCCTTCAAAGCAGTGAGTGAACAAGTCATTTCTAATACTGAAATGCATGACCAAATCACTAAGTCGTTTCCCTGCTGAAACGCATTACAAAACCCAACAAGTCGTTTCTAATACTGAAACGCATTTCAAAAACACCAAGTCGTTTCAACCCACGAAGCGCATTACAAAAATCATCAAGTCGTTTCTAATACTGAAATGCATGACCAAATCACTAAGTCGTTTCCATGCTGAAGCGCATTACAAAACCCAACAAGTCGTTTCTAATACTGAAATGCATGACCAAATCACTAAGTCGTTTCCATCATTGAAGCGCATTACAAAAACCAACAAGTCGTTTCTAACCACGAAACGCATGTCAAAATGACTAAGTTAAATCTTAATCATTGATCATGTCGATGGTTATCATTACTGTCCGATGCCAAGCAAACTTGCCTAGCTACTGGCAGCCAGTCGTATAACTCGCATGATCTTTGTATGAGTCCAGTAACACCAGTCGTTTCTAATACTAAAATACGTGCCAAATTCATCAAGCCGTTTCCAAGCTGAAGCGCATTACAAAACTCAACAAGTCGTTTCCATGCTGAAGCGCATTACAAAACCCAACAAGTCGTTTCCACCATATATGAAGCGCATATCAAAATCATCAAGTCGTTTCTAACAACGAAACGCATGTCATACCATCGTCCGCAGCACGGTGAACTCGCCCGGCTACTGGCGGCCAGTGGTATAACTCACATGATCTCCAGGTGAGTACAGTAATATACTACACAGTCGAGTCGATCGTTCATTATTGGGCATTCTATGCCACTGTCGGATAGCGAGGCGCACTAGCCGAGCTACTTGCCGACAGTGGCATAGAATGCCCAATAATACCCTACTATCTGGTGCTATCACCTGGTTCCCTCGACAACTGCTGCCACTACTTCGACTTTTCCGTGACGGCGTCGCAATAAATGGAGCCGCTCATGCTGTCGCCGCGCAACTCAATGGACTACCTGGCTTCTCTTTGGAGGAATACATTGGACCAGGCCTCCCCGCTGAAGCACCACCTAACATGGTGAGGATGACTCATGCATCCACCGAGTTCTGGCTCAATCAAGATGCAATCCGTTGGACTGACGCTGACTATCGTATTTATAAACAGATCGTTCAAAGTCTAGATTCAAAGAAGGACTTCAACGTCACTTTAGATCTATCACATGGCTTTGGTAGCCAGAGTCAACTCGTCCAGACGTTAGACTGGGATGTCTCTCGTTCCACTCAGTGGTTCACTATGACACCAGTTGATGATTACAGCATCAAACTTGGAAAAAGGTAAGATAATGTTTTAAAACTACTTTTAAACTTACACTTTCATTATAAATTGCAATAGAACGTAACGATGTTTAGTTTGTTTTTCTTATAATTTAAAAAACTTCGAATAATTATAATAATAATATGTGAGTTGAGTTGCTTCAGTTTTACACGTGTTCGCGGTTACTGTTTTGTAAGCTTTGTAATTAAAAAATATATAAGCCGGCTTATTAAGTCCAGTTGTATTTCAGATGGAAAAGTGGCTGATAAGTCGCCAAAAGGTTGCCGAGGTGTCAGGCAATACTGAACAGTCACCTGATAATGATGTGTCATCCTCTACCAGTACTCCGACACAAGAAAAAAGAAAACTTGATAACAAGGAATCGTCTCTCAAAAAAAGGAAATATGATGATAGTTATATTCAGTTTGGTTTTACAAGCTCTGGAGACCCTAATTCTCCGTTGCCACAGTGTGTCGTTTGTGCAGAACCAGAAACGCTGTCAAATCATTCGCTAAAGCCGTCTTTACTACGTCGACATTTAGAAACCAAACATCAGTCAACAAAGACCAGTCTGTATCCTTCTTTCAACATAAATTGAAAGATCTCAAACAAAGACAAAAATCTATTGAGGCACTCTTCCAAAACACGAATGACAACGCTCTGCAAGCCTCTTTTAGATTAGAGTTATTTAATAGCTAAGCAAGCGAAACTTCACACTATTGGGGAGAACCTTATATTGCCTGCAGCAAAAGAGATAGTGAAATGTATGTTTGGAGAAAAAATGGCACGAGAACTTGATGTTATTCCTATGTCAAATAACACTGTCTCTCGTCGTATTGCAAACATGTCAGAGAATCTGAAAACCCACCAAATTAAACGGATTTTAGAAAGCGATTACTTTGCCATACAACTTGATGAATCCACAGACATAACAAACTTGGCTCAACTTTTAACGTACGTTCGTTATGTTCATTCCAAAAAGTTTCATGAAGAATTCCTGTTTTGTCGTACCCTTTCGATTCGCACCACCGGGGAGGATATATTTCATATGGTCGACAGTTTTGTAAAAGAAAACCAATTGGATTGGTCAAAATGTGTGGGAATATGTACTGATGGTGCCAGAGCAATGACTGGTCGTTTTTCAGGACTTATAAAGCGGATACAAGATATAGCCCCAGAAGCAAAATTGACGCATTGTGGAATTCATCGAGAGGCACCGGCTTGTAAAAAAATTCCAGCCAGCTTAGATATTACTCTCAAAAATGCTGTAAAAATTGTTAACTTAATCAAGGCCCGTGCCACAAACTAGATTTTTTGCAGCTATTTGCAAAGAGCTTGGCAGTGAACACGAGATCCTGTTATTACATAGGTACTGAAGTGCGTTGGCTGTCCAGAGGAAGAGTTGTTTCGAGAATGTTTGAGTTAAGACATGAAATTTAGTTATTTTTGGTCGAGCAGGGACACGATGAGTACAAACAGATGCTGACTGACTCTTTGTGGGTGCAAAAATTGGCTTACTTGTCAGATATAAAAACTATCCCTCTGGACATCTTTAATTGACAAGTGTAAATATGACCAGTTTCCGAATCTTAAACTTTTTTTGGATACAACTTCTTCGACAGTAAATGAAGATTTAAAATCGGACATAAAATGCCACTTGCAAAATCTGTCGGCGGCTTTACGCAGTTACTTCCCAGAAATATCGCCGCAATGGAACTGTGTAAACAATCCTTTCGCGAACCATTCCGTCGACCACCTACCCATCTCTGATCAAGAGGAATTAATAGACATCTCATGCAACAGCAGACTCAAGAGTTGTTTTGCAGAGCAATCACTGGGTGACTTTTGGGCTAATTTAAAAGATATTTATCTTATCAGCGAATCAGCAATAAAATATTTACTGCCATTTTGCACAACCTACCTTTGCGAAAGCGGATTTTCGGCCATGACGAACTTAAAAACTAAACATCGTCACAGACTTCAACTTGAAGACGATTTAAGACTGAAGCTGACTGAAGGACAACCAGATTTTCAAGAGCTGTGCAAAGAAAAACGTGCACATTTGTCACATTAGCGTCTTCGCCAATACATCATATTATTTTGATTTTCACTGTTGTACTGTAATTTGTAAATAATAAATGTTATTTAAACTGACTTATTTTTTTTATTTATCACTAGCTGTGCCCCGCGGTGTTACCCGCGGTTTAAGTAGCCTATCTGTTAATCTAGGGTTTCAACAACCTATACCAAATTTCATCAAAATTGGTCTTGGCGTTTGAGCGTGAAGAAGTAACAAACACACACACACTCACAAACTTTCGCATTCATAATATTAGTGTGATTGCTACAATAAGGGGTACGCAGGTTTGAGGTCTTTTTTGAAGTGGTACGCAGCAAAAACTAATTGGGAACCACTGGCCTAGGCCAATAACTGTGTTATCCGTAAAGCGGACTTGTAGAAAAAGTAGGCCAATTAATATACTATTTTTTTTCATTTTGAATAAACTAGTGTAAAATTATTTTCTCCTTTTACTCGTATATCAGGTTCATGAAGAAAAAATAATGCCGAAGATACCCCAATACATAAAAGAGGCCCTTGACGAGGCTTCAGAAAAAATCAATACTAAAACTATGTCTTTGCGAGCAGTCGCGTAAAAATACCTACAGGTACTTTACAGTTTAAACTAAAAAATCCTACTTCAAAATCTCAATTTGGACCAACACCGTATTTAACATTTGAAAAAGAAAATGCTATCACAGATTGGTTGATTAAAATGGCCCCGCAAAGGCTTTCCTAGAAAGTCAGATGATGTTCTCGACACAGTTCAAAAATCTTTGACTGATAATCCACGCGTTACTCCTTCTGTCAATAATCGACCTGGTCAGGGATGGCTAAAAGCATTCTTAAAACGTCACCCTAGTTTAGTCAAAAGAACCAGCGAGGGATTAACTAAAGCCAGTGCCTGCGTGTATGAAGCTGACGTAAAGAAATGGTTTACGAGTGAAAACCTGTTAGATGCAATTCAAGATCCAAAACGTGTTTTCAACGCTGTCGAGACGGGATTTCAGCTCTGTCCATCTACTGGTCGCGTGCTTGCTGCTAAAGGAGACAGAAATGTTTATTCAGTGGAGCTAGGGAACCCCAAGGAAAATGTAACAGTATTGTTTACATTTTCTGCTGAAGGCACGACTTGTCCTCCACTAATTGTTTCCCTATAAACGACTCCCTGAAAAAAATCGCTTCCTCAGTGGCACCTAAATGGGGTATAGGACGGAGCGATACGGGATGGATGACGACGGATGTTTTAAACCAGTTCATTACCGAAATATTTGCTCCATACCTCACTGAAAACAACATCAAAAAACCGGTTATTCTATTTATAGATGATCATTAAAGCCATATATCACTTTACAGCTTAGTTTGACTTGTAAAGAGCTAGGAATTGAACTGATTGCTCTTCACCCCAACACAACCCGTATCACTCAGCCAGCAGATGTTTCCGTCTTTGGGCCTTTTAAAAAAATGTACCTAAACGCAGTTCGAAAATTTCAATCAGAAAACATTGGAGAGGTGGTAACTTAAACATCGCTATTATTCTAAAAACTGTTGTAGATGATTTAAAGCCTGAAACTATAATAAATGATTTTCGAGCATGTGGTTTGTGTCCTTTTGATGAGAATGCAATAGATTACTCCAAATGTCTCATCATCATCTTCCTGCCCTTGTCCCATCTTATTTGGGATCGGCCTCCCTCTCCCTCTCCACCCATCCACATGTATACTCATAACTCTTTTAGTAACATGCGTTTCATTACTCCAAATGTCTAGGTACACTAAAAAATGTAGAAGAGTGCAATGATGAAAACAAGCTCATGTCCCTAAAAGAATTTGAAAACATTGTAGGAATCGAAATGATAAACAAGTTGAAAGCACTGAGATCTCTAATGAATTAAATATAAATAAGCTAGATTTAGGTATATTTAACGTTATTTTAACCAAACCAATGTCGCCAGAAGCTATTTTAGTTTACTCACTAGTTACTCTGTAATTGTGATGTATTTGGATAAGGGATGGAACTGATATAACAATTTGTTAAAAGTTCCTTAAATAAATAAATTAAAAAAAAAAGGTGTCACGAATCACGAATGATTCGTCTCCTACATTCTTTAAAATCTGGTCCTTTTTTCAAAGTGATCAGACACAGAAGGAATCAACTGATATATACAATGTGATAAAAATACAGCAACAAATGTAAATTTTACCAGTGAAAATTATACACTTAAAATTACTATGACACCTACAAAAACTCCTATAAAATAGGATGAAAACATTGAACGTGTCTTGTCTGAGTAACTGCAATGATGTTTTTCTTAAAACGTCTGTAAAGCAAGTAGAAATATATCATTATGTTATGTAAGCAAATACCTACGTATCTAAATAAAAATTCAAATACCATTTTAGTGTTTTATTCCCTATCCAATTGTATATTTTTTGCAAAATGTAGGTAGAACACCGATTTTGAGAGTGTTTCATACATTTTCATAGAATCTTATTCTCAGATTCACTGATATCGATTTGAAATGTGTCGGCTAGTGAAGAAACGGCCTATAAATCCATTGATAATAGCACTTCTGGTATTGTTTCGTCTCGGAATTTATGGTCATTGCTGTTCAAAATGTTCAGGCATATTTTTTTTGTATCCTATTTATAGTATCTCTCGCTTTTTCTCTGTTCATAAAACTTAAACTATTATGAATTTACCTTTGACCTTTTAGCTTTAATATGAGGTACTGTAAGTCAATGTACATGAATATTTTTTGTCAGGGCACAGCTCTATACAAATTCCGGCCATGTCATTTATGCTAGCCTTCGACTTCTGCTACTGTAACCACTTTAACAAAAACTACGAATCTCAACAAGTCCATTAATGATTACTTACATAATGCCCCAGAGAATAAGAGGAAGTTTATTCGAACAACGGAAGAAATCCGTTTGCCCATTACTTCCGAGAAATTTAGATCAGCTATTGAAATAAAAGAATTAGAAAAAGAGACTAAAAAAATGGAAAGAAAAAGAAAGAGAGGAGAAGGCAGCTGCACGGAAAGAAAATACTCTGACGACAAATGGAGGTAAAAGTATAGGAAAGAAATAAAAAAAAGTAACCAAAAATGACGAAAATATTGAGATTGAAAATACTGATGAGAAAAACAAGACTGAAATTGTAAAAGATAGAGGTAAACCAAAGATATTATCAAATATCCCTTTATATCACCGTGGGACAGTACTGGAACATACCAATTTTTTCCATATAAAATCTAAAGCAAATATTTTTTTCGGTTATAACACAGAGTTCCCGCTCTGGAACATATCGCGCTTCAATGTTTAGTATAGTTCATACCCCACAGATGGCGCTTTTTCAACACAAATGAATTTGAATCGAACAATTTGACGTTTCGTACAATACGTTGGTTTAGTAAGCTTTGAAAATAGACGAAAATTATTTTAACTGTAATAACTGTTTGTTTGCAGTGTGAATTTACTAGGTAAGTGTATGTTCTATGCTATTTATTGTAAATATTGAATAATTTTCTGTAATTTTTGAAAATAATTGCCGTTTTTTGTTTGTGCCCGTCCTGGTACATTGTGTTAATAAGTACATCTAATGTCATACATTGAACACTGTTTTTATTATTGCGACAGGATGGCACCCAGAGGTCTAGGAGACGAGCAAATAGAGGAGTTTCTCTCTGATTATGCAGAAAGTGAAGATGGATTCGACGGTGATGACGACAGCATCGCAGATCCTGATTTTGTTCCGGATTTGGAGGTGCCAATGGAAGTCGATGACTTTGAAGAGGTTGATGGAGTGAATATTAATACCATCATTCAAAATATTGAGAATTCAAGTAGTACTTGCCAACCGCCAACTCCTTCTGAAACCTTTCCTCAACCAGAACAATCATCTAGACCTGAAGCATCAGGACGCAGTCAAGCCATTGCATTTACGTTGGAAAAAAAAAGAACCTCCTGCTAAATGAGCAGCAACTCTGCTTCACAGGTGACGAAGACTTGCCAGCAGATTTTCTAGAACTTGATAGTCCGGTACAGTTCTTTTTCAAAATATTTCCCAAGGAAATTTTTATAGAAATAGCCAACCAAACTAACCTTTACATCGTGCAGAAAGATACTAACATGACATTCCGGGTCACAGAGACGGATATCCAGCAATTTATTGGTGTAGTTTTCATCATGTCGTTAGTACATCTGTCAAGAGTGACGAAACATTGGAGTGGTAGTTTAGGAACACCACTAGTAAAAGACACAATGCCAGTAAACAAATTCGAAAAAATCAGACGATTTATTCACTTCAACGATAACTCGAACATGGTTCCTCGCGATCACGCAGACCATGACCGCCTCTACAAAATCAGGCCAGTTGTGTCGAAACTAAATAAAACTTGCCTTAATGTCCCGTTCGAGAAGTATCTCTGCGTGGATGAACAGATTTGTTCTACAAAAGCTAGACACAACCTCAAGAGATATAATCCTAAGAAACCCCATAAATGGGGCTACAAAATCTATGTCCTGAGCGGCGTGAGCGGGTTTGCATACAAGTTTGAGCCAGAAACAGGAGCTGAAAATGTAGTTGGGCCCAATGAGCCTAACCTGGGTGCTGCAGTAAATGTCATCGTCAGGCTAGCTCGTGAAATACCACGCAATCAAAATTACCGCCTGTATTTTGACAACTATTTCACATCCCTGCTACTACTAGAATATTTCGCTAAACAAGGAATATTGAGTTTGGGAACCATTCGACGCAACCGGATACCTGATTGCAAACTACCCGCAGAAAAAGAAATCTCCAAAAAAGAACGTGGATATTCAGTTGAGTATGTTGCCTGTGTTGAAGGAACAGATATATCTACAGTGGCCTGGAAGGACAATAAAATAGTCACACTTGCCTCCAGTTTTGTGGGTGAACTTCCCAAGTCACAAGTATCTAGATACGATAAGCCCCACAAGAGGTATGTGACCATTGATAGACCTAACGCGGTGGGAGAATACAACCGCCACATGGGCGGTGTCGATCTCATTGATAGTATAATGGGTAGATATAAAATAAAACTACGAAGCAAGATACTGCTGGACCTTGCCATGTCGAATGCCTGGTTACTGTACAAAAGGGTTTATAAGACCAAGAATACGAATTGACCCAATGGCGGATTAACGTATAAGCACTACAAGCACGTGCTTGGGGCCCCTGTTCTCCAGGGGCCTCCATCCTCTGCTGGCGTTTCATTTTATACCTACATTTTATCGAGATTCACCCACATGTCCGAGATCACAAGGCGCGGGCGGTCCGGGAGTAACCCCTTATTAGTGAATATGATAATTACGTTTTGATATTACCTTATTTATATAATTATATGTCAATGTTTTTTGGTTTGTCTAAGTTGTTTACTTCATTATAAAAAGTTCCACGTATACACCACTTTAGTATTTATATTTAGCTTCCGATATAGCGATAGTCCCCTTCACATACACCCCCGCAGGGCCCCGCCCGCCGCGCGCCCGCGCGCTCGCACGTCTTCGCGCCGCGGGGCCGCGACCGACCGAGTGAGTTAGTTGTCTTTGCTTTGCAAATAATAGTGCACGTCGTACGCATACCACACGTACCTACTTTACTTACGGAGTGGCTTTGATTGAAACTATACTTATCGTTACCCCACACAAAGTTATCAGGTAAGTTCTATACTTATGCTTTCACCATTGATTACTTACACGTATAAAGAAATTAGATAGATAATCACTATGAAATGTTCACTGTAAAACGTTCGACCGGCCCGCTGCCCGCTGCCCGCAGCACACTTCCGCATACGTACGTATTTAACAATAAGATCATTTCAAACAAAAGACATTTTAATTTATGACTACAAATTACAATGCCATTCCAGTAGAGGGAACTTACATAAAACTTGATTTTTCGTGAGTATTTATGACCTACTAATGATTTAAAGTAAAAAATACTTAGATTTTTTAGTTACTTGTGATTTTGAATTTTAAACAACCGCAAAAGTTCATGGCGCAACATTAATTTATTTGGTACAGACTTTAATTCATTTAAAACCCGCGGGGTTAGCTGCCGGACCTAATTATATTAGGTAGGCTAGGTAGGACTGGACCTGCTTTCAAAATAAATAAATTGTACAGGCCACACTGAAATAACTTTCTCGCGTAATGACTTATCGTGGAGGGAAACATTTAAAATCACGTTCAAATTTCAAATACGTTCGAATTTCGAGTTCAGGGTGGGGTGGCCTGTACATTTAAACTCTAGAAAAATTAGCTCGGCTCCCATAAAAAGTACAAAATTTTCAACTTTTGTATGGGAGCTACCTTTTTTAGAGTTTTCTCGTACGTAGTAACCGAGTATGCCATATTATAGATAGTATTAATAGTTAATATTATACAAAATTTCAAAAAAATCGTTGTCGCCTTTTCTGAGAAAAAAATATATTTGTGTTTCATTTGTATGACAGGTACCATAAATAATCAAGTAATCTAAAATTAAAAAAAAACTGTCCTAGCTATTTACAAAATAACCTATAATACAAAATTTCATCCAATACGGTTCAGCGGTTAAGGCTCTAGAAAAAATATTAAAAAAATATAATAATAATAATATATAAGAAAATAGTACTTAAATATTTTTATATTGTTTTCTTATATTAAAAATAAATTCATCATCATTTCAGCCGGCAGCCGGAAGACGTCTATTGCTGAACATAGGCCCCATAAAATAAATTATTTTCAGTAATTTTATAAAACACTTAAATTATTGTAATAACCTACACAGCTTACACATACGCAATAAAGGTCCCTATTATAATTTTTTTTAATTAATAATACTAATTTATTTCAGGTAGGTACGCAAGCACAGTACGTATACAGAAGGTGATATTTGTTATTGATGCTAATAATCAACATTAAAAATGAAACGCCATCATCTCAGTGGCGCACAAAAACGCAAACAGGCAGAACTGAAGAAGAAAAAAACAGATGCACTTCCAAAATTGACATCGTTTTTTTTCAAGCAATCATTCAGAATCGGGCAAAGATAATAATGTACTGGGTCAATTGAAAAGTCCCCGGCCTGACACATAGATGGCGGCACCAGAACTAAATCCATATGATTTTCAGTTAGCCCTAACCTTCAAAAGACGCGTCTATAAATTTGACGGCTGTCGGATCATTAGTTTGTGAGTTACAGCATTTTTAGAGAAGCAACTTTTGTTATTGTGAAAAAAGTGGATAAAAAGGAATTTCGCGTGTTGATAAAATATTGCTTTTTGAAGGGAAAAAATACAGTTGAAGCAAAAACTTGGCTTGATAACGAATTTCCGGACACTGCCCCAGGAAAATCAACCATCAAGGATTGGTATGCTAAGTTTAGACGTGGTGAAATGAGCACCGAAGACGGTGAACGCAGTGGACGCCCAAAAGAGGTTGTTACGGACGAAAACATTAAAAAAATCCACAAAATGATTTTGAATGACCGTAAATTGAAATTGAATAAAATAGCAGACACTCTACAGATATCAACGGAACGTATACATCACATCATTCACGAATATTTGGGTATGAGAAAGCTCTGTGCAAAGTGGGTGCCGCGCGAGCTCACTTTAGACCAAAAACAACGACGAGTTGATGATTCAGAGCAGTGTTTGAAGATGATCAGGCGTAATAAACCCGAGTTTTTGCGTCGATATGTGACAATGGATGAAACATGACTCCATCATTTCACTCCGAAGTCCAATCGACAGTCATCCAAGGCGACTGCACACGATGAACCCGCTCCAAAGCGTGCAAAAACGCAACTGTCGGCTGGCAAGGTTATGGCGTCTGTATTTTGGGATGCGCGTGGAATAATTTTCATTGACTACCTTGAAAAAGGAAGGACCATCAACAGCGACTATTACATAGCGTTATTGGACCGTTTGAAGGACGAAATCGCCGAAAAACGACCGCATTTGCAGAAAAAGAAAGTCCTGCTTCACCAAGACAATGCACCGTCTCACAAGTCAGTGAAAACGATGGCAAAAATTCATGAATTGGGCTTCGAATTGCTTCCGCATCCACCGTATTCTCCAGATCTGCCCCCCAGCGACTACTTCCTGTTCTCAGATCTCAAAAGAATGCTCGTTGGGAAAAAATTTTCGCCGAATGAAGAGGTGATCGCCGAAACTGAGGCCTATTTTGAAGCAAAGGACAAATCGTACTACAAAAATGGTATCGAAAACTTGGAGGATCGCTATAATCAGTGTATCACCCTTGAAGGGAATTATGTTGAATAAAAAAAACGAATTTTGCCAAAAAAATGTGTTTTACTATTTTAGGCCGGGGACTTTTCAATTGACCTGTTATGTCAAGAATCTCAATCTGTATCATCTGTTACAACACAAATTGATAAAAACAGTACTATAGGCCCCTCAGATGATCATTCTGATGACGATGAAATAACTGGCGAAATTAAAACACCTGTTCCTGTACCCGATAAATCTGAACCTGTTATTGTTGCGATTCCTGAAGTTTCAGAAATTGAACTCGTTAATTCTAATAAAAAGACAGATGCTGGGCTGTGGACGGAATTTTCTGAGGAAGATATTTGCTATTGGATTGATCACGGTCCAGAAAGTTGTCAGCACCATCAGGGCCCATTTCATGAATCACGCCGTACATAATAATATGCTAGTGGTAAGTGTCCGTTTTTGCACACCACGACTATTTTTCGGTAAAAAAGCCAACGGTGAAACATATAAACGGGAATGGTTATTGTATTCACAAACAAAAGGATCTTTGTATTGCTTTGTTTGCAAGTTGTTTGGCAACAAATGCATCGCCACAGCGCCGAGCCAATTTGCAGTTGACGGATTTAGTGATTGGCGAAACGTAATTGCAATTAAGCACCATGAAAACAGTTCAGCTCATAAGGACTTTATGCTAACTTATTTGAGTAGAAGACAAGGTCTAGGGATCACCAAAAATCTAGAGGCACAAGTAAAAGAAGAAAGAAAATATTGGCAAAATGTATTGCAACGAGTTATTGCAGTTATACAAACGCTTGCAGAACGTGGTTTGGCCTTTAGGGGGCATGATGAGTCTTTTGGATCTAACACAATGGGAATTTTTTGGGTTTACTTGAACTTGTGGCTCAATTTGATCCATTTTTAGCAAGCCATATTGCAAGATATGGAAATAAAGGGAAAGGCAACCCATCATATCTATCGAAAACAGTATGCGACGAGCTTATCGATTTAATGAGTGATAAAGTTCACAAAGTGATTGTCGAAGAAATACAATCAGCTGGATACTTCAGCCTCTCAGTGGACTCTACGCCTGATCTATCACATACGGATCAACTAAGTATTATTTTGAGATACGTATCGCCGTCTGATGGTAAGCCCGTGGAACGATTTCTAACGTTTTTAAATTTAAAAAGTCATACCGGAGAAGAGATGGCAAATTTGGTACTCAGTTATCTAGAGGGTTGCAAAATAGATATTGCAAAGTGTAGAGGACAATCATATATTTTTGACTGGCCTGTCGGTCTAGTGGTTAGTGGCCCTGACTGCTATGCCGGAGGTCGTGGGTTCGATTCCCACCTAGGACAAATGTTTGTGTGATGAGCACGATCATTTGTTCTGTGTCTGGGTGTAATTTATCTATAATATGTATGTATTTAGAAATATATAAGTATGTTTATCAGTTGTCTAGTACTCATAACACAAGCTCTGCTTAGCTTGAGACTAGACGGCGTTGTGTGATAGTTGTGGAATATTATTATTATTATATGATAATGCGGCTAATATGTCAGGACGATACAAAAGGATGCAGCTAAAGATTTTAGAGCATAATAAATATGCTGCATTTATACATGCGCTGCACATACTCTAAACTTGATTGGTCGCAGTGCTGTTGATTGTTGTACGATCGCAGTGTTTTTTTTTTCAACTGTGCAGTTGTTATACACTTTGTTTTCAGCTTCTACTCATCGATGGGCAGTTTTAAAGAAATTAATAGGCAACGATAGCGTTCTAAAGTCACTGTCGGACACTCGTTGGGAAGCTCACGCTGTAGCTACGAGTGCAATATTACAATACTATTCGAAAATTTTAGATGCTTTAGATGAAATTGCTGAGGACATAAACCAAAAAGGGGAGACTAGGCTAGAAGCACAAAATATTTCAAACAAAATGCAAGAGTTTGAGTTTATATTTATACTCACTTTGTGGAATGATATTCTACAAGTTTTTCGTCGCACCAGTAAAGGGCTCCAAGAAGAAGGATTAGATCTTAAAACGTGTGCCAATTTGTATCATTCTTTATCAGATCATCTCGTTGAAATGAGGAATCAATTTGAAAAATTTGAAGGCGAGGCAAGAAAAATTTTTCCTAATGAGGAATATAAGGAAACTCGAAGACGAACTATGAAGAAACAAGTAAATGATGGAAATGCAGAAGAAGTTGATTTGAATCCTAGAGACAAATTCCGCATTGAGACTTTCAATGTAATAATTGACACACTTAATGCTCAAATGCAAAGAAGAGGTGAGGTATACTACGAAGTTTCACAAAAGTTTTCATTTCTTGCGGATCTAAATAAATCATGTTCAGAATATGAAAACGATATACAATTGCTGTTAGAAGCTTATCCAGAAGACTTCAATGAAAACTTCCTCGGCGAATTTAATCATTTTCTTAAATATGTTCGAATAAAATATGAATCTTTAGAAACAAAGGTCACCCATTCCGATCTATATGAAATAATTATTAAGGATAAAGTAAAGTGCGTTTTCCCGAACATAGAAGTGGCATTTAGAATCTTTCACAGCTTAATGATTACTAACTGCTCTGCTGAATGATCCTTCTCACAACTGAAGAGATTAAAAAACCCACAAAGAACAAAAATCTGTCAAGACAAGCTTAATTCTTTAGCATTAATGTGTATTGAGGCAGACATACTTCGTCAGATAAATTTCGACGATGTAATCTCGGAGTTTGCTCTGAATAAGGCAAGGAAAAAAATGTTTTAAGTTTTAAATTATACCTACTACATTTTCTATTTTGATGAAGTTTCATTTTATACTTCCTTCCAGCGATAGAGGGCCTACACAGCCTCTGTGCTTAGGGCCTCGGAAACTCTTAATCCGCCACTGAATGGACCACTGCTGCCATCTGCTGATTTTCGTGAAGAGATTGGTACGGTGCTCTGTAAGATGGGGATAAAAGCACACGTACAACGCCGAAGCATTGAACCAGACATCCAGGCAAAAAAACGCAAGGGTCCAGCTCAATTCGTGCCTCCAGCAGCTGTGCGCCAAGATCAAGTAGATCACTGGCCAGTATGGGTCGAAAAACGTATCCGTTGCAAGCTACCTAAATGCTCTGGCAAATCTCAGACCATTTGTGAAAAGTGTGGAGTTGCATTACGCAACAACAAACAAAACAATTGTTTTAAAACGTTCCATACTTCGTAGTGGAACACATTGCAGCAATGTACCCGTAATGGCACACTCCCTTTATTTTTATTTTGTGAGGTAATTAATATAAAAAATTAAAATAAAAAAATACGTGTTTTTTTTTATTTTCCAAATGCTACCAAAACAGCTACTTTTTATTAAATAATATTTTATTGAGTTATAAAGGGATATAGAAGTAGTTACTTGTGATACGTGCCATCGTCTAGCTGCTAAAAATAAGTCTCTATTATGTGATTGTTGTAATAAATATTATCATCGTCATTGCATTCCAAGAAAGCATGAAGAGCATGTACCAGATGACGATGAGCTTTCTGATTTTGTGTGCTATAAATGTTTTTTGTTGAATGATGATGACTCTGAATCTTTTGAGAATGAAAATCATCAAGAAAATATGTTTTAGCTATTTAAAAAAAGTGTTCAAGTTTCAATTTATATTTTATATTTCGATGTGGCCAATTACTGTGTGATCTCATGGCCGATAACTACAATGTTATGGCCAGTTACTGTAATTTTAAGTTTTAAGTTTTTATGTTAATTTTATTTCTCAAATATTTGACTAAAGTGTATGTAAGACGACATAACCAATAAATATATTAATATAAAACCATATGTTATGAATTTTATTTATTTCCAACTGAGTGTTTTAATTTTGATTGACATTTTAGATCTTGAAGTCGCTTAACTGGCCAATAACTATACCATTTCCCCTAGTTTAAAAGTTAAAACTTTTATTTCTCTTGTATAAGTTATTGGTTAAATAAATTACATACATGTACGGGTCGAATTGATAACCTCCTTTTTTTAAAGCCGGTTAAATACTAATGAAAATACGTATCGTATTTAACCGGCTTTAAAAAAAGGTCCTAGTTCCCTATTGTAGACATACCTTTAGAATCTTTTAATGTTACTTTTTAAGTTACCGGTAATTTATACTTTTAAGTTGGTTTTATGTTATATGAGGCCAATTTAACGGCCTTACCCTTATATTATAATATATCGCATTTTCTCAAATTGATTTAGTCGATCCAACTTGTGTTCTTTTATTTTATATTAAAGAAAATTTGATTGTTTTCTTTTTTTTTCTTATAATTATTTGTTGTTTATCGCTGTAACATAACCATGGAGCTTACAATATTTATATGTCAAAAACTTCATAAAATAAAATACTAAATAATATGTACTTAATCGCATTTAAAGGAGATTGACCGCCGATGGGCCCCTTATTTGCAGTGCCGGGAAGAGACTATTTACTTATCAAAAATTAAGTCGTAATTTTATAAGTCCAATTTTATTTTATCAACATTTCTTTCACCCTAGCACTAGAAACCGTAATTAATAATTATTTTATTGAATCTAAGCTATCTCCGCCATTAAAACTTAACCTGAATGTTGCCAGAGAAACGACAGATAATGTAAATTAAATGGTAGTTATCGATTGAAAATATCGATATATTACTATTCCGCCGACTAAAAGTACCGGAGATGTTTACAATAGCTTTTCTCCGGTCATAATCTAGGTCTCATGTAACTGATTAGACGTATATTCAAATCGCCGATTAAAATAGGCAACGGGCGAGCTAAAATAAAATAAAATAGAAATAGATAGTAAATAAACTAAAAAAACTAAAACACGAAGGAAATATATTTTTTTTTTTTTTTATTATTATTAAGGTACTCCAACGACTTATTCACTAATTACATATTACAAAAAAATAGCTTATCATAAAAATGGCTTATCTGTTATTATGGTGAACTTGTCACTTAAAGAAGTACACAGCTTACACATAAGTAAAAATTTCATACAATTAGTGTAATTTCATACAAATAGTGCTTTTAAAATAAACTAATTACTTATCATTTTGTGTTACAAATTGAAAATTGAAATAAAAATTAAAAATTAAATTGACATTTGTAATAAAAAAAAAATACTCTATCATATGGAATTAAAATAAATAATTAATAATATTCGGATTAATTAAGGCGAGATTAAAATACGGGAAACGATTGCAATAAAACGTGATCAAAATGTTATATTACTATTAAGGGTCATAAGATTCTTACGGAACTGGTAAAAACTGTTGGCAAAGATGTCAATATTGCTGCTATTGTGGATTATATTATAATTAGCCATAAATCGGTTCATAGGGGCACTGCGACCAAGGTTTGTTCTCGATGAGGACAAAGCAAGTATATCTGTTTTGCGTACAGATCTAGTTCTGGTGCGCCTGGGCACTGTGATATTAACTTCAGATAATAACTCTGGGACATCGGACTGACTATGAATAATTTTGTAAAGAAATATTTGGTCGGTGAAACGTCGACGTTGTTCCAAAGTTATCATATTAAAATGTTTCAGTCTTTGTGGATAATTAGTTTCCCGATCGCAACTAGAACATCTGAAGCGTAGATACCTAGTAAAAGCCCTCTGTATACGTTCTATCCTATTAACATGGACGCGATATGTGGGATTCCATGCCGGAGATGCATAATCCAGTACACTTCTAACAAGCGTGTTGAATAGAAGTTTCAGGGTCGATATGGACCGAAACTCTGAGCAAGTTCTCTTCACAAAACCTGCCATTTTTGTAGCTTTGGATACAATTTGGTTGATGTGATGAATGAAAGAAAGTTTACTGTCGAGCTGGATTCCCAAATCACGGATAGTATCAACCTTTTGCAAAGAAACTCCATTTAATCTATAAGACGAAGGTATTACATTTTTGTTACGCGTAAAAGTCATGTGATAGCACTTACTAACGTTAAGAGTCATCATGTTTAACCGACACCATTCATGTATTGCATCCAGATCTTTCTGAAGAAGTGATGCGTCCAAGTCCGTTTTAATTTCTTTGTACAGTTTTAAATCGTCTGCAAACATGGAACATTTGCTGTGTCGGACTGCATGAACTATGTCGTTTACAAATATAAGAAATAAGATCGGCCCCAGGTGCGATCCTTGTGGTACTCCGGAAGTGGAAGAGTAAAAGAATGATTCGTATCCTCTCACAACCACTCTCTGCTTTCGCCCCGTCAAGTAGGAGGCAAACCATTTGTGTAGTTGACCGGTTATGCCAAAATGTGCCAGCTTCATTAAAAGTATATTATGATTAACTTTATCAAAAGCACTGCTGAAATCTGTGTAGATGGAATCAACCTGAATACGGGAATCCAGAGATTTAGCAATGCCGTTGATGTAGTGGACTAAATTAGTAGTGGTAGATTTTCGACCTCGGAAGCCGTGCTGTTCAGAGGCCAACTGCACATTAGCATGCGAAGATAGCACAGGACAAACCAACGCTTCAAACAGCTTTGCAAAGATAGAAAGAAGAGATATAGGGCGATAGTTAGTGGTATCGCTGGATTCTCCCTTCTTAAAAATTGGTACCACGTTAGTGATTTTCCACTCTGTGGGAAATTTAGAAGTTTCAATAGAGCGATTGTAAATAAGTTTGAGTGGAAGACACAAATAGGACGCACATTTCTGGATAAATAGCGGAGGAAGTCCATCAGGTCCTGGACCCTTGGAGGTGTCAAGTTTCTTTAATTCCTTTAACACCTCCACCTCCGTGAACGCAATTCTGCTTAGAGCGAATTGAAAGTAGTTATGCGAGCAAGTGGGAGGAGTCGACTTATTAGATGGTATGAAGGTGGATGAAAAATGAGTGGCAAATTGATTGCTTATTTCCTCACCAGAAGAAGCAGTATTGTTTCCCAAATGCATGGTAGTTGGTATGTAACTAGACTGTGATTTTTTGGCCTTAACGAATGACCAGAATAGTTTTGGGTTTTTTTTTATGTTTTCTTCAGTGTTGCTTATATATGATTTGTAACAATTTTTAATCATAATTCTTGTGCGCCCTTCTAACAGCTTGTATTCATAATTATCTCTAGGATTTTTTTTTTCCTTTTCGTTCAGAAGTTTAATTAACGGTTTAGAAAACCACCTCGGATATTTATTATTGGGTAATTTAGACAGAGGTACATGTTCCCTAATTAAAGTATTGATTTGTTCGTACATCACGTTAACCATTTCATCCACATCAGTCATTTCAGAAAATATGTTAGACCAATCAATTACTCTAAGTTTCTCCTTGATCGACGTATAATCAGCGCGTTTGAAGCTATACCTCGAAGTTCTTTTGGTTTTTAACGGTGCTGGTGAACTATGAGTGACAATAATTTCAAGGGGAGGGTGATGTAAATCTACTTTTGACATCGGGTTATTGCATTCGTTAACATTTACAAGTAAGTTAGATAGAATGAGATCCAAGGTTTTATTATAACAATTTTTCACAGTATTAGCCTGCAAGATATTGTTTTCAGACATGAAATCAACAAGAGAGTAGCCTAACCCATTGGTGTAATTGGTAGGAATTGTACATGGGGGGTTAAAAGTATTATCTATGTTCCAACTTATGAAGCTGAGATTGAAGTCTCCGGCAATAATTGTATCCTCACTCGCAGATTCCATCAATGTAGATACTTTGTCCAGGAAAGAGTCAAGCGTGACTTGTTGTACTGGTGGGGGTAGGTAGACAGAGCAAATGTTCAGAATACGATTGCTCTTTCCCTTAGTCATTTTAAGCCTGACCCACAGATCCTCGATGTCAGATTCCCATTTTGGCATGCGTACGGAATCAATGAGCCTAGACACTGCAATTAGAACACCTCCGCCCCTCTTGGTTCCCATAGCAGTTGATGATCTATCTCTGCGATAGACACGATACCTAGAATCGAAAATTTCACCATCCTTTATACCATCGTCCAGCCACGTTTCGGTTGCAATTATAACATCATAGACACCCAATTGTGCCGCCAACATAACATTCTTAAGTTTCGTTTTTATTCCTCTGAAGTTTTGATAATAAATGGTGAATGTTTAGATAATTGCATGGTATTACTGCACAAAAAGCAATTTAAAATTATAACAGTGCAATGGCTTCCAGACTTTTAATATGTTTTGCTTGGTGACCGTCGGTTTTTCTCACGAGGACTTTGCCATCGCGCACCCAAACGTATAAATAACCCTTTTCACGTGCAGCTTTTCTAGTTTCCGCGTGTATTCTTTTATTCAACGGTGACAGGTGTTCCGATACAAATATAGGCCTGATAGCTCCACCGTAACCCAGATGTTGAGTACTGAGTTTTTCTTTAGACTGGGTTCTGTTAAATTTTAAAACAGATGTCAGGACTGAATCTCTTATTAATGAGCTTCGCAATTTGACAACGACTGCTCTAGGGTTTTTGTTTTCCTGGTCTAATTTCCTCACGCGTACAACGGACAGAATGTCGTCTTCCTTGATCGTAGTAGATACAACACTGCCCAGCTGAACCACTGTCTTCACCAAGTTTTCAGCTTTATTTTCTGGTAAGCCATTGATCTCCAGGTTTTGTTGGCGTGAATATTGTTCAATGAGATTTACTCGCATTGCCAAATCAGAAACCGTGGTCTTAAGATATTCATTTTCTTTATGTAGGCCTTTGTTTTCGCTCTTGCATGCATCCAATTCCGCCTTCATACGGTCAAATTCAGAGCTCATAAAGTTGACTGAGTTCTCCAAGCCTCGCAACAAATCTTTGACGCCGCTTAGCTCGCTAGTAATACAGGTTTTTATGTTCACCGAAATTTCAGAAGACAAAACTGAACGTATTTCCTTGCGAATTGTATCTAATAGTTCATTCTCAGAATACCTATCAGAATCCGGGCTGGAATAAACTTCTGGAGGAGGGCTAGTACAGTTCCGCTTGGACCTCACGCCAACGTTTGACGTGCTTGATGATTCTGCTAGAATAGCAGGTATGTCGGGCACTGATGACACCTGAGGTAATGCACTCGTGTCGCCATCTTTTGGTGGAGTACGAAGCATTGCATAAATTTATAATTGATATATATGATAGAAAGATAAAAAAGGAAATAAATCCGAAATTCCGCAAACAGTTATTATCAGCTTCCAATATTATAAAAAAAAGAGTCCATAAAAACATCCACAAAAACAAAACTTGTCAGTGATGAGATTCGAACTCGCGCCCCGTTACTCGGGAAGCGAACTCGAAACGGCTGCGCCACAAGCGATTAAATTCCGTTGACGAATTTAGTAACCGTTTCAATGTTCTAACAATCACTCAAAGAGCTGCTAATGAGTCCAAGGTCCAGTCTTCGCTTTGTGATTTGCGTATACCGGCCGGTGTGGGTATAAGAATAATTTAGTCATTCCACATAATACTGTTTTTGCACTTTTTAACACTATTTTTTAAGTTTTGCTTTATCAAAAATATGTTCCAAGTAACTCACAGATTGTTTTGGTAATAGTTGACACTTGAATGGTACACTTTTTGTTGACTTTAGATTTTTTTAAACTTTTTTAAGACAGAGCTTACAAGCGCACGTATAACTTGCTTGTTGAGCGCACGTATAATCTGAGGATATACCTATATGTCGTGGTCAGATCGTAGAATATATCACATGATGTGATAAATGATAAATGATAAATGATATTTATTTTGTAAATAGGTTTAAAAAAACACTTTTACACGTCAATTTTTTTTTCGTCATTTTTAAACTAGATGAGGCCGGTGTTTCCTAGCTGACTACCCTGAGAAGAAACACCGAAACAAACTCAGGGGTCAAAGTCTCTTTTAAAGTCCATACAGTAAATATGTAATGGTCAAATCACATGAAAACCATGCAGATTTGTCTGAAATGGTCTTTTGAAGAAAGAACCTTACAGATTTGAGTGGACCTGTCCAGTCAGTGCAAGCATTTGTCAGTATTCGTAAAGCTCAACTCAGGACTACTAAGGAGCTCAACTACTTGACGAACAATACCAAGGAAAGGACATTTGGGTAGGCCGCAGAAAATACTCAAATTCCCAGACATACGTTAAAATTACTGAAAAGGAAAAAGAAAAAAGCAATCAACATAGTCCTCACGTTCACAATAATAAAAAGAAAAATATTGTTTACAATACTAAGTGTTCGCGCCAACATAACGCATCCATCATACCGCCTGCGCCGCGCGCGCCTCATTATAGCGCACCCCGCGCCTGCCCTCACACCCCGCAACGCGTCTGCGTCGAGCGAGCCGCGCTCTCGGCCTCTTTGCCCCACGACCGCCAACTAAGACGCACGCGTCACGCGCCCATGCGCTACGGACCGCGCTCCGACCCACTATTCGCGATATATATAAGTTTTCTTATAGTTCATTTGTCTTAAACTTTTATTGTAACAAGTCATTAAAGTTTTAAGTACTGCAAGTAACCGTTTTACTTTATAACAATCTCGTGTGTAAACGCGTACCCACGCGCTTACATAATGGCGACCGTGACAGGACTGCCAACCCGGCTGACTATATCTCCCGCGGCGTCCCTGCAAAGAAGCTGCGCACTTTACAAGACTGGTGGTCAGGTCCGTCCTTCCTCAGCATGGATGAAAATCACTGGCCATCACAGGAAAAACCAAGTAAACCCAACTTACCCGAGATGAAGGTCCTGCTCGTGACGACCGCAAGCAAGTCACCAGTTATACGATTTGAAGATTACTCCACTCTTAACAGAATCAAGAGAGTATTTGCATATGTACTAAGGTATATTCAATATCTGAAAGATAAAAAAATTATAAGAGGTCCTCTATCAGTTCAAGAGATGAATACTTCATTAACATTATTAGCCAGAGAGGCTCAAAAACAATCATTCCCTGAAGAGTACAATAAGCTAATAAAAGGTGAAGCCATCCTTAAGGGTAAGATATCAGGTCTTAGCCCATTTCTCGACGAAGAAGGTGTTATGAGAGTAGGCGGTAGGCTTGATCGTTCCAGCTACAGCCACGATAAAAAACATCCTATAATTTTAGACTCCAAACATCATATAACCATTTTAATCCTTCGCCAGGAACACAAACGCCTATTGCACGCAGGTCCACAGCAACTGCTGTACTCTGTCCGAGAGTCCTTCTGGCCGATCAACGGCAGGCATCTCTCCCGCAGCACCGTGCGCTCTTGCGTCGTGTGCCGCCGCCACAAAGGGCAAACTCTTACACCCATGATGGGCAATCTACCTCCCGAGCGAGTAACTCCCGCTCCACCCTTCCAGTCTATCGGGATGGATTTCGCAGGGCCTTTTCATATGCTAAATAAAAAAGGGCGTGGTGCTCGCGTATCCAAATGCTATCTATGTCTGTTCATCTGCTTTAGATTCAAGTGTGTACACTTGGAGGCCGTCAGCGACCTCTCTAAAGACGCATTTATTTCATGTTTAAAACGATTCATCTCGCGTAGAGGAAAACCTTTAGAGATATTCTCAGACAACGGGCGTAATTTCGTGGCAGCGTCCAAGGAAGTAGGCCAATTTTTAAAAGCAAACGCGAAAGGAATTAGTGAACTTGCAGCAAACATGCAAATTAACTTCAATTTTCATCCACCTTACGCTCCTCACTTTTCTGGTCTGTCGGAGGCCGGCATTAAATCGGCTAAGCATGTAATCAAACGTGTAATGGGCAACAATAATCTGACTTTCGAAGAGTTGTCCACGTTATTTGCGCAGGTGGAGGCTATAATGAATAGTCGACCCCTGTCCCCACTTTCTCCTTGTCCTACAGATTTCCTTCCTCTTTCCCCAGGACATTTCCTGATCGGCCGGCCGCTGACCGCACCGCCATCACAAATCATTGATGACAACACACGCTGCCGCACAAGATATGAGGCCATCGAAAAAATGCGCCAGCAATTTTGGACACGGTGGCAACGGGAGTACATTTCCGAGCTCCAAATGAAAACGAAATGGCGTGAAAACAAAGCCAAGTTGGCTACTGGAGATCTAGTCCTCATTCAGGAGGATAATACGCCGCCGCTATGCTGGCGCCTGGGGCGCATTGCCAAATTGTATCCTGGAGAGGACGGCATATCCCGCGTCGCCGATATTTCAACCACCAGAGGCACTATCAAGCGATCCCTCACTCGCCTCTGCCCTTTACTTGAATAATACAAATTCCAGATGTCCATAACACAGTTCTAAGCTACACTTGAAGACAACACTTAAAGAAAATAGAGACTATTTAATGAAAAGGAAATCATCTCAAAGTCAATACTGCTTCGGCGTCTACAGCACCGCACTGCCACTTACCTTCACCTCATGGGCACACATCGCTGCATTTGTAGTTCTGCATCAGCGCCAAGGGCGCAACTTCATCAGCTTGGAAGACGACGGAAGCCCTCGTCAACATCTCGTCCACGCTCCCCTGCTGGACTTCACCGGCCCCGGAGTATGTTCGCGCCAACATAACGCATCCATCATACCGCCTGCGCCGCGCGCGCCTCATTATAGCGCACCCCGCGCCTGCCCTCACACCCCGCAACGCGTCTGCGTCGAGCGAGCCGCGCTCTCGGCCTCTTTGCCCCACGACCGCCAACTAAGACGCACGCGTCACGCGCCCATGCGCTACGGACCGCGCTCCGACCCACTATTCGCGATATATATAAGTTTTCTTATAGTTCATTTGTCTTAAACTTTTATTGTAACAAGTCATTAAAGTTTTAAGTACTGCAAGTAACCGTTTTACTTTATAACAATCTCGTGTGTAAACGCGTACCCACGCGCTTACACTAAGTAAACATTGATGTCAAAGATTAATAGAGAAAGAGAAAAAAAAAAAAAAAAGTCAAATTGCAAATTAAAAATTATCTACAATATCAAATTGTAATAAATAATAATAATAAAAAGCAAAATTGAAATTAAAAACAAAAGAAAAATAATAATAATAATAAGACAACAATGTGACTAGCCATTTCATGAATTAGTTGCATTTCATGATAATATGGCCAACTAAAACTGGCTATATCGTTTAAAAATTAACGTTTGATGATATCTTAATCGATGTTTGGACATATAATTAATGTAGGCTTTATAAGATAATGAAAGGTCTAAATAAAATAGGAACTTGCACATTGCTCTTGTAAGAGGGTGAATATTTCATTTCGTGTATATTTCACGGCAGACGATAAAGATGTGAAACGCTGAAAGAATTTGAACCTAACGTTGTTTTCGTATAGTTAACTTGGTGTTCAATTAGGCACAATCCTTAGAACATCTTTTTTTTTAATTAGAAATGCACTAAATTTTAAACAAAGGATCTAAAATCTAATTACCATCTGTGTCCCTTTTACCAGATTTTAGTTAATTGTCACATTCTGTTAAAAACTGTGTTTGAAGAACGACATTTTTATTACTTATAAGGATAACAGGATAGTTAATCTATTGAGAGTCAATTTATTGTTTAGGAAGAACATATTTAAGCGGTTTCATTCAACTTTGAAAAATGTCCCTACACTTTCCCATAATTACCATTCGACGGTATACTCGATCCGATATTTTAATATTTACGCGTCTTTGTGCACCGCGCTTCGCACAAAATATTTGACGACAGTCAATGCTCGGCCACCGAGCCGAACACACGCGTGAAAGAGTGATTTTAGCTACGTAAATTAAAATTCTCCTGCCCGAAAAGTGACGTGGTTCGGAATATTTCTACATGCCGTTCGTGCTATGAAAGGTATTATATTTATTTTTATCAAAGAATTATTTGCCATATGTATTCGGTATAAGTTTCTTTTTCCGCTGATAAACTTTACAATGCTGTAACTGTTCCAAATAACGGGTAATTTATCGAAAATATTTATGAATCTAATTACCATTCTTCTAATTACCATCGATTACCGTTCTTCTTGATTCAAATGGTAATGAGAAGAAACAAACGGTAATGATTATATTCTGTGATTCAATTCTGTAAACACTGTATTTTCCCTTACTTATTTTATATGGGATATAACGAATACTCACAATATATTTCCCAATCTTATCAGTTGTCTTTGGTTACCAGCACACCATTATATTTTTCAAATTAAGTAAGACAAGTAAGATAAAATGCACAAGCTTTATTAATTTAATTAATAACGAACTAAAAGGGACTTACCTACATATTGTGATTGTTTGTCCTTCATCATATACGTCTCCATATAAACAATAATATTTTTTTTAGACCATAATGCCTCGAAGAAGAAGAAGGACAAGAGAAGAAATACTAGAAAGGGCAAATACAGCACGCAGAAAAAGATATGAACATATTAAATCAGACCCTGTCCTTTATGCTTTACAAAAAGAAAAAGAACACCAAAGATACTTAAAAAGAAAGGAAGAAAAAAAAATTCTGTCAATAGGCGATATGACCCCAAGAGCCAGGAGACAGCAAAGAAAAAAATGGAGGCAAAACTTCAATAAATTTTACAAAAAAAAACTTTTACGTAATCGTGGTATCGAATTGATGAATGCAAATATATATATATATATTCCACAACTATCACACAACGCCGTCTAGTCCAAGCTAAGCAGAGCTTGTGTTATGGGTACTAGACACCTGATAAACATACTTATATATTTCTAAATACATACATATATAGATAAATTACACCCAGACACAGAACAAATGATCGTGCTCATCACACAAACATTTGCCCTGGGTGGGAATCGAACCCACGACCTCCGGCATAGCAGTCAGGGCCACTAACCACTAGACCAACAAGCCAGTCAAAATACCCCAAGTAAATACCATAAAAGCCAGTAAATACCCCAAGTTGCAGTGATAGTGAAGATTTACCTGGAGTAGATAGTGCTGAAGTAAACTCCGAAGAGAGATACAATCGTTCACAGAATCAACGCGTAATGGAAGATCCACAACCATCTACATCTCAAGCAGCTCAAGAAATATCTGCTGACGTAGAATTAAAAAAGAAAGTAAGAAGATTAAGATACATTATGCTACAAAATACTAAGGGGTTTAAAAGTAAGATAAATACTTTGGAGAAAAAAGTTGAAAGTTATAAAAAACATATTATGAGGTTAAAAAAACGACTGCAAAGTCCTAATTCGAAAGCAAATGAACTTTTGAAAGATAAATCAAAACTGCCAGAAGCTAAAAAGAAAATATTATTTTGTGAAGCAATGAAAAAGACGTTGGAAATTAACTACAAACAACAGTCGAAAAAAGGCAAAAAAGAGTTTAGCGATGCAGTAATCGGGGATAAATCAATATTAAAAGATCTCAGAATTTTGACAGAAGTAAAAAAATTTAGTGTCCGGGGTAAAAAGGAATCAATTGTACAATCTAATCAACACTACGAAATCGTTAAACAAAATTTACAGGAGTTTTATGAACGCGATGATGTTTCAAGGATTACAGCTGGAAGAAAAGAAATAATCACACGAGACCGGGTACAAAAACAAAAAAGATATCTATTGGATTCACTAAAAAATCTTCACAAAGTCTTTGAAGAACAATATTGTAAGGTCAGTTATTCATATTTCTGTAAACAAAGACTATTCTGGGTTCTTATTCCCGATGTCAATGAAAGAGACACATGTGTTTGTAAAATTCATGCAAATATAGAATTTTTAATTCAGGGATTGAACAAGAATTTTATCAGAGAAAACACCTAATGACGTAATTAAAAGTCTTTGTTGCCCAAAAACGGAATGCTTATTAAAACGATGTGAAGAATGCCGAAACAAAATTCTAAATTATTTGGAGTTTAATAACGAAGAACCAATGAAGTTTAAAAAGTGGGAGAGTAAGAAAACCACATATGTGTCTAAGGGTATGGAAAAAGAAAAGAGGATCATAGAAAAAATTGAAGTGACTATGCCTCCGAAAGAAGCTATTGCAGAGTTGGAAAAAAACATTTCTGGATTTTTAAAACATGAAGGAACACGAAGGTGGCAGTTTTCTGCTATAAACGATCTTAAAAATAATTTAAAAGAACATGAAGCAATTACCCTCATCGACTTTAGTGAGAATTACGCCTTAAAGTACTCCGCTGAAGTACAAGCATTCCATTTTGGGGGAAGCAGAGATGAACTGACTCTTCATACAGCAGTTATTTACCATATTGAGGCAGGAAAATGTACTGCTAAGTCTCTCTGTACAGTTAGTGAAAATCTGCGCCATGACGCCGCAGCAGTATGTGCGCATATAGTTCCACTACTAGAACATGTTCAAACTTTGAGTAAAAAGATCACCATATTACATTTTTTGTCTGATTCACCCAGTAGTCAATATAGAAACAAGACCATGTTTTTCATAATTACAAAGTTATACTGGTACATTAGTGGCTTGAAGCAGATCACATGGAATTATTCCGAATCTGGCCATGGCAAGGGAGCAGCTGACGGTATTGGAGGTACTCTAAAACGAACAGCTGATGCTGCGGTTGCTCAAGGCAAAGATATTGCAACATTGGATTCTTTTGTCAAGGTTATTACAAGTAATACGCAGAATATTATAGTCAAAGTGGTTGATGAATACCAAATAAATGAAAAAGATTTTCTAATTCCTAAAAAGGAGCTGCTGCCATTGAAGGGTACATTAAACGTACATCAAGTTATATGGCACAAAGGAAGAGAAGAATTAATATTCAGAGAAGCAAGTTGTTTTGTTTGTATCGATGGTCACATACAAAATTGGAGGAAAGTTAAAATACACAGCACAGAATGTTTACAACAAAGAAAATGACAGCCCTCAATACCGACAGACCAGCAGTGATTATTCACTCTAATATTTTGTTAAATCCAGCTCGTAAAAGGATCTCCGAAGTAACTCGACTTTCTGATATTATGCCGGATAATAAACTTCATTTATATCCGAATGTTAACTTAAATGAAATGATACAAAAATACAATATTTCTAGTGCTACTGCCAATTTTTCTGACCAATTTGAAGATTTTGTTCAATCAAGCCGAAGTGTATTAGAAGAACTTGAACCAAATAATCTTGAAGATGATTGTGGGCCCCTGACATCGTTAGCTAGATCTAGTGGACGCTCATACAAGGAACAGCCTTTAATTGAAAATATTTCTGAAGCTAAATCCACTGTTGAAGCGCCGCCGGTCAATCAGCCACATACAGTGTCACACGAGAGACTACAAGCCAGAGCACACAGAATTTTACAGAATGATAAAGATAGTAGCAAGGATAATAGTTTTGAAGACAGCTTTGTACTACAAAGACCGACTGAAAATTTACGAAAGCGACTCTTAAGTGACAGCAGTTCGGATAGTGTATTATATATATATATACATGGACATTTTTCCAAAGAGAAAATATTAAAAAAAAAATATTCTAATACGTACATATCTACTACCTATTATTATTATTTGTTAGGTATATTAATTATTTTATGTTTGTATGTCAATTATTTAGTAAGTGAAATAAATAAGCTACGGAGCAGCCAGAAATGATTGTTTTTTTAAAGTTTCAGATTAATTATCGCTACTATGCTATTCTGTCAATGTAAATTGATTATATTATATTAAATTATAATTGAAGCGCCAGGAGGCGCGTTATTTTATTAAATTGTAGATTGCCGATAATTATTATTTTGAAGTGCATATCAAGCTACAGTATCAAAGATTATTTTGAGTTCATGTATGATTATGTTATGTTTCTGTATTATTTTGTAGTTTTGTTATTATGTACCTATTTTGAAGTGAATTTATAGGTTTGTTTTATTGCAATTAAAGGCTGATTTATAAAACTTTTGTTGTATTGTTAATTACCATTTTTTATATTTCATTACCATAAATAGATATCTAATTTCCGTTTGTGTTAAATCTCATTTCCGTTCCTTCAAAAAAAACAAACGTCAATATCTTAAAAACTAAAGGTCTGATTATTGTCCCTTTGTTATATTTCATTTATCATCATTAAACACTAAAAAAAACATATAATTAACATAATTAGGCACATTTATTTGACTATTCTACAAAAGATCATAATATGCACGAAATGAAATATTCACCCAAGAACAAACATAAGCTTAAAATTAAAACTCTCCATTCAAATCAAAAGCTAATTGCAATTAAGCTGTTGATCCCCGCACGAACGCCGGCTCTCGGGCGCCATTGTCTTACTATTGTGTCTCTAATTACACTACTCAACGAGTTAAAAGAGATATTTTAAACTGTGCATCAAACTAAAAATACTAAATTGTGTACCAATTATTGGACTTTTTACAATTATTGAGGGAGTTGGGTCATCCCGACTCGGATAGGTTACGTTTGAAGGGGATGATGGGGTCTAGTGAACGAGCAAAGCGTGTTATCAAAGACCCTGCCATTTTTTTTGTGGTAATTTTATTTTAAAAACTCGATAGAGCATATTTTAGTGCACAATCAATTTTTTTTATGGAACAAAGGCATATTTTGTAATAGAAAACAGGAATAAATTGAGGAACAGTTCATTATTACTTACTCCAACTCAAATCGTATTTACTAATGTCGGTGGCAAAGCTGCACCCTAGCTGCATTAAATTATTTACATCAAACATCGCAGCTTTGTGTCGTAATTATATTTCACTAAACTTCTATCTTCGATTTGAAATTGTTATTCACTTATAATAAAGAATATAAATCATATGCAAAAGTATATCTTTAATTATGTAAATAAAAAGCAAGAAAAAAAAGAAAGGAAAACTGTTTACAACTGTTGCACAAACAGCAAAATATCAACACTAACGAAAGTTACCACAAAACTAAAACTACAAAACAGTCACACCACAATTGTTAAATGATATTACTTTTATCAAATCGATTTGGTAAATCAAACAACAAAATATAAAAATTTTACCTTAAAATAAAATTTGTATTGTTTCCTAAGCCGTCCGAAGTCCATTATGAGTACATCGTCTTTTTTCCACGTTTATTCGCTAAATATTCCTACTTCCGCTACGTAAATCGACCTCAGCGCCACCCGTGGCCGCACCTGGAACTAACTAACAGCGCAGAGCAAGCCACCATTCCTTTATCATTGTTCGGCTCATAATGATAATAATTGATATACACCAGGAAGAAATTATTTGGACTTCGGACGTCTTAGGAAACATAATACAAATTTTATTTTATGGTAAATTTTTTATATTATGTGTTTCGCTTGAAGTCCGAAGTCCATTATGAGAGATCTGTTTGTTATCTCCTGGTGGCTTGCTTAGTAAAACGCAACAATGTGAACAATATTCCTATAATTGTATAAGAAAGAATATAGGACACAAAAGAAATCAGCATTGCTTAGTTATCTGTAATTATGTGATAGTTGTGGAATATTATTATTATTATTATTATAAAACTGATTTCGTTCTATTAATGAAATCGGCGTTTAACAGCACTGCATTGATATTTCGTAAAAGTTTGTTACTGCACAAGTTATAAAGTAAACTTTAGTTTGAATATGTATATTAAGGGGCTACGTACAGTCTGTCAAGAAAGTCATGAAAAGAATGTTTTGGGAACTACTGCTTTTGCTAATTCCGGCAACACTGAATAATTGTCAAGCTGAGTACCTCAACTGTCACGTCGTAGCTCTGTATTTGATGTTCTACAATATTTTGGAGCGGTTTCGAGTTTTTTTAATCGTGTGACCGTTAAGAGATAAAAAATGAATCGGAATGCTTACAAGAGCGCTGCGAGACAAATTATATTTAAAGTTTTTCAAGGGTGTATGGTCGAAATTCAAGGTGGGAGTGCTGGGACGAGCAAAGACGATGTTTACTGTTGAACAGCAAAGTTAACCGGTACGTAAATATATTCTAAAGTTTAACTCACTAACGGAAATATACGGTGTTGACAATCTTCTGTTTTTAAGTATAATTTATCTATCTTTACCATTGTTTATATTTTGTTGAGGTTATGAAATTTACCTACGATTTATTATACTACCACTCAACGTTTTTGATATTTTGAAGAAAGAAGAATGAGCAAAATGGTACCCGGCTCCAATAGATATGATTGTAGTGTCGTTTAAAAGGTCTTACCAAGAGGAACAATTTTTACTATAGCCGCCACTCTCAAATCTGATTGCGTTTGAAGATAAACGACAGTCTTACTAACTAATAAAAACCCTGTTCCTTCAGTTTCCCTTTGCTTTCCAGGGCCACAGTAACCTGTTTAGACAGTCTCGTGGCCCCGGCGATAAACATACATATACGAGTATATTAGTTACCACTTATTTATGTAAGAAAATGAGTACCAAGGTAATATTTTCGGCATTTCCGTTCATGTTTTCTATTAATAACGTTTTTACGTAAGACTTTGCCATGCACTCCTCATTTTAACTCGAGTCCCGTTGCTCCTGAGCGCGGGGTGTGCGCAAGAGCAGCGGGGGAGGGAGAGGAGGGGATCGACTGACACCAGACGTGTTCGCGTCCTGCGTCAGTCGCTCGTTCGTTTTGCGCTCGTGACGACGTTTAGCTGCTGTTTGAGTTCCACCAACCCATCGTGGATAGCGTACACGCAGACGAATTCGTCCATATAATAAGGCAGAAAATAGATACCCCGAATCTTCTGCATATGTATGTAGAGAGAAAACGGCTTAACCACAGAAGAGTAGATTTTCAGAGGATGGAAGCGAGCCAGATTGAAAACTTCCCTTCAATGACGGAGGAGGATATAATTCTATTAGCGCTAGGTACATACCAACTCAAGCTGGCAAGATCTTACTGTGCCGAGCATTTATCAAATGGTCTATATATAATTGAAACGTACAGAGAGGGAGCACTTGATGATCTGCCAGACTATGGCATACACGAAGATGCCTGGCTTTTGCGTGGACGAATCCAGTCGCGACATGTCCGTGTAAAAACATATTTTTGTTATATATTAATCAGCAGTGCAAATAATATTGTCCAACAGTATTGCACATGTTTAACCGGGCGACGTACGATCGGCACTTGTGCACATATAGTGTCCATCGTATGGTACTTAGGCTATGCGAGGCATACGGGATTTACTGCTCCGGCATCTTTCCTCAATGCTGTTATAGTTGATACCGATATGTAATGTTTTAAATCTACTCACTTATTGATAAAATATATGTTTTGTATTTAAAGAATGCTTGTTTTCTTACTTCTTTTAATAATAGAATCCTAAATGTGTTATATCATGTTATTCTAGCTTTATTTTACTTATATAAGTAGTTTGTAATAAATTCTTCATCATTTATAAAACACAAGCTGTTCCCCGTGGTTTCACCCCTGCTGCTCGGCTCCTTTTAGTCGTAGCGTAGCGATGATATATAGCTTATAGCCTTCCTCAATAAATGGGCTATCTAACACTGAAAGAATTTTTTAAATCGGACTAGCAGTTCCTGAGATTAAAGCTTTATAATAATAAGTATAGATAGTGAGATTACTGCTTTCCAAACGTGAATAGGGACAGGCGCCATGGTAGACGTTTTTCTGCATCAAAATGTCTATTCAATGATATATTAATGAGGACTATTGGAGCGGGTACCACGTTCCATACATTTTTGCCCATTGTCCTTTGTATATTTAACATGTCTTTATTGATTTCAGGTGTTTCCGAAAGTACAGTTCGGCGCATTGTGGACGAAGGCATGAAGAATAGAGGTACATTTTCAACGCCTGGAAAACACAAGAAAGGGCAACCTACGAAACAAATAGATGATTTCGATCTTTGTGCCATTCGTCAGAAAGTACACTTTTTCTACACAGTGCAAAAAGAAGTACCAACATTGAGAAAACTATTAGCAGTGGTAAAGGAAGATTTAAATTTTGATGGCAGCCATGAACTGCTTTTTAAATTCGGAAGCCGTCCTTATTGATGCTTGTAAAAAAAATAAACCTGAACCTATCTTCTACATCGATGAACTTTTATCTGAACATGGACATACAGTGTTAAGATTGCCTCCTTACTATTGCGATTTAAGCCCCATCGAACTAGTTTGGGCAATAGTAAAAAGACTAATTGCTCAAAAGAATATCGGTGGTCAAATTGTTGCAAAGTTGGCTGAAGAAGCTTTTCAGTTAGTGACTCCACAAGAATGGAAGAATTGTGTTGACCGTGTCATTAAAATTGAAAACGAATATTTTGCCCGTGGAGGAACTCTCTATAATGATATAGACAGATTTGTCATCTCAGTTAGCGAAGACAGTTCGAGTGAATCTGAAGAGTCAGATGAGCACCAATTTAATTATGAAGAAGTTTCAGGCAACATTTCGGGAGTCGAATACCTTGACTCTGATTATTTGGACTCCAATTAATAAAGCAATGTTTGTAATAAAGTCTTTTATTTTTGCAATTGAGCTCATACCTATTGATATTCTATCAGCACCATGCTAAGACGGCAGTGCAGAGAGGCGAAACATCGAACTTTGCGCTTTGTGGTACATAAATGTTAGTAGCTAAAAGAACGAAAACAAGGGTTGATCAAACCAGGTATTCTCATGAGTATCTGGTTTGATTAACCCTTGCGTGTAGGTAATAATACCTTCACACACATATATTAGGCATCAGTTAAATTTAATCTCACTTTAATGAAAATTTGTTCTAACAGGAATGTTGTTCGCCCCTACCACAGACAGAGTACTTTTATATATAGGTAGCCATACCAATGAAAGTCAAACCTTGTTTTTGCATGTGTCAAATAGATAGTTGAGTGTCAGATAGATCGGTAAAATAATCTACACGACAGTAAAGGGATCATCAATCAGTAATTACTATTTTATAAACAAAAGTATCAAAACTTTTCAGTCGAAATTTATCGGGATACCATGTTAATGATGGTGGCGCCCTCCCTTCTTTTTCAAGACTTTCTTGACAGACTGTAACAGTTACGTGATGAAATTGCTGACCCACATTTGTAAGTACCGGAAACAGTGTATATTCCGGAAATAGTGTATTATCTACTAGTAGTACTAGTTGTTTGACGAGACTCGGTTGCAGGTGAAATATTTTTTCAGGGAACCTTTGATATTTTGTTAACCATCTATTAATGTTCTTTACACAAATATAGTATTTCTCTCTGGAAAAATAATAACGTCTAATCAAATAGTTAAAGCCAAATTCTGGATGCAAAACTGTTGGAACTTTATTGTCCACAAAATAATTTTGAGTTACAATCAAATAGATTCGAAGTATGAAGTCTGACTCAATGCTAGCAATAATATAGTAGCAGTACGCCACGTAGCACGTATGCACGTAGATTTGCAAATCAAAGAAAATTTTTGCAGAGTTAATCAGAAACTGATGGTGTAGCTTGTTTGTCAGTGAGAACAGTACACTAAGCTAAAATAATGATTTGATAAATACTGGACTATATTAGACGGAGTGGGTGGTGGTCCCAGCACCCATCTGCAGTTTTATATGGATGTATAATTGTTGAAACTTTCTCTTACACCAACCAAAACAAAAGTTTCCTGCCAGGGAGTCGTAACCGAATTGGTCAGGTTTCCAGCTGTAGGCCATGAACTTCACGCGCGGTGGTGACGTAACACAAGTGGCAAAAAAGTTAGTGCAGTGTAGTCACGTCACGAAAATAGATAGAATAGATATACCTCTTGACTATTCCCTTGTAATAATAATAGATTTACAATATAATCTATCATTTGTGGTAAAACTATTTTGTAACGAATTTTAAGCACATGAATTAATTTAGATATTATACTTAGGAATTCACAGATTTTTTTTTGTTATCTTTTCAGATATCTTCTGATGACATCCTGTGTGCAGAATGTTTTGTATTATTAGAAAACCGGACATCATCTAACACAAGTCTATCCCTTGTATCCCCTGCTCTTGGACACCTAAACATATGTTTTGCGTGTGGCTTTTCAATTGCAAGTCGCAGAACTCACAGAGTTAGTCAAGATTGTCCTCAAAGGAATGTTATACTAAGATGGACACCAGCTCATCACGTAAGTGTATAATCTTATTTATTTATTTAAACTTAATGTACATAGTAATTGAATAACAATGTTTAGTATATACATATATAATATTTTTGTTTTTAGGTCTTGCATTTGGAACGAGTTTGTCATCCTTGTTGGGAGGCTGCATCAAGAGTAGTACAGAGGCAACCCGTTGCTGATCAACCTACTGTGGAGTCTGCACCAGTATCTGATAACATGGGCAGTAACATCATTGCAGATGAGCTGTGATACATACCTATACCACCTCCAATACCGCTGCCTGTTCCACCGCCTCAGGAACAACAATTAAGTCGATCACTTTAAAAAATTAACTCACTTAAGTATAAACGGGTTTCGGCAAGTTCACGTCATTGCCTATTCCTTGGTTGTGAAAATACTGAACGTCTTTTGGTACCCGGTGCTATAAAGGAAGTTCTGTTGTTAAATCAAAAACTGTATATACCCTTCACTGCAAGAATCTGTAGATATCATTTAAATAGCAATAGTTGGGATGAACTAGAAGCCCCATATTCAGATTTTACTGGATTTCAAGTAGATGATATTTTCACAAAACTTGAAAAAGCTACTGAGAGACAGTTAGACTTCAATGACATAAACTCAATGGATTCTTATTTATGCCATTATTGGTTAGGACTTACTGCAGAGCAATTCAATGAACTACTAAATTGTAACCTTAGGTTATATAATCACTTTCCAAATCCTTCTGTTGCTCTCAGTATATTCTTAGTGAAACTCAGAACAGGTGACAGTAATCAAAGATTATCAACTCTTTTTAAAATGCCAAGATCCACATTGGAAAGAAAAATGAATATTGTGAGAAATTGTTTAAATGAACAATTTGTTTCTAGTCATTTAGGAATAACCATATTGCTATCCAAAATGTAGCATCACGGAATAGAATCATTCCAGAGGGCATTTTTGGAGATGCCAACATGGCTTCAGATGTTAAACCTGCGATTGTAATATGTGATGGCACATATGTTTATGTGCAAAGCAGCAGTAATTACTCTTATAAAAAAAAACGTTGTCTGCATAAATATGCCAACCTTGTTAAACCGTTTTTATTTGTTTCCTGCGATGGATATATTTTAGAGTGTGTAGGGCCATATGAAGCCACAAAAAATGACTCATCAATTATGAGTACCTTGTTTGCTACTGAAAATAATCCTATGCGCTCATTTTTCAGACCTAGTGATGTATTCATTTTGGATAGAGGTTTTAGGGATGTGATTCCTGAGTTAGAAAGTTATAATTATAAAACTCACATGCCAGTCTTTATCCGAAAACGAACATCAATTAACCACCCAGCAGGCTAATAAATCTAGATGCGTAACTATGTGCCGGTGGGTGGTAGAGGTTGTCAATGGGAGAATCAAAAGAGATTTTAAATTATTTCGCCAGGACTATTTTAATAGAGTGTCGAGTCATCTTATGATCGATTTCAAAATAGCTTGTTCCCTTTTGAATAAGTTCCACCCTACAATTGACGATAGATCCGATACTTTGGAGTACCTAAATATTGCTCTGTCAAGATTAAATACAGTAAATTATTTGTCAGAGTTTATTCAAAGGGAACATATAAATAGAAGACGTACGATTTTCCAAAGCATAAATAGTAGTGCTCCACATCTAAATAATTTTCCAAGATAATCATTAATCGAATTAAGAAGATTTGCTTTAGGATCCTACCAATACAAGCAAGATCCTATTATGCGTTCTCCATGAAACATTAATCAGGAAACTACACCATTACGGAATCCGGAACTCTTCCCTGGATCTTCTTACATCTTATCTGAGTGAAAGGATTCAGAGAGTTGATGTAAACGGAAAAAGATCTCCTGGATCTGTAGTTAAAATGGGTGTCCCTCAGGGTTCAATTCTTGGCCCATTTTTGTTTCTTATATATATAAACGATTTACCTTACCTCATAAAGGATAACCAAAACATAGTGTTGTTTGCAGACGACACTTCACTTTTGTTTAAACTTAAACGTCAGCAGCCGGTTACTGACGATATAAATATAGCACTTTCAAAAATAGTACACTGGTTTGATGTAAATAACCTTCTTCTTAATGAAAAAAAAACTAAATGTATAAAGTTTACCATGCCTCATGTTAGGCAAGTAGAAACTAGTGTGCTAATAAAAGGTAAAGAGTTGAGTCCTGAAGATAATACAGTGTTCTTGGGCATAACTCTAGATGCTAAGCTGCAGTGGGGCCCACATATAGACAAATTATCAAAAAAACTTAGCTCTGCAGCATACGCTGTTAGACAGATTCGAAATTTAACTGATGTAGAGACTGCCCGTTTAGTTTACTTTAGCTATTTCCATAGTGTCATGTCGTACGGCATTCTACTGTGGGGAAATGCCGCCGAAATACAGTCAATTTTTGTATTGCAAAAAAGGGCTATTCGTTCAATTTATAAATTAAGTCCCAGATACTCCCTCAGAGATAAATTTAAAGAAATCAATATAATGACTGTACCTTCACAGTATATTTACGAGAACATTTTGTATGTACATAAAAATATAAACATGTTTAAAAAATACAGTGATGTTCATAATTTTAATACTAGGAACAAACACAAATTTGTGGTTCCTACAACCAGGCTGAAAAAAATAGGTGGCTCATTTAGATGCCAATGTATACACTTCTATAATAAACTTCCTAGTCATATTCAACAACTAAGCCTTAATAAATTCAAATTATTTGTAAAGCGAAAACTTTGCCAAAAGGCTTTTTACACTATAAAGGACTATGTTGAGGACCAAAAGGCTTGGGATTGACCTGCTCCAGTACGCACTGCAACTGTTGTCTTATTATTATTATTTTTTTCTTTTGTTTTTATTTTTAATTGTGTTTTTTATTATTTATTACAATTCGATATTGTAGATTATTTTTATTTTGCAATTGGACTTTTTTTTTTCTATTAATTTTTGACAAAAATGTTTACTTTGCTAAAGTATTACATTTCGTAAACTATATTTTACATTTATTATTGTGAACGTGAGGACTATGTTGATTGTTTTTTTTTTTTCCTTTTCAGTAATTTTAATGTAGGTATGTCTGGCAATTTGAGTATTTTCTGCGGCCTACCCAAATGTCCTTTCCTTGGTATTGTTCGTCAAGTCGTTGAGCTCCTTAGTAGTCCTGAGTTGAGCTTTACGAATACTGACAAATGCTTGCACTGACTGGACAGGTCCACTCAAATCTGTATGGTTCTTTCTTCAAAAGACCATTTCAGACAAATCTGCATGGTTCTCATGTGATTTGACCATTACATATTTACTGTATGGACTTTAAAAGAGACTTTGACCCCTGAGTTTGTTTCGGTGTTTCTTCTCAGGGTAGTCAGCTAGGAAACACCGGCCTCATCTAGTTTAAAAATGACGAAAAAAAAATTGACGTGTAAAAGTGTTTTTTAAACCTATTTACAAAATAAATATCATTTATCATTTATCATTTATCATATGGAGAGCACGTGCGGACAAATGGTACCTACAGTGTAGAAATAAGCAATGAGTTATTAGAAGAAGATTTGCCCTTAATCAAAAAAAAAAAAACCAAAATAATTATCTAGTTAGGGCTAGAATTAAATCGAGACATGTGAGTAGCAGGATTTATTACACATATTTATTAATAAGTAGAGAGCAACATAGGGCAAACTCTTTAGAGAGCATCATTGCTCATTATTGTACTTGCTCAGTGGGAAATCGTACAGTAGGATGCTGCGCTCATACTATGACCGTATTGTGGTATTTAAGCTGGGGTCGTTTTAATGATATAAGCGCCCCAGCACAATTTCTAGATAATATATTCCTTGAAGAATAAATGTCTATTATTGTTATTGATTATTTTACTAATTAAACAGCTGTATAGCAGCTTACTGTATTTTAACCTCCTCTATAATGAAACAGCTGTATATCAGCTTACTGTATTTTAACCTCCTCTATAATTAAACTTCACCGTTTTGAGAGCAGTGGTGATGAAATAAATTAAACAAAGTAATGCACCTGGCTGGGTTTGAACCCGCAACCTACAACTCGTAAGTCGGAGCCGTTACCACTCGGCCACCACTGCTCTCAAAACGGTGAAGGAAAACATCGTGAGGAAACCGGCATGTCCTAGAACCAAAAATTCGAAGACATGTGACATCCACCAACCCGCAATGGGCCCGCGTGGTGGATTACGGCCCATTCCCTCTCCTAGAGAGGAGGCCTGAGTCCCAACAGTGGGAACATTATAAGGCCGACTATGCTATAATTAAACAGCTGTATAGCAGCTTACTGCATTTTAACCTCCTCTATAATTAAACAGTTGTATAGCAGCTTACTGTTTTTAACCTTCTGTATAATTAAACAGCCGTATAACAGCTTACTGTATTTTAACCTCCTCTATAATTAGAGCTGTATAGCAACTTACTGTATTTTAATATCCTCTATAATTAAGCCCTTCCTACATAAACTACAGTTAATCATGGATGGCACAGTGAACTCATTATAACGAGTATCTAAGGTTTAAATATAGCACGCAGAATCAACAGCTTGAATGTATTAACAGCCACTCAGGAGGAGTTTGTGTGTAATGGATGGTCACCCATCCGCAGTCTGACCAAGCATAGCTTACCTAACTTGAGATAGATCTCTGCGGTTATTGTAACAGCCACAAGTTCTTCTAACCGAAGGTTTTAGCCATTGGTAAGTATTTATTTTAAATAAGTGGTGAGGGCACAGCCCAGTTAATGCTGACTGCCGGGTGGTTAGTCCAACATAATATCTAGCAACAGAAGATGCTATGTAATGTTTTTATTTAATTCTGGAATCAATATTAATACATAAACAATATTGTTATTTCAATTTCAAATATTTTTATAAAAAATATTGTTTTATAGCCTCAATTTCATCATCTATAAAAAAACATTTTTTTTCTGAAAATAGGGTGTAAAACTGAAAATTGTTTTCAGGATCTGAAAAGGTAATTGTTGTTCTTCAAAACCAAGTTAAAACCACCGTTGCCCGCGTTTTTTTTCTAGGGGCCCAAATCTCCTAACAAAATGGGCAATCTCCATTGTGAATGACATTCATTTTATATTATAATAATTCTTTGCTCTGTGTATAGATGGCATTTGAAGCGCCATCGCATGAAGCGATGGGCCTATTTAATTATAATATCTGTGATGCAGAGGGTTCCTCATACCATAATTTCAATATGGGCTATAGTACAATCTTTCGTACGGGGAATCCCGTACATAATAAACATTAACTAAAGATTATGATTGTTTGTAGTTTGGTTAAGTGAAGTGTATGGTAAAGAGTGTTTTACTCCAAAATCTCAAATCAATTGTTATTTTTATTGCTATAAATTGAAGATTCATTGATTTCGCGATGGATATACGGGCTTTCTTTGGAAAAAAATAACAAAAAGTTGAAGAGCAAATTGACCACGAAGAACCTCACTGCTCAAAACAGGTAGAAGCACAAAATACAATCGCTACTCCTAGTTCCATGGTGTTATGTATGTGTACCGAGCATAGGTAGGCGAGCGGGCTGCGTCCCGCCTCCCCGCGCCGGGGCATGTTCGGAAATAAATCAGTGTGCAACTTACTAGCGAGCGAGTTTGACTTATTTCCCCATACCTACATACCTAACACGTGGCGACGAGCGGACTCACATTTTTATCGTTAAAATGTCTACGGGAGCGACGTATGGTGTTCTCACCAGCTTTGATCACCTGTCCCAAGAGTGGGACAGTTATAAATCGCGATTACAACAGTGGTTTATTGCTAACAACATAACCGCGGAAACGGACAAAACGTCAATCCGACGGAGGGCAATACTGTTGACGTCGTTATGCGAATCGACATTCAAACTCGCAAGGGACCTGGCGTTGCCGAACAAGGTGGAAGAACAGGAGTACGAGGTGATAGTGAAACTCCTCGACGATCACTTCACACCGAAATCTTCGGGTTTGCAGAAAAGTCGAACTTCTATGCTGCAACACAACGGCCATGAGAAACGCACACTCAATGGGCGGCTAGGCTCAGAAGATTAGCCAATCACTGTGCTTTTAAGAACTTGGAGGAGGCCTTGCTGGATAGATTTATCATGGGCATGGCGGCAGGACGAGAACGGGACAAATTGTTCGTGCAGGACCAGCGGGAGCTGACCCTCGCGAAGGCCATCGACTTGGCGGAAAGCGTGCGCTGCGCGCGCCTCGCCTCGTCGCAGGCAGCGCCGGCGCAGTGGGCCCGGACGGCATCTTCACCATATCCAAGAAGGAAAAGTGTAGTGTGTGTGGGTACAATAATCACAAGTCTGAGCAGTGCCGTTATAAAAATCTTAAGTGTAAAAAGTGCAATAATAAAGGACACCTACGTAAAATGTGTCCTAACGCGGGCAAAGTAAAGTACGTGGATGAGGCTGCGGTCGTGGACGACGACGACGGTGAGTGTTTTTATAATATACGATGCGTGCGCGGGAAACCAATGTCAGAGCGCGTGATGATCGGTGGTCTATCTTTGGAGTTCGAAATCGATAGTGGCTCAGCGGTGAGTGTAATATCAAAAGAAATCTATAATTTAAAGTTTAACGGATTGCCACTGTCAGGCACCAACAAAAGATTGTACAGCTATACGGGGGAAAATATCAAAACAATAGGAGTCGTTTTATTGCCGGTATCATATCTCGGACGTACACATACACTGAATGTTTACGTGGTGAACGCAAGCGGCCCGCCGTTGCTCGGTCGCGATTTTATTCGAGAATTTGACTTGGAATTAGCGCCGGCGCGATCAGCTGTGCAGGTACACGCCGTCACCCAAGGTACATCAATACGCGAGTGTAATATCGGTGAACGACTTACTAACATGTTTCCGAAAGTTTTATCAGGCAATCTAGGAGCATTTAACAAATATAAAATAGATTTACATTTAAAAACCGATGCGAAGCCTATTTTTTTCAAAGCGAGATCAGTACCCTACGCACTCAAAGATAGAATAGACAAGGAACTAGACCGGTTATTGTCACTAGGGATCTTACAACCTGTCCAACACTCGGAGTACGCATCGCCCGTCGTGCCGGTTTTAAAAAAAGATGGCAGCATTAGACTTTGTGCCGACTACTCTGTTACTATCAACAAACAGCTTATCATAGAACAGTACGCCTTGCCAACGGTGAACGATTTGTTAGTGAAATTGCATGGCGGCCTACAGTTCAGTAAGATTGATCTATCCATGGAATATAATCAGTTTATATTGAATAATGAGTCACAAAAACTTACATGTATAAACACACACCGTGGGTTATTCAATTTTACACGATTAGTTTTCGGGTTGTCGAGCGCGCCCGCTATATTTCAACGCGCGATGGAATGCTTGCTCGCCGGAATAGAGGGTATTATCTTCCTTCTGGACGACATCCTTATCACGGGAGGAAACAAAGAACAGCACATGCAAAGGCTCATTACTGTTTTACAACGGTTAGACGACGCCGAATTGACCGTACAGATGAGTAAATGCGAATTTTATAGAGACGAGATCTCATACCTAGGGCACGTCATAGATAGGTACGGAGTAAGGAAGTCGCCCGATAAGGTAAAAGCTATTTTGCAAGCACCAACTCCAACAAACGTGTCATAATTGCAGTCATTTATAGGTCTCACTAAATATTATCGGAACTTCGTGTCGGACGCATCGTCCATACTTAGTCCATTGTATAATTTATTAAATAAAAACACTAAGTGGCAATGGACCCACGAACATAATAAAGCGTTCGAAGAAATAAAAAACATTTTAGCATCCGACAGAACCTTAGCGCATTACAATCCTTAAGCTAAACTAATATTAACGGTAGACGCGTCACCAACAGGGTTAGGAGCTGTTCTATCTCAAAAAGGCGACACCTGTGCGATGACTGTAGAAACAGTCTGCTGAGCCACATAATGTCCTTCAATACTGCCTGTAGGACGTTGGTATGATCCAGTCGCATAGAAGGACAATGTAATCAACACCTTTATAAACGTAACATAGTTTAGTATGCATAGCCTACATGAAAGTATTACAATGGCACTATAACACAGTTTTATTAATATTCATTTAAATATAGAGTATATAACCTTCGTCTGTACAGACAAGTCTGTAGATTTTTTAGGACTGGGCATATGTGGCCTCAATTCATCACACAGTTCGTGAACTTGCCTCTTCGTGAGTCTATATCGCTTTACAAACTCTCTATCATCCAAATTGAAGGGGTCAGTTTGATCACGTAGTTCCAAACGATGCCGCTTTCTTGTTCTTCGTGCACTATTGGACTCAGTGTTATCTGCTTCCAGAAACTCAAAAATTTCATTTATGTTCGCCATCTAGAATATTTATTAAATTAATATTTTATGTACTAAAATCACCAGATTAAACATTTAACTGGACACGTTTAGGCATCGAAATAAGTTTTACTTACTTTATATGTCACGAAAAACACTTTATTTAGTATTTATTTGGAAAACGATAATAAATCCGCTGCGTCCGAGCAACTTTTTTAAGCCTGCTAATTTGACGTAAAAACAATACTGCTAGCTGTCAAAAATCACGTTATGGTACGAAAAGAATGAACTTTTTAACAGTGACGTCACAAAAACGCTAAGAAAACATTCTTGTTTTAATATGGCAATAAGATTGTTTTGAAGGCGTCATGGTACGAAAAGCATAAGTAAGATTAAAACAATACTGCTATAAGAGCTTGTGGTCGCCCCCCTGATCTTCATTCACTCAGGATAGCTGTTCTTCAGAATGATGATTACAATAAGGGTTTCAATATTTTACGCGATTTTGAATTCACTTATTTATTAAAGTAGTAGAACGTGGTTTTTGAATTTACACTAACGAGGACTATTATTAAATTTTGAAATAGAGTGTTATTGTAATGAATTGTAGGCAAAAAGCTGTGTCACTTCTGCGGTATAAAAATCTATATTATGGATAACATGTCATTACACATGTTGAACGAAACGCGTAAGTGTCGCGAAATTCATGGCGCTTAAGACATTTTGGTCGTGAAAAAAGTATCTCTAAAAGCTATCTAGACGCTGTATGTTTTAATAGTTTTGTTAGACGACATAATGCCAATCTAGCACTGCAGCGAACTTTTGTTTTAACTTTTCAGTATTTTGACAAATAGTTTCCATGAACGTGCTTGTCTATCGCTAGAATGTAAGTCGATGGTTACGTATTACATTTTGTGGTAGGATTTAAATTTGAAGCTTGCAATATTTTTTCTATAATCTGGCAACACTCAGCCATCCTGTCATAAGTATTTAAAAAAAAAACGTACTTCAAAACATTGGGTCAAGATTGTGAGAAATTTGCTCCGTTAAACATTTTAATTTTCACTGGTGTTTACTAGATTTTTAAAGAAGTGAAGTTTTAACCGTTATTTTCAGTTGTTTAGGAACGGATTAAGCTATAATGTAAGTGATATAATCTTATTGTTTTTCCTATAATTTAACAAATTCTTACTAAAGTAGAATTAAACAATAATTGGGGGGATAAGGGTCGAACTATGGGGTGTATAGGGTCGTAGATGAGGGGAATCGGGTCAGGAATTGGTTTAATAGGTACCCGATTAGGGTTAATTGGGACGGCTATGGGTGAATTGGGTTTTTGTTTCTAGGGTTGTCACAATCTCTAAATTACATTAAACTTAATAAAAGTATTGGTAGGTAGGTACCTAATACATACTTAACTGACTATCTTTACCTACCTACACATTTATTTAAATTTTAGTAATGATTGATTAGTTGATTAATATTAATTGAAAATTAACACCTACATAATTTTCTCTCTGGACCGATTTCGCTTATCCTTTTTTGTTGTGTAATTGTTAATGTCAGGAGAAGGTTCTTATGGAAAAAAAAATGAAAATTAGGGTAGTGTAGGGTAGAGTAAGGTAGAGTATGGTGGACTAGGGTAGGGTAGGGTAGAATAGGGTAGGGTAGGGAAGAGCGGGGGCGAAGCCGCGCGGGCAAAAGCTACTATGTATATGTATAGATTTTTCTTATTTTATTGATTTTTTCATATTATTTTTTTGTTGTTGTTTTAGTTATTCTCTAATACATAATGCCACGAGTATATAAGCCAAGACCTGGTGGAAAACCATATAAAAAATATGACAAGACTGTAATGAAACAGGCGCTCGATGAGCTAACTTTAAATCGTCATGCAACAATCAGGTCTATAGCAAAAAAATATAATATTAGCAGATCAGTTTTACAGAGGCATAGCAATAGACAAATGAGGTCACCAGGAGGCCAAACGGCACTTACTAAAGAAACAGAAGATTACATTGTGCTGAATCTGAACACTTGTGCTGAATGGGGATATCCTTTAGATACAGGGTGTCCGGTGGCAATTTTCACATTTGAAAGTTTTGTTACTTAAGAACGCGAATAGCTAGAGGGGCGCGAGGTGGGGGGTTAGCTTCGTCAGCGTCGTGAGTTTTTTAGTCGCCATGCCGCGTTGGTCAGGAGAGGAGCGTGCTTTCGTAATCGAGGCATTCTTAACAAGCAATTTTTCGCTAATTGCGGGGCGAAAAATTATCTCTCGGCACGGTGACATCCCCTGGCCAGCACGATCGCCCGATTTGAGCCCATGTGACTTTTTTTTATGGGGCTACTTAAAGAGCATCGTTTACCGAAACCAGCCGACCACCACTGCTCAACTGAAAGAAAATATCCGGACCGAAGTTTCGAGGATTTCCAGCGATCTCTGCAAACGTGTTTTTGAAAATATGCGTGTGAGATGGGAAGAGTGCTTGCGTCAAGAAGGCCGACATTTAGAAAACGTTATTTTTAAAAAATGAAACTCACATTAATGTACCGTAAATAATAATAAAAATAATTCAGGAAACTTTTGTATTTATTTTATTATCAACCTTTGAAATGTGAAAATTGCCACCGGACACCCTGTATAACTGATTTAAGACTTTTAGTAAAAAGTTATTTAGATATGTTAGGGATTCAGCACAAAAGATTTAAAAATAATTTGCCGGGGAGAGATTTTGTCTTCAATTTTTTGGAACGACATAAAAGTATAATTTCGGAGAGGCTATGTCAAAACATTAAACGCGCCAGAGCAGCCACATCACCAACCATTATCAATAAATATTTTTCGGAATTAGAAAAGTCACTTGAAAATGTGCCACTGGGCAATATTATTAATTATGATGAGACAAATTTGTCAGACGACCCAGGTCGTCATAAAGTAATAACGAGGCGAGGATGTAAATATCCAGAACGAGTTGTAAATCACTCTAAAGCTTCAATATCACTGATGATGGCAGGAACTGCAGAAGGAGAGCTTTTACCACCGTATGTGGTTTATAAATCTACAAACCTATATGATACGTGGGTGAAAAATGGACCCGTAAACGCAAGATATAACCGAACGTCGTCAGGGTGGTTTGATGCAGAAGTGTTTAAAGACTGGGTCAAGGAAGTGGTCATTCCATTTTTTAAAAATAAGCAAGGGAAAAAAGTGTTGATAGGCGATAACCTATCGTCTCACTTATCGATAGAACTAATAGATATCTGTAAGAATTTTGACATACATTTCGTCTTTTTACCGGCAAATTCAACACATCTCACACAGCCGCTGGATGTGGCGTTTTTCCGCCCGATGAAAGTAGCCTGGCGTCAAATTCTTCAAAAATGGAAGAAAACGGACGGCCGTTCACTATCATGTGTACCAAAAGGCTGCTTCCCAAGGATGTTAAAGTTGCTCATGGATCAAATTAATATAAATTCGGAAAATAATATCAGGGCAGGATTTCGTAAGACTGGTAAGCACTATAGTGAATACAGATAATTCATTTTACTATGTTTTCTTTAGTAAATTAAAGTACCTATCCTGAAATAAATTATAATTATATGAATGTTCCTTTATTAGGTATCAGTCCATTAAATCCTAATGAAGTGTTGGCACGATTACCGGAAGAGGCGCAGAATGCTGAAGAGGCTAAAGAAGCTATAGACAAATCAGTTTTAAATTTATTAAAAGATATGCGATACGGAAGTATAAATATTAAGGAACCAAAGAATAAAAAAAAAATCGATGTTACTTCAGGTAAATAATTAATTCTTGATAAATCGACATTATACACATACACGCACACACACTCACACACACGATGACCTATTTTGTACAAAATATTGTTGTAAGGACATAAAATGTACATAGGTTTTCGAATTTCAGGTCGAAGTGTTTCACACGAGGACGTAGAAAGTTACGCTGATACAGATACTGAACCTGAAATAAAAAAGAAACGAATCCAAAAAATAAATAACACAAAAAGTGCTAAAGGTAAAGGTGTAGGAAAAAAAACCAAGAAAATAAATCAAAAGGAAAACTCTTCTCTTCTTGAAAAGGAAAATAAATCACCGTCGCCAATAGCACATTGTTCAACGGCATTCGAAAAAATCATAACTGAAACGAACAATTTGCCCGCATCTGATAATGATCAAGAACAGCGTAGTGATTGGCGTGATATAGAAGTTGAAAAATTACCCGTTGTGCTAACAGAAAATTTACAATTGTATGAAGAAATAGTAATACCCTGGTGCGAACCTACAGATTTGAAAGGAACAAATGTGAAAGAAGAAATAAATCTGATAGAAATTGAAAATGAACACGCCAGTACTAGCACTACAAATGAACCGAACATTATAATTAATAGTAATACAAAAATAACTTCAGAACAATTAACAAAACTTTTTCCGAAAAATCCAACCAAGCAAACTTTGAAACCAGTAGCCTTAAACCAAAAAATAAATGTTACTAAGAAAAAGAATTACTATAATGATAGTGATGAAATCTTAAAGATTCTAGAAAATGAGTGAGTCAATAATCAACACAACAATTACAAGTCATAGCTCAATATGACTTGTAATTGTTGTGTTGATTATTGAAAAACTATTTACGTATTTATTCAATAATTAATTATTAAACAAATATCTGCTGTTTTTTTATTATTAATTATTAAATAAATATCTACGTTTTAATTAAAAAATAATACTGTCTATTTTTAATATTTTTTAAGTTTGATTGTTAGACATTTTAATTAAGTTTGATTTAAGAGGACTTTGTTTTATGTTTATTTGGAAGTAAGATTTATTTTCTGTTTTGTTTAATTTTAAGTAAAAAAAAACGTTGATTTCATTAATGGATTTTTATTTTTCACTACATTTCTAACTTTATTTATATATGATTATTATTATTATATAATTATGATTTATTAGATTTTATATTATGAGACTGACACTTTAAAAATTGGTAGGTACATATATGTCAAGTACGTAACCTAAAAAGACACTACCTACCAGGTAGTTATTATAGGTAGGTACCTATAATAACTACCTGGTAGGTACCTATAATCACCTACTTATAGTGTGAAAGTGTCAGCCCTAGCGAAAAACTCTATTAATAATATAAAAATCAATGTCGAACTTAAAAAGTGTCCCGATTCCCCCCATTTTACGGTATTCGATTACAGGAACTCTAAAAATAGTACCACCTAAAAATCACCCCCGGAAATAGTATTTGGGCGCTCGTTGCGCTCACGGCTGGACTTATTGAATCCAAGCGCACCGTCGCCCTCGTCCACAGACCTCACTAAAACCGTCGAACGAAATCAGTCCTTACAGGCTAGATATTATAGAGGGATACACAGAACAGACTTTAAAAATAATGAAAAAGTGTGGATTACAAAAAATACGGACAGTAAAAAATTCAGCTGGATACAAGGAATCATAAGGAAGAGAACAGGCAGCTACAATGCGAAGTCACCAGACACACAGACCAGATAAGGAGAAGGGTGAGCTCCACACCAGAGGACGAGCCAGACTGGGCCCTAGACGCGATTCCTGATGTTGCGCCGCTCCCTGCCACACAACCGGAGAGGGTGGCTCCGGCGGGAGGAGAGGAAGGGCTGGAAGCGCGAACCATGGAGGAGGATACTCCGGCGACACCGTCACGAGCCACTGGCATTAATTTGCGGCGCCAAGAAATCAGCCCAATCTTCTCGACCCCAACAAACCAGGGGAGCAGTAGCTAAGGGGGAGGGATGTTATGTATGTGTACCGAGCATAGGTAGGCGAGCGGGCTGCGTCCCGCCTCCCCGCGCCGGGGCATGTTCGGAAATAAATCAGTGTGCAACTTACTAGCGAGCGAGTTTGACTTATTTCCCCATACCTACATATAATATAATATAATATAATATAATATAATATAATATAATATAATATAATATAATATAATATAATATAATATAATATAATATAATATAATATAATATAATATAATATAATATAATATAATATAATATAATATAATATAATATAATATAATATAATATTCCACAACTATCACACAACGCCGTCTAGTCCCAAGCTAAGCAGAGCTTGTGTTATGAGTACTAGACGACTGATAAACATACTTATATATTTCTAAATATATACATATATATAGATAAATTACACCCAGACACAGAACAAATGATCGTGCTCATCACACAAACATTTGTCCTGGGTGGGAATCGAACCCACGACCTCCGGCATAGCAGTCAGTGCTACTAACCACTAGACCAACAGGTCAGTCACACATACCTAACACATGGCAACAGGTTGGTCAACACATATTGGTAATGTTAGCTATGGTATTCCTTCTGATATTGCTCAAATCGGAGAACCAATAAAACAAGTTGTTTTAGACACATATCCAAAACAACATAACAGGGCCTTTGTTTCCGATTGGTTCAAGCGTTATAAATGGTTGCAGTATTCTGTAGAGAAAGATGCTGCTGTGGCGTCCCACATAATATTACAGTACTATGTGTAGGACCCACCTTTTGAAACATATTTAGTCTGTGGTATAACAAAAGTTTCCTGTCTATGGTCTTACTACTGACACTTCATCAGACCTCACTTTTTGGCGGTCAGGACGAATATATAATTTGCTCGACAATACCGACTTTTATTTCAAGTAAGAATAAGATTACTACTTAGTTAAGGTACTAAGATTAAACGGCGCCAAACGCCAAATTGATAACCCCAACTACTGTACTGGCCGGGTCGCCGAGGGCCTGGATTTCGGACCCCTTCGAGAAGCTTTCTTTAGCGTCTCGAGAGATGAAATGCGGCCGTTTCGTGAGACCGTGGCTACGTATGAGCATTTCACGCGACAATCCAAACCACATGAAAAAGGATATAAGCATTTGCTACCGAATGACGTCCTTCACGTGGTCGCTAACCCCTTTGCCTTGAATCAGATATTCGATCACTTACCCATGGCTGCTCACTATTAAGGTCATGGCACATTATACCGGCACCGCAACAGCACCGCTCCAAACCAGCAATTCATTCAATTTAGAGCATTAAATCGTGTGTAGTATAATATATTTCATAATGTCAATATGAAAAAGCCAACGGCGGGCAGTCAGCGCGCTTGCCGCTACCACACAACTCGACTCGCAGCCCGCGTGCTGCAAGCGAGCGGACCTTGTGCGCACAGCGCGCCGACGGCATGCTTATTACGCGCCGACTCCGAGTCGGCAGCGAAACGTCATTGCGTCGTCGCACGTCGCCTCTCGCGCCTCGCTGCACTGCATTGCTCCCTCCAGTCTCGAATCAGATTTAAGACAGTGGATACGCTTTGCTACGGCTCTATCATGAATAAAGAAAAACTAATAGAGGAAGTACGAAGATACCCGTTTCTTTACGATCCTGGTGACACAATAAAAAAAGATCAAGCATGGAAGAATATTGCTGGCGTTCTATCTGCAACAGGTAGATACATCTACTTACTTTCCTAATCATACTTTTATGTAGGCCTGTACTTCCATAATTTAAATTTAGAATGCCTCTTGTAACTTATAAACTAAGCTTTATGTTAATTTTATATTTGAATATTGTGGGTAGATAAATAATAAAATCTGTAATGTGTAATAATAATTTAATATATGTATTTATAGTGTTTTTTTAGTCATTAAGGAAAAGACGTTGGTACACTTGACTTCATGTTTTTGTATTACATATTTTGATACTGCCACGGAACTTGACCTTGAGGAGACAGAAAATATGATGTAAACTCATCTCGGGTATTAAAAGCATTGTTTGAACTGTTTTCTTCGATGTTTGATAGTGCTTGCAATCTCGGCTCGTCGTGGATGATCTGTTGTTCAGGTAGTCGTTGATTTCTGTCCTCGTTCATTTCGATAACATAATTTCGCATTACATTGTGTAAAATACATGATGCAAATACTAAATTGTCAACATATTTTGGCATCAAATCAATATTTTTATAATATATCCCAAACTTTTGATATAATATTCCGAACGCATTTTCCACTACTCTGCGTGCCCGCGATAAACGGTACTTAAATATTTTTTGTGCATCAGATGGGGATTGTGAACGAGGATATGGCCTCAATAAGTGTTTTCCTAAAGGGAAAGCCTCGTCACCTAGGATAACATGAGGCATTTCTCTGTCAGTTCCAGGTAATGGTTTATCGTTCGGAATATTTAACGTATTATTTTCAATAGCCCTTCCAAATTTTGAGGACGCAAAAATACCACCGTCGCTATTTCTACCGAAAGCGCCTATATCGACAACTCTGAACCTACATTTATCATCGACTACAGCCAAAAGAACTATGGAAAAATGTTTTTTATAATTAAAGTATTTGGAACCACTGTTAGCAGGTGCTATTATGTTAATATGCTTTCCGTCTATAGCGCCGATACAGTTTGGGAAATTCCATTTATTATTAAATCCTCTTGCAATATTTTCCCATTCTTCAGTAGTTGGTGTACGCATGTAAACATTCTTCATATTATTAATGATTGCATTACATACATCTCGTATAATCAATCGGATAGTCGACTCACCTATTCGAAAACTTGACCATAAAGTCCTTACTGAGGTTCCTGTTATCAAATATCTGCAACAAATATAAAATATGTTATTAACAATATTTATAGCCGGCTTCAAATACATAATCTTCTGCAGTGCTTTATATCATCCAAGTTATATTCTATCTATAGGATTATAGATTATTGATCATAACTTGGTCTATTTAACCCACGGCTTTTGTAATATTTTCAGGTTTTTTTTTTAAATAATATGTTTTATTTCAGCATCAGAATGCAAGAAATCGTAGATCAACTTGAGGGAAGCTTATCGCAAAGCTTTAAAAAAACAAAAAACAAAAAGTGGTCAGGGTGCCTCTTCTTCTAAGAAATGGATATTCGAAAAAGAAATGAGTTTTTTAAAGCCACATTTTAAAGAAAGGCCATCTGTAACGTCAGTATCGGATAACGAAGAAAATGATACAATCAACGATAGCATCTTTAGTTTGGATGATATAAATGAATTTATGTCCAATGATAATAATGATTCACAAACTGAAAGGAACACTTCTGCAGAAGAAAATCGTCCAATCCAATCTTCGAGTTTGGAAAGCGTAACTACATCAACATTAATCAGACCACAAGCGTCAAATCCTAAGTTCTTTTCGAACATTATTAAAACAAATAAAAGACAGAGAAAAGATATCACTAGTTCTGCTTCGGGTCAACTACTAAAATATTTATTAGAAGAAAAACAGAAGCCGGAAGACGAAGACGACATTGATAAATTTTTCTCTAATATAAAAGCGACTGTAAAAAAATTGTCTGCTTATAATCAGGCGATTTTGAAAACGAAAATATTTAATGTAGTTTCTGAGGCAGAAATCCAGGAAATTCAACAGCAAAACTATTACTACAATAGTGGATCTGCTGGCCCCTCTGGCTACAGTACAGGTTCATATTCCTCTACCTATAATACAGAGACATCAAAAACGCAAACTCTAAATGAAACTGCCGCAGCTCAAACCATAATTGAAGCTACTGAGTCGGAAGCTCAGGGAGACACTTTAACTAATTTGTAATTTCCTTAATAATAATTATCACTTTAATAAATATAATATTTCATTGTGACTTTAAAATTACTTACCTCAATGTTACTGCCAATTTTTCCTCTGCTGGTATCGCCTGTCTGAAAGTTGTGTTTTTCTTCGTGATATCTTTTCGAATAAACGATAGTATACAGCGTGTAATTGACAGGTTGGCAAAAACGAAAAGTATGAATTCAGACTGGTATTGTTAATATTTTGATAGTGAAATATTTTCCCGGAAATGATAGGTGAACGTTTTTCAATTTTCAATTTTATTTCGGCTACGCAATGTATAACGAATATATCGATACGCGCGCGACCCTGTACCTCGCGCATTGTTCATTCATACTAATAGGTAGGTACTTCGGGACGTAAGGTCCACGTCCCGAAGTACCAGTTTGGAATAAATACATAGTACACTACACACACAAACACACCTATCAAAAAATTTTAACACGAATTCAAAACCTATCAAAAATTAAAATAGTCACTTACCTAAATTAAAGTCTCTCGGGTCGTATAAGGCATGGCTCAAAGTGGTTGCCTCCGAGCTGCACGCACAGTTGTGCTCTACGCAGGGTTTCGGCATGGAGACGAGGCATCATTGTCACATCCTCATTGAGTTTTTGGTTCAACGATGTGAAACACGGGGTCCGTTATTACGCCTTACAAGTTTTGCAGCAGTCCGTACTGCTGTTCCCAAACGCGGATTTCGACGGACAACATTTAAAATCGCCTGCTCAGAACGAGCACGGATTGTCCTTCCAGAACCTTCCTGACGCGGCACAATAGGTAAATTTTCTAAAACACGTTGATATGCCCTTGTGATAGTACGACTATTAGCTGGATGTCGTTCATTTGGGTGTCTTTGAACATAGAGCCTTAATGCCAACGACGCGTTTCCTCTAGCTTCACCCCAGCACATTAACATCTGGCCATATTCGCGAGCACTAAACATTTCATTACGCCGATTCATGACGATACCACACAACACAAAAACACACAACTCAACTGAACGCAATACACAGTCCCGAACTCTCGACAGTTGAAAGAAAACGAAATAGACGTCCAGAACTCACCAGCAATCGCGGCAAACTGAAATGGCGGCAAAGGTTTCGTTTGTCGGCAAACCTTTTGAGAGTGTGTGTGACACGTGTAGCAATTAGGGCTGCCCACATGGTATGAAATTAAACATTTTTATTTCGGTAATAGTAAGTACGTTAGTCGAGGTGCCCATGGCGCAGTAGTTACAGTGGTCGGCCTGCGATTGAGATAAAGATGAAGAACTAGGTATTGAAAAATAATCGTATCGTAATCGTATGATAAACATTGTTATTAACCGCTATCTTTTGTAACTTTTACTCATGGTTCTGCTTCCAAGTTTAAACCTAGTACCTGTCAATCCCCTAGCAGCATGCGCGCGATTTTGCGCATTTTCTAAACACTAAGCAAACGTCGGCGTTCGCATAGATTATAAATTAAGTTTTTTTTTATAGGGTATTTATTCAAGAACGTAAATAAGAAGTTTTCATTATAGTATGTAAAAATCGAAAATAAGCAAAGCTTTTCGTAACTACACGCGCGAACGCCGGCTTTCGCTCAGGGATTGACAGGTAGAATGTGAATCTGGCAATATTGACACATTGTTTTTATGTTTTATGTCCCACTAAATTGTCTAAAGCAAACAATTTAAAATAAGGTTTTTGGAATTAAGAAATAATAGGTAAAGTAATCATACTCCTGAGTATCTAATTATTATTAAAGCATTTTACATAAAGAAAATAGAATTACAAGTATTAAATTCCGTACGCGGTACAACCCTAGCAGCGTCGCCGCGTCGGCGCATCAAAGGCGCACGACCCGTGCACCACACAAAAGGAGCGAGCGAGCGAGCGGTATGCTGTCTCTGTCTGTCGTAGGTACTACGGAGTTCAGTAAACTTTTACGGCTAACAGCTGATTCCCCGCGAGTTGTATGAATTTTCTTTTACGATTACATTGCCGAATTTAAGTTTTTTGCTTTTTTTTCACTAAAATTGTGTTTTTGGGCTGGATTTTGTTGTAACAAATAAATAGAACACAAATCTAGTTGAAAAACGGTCGGAAAATTCGACAATTTTCCTGAAGAAAATTCCAACGTTTTTCAGTCATAATCATGGTCATGAAGCTACTGTTTCAGTTTTTGCCAACCTGTCAATTACACGGTGTATAATAAAATAAATATTTGGGCATATGAAAATATATGTAGAATTTTTCATCATCGTCAATCAAATGTCTAATATTCTTCCAGTATTCCCCTTCTGCTAGACTTTCTTTTAACATATTATGCACCCAATATCTTCTTCTTCTTTTATTTTCCTGTTCTTCGTCGAGAGCAATAGCGATTATTGCTAGTTCGCGCAACGTAAACCGAGACATTATGAAAACGTGCAAGTCCTAGGCGTGTTCAATCATAAATGCCATATAACAATATTGAGTTCGCGGTGACAGCAAGCTTGCACCTCGCGGCCACCGCGCGGACTGTGAGCTTACACGTCGCGGCCGGCGCGCGGACTGCGAGCTTGCACCTTGCGGACAACGCGTAGTTAGCGCGCTGGCAGCTAGCCGAAGTCTAAATTAGAGGCGACGCCGTGCAGCAGCTGCGCAGTTGCGGTGCAGGTATTATGTGCTATAACCTTTATAGTGAAATGGTATGGGAAGTGACATCGCCTGAACTCAGCGTCAACCCACTTTCGCCGACGGATGTGATAGTCAATTCCTCTCAATCCCTGTCGAAGGTGACCACTTTAAACGCTTTCGCCGCCATTAACGAACGACCGAACATGGACAGCGCAATTGACAACATTTCATATTTTTAACCTGCATGTATTATTACGTTATATAAAAGTAAATCAAAAACTAGGGCACCCATATTTTTCCATTTTTCGAAATTATGTACTTTTCATTCATAATTTCCACTTTGAAATTTGGTGTATTCTAAAAAGACGTAAGTGCCAAATGACGTCATACATACGGTGGAATGGCGATAGAACCTTAGCTTCGCCGTGACCCGTAAAAAAAAAAACTGGTAGCTGTCAATTGTATTGTCGTTGTCAGCTTGTCAAACAAACTCGTTGCCGCTTAAACTTGTGTTTGTTTTCATTAAGGTTAGAAGTTTTTTATTCTCATTTTGTTATTATTAAATCGCCATGAAAGTTTCGGAAGGATTTCTAGTCGCCGATAGCAGAAACTTGCCGAAAGTAGACTATTTAATGCTATTGCAATATATGCACGAAAATGAATGTTACAATATTGCAGAAACACGTAGTGCCAAGGCATTACTAGCATCACGTGAAGCATATGTTGACACGGCTGTAGGATATGTAGAAGTCAAGCAAGAAGGAAACTTATGCACCGTTAAATGCAGGGTAACACCGGAACATAAAGTGAAATCTAAGTTATATCAGGTTACAGCTGTAATCGATGAATCTACTGAGAAGATTATCACAATAGAATGCAATGACTGTGCAGCTTCTGCAGGAGGCTGCAAACATGCCATATGCTTTGCCATTTGGCTCATAAAACGGTCAGACGAACCTTCAACTACGTCAACAATGTGTTATTGGAGTAAACCAAAACTTGCTGGAGCTGTAGGTGACCAGAAGTTCATCTTGGCAAAAACATTGGCAAAATGAAAAGAGCTCCAGATAATGTAGATATGAGTGTCAATATTGCTATGTTTTCCGAAGAATGCAAGAGACGTAAAGTCAAAACAGGAATGATTTTAAATTACTGTGGAAATCAACAGCCCCAGTTAAATGACTTTAGTATGTTTAATTTAGTGCTGCAGTTTGTACAACAAGTAAATGATCACTGCTATGACAATTTTAAATCATTTTCTGCAACAACTATTACTGTAGATGTAGTTGAATCTATTGCTGAAGCTACAAAAGCTCAAGCAGACTCTTAAACTGTGGCATTCTATGCGTCAAGGGAGAGTCACAGGGTCCAGGATCTATGAAGCTATTCACTGTAAAACAGAGAATGGTGCCTTAGTACAAAGCATTCTCGGAGGTTACAAGGTGCCAGAAACAAAAGCCATCAAAAGGGGCCCTTGCCCCTTTTGATGGCTTTTGAAAAAGAAGTTCTCAAGGAGTTAGAAAAAGAATTTGGAGCAATTCAACACACTGGGTTGATTTTAATATCCCCTATCATTGGAGTTTCACCCGATGGGATTTGTAGGGACTTTGTGATTGAAATAAAATGCCCTGTAAGTGATAAGACAATGAAAAGTTATGTGAGAGACGGTGAAATATATGAAAAATATGAATCTCAGATAATGATACAAATGCATGCTGCAAAAAAATTTAAAGGACTGTTTTGTATTGCTGATCCTAGTTTCGAACAGACAAAACTCCTACATAAGTATTGGGTAGATTATGATGAAAAATATGTATTGTGACAGGTTTATTAGATGCAGCTGAAGAATTTTGGAAACAATTTATTTTTAACACTGTTTTACAAAGTGCAAAATAAAAATCAATATACATAGTATTTGTCTTTTGTTTTATTTTTTATGGGGTAGGATAAAACAATTTAACCAATCAAAATACTACTTACAAACTACTGAACATTAAACTAACTATGCTATATAGGTACATACTTAAGATTCTAACTAAAATATGACATCAAGAAATTATTTTATTCATTCTTAATAATAGAACTATGTAGATTTATCAACCCGCATGCCACAATAACTGCATCATCTGCATGTTGAATTAATTTATTATTTATAACAGAGTGTGGTTTCAATAATTTAAATAGCCTTACTCTTCTTATTACCCTCTCAACATGGATACGCAGACTGGCAATGACCTTGCTTTTGATAGCATCCTGCTTTGTCAATTTTTGGTCTTTTGCAACACTGGGTGGCCGAAGTAGATTATTCTGATTTCTACTTAGTAAAGCATCAACATGATTAAATCCTCTGTCTGCCAATACAGTACACTTTGGTGGCAGCACATCCAAGAAACCACTGTTTTCTACAATATTGGCATCAGATATACGACCCCCAAAACCAACAGATACAAAGTTGACAAAACCATTAGGTATTGTAGCTATCAAGTATTTTAACGTACAATGCATTCCAAATAAGAATAGGATCGATTGACAGGTAGTGACGTCACGTCATACTGTCAAATTATTAATGAATGTAATTATTATAATTATTATTATGAATTATTATGGTGAGCAAAACAAGAAAATTTTAAAATTTTATTTATTTACGAACTGTGAACGAAAATAGTTTAATCAGAATCCAGTTCTTCAATTTTGCTCATCTCTGAGTTCTTCAATTTTGCCCAAATTCTTGGGATTTGACAATATGACGTGACGTCACAACATGGCGTCATTCCTATTCTTATTTGGAACGCATTGTATTAGCATTTTTATACTGTGACCATGTTAAAGACTGGATAATAGGATTTGACGGTTTTTCAATTTCTATTTCAAAACAGTCAATAATGCAAAAAAAACATTTGAATATTCTTTGTTGGTTCTGAAGGAGGCTGGCAAGTTTCTTTTAACATCATATACTTGAGGAGAATAAATCAATTGTTTAAAGAACTTGGATAGAACACACAAAGTTCTAAAAAATATTCTCCACAATGTGGTTAATGACACCTCAAACAAATCTGAGATTTGGTAGAAGGGGGTATTATTTTTAATTTTATACAAAGTTACTATAATATCAAAAGATTTTACATTCAGATTACTTTCTAAATAGTTAATTAACCAATAATAATTCTTTGGTAAGCCTATATAATTTTGTGTTTTTTTATTAATAAGGTCAAGCATAAAGCTTCTCTGGGTCTGTATTACAGTTTTAGTGTAGATTTCTGATGAGACTTCTGATATTTCAACAGACGTAGAACTTCCTTGTGTTGAAGGCAACAACACTTCTTCCATCTCATCATCTTCTTTAAACAAAGGTTTCTTTGTCTTCTTTTTGTAAATGGCACAATAAGTAGTTCTATCCGATGTTCTTGGCTTCACTTGTACTCCTTTGCTGGCTTTTGTAGCAAATGGATTTTCACAAAGTGAATGAAATGATGAGGAAGCTGTTGAAGATGTGCTGGGTCTAGGTTCAATAATTTCTTCATGAACAGTTGTAATAATTGTATCCTCACAAGAGAATGTGGTAACCGAGACTTCAACTTTGGCCGCACTTTCATTGTTATCCAATACCGGTAGTTCTCCACATCTTCCTCCAACTAAAAGATAATTTAAGTTTATATTTTATAAGTCTCTCAAAAACAATCTACATAATAAGTTAAAATCATTATGTTAGCAAAATATATATGTATATACATTTACAAAATAGTACCTAGTGAACTACTACTGTAAAGTGATAGAACTTTGTTATTAAGTTATTTAATAGAGGTGGTAACAGTTATTACAATATTGCTCAATATACAAACAAGTCATGAAACAAAATTTAGAATAAGATAAACACCACATCCACAATGCATTGTTGTGGTATCACGTTTATAAAAAAATCATTGTCATTTAGGTACTTACATTGAGATGATCTTCGCATATATATATATAACACGTTTAGGACATGATATACCCACAGCATTGCACCACTCTTGTTTTGCTAAGCTAGGCACCGCAAAAAATGCTTTTTCAGTATCTCTAGAACTGTTTTTGCAGGCTGGTAAAAAACAATATTTTGGTTCCTTCATTGGCGTATATGTTTCTTTGGGATCCATTTTATTGACGAAATAATATCAATCAACAGTCGATTAATAACAGTAAGCAGTGTGTCGAGTTGATAGGAAAATATTGTGCATTTATTCAAATCAATTTCGATTTCTTGTAAAAATAGTAAATATTTTTTTCTAAACTTCATAAGTGACATTGACACTTGACGTTTTCATCTAAAACATTGAAATGCTTATGCAAAGGTAACTACTTCATTCTACCATGTATGTGACGTCACCACATGTTTTGTGATTTTGATTTTTTTCCTCGGAAATGAAGACATAAAAAAATATGAAAAAAATATATTTGAACTCAGGATACGAAAATAAAGAAATGGTATTTTTGTTTTAAGGTCGTGTCAGTTTTGAAATGTTGTCAATTGGCTACTATGTCATGTCGCTACTATGTCCAGGCAGAGTTAACTTTCTCATAAATCTCGAAGATATCCCGAAAGAGGATTCGTTTTTGCGTCTTCTTGCCGCTTTGGCCTCGAAACTGCTATTCGCGCACAATGTAAATCAACGGTGGAATTCCCTAACTGACAGTTCCGTTCGAGAGGTTGAGTCTGCGATCGCCAGAGTTGGTACCTCCACTGGCGTACTAGATTCAGTGCCGGGCAATGCCGCTCAGGCCTTCCCGCTTACGAGTACTCGTCCCAGCGCACGGTCACAATTGTAGCACTTCGACCTGCTGAGGACCACTGACGAAGGGGCTGGCTGGCGAGAGTCTGGCGGCATGCGTTATGGGGAAGCGGATGTCACCTGCCCGTACGTCGAATGCCAGCCGCGCCCCCTGTTTGTTACCACTTTAGACGACCTGACTGGAGTCGACGAAGAGACCGTTGCAGAGCAGTATGCTGGTTGGGAGACCAAGAATGGAGTAATCCGATTCCTTTCCTGCCTCGCGAGAGGAAAAGTAATGCGCACTCCTTTGTCCGGCACTGAGTCAGTTATGGACATATGCGCATATCGCCTTTTCAGATTCTTTATTGCCATTAACAACTATAACCGGGAGAATTGGTATACCGCCCTGCGGCCGACCGAAGAGAGAGCAAATAACATGTATGAGCATGACATCGACGCCCCCATGAGCGTCGACATTAACGGAAGAACTATCCTGTATATGCTCAAGGCTTTAGATGAGAGAAGCGCAGGGCCGAGAAGGGTCCCCTACCTATCTCAATTACATTTAGAGTGCGGACTGATGCGCGACTGCATCGAAACGCTTGCCAGGGAGAACTTGATTACTGCCGCCGCTCAGCAGTATGGAATCGATATGGCACAATTCGCCTCCAAAGAGCGCGCCGCCCTTACGCATCCTAAGAGAGGTCCACTTTCGAAAATATTAAACCACATCCAATCCTGCGGCTACGCCAGCCGAATCGGACCGTTCACCTCCGTCGCTGAGCAGCTCAGCGTGACAGACAACTATTTAATGGCTAATCGACTTGTATTAGAGAATCCTTTGCATTTCGGGATTTCGCCCAGTGTGATACTGCGCCCGCGAATTCCCAGAAGACGAGTTGAAGCGCTCCGCGAACTGTCAAGTCGGCAACGACCCTACACCAACGTATTTTCACCCACTACTGAGGATTTACGGCAAGGAGCACGCTGAGCATCTCAGGCTTTTGCTTAGTCGTCTCCAGGAGTAAGGAGTGGTTATCAACCCGGCAAAATGCATTTTTGGGGCAAAAGAGGTGACCTTTTTAGGGTATCGTATTAACGCTACGGGTACGTATCCTCCCGAGGACCGCATCCGTGCGTTAGGTGATTTCCCTTTGCCCGAAACGGTACAAGGCGTGCGCAGATTTCTAGGCATGATAAACTATTATCGTAGATTCTTGCCTAGCGCCGCCAAGTACCAAGCACCCCTAATTGACGCAGTTGCTGTGACCAATAGTAAGGGCGCCAAACCTTTCCCCTGGACGCCTGAACTCCGGCAATGCTTTGAGAGCTGCAAGAGGAGTTTGGCTGATGCTACGCTTTTATCCCACCCTGCATCCGAAGCTCAATTGGGTCTGTTCACCGACGCATCTAGTGTGCATATCGGCGCGTGTCTACAACAGAAAGTTAGTGATGCGTGGCAACCTCTTGCTTACTTTAGCAAGAAACTTACGGCGAAGCAGGCGGAGTGGCCGGCATACTACCGGGAACTCCTGGCTGTGTACGAAAGTGTCCAACACTTTCGGCACATCCTAGAGGTTCAACACGCCACGATTTACAGCGACCATAAACCTCTCGTTTATGCCTTCGTGCAGCACCGTGAAAAATTGCCACCCATCCAACTCAACCAACTCACGTTCATAAGTCAGTACACCACCGACGTTCAGTACGTTAAGGGTACTGACAACATAGTTGCGGACGCTATGTCCCGCATTGAATCAATATCACTAGAGTCCGATTACGAAGCTCTTGCGGAATCCTAAGAACATGACGATGAGCTCAAAGAGTTCACATCTTCTTCATCCTTTTCGTCTTTAAAAATGGCGAAGGTTAACGTTCCCGGAACTAATATCCACATTTTCTGCGACCCTTCGACAGGTAAACCTCGCCCGTATCTTACTCCACCTTTCCGTCGAACAGCCTTCAACAAACTTCACGGACTCAGTCACCCTGGTGTACGAGCAACAATACGTTTGGTGTCTGAGCGTTTTATATGGCCCAATATTAACAAAGACTGCCGTGCATGGGCCCAATCGTTTACAATGCCAGCGTAGTAAAATCAGCAGACATGTTTCATCACCGCTTTCATACTTCACCAATCCATCCCACAGATTCCGTCATATCCACATAGACATAATTGGCCCTCTTCCACATTCCGGTAATTTCACATATTGTCTTACCGCCGTAGACAGGTACACGCGGTGGCCCGAGGCATGGCCTATGTCCTCTATCACGGCGGAAGAAGTGGCTGACACCTTAGTGACTGGCTGGATATCCCGTTTCGGGGTTCCGAGCACTGTGACGACCGATCAGGGACGTCAATTCGAATCCGCTTTGTTTCAGCGCCTCATGAACGTGTGTGCAACAAAGCGGGTTCGAACGACCAGTTACCATCCGTGTGCTAATGGCATGGTAGAACGCATGCACCGCCAACTTAAAGCTTCTTTGATGTCCCACTCCCACTCGTGGTCAAAGGCGCTTCCACTAGTACTCCTGGATATGAGGACAGCGCTCAAAGAGGACTTGAACACCTCGTCCGCTGAGCTCGTCTACGGAGAGCCGCTCCGATTACCCGGAGAACTTATCATGCCGACTGGGGAACCTAGGAGCCCAAGTGACGCCTCGGATTTTGTCACAGAGCTAAGAAGCCGTATGGAAGCTCTTCGTCCAATACAAGCTTCTCGCCATGCTCGTCCGTCAACCTTCATTTTCAAGGATTTACCTACGGCGACTCATGTCATGCTTCGTGACGACACTGTCCGACGCCCCTTGCAACCTCCCTATACTGGCCCACATCGCATTCTAAGGAGAAGGGATAAGACCCTTACATTGGATGTAAATGGCAGGGTGACTACAGTTAGCATTGACCGTACTAAGCCAACATATCTGACTCCAGATCCTGAAGTCGCCTGCAAACCACAATGTCCTACCTCATCAGCCTTTGTCACCTCCTATTCCAACACCTATCACATCATCATCATCCCCTCCCATCTATCAACCTAAACTGCCGCCAACACAATCAACATCTCCCACTTTCATAGACAGTTCACCACTGCCAGCTCCTGCCACTACCAGAGCTGGTAGACGGGTCAAGTTTAGAGACATTTTAGATTTGTAACAAAATTTTGTTGTATCCTGAACTATTTAAAACCGATGTTAGTTTTAAGGTTTAACTTCTAAATTCTTTAATACTGTAATGTACTGTAATGTAAGGTTTAACTTGTAAGTTCTTTAATACTGTAATGTAAGTTTTAACTTGTACCTAAGTTCTTTAATACTGTAATGTACGATGGAATGTGTTACGTCGTTTGAGGTTGAAACATTTTTTTTTTTTTTTCCTTTCCTCTCTCCGTAGGGGGGTGGTGTGGCGTCCCACATAATATTACAGTACTATGTGTAGGACCCACCTTTTGAAACATATTTAGTCTGTGGTATAACAAAAGTTTCCTGTCTATGGTCTTACTACTGACACTTCAGACCTCACTTTTTGGCGGTCAGGACGAATATATAATTTGCTCGACAATACCGACTTTTATTTCAAGTAAGAATAAGATTACTACTTAGTTAAGGTACTAAGATTAAACGGCGCCAAACTGCTTTTTGCTATCCATGCCAACAATTTTCACCTCATGGAAGCAAACAGACTTCGTACACTTCCACAGGATTTAGAAACTGGAAAAATGCCACTAATTCTAACACTGGTTTTCCAAAACATGAAAAATCAATTTCTCATATTCAAGCTATGTCGATGTGGCAGGAGAAATTACAAAGAATATCTACATCTAGCAATGTTGAAACGTTAATAAATCAAAAAATATTAGAAAGATATAGGGTAAAGCCACCAAAGAGTACGCGCTACCAAAGAGTACGCAGACTATTTTTGTAGGTTTATTTTTTCTCGAAGTGGCAACCCCACTGCCACATGTCAGTGGCATCTGTTATGTCAAGGTGAAGGACGACAAATTGCATCGCTAAGGTACGAGGGTGGATTGAAAAGTTCGCGGCCTCAGCAAGAAAGCAATATAAAATATAAGCAAAAGTAATTTTATTTTCCACGTAATCTCCACTTAACTCTATGCACTTCTTCCATCTGGTTTCCAACGCCTGTATGCCGGTCATAAAACTTCAAGGCCTTCAAAAAAGTCACCCACCGCAGCTTCGACCTCCTCATTTGATGAACATTTTTGACCTCCAAGGGGTTTTTTTAGGTTTGGGAATGAATGAAAGTCTGAAGGTGCCAAATCAGGGGAATAGGCGGGATGGGGCAGTAATTCAAAGCCACAATCACGAATTTGAGCCATAGATTTAACAGACGTGTGAACGCGTGCATTATCCTGATGGAACAACACTTTCTTGCTGAGTAATCCTGGCCTTTTCCCTTTGATTGTTTCACGCAAGCGACGTAAGAGGGTGCAGTAATAAGCCGAGTTTATAGTTTAACCTTTTGCAAGGTAGTCCACCATGATGACACCCTTAGCATCCCAAAAAACTGACGCCATCACCTTGCCAGCTGACAAAATTGTTTTGGCTTTTTTTGGAGTCGGTTCATCAGGTTTTTTCCACTGCTTGGATTGCTGTTTTGACTCTGGGGTGTAGTGGTGTACCCAAGTTTCATCCATTGTTACAAATCTGGCCAAAAAATCTTGTGGATCAGCCTAAACAGTCGCGAGAAATCGTTAGGCGTATTCGTTTTTGTTCGACTGAAAGCAATCTGGGTACCCACCGCGCAGAAACCTTAGAAAATCCAAGTTCATTGACTATAATGTTTTGTGTTCATTCATACGAGATGCCAATAGTGTCTGCAATCTCCCTGATGGTCAATCTCCGATCTGTCAATATCAGATCACAGATTTTCCCGATGTTTTCTTCAGTTGTAGACGTCATAGGCCGGCCAGAGCGAGGGTCATCTTCAATACTCTCTCGTCCGCGTTTAAATTCAGCAACCCACTTTTTCACAGTCGTATACGACGGAGCAGATTCCCCCAATGTTGTTGACATATCTTCGTGAATCTCTTTTGGAGTTAGTTTTTTTTTAAACAGGTATTTGATGACCGCACGTTGCTCAATTTTCTCCATTCTTTAAAAACGCTGCACAAAGGCTCACAAAATTCAGTCTAATTTAAATACAGTTAATGCTATTGCGATAGAATTTTACAATTTGACAACCAGAGAGTAAACTAATCGAATGAGGTCAGTTACATTAAAATAGTTTAAGTATTTATGTGTTAGGCCGCGAACTTTTCAATCCACCCTCGTATTTATTACGAATTTTATAGCTAAAAATATAATAATAATATTTTTGAGGTGTTTGATCTTAATTTTCAACATTTTAAACCATGATTTGTAAGGGTTGTGATTAATTTGCATCCATCGACTGGTATTTTACTAGACATTAAATTTGTGTTTCTAACTTTGATGCTTTTATGAGGTTATGTCGCCATTATACATGCTTTCTAAAATAATACGGTCCATGCCCAATAATGCGTTTTAGCTAAGAGTACGCACCTAAAGAGTACGCATGCGTACTCTTAGCTTGTAGGAAGCTTAAATAAACAGCACGCTTGGATTTTTAGATTTTTAATTTTTTTTACAGGGCGAACAAGATGGGGAAATAAAAAAGAAAATCTGATAGAAAATTAGTTTTTACTGAGGAAATCTTAAAATAAATTAAAGAAAAAATAGCAAGAGGTCAAAGCAAGAGGTCTGTTGCGGAATCATTGAATATTCCTGAAGCAACATTAAGGAAAATACTAAAAGCCGACACCGTTCCCGTGTCCCTCGGTAGATTCAAGAGCGTGTTTGGCCCCGACTTAGAAAACAGCTTGGCATGCCATTGCCGAAAATTAGACGCATGTTTCTATGGACTCACAAAAAAAGAATTAGGAAGAATTGCATACGATCTGGCGGAAAAAAATGGTCTTGATCATTTAATAGAGAAAAGAAACAGGCCAGCAAGCAGTGGGTGGAAGGTTTCGCAACAAAACACCAACTTAGTCTTCGTCAACCAGAAAAGACCAGTTTGGCACGTGTTGCTGGCTTTAACCGTATTCAAGTACAGCGGTTTTGGAGGTTATGAATAAGTATAAATTTGTTGGCAGACAAATTTTCAATATGGATGAAACTGGTCTACAAACGGTTCCTAACAAACTACCCAAAGTTTATGCCACCAAGGGGAAGAAAATAGTTGGGAAAATAGTGTCCGCTGAAAGAGGACAGACAGTGACTGCTGTATGCTGTATGGGTGCCACTGGATCATTTGTGCCGCCAGCATTAATATTTCCTAGAAAGCGACAAAAGCAAGAACTGCTTGATGGAGCACCTCTTTGCTGCTGGTTACAGATTCAGGATATATGAATTCTGATTTATTTGTTTTGTGGCTGAAGCACTTTATTGAGATGGTGAAATCATCTAACGACACGCCAGTTCTTTTAATTTAGGACAATCATTCGTCCCATTTGAGTCTGGCTGCAATTGAATTAGCACGTGCAAATGGAGTAGTTCTTCTAAGTTTGGCACCACATACACCGTTATTTTTTTATCACATAATTAAGTGAGTTATTTTTTTTATTTTAGACGGCATGGAGGAAGGCAAAAATAAAAATAGAAAATATAATGAAACAACCCTGACATCCGCAATTGAAAGTATTCTGCAGTCAAAAATGAGTGTACAGGGCATCAAAAGAATATAAAGTGCCGTGGAGTACTTTAAAGGTCAATGTTGAAAGGGTAAAAGAAGAACGCAAGCAGGGTATAACACAAATTAAAATGCTCAAGGTTGGTAGACCATTTTCTTTGTCAGCAAAATTAGAACAAAGTTTATTGTCATACATTATACAAATGCAAGAACTTGGATTTGGTCTTACCGTCAACCAAATCCGTCAAATAGCTTTTTCGCTCGCTGAGACAGCTAAATTCAAGCATAAATTCAACACAAACAAAAAATGTGCAGGATGGAATTGATGGGTAGACTTCAAAGAACGTTATGGGTTAAGTTTAAGAACTCCCGAAAACCTTTCATCTGGCCGTGCTATTTGTTCAAATCCTGCAATAATAGCTGACTTCTATGAAAAATTAGAAGCAACATTAGTTGCACATAACTTGATGAATTGTCCAGAGAGGATATGGAATTGTGACGAAACAGGTCTTATGTATGTCAACAAAGCTTCTAAGATTGTAACTAAAATAGGCAAAAAATACGTTTACAATAGAACGTATGCTGAAAAAGGCACTACAACCACCATGCTAGCTTTTGTTAATGCAGCTGGGAATTTTATTCCCCCTTTAGTGATTTTCAAAGGAGTAAGAAATATTCCGGAACTATCGATTGGTTCTCTGCCAAACAGTTTAACCTGACTGTCACCAAAAGGCTGGATAAATGCAGATTTACTCTTCGAATGGCTTAAGTTTTTCGATCAAATATTCCTCCTGCAAGACCCGTATTTTTAATTATGGATTTACATGCAAGTCATTTATGTCCAAAAGTGCTTGAGTATGCTAAATCCCATCAGATAATATTGTTTACAATGCCTGCTCACACCAGCCATATTTTACAACCACTGGATGTGGGAGTGTTTCGGCCACTTAAAGTACCATGGAGAGCAGAGTTACAAAATTATAAAATAAAACATCCCAGCTTAGTACCCACAAGATATGATTTCCACAAATTTCTAACACCGGTCTATGAAAAATGTTTCACACCAACCAATATTCGAGCAGGATTTAGTAAAGCTGGAATCTATCCATTAAATAAAAATGCTGTATGCCCAGACGCTATTGCACCTTCCAAGTTATCCGATCAACCTGTAATTACTGGACAAGAGTCAATGGAAGAAATAACTATCGGTATTGACTACGATGATGAAATTCCTCACTCTGGAATACATAATGACCCTCTGTGTGACGGAGAAGTCAAAGAAAATGACGACCCTTCGATCTCAAGTACTAGTCTTCTTGAAAAATCTCAAACACAGAATGATGAGCCTCTTATTTTACAAATGGAATGCGAGTTAGAACCAATTACCAATACTGAACAAAACGTTTTAACCACCGACGACGTATCAAGACCTCAAAACAAAAATAAAATAATTATACATGATATATTAACATAACCAAAGTGGAAACCAAATACCAAAACACAAAAAAAAAAGAGAACCGTTGCCAACGCTCAGTGTTTAACACCGGTTGCCACAACATCATCTGTAAGACATGTCAAAAAAGAAGATATACGGCGGCAGTTATCCCTTCAGCAGATTAATAAATCAAAATCACGAAGACAAACAAAAGAAAATGTCAAACAATCTTCTCAAATCAAAGGGATCAAAATATTCCATCTCGAATGATGATTGGATTTACGAGTCCAGTGGTGAAGAGTAAAAAACAATTATAAAGTCCAATATTGTTTTTTTATTTTTCCCCACTTTTGATAGTTTTTCGTTGATTAATAAATACATAATTATTACTTTCAATATGTTTATATTTTTTATTAATTTTATTTTTTGTTACTTTTGTGTTAAAAAATAATAAATACTCACTTAATTCGGTTATAACAGAATTAGAGAAGTACTATTACCGAATTATTGTGTTTGTCGCAGAATTAGACAAGTCATCGCGGTTTGATTAAGCTCATTTTACGCTGAGTTAATTCATATGTGTTAAGATTACACTTGCTCATATCGAGCCGTTAGCGCCAAATTATCGTAAGCGACACTTTTGTCGAAAATGCTTTTTTATCGTAAGTAGTATTTTAAACCATAACGGATCTATCCCTGTTGACATTTCTAGCCACAACACTTTACTTCACGATGTGTGTGTACCACAACATCAAACCACCGCAACGACAAGCTCTACTGCGCAGCCTTCCTTGGCTCAACATAACGTTAACCACGTCGCTGCTGACAATGAAGAAATCCTACTAACTACGTTGTCGTTAACAGTTTTATCAAACAATGGTACATACGTTACGTTAAGAGCGCTTCTAGATCAGGGGTCCCAAATTTCACTGATTTCGGAAAATACGACACAAATGCTAGGTTCAGGGGTAGGTCCGGTCTCTAAGCAGTGCAAAGGCATCGTAACATTAGATTGTAAGTCTATTTACGGAGATTACACCTTGCAAACTCAGGCGTTAGTTGTGTCAAGGGTTATAAACAGTCTACCTAACTCATCATTTCGCAAACAGTCCTGGTCACACTTGCAACATCTTCAGTTAGCAGACCCGGAATACAATGTCTCAAGGCCTATTGATCTTCTTCTGGATGCCAGTGTATATTCAGAAATAATATTAAGCGGTCTCATAAAGGGCCCAGCGCAGGCTCCTATAGCTCAACAAACCAAAATGGGTTGGATCTTATCAGGAAATGTTAAAAGGTTCAACTGTCATGTCGCCATCAATAACCTTGAAGAGATAGCCAAGTTTTGGGAGTTGGAGGATATTCATGACTCATCAACATCAAACGTGACTATTGGTGATAAATTTTGTGAAGACTTCTACAAAAGCACCACGAGACGCTTAGAGAATGGCAAATATGTAGTTGGGATACCCATGATGCCAGGTTTCGAACAGCAACTCGGATCATCAAAGTTCAAGGCTATAGCGCAATTTAAACAGTTAGAGTCCAAATTGTCCAAAAACAAATCATTTTCGAGCCTATACAAACAATTTATAAACGAATACAAGGAATTAGGTCATATGCGACAAGTCGAAAAGACGACCGATCAGGCGTATTACCTACCACATCATGGTGTATGGAAACTTGATTCGACAACAACGAAATTAAGAGTGGTTTTTAATGCCTCATCCAAGACTACATCGGGTAACAGTCTAAACGATTTGATGTACAGCGGACCAAACTTGCAACAAGACTTGTTAGCACTTATTATAAATTGGAGGCAATGCAAATACGTAATCACTGCGGATATTGAAAAGATGTTCCGCCAGATACTCATCAGAGAGCAAGATCAGCCACTGCAAGCAATAGTGTGGAGAGATTCAATGGATGATCAATTGAATCAGTATAATTTAACCACTGTAACGTACGGGACTAAGGCAGCCCCCTTCTTGGCTATGCGGACGCTGAAGCAACTTGCGACTGATGACGCTGAAAAATATCCCTTAGCAGCAGTAGCTGTACAAAACTCCTTCTACATGGATGATCTGCTGAGTGGACATAACTCCGCTGATCAAGCCAAGGAGCTACTACAGCAACTGATAAAAATGCTCCAGGGTGCTGTTATGAATTTGCGGAAATGGTCAAGCAACAAGCCAGAACTCTTGCAGCACTTAACGACTGATCAATTGAACAGTCCTTACGAATTTAAGGGTCTCGAATCCAGAAAGACCCTTGGATTGAAATGGAATCCATCATCTGACTCATTCACGTTTCAAAGAAATATAATTCCAGAGGATAAGGTAGCGTTTACCAAGCGTCAGTTATTGTCAGAAATATCCAAGATTTTCGATCCACTTGGTTGGCTATCACCGCTTACAATCAGAGCGAAGCTACTGTTTCAACAAACGTGGTACATGGAAGCCAGCTGGGATCAAGAATTACCTAAGGACATGCAAGATAATTGGCTTAAATTAAAAGAAGACTTCAACTGCATCGATAAATACCGCATACCAAGATTTTTAGGTAACACAGAAATAAATAATCAATTACACGCATTTTGCGATGCTTCAGACAAAGCTTACGCTTGCGTTATTTACCTCGTCACCAAGAACAATAAGGGCGAGTACACAAACGACGAGTTGCTGCAAAAACAAAGTTGGCACCAGTTGCAAAGAAAACATCTCTGCCTAGACTTGAACTCTGCGGTGCACTACTTTTATCCCAACTGGTGAAGAAGGTCGTTGATTCCTTACCAAACGTAGGTATGACCCTTCATGCGTGGACAGATTCTATGATAGTTCTGGGATGGCTACATGGAGATATATCCAGATGGAAATCATTTGTAGCTAACAGAGTGAAGCAGATAACCAACATAATACCGGCCGAATTCTGGAGTCATGTTTTGAGTCATTTAGTTAACTTTGGATAAGGTTCCGTATGAGTTCATTATTGTTACTACTAAGTAGACTTTGTAGTTTTACTTAGTTCATTGCTTTAACAGCATACTTCATTCCAAATCGCAGACGTAGGAAAGAAAGAAAATCAGTTTATTTACGCGAAATGACGCAATCTTAAAACTAGCTAACAAATATAATCAATAGATAGGGAAGATATGCGTGACATCCGCGCAAAACGAAAAACGCAGCTGATTGTGCAACACGAGGAATAACGTTCCTTCAGTTGTTAAACCATTCGTTATGGTGGGAAGGGCCAGAATGGCTAAAAGGTTACGAGAGAAAAGATGAAACTAAAATCGTGTACCAGTCTCCTATCATAGAAATAAAAGCAGCTTGTGTGAACACAGCCTTAGTACAAAATAATACCACCTACTGCAAAACTGTAGTTCATTGACACGAATTGTGCGGATTATTTGCTGGGTCTCACGTTTCATCAAGCGAATTTGCGACAAACATATTTCAAAACATCATGGTTGTCTATCGTCATCAGAAATAAATAATATAATTTAATTATTAAAGAAGTGCAATCACTAGAATTTCATCAGGAATTGCAAGATATTAAATGTAAACAACACGTGAGTTCAAAAAGCAAGATTTGCAGTTTAAATCCTTTTCTAGATGAAAACGGTATATTAAGAGTTGGTGGACGGTTAAATTACGCCAGTATAAGCACATCGGCGAAGCACCCCATCATTCTACCAAGCCATAGTCGACTTACTGATCTAGTTATTAGCCAGGCTCACATAACTACTTTACACGGTGGCCCCCGACTAACCCTTTCTTACATAAGGGATAGGTATTGGATTATCAGCGGAGTCAGGACGGTAAAACGCCAGTTGAGACTTTGTGTTAAGTGTCGTCGATTTAATAACGAAGCAACAACAAATTATGGCGGACTTACCACGAGCCGGAGTTACTCCGTCAAGGCCATTTACGCACACTGGTGTCGACTTCACGGGCCACATAGAGCTGAAGGCCAATAAAGGACGCGGGATCAAAACAGCAAAGGGTTACGTAGCTGTTTTCGTCTGCCTGTCAACGAAAGCGGTCCATCTGGAACTAGTTTCAGATTTGAGTACGGCCGCCTTTCTAGCGGCGTTTCCTCGGTTCTGCTCCCGGCGTGGATCTCCAGGTCACATGTACAGTGACAACGGTACAAACTTCGTGGGAGCTAGTCGACTCATGAAGAAGGAGTACAAGGAGATCATCCAGAATATCAACCCGGACTTCTTTAGTAAAATCGGTGAGATGAACATCCACTGGCACTTCAATGCACCTGCCTGGCCTAATGCAGGTGGGCTTTGGGAAGCGGCTGTGAAGAGCCTGAAATACCACTTAAAAAGGGTCATAGGTGATCAACGTCTTACGTACGAAGAGTTTTCGACGTTACTTTGCCAAATAGAAGCGTGTCTGAATTCCAGGCCACTATGCCAACTAACTGAAAACTCTGATGACGATTGCTTAACTCCGGGACATTTCCTGACTGGGGCACCAATTTTGTCAAGACCTCAAACTGAACCGGAGTCTGTAACGTTAAAGGCACGGTGGCAACTCGTTCAAGCTTTAACTAAGAATATCTGGCAACGGTGGTCATCGGAATATCTTCAACAACTTCAAACGAGAACTAAATGGCAAAAACCACGAAGTAATCTTGAAGTCGATGACCTCGTCCTCATCCGGGAAGAGAATGTACCTCCGGGTAAGTGGGCAATGGGTCGAATAAAGCAGCTTCATCCAGGAAAGGATGGTTATGTGAGAGTTGTTACCGTCAAGACGAGCAACAATACCATACAGCGTCCAGTCAACAAGCTTGTATACTTACCCGTAAATGAGGAGAGACCCCCGTCCGAATCCGTAACTCAGTGCGTGGATGAGTCGTCCCCACCACCGTCAGTTCAACCTGAAGTTAAAAAGCGATCCCCGCGACTACGAAAACAGAAACCTTTCCAACCCTTTTTCATGTCCGTTTTTCTAATGCTTTTGTTTGTATCACCCAGTGATCAAACTCAGCAAGTCAAATTGACGTCATATAATGTTACGCAAATTTTTACCAACCAAGGATTTTACTTCGATAAGATGTCAAACCTCCAAGTTATCAAGGACGATTGGAAACTCATTGTGTTTTATAACATGACCACGTTCTATCACGGAGTATCGAACGTAAAGAAGTACATAACCCATTTGAAACTAACCGCCGGTTGCATGGGCTCGCAATACGATAGTGTCATCTTACAACTAGAACATGAACTAAAGGAACTTGAGCATTATCAAACTCTTCTAGAAAAACCTAACGAAAGAAGGCAAAGACGTGGATTAATAAACGGAGTGGGGTACTTAGCAAATACCCTGTTTGGAGTATTGGATGAAAGTTTTGCTCAACAATACAAGCAGGACATAGAAAAGATAACCACCCATGAAAATCATCTCCAACAGTTACTCAAGAATCAAACAATTGTCTTGGAATCGGAATACAACATTCTGCGACGCAGCGAGGAGACAATGAACAAACAGTTCCATTTCATAAAGGAACATCTTCGAAACGTCACTGTTGAAATCAACCAGGTGCGTCTGGACAACAGAAATGCTTTATATGTGACATCTTCCGCATTAGCCGCGAGTGTCATACTAGCAAATCTAATGCGCATTCAGCACACACTTATTGATACCGTGACAGAGATCAGCCACGGTCGTATTGACCCTTACCTTTTGTCTCCTGAACAGCTGGCTCGTCAGATCAATATTATATCCGGGCAACTACAGGGCAACTTATTAACCCCAATTGAGTCAACAAACCTTTCCGACATGTACAAAATTATGAAGGCGTCAGCAACGTTATATGAAGGCTACCTAATTATAGAGATAAAGATTCCCCTGGTGAGCAACGAGATCTTCGAGTTAGATAGGATCATACCTATCCCTCAGAAAAGGGGGTCGAATAACTTTCGCACAATCCCCAGCTCGCCATTTATTGCCTACAACATCCAAAAGGACCTTGCTCTTCTCTTATCAGATAGTGACCTGCAGGCGTGCATACATGTCGTTAAGAGCAACAAGTTACTGTGCACCTATGACAAACCTGTAGGACATATTATAAGGGAACCACACAAGATCCAACAACAAAGAATAACCAAAAACAAACTTTGCAAACGCCTTTTATGATAAAAAACCCACAGCCATCTACATCCCAGTCTACAGTGCCTCGAAACGACCAACAGTTCCTGACTCAAGAATCTTCACAATCCATCACAAACTTGATTTATCACGATGCTCAAATTCATCGTCCACCAAACGACAGCGAAGATTAAGCACCGTATAAATATAATTTTACATCACTAAATCCACGTTCAATCCAAGAATTACCAAACATAATTATACACGAAATTCAACACATACATGGCTCAGCAAAGGAAGATGATATACGAACGGAACGAGTGGATCCAAATGTGTATCAAAATTTTTTTAATAAAATAACTTACGATGATGTATGATTATTAGTATGTACTAAGTTCATAAGTGAATTATAAAACACTGATTACAATAATTAATTAAGGTAATTTTTATTTTCCATTAACCTGACTATGCCCTTTTCTAGGTAATTGTTGTCTATTGATGGAACTGGCAGGAAGCTCTTTTCACGTGTTTTTTATCACGTTGTCTAAGTTTTAAAATTACAATAAAATTGACTTTTAGGACAAAATCTTCCGGTTAGTTCAATCATCTAGTAAAAAATATTTTAACTATTAATATTATTTAATAATAATAATATTATTTAAATATTTTTTATTTTTTTATCAACTAGTAAAAAATATTTTCATATTACTTACCTCAATGTGACGGCTAGTGCTTCTTCAGGAGGTAGCGATACGTGTGTTCGGCGAGCTTTTAAATCATTACTCAGATGAGAAAGTATGTAATAAAACGATTTTGTTGACATCCGAAAATAATTGAAAAACTTATTTGGGTCTTCCTTGAGCTTATCAAATAGCGTGTAGCCCTATGACCCTTCTAAATATTTTACTTTTAAAAGCGGATGTTGCCAATACTTTCTAGTAATATGTCTTTTTTTACGTCTTAAATATAACAAATAGAGCATAACGTCACCTCTACGGCAAACTTACGAATCTGCAGTTTTTGTAAATTTGACATTTCCATTAAAAACTACACCTTATGTTGTCCTACACATGGTGTAAAATTTTCAAAATTCTATCTCTAACGGTTACAGAAATGTCATAGTGCGAATCTAACTTTTTTGTTGATACACCCATACTAAACTTACGAAACTGATATCAGTTGTTTTGGCGTAGTTGAAAACGTGAAGTCCGAAAAAAATGCACCACGGTCAACCTACGAATCTGTCATATTCGTGAGTTGAGATCATAGCACACTTTAATAAATCGATCTAGCGACTCACAGCAAACATACGAATATGTAAGATTCGTAAGTTCACATTGGTAGAATATATTCTTTAAGAGACTCAAGTAACCCATAGCAAACTTACGAATCGAGCAGTTTCGTTAATTTACATTGGTACCTTGTTTGACAAAGAGGTTCAAATATCCCATAGTAAACTTCTGAATCGGGCATTTTCGTAAGTCCGCATTGGGAGTTTTTTTTAAAAGAGTCTATAATGCCCCATAGCAAACTTACGAATTGGGCATTTTCGTAAATTTACATTGGTAATTTGATTAAGAAAGAAATAAATTATTTTTAGTAGCTTCATATTAATCAAGGTTTTAAGTAATACTAAATACAAGGAAATATTAATATCACAACATAGCAAACATAAAAAAAAGTAACGATATTAGTTCGAAGTTATGCATAATCGGGAACGCAACTGCCGAACGTTGTATTGGTGAAAGCGAGACAGAGTATTTTATTATCGTCATTGAATTCAAAAGTATCGGGCAACGGTCAATACAATACAATAATTGTAACAAACGTCAGGGAAGACGTAGTGTCGTCGTCTTTTGTTTGCTATTATCCTTATTTCGTTCGTAACAAGTGTTCTGTGTTCTAATTTAAAATTTGTGAAGAGGTGATTGTGTATCAATAATAACAGAATAAAAAATGGAAGCTAATGAAAACGTGAGTATTAAATGATTCAATTGTTAAATATTATTATATTTGTAATAACATAACTATTAATTTTATCGGAAGACGATTTTAACGAATAATTGTTATTTAATTTTACAGATTTTGTCATTAGAACAGTTATTGGATAAAAAACAGAAATTAATGGATATCAGAAAAAAAATTATCCATCAAGGACAATTGGCTCATGTTGACTCAAGAAGTACGTTGGAATTTCTTATAATATTTCATGGAAATCTTAGGGCGTTTTAACTATTTGTGTCTTAATTTGATAGTTTCATTCTAATACAGTGTCTATGCTAACAGTCGACGAGTCAACATTGCAAATGCTCCGCGAGGGAATAAAACGCGCTTCGTGACAGAGATTGGTTCGGGTTAGGTACTTATTGCAATATGAATCGTATAATATTCTGCATGTAGGTGTTGGAAATGTTTTGTGTATGTTTTGCTTTGTTAACGAGCATGATTTTTGTTTATAGCGGGACTGTCACAAATAGGTATTAATAACAGTAATTTTATTAATTGCAATTAATAAACGACTTACTCATACCTTCTTGATTTAATAAGGGTTATACCTACTGTGGAATGGAAAATTAACAAACTGTTGCAGCTAATGGCATAAATCGCGATTTAGTATGTTTACATTGTTTTTTTTTTTCAGCTGACTCCAATCCATTAACGCCAAATTCAAACACGCTACTTTCAGTTTCTCCACCACCATATTCTCCAATTACCCCACTAAATATGAATAAAAATAGTAATGATAAAAATTTACCAGGTAAGATTATTCTATTTGACATTAAACGGTAAGATTATTCATTTGTAACATAAACTTTTACCATGGATTCAGTACATGATTTTGTATGTACCTGTACCTACTGAATCCATGGTAAAAGTTTACGTTACGATGTCTCTTACACCTTGTATTAATTGCAATGAATATACGACTTACTCATACCTACCTACTTGATTGAAAAAGGGTTACGGCGACAAGAACCGCCTAAATTGAAAGGTTGTAATTAATGGCGCCAATCGCGTGTCAGTTTGTATACATTGTTTTTTTTTCAGCTGACTCCAATCCAGTAACGCCAAATTCAAGCACGCTGCTTTCAGTTTCTCCACCACCATATTCTCCAATTACCCCACTAAATATGAATAAAAATAGTAACGATAAAAATTTACCAGGTAAGATAATTCAATTAAATACTAAAACCCTATATTTCGTGATGTGGATATCACGAAAAATAGTGTTATCACGACATATATAAGCATATGCATCCAGTTGCTGAGTGTGTGATTGTATGTTTAATACTTCTTCACGGCTTATCCAGCTTATACATTGTGTTTTTATAAATGTTACCAAGTAATGTGAAATAGTTCAAGCTATGAATTGGTAAGTAAAGTAAATAAATTTGCATTGTTCTAGTTATTGTTGATCCTGTCATTTTACGGCAAGAAATACAAGAAGACATACGTACACTATGCTCACCATCTCAATTGGCAGCAATGATGAACAGCGTTTCACCATTATCATCACCTGTTCCAGAAATGTCACCAGAAACACAACAATTATTTAATATTTTAACTGAGCATGAAGCAAGCAACGAAGATAATGATGTTTCAAATCATGTAGATGTAGTTGATTATTGCGATAGTGATGACAGTGTTAGGGATCCGGATTACGTCTCGAATAATAACAGAATATATATAGATGAATCGACCACCTCTTGTTCATCTTTGAATGATAACGAAAATCATGAAAAATCAACAGAACTTATTTTGTCTACGGCTGACGAAAATATACGACGTTTTTCGGAAACTAGCAGACTTAACAGCGGCAGTAAGCGACAATTTCAAGTTACCTCCAAACTACCAGAGAGGCGATGCTCGGAAAACGACTTGCAGCAGATGCAACCACCTGCAAAAATATTAAAAAGACGTGCTTCTATGTCCGGTGCCATATTTTCAATAATTAAGTCTAGCTCCCCGAAGAAAAAGCATGTTTCAAATCCTAATACCTGGAAAAGACGTATCGAAAGGAGCAAACGTTTGAGAGGTAAAGCCTATAAAACAATCAAAGGAAAATATGTTGCGGCTGCGACGTTGAAGCAACCCAAGTGTCTGACAAAAGACAAACATAAATGCAACGCTAATGTACCTGAAGATGCGAGAAAAATAATTTATGACTCATTTCGAGCTATGGAATCATTACAAGCACAGCGTCAATTTATTATCCAACACGTTACAAAAGAAAATAAGAAACGATCTACTGTAAATGGACCATCGCGCAAAGTAAGTACGCATCAATATTGTTTTACAGTAAACAATAAAAAAGTTACTGTATGCAGAGATTTCTTTTTAGACACTTTAAACATCAAGGAAGGAATAGTACGGGGAGCTTTAAAAAAGATTTCTGAAGAAGGGGTTCTTTTAGCTGACAAAAGAGGCAAAAAACCTCCATCTAACAAACTTTCTAGTGAGAGACTTGATCGAATTAAAAACCATATTTTTTCATTTCCTGCCATGGAGTCGCACTATAGCAGAAAAAATTCAGAGTTCAGGTATCTAGATTCTGGACTGAATGTGACCATCATGTATTCATTATACAAAAAAAAATGTGAAGATGAAGGCGAGATCCCAGCAGGAATAGAGACTTACCGGAAAGTCTTCAGGTCCTATAAATTAAAATTCCATGTGCCAAAAAAGGATCTCTGCAAAAAGTGCGTTGCTTACAAGGAATTAAAAACACATGACCTGAGCAGCCCTGAAGAGGAAAATCATTCAAAACATCTTAAGCGGCGCGACGATGCTTATCTGCGTCGAGGCGCAGACAAAACAGCAGCAAAGAACGATCCGAAGACTTTGGCATTTAATTTTGACCTAGAAGCAGTCCTCCAAACTCCTAAGGGTGCGTCTGGACCATTCTTTTATGTTCGGAAATTAGCTGTATACAATTTAACATTTTATAAATTTGGCGATCAAGACGTAGACTGTTTTACTTGGGACGAAACGGAGGGTAAACGGGGAAGTACTGAAATTGCAACTTGTGTTTTCAAATATATTTGTAGTCATAAACAAGGCGTAACACATGTGAGAATGATGTCAGATAATTGTGGCGGCCAACAAAAAAATTATAGTTTTTGCTGTATGTTGCTCCACTTGGTAACGAATCATTCCACAGTAAACATAATTGATCATGTTTTCTACGAGTCTGGACATAGTCATATGGAGTGTGATTCTATTCACTCGAAAATAGAACAGAAATGTAAAAATACAGCAATTTACACTCCGGATGGGTGGATACAGGTGATGAGACTAGCCAGAACTAATCCTCGGCCATTTAATGTGAATGTCTTAGTTCATGACGATTTTTTAGATTTTAACCCCAATCAGTGTCAGTTCGTGGAAGCGAGAAAACAAAGTTCGAAGAAGAAATGCTCAAATAAAGTTAAAAGAAATAATGAACAAGAAGACAATGGAGCACTAGAGGAGACAAGACCCAAAGTGAAGATAAATTTCCAAGATGCTGTGTGGATTCAATACCGTAAAGACAACCCTAAATCAATATTTATTAAAACTGACTACAATGACGAGACCTTTAAAGAATTTAATATAAAACCAAAAAGAGGAAAAAGTACGTGCATAGTACCAAAAAATATTTACACAGAAAGAATACCCATTTCCAAACAAAAAAAAAGAGATCTCTTAAAACTCTGTACCGATAACCAAATCCCAAAATATTACCATTCCTTTTATAAAAACCTCCCAGATTCGGAAGCTATTGAAGATCGCTTGCCTGAACCAGATGCTGAAGAAGATGAGAAACTGTAGGAGTACCTACAGTTCCTCTTTATCTTCAGCATCTTACACAATCTTTAAATACTTTTTTCTACGATTTCCTCTTACTTTGATTGTTTTGTGAAAGTCGCGACTATATTGTTTTTGTCCTAAATAAATAATTACGATTATTTGTATAGGTACGTATTTTATTATTACTCTAATAATACTCCAAACGTAATTATATGAATTCACTTGTTTTTTTTCTGAAACGGGTTATTACTATTATTTATCTTATGAGATAAATCACGTCTTTTAAAGGAATCATTAGTATAATTATAATGTCGTGAATATATTATTCTAATACTACAAGAATAACAAATAAATGCATTTTCATTACTTTACACCTTCATACATTAGAGTTCAAATGTATTATATTACGCTTTAGCAAACTTACGAAATTGGCACTTTCGTAAGTTTACCAAAATATTTATTCAATAGTTTTCTTATGAAATTACGAAACTACCACTTTCGTAAGTTTGCTAAAGCGTAATATAATACCTTTGAACTCTCGTGTATGAAGGTGTAAAGTAACGAATATGCATTTATTTGTGATGCGTGTTATATATGTACAATCCATTCATGGTAAATAAAAACAGGCGGATTTTGAAACTGAAATTTATCGCAGAATTTATTACATCCCTTTCCTAAAAATAAATATCGTCAATCTAAAGTATCAAAACGCTCCCCTGTAAAATTTGGTTTTTGCAGTTTCGTAAGTTTACCATAAAGGTGACGATAAGTAGTCGCTGTCTCTTCGAGAACATGTCTGCACTTTGAAGACGCTCAAAGCGTAATAATTTCACGGCGAATTATAAAATCACCCTACGGCACGGCATGCCGTCCACTGCCACAAAACTATCTCGTCCACGGTAATATCGCGCCGTGCCGTGAAACGGCAAATTATAAAGCACCCATTGTCTTCGGTGCTTTATAATTTTAATTTTTAAAATAGAGCAGTGGTGGCCGAGTGGTAACGGCTCCGACTTACGAGTTGTAGGTTGCGGGTTCAAACCCAGCCAGGCGCATTACTTTGTGTAATTTATTTCATCACCACTGCTCTCAAAACGGTGAAGGAAAACATCGTGAGGAAACCGGCATGTCCTAGAACCAAAAATTCGAAGACATGTGACATCCACCAACACGCACTGGGCCCGCGTGGTGGATTACGGCCCTTTCCCTCTCCTAGAGAGGAGGCCTGAGTCCCAACAGTGGGAACATTATAAGGCCGACTATGCTATGCATTGTCTTCAGCTGTGATGAATCTACCCTTTGATCAACCTGTAGATACTCGTATTAATGACGATCAAGCGACAACAGATATTGGATCTAACTGCTCGTTATCTATCAATGAAATAATTGATACTGTTGAAATAATTGATACGATGGAGTTTCCAATAATTAGCGTACAACAATTGAAAGAATATTTACCTACAAATGAGAGTAGTTCCACAAATGAACCTAAAATAAAGATATTAGAAAAGAGGAGGTTCTTTCCAAAATCAAAAAAGGTCTTAACTGAAATTTATCATAATTCCGTCGACAATATCGTTCCAAGCACATCGAGTTGCAAAATTCAAACAAAGGGTATCCAATGTCAGAAATGTCTTACGACCATCTCGGGCCGAAAAGGGACATGTATGGTTTGCAAAAACAAATATTGCAGCGAATGTATTGGTCAGCAAATATATCCTGATTTTATATGCGATCCATGTCTAGAAAGCTAAAAAATAATGTAGGTATTAATTTCTTCAGTGCCTAGTATGAAATTACTTCCATGATAATTTCTTTCTCAATTCTAAAGCAATCCTATCCAAATTTTAAGCATCTTTGCAGTTCCCTATATACTAATGTGGTACCGATTTAATACAAGGTTTGATAGCGTAATATTTGTTGCACCTTTACTGACTTTATTCATTTTTTTTTTTTCAGATTGAAGTCCTACATAAGCTACAGCATGGTTATTTATTACGATGTTGATAAAATTCTAGCAAGATATGATTTTGTACAGTGTTACTACAATCATATTAAATGGCCTTGGCCTGTAACTCACTTTGTCAGAACTGAATATTGCTATGGATATCGAGAGGAGCTACATACGAATTATGCACAAAGACCGACGCATTTAATGCTAGCCATGACTAGAACTGATATTTTTACTTATTGCAAACTTCATATTTTTGGTGCAATGATTGCCAACTATGTGTTATTTTTTTTGTGTCCGCATAATAACACATGGTGCCCATGACGAGTGCCAGTTTTGATTAATTGTTAGCAAATTCTGTAATACATTCATTGAATATATTAGTCAATTCATTATGATAACTCTTAAATATTATTTTAGGTATAATACCTTTCTGTTGTTTTTTTGTTGCTATTTGTGGTTTCATTTATAGTAGGTTCAATTATAGCCTTTATTATTTACTTGATTATTTAGTAACTGTCACAGCCAGCTATTTTTATATTATTTTTTATTACAAGTATAATATTAACGACAGACAAAATATGTAGAAGATCTCAAATTTTACCTTGATCTCAAGTTTTTATAGTAATTAATATTATTAAGATTAAAATAAAAGTATACTAAGCGTTATTTAATTTTTGATAAGAGAAAAAAGTGCCAAAAATGTTGTGATATTATATGCAACACTTAGTAGGTGTACACTTTAACTGAGACCAATGTTGACTTCTAATAATAATAAAATGTTTCATAAAAAAATAACTGATTATAGAATAACACAATTTATACTGCTTAAGTTTGTTAATTTTATTATTTATAGGAATTAAGAAATAAACAATGGCTGTAAAAATACTTTAGGTATTACGTGAGTTGTAAAAGTAACAATTAATTCAATTTGTGATTATTTTGATAATTGAAATTTGATCTGATTTGTGAAATAAGTATAAGTAATATAAAACATTTAAAATATATTTCGGTTATTTTATTCTATCGCATTATATTTCTCTCAAAAATTTAGTCATGTAAACCCAGCCTTACAAAAAATGGACTGTCAGTTTTGCGATTGTCCTGTGTTTTACGACGAGGGATTTCTTAGTTTTTGTTAATTCTTAATATGAAAGGGTACAAATTATTTAATTTCAATATTTAAAATAGCAATGTACGTACAACACACAGATACATAATTATTCGATTGATTTTTTTAAAACTGTTAAAAAGCCTAATTTAAGATTTATCGTCTTTAAAAGAGATCGCGATGTCGTACCGTCTTCATCAATTGTTAAAGCTGTAAAGTTACATTCGGTGAAGGAAAACCGCGAATACTTGGTTGAGGAATGCGATGAACATTATTTTTAAGGTTATTTTTTTTTAACTGTTTAGAATATTTTTTCCTTACTAGGTAGGTGATTTATTTTGTTTTAACAATTTTATACTCAGAGTTTTGTATGTTTTGTTTGTTTTTTTCTGAATACTTATGTACCTGACAGGGATGTTAGGGAGCTCCGTAACCGTAACCGAAACTATCGGATATCCGATATAAAAAATCATCCGTAACCGTAACCGAATCCGAAATGAAAGTTTCGGATAGTATCGGATAGGGGCGGAGCCTAATTGAGACACGTTTGACGTTATGACAAGTTGTTTTGATCGGCCGGCCGCTGCCAGTGCCGACACACAAGCTGCGCGTATTGTTTGTTTTTTTTCTTCTTTGACAAAGTGTTGGTTGTGTTACGGAATCGATTGAATTTGTACAAAATGCGTCCTAAGTCGAGTGCAGTTTGGTCGTTTTTTGATGAAATGACCGATTCCGCAAAATGTAAACAGTGTGGTAAAAGGTTTTCAAGGAAAGGAGGTGGGACTACATCGCTAAAACTTCACCTTAAATCACAACATAGTGATAAGTACGAAGAACTTTTGCTACTGGAAAAAGGTAACCAACAAAATAACCTACAAACAGCCAAGCAGCTGACACCTTTACAAGAGTGTAAAAAACAGTTGACACTCAAAGATTCGTTAAAAAACAAAGGTGCCTGGGATGAAACTAATACCAAACAAAAAGAAATTGATAAATTAGTGGCTGAAATGATAGCGTTACAAAACTTGCCATTTAATTTTGTAGAAGGTGTGGGATTTCAAAGATTAGTGCAGGCAGCCTTACCACGTTATAATCTTAGAGGTCGGCAGTACTTTACTAATTTATTGTGCAATGATATCTACAACAAAATGAAGTTAAAGATTCTGGACTTATTGAAACAATTTGAGAAGTTATCATTTACTACAGATGTGTGGTCCGAGCCCAGCGCAAATGTCTCGTTACTTAGTCTTACTGCTCATGGCATCACGAATAATTATGAAAGAGTTTCTATAATACTCAAGTGTGAACAATTAGAGGGTCGGCACACAGGTGAAATTATAGCGAATAATTTAAACAATATTTTGCAAGATTGGGGCTTAAGCAATGAATCAGTTCATTGTATTTTACGCGACAAAGGATCAAATATGATAAAAGCTATGAGAACGGCCAATTTCCCTGATGCAAACTGTACTATTCATCAACTTCAATTATGTGTTAGGTCAGCAATGGAAACCGAAGAATTTATCTCGCCAGTGATTACAAAGTGCAAAAAAATTGCTACTCACTTCCATCACTCACTAATTGCTCAAAATGAATTAAAACAAATTCAAACAGAAAGACTGAACCAAACAGAGTTATGTATCGTTCAGGATTGTTCTACAAGGTAAGATATTTCTATTTTAAACTAAAATAATTTTATATAAATGTTTTTTTTTTCTTCTGTACGTTGTTTAATTTCACATATGTTTTATTTATTCACAGATGGAATTCGACTTATTATATGATGGATAGAATATTGAAATTAAAAGACTCCTTGATACTGTATTCGGGCGCGCATACTATACCGATTCCTACTGCTGATGAATGGCTCGACTTGGAAAAGTGTATTGCAATATTAAAGCCATTCGAAGAAATTACACAGGAGTTAAGTAGTGCAACTGCGACAATAGCTTCAGTGATTCCTTTAGTCTATACTCTTAAAAACACATTAGAAACAGAAAAGACTAAACAAGACACATCAGAAAACTTTAAATTAATGATTACAAATATGGTCCATAATATCAGCGTCAGATTTCAGGACATTGAGAATAATAAAATATATACAATAGCTACTTATCTAGATCCACGCTACAAGCTCAAGTTTTTCAATGAAATTACTAAGGAACAAGTACAGACAGAGATTCTAGGAATCGTTGGGTGTTCAAGAACTTCTCATGATGAAGGTCCTTCTTCACCAAAGAGATCACGGACTCAGCTGCCATCAACAAGTTCATACATTCAATCTTGTCTAGCTGAAATATTAAGCGCAAGTGACGAAGAAGAGCACGTAGGTGGTGATGAGGATGATACAGTACCCAATCAATTAATTGTCAAAAAAGCATTGTTAAATGAATACAATAGAGAGAAAAGGTTGACACTCAGTGAAAATCCACTTTTATGGTGGAAAATGCATACGAAGTACAACAGTTTAAGTGCTTTAGTCAGACAGTACCTCTCTCCGCCGCCTGGCAGTGTACCGAGTGAACAGCTTTTCAGTGCTGCTGGGTTAATTTATGATCCTTTAAGAAATAGACTTTCTGGTGATAAGGCTGCGAAATTACTTTTTGTCAAGTATAATTTACCTTTGATAAAATTTGATTATTGAAAATGTTTAATGTTATTATAAATTAATGTAAGACAATGTATGATTAAGTTCAGAATAAAAAAGGAAGATATGATTGTTATGTTTGCACAAATTATAAAAAAGGAAGCTATGATTGTTATGTTCGACTTAAATTATAGTTATAGTAAACTTAATTTAATTCTGATTTCAATATTTTCTTTTAATACGAAATTACTGATTCAGTATAAGTAATAATTTTGTTATTACATTTTCATTTTAGGTGTTTTTGATCTAAATCATCTAAAATTTAGATAATACTCAATATAATATAATTATTTATATTTATTTTTATTTTAAATAGCTGTAATAATTACTCACAGACTGATTGTAATTCCTGCCAAAAACGAAATAAAACTACTTTATTACCTATTAGTATTTTACTTTTAAAATTCCTTAAAAATATAATATCCGTAACCGAAACTAACGGATAATCCGAAATAATTTATTATCCGTATCCGTAACCGTATCCGGTATAATAATCATTCCTATATCCGTATCCTATCCGTAACCGAAATTTCATATCCATAACATCCCTAGTACCTGATTACTCGTATGTAACAAAATAAATAATTACTTTAATAAATTATCTTTTTCAATTGTGCCAGCCCTGACCACATTCACTGACTTTCTATGAAAATTTCTTAAATGGGTGATTAATTTTGCCACTTTTTCTGTGGTTTATTTTATAATAAATATATCTTAACTCTAGAACCCTACTCGGGGTGCTAGAGCACCCCATCGCGTTTTGTTTTTAAATTTATTCCTTTTGATTTCAATTCACAGGTTTATGCGCCTGCGTATTTTACTGTATTGTGACCCGCTTCCGACTGGTTAGTCACGCGGCGGCGGCCGTACTGTGTAGACGTGTGTACTTGTGTCGTAGGGTGCCTTATCACCCTAGTGAAGGAAAATATTGTAAGTATTTTTATTTTTTACAATATTTCTTTCTTATGTTTTTAAGCCGCGGGCAGCAGCTACTTTTATAATATTTATGATAATAAATCGTGAAATTCTCAAAATTTCGTTTTATTTTATCTGAGACTGGTTTTAGATTTACTAAATGATGATTTATTCGTTTATAGATGGCTGCTTGCAGACAATTAGGAGATGAGGAAATTTATGGCATATTGGATAGGGAGTCTGATGATAATGAGGCAGAGGAACATGCTAACATGTTAACAACTGGGGAATTGGATGATGAAACAGATGGCCTTATTGAAGATTTTTGCCTAGTCGATGCGGGTAATGATTCTGTGGTTGATGCGAAAGACGATGTTACTGTGGATACACATACTGAAGCAGATATCAACAGCGATGATGACATTAATTTGCAGGAGTTATCAGATAATTATAGAAGACAGGAAAAACTAAAAGTTCTGGAAGTGCCTAGAGCTCTTTATGGAAAAGGGAAGAATAACAGACACAAATAGAGTGGAGAACAACCAACGAGGCGTCGAATTGCGCAACGCAATATATTACTTCATATAATGGGCAACAAAGGTCCAGCAAAAGATATAACTACGCCGATACAAAGTTGGTCTCTTTATTTTACCGACGGGGTACTGGACATAATTGTCAAACATACGAATGCAGAGATAGAAATACAGCATAAAAAATATAAAGGATACCAAGAGGGTGAAGACAGTGAAGAAGCTGTTGGATCTTGAAAGAAGAAAGAAAGAAAAACTGTTTATTCGCGCGAAATGACGCAATCTTAAAACTAGCTAACAAACATTATCAATTGGATAGGGAAGATATGCGTCACATCCGCGCAAAACGGCCGAACGCTCAGCATAAAGCTGCGGCCTCACGCATTATGCGATGAGCTCACAGCGCTGTTTTTCAGCGTGGGCCGGTGGCGGTGTTGACATAAAGACGCCCGAACGGTGCAGCGTACAACGAGATTTCGATAGAAAAAGGAAATAAAAATACATATGAATTACAAATTAAAAGGAAAAGTAAATTAAATTAAATTAAAATAATAAATAAATATATAACGTGACAAGTATATATAATATAAAGTGGCAACACCACGACGCGCCCGTAGCACCATTATTAGAGCACTCGTTTTTATAATCTGTGGCAATTTGCATAGACCACAGACGCTAATACGTGATTGGACGCGACCGCGGTGCCGCTCACAGAATATTTTGACAAAAGGATATGACCGAATGTGACGACAAGATAAGATGGTTTTGGAAATTCAAATAATTGTTATATAGTACTATGATGGTTCATGTTTGCGACAATGTTTTAAGTATTTGTGACGAGATGTGAAATTAGACGAACTCAAGAAAAGCGAACACGGGAACAGGTAAGGTTGATCAAATTGTTCACTCACATTGCTTTGTGGAAAATTCCAGGGACGAAAACAAACGGGACGAATGTATAAATATAATTAGTTTATCTGTAATTACCAAGTCAACAAATAAGAATAAACAGTAAAAATTAAAATTATATGCATTGTAATGTGACTTTATTGTAAAAAGTGTAATAAAGATAATTAAAACGTATAATTAATATGTTTTTTGTTTGTAGGTTCTTTGCATTATATTTGAAAATAGTATGACAACGCAAACTGACAGCAGCAAAACACCACAGGGACTAGGAGTGAGGCGTATTTATCGAAACAGTTTAAAAAAACAGGTATTTCAAAGTAACAACATGAAACAGGTATCTAAGAACCGAAATAACAGCTCCTACCTGTTTCGCCTGTTCCACAAACAGCCGTAACTTCGATAGATACAAACGAAACAGCTATGTGGTACTGTTTCAAACGAAACATGCTCCTTTCTCTTCTGACTTATTATTATAGAAAGAGACAGCATCACTGTTCTTTGGAACAAGCTCTTTGCTCCTCTGGTCCATCGTAATAGAAAGAGACAGCCTCTGTTCTTTGGAACAAGCTCTTTGCTCCTCTGGTCCATCGTAATAGAAAGAGATAGCATCTGTTCCCTGCATAGATTAAATCTATGGTTCCCTATCTATCACTGTTCCTTTTCGGACACACATATAAATAATGAACTTACCTTTGAACAAAACTATCGTATAATTTTTATTATTATATTACTTTAATTTTGTATTAAATATTTATTTGTATTAATTATTGTTTTAACAAGATATATATTCTTGTTAAAAGAATAATTAATAAAAACAATATTGGTGATTTTTTTTTAAACCACCAATATTGTTTTTATACCAATTAATCAATAATTGTAATATTTATCATGTATGTGTATCCAAACTCTCACTCTCTATGGTTGTCGATCCCCGCGTTCCGAATTACGATATTTTCAATGTTAATGCGCCAACCCAAGTCGTTTGACTTTTTAGACAAACTTATAGCGACTAAGTTTGTCTAAAAAGTCAAACGACTTGGGTAATCTAATCAAATAATCAAATTCTTGAAATCTGATGTAGTCAACATTGGTTGAACAATCAAGGTCGCAAAGAGATGATCATTGTTTACAAATAGAATCTTATTAAAAGTATTGTATGTAATATATCTATCGGATTTTTTAATTCGTTTAAAAATATTCCAGTCGTTTGACTTTTTAGACAGAATTTTAGTCGTGCCGAATTACCATAAACGCATACATTAGGTGGACGATTTTTTGATATCATAATTCGGAACGCGTGGTATGAGTTTTTCACGTTTGAAGGTTGGCTCTGTGGTTTGATGTAAACAATCAAAACAAAAACAGAGTTTTTGAATTTGAATCTTGTTTTGGAATCAAACTTTTTAATTCATAATTATTGCTGTCAGTCCTAAGCCTGCAAAAGCCTGAAGGTTGGTTTTTATTTAATTTCAGTAGCATGTACTGGCTGGAACTAGGTACTATTTCTGAATCTGTTGCAACAAATGAGTCTTTAGTTCTAGTGGAACAGGCTGTTATTTTGGAACAGGTTTTTGAAACTGTTTTCTTCTTGGAACTGAAACAGGTGTTGTGTGTGTTCCAACCCACCTCTAACAGGGACAAGACAAATTGAATGCCAAGCCACAGCACCGCTGAAGATCCAAACCAAGTACTGCAGGTCATGACCCATAAGGTGACAAAAAGTTTATTTTATTGTTGTCTAGTACGCCATCGTTTGTAAAACCGGTAACATTGACAGAGTTGAAAGCCTTACTGGGACTATATTATTTAGCGGGTGTTTTCAAGATGAATGATATGAACACAAAAGAAATGTTTGACAAATTTACTGGATTGCCGGTTTTCAGAGCTACAATGAGCCGATGCACAAACAGGTATTTAGCCCTAAAAGTCGGGCGAAATCCATTTTTTTTGTTTTAGTTAGACGCCGTTTTTTATTATTCCTCGAAATACAATGGTATCTCCTCTTACCAATAGCACGGTAATATAGATAATATTACCGTGCCAATAGCGTGAACCCGACGCGCTAGAGCCTTTCCCCCGCTCCATGCGCCCAGTCGGAAATTACCGTTCGCTTGCCGTGGTCGTGTAATTATTCGATACGCTCAAATTTCATTGTTTTCAAATATAAAATTTATGGTGAAAAAGTCATTTTTTTTTGAATTTCTACTATGGATCTTACACAACCAGGTATGTACTTATTATTTTATTTAGTTTTGTTATGAAAAGAGGGAGTTTTCGTACCTTTAGCTCTATTAGTAACTAATTCTTAAAAAGTCCTATAAAATACGCATTTAAAAAATCTTTAAGCGTTTTAAAGTATTTCTGAACATTTCTAAGTAAAAATTTATATGATTTGTTTTAGAATAGACTCTATAGTATTCTAAAATACGTAAAACAGCCACCCTAACGCACCCCTCCATTTTTGGCATTTTTTTTTGCATAGACTCAAAAACCACAAGTTGTTTTATTTTTTGAAAATTAGATTATTTTGTTTCCAGGCTCTTCTGGGATGCGGGTATTAACTAGAAACGATTTACTATCATGGAACGCTTCAATGCTTCAATTTTCAATGAAAAGTTGGTATTTATGGAGTTGGAACTTCTCCGTCAATACTCTGAAGATGACCCAAACATTGCCGATGCAAAGCACAAGTTGTCAATTATACGTCACCAATTCAAGCAGAAATGGTCAGCTGCCCGCAATACCAAAGCCAGATTCCTAGAAGCGAACAAAGAATGGCTCAAGGGCACCATATCGCTACAACAATTCTTTTGTTTCGAACATTATTATATTTCATGGAATTTTATCAGTGACTAAAGGTTTCATCATCATCATCATCATTTCAGCCGAAAGACGTCCACTGCTGGACATAGGCCTCCCCCAAGCGTCGCCACAGCGAACGGTCCTGTGCGTCTCGCATCCATCGGACTCCCGCAACCGTTACCAAGTCATCGGTCCACCTTGTAGGAGGCCTTCCAACGCTACGTCTTCCAGTACGTGGTCGCCATTCCAGAACCTTTCGGCCCTAACGGCCATCTGTTCTGCGAGCAATGTGCCCTGCCCATTGCCACTTTAGTTTGGCGATTCTTCGTGCTATGTCGGCAACCTTGATTCTCCTGCGGATATCCTCATTCCTGATTCGATCACGCAAGGAAACTCCGAGCATAGCCCTCTCCATTGCCCTTTGGGTGACTTTAAGCCTTCTAATAAGGCCCATTGTAAGCGACCACGTTTCGGAGCCATATGTCATCACTGGCAACACGCACTGGTCATAGACTTTCGTCTTGAGACACTGTGGTATATTGGACGAGAAGATACCGCGCAGCTTCCCGAACGCTGCCCAGCCGAGTCGGATTCGACGATTGATCTCTTTCTCGAAGTTAGACCTTCCCAACTGGACCGTCTGTCCCAGGTAAACGTAGTCGTCTACAACTTCGAGTGTAGAGTCCCCGACCTTGATAGGAGTGGGTGCTACATGGCTGTTTACCATGACTTTGGTTTTGTCCATGTTCATTTTAAGTCCCACTCTTTCGGAAGCTCTACTGAGGTCACCAAGCATTGTACTGAGCTCCTCCGTAGTCTTAGCCGTGACTACTATGTCGTCGGCAAACCGAAGGTGAGTGATGTACTCGCCATTGACATTAATGCCTAGCCCTCTCCATTCCAAAACCTTGAAGACATCCTCCATTGCTGCCGTGAACAGTTTCGGAGAAATAACGTCTCCCTGCCTCACACCCCGCTGCAAGAGGATAGGTTTCGAGGTCTGGTCTTGTAGTCCGACTGACATAGTGGCGTTTTTGTACAAACACTTCAGCACTTCGATATACCGATAGTCAATTTGGCACCGTTGGAGAGACTGCAGTACAGCCCAAGTTTCAATCGAATCAAAGGCTTTCTCGTAGTCCACAAACGCTAAGCAGAGAGGCTGATTATACTCCTCAGTCTTCTGTATAACCTGCCGCAGCGTATGTATGTGGTCCACGGTGCTGAAGCCTTTTCGAAATCCGGCTTGTTCGGGAGGCTGGAAGTCGTCGAACCTGCGCGCGAGACGATTCGTGATGACTCTGGAAAACAGCTTGTAGACATAACTCAGAAGCGAGATGGGCCTATAATTCTTAAGCGGGGCATTATCGCCCTTCTTAAAGAAGAGTACCACCACGCCTCTGCTCCACGCCTGTGGCGTTTTTCCCTCGAGTATGACGGAATCAAAAATAGCTTCTGAAGGGCCTTAAGGACCGGTTTTCCACCCGCCTTCAGGAGTTCGGCCGTAATTCCGTCCTCACCCGACGCCTTGTTATTTTTTAGCTGCTTCAGAGCCATCCTAATCTCGTACAGGCTGACGTCCGGGATATCTTCGGTATAGTGTCGAGTCAATCTAGCTCTTGGGTCATTTACTAGATTTACAGCGGGTTTAGCGATAGACGTGTATAACTGTCCATAAAAAGCCTCGATCTCTCCCAGAAGCTCCGATTTGGCGGATATGACTCTGCCATCGTCGGTCTTCGGTTTCGTGAGCTGGCTTTGCCCAATAGACAGATCTCGTGCAAATACTTTAGAGCCCTTATTCCGCTCAATCGCATCCTTAATCCCTGCGGTATTAAAGCGGCGAAGGTCGCGTTTCAGGGACTTCGAGATTCGTCGACTAAAGGTTTATCTTTTGTTATATGATTAAGTCCAGGTAGACCTCAAAAGTCGTTTTCAGACTTATGTGAAAGGAATAAAAGGCGAAAAACTGAAAATCTTCGAACATCTGACTTAGATGTGCTGGCATACGCAACACAAATGAAATTGCGAGAAACTGGCGAAGTCGAAGCATCAAAAATCGTAAAGGTCCTTACCAGAAGCCCCCGGAAAGCAAAAAAATATGCAGCAGTGATAAAAGAACAAGCAGCTGAACAAGAAAAAGAAGTTTCAACGAAATTGGCACACCTTCGTTCCCTGTTTATGTTTGTTGAAGCTGGGCTTACTCAGGCCCAATACGAAGTGGTTCGAGACACGAATCCAGGCTTTTACCCGTGCTATTCGATTGTTCCGTATGGTGTTCGGACGTTAAGAATAACACCATCCCATCTCTTCCCGAGGGTGTCGTAAGAGGCGACTAAGGGAAATACCAGAGAATGGGCAGCAGCATCCTCTGTGCATTACAACAACCAAACTGCGATCGCCAACCCGTCTGCCAAGCGTGGCGATTATGGCAACCCCCCCCCCCCAACATGAAAAACAGAAACAAAAAATGGCCCCTAGTGCCCGGCAGCCCGTCTACCCTTGACTCCGGTAGCGGTCAAGGTCACGACGAGGCAAGGGGTGCGAAGAATCTCCGGATGAGATTTGGCTACCCATCTATTACACGACTCGACCTGGCAACTTTTAACACGCGTACACTGAGGACTGACGAGAAGATCACCGAACTGGAGGAGGAATTGAGCAGGTTGCGATGGAGTATTGTGGGATTGTCTGAAGTCCGAAGACAGGGGGAGGATACGATAATTCTTAAATCCGGTAACCTGCTCTATTTCCGGGAGGGTGACCAGCAGTCCCAGGGTGGTGTCGGGTTTATCGTCCACAAGTCCCTTGTGAACAATGTCGTGAGGATCGAGAGTGTGTCGACCAGGGTGGCGTACCTTATACTCAGAATATCATCAAGATATTCGCTGAAGGTCATACAGGTCTACGCCCCAAGTGGAAGGTACTTCCACGCACACATTCATATTTTTATACCCCTCTCCCCGCGCACACTACGCCCGTGGGCGCCATGTTTGCATACGATCAGTCGAGTACTGCGCCGCTGCGGTGATCCCGCGTGTCGCTGCAGGTTTTCGCGCGCAATTGTTGTTTAGAAAGTGAGTATTTTGTTTCCAACGTAATTTTATTGTTTTACACATACTGAATATACTAATTCAAGTCTAGTTGCTTATGTAAACAACATATTTATGTCGCTATTGTTCGATTTTGTTGTACTAAATTTGTAACGAATATTTTTGCAGATGGCGTCTCGAGACTCGTTCGAAAAAGAACAAAAACGACTTCAAGACCTATTTGATGCAGCTTCTACCCCTGAATCGAGTCAAGACCCATTTGCTGATGATGGTGACTTTGGGTCTGATGCTGACTACTTACCATCCCGTGCCGAATCCACGAGTTCAGAGGATGAAACTCAAGCCTCAAAAGCAAGACGCATACGACAAGTTACAGCTACTTTATCATCTGGTGAGTCAATATCCTCTTCGTCTAGTGATGCAGATGATGATACTGACAAATCATCATATATTGACTCGACTCAACTCGACGTAAACCGCGAAAATATTGAATTCACACGAAATACTGATTGCCCTGTAGACCTAATACAAGAACCTGTCCCAGTGATAACTGGTCTGCCTTTGAATGACGAAGAATGCCCTAACATGTCACTAGAGCCCTCTGATCAGCTAAACCCTGTCAGTGTTAGTAATAGGAGATCAAATACACCTGTCAGAGAGGAATTATGGTCTCAAACGGTAACTGATATACCCGATTTTCATTTTGATAACTCGCAATGTGGTATAACCGTGAATATTGATAGTATGAACCAAGTAATTGACTTTTTCCATCTTGCATTCCCACAAAGTGCCGTTGAATATTTGGTAAACTGTACAAACAATTATGGAAACGCTCTATGCAACACGAATAGGCCTCATACCAGACATAGCCGCAAAACAGTATATCGTGAGACCACCTGTGAAGAAATGATGAAATTTCTTGGGATTACGCTTCTCAAAGGTCACATTAAATGTCCTAAACAAAGAAGTCTCTTTTCATTATCGAATGTACTATATTATCATCCCATATTTAGCTTTATAATGTCAGGACGACGATATGAACAAATTTTGCGCTGCATCTGTGCATCGGAATTAGATGCAAAAGGAGAAAATAAGATTGCGCAATTCATTGATATGTTGACACTAAACTTTCGTAAAATTTACAATGCTGGTGAAGAGTTGTCGCTGGATGAGTCGCTTCTTCTGTTTCGCGGTCGATTGATTTTTCGTCAGTACATCAAGTCGAAAAAAGCTCGCTACGGCATCAAATTCTATGAGCTCACTACTGACGATGGCTATGTGCTAAATGTAAAGATGTATTCGGGAAAGGAAGCGACAACTTCAAACATAGGTGAGTCCGAATCTAAGACAGAAAAACTTGTCATGAGGTTAATGCGTCCATACTTGCTACGTGGACATCATCTCTTTATGGACAATTTCTATAATTCTGTGACATTATCACAAAAGTTGCTTGATCTGAAAACTCATTGTACCGGTACCTTGCGTTCAAATCGTAAAGAAAATCCTAAGACTATTGCAACGAAAAAGGTGAAGAAAGGTGAGCATGTGTGGGCACGCAAGGGCAAGGTGTATGTTTCAAAGTGGAAGGACAAACGTCCAGTCTTGATGATTACCACAAAGGTACATCCTTCTCTTGTGGAAGTGAGAAATCGATATGGCAAGACCAAATTGAAACCTGCAGAAGTTGATCTCTATAACCGACATGTCCGGTGTTGATAGGTCCGATCAAATGGTATCCTACTACTCATGCCCTCGGAAAACGATTAGGTGGTACAAAAAGGTACTGTTTCACTTCTTGGATATTACAGTTTGGAATGCATACTTCTTATTCAAAAAATATAAGAAAAACAATGCCGCCTCATATAATTACGTAAACTACCGAGAAGAATTGATTATGGTAATGATTGGGATTAGTAATCTGAAAATAAAAGGGAGAGACATGGTCAATAAAAACAGCATTCATGATAACAGGCGCTTCCGACCCAGTACTTCATCTGCTCCTCCGCCGGAAAGCATTTCTGTAACTGAAAATTTAATGAGTGGCCACTGGCCAGAGCAAGTACCATCACGACCTGGAGCAAAGAAAAAGTTTGCCTTCCTAAAGTGTAAAGTTTGTACTAAAAACAAAATTCGTAGAGAAACGAGCTATCGCTGTAAAGGGTGTCCAGATAAACCTCCATTATGCCCATCTTGTTTCGAAATTTACCATAGAAGTATAAGGACTGATGAATAAAGATTTCGGAATCAGTAGTGATTTCAAAATCTTTATTCATTATAATGTTATAATCTTATTGTTAGATGGATATGTAGTTGTTTAGATTATAACAATAAAACTGATTAGAATATAACTGATTGTGATATCCAGTTCCTTCCGTACAAATTGTAAGGCTGATAATTATAATTATAATAATGTTAATTTTAAGAAGATTTGTTTTTGGTTAGTTTATTTTAAGTTTTTTTTTGCTATTGTAATAATTACATAGAAGTAACAGGAAGTGATTGTGCTGTTTCTTAAATAAAACTACGTTTTGATTTATTAAATCTACTTTTTATTACCTTTCTATCACACACAGCACTGACGCCTGAAGGCGTAAGTGCACCACGCATACTATTTTGCAACGTAAATATGACACTACGGATATAAGCGTATACGCCTAAGACCGTACTGTCACATCCCTACAAAATAATAATATTCTATGTGACAGAACGCCTTACGACGTTTACGCCTATATCCGTTCTGTCATATCATAATGGTTTTTTAACCATGCGTTGTGACACTACGCCCCTGGGCAATGTATGAAAAAAAGTAGTGTCTCAGTAGCTGCAACCTGTAAGATAGTACTGTCCACGAATGTGTTAATGGATCACACCATCAAGCGATTATTATTACATCTTGGTGAGGAGGTCTTGGAGCAACTGACTGAATCTGAAAAGCAGTCCTTTCTGCTCATCAATGAAAAAAATGTTGATTTTCTATGTTTTTAAAGCCAATTTCCAATTACTCATCAAGTAAATAGGGTATTTAAGTGTATTCCGTATCAAATTCGTGCAATAAAGTGCAAATAAGTGTAAAAAATTCGATAAAACTTTTTTTGACAGGTAGAGGTTACCGGTACCAGTGATTTTTGCATTGTCATCTTGTTATCAGGTACAACACTTTACATTTAACTTGTTATTTCATTGTTTGCGTTCTATTGACTTCATTATACTTAGAATCCTAATTCTTTTATTCGGTTGAATATTGTTTGTGAATGACAATTGAAACGTAAACATAACCTTAGTTAGTTGGTGACAGAATTTAACTTCGGCTCAATTGCCATAAAAAAAAAAAAATTCTAAGTTTATTTTCTTTTATCTAACTATCTTTTATACTTCTATCTCAACCTACCTAGTCTATTTTATTTTATTTTCTTTTCAATTCCTTGTAATCATGCCTACGACTCGTAACGCCTATGCTCGTCAGGAGGAGTCCAAACTCAGTCTGGCTTTGAGCCAATTAAAGGCGTCAAAAGAGTACTGTGACTAACTGATTAAGGAAATGGATGACAATGAAAAGATACTCTTTGAAGCCCATGAAAATAATCGAAAGTTAAAAAATGAAATAGCTCAGGTATACATTCAATTCACTGAGGCCATAGAAGACCGGGATAGGCTCCAACTTGTTGTGGACGGGTTCAGCCAATGTAGCACAGAGTATGAGCATGCTCTAAGTCACAAATATTTATTGCAACAACAGCTGCAAGAGGCAAAAAGTCATATATCACAACTAGAGACAACAAATCTAAACATCACTGCCTCGATGAATCAAAGGCTATTCAGCGAGTTGGTGCCTATTGCCCCATCACTAGTTCAAGAAATTAACCCCTCTTATTCTGTTGATTTGACAAATGATGATGACTCAAAATCAAGTAAAACAGTGAGGGTAGTCACTAGTAAAAATAAACTTAAAAAATATATAAAAATTAACAAATATATAGTGAAAACCAAAAAAATGGTTAAAAAACAAAAGTTTTTTATAAAAAATGTTAAATTAAATAGGGAAAGATTACACTTACTGAAACAATTAGATGTGTATTCTTCAAACTTAGAAAAAAGTACAAGGAAATACCAAACTGACACTGAGGACTTGCAGAGTGAACTAAACCGTCTACAACACAAATTAGATTCAATGACCATCAAATATACAGCCTCTGAAAACCAAATGAGGGAATATGTATTGGCAATGAATGAGCTGGTGAGCTCACAAAAAACCAACTGTGAGCATTGTCAACCAACATCTATTGCATGTGCGCCGGGTCATTCATTGTCAATATGTGATACCCCCTTACCCCAGTCTAGTGTCAGTTTGCCAGTAGAAATTACTGATTGTTTTTCACAACAGTTCATAAATAAGGAAATAGTTATTTTTTGTGATAAAATTGGAAAAGATTTAGGCCACTTGTTGACAAATGAATATCCGGGACACTCGATAATAAATAACTGTATGCCTGGCTGTTCCTTATTTGATATAATGAAAAAAATAATTAAATGTAATTTTAACCAGGATGCCATACTTTTAATTTTTGTTGGAAATAGGGGTAATGTGAACAAAGGAGAATTACTCCAATATTATAGGACTTTGAATAACTTGTGTGTAAGAAAAATTGTGATGTTCACATTCCCATACAGCCAGAGTTTGCCACAGGAAGAAAATCGTATTAGATATAAGATTAATATGACATTGTACAACGTGATGTTAAATAATGATCTATTTTATTTCATTGACATCAACAATTATGTTGGCACTAATTTTTATTTGACAAAAGATAGGTATCTTGTAGATAGATACTATCTTTCAAACTTTTATAGGAGACAGATAGCTGTGTCGCTATCATATAATTTTTTTATTTCAGCCAAGAACTTGGCTAAACAAATTGCTCCTATTGAGCAATGCAATGACATGTTATATGATTTTGCCAATAAATTGGCACCAAATGTACAAAAAAAAAAATGTGTATGTAAATGTAATAGATACTCATTTAAATTAGAAATTAAGACAACAGAGACAATCTCTAGCATGAATGTACTAACGAACAAAAATATTTCCAATCAAGTCAAAATCAATCAAAATATTCAAGGACTTATGAACAAGGATTTAGAAGTAGACTTATTCCTTAATTGCAATAATATTTATATTCTATGCTTAACGGAACATTGGCTTAAGAGCCATCAGTTAATTTTCAATTTTAGTAATCACCAGGTTGGTAGTTCGTTTAGTAGAATTGATGCCATACGTGGTGGCTCATTAATTTTTGTAAGCAACAGCCTTAAGTTCAAAGAACGAAAGGATATTGTGAGCCTATCTGTTGAGCGGTCAGTTGAAATAGCCTGTATTGAATTGGAGCAGTTTATTATATTAAGTGTGTACAAACCCCCTTCTGGATTGTATGACTGCTTTGAAAAGGTAATGGATGAAGTATTCCACACGATTTGCAATTCAAACAAGTACATAATCACTTGTGGTGATTTTAATGTTAATTTATTAGAAAACTCAGGTTTACGTAGTAAAATTTTAAGTTTATTTCAGTCCTACAATCTTGTTAACTTATTTTTGGAGCCCACAAGATTAACTCCTACTAGTGCCACATGCATAGATAATATTTATACGGATGTTGTACCAACTCACAAAGAAGTTATAAATTTATTAGATTCTGATCATTGTGGACAGTTAATTACTTTTCAAAACCAAAAAAACATAGTGGCTAAAAAGAATATCACTGTTAACCCTAAAACTGCAAGTCGTTTAGAAACTTTTAAAACTAAACTCATTAATAATTTACCAGACTTGTCTACGTATGATGATCTCAATAACCAATATGAAGGTTTCTTTAACATGTACTGTAATCAATTTAATTCTACTTTTATACCTAAGACTATTTCGGTTAATAGTAACGTTTCGTTCTGTGTATGGGCTACCACCGGTATTCATAAAAGTAGAACTCGGCTTTACGAATTGTATGATGAAAGAGTTCTTGTTAATACTGCTGAATTTAGTTTATATGTGCGAAATTATTCAAAATTATTTAAAAAAAATTGTTCTGTAGCGAAATCGCGTTATTTGAGTTCCAAAATTAAAAACAGTAATAATATAATTAAAACTACTTGGAATGTTATAAATAGTGAAACTGGAAGGTCTACAAGACCATCTAGTGACTATAAACTTGTAATTAATGACAATGTGATCACATCGGTTTCACAGGTTGCCGCGGCTTTTGAGAACTTCTTTTCAGAGATCCCCATATCGACAACAAAATCTCTGAACTCGTCACCCACTGCTGCAGAGTCTCTGCTTAAAGAAAATGTTAAAGTTTGCGATTCTGATTTTAATTTCGAACATGTGACTTATGTAGATATTATTAAGACGTTTACAGCTTGGCAAAAATGTCCTGAAACGGAACTAAAAAATTTCATCGTTGGCAACTTCTCCTACTGTCACGTCTAGTCAGTACATGTAATGTCATTTCATGTTTACGATCGCTGTTTTTCGCGTATTTTTTGTTATTGTGTTTGAATTTGTGACTCAAAGGGTTCAAAATGAACAGAAAAACTATTCGCAGCTCCGCTAGGGAGATAATTTATAAAGTGTATGTAAGATGTTTGGCGGAACTTGAAGCTGGACAAATTTTATCGGATATCAACGATGTTTATAAAAGAACTGCCGAAATGACAGGTAATATGTTATTTTATCTAAGTCATCAGATGTAATATGTGTGTTCAAACTTGCAATAGATAGTATAAACCATTATATAACTAGTATTTACATTGAAAAATACATCAATGAATTTGAGCTTATGTGCATTTACAAAGAAGCACGTTCCTATAATTTTGATACTTTTTGTGTTACTTCCAGAATAAAAATAACTAAGTACATTATTTTTCTAGGTAAATCCGTAAGTACCATACGGCGAATTGCTAAAGAAGGACAAACAAACAAAGGCGTTTTTTCCACTCCAGGGAAACATAGAGCGGGGCGACCTAAAAAAGAATTGGATGATTTTGACTTGTGCGCAATCAGACAAAAAGTTCAGTTCTGTTACACTGTCAAAAAGATTGTAAGTCGAATTTTTAACTATTAATGAGATATAATAAAATACAACTAATTTTCTATTGTTATATAGCTGAATTGGGCTGCGTGGTTGTTATGAGATTAAAGTGTTTTTATATCAAGGATATGCTGAGAGCTAACGTTAACTATATTTTTTAGGCACCAACTCTACGAAACCTTCAACCTGTGGTCAGAGAAGACATTGGATTTGATGGGAGCCGTGAACACTTGCGGAAGGTACTAAAAGCCTTGGGCTTTCGATATAAAAAGTGTCAATCAGACAGGCAAGCTTTGATGGTGGTGAAGCGTCAATGCCTTTTCTTAAGGTATATGTATTTTTAGAGAATAAATAATATAAATTAGTTATCTTTCCCGCATTCTCTAAGTTAATTGAGTCTCTGTTGACGATTTCCTTCACCAATATCTACGACCGCAACGCCCACTGGTGACGTATCGAATGCTTTCTTGAGACGCTCGCTAAAGACCGCTAGATGGCGTCTAACCCGCTAACAAAACAGTTGTCCGCTACGCAAATCGACATTGCGTCGAATAAAAACCGCTCTGCTATCAAAATCCCATATCTGTTGAAAACCTGAGAATTCTCCTGTAATAAGTGTATCTGCTACTGTGAGACGTTGAGACCTTAGAGTGCAGTGTTGGTTTCACGAGTTCTGACCAGCCCACCGGTGGATGGATGAAGATTTAGCTCGCCGGCCGGCAGCACACACACCGACCACGCGTCCGTGAGCGAAGCGCTTTCCTGACGACGAGTGGGGTTACTGGATTAGCAAGGTACGTGGGCTATGAATTGTTATAAACGTCGCCAGATTCTGGTGTCGCAGGGAATCGTCAACAGGGATTTAATTTTGTGTAATACAACCATAATTTCACCGCCATATTGGTAGTCTTAAAACTCCACCTTTTTCAGGTTGAGGCTACTTACAAGCCTCACCAGATGGAAAGGCAGAATATTGCTGCAAAGCGTGAAACCTACTTGGACATTATTATTAAAAACAGAAACTTGCCTGATGATTTGAGAAAGGATAATATTTACCTAGATGAGAGCTATATCCATGCCTCCTACAAATTAAAAAAATGCTGGCAATCCCTTCAAGTTAGTGGAATAAAAGAAAATGTGTCTAAAGGCAAAAGGTAAGTTGTTGCTGAAGCATACATAGGTAATTAGGTACTAATAAATCATATCAATGCCATTTTTTTTTAATTATTTTGTTTTCTTTTTAGGTACATAATTGTACACGCAGGGAATGAAAATGGCTTTGTGCCGAACGCGTTATTAATATTTAGTGGATAAAATAAAAATGAAGACTACCACTCGGAGATGAATAAGACAAATTTCACTAAATGGGTAATGGAGAAATTAATACCTAATTTGTCTAAACCTTCAATAATTGTAATGGATAACGCTCCCTACCACTCAGTAGTTCGCAATAAGGCACCTACTCTTCATCAAAAGTTAGTGAAATAAAGCTATGGTTGTCCGAGAACAATGTGCCGTTTGAAGACTCATTAAGGAAGCCAAACCTGCTCATGCTTGTTAAACAACACAAACCTAAGCCAGTCTATGAAATAGATGAAGTCCTAAGTGAGCATGGTCACACAGTGGTAAGGCTCCCACCTTATCACTGTGACCTAAACCCTATCGAACTGATCTGGGGCATTGCAAAACATAAAATTGCCTCACAAAATGTGGGATCAGTTGACATCAAGGCATGTATTTTAAAATAACTGCTTTCATTTTAAATTCTTAAAAATAACTAAAATAAGTATTTGCAAAAGTTTAATTGTCTTTATCTTTTACTGTTGTAGGCCGTGGCTGAACAAGTTTTTGCAAGCATCTCTGTCGATGATTGGAAAAATTCTTGTGAACATGTTATGAAAATAGAAAGAGAGTATTATCAAAGGGGACAAACTCTGTATAGTGATATAGACAAAATAGTCATAAATCTGCAAGATGACAGCAGCAGCAGCAGTACAGAGACATACATGGATGACGAGCTTTCCGGTGTGGAATATTTAGACGAAGACATGTTAGATTCTGATTGACACATCTGTAAAATCTATATAGCTATATAATATACTTTATTATTAAAAAAAAAACACTTCAAAAAATCATACATAAAAATATAAACATGTTTAAAAAATACAGTGATGTTCATAATTTTAATACTAGGAACAAACACAAATTTGTGGTTCCTACAACCAGGCTGAAAAAAATAGGGGGCTCATTTAGATGCCAATGCATACACTTCTATAATAAACTTCCTAGTCATATTCAACAACTAAGCCTTAATAAATTCAAATTATTTGTAAAGCGAAAACTTTGCCAAAAGGCTTTTTACACTATAAAGGACTATGTTGAGGACCAAAAGGCTTGGGATTGACCTGCTCCAGTACGCACTGCAACTGTTGTCTTATTATTTTTTTTTTCTTTTGTTTTTAATTTCAATTTTGCTTTTTATTATTATTATTTATTACAATTTGATATTGTAGATTATTTTTATTTTGCAATTTGACTTTTTTTTTTTCTTTCTCTATTAATTTTTGACATCAATGTTTACTTTGCTAAGTATTACATTTTGTAAACAATATTTTTCTTTTTATTATTGTGAACGTGAGGACTATGTTGATTGCTTTTTTTTCCTTTTCAGTAATTTTAACGTATGTCTGGCAATTTGAGTATTTTCTGCGACCCAAATGTCCTTTCCTTGGTATTGTTCGTCAAGTAGTTCAGCTCCTTAGTAGTCATGAGTTGAGCTTTACGAATACTGACAAATGCTTGCACTGACTGGACAGGTCCACTCAAATCTGTAATGTTCTTTCTTCAAAAGACCATTTCAGACAAATCTGCATGGTTCTCATGTGATTTGACCATTAAATATTTACTGTATGGACTTTAAAAGAGACTTTGACCCCTGAGTTTGTTTCGGTGTTTCTTCTCAGGGTAGTCAGCTAGGAAACACCGGCCTCATCTAGTTTAAAAATGACGAAAAAAAAAATTGACGTGTAAAAGTGTTTTTTTAAACCTATTTACAAAATAAATATCATTTATCATCAGCAAATGGGGCTGTGACGGATTTCAGCAGATTCAATATAAAATGAAATTTGCAAATGAGACTGATTCCGACGCCAACATTTTTCAAAGTTCTGTCGTTCCACTCCAACTAGTCTATGGAACGGAAAAAAAATTATATGGCAAAACCCAACTCCGTCATCACCACGATATTGCAGACCAATACGCTTACGATTTGTGAAAGAAAACACTGACGTGACTAATGAGCAGATCGAGTACGTAGAAAATCAAATGAAAGAACTGAGCAAGACCAAGATCGACGACATATCCGTCAAACATAAAATAGTTTTTACCATGTTGGACGGCAAGGTATGTAACGCAGCAACCCATACCAAGTCAACCATGAGATGTTACATATGTGGCGCCACATCCTCCGATTTCAACGACCTTACAAAAGAAAGGCCCTGCAATATGGAAAACATGCGATTTGGTCTATCTTTGCTGCACGCTCGAATAAGATTTTTCGAGAGCATACTGCATGTAGCTTATAAATTACCAGTCATGAAGTGGAGGGCTCGCCTGACTGCCGAAGAGAAGAAACTAGTGGAGACACGAAAAAAAGAAATCCAAACCAAGTTTCGTGAACAACTAGGATTACTAGTAGATATTCCTTCCTATTGTGTCTGGGTGTAATTTATCTATAATATGTATGTATTTATAAATATATAAGTATGTTTATCAGTTGTCTAGTACTCATAACACAAGCTCTGCTTAGCTTGGGACTAGATGGCGATGTGTGATAGTTGTGGAATATTATTATTATTATTATTATTATTCCAAAGGCTAACTTTGGAAACACGAATGCTGGGAATACCAGCAGGCGATTTTTCGATGAATACGAGAAAGCTGCAGAAATAACTGGGATTGACCAGAATTTAATCTACCGATTAAAAGTCATCCTAGACACCATGTGCTGCGGGATAAAAATTAACATCCAAAAATTCGAAATTTACTGCAAAGAAACTGCTGAATTGTACGTTTCTTTGTACAAGTTTCATCCAATGTCGCCGACATTACATAAGGTGTTGAAGTCATGAGGCAGCCGTGATAAAGGAGGCGATTCTGCCAATCGGGCAACTGTCTGAAGAAGCTGCAGAAGACCCGCAATAAGCACATCCGAGCGTTTCGGCTAAACTACGCCCGAAAATTTTCGAGAGTAGCCTGCAACACAGACGTTTTAAATAGGTTGCTCTTGACATCAGATCACTTGCTGACGGGAATGAGGAACGCTAAACATAAAAGAAAGAGTCCTCTTTCAGCGGATACTATGAATCTTTAGGAGGAAAATAATATTTGCAATATTGGTATTGAAAATGACTCTGAAGATGATGAAAATTAGAAATAAAATTTGTTAAGAATAATGTATGGCTTTTTTTTACTCTATTATGCCTCAAAATAGAACGAAATACTTTAATAATAGGGTAAAGTGACCTAAATTTGGCACCCCACTAATTATTGGCACTTCTGTGATTTAACCGTTTTTATAAGAAAACATCTAATCTCGCGGTGTTGCAACTTATTTAAATAGAGTAGTAGAATCTTGAGCTATCGCACTGGCAACACATAAATAAAAAAGAATTTATAATGGCGTCAGAAGGATAGCAACAGCTGAGCGTGTCTCGATCTGGTATGTAAAAACTATTTTTTTATTAAGGTAAGAGCTTTTGTTATATCATCAAATCTTAGTAATAAAGTGTTTTATACTGTGATTCATCATGAATAGCAAATTCAACACATATTATTCTACGTTTTTGTCATATTTTTTTCCATGGTTTTTATTGTCTTTATTATTTTATCCAGGTGCCAACAATTGGTATTACAAAAATGACCGAATTCTAATATATTGGCACTAATGCCAATAAATTCAGTTTCAGTTTGACGTTTGACGTCGGTATCGGTGTGTCTCAGCGCAGATTTTGTTTGAGGAAAATTAAAAAACCGTGTTAAAGTGTAAAATAACTAGTTTATTGACAGATATATTGATAAGTGTCGTTCTATACCTTTGAAATATATTATAAATAGTGCACCCGGGGACTGCTAATTGCAAAAAAACATTTTGAATCAGTTATAACAATTAGTGAAAGTGACCTACCTAATTAATAGTTTACCCGCCAGTATCACTTTATTTGGGTTTCATTTTTGGATAGCAGTGCCATCTGTCTTGCCCACAGTAAACTACTGATCGATCTGTGGAGGGAATCTTTTAAAGAGCCATCTTGCGGTTTATCTCTACATCACCTGTTGAACGTATAAGCTGTGTTTTTTATAGACATTATGCCGGGTGCCAAGTGTGGAGGTTGTGGACGCTTTATTTCCACACTAGAGGGCGCTAAATGCGGAAAATGCCTGATGATGTACCATCGGGTGTGTGTGGGCGTCCCCACAAAGGCAACCATAACACCTAACTGGCGTTGCCCTGAATGCAAAAAAAATATTGCCAGGGACAACAGGTCCGAAACCCCTGTCAGAGGCTATACACAGAGTCCCACAAGAGAGGTTACAGGGGACCCAGCACTGGAGGGTGCTAGCACGCCCAATAATTTAGTCGACACCAACGCCGGGGATCTGTCGCCTGTCATCAGCTCTGACTTGCGGCAGATCATGGAGGAGCTGAGGGCGGTACGTTCTGAGATCCAGGGCTTCAGAAAGGAGATGGAGGTGGAGATGGCTGAGCTGAAGTCCACGCTCATTGCATGCAATACCCGCATCGACGGTCTGGGGGCCAGGGTGGACGCTCTGGAGAGGCAAGCCACATCAGTGTCAGCTGACGCCACCAGTGTGGACAGGGTCGTCGAGGAGCTGAGGCGCGAGCTTAACGACAGAGATCAGGAACTGCTCTTAAATGACATAGACCTGTCAAACGTGCCGGAGATAAGGGGTGAGAACCCAGCTCACTTAATTAAGGCTATAGGCCGCAAGCTGGGCGTCAGCCTTGAGGACAGTGACATAGTCAGTGCGGAACGGGTGGGCGGAAGGCAGCTCAACGTGACGAGTTCAACCGGAGCAACAGAGTCTCGTCCGCGGGCAATCGTCGTGCGCCTCGCGCGACGTGATCTGCGTGACCAACTGCTGGCGAGCGCGCGAGTGCGACGGGGAGCGACCACCGCTGATCTGGATTTGCCCGGCCCTGCGCAACGGTTCTACATAAATGAACGGCTGACAAAGACTAACCGTCAGTTGTTTCGGAAGGCAAGGGACACAGCCAATCTCCTTAATTGGAGATTTGTGTAGACCAAACAGGGCCGCATCCTCGCCAGGAAGACGCCGGAAGACAAGACACGGAGAATTCGTACTGAAGAGGACATATCCCGTGTCTTCGGTTCTGCAAATGACACGGCTTAGTTATTGTTTTAATGAATTATTAATTTTTGTTTGGGGAAATGTGTGTCACGACCAACTGTATAGGGTGTTACGGTGCGGGTGGTGTGTGCCAAGAGATTTGATTTATATACCTACATCGTTTTGTTTTACACATTTACTATATATTATTACTTTTTATGTTCATATAATATCTTCACTTTACTTCCTATGCTATGCGCCTATACTATATTTTCTTACAATATATTTACAAATATTATCTACTCTAAACCTTAATTATATACACAAAATATTACTAGTTACCTTATTTACAATAAAAATGACCTATGCTAATTATTTCTACAAAATCATATCAGTATTTCTTGTGACATTGTGTCAGTCTATGGTTGAAAGCAGTGCTCAGCAATACTTCCACATGTCACAATTACATACATCACACTATATTACATATTATCACACTATATTTACTTACATTATATATATTTACACTCAATGGCTCCTAGTAAATGTATAAAATTTGGTCTATTAAATGCGGGCTCTCTGGGCACAAATCAAGACGAGTTTCTGATAGCCATGAGCAATCATTCTGTGGATATAATGGCTATAAATGAAACTTGGCTACGTAAAGGGGAACAGGACCGAGCTCCTAGTGTACCTGGGTACAAACTGAGGCACATACCGCGTCCTGTGTCCATACGTGGAGGACGTGGCGGGGTGTTGGTTTTTACATCAAGGATGGAGTAAATGCACGGGTAAAATCTCATCCTGAACACCCTAATGTGGAGCAGTTATGGTTGGGTTTAACAATAAACAAAAAAAGGCTCCTCATTGGCACCGCATATCGTCCACCTTGGCAGGACCTGGAGATTTTTCTCGACGCTATAACTGCCAGTGTTAGTGCTTTGGGCCCTTATGACAATCTGATATTATTGAGTGACCTGAACGTTAATCTATTGGATGCTAACAGCTCAAAAGCTAAGCAGCTAGCAGCTTTTTTTGATTACTTGAATCTTGTTCAGCTTGTTCAGACAGCCACACACTTTGTAGGTGATAGTAGTTCACTCATTGACATTATATGTACCGATGCCACTACGCGTAATGTTGTAGTAAATCACATCAGTGAGCTCAATCACCACTCGTTTATCACATGTGAGCCTGTCTTCAGGAAGCCTAAGGCTAAACCTAGGTTAGTTGAGTATCGCCCTTTCTCTGACATCCTGCCGGAACAGTTCAATACAGATCTGAATATGATCCCTTGGTCTACTATAGGGGATATAAGTGATGTTGACACTATGGTGCACACCTTTAACTCCTACATGATCCAGCTGTTTGACCTTCACGCTCCTCTTAAGCGTAGGACCTTCAGGAAACCGCCTACACCATGGATAACTGAAAATATACGTCTGATGTTCAAACTGCGGGATGAAGCTAGGGATAGGTACCACAAGACAAGGGAGCCGCATCACAGGAAGTACTATCTGGACCTGAAGCACGAGGCCGCTGCCGCATTAGCGAGGGAAAAGACAGCATACTTTGCCAAAAACATAAATGAGCAAAGAAAAGACCCCAAACTACTGTGGCGTAATCTGAAATCGGACGTGCTTCCAGATCATAAGCAAAGACTTCTTCCAAGCTATTTTGATAATCCTGGAAACATCAACGAAGCGTTCCTGGATGTCCCTGGAAGCAGCGGCGATAATGTCTCAAAAATTGCCCACTTCAATTCTCATAGACACAGTCCAGCTGAGTTCTCCCTCACTACAACTGATCGGGAGACCGTTCTGAGTACAGCCAAATCTGGGGTCCAATGCTCAGGGTGTTGATGGTATTAGTCTGGAGATGTTATTACTCACATTGCCAACTACCTTGCAAGCCATTACTGATATCATCAACAGATCTATTGAGACGCGTACGTTTCCTGGACTTTGGCGACAAGCTGTGGTGCGCACCATCCCTAAAACCAATGACCCAGCCAACATGAAGGATCTAAGGCCAATTAGTATTCTGCCTTGCCTGTCGAAGATTCTGGAACGTGTCATATACTCACAAGTCATTGAGTACCTGGAGGCGAATAACATTCTTCCTGACCTCCAGTCAGGTTTTCGAAAGGGCAGAGGCACTGCTACGGCTTTGGTTGATGTTGTGGGTAATATCCTAGAGGCGCGTGATCGGGGGAGGGATCAATCCTGGTCCTATTGGATTTTTCACGGGCTTTCGATGCAATTAATACTAATCTGCTGCTGTCCAAATTAGTGTACTATAGATTCGACAGGGACGCTGTGGATTGGTTCAGCAGCTACCTAACTGATAGGTCTCAGTACGTGCAAATCTGTAGGGAAGATGGATCACATGTATCATCCCCTCCCCTTCATGTGACAAGAGGAGTCCCACAGGGTTCAATTTTGGGACCTCTTTTATATATCCTCTACAGTGCTGATGTTATTGGTTGCTTTTTAAACTGTGAATATCACATGTACGCTGATGATATCCAGTTGTACGTGTCTTTTAAAGGGGAAGATACGTCATTGGTTGTTCAGAAGCTGAATGAGGACCTGGCTAGGGTGGTGGCCTGGTCTGAGGAGAACTCTCTGGTTCTTAATCCACTTAAGTCAAAATTCTTGGTACTAGGCACAAAGAAACAGGTTGCTGCTATACTGCTTGCTAGGCCTGGGGTCATGATTGGGGGGGAGGAAATTGAGCGAGTTGAACAGGCATGTAGCCTTGGGTTGATTCTGGATCCAGAACTGCGCTTTGAGGCCCATATAAAAAGTGCACTTAGACAATGTTTTTACAGGCAATGGTTTTATATGGAATACGTAAATACCTAAGCGTCACACTCCGTAAACAACTGGTTGGTAGCCTAATCCTGTCGAAGCTGAACTACTGTGAAACTGTGTATGGGCCCTGCTTGCTTGCTAGGACAGACAGGCTGATTCAGCGCATCCAGAATGCATGTGTTCGCTTCTGTGTATATATCCCGCGTAGGAGTCATGTAACTCCATACATAAACCAACTAGGGATTTTGAAAATGGCAGCTAGGCGTAAGCTACATTTGGCTAGTTTACTGTTTGGCGTTATAACAACCCAAAAGCCGCGATACTTGTTTGAAAAACTTACATGGCGACAAACACACTACAAATATGGTCTCCGCTCTGTGGTTGGCCCATTGTCAGCGCCTCGACACAGAACCACAGCTTTCAGGGGATCGTTTAGGTTTGCATCTACGAGCTGCTGGAATAGTCTGCCGCCTCCAATGAGAGTCCTAAAATCATTACAATCCTTTAAATATCACCTGAAGAAGTTGCTGTTGAATGCACAAATCTTACAGCAGTAAACAATTTTTGTCACCTCAAGGTCATGACCCTTAGTCCTTGGCTGGGATTCTTCAGCAGCTTTGTGGCTTGGCTTTCAGCATTCTATCCCTGTGTGGGTATTGGTTCTGTGTTATCGGCGTGTGTTTATACACTAAGTTTCCACGGCATACAGGATACCTATTTAATGAGAACATAAATATTAATTTTAATTTTTTACTATATAATAATAACAATATTTAAGCTGTTGATCCCCGCATTAACGCGGCGTTCACGCGCCATTGTCTTACTATTGTGTCTCTAATTTCGCACTCAAAAGGTTAATGCCTATAATATATATTTATAACAATACATTTCATTACTCATTTATCTAACAACAATAGCTGTATTTTATTACCTTTGCAAATAGTTTCTGTTCCAGATTTTTTTTTATTTTTCCACTATAGTTATCGACAATTCGCATATTATCTGCCCAGAGGTCGACTTCTCTTGAGATCTTCTGATTCACATTTCACCACGAACACATATGACACTGCACAAAGCACAAAAACAATAGTGATTGCGTTAATGAGTACAGTAAATATCGCATTGCGGCCCTATGAAATTTTGAATTTCCATTTCCACTCACACACTGTTTCGTCATAATGGCGTGGCGTCATAGGCTTTGCTAAGCGTCACATCCTTTTAGCTATACGTCATTGCGTCCTTGTTACCCAGCGTTCCGAACTGCGTTAGAAGTGTTTGTGTCGCGAATCCGACCAAATTTAGTAGCCCCAATATATAAGGGGGATTAAGTTATAATTGTGACGATGCGCGTTGGTCGCATGATTTTTGGCTGTTGTCGCATCTCGGAACGCAGGTGGATTTTGTTTCTTTTTTTGTAGTGATTTTGTCCTAGATACTAGATTCTTTAAGCTACCGCCCTTTTAAAGACGTGGCGTAATTTTGCCACTTTATACGTGTGTAGATCATAGATAATTGTATTTCCTCACTATTTATTTATGTTGTTTCCATTTATGACTTTGTCCTAAAAATGTATTTATATTTAATTTTACTCAAATGTATTTTTGTGTACACAATACCGTTGCCGACGTCGGTTGGTTGATGGCGTCACCGGCCCACGCTGAAAACCAGCGCTGTGGACTCGTCGCATTTTTGCGTTGTGGACACGGCATTATGCTGAGCGTACGGCCGTTTTGCTCGGATGTGGCGCATATATGTTTTTTTTTTTTTTATTAATTTATGTTTTTGTCTTGCAAAATGTTTGCAATATGTTTAGTTATAAGTTTGCGCCTTTTCCGGCAAATAAAATGTTTTTCTTTCTTTTTTTCTTTCTTCTAAATGGATTTTTGAACTTAATTTTTTCAGAGGTTTATTTAGTGAATTATAGTATTCCTAGACTACCTTATTTTGCATCATTAATGAACACATGTATAAAAACGCATTATTCCAAATCTTGGCACCGGTGACAACTGCAAAATTACCAATTATGACCACTACCGCCAATAATTGGCCATAAGTGTGCTAATAATTGGTCATCTTACGTATGTTATGGTTTTATTTTCAGTGTACCCGACTTTTTTAACCATGAAACCAAATATTACAACTGAGAGATCTAGGAAAAAACCCAAAGCAATACGCCGACGTAAAATATACGACACGGATAACTTAAATAAAGCTTTGCAAGCTGTCAAGGATGGCATGAGCAAAAAATTGGCAGCTAAAGCATAGTTTACACGGAGCCAACACTGGCTGCCAATAAGACTAGCAGCCAGTGCTGGCTTGGTATTGGCCTTGTGTAAACAGTTTTTCAAGCCAAGCCAGCGCTGGCTGCCAACGCTGGCGAGAATAGAGCGACCGTCTATTTTTCTAGCCAGTGACCTCCGCCCGCATACCCTTCGACCCCCGCGCCAGCGTTGCGGACACGTGTAGACGAGTGTCGCCAGTCACTGGCGAACTTCCGTACGGTGTGTGTTCTTTGTTGTTTTATTTGGAATTTCTGCGACAAAATGCCGAGAAAATTCAACGAAGAGGATACTTTGAAATTCGTACAACTTTATAGAGAGCACGAATGCTTGTCGGATAAGCGTTGCGATGCATACAAAAATAAAGAAATGCGCGCTTCGGCACTAGAACAACTTCGTGTAGGAATGAATATAGAAGAACTGACTCTCGATGAAGTTAAATCAAAAATCAAAAGTATTCGAAATACGTACTACTTGGAACTCGACAAAATCGAAAAATCTACAAGATCTGGGGCTGGGGGGAGCGTTTATAAGCCAAAGGCAAAATGGTTTGATGAATAGGATTCGTTTGTAAAGCCGGTTTCTATGAGGAGAAAAACCATAGTAAGTAAAATCAAATTATTATTTATTTTAAACGAAAATTACATTTAAGCAAAATTATAAAGCCACTTAAAGACACACGCATACTACAACAAAAGAAGCTCGTGTATTTGTCCGTTTCAATGTTGATTTTCGAAGTCGATTGTTAATGTATGCTATTTAATTGCCAAGGAACTCTTCTTTCGTTATTAAACATATTTTTTAAAACTTCTCTTTTCTCTCTTGCTATTTCTGCTGAATGATTGCTACCTTGATTGCCAATACTCTGTAGGGCATGTATTTGGCTCCTCCATGAACCGGGCTGAATATTTCCCTGTTCATCTTCCCTATCAACACAAGTAGCGGTGATGTATGAATTTGATTTCTTTCGTAGCCAATTATGAAGGGCACAACAAGCACAAACGATTGCATCTACTGTTTCCAAGTTAGTTAGTATTGGCTTTTCTAATACCCGGAATCTACAAACTAAGATTCCAAATACATTTTCGATTATCCGTCTTGCCCGAGATAACCTGTAGTTAAAAACTTTTTCTTCTGTACTTTTTTTTTTCGGGTGGGAAAATCATCTAATGACATCCCGCGCTCTTGGGCGGAGCGGGAGATAGTGTCAGACTTTTACTGACTAAAAACCCACTCCTGTTCCTTCTTTGCCATTTTTCCAGGGCCCCGGGGATCACTTTCGCATCACCCATGGCCCCAGTAGGCCTCGACCCTGCTGGGCCCCTACAGTTGCTGACATCTCCCTGAGGCGCGCGTGGAACACTACGCGCCGTCGACGACTTGGGCTCGGTCCGGACAGTTACCGGACGATCGGACGGCGAGCCACCCATTGCTCGCCGTCCGCAAGCCCGCGCCTACGGTGGCCGGAAATCGGGATCGGAATCCCGGCGGCGGTTGGGGCGTGAGGACCGTTGCCTCACGCGATCGACCGCCTCCTTTGCTAGCATTACTGCTTCGCAGAAGGAGGCAACCGCATGCCACTCCTCCTCACTCCGGACCATGGCCTGTACCAAGGCCCGGCACGAGAGATCGCTGCCGCCGATCGCCCCCACGAGGACACGGCGGTGCTCTGCCCAAGCAGGGCACACCTCTACCGTATGTCCCACCGTGTCCTCCGGGCGGTCCACACAATGGTGGCACCCGGGCGTCTCTTCTGCACGAATCCGGTGCAGGAACCTCCCGAACTTACCATGTCCGGTGAGGACCTGCGTCATGCGGTAGGTAAGGACGCCGTGAGGCCTTTCCAGCCACTCCTCAAAGAGGGGACTTATCGCCATAATTATGGCGGGTCCAGCACTGGGTTGCGACAGTCGCTGTCGCCATTCCACCATGAGATCCCGCCGGAAGTCTTTCCGCCATGCCGCGACTTGGCGTGGCAGCGGAGTTTCACCCCGGCGTTGCATCTCCATGCGCAGATCGTGCATGCGCGCAAGGTCTTTTGCCTCCAAATCCCACGGTGGTTGGCTAGCAAGGATGCTCGCTGCTTCGCGGGAAATCGTGCGGTATCCCCGCACCATCCGGATGGCCATGACCCTCTGGCTTGCGTTCAGCTTGGCCAACGGTCGCTTTCGAAGCGACGGTGCCCATACCGGCGCCCCATAAAGGGCCATGGACCGAACGATTCCTGCATAGAGCCTCCGGCAGGAGGCGTCTGGACCCCCGAGGTTGGGCAGGAGCCGCTTGAGGGCCGCCCCTGTACGATCCAGTTTAGGAGCCAGACGTCGGAAATGCTCCTCGAAATTCCATCGGCTGTCGAGGACAAGTCCAAGGTACTTCATCGTCGACTCGACGCCGATGTGAATTCCTCCTACCGTTAGTTGGGAACTCGATGGTGGCGCGTTCCGAGGGCCGTGGAAGCACATGGCCTCAGACTTGTGCAATGCCACCTCGAGTTCCAACTCTTGGATCCTCTCCACGACTGTCGCAACCCCGCGTGTCACTAGTTCGACCGCCGCCTGGTACGACTCTCCCCGCGCCAGGACCAGCGTATCATCTGCGTAGCAGACCACGCTGACCCCGTCAGGGAGATCGCCGCGCAGCACGTAGTCGTAACCGATGTTCCACAAGGGTGGTCCTAGTACCGATCCCTGCGGAACACCGCACGACATCTCTCGCCGTTTCCATTCTCCCAGGTGACCAGGGTAGATAATGTACCTGTCCGACAGGTAGGCCTCGATAACATGACAGAGGTAGTCAGGCACCCGGTGATACCGGAGTGCCCTCCTAATGCTACTCCAGGGCAGGGAATTGAAGGCGTTGGCGATGTCCAAAGACACCACCAAGACACACCTGCCCTGGGATACCGCATCCCCCGTCGTGAGGGCTCGCACGCGCATGATGGCGTCCACCGTAGATCGCGCCGTGAAGAACACTCTCACTATACTCCAATTCTGACAGATGACTTAAGTGCAGGACCTTCAAGCAGTAATGTAATTGTAACAGAACTGGATCGACGCTCAAGGCCAAGCAGAACCATCAATACAGTAAGACAACCAAGGGAGTGGAAAATTGAGACAGAGATACACAATGTTCCAGAATTTACCAATTCAATTCAACCACAATCAACATATAATCATAAAACTCGGCCTATCGATGTTTTTGAAAAGTTTTTTCCAGAATATTTAGTACAAGTTCTAGTGGAACAAACAAATAGATATGCGATTCAGCAAAACAGCAGTAATTTTACACCAGTATCATCAGAGGAAATGAAAGCTTACCTTGGAATATTAATTATGATGGGGTTAAACCCATTGCCTGATATGGAGCTATATTGGTCTAATGATACTTTTTACAATAATGCAGAAATTTCAAAAATTATGCCTATCAAAAGATTTTAAAAACACAACTAAACAATGAAAAAGAACCAAATAGGAACTGACCGGAATATGATAAAATGTACAAGTTGAGACCAATGATACAAGAGCTTAATAAAGTGTTCCAGCAGGAAACAGCTAATTCAAGTAAACAATCAATAGACGAATGCATGGTGAAATTTAAAGGAAGATCATCTTTAAAGCAGTATATGCCGAAGAAACCAATCAAACGTGGCTTCAAAATCTGGGCACGTTGTGATTCTGTAACCGGCTACCTGTATCAGTTCGAAATTTACACAGGAAAAGGGGACAGTATGGAAGATGAGGGACTGGGGTACAATGTGGTTATAAAGCTGTCAGCCGGCCTTCCTGAGAACACTCTGCTAGCGTTTGATATTTTTTTCACTAGCTGTAACCTAATGGAAGATGTGTACAGAAAAAAAATTTTTGCCGTTGGCACGGTTAGAGTAAATAGAAAAGATCTCCCGGATATTGTAAAAAAGTCTCAACCAAAACATCTAAGACTTGAAAAGAACCAATTTGCAGCTGTACTTGCTAAAGCAATTACAGCAATCAAGTGGCTTGATACAAGGGATGTCAATATTCTTACAACAGCCTACCATCCAACTGACACAGTATTTGTAAAGAGAACTCAGAAAGATGGTACTAAAAAAGAAGTTCTCATCCCCACAGCTATCGCTCAGTATACGCTCACCATGAGAGGCGTCGATCATTTTGATCATTTCAGATCGTCATATCCGATTAATAGAAAATGCAGGAAATTCTGGATAAGACTGTTTTTCTTTATGTTTGATGCATCAATCATAAACAGCTACATAACCTACAATACTTGTGCATGTAGTAAGTACGCATTCTCATAGAGATTTCAGATTGCGATTGGCTCGTGAGCTGATTTCAAATTACTCAAACAAGAGAACTCGCCAAGTTGTTTTCAAAAATAAAAAGGGAACTTCGGCCAGTGCTGCCATTTTAGCGCTTTCGGCGCTAGATCTAGCACTTTTTTGCAATGTTCAGCGGGCACTTGATAATTTTAGCGCCTAGCGGATAATTTAGCGCTTTCTTAATTTTTTATATGGCAGCACTATTTGTTCCGTGGAGAATAAAATTATTGTCTATGTTCAATTTTGTGCTCTATATGCCAGCTGGGTATGGCAATAGAGCACGGGGAATCCCATGAACATTAAGTACGGTTTGTTTCATGTTTGGTTGATTGACTTTGCTTCTTTCATTTTCATTCTGTCTATGTGACCGCACTGAAGTTCAAGTTAAGAAATAACGTTTTAAGCACTGATTTTATTAAGTAGTTACTTTTGCGAGTGTTCCATAGTGTTGTGTTGGTTAACTCTTTTGAAATGGATGTACCATTATCAAAAAAAACTGTGTACAAACAAAGATACAAAGTCGAATGGGAGAAATCGCCCAACTTTAAACAATGGTTGAAACCTGTGCCTGGAGATGATACAAGGGCGATGTGTTTGTATTGTAGGAAGGATTTTCTTGCCAAATTAAGCGATATCCAGAGACATTGTGATTCAATTCATCACAAGAAGCAGGCGAAACCTTTCTTGGACAAAAAACAAACACAAATCTCTTCAATGCTGCAAAAACCCGTCGATAAGCTCTGTGTTGAGGCTGAAGGTGCTCTCTCAATGTATGTTGCAGAACACACAGCTATACAAGCAATTGATCACCTCACCGAATTGTGTAAAAATAAATTTTCGGATTCTAAGGCTACTACAGAAATGAAATTGCACCGAACGAAATGTACAGCAATAATTCAGGAAGTATTAGCACCTCATTTTAAAGATTCTTTGATAAATGATATTGGTGATAATTCGTATAGCTTGATTATAGATGAATCTACTGATGTTTCTGTTCGAAAATATCTCGGTATTGTTGTTAAATATTTTAGCAGCAGTCGCAACGAAATAGTTTCCACATTCTTAGGGCTGATTGAATTGGAATCTGCAGATGCCGAAGGAATAGTTTCGGCGTTAATAGCACAACTTGAAGCTTTTAAACTTGATAAAAGCAAGTTAATTGGAATCGGAACGGATAATGCTTCGGTTATGACTGGGGTAAACGCAGGTGTCCATAAAATATTGCAGGAAAGGTATGCTTTACCCAATCTAGTGTTGATAAGATGTGTCTGCCATTCGATACAATTGGCGGTATCACATGCGTCATGTGAGACTATACCAAAAAATATAGAATTTATGATAAGAGAAACTCACAATTGGTTCAAGATTTCACCGAAACGAAAAAACGAATATAAAAAATTATATGAAGCGATAAACTGTGGAGAGGAGCCACTTAAGATCTTAAAAGCTTGTGATACACGATGGCTGTCAATTGAACCCGCGGTAACTAGAATCTTAAGTCAATGGATAGAACTAAAATTACACTTTCAATTAATGAGAACTCGTGAAAATTGCTACCAAGCCGAATTATTATATAACATGTACAACGATGAAAGAAACAAAATTTATTTGCAGTTTTTGTGTGGAATACTTAATAATTTACAAGGGGCAATAAAAACTTTTGAAAACAAAACTTCTGACCCATGTCTGCTCTACAATACGCTACATGATTTGATACGAAACATGTGCACGAAAATAATAATAGTGCAACCGAGAATGCAATTCGAAAGCATTAACCCTACATTGGTGACGTATATGTCTGTGAGACCGGGTAGTTTAAAAACAAAGAATATTTTTTACACCGTTTATCGAATTGCGTTGCGATTTCGAGTAGCTGCCTTAATGCACGCCCCCTACCATTAGTCCACCCCGCGACAGCGACGCGGGCGCACGTTCCTGAGTTTTGGCGCCAACCTGGTCCGTGAGACCGGTGTCACCAACGAAGTAAGTCAAATGTTTGTTGTGTATTTTTTTATTTCACTTATTTTGATAGGAATGTTGCTGTTATTTATAGTGTGATTGTAAGATTTTATGTTTAGTAAGGGTTTTACCCGTTTTTATTGATATTTTACTCGATATTATTAGAAGTGTTTATGCATTTTTCAAATAAATAGTGTTTTTTTTTTGTTTTAGTATGTCTTACGAACAGCGACAGCGACGTCTGGAGGCTCTTCTGCAGGAAGCCATTTCTGATACAGAAGAATTACGAAGATCATCGGAAAGTGAGACTGGAAGTGACCTTGAACCGGAAAATTTTGAACCAGATCAGTTACAAAATTCGGAGAGCGAAGAGGATTTGAGTGACCGAGAATCTTCAGGTAATGAAAGTTTATCATTTTATTTGGGAAAGGACAAATCAACGAGATGGAGTAAAGAGCCTCATCGCCAATCTGTTCGTACTAGAAGGTTCAACATCATATCTCAGTTACCAGGACCCAAACGAGCTATTGCCGGTGAGAAAGATCATTTTCAAATATGGAAATACTTCTTCGACAACAATATAATAGACATTATTGTAAAATACACCAATCAATACATTGACTCAGTGAAACATAAATTTGTAAGAGAGACGTATGCGAGGCCGACTAATTTCAACGAGATACAATGCTTTATGGGTTTGATTCTATTAGCCGGAGTGAAAAAATCGAATCATCTCAATGTTGATGAGTTGTTTCGGACGGATGGCGGTGCTGTAGAAATATTTCGACTTTCTATGTCTGCTCAAAGGTTTAAATTTCTTCTGCGAGTTTTGAGATTTGATGATTGTAACACGAGGCAGCAAAGAAAAGCACAAGACAAAATTTGTCATATCAGAGAAATCTTTGAGATGTTCGTCCAAAACTGCAAGGATAATTACACTTTGTCTGCTTTTGTAACTGTCGATGAAAAACTGGAAGCTTTTCGTGGCAGATGCTCCTTCCGTCAGTATATTCCAAATAAACCAAACCCCTATGGTATCAAGATTCAGGCTCTCTGTGACGCTAAAATGTTTTACACATTTAGTATGGAAATTTATCCCGGTAAACAGCCAGTGGAAGGTCCCTTCAATCTTGATAATTCTGGTCTAGCTGTTGTCCAAAGATTATGCGAACCGATATTCAATACTGGTCGAAACGTCTTAACTGATAATTGGTACACTAGTTTACCCTTGGCCGATGCGTTACTTGAGAAGGGACTAACAACGGTTGGGACAATCAGGAAGAACAAAAAAGAAATTCCTCCGGACTTCAATGTACTACGTGGTCGGAGAGTGAAGTCTAGTATGTTTGGTTTTCGTGACAACATGGTTTTAGTTTCACATGTACCAAAAGCAGGAAAAAACGTCCTTCTGATTAGTACCATGCATAATGATGATAAAGTTGACTCTGCAACTCAAAAACCCGATATAATTTTGAGCTACAATGATACAAAGGGTGGCGTCGATGTCGTAGATCGTCTGTGTGCAAATTACAACTGTGCCCGAGCAACAAGACGTTGGCCTATGGTGGTATTTTACGCTATGTTAAACGTCAGTACTATAAACAGCCAGGTGATACATACAGCTAATAATCAAGACTCGAAACTTCTTCGTCGTCACTTCATTGAGAATTTGGCTATGAACCTGATTGAACCACATATAAGAGAACGACAAACACAGTTGAACTTGCCGCGATCATTGAGACAAAGACTTTCTGAAATTTTGAAGATCGATGATGCGCCTGACGTAGCTGGTCCTTCAAGAAATGGTCGTTGTTTTGAATGTGGATGGCAAAAAAACCGAAAAACAAGGTTCACTTGCCATAAATGTAAAAAATATTTGTGCCTTGAGCACGTAGTACCTACTTGCTCAAGTTGTTTGGCTGTTGACTATGAGTGATTTTAATATTTTATTTTGTTATTATTTTGTAGAAGTATTACCATTTATGTTTCTTTATTTTATGTTTCCAATGTCATAAGACAGACTAAGGCTGATTTCATAGTATTTATCCCAAATTTGTTTCTAGGTTTGTTAGTTTAAAATAATGTTGTCGTAATATCTTATAGTTATAATGCATCCAAAGATATTGTGCTAATGCTAATAAAAGAGATTTGATTTATATTTTTGCCTATATTTTATTGATAATGAATGTCCTATTTTATATCCTTTTCAATTTAAAATTGCATAAACAATATTAAAAAAGAAATACAAGGAGCCCAAAACCCCGGTGCAGGAGACCGGGGTCACCGACGATGTAAGCTAAATACACGTCACCAGTGGCGGGTTAATGTGAAAGAACATCTATCTATGTCACCATACCTTGGTTATTTATTTGAGAAAGAGATGAACGAGTCTTCATTAAATGAGGATGAAAAAAATGCAATGAAGAAGAGGTGCGTTGATTTTATTATTAAACTAATAAATCAGCTGCAACAAAGATTGCCTGAAAATTTAAAACTACTTAAAAACTCTATGGCATTATCTGTTACCGTCATTTTAAAACCAAACAGAAATATTGATAACTTTATACAAGTTTTGGAAAGTCTGGGTTACACAGAAAATATGGATATTGTTATTCAGCAGTGGCAAACTGTTATCCTACAGAACTGGGAAAATACCAAAGATACGGTGAAGTTCTGGACAGAAGTTCAACAGTCGAGGGACGCAGCTGGCTGTTGTCCATATAAAGACTTATTCGATGTCGCGACAAAAATAATGAGTTTGCCACATTCAAATGCTGATATTGAGCGAGTGTTCAGCTTAATGAATGTGGTTAAAAGCAAGTTGCGAAATGCATTGCATTTAAAAACTATTAACGCCATCCTATTAATAAGAACAGGATTAACCGCGATTAACAGCAACTGTTACAATTATCAACTACCAGCTGATATTTTAAGTAAGATAGGATCATCCGAAAAATATAAAGTAAATACTACTGAACCTAACCAGCCTGGACCCTCGAGTTCAGCTATGATGGAAGAAGAATTTTAATTTTTTGTTTTGTTTTTTACTTTAAGTTGATTTTATTATACCCAAACTGTAGGTATAGAATAATATTATTATGTTTTCTATCCTAAATTTTATTATTGTAATAAAAAGTTGTTTTTCACTACAATCACTTCATATTTTATTTTATTTTTGTCGTGCGTATGACGCTTTTTCCACGATCAATGTCACAGATGATATGTCCAAGGAGATTACACAATCTACCATACTAAACACATAGAGCAAAACAACGGAGGCGTAAACGAGATGCGTTTATACAAGTCGCAATCTGCGTTTCGCTTCCAAAACTTTATCAGAATTGTTTTAAGAGCTCATGGTTACAGCCCATGTTTAGTATGGGAGATTATTTAATCACACTGATCGTCTAAAAAGCGCCTCAGTTAAAAGTTCGAATTTAGCGCTTTATTGACTCGTTTGAGCCGATTTAGCGCTTTAATGGCTCGTGAATATATTCGAATCTAGCGCTTAGCGCACCGCTGTCAGCGCTGATTAGATTTTTTCATCTGGCAGCACTGACTTCGGCGTACCAGATGAGATCCGCTTGCTCAATGTCGGCATCCATCTTCCAGAGGAAGGAAATACTTACAAAAGAAAGAAGAGAAAAGGACAAAGATATTATGTTCACACCCACTCCTATCAAGGTCGGGGACTCTACACTCGAAGTTGTAGACGACTACGTTTACCTGGGACAGACGGTCCAGTTGGGAAGGTCTAACTTCGAGAAAGAGATCAATCGTCGAATCCGACTCGGCTGGGCAGCGTTCGGGAAGCTGCGCGGTGTCTTCTCGTCCAATATACCACAGTGTCTCAAGACGAAAGTCTATGACCAGTGCGTGTTGCCAGTGATGACATATGGCTCCGAAACGTGGTCGCTTACAATGGGCCTCATTAGAAGGCTTAAAGTCACCCAAAGGGCAATGGAGAGGGCTATGCTCGGAGTTTCCTTGCGTGATCGAATCAGGAATGAGGATATCCGCAGGAGAACCAAGGTGGAGAACTAAAGTGGCAATGGGCAGGGCACATTGCTCGCAGAACAGATGGCCGTTGGGGCCGAAAGGTTCTGGAATGGCGACCACGTACCGGAAGACGTAGCGTTGGAAGGCCTCCTACAAGGTGGACCGATGACTTGGTAACGGTTGCGGGGGTCCGATGGATGCGAGACGCATAGGACCGTTCGCTGTGGCGACGCTTGGGGGAGGCCTATGTCCAGCAGTGGACGTCTTTCGGCTGAAATGATGATGATGATGATGATTATGTTCACATGCCAAGTTGCACTATGAGCAAAGAAATGTTTTAAATTATATCATGAGGCTTCTCCTCAAGAATAGTTGTATTCTTGTAATAAAAATGTGATTGCCATACCGCTTTTTATTTAGCATGGATGACAATATTTATGTAAATAAAATAAAAGTTCATAACCAACTTCATTAGAAAAAAAAATTCTTTATAAAAGTAACAATTGAAACCAGGGAAAATACTAGTATCTGGATAACAACAAAACTAGGGCAAAAGTTCGTATCCTAAACAGGCAAAGGAATTTTCCCACTTCGAGACATAATGCACATACATAATCGGGCAAGGGGACATTATTTCCCACCCAAAAAAGGGGGGAAAAACAACACTCCCCCTTTTTAATTACTTTTTTAAATTATGCAGTATCAATTTACCCTATTTCCACTCTAACTTACTTTCTAGCTTTAAAACAGGCTCGCGCCTTATTAAGGGATAACGATAAGAAAAAACACGAACAAAATCTCATTCCTAAATAATAATTCCGGATGTTCGACATTCGATCGATCGTAATATAGGTATGAATTATTGAACTTAACCTAAGCTCGCTCATTTCTAACTAAATTGGTCGCCACCAGCTCGCTAGATCCTGAGCACGGCGCAGAGTTTCAGAGTGGACACGAGGCAAAAAAGTGGGGTCCTGGACACATTCCTCACGCAGCATTGTAAACACGTTTACAATACCATTTTTCATTTCAATTCAGAACAAAAAATACACACACACAGACAAGACACTCAGAGAAAAGATTGTTATTCTGATAACTTATCAATTCGAATTTACGACTAACAGACACAGTCCACATCATAGAAATATGTGGTCCACATCGTTTTGCGATAAACATAAAAACCGAACTGACAAAAATCTTTTAAAATCAGCCTAAGGCACTGCGAGCGGTTTCGATTTTGTCGAGCGCTCACGTAGGTATAAAGCTCGTTGACCTCAAACGTGAACTTTTGCGAATCAGCTGTTTGAAGTTTTATTTACACTGTTTTTTTTTTTTTGTTAAATAAGTGAACTTATTGTTTTTTAATTAAAAATCTCATTGGGTTAGGTACCTTCCACCAGATATAGGTATGGCCTGTACCGCTTGTTCACAGCAATACAATCCTTAGCGTGCACTTCCGCTTACTGTACCCTTCTATTAAAAATAATAATTTTACTTCGCGCCGAAACTGAAATGCAATTCTATTATTTTATGACATATGTAGTAATATTTTCTTTACGGGTTAAAGGATCGCAAGTTTAGATATTTAGAAAAATATAATCAATGTATCCTGGTAACACCATCGCGTCTAGATGTCACTTATTTTTTTTGCGGTAAAAGTTTCGCATGTAAAAAACTTTATCCTATCTAATTATTCATTTAAAATACATGGAATAGTATTTTTTTTTAGCAATTTAACAAAATCCCCAGTGATACATCTTATTATTCATTTATAATACATGAAATAGTTCCTTCTTTAGCAAAATTAACAAAATTCCAAGTTCGATAACCTACAAAGTGTATTGTGCAATAACGAATTTCAGTGTCGAAGTCAAGCCTTGAATCTACAATCACACAGGATGAAGAACCTTTTCCGATATCCAGCAAAAGCCAAAGCACTAAGTGATCATAGCGAGTACTGCATCTCAGACTTTCGAGTCGAAACCTTGCTCAATCTTCAATCAGGGTACGAGATACCATTAGCGACGTTATTTTCACGCGCTAACTGATTGGAAGCTACCAGACTAGTATGCGATACTCTTAGCGGCGTTATTCTACGTTGCTAATCTGGAAAAGCCCCTGAAACCTGTCACCGAGGACGCGATCCTCATCGGGCAATAGCAGAAGCACTAAGTGATCATAGCGAGTACTGTAATTCAGACTTGCGAGTCGAAACCTTGTTCAATCTTCAATCAAGGTACGAGATACCATTAGCGACGTTATTTTCACGCGCTAACTGATTGTAAGTTACCAGACTAGTACGCGATACTCTTAGCGGCGTTATACTACGTTGCTAATCTGGTATGCATTTCTTATAGCAGGTGAGTCCCATTCATTTATAATCCAAAGAACAAAAATTGGCAAAAAGACTAAGTTCGACGTGCCCCATTTTATCAGTGCCTATAAAGGTCACGAGAAGGCCAAGTTTATACTACCCATCTGTGTATTATTAATTCGTGTAAAAACAGTACACCACCTATGTGTAGATCGCTACAAAACATGCAAACTATCAACCAAACAAAAGACTAGTTTTACTGTAGGTCATGTGTGGACCGGGTATTAGCTGCACCGTAGACAAAGTTGTCTAAGTTGTCTATTGCATTTCTGACAACGTTTGACAGTGACAACCTAATAAAGTAAACAATAGTAAGAGAGAAGCCACAATTTCACCATATGACTTATAGGATACATATAGGCTTTTAAGCATGATATTACACTGTGTTCAGTAAAACATTTTACGGTAAGTTCGAGCTTGCGGACGACGCACAATATCTGCGCGCTCGCCGTCCTGCAGTCCGGTAACCGTCTGGGCCGAGAGTAACCGATAACACGTCGCCAGAATAACATCGCCTCCGCGTTAAAAATTCATTAAAATTCAACGCGTTGAGTTAAGTGCACAAAAAGGTTAACAGTGGAATTGTGGAGTGTTAATTTACCAGGATACGTGTGGGCAAGTGTCTGGCTCTTCTGGTTGCGGAGCAGTAAGCCTGGAAATTTTGTGGGGAATATCTCAGCCAAAGTCTGTGCTATTGTGGTGCAAATATTACATCTAAAATACGCTGCAGAGACCTATCCAGAGACACCAAGAACACCAAAATCGGAGCATGGGATTGGGAGCTGTTAGTACGTAAAAAACGTCAAACACGTGGTTTTTTGCCAAGTTAAGCTCACTTCGGCCCCACGTGTTTTTTGCGACACGAGGCGTGACGTCGAAACAGCCAATCAAGCCCTTACTGAAGACTCCGTTGCCGGACGAGGAATCTGCCTGTAGACCAGCCATCAGCGTGACGATTCCGCGGCTCATCATCAGATTAGCCCGAGGGAACTCCTTAACGACTGGTCCTATTCTCTCCGAGTTTGGACTCATCTGACTTGGAACTCCAGGACCTTTCCACAGGGATCTCTTTCCATCCCCCATCCCCATCAGCATCCCCCCTAACTTCACCCCCCTCGGCAACTTAACCCCATTAAGTGTCACCACGAGACCCCCCCCAACCCCCCTCAGGGCGACCTCACCCCCCGCGGCCTAACTTCGTTCCCGTTGGAGCTAGGATAGCCGAGTTTGGGTTCATTTGAAAGAGCTCAGAAAGTTCTTCAATTTGGCCCCAACGGAATCCCAAAACTCGTGACCTATACACGCAGCGATCCAGCAGCAGCACTTCAGAATTTCGTTGGAGACTACCACTAGTGCGCACCTAGGGCTCAGAACATCGAGCTCTAGCAGTTTTCGGGCTCCTCATCGGACAGCAGTCACCGACTACCAGCGACGGAAGATTCCGTGAGTCCACCTCAGTAAAAAGAAAAAAAATAATTATATATCTAATTGTTTTCTAATAAGTAACCATTATACTCGTAACTAGATATAGAAGTAGAAATAAGGTGTAAATTAGTAATAATAGTTCTGTGCCTTGTCTCTATCCATTTTCTTCCCCTTATTAATATACATACAAAATATTATTCTTTCGTTACCTCTGTATCCAATAATTATACTTAGCTACATTGTCCGTGGATAAGCATAATTATTGGCACTACAACAACAATAAAATAAAACAAAATGTCGTCACAGCAGTCCACCATATCTGCTTCCCGTAAAACAACCGCGGGAGTCTCCACTAACCTCCGGAAAAAGCTATTGAGGAACACTGCCAAATCTGCGGTGTCCGAAAAGGCGGCGCAACCATCGGAGCCGCCCCGGTATTCTGCCCCGATTCCCAATGCATCGTCGGAGCCACAGGCAGCAGGCTCAGATGTGTCGGCATGTACGACACACATCTCGGACACGACACCATCGGGACCCGAGATGCGAGAGGGAATCCCCTGCAGAGTTTCGGAGACGGTAATCAACTGGGAGCAGTGTGGAATTCCCCCCCCCCCCCCGCCAAATCATCTCAGACGATGAGAGCTCGGTGGCCTCTTCGGCAGGTCACTTAAACAGACTTGAGCGTCAGAGTCTTCTGTACCGAACTCCAAGAAGGGGTACAGGTGTACAGATGGATTTGGCCACGAGAGAAGCAAACGACCTGCTTCAGAGGGTGAAAGACGCCTTAGAGTCGGCAGGGAACATGAAGCGAGAATGTAAGGTCACCGCCCATGAGTGCCTCCAGGGTCTCTACGAAACAGTTCTGTCTTTGGCGGCTAGGCCACGACACTCTTGAAGCTTTCAAGAGTCTAAAGGAGGTAAGGGAGGAAGTCAAGCCGGCGAGCTTGAAGAACTCCAAGGAGCACGAACAGACCAGGCTGGACATAGTAAAGACACCTGGGGATCCTAAAGGGGAACTCCTGAGTGGGGGATTGTCCCGCCTGGAGTCACACATTACCAGCATCTCAAACCAGCTGGACGTGCTCCGTCAAGAAATGGAGAAACTGAAGCCTGACCCTACCCAGTCAGGACCGGACCTAAGCCAGGCGTCTGAGGCGGGAAAAGACATCTTGACAAATACCCGGTTTGACGAAGAGATGGGAAGAGTGCGGGTGCAGATCCAAGAGATGCTGAGTAAACTCGCTCTCCCCCCACCACCAACACAGTCACGAGAAGATTTTCACAAACACCTCAAACCCATTGTGGAAAGGCTGGACTTGGTCTCGGCGGATATCCGAGTCCTGCGGGATAAAGAACCCCCCGTTCAGTTCATGGCAGCTCAAAACCTGGATGCAGAATTGGCGGTCGTGGAGGTCAAAAAGCACCTCCAAAACATTGAGAAATGGGTAGCAGACTTGGCCAAAGTAGATAGACCGCCACAACAACTACAAGGCCCAAAAACCTTTGCTCAGGTTGCAAGTACACCAAAACCCCCTCTAAGCCAAACCAATTACAGCCGAATCACACCCTGATCGTCTCGTCGACGGATCCCAAACACACTGGGGACAACGTTATCGAGAGGATCAGGACCGCCCTGGATTTCAAGACGACCGGAGCCAAGGTGGACGCCGTCAGGAAGGCCCGAAATCAGGAGGTAGTCCTGAGGTGCGCCAGCAAAACCGACTTGAATCTGATCAGGGACCAGTTCAAGAAAAACGGAGAGCTCAAGGTCCAGGAGTCAAAGCCCCAAAACCCCTTAATCTGTGTAAAGGGAGTTCTGTCCAGCTACAGTGATGGGGAGATCGTCGATCTCCTATTAGCGCAGAACAAGCATCTTCTGAAAGACGTCACTGTGGGTGAACAGACGGCCGGGGTGCGATACAGGAAGCGCGCGAGAAATCCCCACGAGTGCGACCCGGTGTTGGAACTCTCACCAAAAATGTGGCTTATCTTCACCCAAGCCCAGAGAGTTCACGTGGGCATCAAGCGGTGCTCTGTTGTTGATCAGTCCCCACTTGTTCAGTGCACAAAGTGCCTCGGATACGGACACAACAGGTCCATATGCGGGGCGGCAAAGGAGTCATGCTTCTTTTGCAGCGGTGCGCATGATGGCAGGGACTGTCAGAACAGAGCCGAAGGTAAGGCGCCCACGTGTATAAACTGCAAGGGGGCACAGAAAAAAGGAAGCGACCTGGCACACACCGCGTTCAGCGAAGTCTGCCAGGAACGCCAAAAGTGGTACGGGATAATACGGTCGCGCGTTTCCTATTGCTAAGGGCGACCCGCAGGAAAACCACCAACAAAGTCCCCCTCAACATTCACAAAGATCGACAGCAAGATTGAAATTCATCCAAGTCAATCTCCAGCGCTCCAAGCTGGCCACGGATGAACTCCATCTGACGGCTCAGGCAAAGGGAATCTAATAATAATAATAAGTAGATAATGTCCTCCCCATCGCCGTATCTCTACGTTGACGTCGTGGTGGGGCTTGCGTGCTCCAATATACCCTAGGTCTGTATCGGTAGTTTGCTTTGCTGTAATATGCCTAGGGTGAGGGGCCAGACTAAGAGAGATACAATCCGCAGTGCAGTTTTGTGGCGAACTGTTGGGCATTAGCGACCCCACGGACCCGATCTCCCGGGAGAATTCTTGTTCTTCATCTCCGGCTTGCCTTTATTGGCCGGCCGTAGTGAACACTGACGAGGAACTGAGCTCCCACCTCTCTCTTGCCTTTATTGGCTGGCTTGAGTGGAGATTCGCAAGAGCAAACGTGCTCGGGAGAAGGATGTATAATCCAGTAAGGTGCTGGTAGGGATCTTGAACGTACTTCCGGGATTGTCCTGATAGCCGTGGTATACCTCTCCACTCCTTAAGCACCTCAGGATATGTTGCCCTCTTGTTGCTACGTCACTTCGTGCTAGCGGCCGTTTTTGGGGGCCCATTTATTGAGTGTGCAAGTCACCCCCTGCCTTTTTTCGATGCATATTAATAACGTTGTTCAGGCAGGGGCCATAGTCTTGACATAGTTCCATGTTACCAGTCCACTTAAGACTCCAAAAACCATAGCCCTATTATCTTTGTTCTCCATATGTCGTAACAGTTTTTCAATAACCGGGGGTTGTCCTTGGGTGCACTAGCATAGCGCGTACAGGGATAATCGTCGGTTGGTATCATGTTCCATTATAATTGTCTAAAGGGCCTCTGCGAGTTGGCTTTGGCTCCTCGTACGCCTCCCAAAGGTCCAGGACCTCAGGGTCCTGAGATAAATAAAATATATAAAAATAATAATAATAAATCGTTTATTTGGACCAACAAAGTTTTTCATATTATAAACCCACCAAACTGCGTAACAGTTTGTCGGCGGGATTAGCGCTTGTTTGTAACAATTGGTTCAAATGCAATGCAATTAAATTATATCTACGAGTACATTTTAAGAATACATTAACAAGTTAGTGGGTATTTTCACATCTTTCGGCCACTGTCTTAAGGAGAACCGTCTTTAATTTATTTTTCAATGTTTGTTTACACATTCTGTTATTGTTTCTTAACCAGTCATAAACATTGAAAATTGTAGGCATCAAATACTTGTTGGTTCTTTTACCATAGTAATTTTTTACTGGTGGCACTTGTTCAAGAACCTTACGTGAGAAGAACAGGTGTAATGAAAAAAAGTTATCCAGTGCAGCCTTAACCGCCAAAAACCAGTGAAAGCAATAGTGATCTTCGGGAACAGTTTGGAAGTCATTCATGACCCCCAACTTGTAACTGAGAACATTGCGGCTGTTCTGTTGAAGGTGGGCCAGCTTAGCCTTGGAGTGCTGTCGGTCTACTTTGAGGGAGACCAAGAATTAAACCTATACCTTTCCGCATTACAACACACAACAAACAAACTACACACAAACCTGGAAAACCAAATACAAATCGGCCAATAATCACTGAGTTTTCATCAGTTACTACAAAAATGAACTTTATTTCATCAGTACGATCCTATAATAAAAACCGTGCAAAAGAAGAAAAACTGAACTCTTTCCAACTTGGCATGAGTTGCGAAAGTCGTCCTATATATGTAAGCGAGCGTTTATCTTCTACAGTGAAGAAATTATACTTCCTTGCACGGGAATTTGCAAATCAACAGAAATATAAATTCTGCTGGTGTGTGAACGGGAAGGTTTTTCTACGAAAGGCTGAAGGTGAGAAACGGATTGATGTAAACTCAGAAACATCTTTTGAAAGAATCAAGCAACTTCAATGACTATCTTTGCTACTGTGTAACTTTTCTTTTTACCAATTAACGATTTCAAACATTTATTTTTCAATGCTCACGTACTATGTTTTTATTTATTGTATTACTTACTCCTGTGGTTACAATCATAAACTAAAAAGATGCACACACGCTTATATTTTACTACGCACACTGTCATATTATCTTTCACGATCAAATCTTTTTAATATGCGTTACATAAATATCCTACTATACACAAAAATAACACACACAAAAACAATGACACACATAAGATCTACAAACTTTCCCATTACATGCACACCTCGGACTTCAGCGCTGAGAGGAATTTGCAAACCACTGCTACTACTACTGCCATATCCTAGACATAACCAAATATGCACACCTAATTTTAGTATAATTCCTATAATAAAAAATGGCTAATGAAAATCACATAGAAAATATAGTACAAGAACTGGATGCATTCGAAGTATCAAAATCATATAAAGTTCCGGTAGGTGAGTGCTCTAAATTAATAAATAATACTCAGAGAACAATATCCGTTTTGCACCTCAATATCCGCAGTGTAACTAAAAACTTCGACAATTTAGTAACTTTTCTACATATTTTAAAAATAGACTGCGACATCATAATATTAACGGAAAGTTGGTTAAAGAAAACCACTGTTATCCCCATTTTGGAAGGCTACAATTCTCACTTCACAAGGAACACATACAATCAGAATGACGGAGTTATTATGTATACAAAATGTTCGTTACTGTGCTCAGTTTCGGAACCTAAAGTTAATGATGCAAACTGTCTTCTTTGTGAAGTTGAGGATAATGCTGCAGTCTTGGCCCTTTATAGACCCCCCTCTTTTCGTTACATCGACAACTTTTTAGATAGTCTTGAAACTACATTATTATCTCTTTCTAAAATTAAACACATTGCTTTGATAGGAGACATAAATATTGATATCAAAAATGATAATAACGATAAACATTCTAACGAATATCTCACTTTCACTGCCTCACACGGATTATTACCCGCTCACTTATATCCCACCAGGTTAAACAACTGCCTAGACCATGTCCTTCTAAAAACGAAGCAGACAGGGATCACAATAGTCATTGAAACACCGATAACTGACCACTTACCAGTTTTATTAAGTATTAATTTGGATGAACCCAAACCAAGAATCTCTCACAACACCAAAATTACTGACATAACCAGCATTCAAAATGACATAGAAAAAGCGGATTTCTCCGCCGTAATTTGTGCCGAAGACCCAGATGTAGCAGCTAATATTTTGATATCCTCTCTTAACCAAATAATTAACCAGCACACTCGCTACTCTAAAGTACCCAGGAAAAACAGGATTATTAAACCGTGGATTACGTCCGGTTTATTACGCTGTATACGTAATAGAGATACAATGCACCAAACCTTAAGATCACAACCTGAAAACCCTATTTTGAAAGCCACGTACTCTCGTTACCGTAATTTCTGTAACTCATTGCTACGGAAACTAAAAAATAATTACGAAAGGGCTGAATTCGCAAAAAGGAAAAACAATCCAAAGACTACTTGGGATCTCATAAAAACCTTAACACACACTAAAAACGTTCCATCACCACCTAGAGAACTTTTAAAAACTGATACAGACGACCGTAGAGCCACTAATTCAGTTAACAAATATTTTGCAAACGTTGGCACCTCCTTAGCAACAAATATACAACACCATAGCATAAACCGGTCAAAGTATACTAACCAAGCATCAACACTTAATTCTATATGTATTTTAGAAACAGACAATTCTGAGGTACAAATGATTTTAGCCAACCTAAAATCAGATTCAGCAATAGGTATCGACGGTATTTCGACCAAAATCTTGAAAGTAGCGCAAAAGACCCTAGTTCCTTACATCACGCATATTTGTAATCTTTCAATAACCACGGGTATTTTTCCTGACACTTTCAAGATAGCTCTAGTTCACCCAATCCATAAAGGCGGGGACAGAGACAGTGTTATTAATTATAGACCCATCTCAGTCTTACCAGCATTGTCTAAAATTCTAGAAAAGATTTTAAATAACCGTTTACTTATCTATCTACGAGCCAATAACCTCTTGTCGGAAAATCAATATGGCTTTAGAACAGGTATTTCGACAGAAGATGCGGTTATAGCTTTCTCTGAAAGGGTAGCTAAGCACATGGACAAAAAAGAAAAATGTCTTGGTATCTTTCTAGACATATCCAAAGCTTTTGACACTGTCTCTGTTCCAATACTCTTATCGAAACTCGAGCGCATCGGTATACGTGGTATTGCACTGGATATTTTCACGAGTTATCTTAAAAACAGATATCAGCACGTTAAAATCGGTGAGGTCGTGAGTGACAGGGCTAAAATTGAATACGGCGTTCCTCAAGGTAGCATTTTGGGCCCGACACTTTTCCTGGTCTATATTAATGACTTGTGTTCACTTCCTCTCACAAACTGCTCTTTGTTTACCTATGCTGATGATACAGCATTACTAGTATATGGCAAAGATTGGAAAGAAGCTGAACAAAATGCTCAAACAGCACTGGATGAGGTTGGGGATTGGCTTACAAGAAATTTATTAACACTCAATGCAAATAAAACAAAAATATTGTCCTTCTCGATTAGTAACCAGTCTCAACCAAAACAACGTCTTAGTGTCAAGGTCCATAACTGTCCACGACGCCTTAATAATAGCTCATGTACATGTCCGTCACTAACATTCACATCTGACATAAAGTACTTAGGCGTGTTGATCGACAAACACTTGAATTGGTACAACCATATAAATAACTTAGTGACCAGAACGCGGAAACTCATCTATATCTTTAAAAAGCTACGTCACTCGGCTGACTCAGATACCATTATGACAGTGTACTCTTCGCTTTGTCAATCATTGCTTACATACTGTCTGCCAGTGTGGGGCGGCACCTACAAGACATACATTCTTAAATTAGAAAGAGCTCAAAGAGCCGTTCTTAAAGTTATGTCTTGTAGGCCTTACAGATACCCCACAGCGGAGCTCTACAGGGATTGTAAAGTATTGTCAGTGAGAAGACTGTTTGTGCTTCAGTGTATTCTTAGGAAACATAGATTTCCAGTACAAAACGTGCATAAACGCCGTGCTGACATTGTTTTCCCACCAATTCAACACCATACAGCTTTTTTCAGACACCAGTTTGTGTACCTAAGTGAACATTTATATAATAGAGTAAATAGATTGCTCAAAATACACACACTTAACTTACATCAGTGCAGAAATAAAGTGAAAGCTTGGTTGATGGAACAAAGTTATGAGGAAACAGAAAAACTATTAACTCCCTCAACTTAGAAATGACAAGTACATACATCTAAACCTCTCTACATTCCCCTCACACCCATCATACACACACCTCCTCACACACATACACACACATCCTCACACACATACACACACATCCTCACACACATACACACACCGTCACACACAGATACGCATACGTAAACCCACACTGCTATGATTGCAACCAACCACGTAGTCATCTGTAATTCATAATTATGTAATTTTTCTAAGCATACCTATATGAATATGTATTTTTGGAGGAACTGACTCCCAAGTCACAGGCAATAAGCCTAGTTTGGGAGCCAGGGAACCTGTTATTGTGTACCTACAATGTATGTTATGAATAAAGTTATTATTATTATTATTACAAACAACATCCTGGTGGGAGGTGACGTAAATGCCTGGAGCCAATGGTGGGGCAGCGTTTCCGAAAACCATCGGGGGCCTGAGTACTGTTCCTTACTCCACGAGCGGGATTTCCAGATCCTAAATACGGGTCAAACACCGACTTTCGAGATTTACAGGGGCGACAGGTGGTGCACAAGCATAGTAGATGTAACCGCATGCAGTCTGTCGTTGCTGGGAAAAATGGAGGAGTGGCGAGTAGAAAGAGGTTTGACCTCATCCGACCACAATGCAATCATCTTCTCGATGCGCTTAGAGAAAGCTTTGGAACCCCTAAGGCCAGTCTCGACGCGCATCTATAATACCAAGAAGGCAAAGTGGTCGGAGTTCTGCACGCACTTTAAGACCAACCTGGCCGAAAAAGAAATAACAAAGGCCAGGATCTCGAACGCCCCGGGCCCAGAAGATCTGAAAAAAATTCTTACAGAATATATTTAAACGCAATTTACCGCTCGTGTGACGTGGCGATCCCAAAACTGGTATCTCCAAAACACAACACAAAACCCCCTTGGTGGAATTCTACTCTAGACCGTCTCAAGAAAGACACAATAACGAAAAAGAGACGGATTCGGAACGCAGCCGCTCACCGGCGGGAAGACACCATCAAAATTTACGTCACTGCAAAAAATAAGTACACCTCAGCAGCGACGGAAGCTGCCACTGCAAGCTGGAGGGAGTTCTGTACAAGGCAAGACCGAGAGAGCATGTGGGACGGCGTCTACAGGGTATTAAGGAAGACAACCAGAAGGCAGGACGACACCCTCCTGAGAAATACCGCAGGGGAAACTCTTAGCCCTCAGCAATCCGCGGACCTACTGGCAAAAACCTTTTACCTAGATGACTCGACAGATGGCGAAAGACCGTACCACAGTATACTGAGACAACTTGCGAGGGAGGAAAATCCACAGAAACTGTCCGCCGACGATCCACCCTTTACAACCACAGAGTTGGATATGGTCCTGCAAGACCAAAATCCGAAGAAGGCCCCCGGCCCCGATGAATTAACGGCGGACATCTGCACAGCGGCAATAAACTGTGATAGAGAAGTGTTCTTGGCGATAGCAAACAGATGTCTGTCGCTATCACACTTTCCGAGGCAGTGGAAGGTCGCCCACGTGTGCATCCTCCGCAAGCCAGGCAAGGACGACTACACAAGTTCAAAGTCGTACCGGCCAATAGGTCTCCTATCTGTCCTCGGAAAAATCGTGGAAAAACTCCTTGTAGGCAGATTGCAGTGGCACTTCTATCCAACACTCCATAAAAGCCAATACGAGTTCATGCCACAGCGTGGTACCGAGGACGCCCTCTATGACTTAATGGGGCACATACGTGCCGAAATCAAAGCAAAGAAGATAGTGCTTTTGGTATCATTGGACATAGAGGGGACCTTCGACAACGCATGGTGGCCTGCATTAAAAAAACAGATGGTGGCCAAACAATGTCCCAGAAATTTGTACACTCTCGTCGCCTCTTACTTAAAAGACCGCCACGTAAAGATCAACTACGACAGAGCGACTAGCGAGAAGGGAACCAACAAAGGATGCGTTCAGGGCTCAATTGCCGGTCCGACGTTCTGGAACCTGATCCTAGACTCGCTCCTTCACAAATTGGCTAGTATGGGGGTATATTGCCAAGCTTTTACAGACGACGTCGCCTTTTATTCTCGGACCACGAGACCGGTCCCCTGCAGCAGAAAGCCAATGAGACGCTGGACATAGTGTCGAAGTGGGGCGCCCGAAATAAGCTGCGTTTCGCCGCGCATAAGACCAATGCGATGGTGTTAACGAAAAAGCTGAAATACGACGTCCCGGTTCTGCACATGTCGGGCACAAGGCTGGGCCTAGTCCAAGAGATCAAGCTGCTAGGTCTCATTATTGACGCCAAACTCACTTTTAATGCACACGTATCCGCAACCTGTAAAAAGGCTGCGGACATCTATAAGCAACTCGCATGTGCAGCGAAGATGACGTGGGGTCTCAATAGGGAGATAATCAGTACCCCGAGTGTGAGTTTATTGTCGCTTTACGAAATACGTGACGAACACGTTAATCGAGCTAACTAACTTACGAGAGTATTTAAAAACAGTCTGCGTGTGAGTTGTAATAGAGTATACGAACGGTTTCGCGTATCGTCACTTGCCCGAAAGTATTTCGAACGTTTTGTTATTTTTTTAATGTTGCCCACATGGAACTTATGCGACTAAATTATAATCTTGCCGATGCCATAATTATCAAGCGTTACGCGTATCCTACATAATTTAGACGTATATATTTTTTTTATGAATGAAATATTCCCATTTCGTTTTAACGTGCAGTGAGTAAGGGAGATGTGAAATAAGTTATGAGTGGCGTCAAATATCAAATTCAAGTGACCAGCGTCTGGCTCGCACTACTTAAAATTCCATAGGCCGTCAAAAGTTCAAAGTTTCTCGCACTTTTGTTTTTCGTGTGTATTTTATTTCGATTATTTAATTTTTTTTTATAATGAAGACCAGTCCATCACAGTTTGATATGCTATTTAACTTCATGGAACAGTAAGTAGGTACAAACTTTGTAATTCTAAACACAGCTTTTATAATTGTGCTATGTAGTTTGAAAATAAAATACATTTTTTCTAAATTTTCAGACACGAATAAACAAATTAAATAAAAACGCAAGAGGTAGAATTCAGACGATCCAGGATTGGGTACGCCTAACTTTGTCAAATAGTGATTCCACTGGCGAAACCAAGAACACCGAGAAATGAAAGAAGGTATTACTTACCTAGCTCAGTATAAAATCCTGTTGTGTATATACAATTTTGGTTAATATCATATACGTAGGTATATCCAAATATAACTACTTACCTAGGATATTTTCATATTTGCCCGTACTTACCTTGACAATACTAAAATGGTAATGTTGTCTTTCAGAAGTTTGGAATGATTTAAAAAATAACACTAAGAAAAAGGTAGCCAGAATAAATAGGGCTGCTTGTGGTACTGGTGAAGAGGCTGCACTTTACAGCTGACTGATTTAGAACACCGGGTCCTTACCTCAGGCAGCCACAGGCTTACCAGGTGTAAGGAATGCAGACTTTTCTGAGGTTTGTGATGAATGAAATGAAAAAATATTTTTTCTGGTTTTTCACCAGACTTAAAACTTTTAAAACATTTCAGAACTTAACTGACGGTTCCAACCGAACTGTAACTCTGTCATCAACACCACCTGTGCCGGCTGCCAGTCATGAGGTTACTGAAGAAAGTGAAGTTGTTGAAGAAAGTACTGTTAGGGCTATTACGCACTGTCGACTAGTCGCCGGCGACTCAGTTGTCGACGACTGTAATATTGTATAGTTTAAATAGGTGTTTACGCACTAGTCACCGGTTGCCCGGGCGACTCGGCGACTCGCCGCGCAGTGGCGACGCACAGGCAACTGCCGGTCGCCGGCGACCAATAGGAGCACGGTTTCAAATGAAAGCATTCACACTGCGAGCAACTGTCGTAACGACCGGACGGCCGCGCACAATGAGTTTTGACACGGATTTATATCGGAAATACAATCCCGAAAAGCTATTTGGGATTTACAAAGTGAGGAATATGCTAATCGGGATTTGAAGAAAAAACAGTGGGAAGAAATAGTGGAGTTATTTGGAGGTGAAGAATTATCAGACGAAGAAAAAAAAACTCAGGTAATTTCTTACTTACCTGAGTTTTTTTGCCATTTTTTTCATTGCCATTTATTTTTTATTAATTAATACTGCTCATCTGCCAAGATAATTGACCCTCAGTTGTAAAGTAATCAGCAAATACATCTCTGTATGATGCACCACGTCGCGTAGTTTTTTGGAAACCGTTTGGGACTTCTTCAAAGCCAGGAATGCTCAGGGTATCTTCAAATTTATATCCGTCTCTTTCTCGGACATAGTTGTGAAGAGCGCAACATGTTTTGATGATGCATGATACTAGATCTAAATTCACGTTGATAGGTCTGTGAAAAATCTGCCACTTGTTTGCTAATATGCCGAATGAACATTCAATATGGCGTCGTGCACGAGAAAGCCTATAATTAAATATTTTTTTCTTTGTTGTTAAATTTGATCCACCGAACGGTCGCATAATTTTGTCAGTTTGTCCAAATGCTTCGTCACCCACAATAACAAACGGTACTGGTATAGGGTTTGTCGATGAAATGGGCTTAGGTTCGGGTATTTGCAAATCATTGTTCATTAGCTTTTGATAAAACGTTGAATTTGTAAATATAGTTGAATCGCAATCCTTTCCATAGGAACCAACGTCTATGTATATGAACTTATAGTCAGAGTCACAAATGGCAAGCAAAATTACAGAAAAGAAGTGTTTGTAATTATAACACAATGATCCACTGTTGTATGGTTTTATAATTCTTACATGCTTACCATCTACGGCACCTATGCAATTTGGAAAATTGGCCCGTAAATGAAAATCTTTTGCGATTTTTAACCAATTTTCTTTTGTCGGTTGCGGTAAACACATGTCTTTTAGTACAACCCATATAAAATGACAAACTTCTCTTATTATTTCAGCTATAGTTGAAATCCCAAGTCTGTATGAGTAATGTAAATCTACAAATTTACAACCGCTTCCAAGATATCTGGAATTAAAAAATAATTTAAATATATACATTATTTACAGGTCATTCACTTCAAAAAAAATGGAAAAATATAAGAAGCTGCTTTTCGCGAGAAGTACGAAGATTAAAAAATACTAAAAGCGGATCTGCTGCTTCCCATAAAACTCCCTATATTTATTATAATCAGCTGTTATTTTTGAAGAATAACGTTGGTAATTTGAACACAGAGAGTAACATTGCTGAACAAGAACATTTGACAAATGATCAAGAACCTTTAGGACCTTACTCGAGAGAAAATATAGTCGGAAGAAAAAAGAAAAAAACGTCAGATGATGGCACAAGCGAACTGTTAACCACATTAAACAAGTGTATTGAAACTCGCAAAAATAACGAGAATATTTTGGAACAAGATGAGGACAGAATGTTCCTGATGTCCCTATTATCATCATTTAGGGCAATTCCGGAGCACAAAAAGTCAGCTGCGAAAATTCAATTAATCAGTGTAATCGAATCATTCCGATCCTCTACTCAAAATAATATATATCCAAACACAATGTGGCGAAATTTTAATGAGTACGAGTATGAGCGTGGTTACTTCACACCGGAGGCCGGGCGTTCAACAGCACCAAGTCAACAATCACGCCCTGAAGCACAACATTATTATACGCTACCAACTTCAACTCCTTCAGAACGTGAACGCCCAGAGTCGCGATTTTCTACTGTCACTTCAAATACCTCGCAAGATTCTGACCTTTTGGATCTATTTTGAATATTTCCTTTTGTTGTGCGTTCGTTTATAATATTGATTTCATTAAGTACTTTAAAAAAATACATGTTTTATAATTATTTACCGTATATTTTTAAATTATGTCATCGAAGAGTAGACTTACAGATAGTGCCATCCACGAAGACGCGCCCCACTCTTTGTTCAAATGCATGTGTGCTATCTTCCGCATGTGTTAAACATCTGTCGATACACGCTAATTATCGATGAATGCAAACGCACACTAATAGAAATTGACTAATCAGGAAAGAGTATTATGAACAGCACGAAAGATGCTCTATTTAAATTTAATCGCGCGTCTTCGTGGATGGCATTATCTGTAACTCTAAACACACTCCCGGACACATCTATCGGCCCACCTTGAGTTTTAAGTTTTGACTGGAGACCAGCTAAAAATAAATGTTAGGAGGAGCAATAAGTTTTTGCAGGTGTGAAGCTGATTTACTGGCCATGGTTTTCGTAAAAAACTGCATAAAAACTTATTGCACCACTTTAGCTAGGGATTGTCAACACTTTAAACACTAGGTTTGGCCGATAGATGTGTCCGGGAATGTAATGTAAATTGTGTTAAAATCCCGTAAAAAATAAATGTTAGGAATGAATTTTATTTGAATTGTCACTTACCTTAGTGTTATAAAAAGTTTTTCTTCCGGAGAAATACATGGTCGCATATTTGTATCTATGCCAGTTATATGTGGTTTTAGAAGACACAATAAGTCATCAAACGAACTCACAGACATTCTTGCATAATTAAAAAATTTACGAGGATATTTTCTAACGTCTTCATAAAATATTTTAAACATTCCCTTTGACCTCCGTTCTTCTAACAAAGGATGCACCCAATACTCTTTTGATTTTTTTTTATTTTTCTTTCTTTTTATAATTAGTAGCGCCGCTACTATTGCAAGTTCTTCAACGTCCATTCTGCACGAATGTACTTGGAATACTGTCGCTCGGCTCGGTCTCCGGCCCTAGTTTCCCATGTTTCGGTCGCCGAGGGACTGAGTCGCCGGCGACTAGTCGACAGTGCGTAACAGCCCTTAAGCATAGTTTACACGGAGCCAACACTGGCTGCCAATAAGACTGGCAGCCAGTGCTGGCTTGGTATTGGCCTTGTGTAAACAGTTTTTCAAGCCAAGCCAGCGCTGGCTGCCAACGCTGGCGAGAATAGAGTGACCGTCTATTTTTCTAGCCAGTGACCTCCGCCCGCATACCCTTCGACCCCCGCGCCAGCGTTGAGGACACGTGTAGACGAGTGTCGCCAGTCACTGGCCAACGTCCGTACGGTGTGTGTTCTTTGTTGTTTTATTTGGAATTTCTGCGACAAAATGCCGAGAAAATTCAACGAAGAGGATACTTTGAAATTCGTACAACTTTATAGAGAGCACGAATGCTTGTGGGATAAGCGTTGCGATGCATACAAAAATAAAGAAATGCGCGCTTCGGCACTAGAACAACTTCGTGTAGGAATGAATATAGAAGAACTGACTCTCGATGAAGTTAAATCAAAAATCAAAAGTATTCGAAATACGTACTACTTGGAACTCGACAAAATCGAAAAATCTACAAGATCTGGGGCTGGGGGGAGCGTTTATAAGCCAAAGGCAAAATGGTTTGATGAATAGGATTCGTTTGTAAAGCCGGTTTCTATGAGGAGAAAAACCATAGTAAGTAAAATCACATTTTTATTAATTTTAAACGAAAATTACATTTAAGCAAAATTATAAATCCACTTAAAGACACACGCATACTACAACAAAAGAAGCTCGTGTATTTGTGCGTTTCAATGTTGATTTTCGAAGTCGATTGTTAATGTATGCTATTTAATTGCCAAGGAACTCTTCCTTCGTTATTAAACATGTTTTTTTAAACTTCTCTTTTCTCTCTTGCTATTTCTGCTGAATGATTGCTACCTTGATTGCCAATACTCTGTAGGGCATGTATTTGGCTCCTCCATGAACCGGGCCGAATATTTCCCTGTTCATCTTCCCTATCAACACAAGTAGCGGTGATGTATGAATTTGATTTCTTTCGTAGCCAATTATGAAGGGCACAACAAGCACAAACGATTGCATCTACTGTTTCCAAGTTAGTTAGTATTGGCTTTTCTAATACCCGGAATCTACTAACTAAGATTCCAAATACATTTTCGATTATCCGTCTTGCCCGAGATAACCTGTAATTAAAAACTTTTTCTTCTGTACTGAGGTTTACACCTGGATACGGCTTCATTAAATAAGTCTTTAGTGGAAATGCCGCATCTCCTACGATGACTCCGTTGTCAGGTAATAAGTTATGTTCCAGTTTTGTATATAGAACAATTCTTAAAAACTCCTCCATCAGATGCGCTACCACACGCGCCGACATCTATGTACGAAAAACAGTAGTCGTGATCGGCAATAGCTAACAATACGACGCTGCTTGTTTTTTTATAATTGAAGTATAAACTTCCACTTTTAGGAGGAGCTTTAATTGTCACATGTTTTCCGTCTATAGAACCATAACATAAGGGGAAATTCCATCGTGTTTTAAATCCCCTTTCGATGTTTTTCCATTCTTCTGCGTTTGGTACCTGTAAAAAAAGGGTAGTAATTAAAGCGGCCTATTTAATACCATTTTAGTCACAACAAAAAAATCTATAACATTACAATTACATTAATTTATTTTGTTTAATTACAGGATAACATGGATACCCCAAATAGCAATGAATCAGGATTATCGAATAGCAATGAACCAGGACCATCGTTGGTTCCACGCTCTGAAAATGGGTTAGAAAATGAGTCTGCAGAAGAGACACCTCGATTTACCCCACCCACAAAACCTAAGCGGAGCAAGTTATCACAGATATCTAACATGATAAATGACTTAAGGGAAATTAACGACAACACACGCTGCGAAGAAACAGATCTTGACCTATTTGGAAAAAGCGTCTCGGCACAATTAAAAAAATTGACAGAGGAACAGGCAGTCATTGCTAAGGAAAAAATACAGAGTATATTGACTCAATGCATGCTCACAGATATACGAGCCAAGAATGCGTATCAAGTGCAACAATCGGTTCAGCGATCGCAAAATACGCTACCTACTAATTGGAATTCTACACAAGTTCTTCCGTCCTACATAGTACCCCAATACTCTCTGACAACACCTACAATCTGCCCTCCTCCAGAGTCCAGTCCATCGACATGTTCTTCTTCGTGTTCCCAGTTTACTACTAATGTCATATCCCCAGAAACTCCATATAATTATGACAGTTACGGCGAAAGCATAGACAACAGTGATGCCATTCAACAAGCCTTCAATAACGCTTAATATTAATATATATGTTTGTTGTATTTTGTAATAATGTGTGCCTTATTATTCAGTCGCTCGGGCGCTTCCGTAAGAAGCGTACGCGTGCCTGTATTCGGAAACGGTGCTATCGGTATCGTAGATAAATATGTCGAACGTGATAAAATGTAACGAGTGTAACATCGTCATAGACGAAATGCTATCCTACATACAGAATAAAATATCTGTGATTGATGAAGAAACTCTGCTGCATGTATGCAAATCATCCTTCACCAGTGAAGAAATAAAAATATCGAAATCGTTGCTATTCGATTCTATCCCCAGTGATGTTCGGAAGATTAACAGAAAGAAGAAAGGAAAAGAGGAAAGAGATCTGGCCGATATCGTCAATATCTTCAGGTCAGTGGAGCCAGATAATATTCCTGTGTTCGTAGCTCGCCAACTGGAAAAGTTGCCTCCAATAACTTTTGACCATCTGGACTGCACCAAGTTGTTAAAAGATCTATTGATAGTTCAAACTGAAATCAAAGAAATAAAGGCAACATATGCTACGATCAATCAGCTGAACACTTTGAAAAAGGAGATGATTCAGTTAAGAACCGATTCATTGCCTCCTACACCTGTGTGCAATGTGAACATGAGACGTGGGGCATGGATATTGGAGAGTGGACCGATAGGGCTTTCGCACCATCACAACGCAACTATGAGCGAAGAAATTCCCCAAGTTGAAAAACAATTAGGTCAGCAAAGGTGTGACAATAAATTGCAATACAGAGAGGTAGTTCGGGTAGACGAAGAAAAAACGCGCAAAACTAATTACGATGAGTCATTTACGCAAGAACAAATAACGGCAAGCAAGTTGGGAGGAGCGAACGTGAATTGCGCCATACGTCACACATCGAGCCCGTGCGAAACCGGTTTGGAGCGAACAGCTGATGCGTTGTCTAACCTAACGAGTCAGTCTACACATAATGCACAGTTAACGATGACTTGTAATAACAGTGGCGACGTCAAAGAAATTGATAACAATGTTGTCATGACCGCGGTAAGAGATATAAACTTACAGCAGAGGGAAAATGATTGGCAAGTAGTATCCAGACCAGCCAGACGGAGTAATACCGTGAAATATCGCTACCAAGGCAAGTCTGGTACGGCGAGAGATAGTGAGTGTAAATTTAAAGCAGCAGAAAGAAAAATTCCTATACTCATTACGAATGTCAATAAAGAAACTTCGAGGGATGACATCATCTCATACATACGGAGCAAAACTCATGAGACTGTATATCTGGAAAAGATTAATATAAAAAAGAAGAAAGATCACTGTGCTTATAAATTTTTTATATCAGAGGCAAAGCTATCGGTCTATCTGGATGAAAAACTATGGCCTGAGGGCATTGTATTCAGGCGTTTTGTGAATTTTAAACACAAAATAGTGAACGGAATAATTTCTGTAAATGGTGCAACTGAGCAAAATAATGAACGAGTTCACTTATAGTTTCGCTAGTTTTAATTGTAAAAGTGTGAAACGGTCTATGGAATCAGTGAGGGAGTTATGTCGCTCCTGTGATATAATTGCCTTACAAGAGACGTGGATATTGCCGAATGAGATCCCTTATTTAGGTAATATTGACAGGAATTTTGGGTATACGGGTACGTCGGCAGTGGACACATCGGCGGGCATACTGCGTGGGAGGCCGTTTGGGGGGGTGGCATTGCTATGGAAACACGACGTCTTTCAACAAGTGTCGGTGTTGCAATGTGATAACGCGCGTGTGTGTGCGATCAAAATCATAACTAGTGATCGTCCCATTGTTGTGATGAGTGTGTACATGCCTACGAACGGAAGTGTTAACCTACCGGAGTTTACGGATTGTCTTGGTGCGGTGAGTGCTATCATAACTGAATATGGGGTGGAATCGGTTTTTATATTGGGTGTCTTTAATGCTGATCCATGTGAATTGTTTTTTAACGAACTTATGGATTTTTGTAATGAACAATCGTGGTCATGTGTGGACGTTGATGTATTAGGCATACATTCTAATAGCTATACCTATATAAGCGATGTATATGGAACGTGTAGTTGGTTGGATCACTGCATCGTGACCCAGGCGGCGAGATGTACTGTATGCAATGTGTGCATAAAGTATGACACTGTTTGGTCTGATCACTTTCCTCTTATTGTTCAATGCGATCTAAACTTATTAACACCAAAATTATGTAATCATATAACTATGAACAAAGATATAATCTGGGGTGAAAGGGATGAGACACAAATAGGAGTCTATAGGAAGGAATGTCACAAGAGACTGAGCTATATTGACTTTCCTGTGGAATTTTCTGGATGTGCTGATAGGTATTGTGGGAACATTGACCATAGCCATATTCTTGACAGATTATATTCTGATATTGTATGCGCCCTTTGTGAGGCGGCAAGGTTCAGTGGGGGGAAAGCGCATGCTGGAAGGGGTGGGAAAGGCTCACGCATAGCAGGATGGAATAAACACGTCGGCGAGGCTCATCGGGTAGCCAGGTCTAGGTTTCTGGAATGGGTCTCATGTGGCAAACCTAGGACTGGGTGTGTTTATGATGAAATGAGGAACAGTCGAAAAGTATTTAAATCTCGGCTCAAATGGTGCCAAGACCATCAAGACCAGGTCAAAATGGATGCCCTTGCTGAAAAGCATGCGTCTGGACACTTCCGGAGTTTCTGGCAAGGTACTAACAGTGTCAATCCAAGACCTGGTCGCCCGGCGAGCGTCGGTGGAGTGAATGACTCTAAAGAGATTGCTAACATCTTTAGAAACCATTTTCGTGTGCGGTCTACGCTGGGGAATGGACGGGAGGTGCCCGCTGCTGAGTTATTGAGTGGTCTCGTGGGGACTAGTTTTAAGTCAAAAGACGTAACTAGAGTCATAAGGGCTATGACTAAAGGTAAGTCTCCCGGCCACGATGGGCTCAGCATTGAGCACCTTCAGCATGCGGGCCCGCATATATCGAGAGTGCTGGCACTGTTCTATTCGTTGTGCGTGAGTCATTCTTACTTACCACCTGACTTCATGAAAACTGTAGTAGTGCCTGTGGTTAAGAATAGGACTGGGGACGTTGCCGACGTAAGTAACTACAGGCCTATTTCACTCGCAACAATTTTAGCAAAAGTGTTTGACGGCCTGCTTAATACGCAGTTGGATAAATATCTGTCATTACATGATAATCAGTTTGGGTTTCGACCCAATCTATCTACTGAGACTGCTATACTGAGTCTTAAGCATGTAGTCAGATATTATACTGATCGGAAAACTCCAGTGTACGCGTGCTTCCTCGATCTCTCCAGGGCCTTCGATCTGGTGTCATACGATATCCTGTGGGAGAAGCTGGAGAACATCAAGCTACCCCCAGAATTATATAACATATTTAAATATTGGTACAGCCACCAGATCAATAGCGTCAGATGGGCGGGTATAATGTCGGAGCCGTATAGGTTGGAGTGCGGGGTGAGACAGGGGGGTTTGACCTCCCCTGCGCTCTTCAATCTGTATATGGATGCACTGATCGATGGGCTCAGCTGCCAGCGTATAGGCTGCCATGTGGATGGTGTCTGTATGAACAATTTGAGTTATGCGGATGATATGGTGCTGCTGAGTGCATCGGTCTGTGGATTGAGGAAATTGCTGAACACATGTGAGGAGTATGCCTCAAGCCATGGGCTGAAGTATAATGCTAGTAAAAGTAAATACATTGTGTTTGGGGGGAGTCTTAAGATACCAAAGGATGTGCCACCTGTGTGTGTAAATGGGGTTCCTCTAGAGAGAGTGTATGATTTTAAATATCTAGGTCATATAGTCTCAGCAGACCTGAAAGATGGTGCGGACATTGAGCGGGAGCGGAGGGCGCTGTCGGTCAGGGGTAATATGCTGGCTCGCAGGTTTGCGCGCTGTTCGAGGGAGGTAAAAATCACACTGTTCAGAGCTTATTGTACATCCCTCTACACGTGCAGTCTGTGGGAAAAGTATACTCGTGCGGCATACAGCGCCATCCGCGTCCAGTACAATAACGCGTTCAGGGCGGTGATGGGGCTACCCCGTTACTGTAGTGCTTCGAGTATGTTTGCAGAGGCGCGCACTGACTGCTTTCACACAATTATGCGCAAGCGCGCAACATCCTTACTGAGTAGAGTGCGGGCTAGCTCCAACATCGTACTGGCGATGATTGCCACTAGACTGGATTGTCCCTTCATCCGGCATTGTTCGGCTAGACATGCTCCGGTGCCAATGCCGGAGAGGAAGTATTAATTTTAATTTATCCAATTTTAATTTGTTTATTTTGATTTTTTGACTTTGATTTTAATTTATTTCTTTTAATTTGATTTAATTTTAATTTATTTTGATTTTAATTTATTTTGATTTTAATTTATTTTGATTTTAATTTATTTTGATTTTAATTTATTTTGATTTTAATTTATTTTGATTTTAATTTATCTTGATTTTAATTTATTTGGATTATAATTTATTTTGATTTTAATTTTGAATTATTTTAATTTATTTAATTTGATTTTAATTGATTGACTTTGTTTTTGATTGAATTTATATTGATGATTTGTTTATTTAATATTTTTGTATGATTAATGTAATTATTGTGTTATATTAATTAATTTAATACTTATTTGAGGCAATTTTATTGATTTATTATTCACTAGTCTTATTAGGTTAGTACTTGTAGTGTTGTGTTATTTAATGTTATGGGTGTAACTTACCTGAATAAAGATGTTTATTATTATTATTATTAAATATAATATAATAATATAATATATAATATTTCAATTTTAAGTAAATAAATAAACACTTACCTTAATAAACTGTTTTAATACTTCATAAATTGTTCGACAAACTTCTGGTATGAATTGTGATATAGATGGTTTAGAAACACGGTAAAAATGACTCAAGCTTCGATAACTCATTCCAGATGCTAAGAACGATAACGTTACTTCTAATTTTATTTTTGCTGGTAATGCATCTCTCATCAGAGTGTCTTGGCGCTGAATCGAGCTCAGTATAAGCGAAAGCAACTCATCAAAGTTTTCAGCAGTAATTCGCAACGCCAACCTGTACTCAGAAGGATCTTCTAATCTTAGTTGTTTCAGCAACAAGGCAGAAGCTCCAGTTACAGGTCTATCGCTTAACCATTTTCTTATCCAAAGTCGTTTCGCTCCCTTTTTTTGTAATATATCAATCAACTCTTCTCTTAATAGTGCAGAGATATTCCTTAAACATTTCTTTTTCAACAGCCTTTGCCGCGTATTCATTATTTTTTCCAAACGTGTGCACACCAGAAGAAAAAATCCGTGAATGATTGGCCGCGTCTAAACAACAAGGGCCAGGCCAACGCTGGCTTGTCTGCAGACTGGCGCCAGCATTACTGGCTTCGTGTACCCAGTACATAAGACTTATCAAGTGCCGCGGGCTACTCTGCAATATAGGATCAAGAACCCTGAGCATCAGTTACGTCCAGGTCCTCCTACTATTTTGAGGGAAAAGGAAGAAAAAGACCTCGAAGACTGGATTTTATTGAGTTGCCGAAAAGGTTTCCCAAAACGCAAAGAGCTAACTTTTTGAAAAATAGTAACAGGGCCAGCGTTTTTAAGAACGGCGAAAAATGGTATAAGTTGTTTCTTCAACGACATCCAAACATTTTTGTACGCACACCTGAGGCAGTCACTGCTGCAAGTGCTGCTGTGTCAGAAAATGACGTGAGAGCCTGGTTCAATCAAATTGAAACTTATCTTAAAGAAAACGATTTATTTGAGGTACCTACTTTCAGATTCATCCCGTGTATTTAACGGCGATGAAACAAATTTTCTTCTTTGTCCTAAAACAGGAGTCGTATTAGCCCCTAACGGCGAAATAAAAAAATTAAAAATAAATTTATTTCAGACAAAACTAATGTTAGTAATATTCCAGCATTAAATTTAGAGACACTATCTACTCCTGCACAGTAGGCTCACCTGTCTCGCAAAACATGGAGTTCAGTGAACCTACTGAGCAGAACAGTGTCGGTTCTCTCGCCAATCATCCTCAAAAACAAGACAAGACAATGCCCTGGCTAAAACTTCCTTGACGGTAATGTTCACATTTTCTGCTAATGGAGATCTCACACCTCCAATGGTTATATTTCCGAATAAACGGTTATCAGCTGAAATTACGTCCAAAGTTCCATCAGAGTGGGGTATAGGACTGAGTGACAACGGGTGGATGAAAGCCGAAGTGTTTCATGATTACATTAAAACTATACTATACCCACACTTGGTTAAAAAAGGAACTCAATTCCCCGTAATACTGTTTGTCGACGGTCACAAGACCCATTTAAAATATGCCGTCAGTGAGCTTTGCAAAAAGTTAGCAATTGTCTTGATTGCTTTTTACCCCAATTGTACCAGATTACTACAGCCAGCTGATGTGTCAGCATTCAAGCCATTAAAATCTGGGTGGCAGAAAACTGTCTTGGAGTGGAGGCGAAATAATCCTTCCGTAGCTCTCACCAAGATCAATTTTGTACCGCTCCTAAACAAAACCATCAAGAACACGATCACGGCATCGACAGTCATTAATGGATTTAGAGCTACAGGTCTTTGCCCGTGGAATGTAAACGCGGTGGACTATACAAAATGTCTCGGCAAAGTAAATGTTCAGCATGCAGAAGGAACTTCTAACGAAACTAACAAAGAAAATCCAAAAGTGATGACCAAAAAGGACTTTGAAAAAATTATAGGAGCCAGCAAATTAAGTCAAATTGAACTAAATGTATTAGGACCAGATGAAAAATATTTGAAAGAGATTTGGAACTTTTTCACGGAAACGCAAATTGATACACATTTAAACAAAGTTAGTACTTCCAACCGGGATGTTGAAATGCCATTGATTCAATGGATATTGCAAATATGCCAGTTATTTTAAGCGGGGACTTGAGAGAAGAGCTATCTGATTGCGTACCTGTACCTGCCTCGGAAGTAACTGTAGCAACAGAAGACTATAATGAAAATGAAGAACGAGTATTGGATGATTTACAAGAAGTTTTACATTTAACTCATAAAGCAGAAGTGTATGATGCTAAGACTGATAATATCAGTATTCCTGCTCTGCCCCAAGAAAGGGAATGCCCTAGAAATACAGTCGTACAAAACCAAAGTTTAGATTATGACAAAATAGAAACTTATATAGATCCAGCACCTGTAAGGGTTCAGAAACTCACCACCACCGCCATGTTAAATCTTACTCCCATTAAATTAACGGATATCCTCGTATTGCCCAAATCACCTCAACAAAAAGGCATTAGAAATATAAAGAGAGCTCCTTTTGTGTTAACATCTGAGTGGAGTTCTATAGAGAGCGAAAAGATACGCGTAAAACAAGAAAAAGAAGAAGGCATAAAGAGAAGAAAAGAAGAAAGGGAAAAAAAGAAATTAGAAGCAAAAAGTAAACCGACAAAACCAAAGGCACAAAACTCTAAGATAAAAATGAAGAAGGACTACAAAGGAGTAAACACAGATCGGCTGCCCCATTTCAAAACCCAGTAAGGGACACTTTTTACAAAAATCGTTTTATTGCATAAACTTCCTAACCTAGTAAGTCCCTACCGAATACAAAAACACCAGCGTTAAAAACTCACTTAAAAGCAGATATATTTAAGCATCGATACCTAGTAAGTGCGCTATCCACTCCCTCGTGACCAGTTTAAAACCTAGTAAGTCACTTCAACCAATTCAAAACCTAGTAAGTCTCTGGACTTACTAGGTTTTAAATGGTCGATGCACCTTACTAGGTTTTTGAAATCAAATCCAATATAAAAGAAGGGCGGGGTTGGGCGGGGGGATCCGCAGCAAGTCACAACACGTATCACTCGCTCACGCTTCAATCGGCGTCGATGCGCGAACGAAGTAACTTGTGTCCCTGTATTAGTTTGTACTTCAAATAATGAGTCGCCAAATGCAATTTTACCGTTCGAAAAAGATTATGGCTGCTGCTAATAAAAATAACAATATGGATAGTGACTTAGAAACAGAGTGGTAAGTTCAATATACCTACAATATTTATTTTGGCTTATAATAAACACGACGTGCACTGATATCATATACCTACCTGTACTCGTATAAATTAATGATGCTAACTCGTTGCTCTGTGCGTTATTATTGTTTTGTTTGTTGGTTTTGGCTTCTAAAAGGGGTTATTGATGACTTTTAAGTACCTAATATTATAACAAGGTTGCGGTTTGTTTGTGTGTCTTGCATTTTTTTCTTTTCTTTGCTTCAGTTTGTCTACTAATAACTGCTTAATTGCACCATCTACTTCCTCATCGCAAAATATTGAAGAATTAATTACAGTTAGTGATTTGGACGACTCAGTTGAAGATCCTGATTTTGAAATGCCTGAATCTGTAAAAGATACTTCTTCTGATACTGATTTGACATTCCGGGACATGGTATTAGGTGATACTCTACTACAGCAAAATAGACAACCTGAAATACATTGTGTGCGTACGCGCAGCGGAATGTTGTTGAATTTAAAGATTTTAATTATGCAGATATTTAGTGTATGACGTCGTATAATTGTGTATGGTAAAAAAAAATTTGTGCACGCAACCATTGTGGAGAAATTCACCAAAAACTGATTCCGCTGGGCAAACGTTGTCCTGGCGGAACTTTTTTTAATCCATAGACTTTAGAAGAAAAGAGATGTGTCCAAAAATTAGTGTGTATTTGTGTGTAATTGTGTATGTATGAATAAAACTAGTGCATGCATAAACTTCGGAGAAATTCAAGTTTCCGCTACGCGAACGTTTGGCCATTAGCTAGTTTTCATATAAAGCGCTTACATAGAGAGCTGTAGATTTTTACATATGTTGTTTTGAATTTGTTTATATTTGTTTAAAAAACAGATTTAGAAAAAATCGTAGGGCTTAAAAGATAAAAATATAAACGTAAAATACGCTTATTAGGTCTTAGTTCTTAAAGTATGCACTTTGGGGTCTAGATTTTCACGTTTATACAAACCTTGTAAGTGTCTGCAACATGTTGCCAAGTATCAATGATGTTCCGTTAGTAACTAAAGAGTTATAGGACAAATTTACCATGAACAGATCACTGTTTACAAAGCAGTCAAATATCACGACGTTCTGAAGGAATTGCATGGTAATATGTATGTCAATAATTAGTGTATTCATTCAACTATTCTTATGCAAAATTTCATGTCATTAAATTCAGTAATTAAAGAAAAACAATTATAATACTGACGAAGCATCGAAAACCTACATAACCCGACCAAGTTCGGATGGCTACCAAAAAGCGGCCGTGCCATATATCTAAGAAACGTTCTTAACCTTCCAATATAGTATTTATTAATATGGTACAGTTGCGTTACCTTTTTTAAAAAAGTGACATGAAAATCTATTAATTGAACTTGTATTTTCATTTATATTTGTTTTCTTCCATTTTTACTCAAAGAATGATTTAAATTCTTTTAGGAGCAGTCAACATCAACAGCATCGACATCAACAGCAACGACATCAACAGCATCGACATCAACAGCAACGACATCAACAGCATCGACATCAACAGCAACGACATCAACAGCATCGACATCAAGCACAATTATTTGTCTTTTTTGTGACCACAGCCAAAAAAGATGTGGAAAGAAGCTGGTTAATCTTACTTTCCCTAAAGGTGACAAAGTACCACTACAGATCAAAAATATCGCCGAAAATTTAAGCGATTCGGAGATTCTCTCCAAACTTCAACATCAAACTATCGCGTACCATCTGCCTTGTTACGCACTGTATCAATCGAAAAATAAGCGGTCCACGGAAGAATCTACCGATTCCACGTATAGTAAATATCGACAGTTACATCAGTTGGCTTTTCAATCCATATCAAATTTTATTGAGACAGAAATAATTGAAAACAACCAAGTTATGTATTTGGCTCAATTATTTTTAAGATACCAAGCTTTATTGCTAGAGTTTGGAAATCATGAAATTGATTTCGATGATATTCAAGATTACCGATGTGAAACCTTGCAAAAAAAGTTAATGAAGAAATTTGGTAATCTTATTACGATTGAAGCGTCAATGGGAATACGTAACAAAAAAATTGTGTACAAAACAGACATGGACGTTTCTGTAATGGCTAACAATTTTAAATTTTTGGAGACAAGAAATGATTATGAGTTTGAAAATGTAGCATATTATTTGAGAAGTTGCATTAAAAATATAGATGTTCATCCGCTTTCTCGCAACGTAACTGCTGATGATGTCATTCGTGGAGAATGTGACATTCCTAAGCAATTAATAGATTTTATGCGAAACCTTATTGAAGGACCTAATCATTCTGATGAAGATTCGAACGGACTGAAAGCTAAAATAACGTCAATATGTAGTGACGTTATTTATACTGTCACTAGGGGTGCATGTAAGCCCGCAAAAAGTTTATCTCTTGGATTGGCAGTAAAGTCTTTAACCAACTCTAGGCAAGTAATTACGATACTTAATAGGTATGGCCATACAATTGGATATAATTTGGCAGAAGAATTGGAAACCGAAATGACGTATACATCGATCCAAGATAACAAAGTTATACCAAAAGGCATCACTGCAGCAAATGGACACAGCACCCACGTAGCGTTCGATAATTTCGACCGCTTCGTTGACACAACTTCTGGAAAGGACACTATGCACGACACAGTTGGCATTATTTATCAATTCTGTAGTAATGGAACTGATAATTTTGATGATGGTGAAGCTACAACTTCACCAGCGCCTCAAGTAAAGGACAACACAAATGAAGAAGGGCCTACCCGCAAGAGAAGGCGTTTCAATGAAATATCACGAGAAATTCAACCATATTATTCGAAACCTAAGGCAAGTATGCAGCTGATTACTGTAGATTCGTTTACCAATACAACCGAGTTATGCAAAGGTTCTACAGAAATAGCTACAGATAAAGATTTATTATGGATAATGTCGTTATCAAGAATTGATTCTGTTCCTATGTGGTTGGGTTATAACTGTATGATATCTTTAGACCACAGTGAGAAGCAAAGAGTTGAATATTTGCCTCCCATAAATTCATCACCAACGTCGTATGCAGTAGTCAATGAAACATTAAAAATGGCTAAAGAAATCGCTGAAAAATGTCAGCAGCCAGAAATTATTGTGACATATGATTTAGCGATAGCAAAAATGGCTATGCAAATTCAAGAACAAGAAAAACCGCTATACAATAAAATTTTTGTTAACTTGGGAGCGTTTCACACAGAGATGGCATTTTTTAGAGCCATCGGAAAATATATTGACTCCAGTGGATTAGTGGAAATACTGGTGCAAGCTGAAGTATTAGCCGGCGGCTCCATGAATAGCTTTTTGGACAGCAAGCACTTCAATCGTTGCAAGCGCTTACATCCACTAACCGCTGCCGCATTACAAATATTACATTTTGAACAGTATTTATCGACAACTAATGTTACACTTGAGGCGATGGATGAACTGCTGCAAACGCAAATACAGAATGCATCAAATCAAACTGCTTATGACGCCAACGAAACTATCGAGTTACCAGATGTATTGAGTCGAATTGTTAACGGTTATAAAGAATTCTGCAATCAGACTTTAATCGGAGAAAAAGGGAAAACTGCTCAATTTTATTACCAGTACTGTGAGTTAATTAATTTATACCATCGGTTTTCCAGAAGTATCCGCACCAGTAACTTTGAACTGTACGTGGACTCGATTTTCAACATGGCTGATATTTTTTTTGCGTTAAACCAGCCCAATTATGCCAGATGGTCCTTGTTATATTTGAGCAATTTAATCAATTTGTATACTAATAATTCATCTTTGGTGGCTGAATTTCGTCGAGGTGCCTTTGGAATTAGACGAACTGCAGCGAATTTCGCTCGATCACCGGTTGACTTGACGCTAGAGCAAACCATCAATGCTGATGCTAGCAATCAATTGGCTGATAACCTTGCTGCGGATTCAATATCTGCACGTCAAAGATGGGCACTCAGTCATAGCATGAGGACGAAGATATTAACATCTATCAAACAAAAAATCGGATTAACGAAAGAGGATGATACTTCGCACTCATTGCAACGAAGTAAAATTAAGAAAGACAAGAAAAATCTTCAGAGTATCATTGAAGCAATAAAACGTACGATGAATCCATTTGATGACACTATTGACAAAGATACATTATTCAACATTTCAACCGGTAAAGCTGCATCGAAAGAAGTTACTGATTTTCTGCTGAACGTAAAAACAGCTGGCTCTCAACAAAAATTAAATTTTATCTCGGAATGCTCTTCAACTCCCGGAAGATTCAATAAATCAATAAAACGAAACAAAATCTGCAATTTTGCTTCTCAATGTATGACTAAAGTCTTGAGTACCAAAGACAAGAACAAGAAAGTATTGTTGAAAATGGAACGAGATGTATTTGGGCGACTTTTGGCAATTAGTCTAAACAAAAAAATTAATCTCGAATTTTGCCTAACTTTTCCACTAGCACCATTGCCCCCTGCTCTTTTTGCATGTACTGGAGAGATGTTAAAAACTTCAAAATCAACGTTAGCAAAGGTTTTGAAATCCAAAACTAAAATGGTTGAGCCAACTCATATCAACGTTGAAATAATAGATGGTTTTTATTACTTGCATATAATCGGAGCTGCTATAGCTCAAACTTTTGATAAAATTGCCGAGTCAATACTCATAAAAATATGTTCAACAAACGCGACAGAAATACATTTAATTTTTGATCGCTACTTATCACCGTCAATTAAAGATTCCGAACGTGAAAGCAGAAAAGAATTCGATATTCCGTACAAAATTTCAGGACCTCAGCAAACTAGACCAAAAAATTTTTTGCAAAGCCTTAAAAATTATCGCTTTAAAGAGGCTCTGGTGCAGTTTCTGGCTGATTATTGGCAAAACGACAATTTGGTAACGATAATCCAAAACAAAAAAAATTTTTTAACCGTCGACCATCACTGTTACTCTTATCAAGTTCAGGAAAATTCCGTAAAAAAAAACTGAAGAAACTAATTATGAATGTCATCACGAAGAGGCAGATACAAGGATTATTTTTCATGCTTCTAAAGCGGAACCAGGCTCAAGAGTTTTAATTAAAGCCTCTGATACTGACGTTTTGATTATTTTGTTAGGAAATATGCACAAACTTATCGATGCACAAAGATATATTTATTGGCATATTTAATAACATAAAAAATACGTCTCATTAAATAAGCATCTCGGTGAAGGTCGTTGTATAGCGGGATCCTATACTATGAGAACTTTTCAAGTTTCTGACGGACGTGTAACCAGGGTAATGAAGCGAAAAAGTATACACAATGTCCCACCTATTGATCAGAGAGGTCGACAAAGCTCTGTAAACAAAACACCAGATAATAAGATAGCAGAATTAAAAGAATTCATTGCCAAGTTTCCTGCTTATGAGTCTCATTACACCAGACATAAAAGTGAGAATAGGAGATTTCTATCACCAGATCTAGGGGAAGGTGAGGTAATACGATCCCTGGAGGTCAAATGATCCCCCGCCGTAAATCAGAGACAAGTAGTCCATCTATCCAAATACACATGAAACATATTCCCCGCACCCCTGCCAGTTGCCTCTCTAAATGTCATTGTGGTGTGAGCGCTTGGCGTGATTTTATTAAAAAATAATCAAAAAGTGTGGCTCTGATCTAAGGTAAGTCTGTTTTTGGACTTTCATTCCTTTTTACATGTTCGTGTTTATTGAAATGTTGTTTTATTTGCGGGTATTAATAGCAGTTAGCTAATATTTAAGCAATGTTCGATCACTGCACGCGGTATTTGAAGGTTATGTTTTGATCGATATCTTGGAATTTGGTGTTTGGGGAATAATGATCCCTTTCTGTGTGTTTAAAATGATCCCTGGAATCATTTTACCACATTAGTATTTGTTGTTTTTACAGATCATGCCGAGAATTTATATACGCAAAACTAATCGCCAAAATTGGCCTGAAGAACAAATGCAAAAGGCATTAGATGCCGTCAGAGATGGTATGCCTTACAAAACCGCAAGTAGAGAGTTTAAGGTCCCTGTGATGACATTAAAAAGAAGAGCCAAAGGTAAAAATAAAATAGCTGTAGGCTCCACTAAAAAGTTAGGTAGCAAACAAACAGTGTTTAACCTAGAACAAGAACAGGAACTTGTTGATTACATTAAGGACATGGAGTCTAGAATGTACGGGCTGACCACACAGGATGTTTTAACCTTAGCTTACCAACTGGCAGAAAGAAATAATTTACCGCACCCATTTTCTGAAGCAAAAGGGAAAGCTGGACTTGAATGGCTTCGTGGATTTAGACGTAGACATCCGGACATTACGATGCGTGCCCCAGAATCAACATCTTCTGCTCGAGCGCGAGGTTTTAATAAGCCTGTGGTGGATAAATTTTTTTCAACTTTGAAAAACGTGCAAGAAAAACATTATTTTCCACCCCATCGGATATTTAATGTTGACGAGACGAGTTTATGCACTGTCCCAACAAAAAACTCGAAGGTGTTTGCACAAACAGGCCGTAAGCAGGTTTTTTTTTTTTTTTATAGGTGGGATATCATCAAAATGACTTCTCGCGCTCTGGGTGGAGCGAGAGGGCGTGTCAGACTTACTGACTAAAACCACACCTGTATCCTTCAATTACCCCTTGCGTTCTAGGACTACGGGTTTCGGGTTACGGGTTAGGCCGTAAGCAGGTGGCGCGAGTGACTTCAGCTGAGAGAGGTGACACAACGACCGCAGTGATTTGTACCTCAGCTTCTGGAACTTTTGTTCCTCCAATGTTAATCTTCCGCAGAGTCAGGATGAAAATAGAATTGATGGATGGCGCACCTCCAGGCGCTATATGTGCATGCAATCCATCTGGTTGGATGAAATTAGATGTGTTTTCTCAGTGGTTCGATCACTTCTTAAGTCATGCCAAACCGACAGCAGAAGATCCGGCTCTTTTGATATTGGATGGTCACCTATCTCACACAAAAAATTTGAATGTGGTATTAAAAGCCAGGGATAATCACGTCACTATTCTATGCCTGCCGCCTCATTGCACCCACAAACTCCAACCCTTGGACGTTGGAGTCATGTATCCGCTAAGCGTTTATCATAACCAAGCGTTGGAGAAGTGGATGAATAACAATCCTGGAAGAGTGGTAAACGTGTTCCAAATAACGAAAATTTTTACAGAGGCCTATCTAAAAGCAGCAGTTCCACTGAATAGTATGAATGGATTCAACAAAACAGGAATATATCCGTTCAACCCTGAAATTTTCTCTAATGTGGACTTCATTGCAGCTGAAACGACTGAAATGGATGTTGATAGTGACACGATCGAACCTCCCATTTCGATCCTTGGGACGTCAAGTCCTCCATTAGCAGAAACCGAGCAAGTACCTTCTCCTCAAGCGAGTAATCCAGAAACTGAAACACTACAGCCTTTACAAGTGGATGTCCAAGAATCCCTTCATTTAACACCTCAGCTGTCTCCAATTGAAACTTCGACTCCAATGGTGCCTCAAAAATCTCCACAAGCACCACAATCATCCTGGCAAGCACCGTCCTTCCCAAAAAATACCTCAACGTCTGAATCTTCTGAAAGATTACCTCCAGCTTTGGCTGTTGGTCTTCCATCCACGTCTTTTGGTGTTGTTACACCCAGAGAAGTACGACCAATACCAAAGATAGTCGGAAAAAGAGCGAGTGCAAGACGAATAAGAGTAGACACATCAGTACTGACCAGCACACCTTACAAAAAATACCTTGAAGAGGAAGCTAAAAAGAAAACAGACATGGAACAAAAGAAAGCCCTTAAGGAAGCGAATAAAATAAAAAAAACGGTAACCAACAAACAGAACGATAAAGGAAAAGGTGGTGGGAAAGGAAAAGGAGTCGGGAAAGGAAAAGGAGGCGGAAAGGGAAAAGGAAAAAAAAAGGAAAACAGATCAGACTCTTCTGAAGGGGAGAGTGATACCGAATGCCTCTTCTGTACTGAAAGCTACTCCAAAGACAATAAAGGCGAAGGGTGGATTAGGTGCGTTGTGTGTCTTAAATGGGGACATGAGGCTTGTGCGGGAGTAGATAGTGACGATGAAGGTGACTTTACTTGCGATATTTGCCTTTCTGGTAATCAATTTGATAGTGTGAAAAAATTTTTAAGGCTATAGGTCTACATATTTCTAAGTTCCTAAGAAAATTATTATTTTTAAATGAAGAGTTGATTTTTCTATTGCAATATTATTTTATTGATAAAAAGCCTTTGATAGGGATGAGTATTATTTGTGTTTTTTTTTTTATTTAGAAGAAGAGTTTATTTGTTTACTTATTGCTTGACTAGTTGTTAATTTTGCAAACGTTTTAAAAGTTTGTTGCAATGTTTATTGTATAGTTTTGTTGATTGAGTATTAAATAATTACAAAAAAAGATCTCTTATGAAACTAGAAGACTGCAAAAGTTTTGTGTAACTTGCTTACATACTTAAATTGTTATGAACAATACATATGATTAAAATAAACAGCTGAGTGTTTTATTTCACTGATATTTATTAACTTATGGTATAAAATGATCCCTGGGATTATTTTACCCCAACCCCAGGGATCATTTTATACATAGGTGTGTATAAAATGATCCTTTACTAAACTTTAACAAAAACCTCTAATACAAAAAAACTACATTCATATAATAAAAAATAAGTAGGGTAAACTGAGGTATAACTGGCCACGTTCAATTATTGGCCACTATTCACTTTAACTGCATAAATTAAGAATTATTCTCATAGAACGCCATCTATTATTTATTTTCGGTATTACCTACTCAACTAGCTTTCATTATAGTAACAGTTTTTTCCAATATGAACACTAGCGCCAAAAATATCGGCCATTTTGTGACAGTACGCGAACGAGTTCCGACGTGAACGGTAAGTCTTTAAAAAAATTTTAACGTAATGATTGACATCAAAAGTGAATTTTGGGAAATTTCGTGTAGTAAACGTGAGTAGATTATGTTTGTGGTGTTGTATAGATGGTAAGCGACCATTTCTTAAAGTTTTGTTTTGTCAGTATCTATGTTTTAGCGAGATTAGTTGGGTGGCTAGTTTTTGATTGTAATTTTTGCATATTTTCATTTATTGGCCACCCATGCCAGTTACTGAGTTATACGCTAATATCCGAATTTTACGAAAAATTAAACGTATTTAGTAGGCTTATAAGGTACACTATCGCCTAAAAAAAAATCAAATAAAAATATACATGTTTATCAGTAACTGGCATGGGTGGCCAATTGCATTATAGTTGTATGGCCAGTTACTGACGGAATATTTTTTGTTGCACAGATTTTCTGAAATGTCGTTAAAAAAACGCCAATACTCTAAAGAGGCAATAGAAAATGCTATTAAATTTATTGAAAACGATGAAGGTTCGATTCGTCAAGCAGCAAAAAAATTCGGCGTACCTCGAAGCAGTATCCAGTTCAAAATACGAAATCCGAACACAAAATTTAAGTCTGGACCTGATCCAGTGCTTACCGAAGGTGAAGAAAATGAGTTGTGTAACTTTATTATACAACAAGCTAAAAGAGGATTTCCCAGAAAGAAAGAAGATATACAGGTTTGTGTCCAGGATTTTTTGAAGAAAAATCCAAGACCTAATCCATTCCGGAATAACAAACCTGGAGATGTATGGTTCAAGGCATTCTTGAAACGTCATCCCAACATCTCGATTCGGACATCAGAGGGAGTCACTAACGCAAGTGCCTGTGTTTCGGAATTAGATATTAGGAAATGGTTCCAAGAAATAAAACAATACATTGACGATGAAGGTTTATCTCCTGTCATTCAAGACCCTGCCCGTGTGTTTAATGCTGACGAAAGTGGCTTTAATATTTGTCCAAAAACCGGCAAAGTTTTGGCAGAAAAAGGATGCAGAAATGTGTACGAAATTGAAAAATCATCTGCTAAGGAAAACATAACAGTGTTATTCACATTTTCTGCCGCCGGTCAAGTGTGCAATCCCATGATCATTTATCCCTACAAAAGAATCCCCGACCGAGTTACGTTGAGTGTGCCATCTGGATGGGGAATTGGCCGCAGCGACTCGGGCTGGATGACGGCTGCGGTCTTTTATGATTATATAGCTAACTGCTTCCACCAAGAACTAACGCAAAATAATATTCCTTTTCCAGTAATTTTGTTTGTTGATGGCCACAAAACGCATATAACATTAGAAGTATCTGAACTCTGCAGAACCTTACAAATCCATTTAATTGCACTCTACCCGAATGCAACGCGTATTTTGCAACCAGCAGATGTTGCAGCTTTTCGTCCGATAAAAGCTGGATGGAAAAAGATGTTGCGGGATTGGTACATTGCATGTAATTATCAAGAATCTCTCAACAAAGAATCTTTTGCTCCTTTACTAAAAAAAGTTGTAGATTCATGCGCAAAAAAAGAAACTTTGATAAATGGATTTAGGGTAACTGGCCTATACCCATTTGAAGCCGACAATGTTGACTACAGCAAGTGCTTATCAATTAAAAAACCTGAAAATGATGCACCTACAATTATGAACACAACAGATGCTGAATGTGTACTGACTTACTCCGATTTTTGTGAGATTGTAGGTGAATCAATAATTCTCAAATGTCACACAGTTACATCATTAACGCAAGTAGATGTTGATGACAACTTTACAGCAATTTATAAACTTTGGCAGAAATTTAAAGCTGTTCCCGAAGAATTTATGTTTAGACAGGATTGGAATCAAAGTGTACACACTGATGAAAATGACTTGTTAACCAAAAGTAGCTGTGTAATAGATTTGAAGGAACCAAGCGAAGAAAGCAAAATGATTCTAAATGAATATACCGGTGAACTAACAATAAACAACGAAGATAATAAAAATGAGACACAGAATATACAAGTGGAAGAAAATAAAGGGGGTAGTCACCAGAAAATACTAACACATTTTCCAGATGTCTGTACTCCATTACCTATAACTACGATACCAACCCAAATAGAGATTCACGAACCAGACAGTTTTACCGACGACACTAGTAGTTTACAGCCTACCACATCAAAAGAAATAGAGATGCTAATATCAAACACTATAATAGAACCGCAACCTAGCACTTCGAAACAGATTAATCCAAATAAAACTGTTTCTGTTGTCTCAAATATACCTTTCTCGGAATATCTGAAACAAAAGTTACCCGATTTTCCCAAACGACAAGGAAAACGCCAAATTAACAGAAATCCATTCGCGTTGACATCTGACCTATATGTTGAAAAGATAAGAGAAAAACAATTAAAAAAGCAAGAAGAAGATGCTGCAAAAGAAGAAAGGAAGAGATTAAGAGAAGAGAAAAAAAGTCAAAAAGAGAATAATGTACCAAATAAGAAACCAAAGAATATAAAAAATAAGACTGCTTACTAGCAAAACGATAAATAGTCAAGATGAGTCTAAGAAACTGTTAGAAAATAAGAAAAAAAGATGTGTCGCTTGTTGTGACTATTGTTTAAATCCAATAACAAGAAGGGCGATTCTATGTAGTCTCTGTAATAAACAATTTCATGAGAATTGTATACCATTACCTCACAAGATTCATATTCCTGAGGATGAATGTGATTCTTTTTTGTGCCATAATTGTTACAAAGAGAGTAACTCTACATCTGATGATGATGATGTAATTAATTTATTTAAACTTGTCAATAACTACAAATGAAAAGTTCCTCATTACCATATCTATGATTTAAGTACAAACGAACTGTGGTATACTGATCTCTTATAAAATTAAGCTAAAATATAGTTTTTTTTTTACGAATTAAGAAAAACATTGTTAGAATTTGTTTTGTTATGTTTTTGAAGTTTTTAATTTCTAATATAGTTACTATATTCTATATATTTTAATTGCTTTTGATTATTTTTTTTGTATGGCCAATTATTAGTATTATGGTGGTCAATATCTAATTTTTAATGGCCAGTTATTACTAAAAAAGCTACTTTTTCTTTCTAATAAAATATTTCTACATAATTCTATTTTATTTGAATTTTTTACACACCAATAACGATAAACGGATACTTGCTTTATCTAAAATTAACACAAGAATATTAATTTCTTGACACATTTTGTCATGGTACTGAAATTAACAACGCGCTGTTCTTAAGTGGCCAGTTACTGGTGAGTTTACCCTATGCAGTTACAAAGTTAAGTAAATTCACTACTTCCAACAATAGAAATCTTGCGATATTGCTTTCAACTTTAGCCACAGTTAAGTTTTTTCCCTTAAAGGGATCATTATACCTCACCTTCCCCTAAGTCTTGGACGAATGTATTCTCTCTATAAAGAAAGTGTACTCGAACCTTTATCATCCTTCATGTTCAGTAAAATATTTAATGAATGTTTTAACCTACGTTTCCATGCACCCATCAGTGATTCTTGTAAAAGATGTGATCTTTTCCATAACAAAATTAAATGCGCTGAGAGTGAACAGCTAAAACAAGTGTTACAACGTGAACAAGAATTACATCAGAGGAAAGCAGACAGTGCCAGACAACTAGACAAGGGCTACAGAATGATACGGTTTTAGCAAAATCATCTACTGACATTACTGTTATTACCTTTGATTTAATGAAAACCCTACCTACGCCTGTGCTGACAACTGGAATAGTGTATTACAAGAGGCAGCTTTGGACTTTTTGCTTTGGCATTCACAACATGGGGACAGATGATGCCTACATGTTTGTTTGGGATGAGGCTGATGCTTCGAGAGGACCTCAAGAAATTGGTTCTTGCCTGCTTTATTTTTTTAAACATTATGTGAAAACTAAAAAAGTTATCATGTATTCTGACCAATGTGGTGGACAGAATAGAAACATAAAATTGTCATTGTTCTGTCAGTATATTGTATCTCATCCGGATTTTACTATTGAAGAAATAGACCATAAATTTTTAGTCAGTGGGCATTCATATTTGCCATGTGACCAAGATTTTGGTCTAATAGAAAAAAATAAAAAATTCTACAAAGAGATTTACATACCGGATAATTGGCTCGATGTAATTAAAACGGCACGAAAAAGGCAAGCTTTCAAGATTGTAAGAATGACAGCAAGTGATTTTGTATCAAGTAAATCCTTGGAAAAAAATATAACAAACAGAAAAATATCAGTGAGTAGCAGCAAGGTGGAGTGGCTAAAAATTCAATGGCTAAAATTCCATAAACTCCACCCTTTTTCAATTTTTTACAAATATTCCAACAATGAGGAATCCCTCTTTGATGAAGTCAGTGTTAAAAAAAGGCAGTCAGTAACCATAACACAACTAGATGCATTGGAAAAACCAATTATTTCAGAAAAAAAGAAAAAAGACCTTCTTGAACTTTTGCAGTTTATCCCACCAGTTCATCACACTTTTTATAATTCTCTAAAAAGTTCCAACACTGTCCCGGATGAAGCTTATTATGATGAAACGGATGAAGATTAACCCATTACTGTTGTTATCTTTAATAAACTTGCTCTGAAATGGTGTAACCTGTTTATTATTTTTAATTTTACCAGAACATCTAAATGCAGAAGTGGTGTAACCCACATTTTTTTCATAATTATAAGTTTAATTAATACAAAAATATACTACAATTATAGATTTAGAAGTTCTTTTTATAAATTAAAAACAAAACAATAAAAAAATATTAAAATAAAAAAAATAAAAACAAATCAATTTTAGCAAATTTTAAATCCTTCTATTTTTCCAAGTGCAGTGTCGGGGGTTACACCGCTTTTGCGCTGATAGCCTCATTTAGAGTGTGACAAGAATATGGACCTGATCAATTTAAAAACCCACATGGAAGTCCCATATCAATGGTATGATCTCCTAAAAGTAAGTCGCCAAAGACCCAAACCCTTTGAAGTTATTGAAGTGGATAAGGGTGAAATTATTAGGAAATTTACAGATTTTTTTCAGAATCGGTACATGAAAAAGTGCTCTTTTCCGATCCAGGCCCAAAGAGAAATAATGAGTGTGCGACAACATCCAAGGTTCATTCTTCATCGAAGCAACTATAATGGTTCATGGGAGAAGTCACCCATATTGAATAAGCAAAAAGTGAATCAACCGGATTGTGGCAATGAATTTGAATTGCCTGGGTTTGCCTACCAGGATTACTTGCCAATTAGTGCAGATAAGCACAAGGACCTTATGGACTTAAAAAGATTTTGTTCTGATGAAGCTCAAGCCTATTTTGAAGGTATTACCCATACATAGTACTAGGTTTGGACATTCCCTGTATGGGTTATATGAGACATTCCATGTTTTTGTACTTTATAAAAGTTAATTACTTTCTTTTTTCAACTTTTATGTAATTGTTAATATTTGCTAAAAAGTTAATTTGTGTCTACAGCTGATATCTGTAAGGTAAACTTAAGTTTCTATAAGTAATTTCTAAAAGATTTAAATGTAAGAGAAAGTAATAAACTTACAAACATTAAAATGTTAATTACACAAAAACCTGTTTTAGTGACATTCCTTGTTTTGCCCCTGTACCCTTCATTTTGTAAGCGTATTTTTATTAGGTAGGTATTACATAACTAAAAATTGTTACCAAGGTGCGTAATAAAAACAATTAAGACTGATGATTTTTGAATTTTTAAAATTTATGTTGTTTTATTTCCTATGGTGACAGCCCTGAAAGATGGGTGTACTATGCCAAATCGAATACCAAATAATCGAATATCAATTGATCGACCACTATAAGTCGAACATCTAAATACTCGAACGTTCTTAATATCGAATGGTTAATAAATCGAACATTCAAAATATCGTACACTCAATACATCGAGTGTTCAAAATATCGAATGATTGTTTGATCGAGCGTTCAAGACATCGCATATTCATTCTATCGAAATATCAATACACTGAATACTTTTTATATAGAATACAAGAAAAACACAAAATTTACTAATAAATCACATTTTAATCTTTAATTATTATCTTTTACAGGTACATTTTAATATTTTGTGTGAATTGCAATTGCACGGAGATGTTGTTTTTATTCGATTTTAAACACCTTTATAAAATGATTACCTCTTTTTTTGAAGAGTATTATGATTATATTGAAAATTAATCATAGATAAATTAAATGTATAATTTTATTACAATACATAAACTTTCGTTAAAAACAAGTATATTTCTGAACGAACAACTAAGTAAGTCATATTTATTTCAGGCTACCCTCATACATTGTAATATTGTTTTCACCTCATAAATAAAACTATGTTCATCTGCAGAAAGCATTGTGACTAAGTAGTGCATTACAAGTGAATTTTGTGAAAAATGTCTGTAGGGTCTTATTATAAGCCAGAATTGTCCCAAAAACGCAAGTCGGTCTTAGTTTTGGATGGCTATGTAATGGCAATAAACAAAAATATTAATAACAAGTTCTACTGGCATTGTTCCTACAAATATAAATACCATTGTAATAGTACTGCAACAACAAAATTGCACGGAAGTGAGGAGCATTTGTTGGAAAGCTATACAACGCAGCATAATCACGCACCAGATCCTGGTAAGGTAGATGAACTACGTTTTAGGAATTCCCTAAAAAGTGATGCTACCACTGCCCACCAGAGACTAAAGAGCAGTAACAGCCCTTTTGTGATTTTTCGTTTTATTAGTGATTCTGAAAGCGGGTTTCTTAAGCTTTCTATTGAATTAACTTACTTATTTCTAAGACTATTAGAATGGTTTTTATTTAACAGTTTTCACTTACTGCAAACGAAAAAAATTAACAATTTGGCGTGATTCCCCAACTAAAATACAGTATAAATTAAACTGCAGATTAAATTTTAAGGTTTCATAACTAAAATGCAGTAAGCAATATAATTTTACAGTTCTTTAGATAGTTTTATATTTCTGGAAAAAAATTAAAAAAAAAATTAATACGCAGTAAAATTTACCGCCATACAAGCTATTTTTACTGCAAATTAAGAAAATACAATTTATTGTCACGAACTCCCAACTAAAATGCAGTAAAATCAAAGCTTGTCGCATTTTAGTTGTGAATACTTAACATTCTTTTATCATTATAAACTGACTAACACGCAGTAAAATACAGCATTACTGCAGATTAGTTTGGATAGCATAATGACACAGATATGATTATTCCTAGCTAAAGTGCAGTTAATGTTTTAAATACTGCATTTTAATTGGGATCAAGTTTAACAAATTATAGTAAATTAAACTAATTTAAACGCAGTATCAAGCTGATACTGCATTTTAGTCGGTTTGAATAGATAAAACTTTATTTGTGAGACAGAGTGTGCAAAGGATTTACTGCTAGATTGCATGCGATTTGACTTAATTAATCAGTCGCTCCAGTGAACCGTGCCAGTGTGGACGTGCCCGTCGGCGTCGCTCGCACTGCTTACGTTTTTTTGGCGACAGGATTTGGCGGGTAAGATTACATAATTATATTACTTAAGTTTATTATGATTAATAAAACTTTTATAGTATTAAGACGTACTTTAAACAGATACTTTAACTAATAGGTTATTTTCTATCCTTACATAAAATGTTTCGTGTGTTGAATAACTATCATTTGTTTGTGTTTGGATGGTTTTCTATTTATGTATTATAAGTATTTATTGACTTTAAAAAGTAGTATCTATGTACCTATATCAATCAGTAGGCCAATTATTCTCGTAACTCGTAACTAATGGTAACCTATGGTTTGACTTTTAACGAACTGAGTTAGAATTGAGATTATATTTTGAATAGACTAAAAATAGATAGGGTAGGTATTCACCTAACCATACATTAATACAGTTCAGTGTTGGGCACGCCATAATTATGGCGATAAGTCCCCTCTTTGAGGAGTGGCTGGAAAGGCCTCACGGCGTCCTTACCTACCGCATGACGCAGGTCCTCACCGGACATGGTAAGTTCGGGAGGTTCCTGCACCGGATTCGTGAAGAAGAGACGCCCGGGTGCCACCATTGTGTGGACCGCCCGGAGGACACGGTGGAGCATACGGTAGAGGTGTGCCCTGCTTGGGCAGAGCACCGCCGTGTCCTCGTGGGGGCGATCGGCGGCAGCGATCTCTCGCGCCGGGCCTTGGTACAGGCCATGGTCCGGAGTGAGGAGGAGTGGCAGGCGGTTGCCTCCTTCTGCGAAGCAGTAATGCTAGCAAAGGAGGCGGCCGATCGCGTGAGGCAACGGTCCTCACGCCCCAACCGCCGCCGGGATTCCGATCCCGATTTCCGGCCACCGTAGGCGCGGGCTTGCGGACGGCGAGCAATGGGTGGCTCGTCGTCCGATCGTCCGGTAACTGTCCGGACCGAGCCCAAGTCGTCGACGGCGCGTAGTGTTCCACGCGCGCCTCAGGGAGATGTCAGCAACCGTAGGGGCCCAGCAGGGTCGAGGCCTACTGGGGCCATGGGTGATGCGAAAGTGATCCCCGGGGCCCTGGAAAAATGGCAAAGAAGGAACAGGAGTGGGTTTTTAGTCAGTAAAAGTCTGACACTATCTCCCGCTCCGCCCAAGAGCGCGGGATGTCATTAGATGATTTTCCCACCCGAAAAAAAAAAAAAAAAAAAAAAAAATACAGTTCAGTGTCGCTATGATCTCATTCTAAATTCAAATTATTCTAGGTACCTGTCTACAATCTCATTGCAAACTTAACGGCCATACACTTGCGTCAAAGGAGACAATTTTTTTTGGGCCCACTATTAAACGGTTACGTTTATTAATCATATTACACATGGAAAAAGCGATCATCTTATTATATTTAACAGACCAAAAATTATATAGAAATCTAACCGGAATAATGAAATAATAGTAAAAAAGTGTTACGGCAAAAAATGCTTGTTTAGGAGCGTTTTCAAGTTTATTTTAACGTGAAAAAAAATATGTTACGACAGTGCGCAGCGGTGACATCGGATTTAAATGCGTTTCAAGAGATAATAATTAATTGGTACAGCGAACTTGTTTTTAATGCTGTTTGTACTTGTTATTAACGGTTAACACAAATATCAAGTAACGTACTTTAAAAATCACCGTGGAACGAAACGTAATTAATAGCCCGTTGCAGATGCTCTGTGGTCCAGTTTCAATCAGTTTGACACTGACAGACAACTAGTGGTGGGTCGTTGTCGAATTTTAGACGGACGAGACGTAACCGTTTTGGCGACGACAAAAACGGTTGCAGAAAACGGTCGTCGTAGCAACTGGTTTGAAGACGAAACTATCATTGAGTGAAGTAGTTGCAGAAAACGTTCGTTGTCGCAACTAGTTTGAGGACGGTAATAAATTCTGTATTCGTCGCGTCGTCGTTTCAAAACCAGTTATTACAATGAAAAATGAACTTTATGACTATAAACATAAAATTCATTTTTCATTGCAATAATTGGTTTTAAAAACGACGACGCGACGAGTGTGATAGTTGAAGCAATGGATTTTCGACCTTATTTTCTTAACAGTAAGATAAGAATTCTCATACAGTAATTCGAAGACTGGTTTGTGCCACGAAGACTGTTTGGTCGCAGGATGGAAAACGGTTGTTACGTTGCAGAACAAAAAACGGTCTTTGAAAACTGTTCGTCGTTGAAACGCCCACCGCTACAGACAACATTATTATTGTTTCCGATTACTAGATAGTTGCATGTTTCTTCTGTTCTTTTCGTATTTTTATTCGAAAGATTTTATGAAAATGGCATCTGTAGATACATAGATACATGCATAATCCACAAAGCCGTTGTATCAATTGTTAGCTTGTTGAAAGTACATGTTTAATTGTGAGTAAATATTGCATGTCTTTTTGGATATTTTATGTTATTTCATAAATAAAAGTTATGAATTCTACCCAAAACTTCTAGATTATTACGGAAGTTGTATTAAAATAAAATATTAAATATTGTTCCATCTTCCATAAAACATGTTGATTTTAATGTGAATTTTCTAATGATTTTAATGTGAATTTTCCAAATGTTTGTATTTTTAATTTGTTATTACACTTTGTAAGTGACTAAATTCTGACTTCCGGTCGTTGTGACGAAATGTCGTTCGTTTGCCGTTTGAGTGGGGAGTACACTTTTACGTTCCAACAAGCAACGACAGTCAGTCGGAATTGAGCCGCGAAGCGAGTTGGTTGTCTATTTGACGAGTTATAAGTGTACTCTGTGAATTTATGAAAGTGATATATATTGTAATATAGTTATTTTGAACCAAGACAGTTTTTGAATCTTAAAACCGAAAGGTTTTATCACAATTGTGCAGCACGATTTCAACGGAATGTTGAATACTGCTCTTGCTGGATACTGTTGTAATTGTTTAGTGGGCAGACGCACTGTTGGCTGCTGTGCATATGTGATGTGTATAGTATAGTGTGGTTTTTACATTGGGCGCGGCATCAAGGTGAGGTTGAGCCACCTACATCTTTTTTAGATGAAATACGGCTTTTAAGACTCATTTTAAGAGATAACTTTGAAAATGATGATGATGAACAGTAATAAATACTTGTGATGTACCTACCTATAATGTGTTTTTTTTTCTCCTTACACAACCAGCATAAAACACATCACCTTATTATTTTAGATCTACAGTCAATGGCCGGCAAAAGCCGCGCTATTTCGAAATGAATATATCTACGCATTTTCATGAATAAGTCTATCAAATCGTGTAAATCACATCAAAGTCTGTCACGTAGTACAGACGTGACTTAGTTTTATACTGTATATTATTGACCAGTACACTCTATTTTAAATTAAAATACCAAGGAGACCTATCCACTCATTAGACAATCGCTCTTGTGAGATTTTAGGTTATTATGAGAGTCATGTTTTGACTGTCGTATTTCACGGTACTCCAGTTACATAAAGTTTTGCTAATATTACCAATGTAATCTAGAGATTATAAGGAATAAACTAACGTGCATTTCATTGCTATACGCCACAACTTGTGGTGGGCCTATTCCCCAAACAAAAAAAATTGTCTCCTTTATGTTTGGTTGATATACCGTTTTGCCGTTTTAGCATTTTAATCAAGTTTCAGTCCATTTTCGATTTCAAAATAATTTAAAACTTTAGTATAAATGTAAATTAAAATTAGTTTTAATGTACCTATACTAGTCAGTAAGTACTTACCAATTCTCGTTTATCTTTCTGTGCAGGTTCATCAATATGAATGTGAGATCAAAACAAATTATGTCACTGCTAAGCAATTTGGAAAATGACGTCTTACCACCGGATAGAATGATATCGCAGCTACCTCATCACGATAACAATGACTCGCCTCCAAAAGCAATATTAAGGGATGTGCATAAAAACAACGACTCTGTCGTCCAAAATATTGATTTGAGCAAAATCTCTGAAGCAACACAACACCACTCCATAAATCTGCCAGAAGCTCACCAGGACAGCTTAATTAGTAATCTCGTGGATACAGCGACCTTTGATCTTTTATGTAATGAAACGCTGCCTTCAACATCATTCTGTGATTCATTCATAGAAGATTCAGATGATTCTGTAAAAGATAAAAACTATGTTCCTGAGCCATCTTCAACATCGTCGAGTTTAAGAGATTTAGATATCACAAACGATCCAGCAGAAATTCAGGTCAACAATGTCAATACCCAGCCAGCACAATTACCTGTTGTGAAAATACGGAATAAGTCATGTAGGAAACGTAAAAGTGAACTTCAATATGCCAAAAACATACAGAAATATCCGGTGCGAGAACCCTGTCAAAATTTATGTAAAAAACTATGTACTATACATTTTACTGAAGAAGATAGAAAAAAAATTAACAAATATTATTGGTCTTTGAATTGGGAACATCAAGGAATATTTATCAAAAATCTTGTGACGGAGGAGGCTTGCAAGAAAAGTACAAAGAATTTGAAACGACCACGAAACGTAACTTACAAGTACAGTTTAACAAAAAGAGATACAGAAGAACTATCGCATGAGGTATGCAAAGTATTTTTTTTAGGCACTTTAGGATATGACAAAAAAAATGACAGGCGTGTAAATTCTGTCCTGAAAAAGTCAATTTTAGAGCAAAAGGATAATAGGGATGGCCGTAATTTGACAAATTGTCATGCTATAGATCGTACTTTGATCACAGCTCATATTGAATCGTTCAATCCATGTGTGCATCATTATAGACGAGTGCATGCACCCAATAAGAGATACTTGCCCAGTGACCTTACAATTGTTGATATGTATGGAAACTTCCAAGAGAAGTACCCCGAATTCAAATGCAGTCTTGAAACTTACAGAGATCACTTGACAAACAAAATGAACATTTCTTTTGCTAAGCTCGGCCATGAACAATGCGAGACATGTGAAACCTTCAACCTCCATAACCTTGATCATGTAAAAGAACCGTGTACTGATTGCCAAATTTGTAAGACCTACGCTCATCATAAAATTAAGTATACACTAGCCCGAGAGATGTACGATGCAGATACAAAGGCTAATAGTCAGCGTAATACTGTAATTGTTTCTGTGGACCTCCAAAAAGTAATTATGTTACCTCGCATTGATACCTTTAAAGCAGCTCTGTTTTGCCCCAGGCTTGTGGCGTACAATGAAACCTTTGTACCTCTAGGAAACTTCAAGAAAGGTCACGTATTTGCAGCAGTTTGGCATGAAGGAGTGGCAGGGAGAAAGCAAGAAGACATCACTAGTACATTTAAAGCATTCTTACTAAATAATCGTGATGCAGAGCACATCGTTTTATGGCTTGATAATTGCTCGGCACAAAATAAAAACTGGTGTTTTTTTACTTTCTTGATAAGTATAATTAACAACTTAGAGATTTCTGCCACAACAATTGAACTCAAGTTTTTTGAACCGGGCCATACTTTTATGTCCGCCGATTCCTTCCACCATTTTGTAGAGCAGTCGATGGACAAAAAGGGTAAGCTGTACGATTATCAAGACTTTTTAGAAGCTGTTGAAACATCATTGAAATCGGGGAAGGTAGAAGTCAAAAGTATGGAAATAATAGATTTTGTTAATTTTAAATCTCATATTTCACATAAAAAAAACAAAGATATAGATGGAAACCGGGTATACATCAAAGATATTGTACATCTTATGGTAAAAAGGGGAAGTCATAGTTTCTTTTACAAAAAGAACTTTGATGATATAGAATTCAAAGAACTATATTGTCTCAAATCAAAGAACTTGCCTAATTTTACTGTAAAAACTGTTCCTAAAGGCATTGATAGGGAAAGGAAGCGAAACATCTTAAACGTATTAGGGCCGCTTATTCCACCAAATAGATTAATCTTCTGGAAAAATCTTTCTGTTGGTTCTACGTCACAAGAACCAGAAGAATTTAATTTTGATATTGATGAATAATCTTAAACTGTTAATGTGTTTTGAATTTATTTTTAATAGTCTGTATTTTTTATCTTCAAATTCTAAGAAACAATGTGCCTTAAAGTTAACTTAAGACTGATTATTAATAAGTACAACAAAAGAACTAAGTAAATATTTTTCTGATCTGTTTTGATAATTGTATGATACATACATTTTTATTATTTTAAATCTAGTAGTAAGAATAATAAGAGGCTTCAAAAGCTAAACTAAACCAATGTTATTTTTAAAGCGCGTTAATATACTGTTAAAAATTACTTTTAGAAACTAATTATGTACCTACCTAATAACCAAGGCTTGTAATGCTTTGTGTGTGATGATTGTTTTACTTTAATGTTGATCTCAAGATTATGTCTAGTAGTAAGAATAATAAGAGGCTTCAAAAGCTAAACTAAACCAATGTTATTTTAAAGCGCGTTATACTGTTAAAATTACTTTTAGAAACTAATTATGTACCTACCTAAGACTTACCAAGGCTTGTAATGCTTTGTGTGTGATGATTGTTTTACTGTAATGTTGATCTCAAGTTTATGTCCACCTTTATAATACTCACCTACATTTACTATCTATATTTTATTGTTAAACATAAAGATACATTATGTTATATATGTTAATATTAAGAGAAAACTGTCAAAGGAGGTTGTGCATTCTGCGCAGGGTCCTTTATTAATTAGATGTTTTTTTTTTATTTTTGATATGTAAATTTTACATAAGTGAGTTGAATTATTGTGATTAAATAATAAGAAATAAACGGTCTTTAAAATGTGAACTAGCTATTTTTCTTACTGCACTAGTAAATTGAACACTTTTTTCTTAAAAAACTAACTAAAATGCAGTATTTTTTTGACCTTACTGCATGTTAGTTGGGTTTCTTGACAAAATAACTGATCCAAACGCAGTAATAGGGCTTTTTGCTGCATTTTACTAAGTTTAAAATGGTATTTTTTACAAAAAAGGCTATGCAGTAATAGGCACCAAAAAGAATAAATGGCCATAATAAATTCAGTTATTAAGATATATTTTTTTTTATTGCTTTAACGTGTGAACCTATGCCTTTACAACCTTTCTGCATTCAAATTTTTTTGCTTATACATTCTGTTGATTTTTTAAAATCAATTCTTAACTTTAAATGCGTTTTACTCGAAATCGTGATTTTGCTGTTACTGCACTTTAGTGTATGGTGGGCAGACCAGCTCGCTTGATAGACCGAGTCAAATTATTCAGCGAAATGAGGCCAACATTTCAAAATCAAGTTCGTGTGCTCTGCCAAACAAAAAAGCAGCATCGCAAATTATACGTCGAGCAAGAAGAAAAGAAATGCCAAAGGAACCGATTACTTTGGATGATATAAACATCCCCGATAGATTGCAGAAAGTTGATGGTGAAAGATTTTTAGGGCGTCAGGTTAAGTTTGAAGAAAACTGTGTTATGTTATTTGCAACGAAATCGAATTTAATACTATTAAATAAATCACAACTTTGGGTGATGGATGGTACCTTCGCAACATGTCCTATACTTTTCAAACAAATATATAGTATACATGGTTTGGTGGACACGGGTACAGATCGTTATTACGTACCTTTAGTATATGCGTTTCTAACGAATAAGACGCTAAATTGTTACTTGTATTTTTTTCAAGCACTAAAGGCATATGCTCTAGAATATGATATCCAATTGAACCCACGAGTAATAATGACGGATTTCGAGATGGCGGTCATTAATAGTGTAAAAGAAGAATTTCCTGATGCGCAACACAAATGCTGTCTATTCCACTTAGGTCAAAATGTATGGCGTCAAATTCAACAAAATGGTTTGCAAAGTAAATATGGCCAAGATGCTGAGTTTGCTGTCAAGTTAAGACACATTATCGCACTTGCTTATTTACACCAAGATGAGATACCAGATGCTTTCGATAAATTGAGAGAAGAAGTGTTACCCGACGAGGCAAGTGATATCACCAACTGGTTTGGAAAATATTATGTTTGGGGAAATATTAATTCTCGTGAGACGGGAAATAATAAATTACTTATAGCACGCTCAGCACCGATGTTTCCACCTTCACTGTGGTCTGTGTTTCAAAATAATACACTGGGTTTGCCTAGGACTCAAAATAACATTGAAGGATGGCACAGAAGATGGAACACGTTGCTTGATAAGCACAAAAGGGGTCTTTATGCTACCATAGAATTTTTAGTAAAGGAGCAAGCTATAACAAATAGGACAATTGAAAAGGCAAACGCGGGATTGGAAAGACCTACTCCACAAAAAAGAGGCAAAAGAGATGACAATGCGATTGAAAAAATATTAAACAGTAAAAACAACATGGATTTATTAGAGTTCCTCCGTGCAATCGCAATTCACACAAAATATTAAAATGTACCTGTAAAAGATAATAATTAAAGATTAAAATGTGATTTATTAGTAAATTTTGTGTTTTTCTTGTATTCTATATAAAAAGTATTCAGTGTATTGATATTTCGATAGAATGAATATGAGATGCCTTGAACGCTCGATCAAACAATCATTCGATATTTTGAACACTCGATGTATTGAGTGTACGATATTTTGAATGTTCGATTTATTAACCATTCGATATTAAGAACGTTCGAGTATTTAGATGTTCGACATTTAGTGGTCGATCAATTGATATTCGATTATTTGGTATTCGATTTGGCATAGTACACCCTGAAAGATTCCCCTCATAGGTACTAAATGCTCAAAAAGCCTACCTAACTTTGCCTACCTTCAAAAAAAAAAAAAGAAAAGCCTTTTGGATTTTAGGACATGGTTGAACTAATCTACTAATCCAATACTCTATGGGCACGAAATCGGTTTATTTGGAAATATTTAATTTAATTGCGACATTTTTGCCTAAGCAAAGTAGAGGAAATGCCATTTACTTTGCCTGTCTTTTGCAAAGCTTATTTCTCTAAAAATGTGAGGTGTAAGCTATAATGAGTTGTTTTACTAAGAGCACAAAGTTCTGATTTCCATTTTCTCTTTACAAGTCATAAATGAATTTCCTACTCACGTCAAAGTAATTTTAAAAAACCTCGAAATCCGTGCAAAGTTAGGGCATTTTACGGAAGTTACTTGCCTCAAGATAAAGAAGTACCTACAGGACTTTTACGAAAAAATATACGCATGGCCGGTCACAGATCGCGATACAGATGAGACTTTGGCCTAAGCAATTAATAATTCAATTATTCAGAAGATAATTATTGCTTTATAATGTTGTCTGATTAAAATTTCATGATATTTAAACCTATGAAACGTGTTTCATTTTGTTTATTGGAGAAAGCCCTTTAGTCAACGACATTCCGGCGCTATTTATTCCATGATAAGGACAAAATTTTAAGAAAAAAGCATCAATTTATATAGATATTACTTCAACCTTCAACCTTTATTTTAAACTAAATACAAAACACATCCACTTCCATATATTTTTTTTTCACGTAGAGGTTTTTTTCGTTTCCTGTAAAGTTAGGGTCTGTTGACTTATGGGGTTTCTCAAATACTTAAACTATTCAATTGCAACAAGTGCAATATTCCAATTTGCTTGGAACATCAAGTTAAAGAATGCCAAAGGTGCTCAAATTAATTAGAATGTTATGATTTTATAGTTGATTGTGATCTCCGTTCTTAATTAAAGCTAAGAAAAAAACATAGGTATAAAACTTGGTTTTATTTTAAACGAAACATAGTCAAACTTTGGGGTGCTCCAGCACCCCATGTAGGAAAACCGGACATTCCACACTAGTGTAGGGCTCTAGGGTTAAGGATCAAATTCCTAAACTATTGTATCGTAACTATTGAATATTCTGTACTGGTATTGTAAATACAACTTACGATTTTTTTAAAAGTAAAAATGTAATTGGCAATGTTGCCACATGGTATAGGTATCTTTGCCAGTTTTGTTTTCAGATAAGGGTAATGTTATTATCCGTCATTTAATTCGAAAACCATTTTATCTTAGTATGCACCGTGATAAATATACTGTCTGTCGCGTCATACATATTTTAACGGTTTCTTATGCATTTTGGTTAAAAATGTACCATGACTTTTCAACACTTGTGTAAAGTGGCAAAGTTGCCAGATCTGACGGTACTAATAAATCCAACTAATGCAAACATCCTAAACCAATTTGATGGACCATTCATTTTTCAAATTCCTATGTATCTATGTATATATTTTTAAAAGTAGACTATTCAAACAATACCACCCAAAAACAATGCCTAAAACTAAAAAAAAAATCAAATCTCAAGACAAATAGAGAAATAAATTGACAAACACAAATTTATCCCAAAAATACAGAAACCAAAACCCGACTTTGCACGTCCAACCTATTTTGAATTACAATACTACCATCTAAAACCACAATCCAATAACTGCTGAAAAGACCTAATGCAAAATTTTTGAATAGAATTAACAAGTTCAAATGTCTCGCAAACTCTACACAGTCAGTCCACATGACACATAGTAACACCTTAGCCACATCTCTAAGTGAACCAGCAACAACGAAAAGGCTAAAACGCCACCACATTTGGGACTTTGCTAAGTAGAGCAAAGTAAAAGTAATATCGAGAAGGCAGACTTTTTGCTGAAAGAGTGAACCTTAGCATATATAAACCAATTCTCTCGATTTTTTAAGTCTGTGCAAGTCAAGAATGACCTCCCAACATTGGAAAAACCTTCACAATAACAAATGTTTCAGCTGCTGAAAATCAGAAAACATTCCACAAAATAAAACAAAAGTTTCAGTATCTTCTAAATTGTTTCTTAAACTTTTCATAATGGTAATCATCGGTAGCTCTTTCACCTTTGGCTTTCTTAACTATTTTGTCTACACTATCATCTATAACACTACTGTCAGTTTTAGTCACTTCTGGCTTTTCCATTTTCCTTTTTTTAGCAACATCACTATCTATATTAAAACGGTTATGTTGTACAAAATTTACTGCCATGTTAGTTGGCACAAACTGTGAAGGACAATCTTTTTTGTTTTGTCTCTCCCACAGTACTTTCATTTTAGCCTCTTCAGTGGCTTCAATGTTTTTAATTTTTGCATCAATACCCAAATCTACTTCAGGTATGCCACTGAGCATTTGATTTGACAGCATCTCTTCAGAACGATGTGCTGATGACACCCTGAGATGTTCTGGCAAAGATAACAGTGCTGCTTCTTCAGGTGACAGATATTTTAATGTGTCATTATGCTCGGATTCCTTCATTTCTTCATCATGTCTTTCTGCAAAGACAAAATAGAAATAATTAAAAATAGTGTCTAAACCACTTATTAAATATTTTCTGGAACAAAATTATAGATGGATCAAAAATTATGTAAATGGCGAATAATAAATTTTGACGATCACAGTAATTTTAGCAGACTTGTTATTATGACTATAATTTTCTTACCATCTCTATTCAAGAAACAAGTTTTAATTAGTCACAGTGGTATAGAACAAAACATATTTTGCCTTTTGCCTAATAAGTCCTTTATAAAGGAATCAGCACATTGAATGCCAAGAATTTCACAGAGTCAATTTCAGTTCCCGCCATACATCAGCCTATATGAGAAATATATCAGCTGATGTTGCTATTGATCAAGTTAACTAACAGTGCCCATAAACGAGATATAATGTATATGTAACCGAGATATCTTGTACTTGAGTAGTTAGTTATATTATCTTTCATTATAGACTGTCTATGATTAAACTCGTTGTGTCTTTCCTTGTTTATCACGCACATTCATACTGCCGTAATTATTAAAATGGGCACAAGTAACATTTTTTTTTCGAAATTAAGTCAAATACATATTCGGAATCAGATTTTTTTTCTGATTCCGAATATGTACCTATTTAATCCATTTTGAAAATTAGTAGTGCTGTTTAATAACGACGGCAGCATAGGCCATAAAGGTCCCACAATCTTGCACATGACATTTACGAGATAACTCATAGCAGCTGGCAACATATTAAAAAATACAAAAATAAAATTCAAAACTCTAATATTTTTATTTCACATAGGCCTACATGGGCACTTATAAAACGTCGGAAGCTAATGCACAGTTCTAGATGGGTTGTATCCTATGAAGAAGAACCGGCAAGAAACTCCATGGTAACTCTTTTAAAAAAAACTCAACTCAACAATATAGTAATAATAGATATTATGTAAGGACAGTGTAGACCAGTAAATATTGTACTTTTGGGTACAATATTGACTGGTCTACACTGTCCTTCTACAATAAAAATAATCATAATAAAAAAAAATATGTTCACTTAATAAAAACCGTTTGATTCCCAAATTGAGTTATGAAGATTTTTCCGAATTGTAAAAAAAGTTTTTTTTGTGATGTAACTACAAAACAGTTTTGAGATTTATTCCTAAATCTATACTATAAGACCTTGCTTTATGCCAAATTTTGGGATTCTGGGTCAACGGCAAGTACCCTATGAATTTTGATTCCTTTGAGTGTTGAAATATACGTTTTTTGCGACATATACGGCCATATCTTTTTTTCTGTTGACTTAGAAGTTTGATTTTTACATATCTAAAGGGACCGCAGACTTAGTATACAGTTTTAATTTCAACTCGATGCCTCCATGCGTTTCTGAGATAAAGGGTCTTGACACACAGACAGACGGACGGACAACAAAGTAAACCTATAAGGATTCTGTTTTTTTCCTTTTGAGGTACGGAACCCTAAAAAGAAGCTATATAAAAAAGTAAGAAAAAATTAATAATTACAACTATCAATAAATGAGATGTTAACAAAATAAATTACTAACGAATCTAAGGTAGTTGAGGTCTGATTAATATAAAAAATATTGCAAAAGCAATGTGTTAGAAACAAAAAGTCTTTAACCTTGTAATTTGCTTTTTTGGATAGGACACGCTTAATATGAGTAAAGATCATGATCTTTCCAGTTTCTGCATGCAGAAACTGGTTGTTCCTAGATCAAACTAAGATTTCATCCTTAAACTTAATTTAACCAATTATTATGATGTATGTATCAAAATTAACTTTGTCAAAAAGGTGTACTTTATGCCCACCTGCATTTCACTAGAAATGCTTTAAAATCCGTCTATACTGTTAACATAATGAACTTTAATATTACAATTTCTTTAATTTAACAAATCCTAATACCCATAAAACTATCCGTAGAAGCCAACGGGAAATATACATTTCCAGTACATTTTATGTACCTCTGAACAACAGATTTCCATCTAATCATCACCATCATTTCAGCCGAAAGACGTCCACTTTTGGACATAGGCCTCCCCCAAGTGTTGCCATAATGACCAGTCTTGTACGTCTCCATCCATTTGTACTCTGCATTTCCATCTAATGCAGAATATAAATAGAAAATGTTATTTACTTCTATGTAATGACTTTTATCAACTTACAATCTATGTGAAATGTATCCTATCAGTTTCAAACCTAATTCCGCAATAATTCATGTCAGGGTCCAGGCATATTAATTGTCAACATGTTTTATTACTTGTTAAAACAAATAATTGAGCAATCTAATACACAATTATTGTATTTTAAAGTACCTACAACTCAGGAATATGTAAGAAACCCTTTAAAATTAACATATCTACATTAATCGAACACATCAATTGACACGAAAGTTTGTTTGAATTTCGATTAAACTCGGTACAATACAAACTTGTACACGGATACACCATGTCCTGGAATAGCACACAGGATACTTCTTATTCTGGGAGCAATTATGTATGTACCCTTGGGATAATTTACTAATATCACGGGGGCAAAGCTGCTGGCAGCAGCTAGTTATCAATATGATAAAACAAGATAGTAGAACAAACCTTTTCGTTTAGCTAATTGTTCTTCTATATACTTCATCATCTCTTCGTCTTCATCACGTTTGTTGGTTTCGGCCGAGAACTGAGTACCGATTCCAGTATCGTACGGGTCGTCTACTTGCTTCACTTTGCCACTTTTCAACGCCTGCATGTTCACCATACCACCAGATTTCACCTTGAATGGATCCTTAAAAGTAATTTCCTCTTCTAACGTGGTTTTTTGACCCGTAGCCAAAGCAACCACACTAACGCCATTTGGCCGTTCTCGAAGTTTCTGTAACACTTTTGTCTCTTGTAGTTTGGCTATGATGTGTTCTTCATCATCTGAATCATCATCTTCTTTGATCCGTTGGCGAAGATTCTTCTTCTTTTTCGGTTTAAACTTTATTTCCTCAACAATTGTATCACGTTCATTATCATCCTCCATTTTTGTTATTAATTATTAATCACACAGAGTCACAGACTAGGGAGGGTATCACAGCACAGACCAAAGACTACTATAGTATACTTAGTGTTGGGATTTTATCCGAGTAAATACTCAAAATGGATAAATACTCAATAAATATCCGTTTTTACCCGAGTATTTATCCAAATCATGGATAAATACTCACTACAGTTTGGATTGCGTTATTTAGCTTAAATCTTGTTATTTTACCAACAAACGGATTGAATCAATTAAAATACGGAAAATAGAGATTTGATTAATCACATTTATAATAACATAAAGCCTATTAAGTTCCATCTTGAATATTTTCGTCAAGCATTATCAAAGTTAGAACTAGTATATTGATTTGTTCATTAGCATAAATGCACATTATAGTTTTTTTTTTAATGGGTGGGAAAATCATCTTATGAAAAATCACGATCTTGGGCGGAGCGGGAAATAGTGTCAGACTTTTACTGACTAAAAATCCACTCCTTTTCCTTCTTTACCTTCGTCCCAGGGCCCCGGGTTTCACTTTCACACTACCCGTGGCTCCAGTAGGCTTCGACCCTGCTGGGCCCCTACAATTTGCTGAGATCTCCCTGAGGCGCGCGTGGAACAGTACGCGCCGTCGACGACTTGGGCTCGGTCCGGACGATTATCGGACGGTCAGACGGCTAGCCACCCATTGCTCGCCGTCCGCAAGCCCGCGCCTACGGTGGCCGGAAATCGGTATCGGAATCCCGGCGGCGGTTGGGGCGTGAGGACCGTTGCCTCACGCGATCGGCCGCCTCCTTTGCTAGCATTACTGCTTTGCAGAAGGAGGCGACCGCCTGACACTCCTCCTCGCTCCGGACCATGGCCTGCACCAAGGCCCGGCGCGAGTGATAGCCGCCGCCGATCGCCCCCACGAGGACACGGCGTTGCTCTGCCCAAGCGGGGCAAAATGTAAATTATAATAGATACTTCGTCATCAGTCTTTTTAATGTTTTCACTGCTGGGACACAGGCTTACTCCTCTCTATGAGAGGGGATGGACTAAAATATAATCCACCACGCTGGGCCAGTGCGGGTTTGTAAATGTCATACATCCTCAAACTACGTAGTAGATATTTAAATTATTGTAGTAATAGAGTTATATTCTAGCTATGTTCAAAGTTACAAGTTTTTAGCTTATTGGGACGTTACAGGTATGTAAAAAATTGGTAAAAGTTATTAAAAACGTTTTAAAAAAGATGTTATGTATATATAAAAAACTTTTTACAAAAAAAAAATGACCTACTTCACTAAAAAAAAACTAAAAGGATCAAAATAACTTTAATTTCGGAAGTCGGTGTTTCTTGGTATTATTTGTTTCTTATTTAACACCGACTTCCGAAATTAAAGTTATTTTGATCCTTTGTGTTTGTTTTAGTGAAGTCGGTTTTTTTTTTTGTAAAAAGTTTATTATTTCACACTTTTTAGTTGCGATAGACTTACATATAACCAGAGTGCCTATTTCTCATGACAATTTCAAACACTGCTAGGTTACATTGTTTTATTATGAAGTTCCTGTGTCTATCTTCCACCTTCTGGCTCCATCATCAGATCAGTTCGATAGTACTTTATAGCCAAACTGCATTTCATGACAATCCTAATAAGCCCAAACACGGCTATGTCACTTTTTGACTGTAAGTGCTTAAAGTTCTCGATGAAAATATCAAAATCACTAGTGTTTTCGAAAGTTTCAATGAAGTAACTAAGAACTCCTTTTTTGAAATCTCTAAAGATAAAAATACTAGTCATTAATTCTTAAAATAACCACTCGATTTGTAAAAAAATAAACATCATTTCATTTTGAGTAAATATCCATCACTTTGAGTAAATATCCAATAAAAATGGGTAAAAATGAGTATTTACTCATTTTGGATAAATACTCGAGTATTTATCCTCTGGGTATTTATCCGTATACTGGCTAGCACAGACCAAAGAGTATGTAAAGCTAACGCACAGAATCACAGATTACAGCATAGAGTACAGTAAATCCAGAGATCTAGTGATAACCTACTACAAAATTAAATCACGGACTAGCGCGAATGCTGAGTAGCGATCATATCTCTCTGTAGTCTATTTTTTTTTTATTGATATAAAACAGCGCTTGACTGCGATCCCACCTGAGGGTAAGCAATGATGCAATTATTGATGGTGAGGCGCACTAGTTTATTAAGAGCCTATTCACTCTAGCCTTGAAGACACCTAAATTATAGTTGGACGGGAAGACCGCAGCAGGCCAATTGTTCCAGTCCTTCGATGTACGCGGTATAAACGACAAAGTCAGTCAACCAAGTCCTGCGGGGCTATTGCGTAACTCTGTTGACAGTTCGAGTGATGATCACTTGATAACAATGTGCATCATTGAACTGTCAAACAGCTAGTTTCGTATTGCCTATCTTCAGTGACCAACTACAGTGACGTCATTAGCCACTGGTGCCTTTGATAGCCACCGTAACACGTTTTGACAGATATTATTGTATCGATACTTTTAAAATTGCGATTGTGTAAGCTTTTGAAGTTATATAATACCTAGACGATAAAATTTTAGAGTGGTCACAATAGGCACCGTAATTTTTTTAAATTCACCACATTTCCGTCGTAGTTTGTTAGTCACTTGTGTGATACGTAATACCAATTTTATGAAATTGTCAGTTGACAACTAAGTTTAGTGTGCAACGGATGCTAGTTGTCAACTGTTATTAAAAAAGTTAGCCAATAGCCTCCCAGTAATCACCTTTTAGGTTACGTATAAATTATAATATTTCTTCATAATAAAAACTAGTTTCGTTTTTATATAATGGTTTAATTTTATATAAAAAACTAGTGCGCCTCACCATCAATGATTGCATCACTGCTTACCATCAGGTGGGATCGCAGTCAAGCGCTGGTTTGTATCAATTAAAAAAAAAAATATTTATATCAAACATAATTAGTAATTATGTACGCAGTATGTAAGTAGGACATTTATTTATTTGTCGGTCGATCAGTGTGCATATCTTTTCTCACACTTCGCCACTTTTTCAAGTCGTCAAATGAGCATGAGCACCCATGAGGTTTTCTAAAAGCCGGCGGCGTCCCTGGTCCACGGTCTCAAGAAATCATCGTGTTCACGCCCAATCGAACTGGTATACGGCATACTACGCTTCTAGCGATTATAAAGTGATTCATGATTTAGAAATAGGAATTCATAAAGGTTTTGAGAACTGGCTAAGATATTGGTCATGACTTACGGGTATTAAACCATTGGTTAGGACTGGGCGATACAAACCGTAGGTACATACCTAATATTCACATACATAAATACAAATGCAAATAACTCGTACATAGTATCTATATGTATACCACATACATACTACATAAATACACGCTTAATAATATTAGTTAAAACATAAATACTTTACAACCGTGCGTACACACCCTTAGCTATAGGTACCTACAGCCCCGGCAGTTACAACCCGCTGGCACGTCCGAAAACTATATATTACAAAATTTCACGTACCACTCGGCCGCTCGCACTGTACCCGATATCGCTCTACATCGGTTTCGGCAGCTTTCGGCCCGAATGGCGCATAACTCGCGTGCGATGGAGCGCAAGCGATATAGACTTACAATAGCTAGAGCAGTATTGTTATGGTAATTTTTTTTTTATTGATATAAACCAGGGTTTGACTGCGATCCCACCTGAGGGTAAGCAGTGATGCAATTATTGATGGTGAGGCGCACTAGTTTACTAAGAGCCTATTCACTCTAGCCTTGAAGACACCTAAATTATAGTTGGACGGGAAGACCGCAGCAGGCCAATTGTTCCAGTCCTTCGATGTACGCGGTATAAACGACAAAGTCGGTCAATCAAGTCCAGCGGGGCTATTGCGTAACTCTGTTGACAGTTCAAGTGATGATCACTTGTTAACAATGTGCATCATTGAACTGTCAAACCGCTAGTTTCGTATTGCCTATCTTCAGTGACCAACTGCAGTGACGTCATTAGCCACTGGTGCCTTTGATAGCCACCGTAACACGTTTTGACAGATGTTATTGTATCGATACTTTTAAAATTGCGATTGTGTAAGCTTTTGAAGCTGTATAATAGTCGATAAAATTTTAGAGTGGTCACAATAGGCACCGTAATTTTTTATAATTCACCACATTTCCACCTTAGTTTGTTAGTCACTTGTGTGATACGTAATACCAATTTTATGAAATTGTCAGTTGACAACTAAGTTTAGTGTGCAACGAATGCTAGTTGTCAACTGTTATTGAAAAAGTTAGCCTATGCACCCACGCACCCACGGAGTCGGCGCCCCTGCCGTGGACAGAGTATGCTTGAGACGTGCTTGAGACTTCTAATAGCGATTGTGGCATCATACGGAACGTGGCCCAAGTGACAGGTGTCAAACTGTCAAATGTCCGAACTCTGCCCTGCGTTCAAAAATGAGATTAGAGTTAACTCTAATGACGTCATCGGGTAGATACTCTAAGCTCGCATTTTTGAACGCGAACATAGAGTTCAACTGTCAATGCCAAGCAACTGTCATTACACCAACCTACCCTGCTCGGCCTGCTCGGAGTTAGAGTTAGGCCCGTATTATAGAACTACAATCAAGACTCAAGCATTACTTAAAACGAGTCTCAGTTGGAGTTTTCATTTTAGAACTTGACTTGAGCAGAGAAACTACAATCAATAATCACCTGAGCAGTGTTACTTTAAAATGACATTTTTTACGTATTATAAAACAGTGCTTGAATGAGCTCCACTCAATGTGTCCTTATTTTAAAATCACAATCAGCTCAGAATCTCTGCTTGAGGCGAGATTTGATCTTTGTTTTCGCAAGTGTAGTCGAGACCACGCTTGAGCATAGAATCTCATGGAAACTGTGGATTTCAATCAGAGATCAAAATCTCTACTCAAGCGTAGTTTGAATTTGAGGATAGTCTTAAAATAAACTGAACGCTTAAGTCGAGATTCTTCGCTCAAGCAGTAATCGGTTGAACGCAGTTTAAGTAGTACTTGAGTAAGGTTCTGTAATACGGGCCTTAGTTGGGTTAACTCTAGGGTAGTTACTCGAGTTATAAAAGAACTACTCTGGGTTGCAACTCGAAGCTACTTTTTGAACGCAGCCCTGATGTCAAATTAGCCCTGCGTTCCGAATTGCGTCAAAAGCGATAATATCGTGAATCCGACCAACGCGCAACGTCATAATTATTACTCAATAGTCCTTATATTTTGTGACTATTAAATTTGGTCGGATTGGCGATATAATCACTTTTATCGCAATTCGGAACACGGGGTAAATGTCTACGCTACGCCGCCGATTGCACCGAACGCCGATCGTGGATGAGCTTATTGATAAGAAAGTGATAAGAACAAAGACAAACAACAAGTTCATTCGAAGCGACTGACGATGGTTCATTCATTAGTGCGATAGCTGCACAAGAGATTAAACATATACGTGTATCCTCTTCATTTGATTTGAATATGACTAAAGTACTGTTTTTGCAATCGGCCCCGCCAAAATTTGAAGATATACACAAAACAATATTTAATGATGGTGCTGTGGAGTTTTTATTCCGTATTCACAAAACATTTGAGAAGCAGATCGAACAACTGTATAAAGATAGATTACAGCGCACTGTGACAACACAAATGCTTTCGACTTTGGACTTCAAAAAGTCACCAGAAAGGAATGATAAGTCTTGGACTATAGCTCCTTTACCTTCGCGATTACTGTGAGTATCATTAATTCTATAAAATATAATCGTTATCTATTTACTACTCATGTTTCTGATAGTTCTTTACATTTCCTCAATGTAATGTTATTGTTTTACTCTTTAATTTTTATTAGACATATTTTTATCCAGAATTATAATAATAATGAATGGCCTGTTTTTTTTAAGACAATGCTCAGTCACTCATTGCCCATTTGATTGTAGTGACTAGAAAATCTTACATATCTAAACCACAACCATTTATTAAAATTTATTGCAACATAAACTTACAAAATGTGGAATTTACATTTGAGATTCATTACCTGTCAACAAAAGGTGGTGGAGAGAGAAAAAGACAATTTTATTATTTTAGATATGTGTTTGAAAGTATAAACTGAGCCCACATATCCTATGCATTATGATATCTAGACTCTTGAATTTACTTGAAAATAGATCACTTAGAAACATACTTGGCATATGCTATGCTGGAACACAAATCCCAGGGAACATCAGAACTGTTGATGCAAATCTTTGTGGGCTGGTGCACTCCAATTCTCCGACATTACATTTGTATCACATTTTCATATAGTTTCATATATTTGTCAATTTGAAACTTTGTTAGTCTTAATAAACCTCAACAAAAATCACTGTTTCACATATTTTGGAACTTATCTTTAAGAAAAGACAAAAAATATTTAACTTGTAGTAACCGCCACTTGGATCTTGGTGATGTCTCAGCATCAAACACTGCTCACTTTGTATCCTCTCTCAATGAGGATGTGCAAGGTATCCAAGTAGACTTTGATGATGGCCACTGCCCGACTTGGAAGAACCAGTTACAGGCATATCAGAACATAAGACTGGCAGTAAATGGGAAGCTCCTCGGTGCTCCCGTCACTATCACAACTAGCCCTGTACTTATGTTGAGGCCCAGAGCTTGGAATATGATCGAACATAATATATTGGTGAGGAAACCGTTATATTAACATCAAACTGTTGCACCTACATTTTAGCTTAGCACACTTCTCATATAATGCTTTTATTGTATAATAAAATAATTTTAGGCTTATTTATTCATCTATCTAACTGACCCCATAAGATTTTTTGTCATTCTTTAGTTTAATATAACTGGATCTATACTCCATTCGCGTTAAGATGAAACCTTTAAACAAATCTTTTTACTGTCCATTCAAACGATTTTGACTTGTATTCCATAGGTATTAAAGGTTTGTTTAGATGTCTAATCTTAACGCGAATGGAGTATAAGTATCTATTAAAAATATTTTAGATTGACGGCAAAGAAGCTGTTGGACCCTTAGTAGACTTTGCAATTTTGATGTACCATAATGCAAAAACACTATATGAGGCCAACAGTGGACCTTACTTCTATCTGTCCAAATTGGAGGGCGCCTCAGAAGCTCAACTGTGGAATGATATATTTATTTGGGCACAAAACGAACTTGGCCTACCACAAGGCTCTATAAAAGCATGTGTGCTAATTGAGAATATTATCTCTAGTTTTGAACTTGAAGAAATTTTGTATGCACTTAGAGAACACTCTTTGGGCCTCAATTGTGGGATTTGGGATTACTGCGCCTCTATCATATCTAAGTTTGGTGAATATTATCTTTATTTATTTTATTTTGCTATTCTTTTAGTATGCACATTCTTAAGGATGCTTCACATTTTTCTTTCAATCTCTTACTTTCTGAACCATATATTTTTTTCTCAACTATAATTAATATACTATTCAACCTTCAACTAAATAACAATTATAACATTAGCAATTTAAGTTGTTCCGTAACAGTAAATTCACTTGACTTTACACCTACAAAAATTTTGATATCAAAGTATCAAACTACTTTTTTTCTTGACACAGTTAGGCTGGCCATATTGGCCCTGTGGATCCAATATGTGACAGATCTATTTTAAAGGTGATCGTGAGGAGTTCCTGCTGCCAGATAGGAATAAATATGTGAACATGGACCGTCACTTCTTGAACAGTTACTTGAAGCTAGTCGTGAGTACATGTCACGCCAGAGGGGCCCCGGCCACCGGCGGAATGGCGGCTGCTATGCTGAAACCTGGATCTGATATCACTGATAAGGAGTAAGTACTGAACAACACATCCCTCTCATAACAGACAAACTAACAATCAATACACACTAACTATTTAATCAGCCTTCAATTTTATATTCTCTTGGCTAAAGAACATCCTTCTGATCATCTTCTGTTGGATTAATTGCCACTACTCACTGGTTAAGACCCTAAGGCTCGAAAAATCGCCAGACTGGATGGTCGATTGGGTCGAAAGGTTCTAGAGTGGCGATCGCGTACTGGAAGACGCAGCATTGTAAGGCCTCCCACAAGGTGGACCGATAGCCTAGTGAGGGACGCGAGATACCAAAGGATGCGAGGCGAACAGGACCGGTCGTTATAGCGACACTTAGGGGAGGCCCAGTGGACGTCTTTCGGTTGAAATGATGATGATGATGATTCTAGTGAGTCGTCATCATCATCATTGTTACGTCTCCCATGGAGGACTACGGTCCTACTTTACCAGGAGGAGTGACCTGTAATGCAACGGGTCAAAAGAGAAGAGAAGCCAAGTGTTTAAAAAAAATACTGATTCATTTACACAACAATTTTCAAACTCGGATCCAGCCCCCCTAGCCAAGTTACAATCGTTTCGTTCGCGCCGAACGCCTCGAGTAGCCACGCCTCCGATTCCTTTGTTCTGACGTCATCTCAACGCTCAGTCACGTGGTCAGAACAAAGGAATTGGAGGCGAGAACGATACGATTGTAACTTGGCTAGGGGGGCAGTTCTTTTACTAGCTACCAATATACGCAATTTTTCCTCCTTCATAATTTACGAGTTCTATTTTAAGTTGGAGGAGGTGAAATTAATATGAAAGTGGCACTGGTGACCGAACAGTTGTTTAGAAATCGGTTGTCGTTGTAGGGGCATGTGGTGTGGAGGAATGAGGAACAGTAATGTGTGAACAATCTGGAAGAAAAGAGAAGGCCAAAGAAATTATGAAAGATAAACCCCCGATTTCTGAATTAAGCATTTGAAGTTGAGTATTTCTCAAACTCTACTTTGCTCTGAAAACCTGTCAAAATTTGGCAGTTAAGTATGGTTTGAGACGTTCTTAACTCAAAATACTCAATTCAGAAATCCGCCCAAAGTCAATTTATCTTTCATAACTTCTTTGGCCTTTTCTATGTATGAAAGATGAACGTCTAGAAAAGAGGTGTGTATTGTATTTTTTGTTCTGTGTGTATTACTGAGGTGTCGGAGATTAGAGATGTATGAAAACAGAAGACGTGTTGCCCCGATCCCAAATGAATTTGAAATATCAAGAGGATGTTGATACCTAATATTAATTTAGATAAGTCACATGTCAGAAGTAACACACAAACAATTTCAGATCCAAAACGATAATTACGAAGATACTGGCTGCAAAAATGAAGGAGATAGAACATGGTGTTGACGGCTTTATGGTGTATGACGCGAGAGTAGTGCCACAAGTCAATGAGGTTTGTTTCTCTTTTTTTCTGTCCGCATTGCGATTGATATGCGAAAATGAGATGGAACAATACAAGAAGTAAAATTCCAGTTCCATTTCGCCCTATTATTTGTTTTGTTGAGAGATCATCAAATGAATTCTCCCGCTCTATTTTTTTTAAATTGATACAAACTAGTGCTAGACTGCGATCCCACCCGATGGTAAGCAGTGATGCAATCGTTGCTGGTGAGGCGTAAGGGCCTATTCACTCTAGCCTTGAAATCAAATTGAATTGAAAGAGACTGTCAGACTTTTTCTGACTAAATAAAACTCACCTGTGTTCCTTCAATTGCTCTTTGCGTTCCAGGTGACTTATGACAGTCGTGCGAGCGAGAAAGGGATGGAGCTATACACCCTATATAGCTCCATCCCTTTAACAATTCAGTTTAGGACGTAAAATGGATCGCGCGTGGTAGCACTGCAGGGCTACGGTAACAGTTTGGAAGAATCCCGCAGCCCTGGTAGGTATTGACCCTAGCGGGCCTCGTCATATTTACTGACATCTCTTTTAGACGCGCGCGCGCATGGAACACTACGCGCCGTCGTCGACCCGGGCCTAGTCCTTATCGGACGGCGAGCTACCCATTGCTCGCCATCCCCAAGCCCGCGCCTAATCCGCGCTCTGGGACTATTATGTTGTTGATTAGACATCTCTCCCTACACAGCTCATGCAGCAAATCTTTCAAACATTTTTCTTGCAACTTCAGCTCTTTTAAAGCTGTACAAGCCTATGGCACTCGTGGATAATGTAGCTTTCTATTAGTGTTTTTTTTTTTTTGTTATTGGAACAGCAAAGAATGAAAGAAAAAACGTGTACGGTTTTACGGTTGACTTTTTTCTTTCTTAATTGAAAAGTATTTTGTTTTATCTTTCTAAACAAATATGACTTGTTATTCATACAACTACTGATTTATTAGAATTTTAAAGTTCCTATAATTATAAATATTATATGTAGGTACTGTTATATTTGTTCTCATAAATATATTTTGGTTAATTTCTGCAAAAAACGCAAACTATCGTTTACGATGTTTCTGCCAGAATAGGCTCGATAATAATTGTTCCGTCCGAGAATCGAACCTGCGTTACGCAGCACAGAAGCCGATCGCTCAACCACTGCACCAACAGGGTCATCGAAATCCAGCCTCTCTTGATTGCTTGATTTTCGTCCAAATCATTTTACCAGTACTTTCCACGCCGGCGCCGACCTCGGCTGCGCCGCCGTACATCTTCAAGCTATTAGCGATTAAGAAGCGTAAAAAAAGCTTGAATGCAAATATTTTTTATTCACCACCGTAACAATTGGAAACATTACGGAAACGCCTTGTCAGTAAATTGACTTTTTATTTACTGTATTCGCAGAAATCTTTTTTTTATGTAACACAATAGTCTTTGCAATTCAAGAGCGTGCGTTATGCGACTTAATTTCGTTGTTATAAGGTTTCTTTTGGAATGACGGACGCGCATTCGTGAAATGTAACTAATGTGCCATGGTTATTTTGTTCTCAATCTGATTCAGCTTGTTAACACGCAACCGATGTTTCTAGTATAATCCTGATTAATTAGGTAAAAACTTTAGTAATGACTATTTTTTCGTTTAGTAGATTATACTATACTTACTCCATTTGTTTAGGCAGTTAACTAAACGTAAACAATCTTGATAAGTATGTCTTTATCATCATCCTCCTGCCCTTGCAGCCTTGTCCTGTGTTATTTGGGGTCGCGTCGGCGCAACTCGTTTTTTTCTTCCATTCTGCCCTGTCACTCGTCATGCTATCACCAACTTCCTTTTCTTTCATATCATTCTTCACACAATCCATCTATCTTTTCTTTGGTCTCCCTTTCCCTCTCCATCCACCCACATGTAAACTCATAACTCTTTTATTACCCGACTACAGAGGGTTATGATTTTGACAGGCTATGTATGTATGTGAGTATGTTCATCTGTTCCCTCATAGCTCCTAATCTACTTATCGGAACTTGACGTATGAGGTATCGTTAGAACCGTCTTAATTGTCCGCTGAACATAGGCTACGTGACGTGTCACAAAAATTGATATGGCGCCCTCTAGCGGACAAAAAGTAATGTGTTAAAAATAAATATGGAGTAAAATACGCCGTGTTTGGTATCATTTGAAAGGGCTTCACTTGTACATTTCCAATATATTGCTCAAATTTAAAGTGACGCCCTCTAGCGGACAAAAGGTCATGTTTAAAAAAAATTAAGATAAATATACCGTGTTTGATATCATTTGAAAGGGCTTCGCTAGTACTTATCAAAAAATATCATCAAAATTCAATGTGGCGCCCTCTAGCAGACAAAAAGTATTGTGTTAAAAAAAATACGATAAATATGTCGTGTTTCATATCATTTGAAAGGGCTTTACTTGTACATACCAAAATAAATAGTAAAGAAGCACAGTGATTTAACACCAAAATCTTTTAAATAAAAAAAAAGTAAAAAAACTGAAACCCGACTACGACAAAAAAAAAATGACGCTGAAAAAGTATGAAACAAGATTTTCAAGATGCTGAAATAGACAAGGTAACTGGAAAAACAAGAATAGAACAAAAAGAAAAGCCGTAGTCACACGTTATTAAAGTGTTTCGATTATTACCTACCTATAACGTGTGACTACGGCTTTTCTTTTTGTTTAGTTACCTTGTCAATTTCAGCATCTTGAAAATCTTGTTTCATACTTTTTCAGCGTCATTTTTTTTTGTCGTAGTCGGGTTTTAGTTTTTTACTTTTTTTTTTAGTAACATGCGTTTCATCCCTCCTCTTCACATGACCATACTTGACTTTTCAGTCACTGGCGCCACTTTCAAACTTCCCCTAATATACTAATTTCTCACTTTATCCATTCTCGCCACACATCCACCTTAACATTCTCATCTCCGCTACGTGCAATCTTTTTTCATCCGTCTTTTTCACAGCCCAACATTCTGATCCATACAGTATGACAGGCCTTATATTATGTCTTTATATTTAAAAAAAAAACGTATAAAAGACATACAAAGATTATTTAAATTTAGTTAATTACCAAACATCGGTATAGGCTTGGTAGGTATAGGTAAATAACAAGAAGTAAACATTTTTAGATAGGTAAACATTTTTAGACAACTTTTAGATAAAAGACTTGTCAAGATTGTTTACATTTAGGTAATTAAACCGAAACAGATGGAGTATAGAAGTCTAATTAGATCATTAGTTTTTGCATAACTGCCTACACTTATAAGCGTAGAGTGCATTTTTTTCCAAATATCTCATTTAGATACGAGTAGTTTTACTGTTTCCAGCAAAGATAAGATAAGACTTAAAACCGCGAAAATAAGTGTTTACCACTTTTGTCAACAATTTATTACTGATAGGCTCGCGTTTGACCATTATCTCACTGGACGGTAAGCGGTGATGTGGTCGACGTTGGAGCACGCTTGCCTAGGAGTAACGAATTCACTCATGATTTAAAGACCCCCCAGGTTGTAGCTATCAGGAAACACACCCTCTGGTAGGAAATTGCAGTTCTCAGCTATACGCAGTCGCACAATGATCGTGTTCACAAAAACCTTTTGTGTGTATGGTTGGGATGTCCATTATATATATCGGTGGCACAACGCCGTACGTCTAATGGTCCGATGGAACGGGTTTGGCAGAATGAAACTATGTAATTCCAACGCAAAAACTAGATACTTTATTAAATAGAAAATCGACAGGCTAGCAATTCAGCGTCGATACTCGACAAGGCTTTGGACCTTCGACTCCACAAGTGCATCTTTGCCGATGATCCTCTTGGCTCGTTTCTTAATAGGCCCAAGCGCATCAAGCTGTTATCGGGCAGATCTGCCCATGAGATGAGACCAGAGACCCGCAAGCTCTTAACGTGATACATTTGACGCCCAGCTTCTTAGCTCCATCCATTTAACAGTTCAGTTTAGGTACTGAACTAGCTGTTAAAGGTATGGAGCTATTTAGGGTGTACAGCTCCATCCCTTTTTCTCGCTCCCACGCCTGACATTTTAATATTAAATGGCAATGGCCCCAGTACATTACATGGCCCCGGTACTCCATACACGACCGAATTTGCGCTTCAGTAAATTGAAATTTCACTAATGTTATTCCCTAAATCGGTAGAATTGTCTTGTGGTATATTTCACTCAAAATTATACATGGAATGAATGAAAAGGGCCCGAATGAATACATTAATAAATTAATCCATTATTCAACAATATAGGTAGGTATGTTTGATTATGGCATTCGGCATCTTTTACTTCCATTACGAATGTAAGAAAACTAAACAGTTTGATCACAAGGAGAACGATCATTCGGGTTCATCTAGAGTCCTGTCAATAGCAGATAACTAGTTCCAAGACGCACGACGTCATACGACGACAAATTGAAAGAAAAGAGCAGGCCAATGTTCATTTCTATGACATTCCAGCTCAGAGGCGTAGCGTGGACTAATTTAGACGTGGGCGAAGGCGCATCAGCGAGGCCATTTCTTTCATAAATTCGAAAACGAGACAGCGACTGTTTCAACCCAGTGTTCGACCACATCGTCGCTTACCATCAGGTGAAATAGTGGTCAAACGCGAGCCTATAAATTACAAAACAAAACCATCCACCAAATCTACTTTTCTTAAAGAACCCTCGCATACGCGAGGCCCCTTTGGATGCGAGGCCGTGGGCGAGGGCCCACTTCACCTATGCCTAGCTACGCTACTGTTCCAGCTAGACCGTGTCAACATGGAACGAGTTCAACGATTGATTCCACATTAACTGTCATAGAGATGTCATTGACGTGAATAGGAGCGACACCTGGCTGTGGCGTGTTGCCGTGTCGTGCAGATATACGGTATCGAGTCGAATTGAGTGGTTGCACGGTACAGTGCCGCGTAGCGTAAATGCACGACAAGACAATGTCGCTCAACCTTTTCGTTGATGATTGATCGGGTATTTTTTTTACTCTGCCTAAATTCTAGATGCGTTGAATTTTAATATTATATGTTATTCGCCTAACGTCATTAATTTCAAACCACGCAGTACCTACAAACTGCCAGTTATCTATAACGGTGTTCTGATCTGTTCACATCGAGACGCGATCCGACTATAATGTGTATCTTTTTAAATGTGCGCGCAGCGTCGCGTCGCGTCTCGGTGTGAACTGACCCTTAATATTGCTAATTTCTTGCCAGAGTTACGAGATTGTTCGTCGTTCCCACCGGCCCGGAAACGCAAATAGGAACACAGTGGGTTTTAGTCAGTGAAAGTCTAACACGCCCTTTCGCTCCACCCTAGGGCGGGAAAACTCATTGAATCACCACACCTCAAAAAAACATGTAGAGTAGGTATTTTTTAATAAACACCAGCCACATCTATAAAAATCTTGCTCCATTACAGCTTTGGAAGAAAAGTGGTGCAACACCGAATCAGATCTGTAAGAAGTTCGAAGTGAACGTGACGCCGCAGGACTTGCTGTCCATCCCCCGCGATGGAGTGACGTTGCAGGGGCTGAAGCACAACGTGGCTATCTCCATACTCTTCATATATTACTGGCTGGCAGGCATCGGCCATTTCTTTTACAGCGGAAATGTTGAAGACTCAGCTACTGCCGAAATATCTAGGTTTCAAATCTGGCAGTGGATTCGATTTTCTGTAAGTTTTTTTTTTTGTTTTATGTGCTATAAGAATATTTTCTGTCGTATAGGCGTGATGTTACTCAGTGTTAAACACAGTGATTTCACGCCTAAATTCAGCAAAGAGTTGGGCAGTGGTATGGATGGAATAATAATAATATTAATTTACTACAAATGTACAGCTATTGTTACATACATAGAGGTGTATAATAAGACCCCCACTTATACTCCATTCGAAATATGATTAGATATTTAAACAAACCTTTTTTACTGTCTGTTCAACCGATTTTGACTTCTATTTCGAAGGCATAAGGAAGGGGTTAAAAGCAAAAAAAAAGTGGTTACTGCAACCGCCATTTATCATGCCACCACGCAATAAAGGTCAAAGTCGGTTGAACGAACAGAAGTTTCTTTAAATAGTGTGTAGTCAGTTTTGTTGCTCTTGATATTTCATTAGATTTTTCAAATAATTTCAGCCGCCATTAGAAGACGATCCTAAGGTCCGTGTAACAGCCAAGCAAGTCGAGAAAGCAGCAGCTAGCTTTGTGGCGCACGCGCACAAGAACCTTTGCCGGTCGAACGCTGAACGCAAACGGTTGACCGCAGCCCGCTACATGAGCATGGAACTGTTCCTAAGCAGGAACCCTCCGGAATTCATCACAAGTTATCTGAATGACAATCATAAGTTCAGAACTTTACACAACAAAGCGCTTCTGAGTAATTTGTAAAAAGTTGGGAGTGGCTAGGCAATTCCTGTACAGGGGCCCGTCTTAAAATGTCAGGTGTGCGAGCGAGAAAAAGGGATGGAGCTATACACCCTATATAAGGTGACTGGTAATTAGTGACCAATACTTAAACACATGATTGTACTCATGATTACAAACAACTTTCCCAAAGAAACTTTTTTTATTTTCTCATTAGTTTTATCACAATAATAAAACAGCTGTTTAAATACGTGCGCGCGCCTGCGACCGGAAACCGCTCAGCTGTTAGCCGCGTGACGCCGTCGTACCTACAGTAGTGATAGAACACCCGCGCAGCTTGCAAACCCATAGGTGTACGTACCTAATCAGTGAATGTACCTACAAACTAGTGAGTATATAAAAAAAGTTTCTTTGGGAAAGTTGTTTGTAATCATGAGTACAATCACGTCTTTAAGTATCGGTCACTAATTACCAGTCACTCTATATAGCTGCATCCCTTTAACAGTTCAGTTTAGCTCGTCAAATGGATCGCGTTAAGACCTTGTGGTAGGGTCTCAGATGGAATCAAAGCTAAAGGCGTCTCGGAATATTCCGCTAGTCACTGTGCAGTAGCGAATTCATCATGTGACAGTGGGGGTGAGGGGTGGGGCATAGCGCAGCGAAAAGTGAACTCCGCAGACGTTATTAACCTTTTGATATAATTATATAGGGTGACTGGTAATTAGTGTATCGTACACTAATTGCCAGTCACCCTATATACCTATTTTGCGGCGTGTGCGCTTTCTCCCACTTCTTGTTGACCTTATTTTCGATATTTACAGACTACTTGAAGAAGTTTGATTGTTTACGTTCTTGGATAAATTTCCTACAAAAGAACGCGTAATATTTTATAATCTATGCGGGTGCCCGGCGTTCGCTTGGTGTTTAACGGAATGGCGCGAAATCACGAGTGAATGCTGGCGTTCACTTGGTGTTGAATTTTAATTGACCTGTAATTAAAAACATTCAAAATCTAATTGGAATTGCATTCTCACTTCGGTGGCGATCAATGTCGAATACTGGTCTAAAATTTAAAGAAATAAAAGAATATAATAGAATAAACTTTATTGTACACCAAAAAAGTAACACAACTTTTACATAAACAAATCTATGGGTACAATGGCGGTCTTATCGCTGACAGCGATCAACCTTAGAATGGATTTTAGAAAAGAATTTGTTTTTAGATTTTTCACTTTCTGAATTGATTATTTGAAGTAAGGAATGTTTCCAAAGCTACCCAAATGCCAAAGTTTTTAAATTAAGTACCTACTAGTGCGATTCACCATGAACGATTGGATCGCAGACTAGCATTACTTTATAACGTTATTAAAAAAAATGTTTGATAATAAATCGACCGACGTCAAATTCTAAATTCAGAAATAAGATGAATGTAAGTGGGATTGTAATGAAATTAGTATTTAATGAAAAATATTTTTTCATATCAAGCTTTTATCGCGCGGTATAGCATATAGCACTCATCGACACCATCCCGAAGATATGAAACACGATGAGGTTATCTTGTCGCGCTCAGTAGTTCCTATAGCCACTATCTGACTCCATCATCAGACCAACTCCATGGTACCATATTAATGTCATCCAAGTTACATAGGTATACGAAATTTCAGCTCAATCGGTTAGGGGTAACTCTGAAAGAGTCCAAAATCCATTTTCGGTGTTCACAACAAAATCCGTTCAGCCGTTCGAGTGTCAAGAAGTAACAAACACACTTACACTTATAAACTTTCACCTTTATATTAGTGTGATAATGACTCCCTGAAACCAAAAATAAATTTTAAAAAATTATGCCAAAAAAACTTACTGTAAGTTGAATTAAACTCTGTGATATACCTTAATTCGACGTATTTACATAAGTTCATTATATTTTAAGTGTTTTATCATTCCTGTTATAATTATAATATATTGTCTGTGTTATGGGTTAAGTTTTGTTTTTCATTTACCAACCACGTAACCAATGAGATTTCCCCTCGGCAGACGTAATTACAAACTAAGCATCTATTTATTTCTCTTTAGGCCCTAAACCTCTCCATGGGTTATGTGAAAATGAACCCCAGAGCTCTGGAACGAAGGCAAAGAAGGAACAAAACCCACTCCGGGTTTTAGTCAGTAAAAGTCTGACAAGTCCTCGCGCTCCGCTCAAAAGCGGGAGAAGTCATTTGATGATTTCCCACCTAAAAAAAAACTGCACTGTCATTTTCCATCTTTTTTTTGGGGAGATAATCATCAAAATAACTTTTCCTGCTCTGGGTGCGCGCGAGAAAGTGTCAGACTTTTACTGACTGAAACCCACCCGTGTTCTTTCAGTTCCTTTTCGTTCCAGGGTCGAGGTTACTTTTTCGACCAATCCCGCAGACTGCCGACTGAACACTGATTTTGTATTCACGAAATCAGCTTTGGTCCCATTGTGAAAGTTGTTCATATTGATAGTACAATGATCTTTTAGTTGGATGCGATTCTGAGTGAGTGCGGGTAGATGGTAATAAAAGTCGAGTGGTGTTATGTCTGGTGGGCAGCTGCCCGATAAAGGGCTATTCTACATGCTCCAATCGCGCGGAGAACTTTGATTGCGCGATGCAGGATTAGTTCTTTTTGTGACGCTATAGATGTCGCTACAATCTTATACTCCATTCGCAATAAGATTACAGATTTAAACAAACCTTTTTCACTTTCCGTTCAATCGATTTTGACTTCTATTCCGTAGTTATAAGGGCTGAAACTGCGTAAAGCGGACGTCCGCGCGGTCCCATACAAAAGTGCTCCGATGCGGTGACCCGCGCGGGCATCCGTCGCGGAGAGCCGGGCCCCGCGCCCGTTTTGCTACGTAGTAATATATCATATTCTAAACTGTAACTTAGTCCTAAGATTGCGTCTTTTCCGCCAAATAAAATGTTTTTCTTTCTTTCTTCTCCATCGACACGACTACATGCACACCCTTAAGGTTGAATTAACGACACTGCGTAGTTAATAATCCGGTTTCCGCGACGGGGACCGTCCGCGTGAACACACGCGCTTTGTCACGCGACGGGTGCCCGTCGCGGGCGTCCGCTTTTTAGGCAGTTTCGGCTCTAAGGATGGCATTCAAAGCAAAAATAGTTTGTATTGTTACCACTTTTTTACTTTGAATGCGATCCTTATGCCTACGGAATAGAAATTAAAGAATTGCGCTACCTCGGCGACGGAGTCTACCGTAGCGGTATCTATCATTCAGGCGGAAGAACGTCGACAGCGCGTAGTGGTGCACGCATTTCTCAAAGAGATGTCAGCAAAACCGTAGCAGCCCTGCAGATGCCCGCTGATGTCGCGGGCATTTTCTGAAAAGGAAACCCGTGGTCCTAGATCACAAAGGGCAACTGAAGGCACAGGTGTGGTTTTTATCACCCTAGAGTGGGAGAAGTCATTGGATGATTTCCCACCTTAAAAAAAAACTATCGTCCTACTGCTTTTCCAACAACACACTGTGCATCGGTTCGTTGTGGACACACGGCAATCCAACAAGATGTTACGCAGTTAATTATTATGAACTTGTTGTATCCCACTGCAGGGCAAAGGCTTCCCTTTCATTCTTCCACCTTCTCTGTCCTTAGCTACTTCTGGCTAATCCTTTAGGTAAGAGTTAAACTCATCACGCCATCTCCTTCTGGGCCTACCGCGTCGCCAGCACTTTCTCTTCGAGTCCGGTGCTTACCTTCGTCCATTTCAGTTGCGACATGCGGCAGACGTGGCCTGCCCACTTCCAAGTTTGACGGCTGAGTTGCATATGTCTGCGATTATAGTGCTTTGAAACGACGCCGTTACGCAGGCGAAAAAATAATCGTCTAAAAAAAATCACTCGGCGATAGCAGTGTAAAATCGTGACTTGGTGAATCCAATGTCTTGGTCAATCCTTGGTGAATGAATGTCGCCTGTGGAGGATGCACCTTTGGATTTTTGCTATGTAGATGGTCTTATATGTTAGGTCTTTATTATAGTTTATTTCTACATTTTGCCGTAATAACCTTCCATCTACGTTCACGTATCGGTGTGTATACCCCATTATCTATCGCGTTCCCTTCCCTCCCCCTACTAGCTGCCTATAGCTGTCTCTTTCTCATGCTGTGCTTGACGGCTAGAGTCGGGCCACGCAGAAGCCCGCTTACTTACTTCAGTACGCTTTTGTTTACGCAAGCGAGTGGTGTGTGTACATGTTATGTGAAAATAATTGAAAGTTCTCGAAAACGCTGAGTAACGTTCGAAGAATATTAAAAGGAATAATATTTAAGGTGAGTAATTAATATAAATGTGTATTTTTATCAGATAATTTCTCTTTCGCACGAGAATATGGTGGTTCCTATTTATCTCGGTTTGATACCAGATTTATAGGTTAACATTACATAATTTCGAATTAGACTTCGATCTCGGGTTCAAACTCAGACGGTTAGTCTCGAAGTTCGTATAAATACGTAAGTGGAGGGTAATTTAGTTTCTACCTATCTCGGTCTGTAACCAGATTTATAGTTTAACTAAACATAATCTCGAATTAGACTCCGGTCTCGGGTCAAATCCCTGACGGTTATATTTTCAAATCACGTATAAATTTACATGAGTGGCCCGACCTGACACGAAAGCTGGGCCGACCGGCCCTGAAGTTTAAAACGATCGGACAGAAAATCTGACCCGACCGGACCCGGAATCTGGCCCGACCGGGTCTGGAGTCGGACCCGACCGGGTTCGAACTCTGATCCGACTGAGCCTAAAGGTTGATTGATCCGACCAGATCGAGAACCTGATCCGACCAAGCGCAAAACTTAGATAAGTAGGTAGTGTATTTTCTGAGGATCGCTAATTTCTTAAGCGCTCTTTTTCTTATCCTCAGATGGCGACTTCGCAAAATTTCATCACACTGGGTGAACTGTTCACGCGTAATCCCGAAGAAGAAGAAAAGGAACTTTTAGCTAAAGTTAAATGCATCATTGAAGAGAGTCTTTCTATTGGTTGGAGAGACTGGAAAGTCATCGATTGGTCCAAGGAGGAAATCCTCGGCAGGAAGTTGGACCACAGGATCCTAAATAAAGTACGTTTCGCAATCCCATCTGTGGAACTGGTTAAAGCTGAGCTGAAGCTAAAACTATTAGACTGGGATATCTGCAGGGCTCTTATCACTAACCCGAACCACGAGGCAACAAAACTGCGCGAATCATCGGCGCAAGCAGAAATATTTAGAAGGGCAGTATAAAAAATAAGAGCGTCTGTTTATTCCAGAGAACAGATCTCAGACGCATTGACAACGGACATAGAGTCACACAAAAATAGAGTAAGAATCTACTCTAGGTCTAATTCCGATAGCAACCCAAGCAAACGCATGTAGTGACACAGTACCTGTCACAGTTACCAGTACCTCAGAATACATTACCACGTTACCAATACCTCAGAACCAATTACCACGTTTACGACAATGTCTGTTATAGAAATAATGAAACAACACGTTTTACGACATTCCTATACAGAAATAGTGAAGTAACACGTTTACGACGATGTCTGTTATAGAAACAATGAAGCAATACGTTTTTCGACACATCAAGAAACAGGAATAGCTTATAAGCGCAAACAGAAGCTCCAGCACCCTCCATGATCTTCACTTCAAACATCGCAGCTGCACAGATGGATCACGTGGCCTCGCGCGGCGGAGATCTTCACTCGGTGACGTCGTCCCGCGAAAAGGACCGCGCAAGCGAGCGAGTCGTATTTATAAGATTCGCGATAGAATTGTACTAAGCCGCGCATGCGCGGTGAGCGGCTCGTCAGTGCGTTCAATCTACGTCGCTTCAAGAGCCCTCTGTCGGAGGAATAATGACGCACGCTTGTAAATAGGTTAGACTAAGCACTACCTCCACTAGTACGAATGTAAATATAAATAGGCAATAATTACAGAAAATATACAGATCTTGTTCAGACATCAACGACTAACTACGAGTTTCATTTACGAATCACTCCCATTCCCTTATACGCATAAAGCGAAAACGACCCAGACTACCATCGTCTTCATCGGATGAAGACTTAGTTCAGTCAGCAAGTGACCACGTTTATTCAACATCACCGGAGATAAACTTCCCCAAACGCAGACGCTACTCATCATCACCTTCCCGTTCGCCAAAAGGAACTGCTACCGACTCCAGACTAGACCGAATGGAGGGCATGATACAAAACTTATATGAAATGATGAGCACAAACAAGAATGAAAATAGACTCGATAATACGAGCTGGCGAGCTCCCAGCCCGATACTAGATTTACTCGATGAAGACCCCAATGAGAACAATAACAATTGGGACATATTCTCACCGTCGACAAAAGAGAGTGAACCTGCCATACCCAGAGCAAATCCAATTCTGGAGCAGCAAGGCCTTAAATGCCAAAGGCTGGGAGAACCAACATGGAATAAGATTCGCTATGCTGACTCCCAGAAAAAACTTCAAGCCTCACCAGTTTTCCATTGTCTTCGGATCAATGCAACAATGTACCAACATTCCCACCCCAATCAACTAAAGGATCTACTGGGGAAATGTGACTCCGCGTTTGGTACTATAACTCATGGACTTTTAGTTCAACGGCTGAAACTTCAGGAAGCCTTAAAAAAAAGTAGCGGAACAACACCCAGAGACCCGTCAGAAAGTGAGTTCCGCTCAATATCCGACGATACACCTGTGGCAAACGTATGTACGCAAAGTATTGAGTCTAGACGAAAACTATGAGCCGAAGAATATCTATTACCGATCTGTGCATAATGATATCCCGCCATCGGGAACACATTTGTGAGATGAAGACAAACTACGAGAGGCTATCACAACACATGGTGTCTCTAAAATTGCTCCGGTCCTTCGTCGAATATTATCAAACCATATATATACTGAAAAGGAAAACAAACAAAGACAGCCCCGAGACCTTAACTCCTTCAGGAAACCACATTAAGGTGCCAAAAAATTCAAGAAATCGGAGTTCAAACAGCGACTTCAGAAACCACAGTCAAAGGATCATAAACGTCCCAATTTTAAGGAAAGGGGCGGAGGGGGTAGACGGCGTTACCTTTGACAACCAATGCTTTCAGGCGGGACAACTAGCAGACCACATATCGGCGTGGAAAAATCTAGGTGCACCAAAATCTGTAATAAGCATCATAAAAGGCTACGTGATTCCGTTCTCGGAAAAACCACCAATCACAACCCTAACACCTTCATTACTGGAAAAATTCCGAACATCAACTTCCTCGCTGATGGACCAAGAAATTACAAAAATGATTCAACAAAACCATAATAAAATTAGACTGCAAAAATGACTTCCTCTCAAAAATGTTTTTAACACCAAAATCAGACGGTCAGTGGAGACCAGTCTTCAACTTGAAAAGACTGAACGAATTTGTCAAGTTACAAAAGTTCCGACTGGTAAACCACCGAAAGCTACAATATTTCCTACAAAAAGGAGACTACATGACCAAAATAGACCTATCACAGGCCTATCTCTTCATGAACCGGTAGTAAAAAGACACTGGCGTTACCTAGCACTTCACTACCGCAATTCAACCTACGCACTAATGGCACTTCCTTTTGGCCTGAGTTCTGCGCCTCAAATATTCGCAAAAATAATAAACTGGGTTGCCAAGTTACTCAGAAAACAGAACATACGATCAGCCGTATATCTCGACGATTTTTTGATCTTGAATCAAAACCCACGGCTTCTGAGAAACGAAGTGTCAATGGTCTCAAAGACCCTCATAAATCTAGGCTTCAGAATAAACTGAAATACAGGACTGCATCTAAAAAGCCTACCTGTACAAAAAATACAATCGCTAGAAAAAAACCATCCTAAAAATCATAAAAAACGAAAAATGGAGTTTGAAACAAGCAAAGTCGTTATTGGGCAAAATGGAATTCGCTGCGTTCGTGATACCGCTAGCTCGACTACACTATCGAAAGATTCAACGTACTGTGAACAGGTTACCACAAATTTTACCCAACCTACACTTCAAAGTAAGGCCAGAAAATATCCAATAGCTGCAATGGTGGTTGGCAAACTTAGAAAAAACATCAAGTGTAATTCTGAAAGAACCAGAAATCCATCTAGTTAACGACGCATCAAATACGGATTGAGGAGCAGAGTTAGAAGACGAACTGATATCAGGACTATGGAATACCTCCCAAAAGAAATAGCACATAAACAAGAAAGAAATGTTCGTTGTTTACAAAATCTTGTCAAACTACCAGACCACACTACAGAACAAAAGTATCCTTATACAATGCGACAGCAAAACTGTGGTTGCATACTTAAATAAAAAAAAAAAGTAAAAAAACTAAAACCCGACTACGACAAAAAAAAACGACGAAACTAAAAGTACGAAACAAGATTTCCAGGATGCTGAAATAAACAAGGTAAAAAGAAAAGCCGCAGTCACACATTATAGGTAACAACCGAAACACTTTAATAACGTGTGACTACGGCTTTTCTTTTTACCTTGTTTATTTCAGCATCCTGGAAATCTTGTTTCGTACTTTTAGTTTCGTCGTTTTTTTTTGTCGTAGTCGGGTTTTAGTTTTTTTACTTTTTTTTTATTTAAATTATTTTGGTGTTAAATCACTGTGCTTCTATACCATTTGCAAAAGCTAAATTTAAAATTTCTAATTAATAATGGTAAATTAATTTTTGTCCACCAGAGGGCGCCACATTGAATTTTGATGATATATTTTGATAAGTTTTTTTTTTTTATTCTTGATAGGTTTGAGCTTGACCGCTAACTCACCTGATGGAAAGCGACGATGCGGTCGACGATGGAGCGCGCTTACCTAGAAGTAACCTATTCACTCTTGACTTAAAGATTCCCGGGTTGTAGCCATCAGGAAAAACAGATTCCGGCAAGGAATTCCACTCCTTAGCTGTACGCACTATGAATGTGTTCCCAAAACGTTTTGTGCGTTTTGTAAGTACCAGTGAAGCCCTTTCAAATGATATCAAATACGGTGTATTTATCTTAACATTTTTTTTAACACATGACTTCTTGTCCGCTAGAGGGCGTCACTTTAAATTTGAACAATATTTTGGAAATGTACAAGTAAAGCCCTTTCAAATGATACCAAACACGGCGTATTTATCTCCATTTTTATTTTTTACACATTACTTTTTGTCCGCTAGAGGGCGCCATATCAAGTTTTGTGACACGTCACGTAACCTATGTTCAGCGGACAATTAAGACGGTTCTAACGATACCTCATACGTTGAGTTTCGATAAGTAGATTAGGAGCTATGTGGGAACAGATGAACAAACTCACATACATACATAGCCTGTCAAAATCATAACCCTCCGTAGTCGGGTAAAAACTAGGGTGGGACCAAATCGGTATCACTCCTTAAACTTGCAGGCGACATCTTGAATATGCATTACGCAAGAATATAGAAATACGAATAGAGCATATTCCAGGTCAGTACAATATGATATAATAATATAATATCAGATATCTATCCAGGGGCAAGAGCTTACCAGACTGGCACCTATCGAACGGGATACTGTGTCTACGCCAGATGTCTACGACACAGCACAAACCTACTTAATGTAATAGTTTTAACGCCTATTTATGCTTGTATCATTTTAACCTATCATAAAGCGATACGTCACATGTCGCGCCATTGTAATCGACCAATGACAGGAAACAACGATTCCTTTCTTTTCTGCTAAGTCACACATAATTGTAATTCATTCCTAATTTAAGCTTTGACCAATAAAGCCCCTTTCAAAAAAGTAACCAATTCTTTCTTTTGTTCGCCTAATCCTGAACATACTGTAAATTATTTTCAGAAAATGGGGCATTCCATGTATCGACCTATTCGCAACACAGAAATCGGCAGTAGTCGCAAAATATGTGACACGATTCCATGCCGACAGGCAATTTGTAAACGCATTCACAAAGACGTGGAACTACAAACTAGGGTGGATATTCCCTCCTCCACCGTTAATACCCCGGATCCTACAACACCTCAACCAATGCCAAGGGACCTTCATATTGATAGTTCCCAGATGGGAGAATGTCTTCCGGCGACCGATACTCAAGAAAAGATCTGTAGACAAACAATTCACGATACGGAACCTAGTCGACCATTTGATAGACCTTCAAACCAATCAACCTCCTCCCAAAACACAAGATTTGTACTTGGAAGCATGGAAAGTACCTACGGAGTGGGCCGATTTAGTGAAAAATTGGTCAACCCAATAAAAACCAATTCTAGAGTCTTCATGGCGAAAATCATCTCTTGGCTTTGGTTTTTACTCGGCAGCATGGAAGAGCTGGTGTCTTTGGGCTAAGGATAGAAAAGTTTCAATAAATAACCCGAATCCCACAGAAGTAGCACAATACCTTTGTTGCTTGTAAGAAAAACATGTCATACAGAACTATATATCTGCACAAATCAACAATAGCAACATTCTCAAATCCTATAAACTCTGAAAAAATCTCTAACAACCCGCTAATAAAACATACCCTTCAAGGAATTTCAAATACAAACCCATCACACCTTACGAGCGAAAATATGGGATGTTAATAAATTATTAACCTGGATACGCCACAATCCTCCAGACCCAAGCAACCTTTTTCAAGTCTCCAGACATTTAGCGATGCTACTGCTTCTTGCATCTGGAAGAAGAGTACATGACCTAACCCTTCTTAGAATAGACGCAGTTTCATGGAACAGTTAGAAAATGAAGTTATTTTCTGGCCACAATATGGGTCGAAAACTGATAAATTGAAACATATCTATCACATTCATATCACATCAATCAGGATCTATGGGATATTGTAAACTGAGTTAAGAAATATATTGGCATATCACATTCAAGGCGACATACCAATAATCAGGTAATTCCATATTTATTTATGAAGACACGAGGAAAAACAGGTCCGGCTTCTCGTTCTGTAATAGCTGGATGGGTACGAACAGCCTTACTTTCAGCTGGAATAGAAGCAGGTGCAGGAAGTACCCGATCCGCAGTGGCCACTTTCAGATTTAATAATTGTCTGCCACTAGATGAAGTATTGAAGAGAGGAAATTGGCAAGGCCCAAATAACTTTTTTAAACATTACAATAGAGAGTTTAGAGAAAGATTGAAAAGTCTGCAAACGACGAGACTGTTAACAATAATAAGAACATAGTCACCGAAACTTTATAATACGAAGGATCTCATTTATTTTATATTTTGTTTGTTCTGTACTTGATTTTATACGTGTTAATTATAGTACCTACCTATATGCCCTAGGCTTATGGGAGATTATTACTTAGTAGGTACTCAGAAGTTTGTTTATTTGTAAATCTTTATCAATAAGTTATTTTGTTTTTAGTTTATTATGATTGTTAAGCGAAGACTGAGCTAAAGTCAATTTGATTAGAATCTCCTTTGTACCCTAAGATAATACATATAAGAAGTCAAAAAATCTAAATTGTTCTTTAGTGGGAGGATATCTTCTAAAATAAAACTATGGTGATCTCTAATAAATTCTTTCTTTTCTGGTCCACCTTCAAAATCTATCCAGTAATTCAATTTTCCATTTCCCAGGAGTCTTATCAAAGTACGCTGCTGTGCTTATAGCTATAGCATGCTTATAGATTTAAGATATATCTCAAAGGTCAGGCCGTAGGCAGTAGGCACAGAGCCGAAATAGACCAATTTTCCCCCCAAGGGGAAGAAAATTTATATTTCTGACCGGGCAATTTCTTGCCGGCTGATGTATGGTACTGAAGTAAGCGGGCCTCTGCGTGGCCCGACTCTAGCCGTCAAGCACAGCATGAGAAAGAAACAGCTATAGGTAGGTAGTAGGGGAGGGAACGCGATAGATAGTGGGGTATACACACCGATACGTGAACGTAAATGGAAGAGGTAATCTCAGAGGTCAGATCTACGGCAAGACCCGAAATATCAATTTTCTTCCCCTTAAGGGGAAAATTGGTCTATTTTTAACATGGTGGATAGGTTTGACCACGGATATCTTTGGGTTTGACAAAGCAGAAAATAGAATGAACACTTCAACACTCATCTATGGTGGTGAGATGATATAAGAAAATAAACTATGACAATTAAATGACAATGACTTATATCTTAGGCTAATGTGCCGCTTTTTCTAGTACCTATTTTTGTTTTTTGATATGTTTACATAATTTTTTAATATTGCCTATAAAAACGTGAAGACAAATTAATAAGGAAAATGAGTACAAACGTTTCTTTTACTGGTAGACTTCTTGGTGGTTCTGTGCTATCGGTAGGTGCTCTTGTTTCTTTGCGATTTTACAGTGATTAGAGTGAGTTTAGATTCATAGAACAAAATCTAAAACCGGGTATCCACTATGTTCGCGAACCTCTTGCGTCCCGCGCGCCTACAACTGCTCCACATAGTGGATACGTTCACGCTCAGTGCACCAATCGCTAGCGGTTTTTGGGCGAAAACAAAAGGGAGCTCAGTCTGTTCGTGAACGCGAGCAAAATACCACGTTTAGTGCGTACATGTCGTATATCACGCTTCACGCTCGGTTAAATGGAGTGGTCGGATGAAAAAAAATCGCAAGGGGCAACATGCGTGTTTCTTATGGAGATGCGGGTACAGTCGCCTTCAGAGCGGTTCGGTTTCAGGTGCGAGGAGCACACTTAGTTCGCGAACATAGTGGATACCCGGCTTAAAAGAGCGAAGGTAAGTGCTGGAGCTCTAAGCTGTGACCTGTTCTGATCTCCTTCCAATAAATTGCAGTCCAATGCAAATATCTTCTCTGAGGTCTAGTCTCCATAAATCTGGACCCGAGGATGGTGGTACATATTGTTCCACACGCTTCTCTTAGACGTATAGGGGAGTCACTCCTCACTACAGGAGGAGGCCGGCGTGCGGCTGGTTAGCACTAGTTCTGGGCAGCAGGAGTCACACCGCACCCGCAGCCCCCGACACGTGTGAGAGAGAACACCGGGGTGGGTTTTAGTCAGCAAGAGTGTGATAGACGCTTCCGCCCGCCCCATGGCGGAGGACATCGTTGTGGACAACCCAAAAAAAATAAGAAACAAAAAGATGCTCGGCTATCGTCCGGTGATCTCCACGTCATCGTCATTTCCGTCACGAAATACACCTTTTTAACACAAGCGATCTTCTATGATGTAAAACTAACTTTAATTTTGTAAGTTTTTATTGTACCGACTTAGAAAACTCACCTTTGTTACTGTAAAACAATCTAAAGGAAGAAAAATTCACCCATAGTTGCACAGACAAACCTTTTTGCCACTCCGAAGGGATTTCCGAATTTTTAAAATGAGAACCAGTTTTCGACGTCCGAAGCAGTTAAAGCGACCGACGAAGCGCGGCTGGCGGTGGAGCTCACGTAGCAGTGACTTCCTGGTGAGAGGAACCACAAACAAATAAGTACGAGGCGTTGTTGACGACAGCGGAGGGACTTGAGCAACGACAGAAGATTATCCAGCGTTACGTCATGTCGAAGATTTTCAGAATGAAGTAAGCAAACACGATCTGGAAGGGTCGTGTTTGCATACTTCATTCTGAATATAAAGTACCTATAGCCGCAAAGAATGGTGAAGGTGATAGCGACTATAGTCGCTACTTTCATAATTGTGAATTGAACTTTCTGCTTCGTGTGATTTAAGCATTGGCCACACGGATGTAATCCAGCGTCTAAACAGAAGTCCCCTTGGGGGGAACTTGCGGATTGTAAACCAACTAAACCAAGTCAACCATTGTGTTGATTGTCGACGTTAGATTAGGTACATCTTCTGTCTACACGGATTGCAACAAGCAAGGTCACCTCTGTTGGGACGCTGGATTACATCAGTATGGTCCATGCTAAACTCTTTAATTCCGAGTCGTAATATCCCACCCGCTGACGTCACAAACAAGCCACGCAGTCGCTCCCGCTCCGCCCGCCGCTGTCGTCGAAAGTGCAGTCTTATGTCTTACGAAGTTGCAATTCAATGCCATCTTTATTTTCGCAGAAAGTGTGCAACCGACTCCGCGGTGCACTTGTATCGATAATACCGAAGACCGTGTCAAATGTTCAACACAATTCAACTGATGCTACGTTTGACATACAAGTAGGTATTTATATCTATTATATTTCGAGCAATCAATATGTCGATATCTCAATATTTGTATTTATCATGTAGAAATCATTCCAAAAGCTAAAAAATGGGTTTCGTATTTTTTCGAAAACAAGCGACAAGTTCCATTCATTTATCGACTGCATTATCTGTGTATTTCCAAAATTAAATTGAAATTAATAATTCAAAAGCCTTATCTATTTTCTTTTGTTTTTATAAGCCTTACAAGCTCCACGATTTGGATAGTGGTCCTGCTGACAAAGCTACCGTAACCTCTGAAGAAGCCATCAATTATTACAAAGAGTTGCATATTTGTCGACGTATTGAAACTGCTTCTGCGGGCTTGTACAAAGAGAAAGTGATCCGCGGCTTTTGTCATTTATACGCAGGTGACTTTTTATTTAAGGGTATTTTTTTATATATTTAGGTATACCTAATAAACTCTCTTAAACAACTGCATTACATTTTGAGTTCCAAAATGGTAAAGAAGCTTTTTGCGTATAATATCAAAAGCGCAAAATGACAATTTAACGAGATATGGATAAGTTTTTGCCGATTTGCGCTTTGGTTATTTTGCTATCGCTTGTCACTTTGCACTTAGATATTTTGCTATCGCTTGGCACTTTGCACTTTTAACATTTTGCTCTTCCTTATGATTTTGCATTTTGATTTTTGCTACAGCTTGTCATTTTGCATTTTCAACATTTTGCTTCCCCTTGTTATTTTGTTAGAGGAACTGCAGCATATTTGGAATATTAGTTTGTTTTTTTTTTGACAATAAATTTAAAGAAAAACGGGATGGCTCAATAAAAAATACATTAAAGTATTGGCAAATTATTAAACTTTAATAATAAAAACAATCAGATATAACAAAAACCAGAAACCTTATCAAAATGCCAATCAAACTAAAAAACTCCAAAAACGAGATTTGACTTAGGTAATTTGGAATAGGTATAGTATTCCAAATTATATTCACATTTTTTCTTTGACAAATTGCTAACACTTTTTCTTAGAAACTAATAGATTTCTTATCTTTGTAACAGTGTTATAGTCTTTCTCTAGGTAATTAATCTTTTTTAAACAAAATAGACTAAAATAACATCTAATTATTATGCTAACTTTTGGTATTCCAAATTAACAACATACCATCCTAACCTAAAATTCCATGTTACATTTTTAATTCTAGAAATATTCACAAAATCATAGTAACATCACAAACTAACAAGGTCACTTAGCAGCTTTGATTATATACTTGTCTAGGTGCCACATTGACCGTATTAAACGGCCCAAATAAAGTCTACTAAAATTGGTAGACTCGCTTCTCCCTTACGTCAGTGTCATTTGAAACAACTAAGGGAAATGTGCTCACGAAAAATAATTATTTATGCCGGTTTGTGCTGTCAGACTGTGCCGTAGTTATGTGGGAAAACAATATAATAACACTAAGATCACTTTTCATCGGTAAGTTTTGTTATTAAACCACTATTATTATAGAAAACAAGATTTTTTAATTCGTTTTTTTGTATGTCATTCCGATTAGCCAGTGTTGTCAGTTTATTACTAGGGAGATTTAGCGAAACTATGGGAGACAAAATACAAATATCAATACGTCATCTTTTGATCAGGAGAACATTATTATTTTCAAAATTACATTATTTATTTGATCAGAAAATGATAACTTATCTAAACCTACAAAAAAAAAAAAATGAAACCCATGACTAAATATATTTTTTTTAGTTTTTTCTAATATTTTGGGTTTCAGATTTTTGCTGAATTGGGCCTGTTTGGTTTAGCCGTGAGACGCACATTCCTACTATATCCTTACATCGGACTTTATACTTTTTATTTGTTGGTTTTATATAATTACATGTAGGAACTGGAGTATTGTGTGTCTTAAGTCTGTGCTAAATAAATGTATTTTCTTTCTTTCTTTAATCTACAAAATAATTATTTCAATCAACCTATTTTGTTAAACTTTCGTCATAATAAATAATGGAGAAAAGGAAAGTTAATAATTTGGAGCAGGCATCCCTCAACACGCACACCTTGACCATTGACAGTTTGACGACAATAAGTACACGTGCGGTACTCACACATGTCACGCAAATGGAGACAGTTTTAGCGCGTCGTTTGTTGGCATTGCTCTATCTAGACAAGTATATAATCAAAGCTTAGCAGTTTAAATAATTACAATGAAGATTAAAAGTATTACAGTAAATGATTATCACTAATTGCATTTTGGAAAAAAAATTCAAAGCAGGTGTGGTGGCATCCTGTTTTTTAACCGACTTCAAAAAAAAGGAGGAGGTTATCAATTCGGTTGTATTTTTTTTTTTTTTTTTATCATCATAATTTTTTTATTTTTTTTATGTTTGTTACCTCAGAACTCCGTCGTTTATGGACCGATTTGCAAATTTTTTTTTTCCCTTTATAGGATATGCTTCCAGATTGGTCCCATTTTTTTCAAAATCCAGTTCTGATGATGGAATCCATGAGGAATCGAGGGAACTCCTCAAAAATTATAGGCAACCCTATGGTAATTTTAGTATTTTCATCAAGAACTTAAGCATTTACAGTCAAAAAGTAACATTTGATGAAGTGGAACTGATGAAGAAGACCAGAAATGGTCAACGGAACTTCATACTCAAATAGATATCACATTGAAGATATAGTTAAGCGACTATGACAATACAAATAAATGAATGATTCTGAATAGTTACGTTGAAAATGGTATCATCGAAGTGATCTGATGATGATGATGGAGCCGGAAGGTAGGCACTGGAACTCCGTAATTAATCAATGTAACCTAGCCGTGTTTGGACTCATTAGAATTGTCATGAGATGCACTTTGGCTATAAGGTACTATCGAACTGATCTGATGATGGAGCCGGAAGGTAGGCACAGGAACTCCGTAATTAATCAATGTATCCTAGCCGTGTTTGGGCTTATTAGAATTGTCGTGAGATGCTCTTTGGCTATAAGGTACTATCGAACTGATCTGATGATGGAGCCGGAAGGAGGAAGGTAGGCACAGCAACTTTATAATAAAACAATGTAACCTAGCAGTATTTGGGTTAATTGGAATTGTCATTAGAAATAGGCACTCTGTTTATAAGTGTATCGCAACTAAAAAGTGTGAAATAAAAACTTTTTAGAAAAAAAAAATAACCGACTTCACTAAAAAAAACACTAAAAGGATCAAAATAACTTTAATTTTGGAAGTCGGTGTTAAATAAGAAACAAACAATACCGAGAAACACCGACATCCGAAATTAAAGTTATTTTGATCCTTTTAGTGTTTTTTTTAGTGAAGTCGGTTATTTTTTTTTTCTAAAAAGTTTTTAATACTCGATGGCTTCGTATGTCGTACGACGTTATGTTTACGGCAAAAAAACACAGATGGCATTTAGCTTATATTGATTTAGATATCGAAGTATTCCAAGTTACCTGCAGTATTCCGAATATGCTGCAGTCCCTCTACCGCTTGTCATTTTGCAATTTTAACATTTTGCTTCCGCCACTAACAGTGAAAATTGTACCTCATTCGGCGCCGGCGTCAAAAAATATTATAGACCAGACAAAACTTTGGAAAACCATGTCAATGGCAAAAGGGAGGGCTGTTTCAAAATCACTTCTTAATTATGATAGCCGGACAAAAAGTTTGCACCAATGGCATAAACAAATAAACCACAGCGTTTTTTCAAAATAACAATAGGCTCGTCAACCGTATTTTTTGTCACCGACTGATACAAATACGCATGGCCTAATAAGTAAATAAATATTAGGGCAAGAGGCAATTGCAGTGGGTGTAAAAGCGATGCTGCGTCCCCAGGACTCGGTGATCACTGCATACCGTTGCCACGCCTGGACATATATAATTAATGGCACTGCTCTCGGCGTGATCGCTGAGCTCACCGGCCGCAAGTCAGGGTGTGCACGAGGCAAGGGAGGCTCCATGCACATGTACGGGAAAAATTTCTATGGAGGCAATGGTATAGTTGGCGGTCAGGTAAGTTCCACCCGGCTGTTATTATTGCACATTCAGATCTGATCTAGAGACACAATATGTGAGCGACAGACACAGTCATCAATAAAGCCGCACCCACAGAATAACACACATTTTAGTACGATTTTTCTATAAGAATTTGAAAACTACTTGTTTAGTGGGTAAGTACATATTGAATGAATTGAATTGTTGAATTAAAAGTATCACATATAACACGTAACACGATTGCGTTTTTTTATAAAACGCGATATGCCTCTAACATTTTCTGCACGACATCTACGGCACGTATAATATAAAAAATAATAATATAATATTCACACAAGTATCACATAATGCCGTCTAGTCCCAAGCTAAGCAGAGCTTGTGTTATGAGTACTAGAGACAACTGATAAACATACTTAAATATTTCTAAATACATACATACACCCAGACACAGAACAAACGATTGTGCTCATCACACAAACTTTTGTCCTGGGTAGGAATCGAACCCACGACCTCCGCTGCATAGCAGTCAGGGTCACTAACCACTAGACCAACAGGCGAGTCAATTTGCTCATATATATTGCAGCAGGCGCTTGTGCAAATTAAGTATACATATGCTACAACAATATTTAAACTTGGGCGACAAATACTGGCTGGCCACACATCTGTACGACGTCATTATTTTTATCAGTCGCTGTAGCTGTTAGTTCTACTTGTATAAAGCTGGTCTTTCACTTTCAGGTCCCGTTAGGCACTGGAATAGGCTTCGCGCATAAATATAAAGGTGATGGTGGAATAAGTTTTACACTGTATGGTGACGGTGCCGCCAACCAGGGTCAACTGTTCGAAGCGTTCAACATTGCCAAGTTATGGGTCTTGCCAGTCGTGTTTATTTGTGAAAACAATAAATATGGTAAGATTGTCGTAGGTCCGCGTGATATTAGAAAATAATTTCAAGGGAACATACTCTCTGCATAAAAAGTAACCTGTGTGCTATTCCAGGTCATGGTCTACTCGTGAACCAAGTTTCATCGAAATCCATTTAGTAGTTTTTGCGTGAAAGAGTAACAAACATCCAAAATATCCATACAAATGACACCGCTGCCACAGTATAGATAAGATATGGAACAGTACGGAAACTACCTACAAAAGATCGAAACGGCTCACTCACAAAACATACGCATCGACGAGACTCCTAAGCGGCACGCGCTACTGACAGGACCGCGAGAAACACTTAGGAGTCTCGTTGATGCGTATGTTTGTGTGAGTGTGCCGTTTCGAATATTTGTAGGCAGTTTCCGTACTGTTCCATATCTTATCTATACTGTGCCGCTTCACTGCCTTCCTAAGGTCATCTGCAATAGATCAGAAGCAAAATGCGTACCTTTCCAAGGACAAAATTGAAATGTGTTTGGATGTCATATATCCAATTTCTATTGGATTTTAGAGGACGAGCTCTTTAACAAGCTAGAAAAATGATTTATTATTTATTTATATACAAGACGAAGACGATGAACGAAGATTGCGTACGCAAACCTGTGTGGAAAAGAGAGGGGAGGCCCTTGCCCAGCAGTGGGAAATTCCCTTTTCGATGGGAGATCTCCCTTTACATACATTTGTATCTAGCATAATACCATAACCGAACCGTATAATGTAGGAAAAGTTATTGGCGTAATGCACCACCACCAACCCGCATTAGGCGTGGTGCATTACGCCACATGTCACATGTCTTCGATTTTTTGATTCTAGGACATGCCGGTTTCCTCACGATGTTTTCCTTTACAATTTCGTTTTTTTTTTAAAATAGTAGGTATAAACTAGAGCTTTACTGCGATTCCACCTGATGGTAAGCAGTGGTGATGAAATAAATAACACAAAGTAAAGCGTCTGCCTGGGTTTGAACTCATGGCCTGCAACTCTTAAGTCAGCCCCCCTAGCCAAGTCACAAACGATAAACGTAAACTCTCAGTAGTCTTTAATAGATTTTCAACTTTATATTATTGGATATAAAGTTGAAAATTTATTAAAGATTACATAGTGTTTTCGTTCTGTTACGGGGTGGGATGCTGAAGACTTTTTAAAAAAACACCTTTAGACTTTCTAGAAGTTTAATTAAAGAAATTAGAAATTAGTTACACGATTTTGAAAGAGTGTCCACACCAAAAACGCAAAAACCGAACTGCCCGATCCATCGCCGGAAGGGCTTGCGATCACTTTTCATTGACGTCATACCATTGCACAACGCTAGAAAACGAAGTAAACAACTGAAGCTGGCTCAGCAATTTACTTAGCCTTGGTAATGCAACGTGATGCTATTATAACAGCCCCCCCGATAAGATTGATCATCACAGATTAAGTGATGAGAAAGATGCAAATAAATCTAAGATTTTGATGTGGACATTATAAGAAACAATTAAAACCCGCTATAAAAATTATAACTAAACAGTTTATATAACTTGAACTTAATTCTTAACTTAATAAAATAATATAAACCAGATGCCTGTGATCTCCAAAGAGTTAGGCAGAGATAGAAAATAGCTTAATAATAACTAACTATTAATAAACTAAACTAGACATAGTACAATTACTTCATAGTGTTTCGTTTAATCGGGACTGGCAAAGATTTGACTGAAACATTATCAATTTCAGCTTCTGAAGAGTCTGAGGTATAAGCAACATTCGTAACATTATTTTTTGAACCTTTTGACTTACTATAATTTTTATTGTAAATTTTAACACAAAAGCCTGGATTTCTGGGACATAGATATCTCCTAGTTCTAAACAAAAAGTATATTATACATACAAATGAAATAACATAAATCAAGGAAACATAATGTGTACTATACTTTTCTAGATGAGAAGGCTCTTCAATATTATTTAACTGTTTCTCAAAATCGTCAAGATGTGTACTTGCTTTTAATAAGGAATCAAAATTATTAAACTCGTTTAATTTAATAAGGGGGACATCATGTAAAGTCTTGTTGGATTTTAAATTACTACAACAATCATCGGTTAATATATTAAAATTGGATACAGTGGTTGTAAAGTTAGATGTAATACTATCAGTTGGTACAAAAGTTAAAGTTTTATAAAATGCTTTACAAGATTTAGGAAGATGTAAAATTCCTGTACCTAACAAGATTTCGACGTGATCTCTCATGTCACCGTTACACAAAATATGACCCTTACTAGGTTCTGATTGTACAAAAATCCAACGGTTATTAGAAATCTTCTGAAACAATTCAATAGAGCCGCGTAAAATTCTTGTTTGGCAGGAATTTGGTAACTTATCTATTACATCCGTTAATAAAATCGTTTCACAAGTAGGGTTTGCAATAGTTGAATACACGTTTGTTAAAACACACACGAAGCACTGATTTTTTATCACTTTGCACTCACTAACACTTTCAAATTGTGAGTAAAATAGACGGTCTGTTGTTATTGCCAGATACTGTTTGGTTGGAGCAATTAAGACATAAGTATCTGGAGTTTTATTGTCTAAAGAAGTAGGTAAAGGTACAATTTGAAATAAATTATAAACTTGAGAAAGAACTAGCGGTATCTTTAGGATAAGTATAAGTTTGTTATCATGATAGTAACATACGATGTCGGATATATTTATTATTTCATTAATGTTTTGTAACGTCAATAGGATGGGTAACTCCGCGTGTCGAGGCAGCTGATTAGAATGTAACTCGAGCTCCTTATACAATTGCACGGGACTTAGTACAGTCGGGTGCAATACATTTATTTTACTGAACAATATAGCATTATTTATGTCATCAATGTCGAAAGATAAAGTTATAATGATACTTTCTAAAGAGGTAAGTAGTAACATTAATTGAGATTTTATTTCCAGTTTATCACTTGTATTTATAAGCTTGCTAAAAGCTTCCTCGATTTTATTTAGATTTTGATTCAAACGGTTCTCATTATCTTTAACTTTCGTCATCGTATTATTGAATGTAGAAATAGTAGACTTAATTACATGAATGTTATCACGCATTAAAATAGTTAACTGTTTTTCGTCTGACTGTACTTTATTTATAGCGTTTGTGAACTTGTGCGCGTCATCCGAATCTAAGGTTCCAAAGAAAGTTTTCAATAAGGATCCGCCTGCATCGATTAGGCCACGTTTTGAGCGTTTAACTTCATTTACTTGAACTAAGTATGAAATAGACGAAAATTTCTTAACATTGTTACTATGTTGTAATTTAAGAGAATTCAGTGAGTTTAAACAATCAGATTTGACTTGGGATGAGGATACAGAGTCACAATATTTAGATGTCTTATCAAATAAAAAATCTACATTTTCTAAATGTGGTTGTATATTATGACTAAGATCTACGTAAGTTATTACATTCCAATGATCATTAGTAAACTTTATATCTAATAACTGATCAAAATACAATCCGGAACTGTTTGAAATCTGTGTGACAAATTGGTCCGCGTAAGCTGACACCGAGCACCTGTAAACAATAGATACAACTGCATAATATTGTAGAGTTAATTACTCGAAGGCTGGTTTGATTTCGTCATAGTGATGACGAATATGTTTCCGTCCAATTTGTAGTGTGACAGTGTGGTTACCGTTTATCTTTATGATTCTATAAGGGCCTTTCCATATTGGAGATAAGGCCTTATTTTGTCTGTGATGGCATCGAATATATACCGTATCACCGACATTATAGGTTACGGGACGAGAATGGGAATCATAATAATGTTTTGATCGTTCTTTGGATTGCTGAATATTTTGCAAAGCTTTTTGTCGACTATAGTATAATCTGTGATTAAGAGCTCGTACATAATCAGTATAGGTGTTGTTTTCGAGCGTATCGATAGATTTCGGTATATATGGTTTATGACCAAACATAAGTTCAAGTGGGGCGAAACCCGTAGTGGAATGAACGTTTGAGTTGTATGCTAACATTGCTGTGTTAAGATACAAATCCCATGTGTGTGAGTTTTCTTCTATATATGACCGTAAATATTCTTTCAAGGTTGAATGACTCCTTTCTAAAGCACCACTCAGGTTTGTGGGTGATACGGAGACGCGAAAATATGTTTGATTCCGAAAAGTTGTTCTAGTTGTTTGAATACTTCTGAACAGAAGTTAGTGCCTTGATCGGTTACGATGTTTCGCGGTATTCCTAGGTGCGAGATAAAATGAACCAAACGTTGTGCGGTTTCTTGTGCGGAACATGTTTGCATGGGATAAGCCTGGGAATATTTTGTGAGATCATCTTGAAGAGTTAAAATAAATTTGTATTGGTCTATCCTAGTTTCCGGAAGTGGGCCAACTATGTCTAGGAATAGTTTTTCGTTTGGTCTAGTAGCCGTTGAAGTTATGACCATAGGAGCTTGATTAGAATGTCGTAATGGTTTATTGACTTGGCACGATTTGCAGTTTTTAACGTAGTTTTCAATATCTTGGCGCATATTTTTCCACCAATAGAGAGACTTTAATCTTTCATACATTCGGGTGATACCCGGGTGACCCGCAGTAGGGGAGTCATGATTATCTTTCAATATACGAGAGATCTCAACAGGAGTTGGAAATAGAATATTATTATGATATATATGGACCTTGATACTTGTATTGTGGAATATAAATCCTATCATATTGTAAATCTTCGTAAATGACACCTTGGTAAACGGATCTTGAAAATCAGAGATAGCGAATTCCTTTTCTTCTAAATACCATGTAGTTATCATGTCTCGATAGTCTCGTAACATATTAAATATATCTTTGTAACTCATTTCGTCATAATGATGTACGCGTAAAAATAAATGTGTAAACGTATGTTTTTCATTAGATGTACTCTGGAAGGTATACAGTTCCCGTTCTACGTTTCTTATGTCAGGCGAGTCTTCATCATATTTAGACATTTGTATAATTTCAGAGCAATATGGAATTGAGTCATCTAAGTCGATTGCAGAGGGATAGGTAATCATCCTACACTTTGTTTTGAGTAGCGATTCGTTATGTTCTACTATTACAGTGTCGTAAGTTGGGTTTTGGTTTTGACAAATTTGTAAATATTTTTCGTACGTCTCGGAAGTAGAAGGAGCATCAGGGTCAACAGCGAGAATCGGATTGCGAGATAAGGAGTCTGCGTTACAATTTGTTTTACCTTTCTTATAGATAATCTCGTAATCAAACTCCTCGAGTTTCAGACGCCAGCGAATTAGTTTAGAACTTGGGTCTCTGCAATTAAATAACCACTGTAGTGGTTTATGATCTGTAACAATTTTAAACTTATGTCCATACAAATATGGTCGAAATACTTTTGTGCCGAATATTATGGCAAGGCATTCTTTCTCGGTTGTGGAATAATTACCTTCGGACTTGTTCAGGGTGCGAGAAGCATAGGCAATTGGGAGATCTTTGTTGATTTCACCCTGAGAAAGAATAGCAGAGACTGCATAGTTAGAAGCGTCCGTTGTGAGTATAAAGGGTTTTGAAAAATCAGGGTATTGAAGGATTGGGGCCATAGTAATCTTATTTTTCAAGGTTTCGAATGCAGTTTGTTGTTCGACGTGCCACAAGAATTTTGAATCTTTTTTCAGAAGGCTGGTAAGGGGTTTTGTTATATGAGAAAAGTTGTCTATGAAACGCCTGTAATAGCCAACGAGTCCTAGAAAAGATTTGATATCTCGAGGATTTTTGGGGACAGGAAAGTTTTGTACACACGCTACCTTTTTAGGGTCAGGTTTCACTCCGTGCTCAGATATTATATGGCCTAGATACTGCACTTCCTTATGAAGAAATTCGCTTTTATCGGGCTGAAGCTTGAGATTATGTTTACGTAAATTTTCGAAGACTAACTTAAGTTTTGAGATGTGAGACGTTAGATCGTGACCGAAAACGACAATATCATCTAAATAAGTAAAACAGTGAATACCTTGTAGTCCAGAAAGCACTATATTCATGAGCCTCTGGAAGGTCGACGGAGCGTTCTTAAGACCAAAAGGCATTCTATTAAATTGGTAGTGGCCTGGCTGACCTGACACACCCGGAACACTAAACGCAGTTTTCTCAGCATCAGACTCTTTAGTATAAACTTGATGGAACGAAGATGCCAAATCGAGTGTGCTAAAATATTTACTATGTCCAAGTTGATCTAGTATGTCGGTGATGTTAGGAATGGGATAAGCATCACCAACGGTTATTTCGTTAAGTTTTCGGTAGTCTATAACAATCCGCCACTTTGGTTTTCCAGACGCGTCTTGTTTTTTTGGTACTACCCAGATAGGAGCAGACCAGGGCGAGACTGATGGACTGATAATACCTTGGTTTAGCATGTTTTTTATTTGTTTACTAACTTCCTCCTTGTGACACTCAGGAAAACGGTAACTTTTGACATGAATAGGAGTTTCGGACGTCGTACGAATTTCGTGTTGAATTGTTTTTGTAGCAGTCAGAGTATCTCCTTCAAGATAGAAAATATCATGAAACTCGGAACATAACTCGCGTAACTGAGATTCTTCTTCTTTGTTTAAATGATGACATCTCAAAGCTTCCTGTACTCTCTTGTTATGGTCTAAATAAAATGAGGTTGTTGATAAGCAAGGGAAAGTATCTTTAGGTAGTTCGGGAGTCTCGGAAGGAGTATTTTCTAAAATATATGAAACTGGTTCTAATGTTATTTTTATTGGATATAGAGTAATTTCGTTTTCTGACGTATTTAAAACAGAGATATTAACCTTATTATTTGGTTTAACGCGAGTGAGACACTTTGAAAATAGAAGTCGTGGATAGTCTGTTAACTTTGTTGTCAAACATAAACCTTCTTTTATTTCTGGATTTGTAACTGAACACTCAATCATCATTTCAGTGCGACTTGGGATTATATAAGTTAACTCACGGTTTAATTCGAAACAGACAGGTGGGTTACTTGGTATCTGTAATTGTGACGTCTTGTAACATATGGAAGCGCAATAATCCGTAAGAAAATTTGTCCCTAAAATTCCATCGTAGTCAAGATTTACTCTATCAACAACATGAAATAAAAAGGGGAATTCGCAGTCGTCGTTATACTTGATTGATAACGTAAATCTACCTTTTGTTTCAGCGTATGAACCAATATCATTTATTCCTTTAAACTTAACCTTATCTGAATCGAGATTTGGGATTTTTGATAAACTTGTTTCTTTTACAAGACATATAGAACTACCGGTATCAACTAGAAGTTTTAGTGTTTTTTTGGAATGAGACGTCAGGACTTCGATATATGGTAACGAACTTTTTTTATTTTGAGATATATCATAGATTGTAGGACATTCTTCAGGGCTATCAAGAATACTATCAATTAGGTCCCTGCTAGAGTTAGTACTAATGGAATCAGTGGAAACAGTGGACTGTACACGTACAGGTTTTTTTAAGATTAATTTCTGTACATTGCCAATGGGACGTTTGTCCGAAATGGAAGACAATGAAGAATTTGGACTGTTACCAGTGGGCTTTAAAGCCGAAATAGAAGATAACAGTTTACAAGTTGAGTTAGTAATTGATTTGGTAAAAGAATTAGAATTAGTATTATTAGAAATAGAATTTGATTCATTGGGATTAGAAATATAGTTTGTATTAGTAGTGCCTTTTATTTGCAATTCACGTCGGCACTTGCACGCGAATCCGGCTTTTAGTTTAAATTATCACTATTTTGTAATTCTTGGATTTGTGGTGGTGATGACACTTCGGAAGCCTCTATACAGTGTTGTTGTTGGTAGGATGATCGTTGTTGAAACTTCAAATTATTATTATATTGACGTTTTCGACATTCCGAAATATCATGCCCCACGTTCTTGCAATATCTACAAACAACGGGAGCTGAATTATCTGGATGCTTGAAACTAGACGTCGATGGGTTAGGCTGTGTTCGTAATTGTACACGATTTCGAAGGTCATCGCGTCTTTTATTATGATAACATTCTGACTCTGAGTGTCCCTTCCTATTGCAATTTTTACAAAACTTTGTTTTAGTTTGAACAAATGTACTTTTTTGTGTATTTAAAATCTTTTCCTCTTCTAGAGCAATATTTACGGCAGCATTAAAGGATTTTGGAGCTCGACATCTTACTATGTTACTAACATTGGAATGTAAGCCAATAATGAACGTATAAAGCGCAAGGTCTTCGGTCATAGCAATGCGACCCGCTAACTCTTTCTTTAAAGTGTCTGAGTTGTGTATCTCGGCTTGAAGATTTGTGAGGCAAGTTTCTATCCTTAAAACATACTGTGCAACAGACTCATTTGTCTCTTGTTTACATGACTGCAAATCTAATAGTAAATGGTTATAGTGTTTTCGTTCTCCAAAATTCTGCCTCAAGAAATCTTTAAGCCCATCAAAATCTTCAAATACTCTATTGGAGCACGCGACTTGAGCTTTTCCTCTTAATTTAGAAATTATGAATTTTAATAAAAGATCTTTTTGCGATTCTGAAGCCAAATCAAGCGCATTCTTACAATTCGTTAAAAATGCTGGTAGGACATCGCGTTCTCCACTATAAGTATCTATGAAATCACAAAGAACTTTCATAGGATATTGCTCAGAACTTAGTGCAGACTTGCTTTCACTTTTAGTAGACATTTCCAAGGTATTTTAAGCACAGACAACGTACAAATTTATATGATGTTTTTGAAACTCACGCAAACAGATATGGCAATAACAAAATGTTAGAATATTTTACTCACAATAGGGTAACGAAAACGCGCAACATCGTGGTCGAACGTAGAGAAGTAGCAGAACCAGTGGGTGCTGACCTTCCTCAGGTCAGTCGCAGCGCCGTCGAAGTCGAAGCTCAGCGCCGTCGGAAGACTGTCCAGCGCCGTCGGAACAAGTCGCAGACTCGCCGTCGGCGGAATAGGGCACAGCGTCGATGGAATAGGCCCCAACGTCGGAGTCAATGCGGGGCAGGAAGTTGTAGCGATTGGAACAGCGATGGTAGGAATAGCAGAGTTCGAGACAGCACCGATGAACACAGTCAACGTTTATTTTCACTTCACACAGGGTTCGTGACAAGGAAGATACAGAGTTTTTATTGACACAGTGGATTTATGTTTTTACAGTTCTTTTTTTTTTCGCGCAGAGGATTTTAGGTTTAGCACGAGCGTAAGAAATTTTTTATTATTGAGATTCGGCGATGTGGACACGTGTTTAGTTAGATTGTTAAAACTTATCGCGAAAGCCTATCAGACATCCCACTTCTGACACCACTGTTACGGGGTGGGATGCTGAAGACTTTTTAAAAAAACACCTTTAGACTTTCTAGAAGTTTAATTAAAGAAATTAGAAATTAGTTACACGATTTTGAAAGAGTGTCCACACCAAAAACGCAAAAACCGAACTGCCCGATCCATCGCCGGAAGGGCTTGCGATCACTTTTCATTGACGTCATACCATTGCACAACGCTAGAAAACGAAGTAAACAACTGAAGCTGGCTCAGCAATTTACTTAGCCTTGGTAATGCAACGTGATGCTATTATAACAGTTCGTTCCGGTCGCTAACGCTCAGTAGTCTTTAATAGATTTTCAACTTTATGCTCTTAGGTATAAAGTTGAATATCTATTGGAGATTACTAAGCGTTCACGTTTATCGTTTGCAACTTGGCTAGGGGGGCAGGGCTCTTACCACTGGACCACCACTGCTCTAACATAATTATGTTCTATAGCAACACACACATCCTCACGCCTAATAAGAGCGTCCCGCGGTCGTCTCCCGCCACGATATTTGAATAGTGCATCTCTGTCGCACCCATAGGCGTGGCCGACTCGCGACTAAAGGGCCTATCACACTACGCGTTATTCAGACAGTCTTAGTCTAAGTAGGGCCTATCACACAAGAAAAAGAGCAACTTACGGCAATGTCGTGTAAAGCAATGAAACAGGACGATGAGATACATAGATATACATAGACTAAGACTGTCTGAATAACGCGTAGTGTAATAGGCCCTTAATGCGCGTTGCAGTCGCGTAGATATCTCTGACGAGTATGTTACTTTAATTGTTACCGAAGCAGTAGTTTTATTACGTTTCGTACCCTTTATAGTGAGAACTTATAATAAATCAGTACAGTGGTTACATAGTGGTTTCACTTCAAATAGTCCCCCTGAGACAAGTACCTATTAAAGGGCCTATTACACTACGCGATATTCAGCACACGATATTCAGACTCCGAGTCTTATTTTTTGTTCCGAGTAAGACCGGTCTAACCCTTATTACACTACGCGACATCGACTAGAGACTGTCTGAAATTCTGAATATCGAGTAGTGGCTCTTAATAAACAAACAATTTGACCTCTTGTTGTGTTATTAGTATAACTTTAGTTTGGTTACTCACTCACTATCAGGTTTGGGAACGGCCGCAGCGCGTGCTGCAGCCTGCACGGACTACTACACGCGCGGCGACTACATCCCCGGCATCTGGGTCGACGGCATGGACGTGCTGGCCTGCAGGGAGGCTACCCGCTATGCCATAGATTATGTCTCTGGTGGAAATGGTTTGAGCATCATCGTCACTTTTTTTGTTTCACTTGTTCACTCGGTTGTTCCAAATCGATATTATCTTTGTAATCAGAAAAAAAAACAATTTTCTAATTTCAATGTAATTTATAATTAGAATTGATCACTTCATGATATGGCCAACTAAAACCGGCCAGATCGTTTAAACTTTAATGTTTGATGGGCCGTCCACGTTTGGCCGTATCAATAATGTAGGATTTCTGTGCATCAAAAATCTTATTCTTCACTAAAAATACTTATTGTATCGGTATGTACCAAATATTAATGGACTTTTTAGAATTTTAAGGGACTTGCGGCACCCTGATTTTTTTTTAAACCACCCAGAAGAGCATATTTTAGTGCACAATTAGTATTTTTGATGAAACAAAAGCATGTTTTGTAATAGAAAATAGGAATACATTGAGGAACAGTGGACTCTTCGTTCCGTTCCGTTCCGTTGGACAATGTAACTATTTTACAACATGATCAGTCAGGTTTGACGATATCATGAAATAATCATGCGTTTAGCTGAATTAGTAGGTACTATTTCATGAAATGACCGGTCACATCATGAAGTGATCAATTCTAAGATCTGGCCACCCACGCGACATAATATATACCTACACTAAATAAAAATTGGTAGGTAGGCCTTTAGTGTGTGTTGCGCACAGCACGCGTTCGCGCATTTAGGCGGGAAATCGTAAAGTTTAAAAACAGTTCAGTATCGAGAGCCTTCTGCATCACATCGAATGCGTGGCCTCGCGCGGGAGAGTTTCGACGACGACTAATGAGATCGAGACGCCATTTCAATATGGCGCTATGCATATTCGCTATCTCTTTCTAACCTCCTTGCTGTGGAAAGACTTAACGCGATGATGTTTTCGCACGAAGGGTCTCGATATCATTTATTTTTCATTATAAAACACACAGTACAATATTATTTCTCTACATCCGTAACATTCTCCCCCTCAGTGTCGTTATTATTATTACGACACTCAAAACGGTAACAACTTACATTAAGTACCTATACAATCACACTTTTCATTTATAGGTGTTACAGCTACAATTGACGTTGAAGTGTGTACGAATTTATCATTACAGATGTCTCTTCATTCACAAGTTAAACTTTAACACGATAACAAAGTATCAATCAGATTCTTTGCGGTACTGTTACTTCAGCCCGACTTTATATTTGATAAATAACTATATTATTACTAAGGGTAGTCAGTATGCCCGGCCTACTCTGCAAAAATAATAATCGCCCCTTAGGGTCCACAGTACCCGAGGCATACGACGCCAAAACAAAAGACAAACATACTAAACATATGAGATTACATAACCATAACTAAAACATCGCTAACCTAGCTACTGGTCGTTTAAGAAGCCCACTTTTAGTCCTAACGTCGACAACCCTTACGCGTCCGTCAGTACCGGGGTACACGGATTGTACGATTCCTTTAGGCCAACAATTACGTGGGGAGTTGGGTTCAACTATTACTACCATGTCACCGATCTTCAATTGCGCGCCTTCTTCTCGCCATTTTCGACGCGGTACTAGATCAGGAAGTATCTCTTTCACCCATCTAGTCCAAAAATGGTCAGCTAAACGCTGTGAAACACGCCATTGTTTACGTAAACACAGATCTTTGTCTGTAAACACTCCTGCACTAGGTAAATTAGACGACGAACCGATGAGAAAGTGGTTCGGCGTCAAGGTCTCGTCATCCCGAGGGTCTACCGATACATGACCGAGAGGCCGGCTATTAACAATGTTTTCCACTTCAGCCAGAAGGGTAATTAGCGTCTCCTCACGCGGAGCTCTCTCTTTCAGGACCACCTTCAGGGCGGTTTTAACGCTGCGTACAAGTCGCTCCCATGATCCCCCCATGTGCGGGCTAGCTGGCGGAATAAAACTCCAAGAAACGCCGTTATTTAGAGCTTCGTTCACCACGGTACCTTTGTCTACAGCTTCATAGGCCTTCTTAAGTTCAATTTCTGCGCCGCGCATGTTAGTCCCATTATCTGAGTAGATTCTCGTTGGCCAGCCTCTGCGTGCAGCCATTCTGCGCAAGGCCATTATGAGAGAATCTGCGGTGAGAGACGGTACAATCTCGATGTGTACTGCGCGTACTGTCAGGCACGTAAATAAGACACCATAGCGTTTAGGTGTTGACCTTCCAACAGTGACCTCCATTGGTCCAAACAAATCAACTCCGGTAACGGTAAACGGTCTCTGGTGGTGTGTAAGCCTTCCCTCTGGTAAATCCCCGAGTCGTGGTGGCTTCGGCTGAGCTTTCCTGATGCGACAAAACAAACACTGCGACGCAACCGTGCGAATCGTGGGACGCAAACGTAATAACCAATATTTTTGACGCAGTTCATTGACCACTAGCTCGTTACAGCCATGGTTTGCGCGGACGTGATGATGCTTGACAATAAGTCGTGCCACGTGGTCGCGCCCGTCCAGGATCACAGGTGATTTTGTGTCCATTGTGACGTCTCTGGCTACTCCAATTCTTCCGCCAACACGTAACAGTCCGGTGTCATCCACTACCGGTGTCAAATTGCGAAGTTTGCTATCGCGTTTTATTCCTTTATTTTGTTCTAACAGCAAAATGTCATTGGAGAAAGTTGTGATCTGCGAGTGTTTAAGCAATAATATTTCAGCCCGTTTCATCAATTCGTTGGTAAGTCCATCCGTTTTTATCTTCTTGCATTTGTCTATAAACAACAAAATAGTTGCGGTAGTTCGAAGCAATCGCAACCAACTGGAGAAACGAGTCGGCTCTGGTACAGGTAAACTATTTATTCTGTTATTTTCGTGTATTATATTTATTTTTTCTAATATCTCTTCGTCAATTTTTATTTTATTTTCAGGTTCCTGAGGCCAGCAATAGCGCGGTTGATGTAAAAACGACGGACCGGTGAACCACGATGAGTCGCTGCTAAGTTCGTACTCGGTACTTTTAGTGCCGAGGTCCGCAACGTTGATATCCGTCGGTACATAGTGCCACTCTACCGCTTTACTTAGCTCGTCTATTTCACCTAATCGGTTAGCTATAAAAACTTTATATGTTCTACAATTGTTTCTTATCCAATGTAAAACAGTGGTTGAATCCGTCCAATAATAAACTAAGTTTGGTTTAAACCGATGTTCTTTTTTTATGTTACTAGCTAATTTACACCCCAATAGCGCACCCTGTAGTTCTAGTCGCGGTACGGAGACTGACTTCGTAGGTGTAACTTTACTTTTACTCGCGATGAATGCTACGCTAATACGTCCGTCACTCATTTCCCTACGCCAATACGCAACAGTCGCATACGCGGTTGGTGACGCGTCACAGAATACGTGTAAGTCTAAGCTTAGGACGCTTGCATCCGAGTCACTATGATAAAAATACCAACGTGGTATTCTGATATTATTTATGTGTTTAATTTGCATAATCCAATTTTGAAATATATTATTGAATTCGTCGCTTAATTCGTCATCCCATTTCATATTTGTTTTCCAGGTTTCTCGCATCATTATTTTGCCTTTAATCGTAAATGGAATGAGGTAGCCGTGTATATCGAAGATGGACATGACTATACCTAACAACTCACGCTTAGTGGGTCTCCTTATGAGGTTTATGACCTCTTCTGGTATACGCTTCAATGATACGTCGAATCCCAACTCGTCGCTGGCAGGGTACCATAACAGACCTAGAGTCCTCTCTGGTCGATCTTTGTCGAGGGCGCAGCAGACGCTTTCACTAAGCGCTTCCTTTGGCACGTTCTCCAACACGTCCGGCACGTTGCTAGCCCAGTTCCGTATCTCGAAACCACCCTGTTTGTGGATGAATGAAACATCCTTTATAACCTGCTTTGTAAGATCGACTTCAGGTAAACTATCGATGTAATCGTCCATATAATGTTGCTTGCATATAACGTCGACAGCTGTCGGGTATTTATCTTTAAAATATAATGCGTTTTTATTTTTAATATGTTGCGCGATGAAAGGTGAGCAGTTCGCGCCGAATATTAATGACGTCATAGCATATTTATTAATTTCTTTCGTGGCGTTATCTCTAAATAAAAACCTAAGTGCATGTTGATCTTTACTTTTAATTTTGATACGCAAAAACATGTATTTAATATCCGCAATAATTCCGATCCGATTTTCCCTAAATCTGAACATAATTCCAAATAAGGATTGTAACAAGTCCGGACCTGTCAACAAATAATCATTAAGGGAGTACCCCTGTGTTTTGGCAGCCGCGTCAAAAACCAAACGTAATTTCTTTTTGTTGGGGTTATCGACCCCGAAATGTGGTAGGTACCACACGTGTTCGCTGGCCTCCCCCTCGTTTAACCTCCTGGCGTAATTATTTGAAAACAAATGCTGAATGCGTTCCTGATAACGTGACGCGTAAGTGTTGTCGATTAACATTTTTCTTTCGACTGATTTTAATCGATTATGGGCATTTTGATAAGAGTCCGGCATAACAAAGTTATCATACTTCCACGGCAATTCTACAAACCATTGGTTATCTATTAACTCACATGAGTTATTCAATATAGTAACAGCACGCAACTCGTCCGCGTTCTGCCGTGGCTGGTTTGAAATACCTATTGAATCTAACTCGAATGATTTTCTCACAATTTCGTGTAACTCGGAATCGCAACACGATTGCGGGCTGTTACCACTAGCATTGTTATCAGCTGACACGTTCAAAATATGTATATTATTAACGACACCATGTATACACCAGCCTAGTGATGTTTTTGTAACATAAGGTTCATTTTTCTTACTACCTTTTAAGCACACTATAGGGGCGATAAGGTCGTAATTGTCCTGTCCGATTAACAGTTTAGGTTGCGCATCACATTTACATAAGTCGTAGTTTATATAATCTGAATAATTACTAAAGTCCACACATGATACACGTTGAGTAGGTAAATTAAGTTCTTTCATTTTGCGCGCGCACAAATTAAAGCGTTCTCCTACTTTATTAGAAATTTCAAAACTTACGTTTTCCGTTTGGCATACTAGCTCGCCGGAGTCCCATGCGCTCCGTGCGCGCATGGTGACGGCCTTACCGTGGAGCCCCGCTAGGTCGGCGATGTCAGCAGCGATTAGCGTCACGGTAGCGCCGTCGTCTAGCAACGCATGAGTGTGAATATTGTCTTTAGGTCCATGGATAGTAACCGGCACTACTTTTAACAACACTTTGGGCACTGATACACTGGCACTAGTGGGTGCTCCGGTGTGGGCGTGGCCGACAGTGTGCTCGGTCTGCTGTTCGCTGGGCGTCGACTGGATCACGCAGGCTGCATCCGCCGGGGGGCGCGCCGTGTCTGGCTGCGCGATGACTTCTGGCGCCATAGAGGCGATAGGTTTCGTCCAGTGAAGAAGAAAGTGGTGTGGATGTCCACACTCGCTGCAGTTAGGGGCAGCGCACGCGGCAGGTTCCTTATGCCGCTCGCCTAAGCACTTGTAACACAAATGTTTCGCTCGTACGAATTTCCATCGGTCGCGTCTCATAGCGCGTCTGAATTTACCACATTTTATCAGTGTGTGTGAAGGAGAGACTCGGCAAAATATGCACCTATTATTATTATCAGTGTTGTCCGTGAATGTAAACACTGATTGATGTTTGTTATTATGAAATTCTTTCTTTCGATCGATCTGACCTTGGATGTAACTGACTCCTGACGTTGCAACTATGGTTGCTTCTCTGTATAAGAATTCGGACAATAGTTCCAGTTTAGGTATATCGCAACGGTCCCATTTTTCGTAGTGGTACTCGGCCCATTTATTGATAAGTGTGGGTGGTAGCTTCGCGAGTATTATTGCCGTCGTATCCGGACTCTGTAGGTATTCTGGTTGCTGGATGGCTTTTACGGTAGTGACGTAGTTTTTTATTTTAATTGCGAAGTTCACAATGTCCGTGTGGTACGACGTTGGAAGTGATGGAATCTTCTTTAGTTGCGTGAATATTTTATTTATTATACATTCAGGTCTGCCGAATCGTAATTCTAAGGTGTCTAATATGGTTTGCGGTGACGTGTTGCCGATTAGAAGTGATGATACAGATTCTTTCGCGTCACCACGGAGACACTTTCGTAATCGCCAAATGTTCTCAGCATTGCTATAATTGCATAATTGGGACGACTCTTTGTATGATTCCTTGAATTGCAGCCACTGCATAGGATCACCGTCAAATACTGGTAAATCTTTGGATGTTGCTAGGCGTGTGAGGAGCTCTTTGTTTTGGTCACGTGCATTGCTTCTATTGAGTACCTGGTACAACGCCTCGGTCAACTGAGTGATGCTGTTGCTATGCGGTGGGCAATCGCTGACGAAACCTTGTTTCTTTTCGGTGTGGTTTCTCAATTTGGTGCACGGGTCGTACTGATGAGGTTCATTGTCTGGTATCGAGTATGGAGGATAGCAGACATCTTCTGCACGATCTCTTTGAGTACATGACGCGACGCTGTCTTGTTTTTCGAACCACGATTCGACTATTCTCGAACTTTTCGATATCGAACCGCGATCGTCTTCCAATTCGGCTAAATCGACTTCCAGCTTTTTTTGAAGTAATTCTTTCTCTATTTGAGCCCTTTTTAGGTCAGTGTGTAGCCTTATACTAATCTCCTTTTCCGTTAAGTCTAGGTCGATTTGCGCTTGTCGTTGAGCCGCCTCGTATTCTAACCTCTTGCGCGCCGCTGCCGACGAACACGCGGTTTTATCACTTTTCACTGATTTTATTTTTGACTGTTCACTTTTGGTGGTCAACTGCTTCGCGGTACGCGTTTGACTGCGTGTAGCAACCTTCGAAGGTGTGCGAAGCAGTGACATCCTGCAACACAGGTCTTTTTCCCGCTAAAACGCGCGTGGGTCGTGATCCCAAATCCGGCTAGAAGGACCAGCTTAATGTTGCGCACAGCACGCGTTCGCGCATTTAGGCGGGAAATCGTAAAGTTTAAAAACAGTTAATCAGTTCAGTATCGAGAGCCTTCTGCATCACATCGAATGCGTGGCCTCGCGCGGGAGAGTTTCGACGACGACTAATGAGATCGAGACGCCATTTCAATATGGCGCTATGCATATTCGCTATCTCTTTCTAACCTCCTTGCTGTGGAAAGACTTAACGCGATGATGTTTTCGCACGAAGGGTCTCGATATCATTTATTTTTCATTATAAAACACACAGTACAATATTATTTCTCTACATCCGTAACAGTGTGGGACGCTACTTGTGTCGATACTCTTACGCTGCGGCCTCGGAGAACCTCAAGCGGCTGAAATATATCTACGAACCTTGTTGGTATACCTTATATTTCGAGCCGTTTGGAGTTGTAACTCTCGAATCTGAATTGTTGAACAAATTGTTAAAGATCTTTCCAGAAACGGCTTGTTGACACTTCGCGTGACCCAAGGGCTGGCTTTTGCCTTGGACAGAGGATAAGCATTGCCATACAGCGTGGCAATGCCGCCAGCAATGACTATACGACCACCTCTTTGGCCGCCAGCCTACTTTGGGTGCATTACCAGATGGATTTGCGGATTTTTTGACGCCATGCTTTAGATTACTTTTAGTTGTTTCTTGTTTTTTAGGGTTCCGTACCACAAAAGGAAAAAACGGAACCCTTATACCCATTTTGTTGTCCGTCTGTCTGTCTGTCAAGACCCTTTATCTCGGGAACGCGTGGAGGTATCGAGTTAAAATTAAAACCATAAACTCAGGTCTGCAGTCCCTTGAAGCTGTGAAAAAATCAAACATAATAAAAAACTGAGTTAACGGAAAAAAAGATACGGCCGTTTATGTCGCAAAAAACGTGTATTTCGACACTCTCAAGGGAATCAAAATTCATAGGATACTTTCCGTTGACCTAGAATCCTGAAATTTGGCATGAAGCAAGGTCTCATTTAACACAAGTATAGGAAAAAATCTGAAAACCGTAAATTTGTAGATACGTCACAAAAAAAAACTTTTTTGCGATTCGGAAAAATCTTCGTAATTCAATTCGGGAACTGAACTGTTTTCATAGGTAAGTTTGTACGGAATCCTTAGTGCGCGAGTCCGACTCGCACTTGCCCAGTTTTTGTTTAATTTATCCTTGTCACAACCCTACTTTCTACTTCTCAACCGTTAGCTCCCTGGGCTCTAGGTGCCAGGCAAGCCGCCATCGCCAGTACGTTATTAGCAGCCAAATAGAATTTTACTTTGTCTAGACCGAGCTTATACCTAAACTAAAACATGAAAACAAAAACAACTTTGATTTAATCCGTAGGTAACTTACTCGTCAGGTCCCATAGTGATGGAGATGGAAACGTACCGCTACTACGGCCACTCGATGTCAGACCCCGGCACGTCGTACCGTTCACGAGAAGAAGTGCAACAAGTTCGGCAAACCAGGGACCCTATCACCCTCTTCAGGCAGAAGATTCTTGACAAGAAGCTCGTTACCCCCGAAAAAGTTAAGGTGAGGTTCTGCATCTCTTTTTATGAGCCTTTAGCATTCCACTGGGGGGAAAAGCCTTCTATTTTTTTCGTCCCGCCGTCTCCTTTAGGACCTACCGTATCATCGTATACGGCGTATCTGAATAGCCGATGGTTTCGATGAGGCGACTAAGAAATAAGCATAATAATAATATTCCCACTGCTGAGACTCAGGCCTCCTTTCTAGAAGAGGGGGCTCTGGGCTGTAATCCACCACGCGGGTCCAATGCGAGTGGGTGACAAATATCTGAATTCTTTGCTCTAGGACTTGCCGGTATCTTCACGATGTTTTCCTTTACCGTTTTTGAGAGTACCTAGTTTGTAAGTAGTGTGATACAATAAATCTCACAGAGTAAACTCTGTGAGATTTATTTTATCAGCACAATCGATTATTTTTTTTACCCAAGGACAGGTTGGGCCTATCTACCACAGGGCCAATACTGCTCTAGACTATAAAAACATATTATGTTCTTAATTACAGGAAATCGAAGTAAGCGTACGTAAGCAGGTGGATGAGGCCGCGAAGCAATCAGCAACTGATCCAGAAATAGGCGTGGAAGAACTATCAGCAGACGTTTACGTTGACAGTATCGTCTCTCAAATCCGAGGCGTGCGTCCAGACAAACCTTTACCCCACTTAAGTGTTGCTAAGCGCAATTAGATCTCTATTCTAGAGGAAATAAGATGTTTTTTTTGGTTTCTATTTGCCTTGATCCTGTTGCTGTCCTCCTTCCAAGAAGACGAAGTGATAAAAGCGATTTTAGAAGAGAAAATAACATACTACAGCCCCCCTAGCCAAGTTACGATCGTTTCGTTTGCGTCGAACGCCTCCGATTCCTTTGTTCTGGCCACGTGACTGAGCGTTGAGATGACGTCAGAACAAAGGAATTCACTCGAGGCGTTCGACGCGAACGAAACGATCGTAACTTAGCTAGGGGGGCAGAGAAGTTTAACGCTGATAGAAATTGTGTAACGAAATTCTATAAAACAATTTCACCATGCTTAAGCCCAGTTACAGACCAAAAGCTTAGTTAAAGCTGAAGTCGCGCAGTTTTATTTTGAGGTGGGAAATCATCAGATAATTCCTTCTGCTCTGGATGAAGCGAGAGGCAGAGTCAAACTTAAAAAAAAAAAGGAAAATTACTAACATATTTTAACGAGATTGCCTTATAATATCATGTTATCCGGAAAATGCTCTCTATGTTCACAAAAATAGATCATCATCATTTCAACCGAAAGATGTCCACTGTTGGACGTATGCCTCCCCCAAATGTCGCCATAACGACCGGTCCTGTGCATCTTGTATCCATCGGATTCCCGTGACCCTGATCAGGTCATCAGTCCACTTTGTGAGAGCGTTCAAAACGCTGCGTCTTGCGGTACGTGGTTGTTACTCCAGAACCTTTCGGCCCCATCGACCGATCTGCGAGCAATATGCCCAGCCCACTGCCACTTAAGTTTGACTATTCTTCGGGCTATGTCTTTATCCTTGGTTTCCCTGCGGATATCTTCAATCCTGATCTTCTTCATAGCGTATCGATGGCAAAACTAGTTAAATTCCTTGCCTGGCCCAGTATTCGGCCACGGCAATGCCGTGCGCTGATGCTGTCATTAGGTCCCTACGTGAACAGGTAACAGGGCACGTGATGCAGGATGGAAGGTGGGACATGGTCTGCAGAGAGACGCTGCACAGACACTGAAGATCGGAAACGTCCGAGAACCCCCATCTGTGGAGATTGTGTTTGCTGCGCCCAACTTGGGTGCGGAGTCTGTTTAGAGTTTTCCAGGTGGGCCATGGCAACTTGTGTCCAGGAGAGAGGCTCTCCGACGGCTCGACAAAATCATCAGGAGGTTTAAACTTCTCCCGCCAGAGACCGCATCTCTCCGAGGTGGTGTTACTTTGAGATGGGCTTACGCTTGCAACAAAACTGTTACGACTTTTAAGTCTCAGGGGCACCGAACTGTAGGTAATTGTGTATTGGATGGCGAGCGTCGTTTTGTTGTTTCGCCCTTTCTAAGCGGCTAGCTACAGCCCTGCGAATTTCTGAGGATGCAATATCGATTAGTGGATACAACATTCGCACCGGAGTCGGTTTAAGGCAACCAGTGGCAATTCGGCACGTCTCATTAAATGCTGTATCCACTAAGTTGGAATGGGCGGAGCGGCTCCATACTGGTCACGCAAGGAAACTACGAGCGTAGCCCTTTTCACGAAAATGGAGACCTACTTTTTTTTACAAATCCGTTTTCACAATACGCTTACACCAAGGCACGACGCTGAACGCATCTTAATTCCTTCACTGAAATTTGAACCTTTTTGTGTAGTATACAAGGATCCGCTCTTTCAGTGCTTTCACAATTTATTTTACCTGATTATACCTATGAGAATAAAAATCAATGTGGTGTAGTAAAATATCTGACAGGACCCGAAGGTGGGAAATGGATTGAGTAAAATAAAACGAACCGTATTTTTTCAAAATAAAATCTGAACCAGTTGTTAACAACACTGCGATTGACAGAAAGTAAATAAAAGAAGTCATGAGTCTTTGTAAATGATTTATTTTCTTAACATTTATCTCAAAAATATTGAATATTAGCACTTCTGCCAGCGGCTTCGCCCGCGTGTGTTACTTCCCCCAATATCAATAATAGCCTATATTTAATTCTGATTTATAAGCTACATTACTGTAAAGTTTCATCAAAATCCGTTCAGCCGTTTGAGCGTGTAGGGGTAACAAACACACTCATATACATACAAATATTTAGTGTGATATTAATCTTAATATTCGACTTAACTGCAGTTGAACACTGTACATGCTAACATTTTACTGTTATAAATATAGTGAATATTATGTGCGTAAGCTGGATCAGTCCATACTGAAGGCTGAGTTAGACCTTTTCGCAAAGATTTGAAAATTCTCGAAACACTCCCTTTTTATCGCTTACGGAGTGTGACCGACGATAAGACGCGACACAACGCTACGAAGGCGATTAACTCAACGACATACTCTGCTTGCAGCCTATATGGCAGTCTGGGGCGAGATGCGACGTAACGCGTCCTTGTTTTGAGGGCGACCAGATGCCACATCACGAACTACGAAATGGTTGATTCAGAACCGTTGATCGCCGCAGTGCGTGAGCAAAAGGTTGTGGGACAAAAACATATACATTATAGGAATCGTTTATTAATACAAAGAAGTGAATGTTGCCGAAGAAAAATTGTACAATACTCCATGATTGAAGAAGTAATGACCAAATCACATAGAACATTTATCGCTTGCAGCATCGCATGCAGCATCGCGTCATATTCGTCGCTCAAGCAGAACACACCCATTTTAGAAACATTTACTTATGTGTAAAGATTGCCTGCAAGTGCTTGCACTTCGGTAAAATGAGAATACGTTTAGATAGGTCTAGCTCAGCCCATAAAGATTCCTATAACTGAAAACATTTCAATTTTTGCGTGCTTGGCAAGCATTATTTCATTTAACATTATTTATAATTATTATAAGTCCATCATAGTGTTAATTTCCGTATCCCATTTTAACAATAAAGTTAACAAAATGATTGTTAAATTTAACACAAACAGAGATAATTTCCTAAAAAAAAAACCACATTAATTTGTACAATTTAACCACAATTCCTATTTGGTAGAATTTTATTTTTAAATGAAAAATTGAAATATGAAATACAATCTTTTTTACCAATTTTCATCCAAATCCTGGACGGAATACTGGCAGTTAGTGTGCAAGTGAATAACAAACATCAAAATATTTGCATTTTTAAATAACTACGCAGTAACGGTGCTTATGGTCGCGTGTCCACCTGCAAGCAATTTGCATTACATTGCAGGCTACCGAAGGATAATGTACCCCGCAATGTACTAGCATGTAATTTGCTTGCAAGTGGAAACATGGCCTTAGGTTGTTTTTAATATCATGCGGTTTTGATCACGCATGCGGTATTGCCCCGCACATGTCCTTTTCATACAAGTATTTATTGTAATGCGTGGAATACGCACGCGGGACGCAGGGCGTGATCCCGCGCGAGGCCGCCGCGCGTTTGTCGTCCATTGTACACAACTACAACACACATAAACCCGCAGAAAACTATATCGTAAGCTAGCGTGTCTCACGCTGCGTGACATTTTCTGCATGCAGGGCAATCCCGCATGCGTGATGAAATCCGCACGATATTAAAAACACCCTTAGATGGTACATTTGAACATATACTTGAGCTCGTAACTCGAGATAATTCCAATCTATTGCCACTAACGCAACTTGCGACTTTAAGGTTGCATAGAATGCTTTTCGGTTTCAAAGGAATAAGAACTTTTTGTTGTAGAACATAAAGTTTGTTGTTCCAAAAGAGGGAGGGTTGATAAAAGGCATCGCCCATCACAAACTCGATAAAAAAAAGTTTCTGTTTCCGACTATTTTTAAATGCATTTGTATGGTTAAAGATATATACAGGAAAAGTTTTTAACCACTGCGTAAATTTTTTTTGGTGGTCCAGTGTAAGTAATAGAACACATTTCCATTTTTAGTTCATAACTTTTTTTTTTCTCATTTTTCTACCTTGTCCGAGTTTGAAATAAGCAAAACATAGTATTATGAATGAATACCGCCGAGCGCGCGGCGGCATGGCGGGTTGAGTGGAGGTTGCAGGGGGGGGGGGGGCAGGGGAGGCGGCGGCGGCGCTGGTGTTTGATCGAGCGCCGGCGCTCGGCAACCCAGTACGTCACACACGGAAGTCGTATGCGGATGTCCGCTTCGTTTCACCTTCGCGTGCGTATGACACGTACTCGTGTTCTATCGGTCTCGTTTATGTAGCCCCGTGTGGCCCGTGTGTGTTACCGTGGCCGGCTAGGTCCCCAGATCTCAGTCCCTGTAATTTTATTCTCTGGGAAGCAGTGAAACTCCGGGTGTATGAAGAGCTTAGATGACTTGAAACAGAAAATAAATTCCGATTTAAATGAAGTGATAATAGTGTCCTAAACAAAGTTAATACAATATTTAAACGTGCATGTTTATGTCTGGAAAAAGGAGGTTACTTCGAACAATACGTGTGTACGGTTCAACAATAGTTTCTTTTTGTTTGGATATTATTGTAAATAAGTAGTTGATGTCTATTTTTTAAATACCCCAAGTGTAAGTACCTAACATACGTAAGTGCTTTAATTTGAATGTATTTTAGATTGTTTATTATAATTTATTTTCTGCATTTTGATGGTCGCCTATGAAAGTAAGAAAGAAAAATGGGAATTACATTTACTAATAACTTTATAACCTAAACTTAAAAAAGTAGTTCGAAATTGTTAAAATAGCGGTCAGTGACCGTACCCCGCGCGCACCGCCGCACTTTACCTACAATCCGCGCGGGTCGAGCGCCCCGATCAGCTGACCGGCGCTCGACCCGCGCGGCGGCTTGTCCATAAAATAAGTTTCTAAGTAAATAAGTCTCGTAAGCGATAACTTTATTTTTTACTATTAACACATATCAAAATAAAAAATATGTGTTTATTAAAATATATTCAAGTTTATCATGTCAAAATTTGCGCACTGGTTAAAAACTTTTCCTGTATATATACATTTATATATTTTTATTCCGTGACATTTACGTGGTAAATAATATAGTAAGTCAAAGCAATTATTGTGCAGTGTTTCACCTCTTTTTTTGTAAATTTTTTGTCGTTTTCTTCAATATTTAAGTTATTACTTCTGTAACAAACAATTCATGAACCATATTTTGAGTTTCAATGATGCTACTCTTAATAAACTTTTATGTGAGTACTTATTTATTTTGCTTTACTGTGGGCGTCTATGCTATACGGAAAAATATACTCAGCCCGAATCGCGTGCACCACGATCGTGAACGTGTATATTTTTCCGAAACGCCTCTTATCAACCCTCCTCCTTCTTTTGATAATGATCTCGTATTCTTAATTCAAATATTAAATGTAAAGGTCGCAGTCATTAAAGCCAGCAAAAAAAAAAACTCGCATTTACATTGTGGTCAGGATTGTACATTTTTTTTTATTCTTGATAGGTTCGCGCTTGGCCGCTATCTCACCTGATGGAAAGCGATGATGCGGTCGACGATGGAGCGCGCTTACCTAGAAGTAACCTATTCACTCTTGCCTTAAAGATTCCCGGGTTGTAGCCATCAGGAAATTGACAAAGACATTGTGAAAGTTTAGTCGTCAAACCTGTCTATTTACTCAAATCAGTCTTACCCAGTTCTACCTTAGACAGTATGGTCTGCAACAGACCTAAAACTAGGGTATTTGGACCCTAGGTTAGACTGAATAAATTCAAAATAAGTTTCTTTCAAGAGATATGTTGAAATGTCAAATGTCCAATTAGCTATTTCTTTTTTTATTTTGGATTTCTAGTAACTATATTATTTTCTAATCTTATTTTAATAATTAGTCTTTTTTTATGCTTTTAATGATAATACAATTAGCGTTGAATTCGACCATCCAATACAATTATAGGAATAGAGATAATATAACTTTGATGTCAAATATGCATAGTACATTCGTCATAATTACGATACATATAATGTAGATTAAGGTCAGTCACTGAATAACTCCCCCCTATATGAAGCGACAGGGAATGTTAGACTCCCACCTGTGTTCCGTCACTTACCCTTTGCGTTCCAGAGCCGATGTAACACTATCAAACGTCTGACAATTCAATGCTTTGCTTGAAGATACACATCATTTTTTTTTAATATTGTATTTGTGTGTTGGTGTACCATCGACCCGAAGAAGTCAATAAATTAATGACTAAAGAATGACGTGAGAATCTTATCGATTAAATATAAGGATAACAATTGATGTTGCGTGTTTTAATAGTAATAATAATGTATTATAAATGTCTTTGACCCGACCATAGTACACAGTACAAAGAGAACCAGCCAATAACAACTGTCAAGAGTCTACCCACAACCCAGTAACTGGGAAAACGGACATAATGTCAATAACCAGAAACCTGTACTTGATTGGTCTAGGTTACGTACGTGTGATCGATTATTTGGTTAATTAGGTGTTTATTAGATTTTTTCTTATCAGGGAATTGTCAGTAGTAGCCGTTTGGATTTTGTTTCTAGTCTTGGAGATTTCTATCTCCGTGGTGTAAATTTCGAATTAAAACACGCGAGTCACACCACTATCTCTCACTTTCTCTCTGTTTGTCTTACACCCAGTTCCTGGAATGAAATTATTAAGGCGTCCCAATTAAACACAAGTCAAATAATGTCGAAAGTCCCACATACCACCGTTGATAAGGATCCACCGAGACCAGACGTGTGTTGTGTCTGTTCCGGGCAACTGCCCGATAGTTAATTTCTGACTGCTGTATATATTCTATTCGCGCGGCGAACTAATACCACGACGCAAGATTTCGTCGCTACATGCGAGTGGCTGTTTATGCAATTGTTTCAAGTCATAGCAGGGAATTCGGCTTGACACATTAATTTCGTTCCAGAAAAAAGGTGTTAGAAGCCTCTACTAAATTATTTCATTACAATTATCTTTTTACGGTTGCTAGGACACTGAACACCTCGAATTTTGTTCTCCGCCGACGCGTTGCCGAGAGAGCGCGCGAGCGATGGCGTTGTCTCGCGAGTGTAGGCTGCCGCTCTGATCTTGTAGGGAGAGGGCCAGAGCGTGAGCTAACGCTTCGTCTTCAGTCTGTAAATCAGAAAAAAAATATTATTAGTTAAAACGTGGTTAATGAGGATCAGTCATGATTTTTGTGGAGTATGCAGACTTATAGTGTCAAAAAAAAAAGTAAATACTGTGAAGAAATTATTTAAATCGGACCAAAAATTACGAAGATACAGCAATTTTAGTGTATTAGTTCCAGAAACGCGCCCGAGAATGAAGCGACTCGCTGTGACGTCATCTGTCATGATCATTCTCCACCGGCGAATGAATACGATCAAGCCGTTCGTCGCACGGATGACATGACAAATGACGCACATGATAAATGACGTCATCGTAAACAGTCCAGCGAGAGCGCGCGTTTACAAAAACTTTTATAAATCCACCATTTCTTGACGGATTTTAATGATTTAAAAAATTAAATGTTCAGTAAATTATTACATATACGATGTACTTAGTAAAAATTGGATTTGCTATTATGTGATTGACCTCATTATGTTTATCCCTATGGCAAATTTCAAGTTTCTAAGAGTAGAAAAACGTTAGAGGAGTTAGGGTCTACGCTAAAGGAGCCGAGCACGAGCGGAGCACTATATAGCTGAGCTCAAATTCGTGTCGAGTGGAGCCACTCTGTGGGATGATGTGTTATGCGATACGACGCCGCATCGCAGGTACCTGCGATGCGAATGGCTGTGATGCAGTTTCGCGCGGCAAAGCATCGGTTACGGGGCCCCAAGTCTGCTATTTTTATAAGTTCGTCATTCCAACACGATCCCATTGTCATTTTGCTAAAAGTTCGTAATCTGTTAATTCATAATGATCGATCATTGATCAGTCAATGGTCTCGTAATAGATTTGTGGTAGAATGACAATATCGAGCTTATTAAAAGCAATGAATGCACAATGGCGTTCTAATAGTAGGTCACTGATCAAGGGAACTGTTAAAATTTTAGCAGATTACCGCATTCAATGCGTTCCAAATAAGAATAGGATCGATTGCCATGTTGTGACGTCACGTCGTACTGTCAAATCGAAGAATTATTATGGTGAGCAAAACTAGAATTTTTTAAAATTTAATTTTTTTACGAACTGTGACCGAAAAAAGTTAAATCAGAATCCAGTTCATCAATTTTGCTCATCTCTAAGTTCTTAAATTTTGCCCAATTTCTTGCGATTTGACAGTATGACGTGACGTCACAACATGGCAATCGATCCTATTCTTATTTGGAACGCATTGTACGTCAGACATTCTTTTGACAATATTTACGAGATTACCATTTTATGCCACTACCTTCAATGGAGTGTCAGTGGTTGACCACTGCAAAGTCATAATGACGCCATTATATTAGTAGATTACCAAACTTGTCAAAATCAACGATTATGAAATCAATTATAGACCATTCTGACACTATTGTAATAGCAGACTTGAGGCCCAGATGACCTTACAATGTGCAATGCGAATCAGTTCGTAATTACTTGCGCTGCGTGTTTAAGCTCGTAGATTTTTACGATGCGACTCCGCATCGCAGTATTGTGTTTTGGGCCCTTTATTGTGACTTACGAAATAATAATGTATTGTGTATCAGAAACTGAGCTAGTTGACTTGAAAACATACTGGTAAAAAATTACTTTCCATCCTCCACTCTGGTATAAAAGAAATACTTACCATATTTCCTTGTACTTCTGAGAATGTAGTGACTGGGGCCGCAACAGGTTTGTTCAGATTAACCCTGTCCTCGGCTATTTTCATTCGCGCCATAGCTGCTTCACTAAAAAACAAAATTAAAAACTTGATTAATATTATTATATATATCAGTATATCTCGGAACCCTGAGATCCCGGACCTTTGGAAGGCGTACGAGGAGCCGAAACCAACTCGCAGAGGCCCTTTAGTCACTTTTAATGGAATGTGATACCATTATTATTATTATTACATTACCAAATGTCTCTATCCAAATTGCATTCAGCATTTTCACTTTATCCATTCTCGTCACTAGCACACCTATCGTAATTGGGTGTCCTATAAGCCTCTTTCAATCCTACCAGAAATGTAAATATACTTTTTTTTTTAATTTTTAATTAACACGCGTTTATTAGCTTCACTTGTAACTAACTATGTATGTAAGAAAATCTTGGAATCTTAATTTGACCCACTTCCCGGTCTTCGATTAGGATGAAATTTTGCACACGCTCTGAGTTCTGATGACAATACATGACTAGCTAAGAAACGTCATTACAAATTCAATATCTTGGGGAGGCCGCCCTCCCCAAGATGGCGGATGGCTGTTTGAAATCCACCCCCATGATGTGGGTATTAAATAAAAGGGTTTGCTGTCAGAAAAATAGTCACGTGACTTAAATCCAATATGGCGGACGTCCAAGATGGCGGACAGGCTATTTGAAATGCACCTCCATGATATGGGTATCAAATGAAAGGGTTTGCTGTCAGGAATATGAAAAAAATTGTCACGTGACTTAAATCCAACATAGCGGACATCGAAGATGGCGGATTTTGTAATTTTTAGTGCGTGCTAAAAGCGTGTTTTTTAGTTTTTGAAACTTTTATTATTTCAAACTAGGAATATCTCCTGTATCGTAGGTGCGTTCACAAACATGTACTCACATATACAAGACTCCCAGACCCAGAACACTTATCTGTAGGCAATATCCGCATGGAATAAATATTTGTTCCATGCGGGAACCGAACCCGCGACACGCACTGCAGCAGCCAATCGTACAACCACTGCGGCAACGGTGCCGTCAAAGATGTGATATATTTTTTTTTATCATAATCATCATGTAGAGCAGCGGTGGCCGAGTGGTAACGGTTCCGGTCGGTCGCGGGTTCAAACCCAACCAGGCGCATTACTTTGTGTAATTTATACCGGTATGTCCTAGAACCAAAAATTCGAAGACATGTGACATTCACCAACCCGCACTGGGCCCGCGTGGTGGATTATGGCCCATTCCCTCTCCTACAGAGGCCTGAGTCCCAACACAACAGTGGGAACATTAAAAGGCTGATTATGCTATGCACTTATCATGTTGACACTTACGCTGCTTGTCTCCTCTTAGCGGCCAGCCTGCCCTCGCACGCGTGGTCGGCCGCGTGTCGATGTCGCAGGCAGAAGTTTAGGGTACACTCACTACACACCAACGGTACCATCTCTTTGTTCTTACAACCCTTAAATGTGCAGCGGTTTGTGAACACCTGTAATTATAAAATATTAATTAGACTATGTACAGTGACTGGTAACACAATAATCCTATAAAAGCAAAAGATTGTATGTATGTGTGCCTTGGAATAGCAAAAAGGAGACTTTTTATCCCCGGAGTATGTATCCAAGGGATAACTTTCTACTTTCACCCATGATAAGCTGCTGGCAGAAAGTAGCTGGCTGGTATTAAATAAAACTAATCCTTTCCTACATCTGTAGGAACATTTGAAAGAGTTAGTGGTTGTAGAATGCAAAGGCTAATGAAGAAAAGGTAGTAGAAATGTGACACTCCTTTTTGCTCCACCTTTTTTTTTATTTATTAATGATAGGCTCGCGTTTGACCACCATCTCACCTGATGGTAAGCGATGATGTGGTCGATGATAGAGCACGCTTGCCTAGAAGTAGCCTATTCACTCTTGAGTTAAAGACCCCTAAGTTGTAGCTATCAGGAAACACAGACTCTGGCAAGGAATTCCACTCCTTGGCTGTAAGCATAATAAATGTGTTCTCAAAACGTTTTGTGCGTATGGGTGGGATGTCCACCATGTACCGGTGGCGCAACGCCGTACTTCTAGTGGTCCGATGATGGAACGGAGTTGGCGGAATTAGATTGTGCAATTCCAGTGCACACTCCCCGAAATGTAAACGATAGAAAACCGACAGGCCAGCAACTCGGCGGCGATGCCCAAGGACTTTACAGCGGAAGAAGTTATTTGACGAATTTCCAATGCAAAAAAAACCTACATACACATAAGTATGAACAGAGCGAACAGTAATTATGGTTTAATCTTATTTTGAATGTTGTATAGTTAAGCAGAGAAGTTTTTTTATCACCAATTCTAGTTTTATTTTGTAGCAGGACTTACTTTTTTCCGCCTCTCCTTAGCTGGGTCTGAGGTACAGAGGTTATCAATGTGGGCTCCTACGGCTACATCTGGAGGCTCTCCCCGTTGGCCTGGTACGGGTTTACCACACAAGGGACACTCAGGAACCTGGACATTACGGGTGTTGGGCGCTGGACACTCATGCTTTGCATATGCAAAGTGGTCAGAACTGTAATAGTATGGATTTTATGTCAGTGTTAGTTAGGCTTAACCTTTTAACCGTCTACGTTGGTTATATCCGACAAACACTGTCGTGTTTGTTCCACCATGGTCGCACATCCACAACCAAATACTGAAACGAGATGGAGTACCCAGTTGCAAACACACAGCCCTGGCAAATAGGACACGAAAACACTTGTCAGACCTGTCCGAGGCAAGCGGTTAAAGGGTTAATAGAATTAATATTTTACTATTGTAATGTGCGGAGAGACCTATGTTTGTTGCAAGCTTGCAAACACCCTTCACAAGCAGCATCTTCATTGTTCATTATTCTAACATACAAAAAAATACAATTTATATTTTCAATTACATGTAAGTTTATTAAGATTAACCAAGGGAACTATCAGGGCTTTTATTTTTATTTAGTGTATATAAATACACTAAATAAAAATAAAAGCCCTAATTAACTAAAAGAGCAATCTAAAGTATGACGTCGAAAAACTCCTCCACATCACTGTCGACTAGTAACTACCCAAAAGACTGATGGCATTGCTACGCTGTATGGCAATGCTTATCCTTTGTCTGAGGTAAACGTGTTTAGTTAAGTGTTTTTTTTTAATAAACAAAGTGCTAGTTTATTATATGTTAATTAACCTATTGAGTAGCGTAATTAGAGACACAATAGAGAGACAATGACGTTTGAATGCCGGCGTTCGCTCAGGTTTAATGAACTAAAAAAATAAAATCATTTACCAAAGGAAGGTTATTATTAAAACTTGTTATTACTAGGAAGCTAATTATAATATTTCTGATGACACAGACTCTTATTTAACATCATGTCTCATTTAAAAAGTCCTTCAGTTTTTAAGATCACTTTCATTAATGACTGCAGAATGGATTTTTTTACAATAATTGCCAGTAAAAACATTAACATAGGTAACAAGGTCAGCAAACTAACAAGAACAACTGCTAGTTTTCCTTTGGGAATATAAACACATTACCTTACACAATAGTTTTTCCTTTTAAAATAATGAGAAGTAGGTGTTTCAATTATTTTAAAAGGAAAACTATTGTGTCTACTAAATATTCTGTATTAAAAACTACCTGGTTGCAATTTTGTAATATTATTAACTGGAATAACTAAACTAATTAATATAAAAATAGGTATGTTTGAAAGAATGTTAATGCAAATAGTACTTGCTAAATTGTAATAAGATTATTCTAATGATACATTAAAAACTATGACCTCAAGATCACTCACCAGAACACTTCTTTGCATGCACCACATTTGTAGGGCAGGAAGTCTGGAAGAGAGTAGATATTTGAATGTTTTATACAGAACTCAAAATAGTAGTGTTTTCTTGTTTAATAACATGTCAATAGTACACTGGGCGGTCCTCTGACTCACAGGAAAGGCTTTTTTTGAGTTTATTACTACGTCGTAGATAAAGTATTGAACATATTGCCATATTTTGGTAAAAGAACAAAAGACATTTCTCATTTCATATTGTTGTACTAACTTTTGAGCTTATGGTTTAAATCTTAATCTTTGCAAAAATCTGTATTTATCAATGGTATGAAAATGACGAGAAGATATTCTAAAATTTATTAATTTTTAAAACTTACCCAATTTGTTGCATGATGTGTATGAACAATTCTTTCCAATATGAGGGAACTCCATCGTTTTATATTACGAAAGTAAAATTTCTAGAGAATAGTTGTCTTCCACAAGCGTCGAACAAACAATGATGACGATAGAAAATTGTTAACACTTTTATAAACCCGTTGTTGCAAAAGAATTACTCGATTATTCGTCATCCACTGACAGGAGTACGATGAAACGACATTTTTTTATTTAATCTCGTGCATTTACGAATGTCGATTCATACACGGATTTGAAAGTAAGTTCTTTTCGAGAATATTCTGGTAATATATTATATTATAAAATTTTCAAGCAAGTATGGTTTCCGTTTAACTTTAGGAAAACAGAAAAATTACTAGAAATTATAGATGCAATTAAACTCATAATCCATAGAGATTTTGCACTTTTAACTCTAATTTAATATTCTCTTTTCTATCTTTACAAACTCAACAGCGCTTTTGTCAAACTAAACTCCGCCCACAGACTCCGCCTCCGTCAACTCGTCAACTCAAAGTTGGAATGGAAACATTCCGTTTCTCGCACTCTTAATAAATGTCAAAGGTTGTTATTGTTACTGAACTGCTAAACCAATTTGATGAATTTAGTTTGATTTTTTAATGAAGTTAGGATATTAGGATCTTCTCTTAGCACAGGAGTACCTCAAAGAGTATAGTAAATATGGAGTAGGTACCTTCTCACGGAATTATTTTCTAACCTTTACGCACTCATTGAATGATTTCCAATGAGTTTTCTCTCTTTTAGGTTGAGCGAGGTATAGGGCCTATTACATTACGCGATATTCAGCACACGATATTCAGACTGTCTTACTTTTTGTTCCGAGTAAGACCGGTCTAACCCTTAGTACACTACGCGACATCGACTAAGACTGTCTGAATATCGAGTAGTGTAATAGGCCCTTATGTCAGATATTTAAACCCATGGGTATATGTCCTTTAGTTGCAATTTGCTTTCTAGGACCACAGTTTCCCTTTCAGAAATTCCCCGTAGCTCTAGCGGGCATCGGCTCTACTGGCCCTTACGATTTAATAACATTTCTTTGAGGCGCGCGTGGAACATTACGCGAAGTCGATGACTCGGACTCAATCCTTATCAGACGGCCGGACGCCGGTATCGGTGGCCGGGGATCACCAAGAGACTTCTGTCTGCCTGACGCCCAGGGTATCTCCAGACGCGGTGACTGGTTTCCTTTCCCTTACGGATGCGGCCATCAAGGAGATGGCCGCTAACATTACTGCTTCGCAGAAAGAGTCAATCGCATCCCATTCCCTTCGTCTTTCCCGCTTAAACGGAGAACGCCTCCACCTTATACTCCAACGTTCAATTCAATTCAATTTTTAAGTGTATGGCTCCATCGACGAATGTCCGATGATTTTGCCAATGTCAAGGTATGAGGTGGAAATGTTCGGTACTTTGTCAAGAATACTGTTGATTATTGATCAGTTTTTGTAGCGATGGCATCCATTGGTCATCATGCTAAAAAGGGACAAAACAATTTTGGTTAGTACACATAAAACAATACAAAATATAATAATATATATTAGAACATGAAATAGATACATACTATATAAATAAAAGTACTAGCTACAACTGGATTTTATTAACATTAATAAATTTATAAAGAATTTTTACTGCAGGGGTATGGGCTAAAGATAGAAGGAAAGGAATATTAACTGGGCGGGGAATATTAGAAGGGAGTAAGTCATAAAGGGGAATTGTTAAACGAGGGCAGGAGAAAAACAAGTGTTCCAAGGTACCCTCTTCTAGACCACATTCACATAAAGAATTGTCTCTCACGTGGATTTTGGCCAAAAAAACAGGAGTGCAAACAAAACCGAGTCGGAGTCGAATAATAACAGAGGTAGTTAATTTGTTTGAAAATTTTAGTTTGCTGAACCAACATTTAGAGGGGATGGATGGTTGAATCGAGCCATAAAATTTTCCTTTCAAAATTCGAGTTTTTTGCCACTGAGAGTTCCAATTCCTTAACATATCGGGTTTAGCAAGGCAGCGCAAATCACGAGGGTAACAAGATGAATGAGTCTCGATTCCGATCCGAGTTGCTGACTTAGCAATCGAATCCGCATTCTCGTTGCCAATTATTCCGGAATGGCTCGGGATCCAAGCCAGTGCAACCTCTATGCTTGAACAGTCTAATCTATAAAGGATTTCTTTAATTTTTAAAGTTAGGGAAAAATTGTTACGCGAGCGAAAAGGCGATTTTATTAAATCCTGTAGGCAGCTAAGAGAGTCTGTGAGGATCAAGGATTTGTTAAGGCTGTGTGATTCTATATAGGAGGCCACTTCCAGAAGAGCTACTGCTTCCCCCGTATATACGGAGCCTAAAGCGGAACTGCGAAAATTTAAAATGATTTTGTATTTCGGGATCCATACAGCAGAACCGACCTTACTATCATCTGACAGCTTAGAAGCGTCTGTATATAGCGTCAGCCAATCTCGCCACTCCTCTGATAAAATCTTGTTAAGTTTATCGTTGGCGGCAGGGTCTTGTTTAGAGATTCCAAGGTTAAGAATGACTTTAGGTTTGAAAAGCAAAGAATCAAAACTTACTTCAAATAAAGGGTTCGAATTTGACTGGACTAAGGAAGTGTGCATATTATTAAATTTACAGAGGCTGTTAATAAGGAGGGGAGGGAGTTTATGGGACCAATAACGGGAGTTAGGAATTAAATCAACAAGAGTACGTAGAAGAGGGAGGAGAGGATGGGTTTTGTTATCGATAACTTTATAAAAAAGTCTGTCGCAGAGGAATTGTCTACGGAGGTGAAGTGGAGGCTCTAAACATTCTACCTGAAGGGCATTAATGGGAGAGCATCTCATAGCACCCGTGACAATGCGTAAGCATTTCGATTGGATTTTTTCCAGTTTGGCAAGGGCGATTCTGTTGCATGGCTCCAGAAGAAAGCTCCCATAATCAAAATGACTGCGAACAGCATTATATAAAATTTTTTGGGAAGTTGGATGAGCTCCCCAGCGAACTCCAGAAAGGGCGCGTAGGACATTAACACCCTTTTCGCATTTTTTGGAAATATGTTCCAAGAGGTAGACGCCACATAATTTTGGGTCAAGTATAAGGCCAAGAAATTTTACTTTTTCCTGAATCTGTATGGGTTCATTTTCAATGTGTAGATTAATTGGAGGAAAGTTCCGTTTACGAGAGAAGGCCACTGCATTACATTTAGAAACTGACAGACTTAGACCGTGATTGGTCAGCCACTGATTTAAGTAATGAAGGGCAGAATTCAAACGAGATGAGGCATCTGAAAATGAAGCTGAACTACAGTAGAGAACAATGTCGTCGGCGTATTGTAAGATTTTGCAGAAACAGCTCACTGAAGACTCCAAATCGTGCGTGTAAATGTTATAAAGGATAGGGCTTAAGACCGACCCTTGGGGTAGGCCCTTCCACACTAAGCGGGGGGAGGAGAGGGAGTTTTGATGACGGACGGAAATAGAGCGGGATATAAGGAGATTACAAATGATGTTGACCATCCTCACAGGGATACTCGGCTGAAGCAGCTTTTGCCTGAGTATTGGAAGTTGGACATTATCATAGGCTGAGGCTATGTCTAGGAAAACACCAAGAACGCTTTCATTATTGGAGAAAGCAATACGGACATCTGTAAGGAAAACACTTAGGCTATCCAAAGTGCCCATGCCTCTTCGAAAACCGAATTGAGAACTGGGTAAAACACCTTTGGATTCCAAGATCCATTCGAGTCGATTCTTGATGAGATTCTCCATAATTTTAGCCAGGACAGAAGAGAGTGCAATAGGTCGATAAGAGGCAGAATCTGTTGGGTCTTTACCAGGTTTTAGAATTGGGATAACGATCTGTGATTTCCAGGAGTCTGGGACTTGACCAGTTGAGAAAAAAGAGTTAATTAGGCTGAGAAAGAGTAGTTTACAATTAGAAGAGGATTTGGAAATGAAGGAGTAAGGGATTCCATCAGCACCTGGAGCAGAGTCCTTAAGATGATCTAACGCACATATTAGTTCTGAGAGGGAAAATAGGTCATCAAATCTATCAGAGGAAGTAGGAGAAGAAGGATCTATAGTGGGAAGGCATTCAAAACTAGGAACGAAGGGGGGGGCTAATTTTGTTATAAATTCCTCCAGCCAGGAACTAGGGTCATTGGAAGAAATATCGAGAGACTGGCTGTCACAAGCTTGGCGGTAGATTTTTATTTTCCTCCATACTAGAGAAACAGGAGTACGTGGAGAAAGTGATTCGCAAAACTTGAGCCAGCCACATCTTTTTTTTTTGCTAATAGCCTACAGGTGCTAGCAGAAATCTTCTTAAAATTTAAATAATCAGACATGTCTAGACTAAAGTAAAAAGCGTTTTCTGCTTCTTTTCGTTTACGAATACTTTCAGTGCACTCAGCATCCCACCAAGGTGGAGAGGGAATTAGGTCTCGAGCAGAGTTCTTCAAGGGGATTGAGGAATCAGCCGCTCTCAACAAACAATCAACAAAGTCATTGTAGAGGGCAAGGGAGTTGGAGGGGTTAATTTGGGGGAAGTTTTGGAGTTCTGAGTCCAATTGGGACGAGAACTTGGACCAGTCAGCTTGGGGTAGGCGGTATCTTTGAAGGGGTTGAATAGGTGGGCTACGTGGATGGGAACTTGGAAAAGATATTAGAATGGGGAAATGGTCACTCCCATAAGAGTTAGGAAGAACTGACCAGGAGAGTACTAAAGAAGGGGAAGAAAGAGTAAGGTCAGGAACACTAATATTTTGGGTAGGGGATACCCTACGGGTAGCAGATCCATCATTAAGGACACACAGGTTGCAATTGTCTAAAAGGTCTAACAGAAAGCTGGAACACGGGTCATTACAGTGAGAGCCCCAGAGGGTATGACGGCAATTAAAATCACCCATCACAATCAGAGGAGATGGGATGGAAGAAAGGATAGAGTTGAATTCAGAGAGAAGGCTAGGATTGGGATGAGGAATATAGGCAGATACATATGATATGTTCATGACTCTAACGGCCACTACATGTAGCCCAGGATCATGAACAGGAAGAGGAATTTCGGAAAAAGTGACAGATCTGCTAACCAATAAGGCGCAACCAGCCCAACCGTCATCTCTGTCGTCCCGAAGACACACAAAACCAGGAACCCTAAAAAGAGATCCAGGCCTGAGCCAAGTCTCCGAAACGGCAAAGACGACGGGTTTATGACGGTTTATAAGGTATATGATTTCGTGTTTTCTCCTACGAATAGATCTACAGTTCCACTGAAGGATTTTTTCTATTTTGGCGAGTCCAAGATTCGAGGAGCTGTTCAACTAAAATAACGACATTGTCCGGTATTGCGTCACTGAATTTTGATAACATGTTTATGAGGGAGCAAGCCAAAAGCTCTATTAGGTTATCATTCGGAGTGGGAAGAGGAGTTGTCTCAGTATAAGGATAGTTCAGAGCACAGCCATTAGGTTGAGAAGATTTAGGAGACTCAACCATTGACCTATGGGCTTGGGAGTCATATGACTTGCCCAGCTCTGGTCTAGGTCTTGGGGAGCGATAAACTGTCTTAGTGTAAGACGATTTAACAGGCGATGCATATGGAGAGGATGTAGGAGTGATAAAAGGAGCTGAGAAGAGAGGTTCAGAGGGAGTTTGGGATGGTTTGAATAGGGAGGGACGTGCTGTTACATTGGAGTATAACGTTTTGGGACGGGGAAACCTTACCGCTGCCTCACGGTATCCCAGATTTTCTTCAGACATAACCATTTTAATTGACTTCTGTCGCGAGTGCTCTGGACATCTATCGTCAGTAGCTTTGTGGTTTCCGCCATCACACAAGAGGCAAGAAACCTGTGAATCTGGGGTAGTGCAGGCATCTCCAGGATGTGATAAAGTACAACGGTAACAGCGAGGTTTGGACCTACACTGAGAGCTTATGTGACCAAATCGTAAGCAGTTTCTGCATTGGATTGTAGGAAGATGATACACAGACACAGGAAGTGAAGCGTTGTAACAAAATACCTTTTCTGGAAGTATCTGCCCAGAAAAGGTCAGTACTACTGTAGAAGAAGGAGACCAGGTAACCGAGTCCTCTTTTCTATTTTTAAAATTAAGCCTCCTAGCCTTGATAACTTCTCCACAGTTGTGGGGAGTTTCAATGCCAAGGACTAGTTCCTCAAGAGTCCAGTCAGTGGGAATATCTTTGACAACTCCCATGCGGGTCACTTGGAAGCGCGGAATGATAGCTGTGAAATTGTTATCTGATAGAACAGGGTTGTTTACAAAATTATTGGCATCATTGCAAGTTTTAAAATCAATGGACATCCTGTTACGTCCCATAGATTTGACACTGCCTTGAACTACCCCTTTAAAATCTTTTTTATAAATAAACTGAGCAAACTTCAAAGGGTTTAAGGTTAGGCCCTGTTTAGGGTCTGTCTCCATCCTGGAGACAAATACCTTGTAGGGTGCCCTATCACTCTCGCTATAGAGCATCTTGGAGTCACTCTCAAAACCTGGCTTTGTGTATACAGACTGAATAGAGTCAGACGGCGGCTTGTTTCTTTTTGCTTCGACAAAGATCTCAGGTCCTCCGGGGCGCTTTCTGAGTTCGGGTCTTTTGCGACAATCAGCAGAGTTTTGAGACGACTCCACGACGTCCATGTCTGGAGGAGTCCCTCCACCCCCATCAGGGGGTTCTTCAGCACTCACTTCCCTTGGGAAATGAGTGCCAAAAAGCTTAAATTTACTAAAACTAACCTTATAACTAGATTACCTCACCAGACAACACAAAACAATAGACACAACACCAAAAACAGATAAAATAAATCGTGAGGTTAAGAATCGCGTGCTTAATCTCACCCAGACAATAGCAAAATCCTACTCCAACGTTTCCTCCTAAAAAGTTTGACAGTCTCCGCCCTCGGCCGAAAATGTCACATTCACATGTTAGTTTTTACAATCGCCAGCAAGTCCATGCGAATTTCAAATTCACATTAATTTATTTAACCTTTTGACGTGCGTAATTAGAGACACAATAGTAAGACAATGGCTTCCGGGCGCCGGCTACCGCCTGAGCGTTAATGAATAGTAGCAAAAGACAATTTTTTCGGTACTTAGCCCAATGTGGGAATCTCGCAATCTAGTGGGATTTTGATTCCAAATTGAATTAAATTAAAGATAAAGTAATGGTAAATGAAAAAAAGGTATATGAATTTTAATTAAAGTCACTATTTCCACTTTCTGCCTCAATTATGGTGGGTACAGAAAGTAATTTTAAGACTCAGACCAATAAAAAATGATCTGAGTTTTAAGACATCAGGGTTAAGAGGACTTCGTTTTTAGGGTTCCGTACCTCAAAAAGAAAAAACGAAACCCTTAAAGGATCACTTTGTTGTCCGTCTATCTGTAAAGACCCTTTATCTCGGGAATGCGTGGAGGTATCGATTTCAGATTAAAACCATATAATTTGGTCTGCGGTCCCTTGAAGCTGTGAAAACATCAAACTTCTGAGTTAACGATAAAAAAGATACGGCCGTTTATATCGCAAAAAACGGACATCCGAAAACCAAAAAAAAAATATGGCGGTCGCACAAAATCAATTGTTACAAACAAAGTTTTATCAATTGTTTTCAAAAGATAAGACTATAATAAACTATAGATTACAACAATAGAAACACCGAGATATTTAGGTCATTTTTTTAAATCCACCTTTACTTTTGCAAATCTTCTAAAATTATACTTAATTTATTTCTGCTTCTATAATGATAATATTAGATTGTAGCCACCCTACAGCACATCACTGTTACCACGCTGGAAGCACGCAGTCATTGTACTCCAGGGATCCCACGTGCGAGCCTCGCTACCTGCTTCTACAGCTGCTCGACCCAAAAGCATTCCCACGCTACGCAGCCATTGTACTCCAAGGCCCCACGTGCGAGCCTTGGTACCTGCTACCCCAGCTGCCCCAACAAAAGCATTGCGCGCCCGAACCGCGCTCATTGTTTTGTAGATACTAAGTTACTATTGGTTAAGTTTTAGTCCGTAATATTGTAAACTAGTATAAAAGGAGGTGAACGGTGGAAATATACACATTCTGTTTTGGAGTCACACGATTCTTACTTCTATCCCCAAAAGATCAATGTTTAACTATTATTTAAATAAAATTCACTCATTTACCTTGAAAGATATACAAAACTCAATAAAAAACCAAAAAACAAGACTATTCGTTTATTTGACCAGTAATTTCAAGTGAAGCCAACACTTTAATTTTGTTTTTTCATATTTTAAGCCTCAATTTATTAAACTCTTTGGTAAGCGTCCAACGATTTATTCAGTTTGACATATTTTTGTATTTTTTTTAACCAATCTAAAAGATTTTTTAATAATTATGTAGTTGTAATACATAGGGTCTAGGTATAAATAAGTTAGATTATTACATTATCAATTAATAAAAAAATGTTTTGATTGAAATCCTCCTAGATTGCGAGATTCCCATACTGTGCGTAGGTCACAAACAGTATGTTTTCCAATTACAATAGGTTTTAGTATAAAAGTTTTTTATGTAAATATAATATTGTTCATACTTGTATGAAATCATTACAGCAGTCAGTACATATTTTAAATAAATTATTACAATAAAATTATGTCAGATAAGTTAAAAAATAAATTAAGAATAGGTCCTGGCCACAGATTATAAAAAACTGTACCACGTTTAAAAAAGTAAATGTCAAATTGTCAATGTCATAAACGTCATTTTCGACCTGTACGACGTCTGGGACGGCCCGTAATTTTAGCGAAAAACTAATAAAAATAGGAAAAAGTGGTCCTTTTTGAGGATCACTACATACACTGGGCTTTTTCGAAGATATAATAGCGAAAATGAGTAAGCTCGTTCCTTCTGTCACTAAACTTCTGGCCGGTAATACGGTTACGGTGGGTTATGTTTCAGCGTTGAAAAAACTCGGCTGTTAACTTGATAAAATAAAGAAATGTGCAACAAAAATAAATTGGAAAGAAGTGTAACAGTATTAACTCAATACAATTTTTGATTTTAGAAAGTGGCCGCCCCAGTTGCTACGACGTCTAACGCAAAATACAGTACGAAGAGTCAAGCTTCATTTGAAATCAAGGTAGCTTTAATTTATGATCTATTTTGATCTTAATTATTTTCTAAGAGTTGATAGTAGTGCGTACACGTCTGCCTTGTAAGTACCGGCTATTATTTTTATTCAATTTGGTTGGACAGTTTTGTAATTATGTAACATAACCTTCACAGTGTCAAGTTGATGTTTTGTTGTCAGTAATTTGACGTAAGTAAGCTACCTGATACAACAATAATAAATTGACCACAGGGATCATGCACAATGAGCTATGTGATGTATTGGTTGAATTGCTGTAAGTACACAGCATCTCCAGGTGTAGCGGTCATAGCAAATACAGTCAAAATTTGTTAAAACAACATCAAAGGGACCAGCATCATTTTAAACATAATTTCTAAAGTTCCATGATACACAAAGGGGTTTGAAACTGCTATCACTCCGCTGTCCGTCTGTCTGTCAATAGGCTGTATCTCATGAACCGTCATAGCTAGACGGTTGAAATTTTCTCATATGATATATTTCTGTTTTCTGTTCTGTTTCTAAAAACAGAATAAAATAAATATTTAAGTGAGGCTTTCATACAACAAATTTATGCCATTTTTTGATACGGATGGCACATGAAGGGTTCCTTCATGCATGAATCCGACTCACAATTGGCCAGTTTTTTTAATCAAGTAAATTAGTGTTATTGTTTGTTTTTTGTTTCATTAGCCATACAAACTCCATAAATTGGATAAAGGCCCAGCAACTACAGCTACATTAACCAGCGAAGATGCTCTTAAACTGTATGAACAGTTGGCGGTTATCCGACGTATTGAAACTGCATCTGGTAACTTGTACAGGGAGAAGATCATCCGTGGATTCTGTCATTTATACTCTGGTAAGTGATTCAAGTAAATTTAGTTTACCCTGGACTTACCTAACACCTTTTATTTACCTTTAGCTAATGGGTACAAGGATTACACAGTTTGTAGCATGCCGTTCAGGACAAACATTATTTATAAAAACAAGTGTACAACAGCCAGTCTTATCACCAGATAAGACTGTAATTGAAATTAGTTAGAGTTAAACATGTACTTGCACCGATTTTACACAGCAAAAGAATAAAGTGGATATGCCTCAAATCCCGAGATTAATTTTAAAGACCAGATTTCTTTTTATGACATTCAGAAATATAGCAGAAAAAATTTGTTCCTGCATTAATGATGAGGAGGAAGTGTATAAATTGGTTAACCTTACTTCAGTTGACATAGTGAGATCTTTTTTAATAAAAAATACTAATTAAAATTGTATGTTAATTTTCTTTGTTTTGTTTGTTTTAATCTATCTCGTAAGGTTTTTATTATTATTTATTTGTAATATTGTTGGCCAAATGGGATTTTTCATTAGATATCCTCGGAAGATCCACATTAATATCAACATTTCGATGCTAGTACATGAATAACTGCCTAATTCCGACCCCTGCTTATCACACAGGGCTATCTCCTATACACAACTTGTGAATCGACTGAACCAAAGGAGATTTCGGAAACCTTCCCCCCAAGGAATTAAATCCAGTTCGGGAAAATAAAAAGTAGCTTAAGTTGCTCATTAAAACATAAACTATACTCTAGAAGTTCCATCAAATTTTTTTTACTGTTTTGATGACAATATTATTTATTTTATTTATAGGGATAACAAACAGCAGTATACAATAATATTGGCACTTAATCAATAGAAGTAACATATACACTATCGACGTTATCCACAGATAATTATACAAAATAGCTGACTGTTAAATGACAAAATCGATTAAATTGAATTGTTAGGAAGAAAGAGGGGTACAAATCAAGAAAAAAGAAAAGTAATCTAGCTCTATATGGACTCCATAGGCAGTTAAAGACTCACAGAGTTAACATGCATATCCTCATTAACTACTGTTGAACTTTTATGATGTTATAGATTTCTTTTTTAAACGATGACTTACTAAGGAACATTATAAATCTACTGAAAAAAATTGTAAAAAAAAATATCCATAAAATAAAAGTAGCCTAAGTTACTCCATGTAACATCAACTATCTGTCAGTAAAAGTCCTGTCAAAATCGGACCAGCGCTTTCAGAGAATAGCCGGAACAAATGGACACAGACAACAGATATACACATCAATTTTATTTATACGAGGGTCATTCAATAAATACTTAGCCTACAAAAAGTAAACGAAAATTTTGGAAAAGTGGCAATTTATTTTTCAACATAGTCTCCTTTTAGTTCGATACACTTAGCCCAGCGATGCTCCAACTTTTTTAACCCGTCGGAAAAATAATTTTTGTCAAACTCTGCAAAATAGGCCTCCGTGGCGGCGATGACCTCATTCGATCCATATCTATTCCCGGCGAGTGATTTTTTCAGATTAGGAAACAGAAAGAAGTCACAAGGGGCCAAATCTGGAGAATACGGTGGATGGGGCAGCAATTCATAGCGTAATTCGACCAATTTGGCCATGGCAGCGGCAGACGTGTGAACCGGTGCGTTGTCGTGGTGAAACAGCACTTTTTTCTTCGCCAGATGGGGTCGTTTTTTCTTTAATTCGGCGTCGAATCGGCCCAATAAATCGGCATAGTAAAGCCCTGTAATTGTTTTACCCTTCTCGAGGTAATCGATGTAGATCACACCTTGTGAATCCCAGAAAACGGTGGCCATAACTTTTCCGGCCGATTTTACAGTTTTCGCCTTCTTTGGAGCACGTTCCCCGGTCTGGATCCATTGTTTTGATTGCTCCTTGGTCTCTGGTGTGTACCAGTGGATCCAGGTTTCATCGACGGTCACAAAACGACGCAAAAACTCCGCTGGATTCCGCTTAAACAGCGCCAAACACGTCTCCGATGTGGTCTCACGGTTGCGCTTGTTTTCTGGTGTGAGTAAACGCGGCACCCATCGCGCCGACAGCTTTCTCATGCCGAGTTCCTCATGAAGAATATGATGCACTGTTCCTTCTGAAATGCCTACAGTCTCAGCTAGCTCCCGAACCTTCAATCGGCGATCTGCCAATACGAAATCATGGATTTTTTTAATGTTTTCCTCCGTAGCAGCTGTTTTCGGTGCACCTGGACGTGGTTCATCAAAAACCGACGTACGGCCACGTGCAAACTCGTTGAACCAATTCTTGACGGTGGCCATCGATGGAGAAGAGTCACCGTACACAGCATCCAAGCGCTCTTTGATTTCGATGCGCGTTCTCCCTTCCAAAAATAGGAATCGAATCACCGAACGATATTGCTCTTTTTCCATTTTTGTAAAACCGATCGACACGTTCGCTTCCATAAGTTGTCAAATTAAAACAAATGAAGGGATTGGAATGAAAATTTGAAAAAAGAATTAAAAAAGAATGTGCTACACTGTGGTAAAACTCTTTTGAAACTACAGCGCCCTCTGGCGATGAGGCTAGGTACTTATTGAATGCACCTCGTATGTCTAGGATATTCCAATCAATATGTTATTATCATTTCGATTAACAATTAAACATTATTTTCACACAGTCCATCCATCCTTGCTTTGGTCTTTCCCTACCCTTATTCCTATTCACATTCATTGAACCTACTCCTTTTGTATATTACAAAAAAGCAATGGATTAATAGTTAAATAAAATATTAGGTCAAGAGGCAGTAGCAGTGGGTATGCGAGCGGCTATGCGCGATTGTGACTCTGTCATCACTGCCTACCGTTGCCACGGCTGGACACATCTTATGGGCGCCAGTGTGGCTGGTGTGCTCTGTGAGCTCACCGGCCGCAAGACTGGAGTCTCAAGAGGCAAGGGAGGCTCCATGCATTTGTACGCAAGAAATTTCTATGGTGGCAATGGCATTGTTGGTGCTCAAGTAAGTACCTTACATCACTATTTTTTTGTACTGTATATCAGTTGGCGTCGGCTACTCCATATATTTTGTCAATCAAAGTACTGTTCTATCTGTATTCAGCTACCAATGAACATCTTAAACTCCATTCCAAATAAGATTAGGCATTTAACATTCAACAACTGCATTTTGCAACAACAGTTAGCTATCCTTATGCCTGGCAATTCCAGACGCCTCCTGCCGTAGGCTCTACGCAGGTATCGTTTGGTCCATGGCCCTTTATGGAGCGCCGTGGCTGCGAAAGCGATCGGCGGCCAAGCTGAACGCATGCCAGAGAGTCATGGCCATACGGATGGTGCGGCGATACCGCACGGTTTTCCGCGAAGCGGCGAGCTTCCTTGCAGGCCACTGCCACCATCGTATCTGGAGGCAACAGTCCTTGCACGATTTGCGCGTAGAGATGCAACGCCGGGCCAAAACTCCGCTGCCGCGACAAGTCGCGGCATGGCGGACAGAGTTCCGGCGGGATCTCATGGTAAAATGGCGACAGCGACTGTCGCAACCCAGTGCTGGGCACGCCATAATTATAGCGGTAAGTTCCCTCTTTGAGGAGTGGCTGGAAAGAAGAATCGCTTGGGTGTCACCACTATGTGGACCGCCCGGAGGACACGGTGAAGCATACGGTAGAGGTGTGCCCCGATTGGGCAGAGCACCGCCGTGTCCTCGTGGGGGCGATCGGCGGCAACCCGGGCCTTGGTACAGGCCATGATCCGAAGCGAGGAGAAGTGGCAGGCGGTCGCCTCCTTCTGCGAAGCAGTAATGCTAGCAAAGGAGGCGATCGCACGCGCGAGGCAACGGCCCTCACGCTCCAGTCGCAGGGATCCCATCCCAATTTCCGGCCACCGTAGGCGCGAGCTTGCGGACGGCGAGCAATGGGTAGCTCGCCGTCCGACCGTCCGGTAAACGTCCGGACCGAGCCCAAGTCATCGATGGCGCATAGTGTTCCACGCGCGCCTCGAGGAGATTTCAGCAAACCGTAGGAGCCCAGCAGGGTCGAAGCCTACTGGGGCCATGGGTTCGCTTCTAAATGATATTTATTTTGCAAATAGGTTTTAAAAAAGCTTTATTCTAAATTTTACACGTCAATTTTTTTTTTCGCCAGTTTAACCTAGATGAGGCCGGTGTTTCCTAGCTGACTACCCTGAGAAGAAACGCCGAAACAAACTCAAGGGTCTCTTTTAAAGTCCATACAGTAAACATTTAATGGTTAAATCATATGAGAACTATGCAGATTAGTGTCTCAGATAGTCTTTTGAAGAAAGAACCACACAGATTTGAGTGGACCTGTCCAGTCAGTGCAAGCAATTGTCAGTATTCGTGTAGCTCAAATTTAGGACTACTAAGGAGCTCAACGACTTGACGAACAATACCAAAGAAAGGACATTTGGGTAGGCCGCATCAAATACTTTCTCAAAACTGTCAGACATCATGTTAAAATTACAGAAAAGGAAAAGTAATCCACATGTCCCCACATTCACAATAATAAAATAAAATTTACAAAAATGTAACACTTTACAAAGTAGCTTATTGCAAGTCGTAAAATATAAAAGAAAAAATAAATAATAAAAAAAATCATCAATGTCAAATTCCAGAAAAAAAATAATAATAAAAAGGACAATTAGAAAAAAAAAAGTTTATCGACGCTTGAAAGACAAAAATTACTAAGCGACATTTATTAAACTTTACAAACTTCAACGTTTTCTTTAAGCAGAGACTCTGCAGCAGTGGGTATCAAGTTCAGAGATTTTGTTGTTAATATGGGGATCTCTGAAAAGAAGTTTTCAAAAGCGGCGGGAACCTGAGAGTACGATTTGATCACATTGTCATCAATTGCAAGGCTTTAGTCACTACATGGTTTTGTAGACCTTCCAGTTTCACTATTTATAATATTCGAGGCAACGATGGAACTAGAGGTGGGTTTAGTCAGTAAAAGTCTGACAGGCCCTATCGCTCCGTCCAAGGGCGCGAGATGTCATTAGATGATTTCCCACCTAAAAAAAAAAATGCCTACGTAAAAATCGAGCGGGTCCAATTGACCACAGACTCAGATGTAAAAATCGGTGGAACGGACAGTAAAAAATCGAATAGAGTATAGAAAAAATTGGGCAACTGTTAAGCAAATAGTGACTCATAAAGTCATAAGTGCAAATACAAAGTAAAGTCGTATTTATTTAAACTTCATATACCGTAGTGGTACGGCGGACTTGTTGCACTAAACAAAGCATTCTCTACCAGTCAACTTTTCGGTCGTATAAGACAAAATCGTATCGTATTTTGTACAAGCGTATTACTTTCGTGCAAACTTTTTATTCACAGTATTTTTTAATATAATTTTTAAGTATTATTTTAAAATTTTATCATTTTTTGAATTCGAGGTTTTTATCCAAATGGATACGCCAACCCCATCGTACTCAAAAAAAGTCGCTAGCAGTCATTTCTTGAGGAAGTCTTTTAAGCTGTGCCTCTAGCTGTACCTCTACTGCAATCTCATATTAGGCTTCCTGTGTTGTGAGATATGAATTCAACATTTTGGCCCGTATCTGACCCAAGAGGTCTGCGGGCTATACGGGCCAAAGTAGTGGAGTGGGTTGAGACGTGGCCTACGAAGTCCAGATTGTCTTACCCTATTTCACCAGACACCAGGCGGTCAGCCGAGTGGAGCCGAGCCGTGTTGAGCGGATGCACGGTACGGTTGCCCATAGTGTAAATAAACGACATGGCAACGATGCATAACCCTTTGGTTGAAAACTAATCGCGAAATTTGTAACCACGCAGCGCGGCGCCTGAACAATACGATGTCGTAGTACGACGCGCTGCACTATTGTAATGTGGTCAGGGGCCTTACCATGACTTGTTAAAATGTCAGGCGTGCGAGCGAGAATGGAGAGAGACGGAGCTATACACCCTATATAGCTCCATCCCTTTAACAGTACAGTTAGGACGTAAAAAGGATCGCGTTAAGAGCGTCCTTCCCGAGGTACATTTTCATACAACTGCTCTAACCTGATTATGAAGTTATTATTACACAACTTTCTCTAAATATTTTGGAAACAGATATCTTGTGGATATTATCTAGGTTTCTATAGAGATCAAATCATAAATTTGTGCAAGACTAATCCAGTAAAGATCTTTGAAAATCTGCGTGAACTTTGGGCCTTCATAATGTTCTCATAAATTAAAAAAAAAATACAACTATAGAAACCTTGCATATAAAAGTTTTCATCATTCAGAATCTTATTAAGATTAAAAAAAAAACACGTAATACCTGAAACAAGTTTTCTGAAATATTCGAGTGAATGGCGGAATTACCGAATGCCAACAGAGTTTTCAGACGCTATTTCTCTTTTTTCGCGTTGCTAATTCATCAAAAATTCGTTAGATTGCGTTAGATGAAACAACAAGCTTTTAAACCATGCTCACGTTGACGATTGACGAGTGGGAAAGGACCCTCTTAAGAGTTTGTGTTAGAGCTTCAGGACCAAGTTCCCCAACAATCTGGGCTACAAATTGGAAAAAGGCGAAAGTAACGTGATTTCTGTTCTCAGGGACCATTAGGCGCTGGAATAGCGTTCAAGCACAAGTACAGCGGAGATGGTGGCGTGAACTTTGCTCTGTACGGTGACGGTGCCGCCAACCAGGGACAACTGTTCGAGGTGTACAACATGGCGAAACTGTGGGACCTGCCAGTCGTGTTCGTCTGTGAAAACAATGGATATGGTGAGTGTATTGATACTTTAGAGGGTATGCGGAACAGAGTGTAAAATCACAAAAAACAAATTACCAAAAAGCGGATCTTCCGACTAAATGGCTGTTGTGTCTGGTCTGGGCAATTGTCCGACAGTTGATTTTGGACTGTGGTCCTGTATAAATTATTACGTTATTAATGATCATTGACATGTCTTGGATTTTGTATTTCTTAGTTCTTATTTGAAATATCTTCTTCAACTACGAAGTTATAAAGCTTCAAAGCTGCTGATTAGAAAGAGAAGTCCGACGTGGTCTTTGACGTCAAAGTTCATCACGCACATACGACCGCCGTAGAAAATAGACATATTTTTAAATAATTGTTATATTTCGTTTGTTTTTCTACCAATTTTTATATTGTTTTCAATGTTATTGTCCTATTTTTGTATATTTATTGATAAACAAGTTAGCTAACAAATATTTTTTCTTGCATATTCCATATTGGCATATAGCATAATCAGCCTTATAATGTTCCCACTGCTGGGACTCAGGCCTCCTCTCTAGGAGAGAATGGGCCGTAATCCACCACGCGGGTCCAGTGCGGGTTGGTGAATGTCACATGTCTTCGGATTTTTGGTTCTAGGGCATGCCGGTTTTCTCACGATGTGGTGTGTTCCATATTAAGTCGAATTTATTTAAAGATAAAATCACAATTTTTAATTAGGCAGATTCATTCATGTATCGTGTTTACGAAGACTGATACATTCGACCTCTATTTGATCTTCACGACCATGCGACGGACGTTTCATGATTAATGACACTATATTCTGTTTTCATTTAAAATCATATCATGTGTTCGTTGAGATGCCCTATGATACTTCTTCTGTATTCCTTTCTTCCAGTCCTTGTTTTATGTTATTTGGGGGTGCAACACCGATTTTTTCCTTCGTTCTGTCCTGTCACGTTATCGCTCTCTTTTCTTTCATATCACTCCTCATACAATCCATCCATCTTTTCTTTGGCCTCTCTCTCCCTCTCCATCCATCCACATGTAAGTATACTCATAACTCTTTAAGTAACATGCGTTTCATCTCTGCTGTTCACATGACTTTATTTATTTCAATTACCTACTCTCTAACTGCACTATGAGTTCAAAGCAATATTAAAAAATAGTCGCGAGAGTTTTCGTGTAAATGAACAAAAATACAATATTATGTAACTTTATCTGGACACAGGTAACTACCTAATTCTAAGAAAAAAATAAGCTAAGTATGCATTTCATAAAATACATTTTTACCCAACGATTAATCTAAATATATAAAAGGAGAAACTGATTGACTGACATATCAATACACAGCCGAAACTACTGCGACTAGGAGCGTGAAATTAGCACAAGGTTTTCTTTTATGACGTAGGCGAGCACAAAGAGAGGATTTTTCAAAATTTACCCCTTAAGGGGATGAAACGGGGGTCCAAAGTTTGTATGGAGAAACCGACTATCACTTGGGCGAAGAATTAGTTAGGTTAGTAAGTAATTTATTCTCGTAAAATAATTTTCGATATTCACGCGGGCGACGCCGCCACTGGTTTAACCTAGTTTACCTAATAAACTAAACCTGTGCTGGTAACAAAAAAAATAAAGGCTGAATTAATGTTAAGATTCAAGATTATCATGAAACAGTCGTTTCTATTCACCAATTTCTGTCTTATCACTTCTTTTTGGGTGTTATCGTGAGTAATATTTGTTTAGACATGTTTATCTCAAATGAACGAATTCATAAAGCGACTGTCATTAATATTTTGTCTTTTTAGTACTGAAGTGGGGTCTCTAACTATAATCAAATATGAGCTGTGGGATTGTTCGAAATTAGTCAGTAAAAGTCTGACACTCCCACTCGCTCTACCCATAACGGTAGAAGTCATTTAACAACATCAAATAACCAAGAAAAAAAAAACGGTTTTTGTAAAACCCATTAAAAATACAAAAGAGTTTTTATGGAATACTAGTCCATATTGAAAACTCACAGATCGGGCCATATTGTAATTAGGTTATATTTTTGATCTAGAAGCAAATTCTTACAAATATAACGCAATGTTTCTGTCGATCTATCCTATAGGCCCTCGAGTGCGTTCATGGCGATTCTGAGCTTTATTTGTTTGGGGTCTAGGTTCAAATTTTAATGTGTTTCAAATAATTGCGTCCATTAAAGGTGCCCTTATTGCCCGTATAACTCGCGTACCACTTATCCTATTGATATGATTTATTTCATTCGTACATACATTCTCGGGTTAGATTTAAGTACAATTTCAGTCATGTTGGTTGAAATCCTATCAATATTATGATTTTTATTTATCTCAAGACCTGAAAGGTCCTGGACTTTTGGAAAGTGTACTTTTGGAAGTTGCCCGGACCAGACAAAACACCTGTCTGGTTGGAGGATCCTTCCTTTTTAGTGGCGGTTTTCGGGACTTTACACTCTGTTCCGCCTACCTAAAGGACTTTTGATTACCCTAAACGACTGTAAAAATCTACGAATTAATTTCTACCCTTACGTTGTTGAAACCTCTACGGTCCGGACAAAGCGTTTCGCCTTACATCGATGGACCCTTATACCGTGTACATCGATGGACTGGAACAATTTGCCTGCTGTCTTCCCGTCCGATTATAATTTAGGTGTCTTCAAGGCTAGAGTGAACAGGCTGCTAATAATCTAGTGCGCCTCACCATCAACGATTGCATCACTGCTTACCATCAGGTGGGATCGCAGTCTAGCACTAGTTAGCTAGTATATTAATTTAAAATAAGAAATAATTTTCCGCGCTTGTTTTCTCTAATCTCCTATACTATTTGTGTTTTCTATCAGGTATGGGAACCAGCATGGACAGGTCTTCAGCCAGCACCGACTACTACACGCGCGGCGACTACATCCCCGGCATCTGGGTCGACGGCATGGACGTACTGGCCGCTAGAGAGGCAACCCGCTTCTGCATCGAATACTGCACCAGTGGAAAAGGTATGGAAATGAATCTAAACTAATATTATAAAGAGCGCGCTGATCGTGGGGGTCGCTTAGCGCTCAGCATACGATAAATGTAATAAAATTGTGGCGTGAACGAGCACGCGCACTTTTCCGCACTAGAGCGAAAAAGTGTAAATTGCGTGCCTAAAAGCGGTGAGGGTAAGGGTGTTTTTAACATTGTTAATTTGTATGTATGTATCTAAGTATATATTTATTATTTTATTTCTAATCTAGTTTATCATTTTGTTGCACCTACCATGTTATATTTCTGCACCACCCTAAGGTCGACTGGTAGAAAATGCCTAAGGCATTAAGTCCGCCTTTGTACAGTGTTTCTTATTAGTGCATAAAGTTTTAATAAATAAAATAAATAACATCGTGCGGATTTTATCACGCATGCGGGATTGCCCCGCATGTAGAAAATTTCACGTGGCGGCAGACACGCTTGCCTAAGAATGCCTACGATCTAGTTTTCTGCGGGCTGCTGTGCATTGTGGTTGTGTACAATAGACGAAAAAGGCGCGGTGGCCCCGCGTGGGGCTGCTGTTCGGGATCACGCCCCGCGTCCCGCGTGCGTATTCCACGTATTACAATAAATAGTTGTATGAAAAGAACATTACCGGGGGTTACGCGTGCGGGGCAATCCCGCATGCATGATCAAAACCGCAAGATATTAAAAACACCCTAAGAGCGGGTTTTCGAGTAAGTGTATTGAAAAATAAATTTTGTTGCATCTCCTAACAGGTCCATTGGTAATGGAGATGGAGACGTACCGTTACTCCGGCCACTCGATGTCGGATCCCGGCACGTCGTACCGCACGCGCGACGAGATCCAGGAGGTGCGCCAGACCAGGGACCCCATCACCTCCTTCAAGGAGAAGCTCCTCAGCAACGAGCTGACAACGCCTGATCAACTTAAGGTGAATATTTGTCAATATTTTGGTAATGTTATTGTATGGCGTTTTTTTTAGCATAGCTGTCGGTATCGCCTAGATGTGACTTTTAATTCTTGACACGTCGATAGTTCTTAAAATAGTGAGTGAACGAACTATTTAGTTTAAATATACGTAGAACGTGTCGCCACGAGGAAATAAACTTCAGATATAGAGCCACCAATGGTGGCCGATCAATTTCGTACATCCATGTGTACGAACGACGCTTTCGGCCTTTTTCATGTTGCACACCCGTGTATACAACTATACACTTACCGCCACAGTCTTCTAAAGAAGACAACATTGGTCGTTATAAACACATCACGTCTTAATTATTTTAACTCGCCTTACAGTGTGTCTGCTGGGCAAAGGGAGGTCTTTGCCCTTTGTCCATTCCTTCCATTGTTCCTGGCTTTGGGCCACTTCTTTGCCCTTTGTCCATTCCTTCCATTGTTCCTGGCTTTGGGCCACTTCTTTGCCTTTTGTCCATTCCTTCCATCGTTCCTGGCTTTGGGCCACTTCTTTGCCCTTTGTCCATTCCTTCCATGGTTCCTGGCTTTGGGCCACTTCTTTGCCCTTTGTCCATTCCTTCCATTGTTCCTGGCTTTGGGCCACTTCTTTGCCCTTTGTCCATTCCTTCCATGGTTCCTGGCTTTGGGCCACTTCTTTGCCCTTTGTCCATTCCTTCCATTGTTCCTGGCTTTGGGCCACTTCTTTGCCCTTTGTCCATTCCTTCCATTGTTCCTGGCTTTGGGCCACTTCTTTGCCCTTTGTCCATTCCTTCCATTGTTCCTGGCTTTGGGCCACTTCTTTTGCGGGATTGTTCGTAAGAGTTATCGTGGCCCTGGAACTGAAGGGACACAGGTGGTTTTTAGTCAGTAAAAGCCTGACACTATGTTGAGATGGTCACCCATCCACAAAGCGACCTTAACAAGCATTGCTTAACCTTGGGGTTGTTATTACAAAGCTATACAAATAAAATGACAAAGCATTTTCTTAATTGCAGGAAATCGACTCGAAGGTGCGTGAAGTAGTCGACGAGGCCACTAAACTGGCGAAAACTGATGTAGAGATCGGCACTGAGGAGCTATCAGCAGACATCTACGCTGACTGCCAGGAACCAATCATCCGAGGCATCCTCCCCAACACGCCGCTCACACATATCGCTGTCGCTCAACGCAATTAGCGCACCTATAGCTAAGGAAATTAGGTCTGTTTCCCCATACAATGTGCTCCACTATACCCACTGAGATTAGCGTATTTGAGTATATCATACCTCAGTACAAATTTTACTATACATATATTTTTAATTCCGTTTTTATTAGAATTAAGTATTCATGAAAATCAGTTTTTATTGAAATCATTACTGAATTGGTTTTGTATACTTATTTATTTTTAAGTTGTGAGTGTTTCAGTGGAACATGTTGTGATGGATTGGGGCTGTTTCATAGTTTGACTGAAAGTTAAAGTTGAAACTAGAATCATAATGTTTATGCTACATTATATTGTCGATTTGAAATCGCAGTGGTCTTTCTACCTGTGTTTATCGTTGGCTTGTGGTGCTATATTTTTTATATTTCAAATTATTGGACCACCGAGTCGAATGTTGATCATATTATGTTTCTAGAGTACTATACATTTTTTTTTTCAGTCAATTTTTTATCTGTAGGCCTCACGTAGTGAATATATAATATTATAAATAAATAAATTTTGTGGATTATTAATATAATGATATTGTTTGATGAGGGTAAAAAAATCTATCAAATCATTTACAATTGTCAAAGTTGCAAACCATTGCCGTTATGCACAAGTATGAGACTTTTATATAATTTTTTAGTGTTTCACGTAAGGGAAAGTGATATACTGCCGATATATACCACCATGTATTATTTTAAATTCAATTTATTTATTTATTTATAAGGGAAGATGATTATTAAAGATATAAATTATATTTGTTTTTGTTTTTTATTTTTGTTACAAAGCTGTTGATCCCCGCATTAGCCGCGTTCACGCGCCATTGTCTTTCTATTGTGTCTCTAATTACGCTACTGAAATGGTTAAAATGGAAGGTAATTAAATGTCTGGTTCAAATAAGTTGAAAATTCATTATCATCATCATGTCAGCCGAAAGACTTCCACTGTTGGACATAGGCCTCTCCCAAGCGTCGCCACAACGACCGATCCTGTGCGTCTCGCATCTATCAGATTCTCGCGACCTTCACTATACCAAGTCATCGGTCCACCTTGTGATAGGCTTTCCAACGCTGCGTCTTCCAGTACGTGATCGTCGAGTAATGTGCCCTGCCCACTGCCACTTAAGGTTAGTGATTTTTAGGGCTATGTCGGCAACCTTGTTTCTCCTGCGGATATCTTCATTCCTGATGCGATCACGCAAGGAAACTCCAAACAAAGCCTACATAATTTTCGTTCCTAGATCCGACAAAATTCTTATCGTGTATGTGATGAATTAGTCCTATCTGCAGCAGACACTGAAATATTTTAGCGTCCACAAGCAGCAGCCTCAAGGCCTGCGCAGACGACGGATTTTTGTCCGCGGACTTTGTTTGTCCACTAAAATAGATCGCTTAGAACTGTATCGAGTAACGCAAACGAGGGATTAAAAGTACCGCGTACAAAAAGTCCCCGAATAACCGAGGACATGCAGAGAGCGGACCGGACAAAAGTACGGGGGAGTCTCCAGAAAAAAATAGAAGTCGTGTGACTAGGCGAGCAACGCACATGGCGGGCTTTAGTCCGCGTTGTGCGCTCGAGGGTGACATACATATGCACGACGATAAACACACCGTGTGCGTTGAGTTCGCAGTAAATCCGCGGCGGACTTTTTATTCGCGGAGCGTACTTTTTTGTTCGCCGCGGAGAAAAATCCGTCGTCTGTGCAGGCTTTTAGGGGCAGGTAACAAAAACTACACCGATAGGTACTAATGAGACATTGGATAAAGAAATGAAATCACAAAACAAAGTCCACAAGTTTATTTCAATATTTACCTGTACAACTACATCATACTTTATTTAGCAATACACCAATTATTATAAATGGTATAAAAATATTATTTTGATCACAACAAGTTACACCATTACACTTGAGCACAATTTTATTTGATGATTTGTTACAAACCTACTCTAGAAATGCTAATTAAAAACGCTTTACAATACTGAAGCAATAATGAGTAATTTTTGTATTATTATAGTCATTAGTAAGTAAAGATTGATAAAAATAAAAATTCTTTGGTTAATTTACAGCTGAGACGCTGCTATACTTTTTGTTTTAAAGGCACCGATGAAGGCAAAGCTTGTATAGTTCGTATGTACAATAAAATCATAAAAAATAAAAGATATAAAATATTAGTTTTATGTTGAAGCGCATAATCAATACAGAGTAAAGTGGGGTAACTTTGGCCCTGGGGCATAACTTTGGCACAAGCTTATTAACCGATAGGAACATGAGAAACTGTGTTTACTGTGTTTCTAATGATTAATGAGTTCGGGTCAAAGTTATACCTCAAGGTCATAGTAACCCCACTTTACCGTAAGTGTAATTAATTTATTCATTTTTAAAGCTGCGATGTTCAGAGTGTGTAGCTTAGAAAATATTTCAAAAAAGTAATAATTTAATTAGCAAACATATTAGAAAAAACTGAATTTGTAAAAGTAATCTTTTAAGATGTTTTAATGTTAGTTAAAGCTATTTTAAGCAGGTTTGATAACTACATTACTTGAAATTTAAAAGAAAAACATGAGATTGTCTTTTATCAAGGGAACGTAGAGGGATGGGTGGGGAATGTCAAGAAACATGGGAGGAATGTTTCTGAGCTAAATTTAGAAGTGGATGTTGCTATCAAAATTGAACTTGGAAACTACACGATGGGTATCTTAATAATGGGAAAACTTTTCAAATTTATCAAAAATTTTGATATACATAGGTATGCGGAACACAGAATTTTGGTTACCTTAGTTCTGTCATTGTGTCCCAAGTTATTTGGAAGAGCGAGTGGTTCTAATCTCGCCACAAGTATCTATCTACTACTGATGCTTTTGTTTAAGCGCACAAAAATCCTCGATCTAGAATCAAATAGGTTCCTACAACGAAACTGAGTGTCAAATAAACATTTATGGTTTTAGGGAAAAATCTGATTGTAAAAATCCAATTGGCTTGGCTGGGAGGTCCTATGCGCCGAACGTTGGTAGATTTGGTCACTACAGGCTCTAAAATGTTCTAAAACACCTATGTGTGTAATGTTTACTCTTCTGGTTCTTCCGCAATACCGCATTGCAATTCATACAGATTTGCGTATATCCCTTTTTTAGCTAAAAGTTCTCTGTGTGTGCCCAATTCTGTGACGACTCCTTTATGGATGACTACGATCATATCTGCATTTTGTATTGTGGAGAGTCGATGTGCTATGATGAGACTTGTTCGGCCTTCACTCGCTCTGTCAAGAGCTTCTTGTACCACCTGTAAAAGAACATAATAATTATGATTCGCTAGTCTCTTAAATATAAAAATAAGTTGGTTGAAAAAAAGGGTAGCAAGAAAAATGTTATGAGACATCTTACGACACTGAAGTGCCAATAACTCTTTAGATGTCGATGTAAAGAATTTATAAAACTCAAAAATAGTAGAAGAAAACAATGTCTTTAATTCGTGGGCGGCATATTGAATTCCGAACGGAACGAAGGTTGCTAGGCTTTAATCCCGAACGCAGTGAGGGACTGATATAGATATAGTTAATATAGAAACCTGAGTGAAGTGAGGGAATCAAGCCGCCCAAGACAAAAAGCTTTATCCCCGAGTTGGATACTCTAGTTTTTACATCTTCTGTGAGATAGTAAACAGACAATGACACAGTAATGATGTGTTATTATATTTAATGATAGTGTAATATGTATTCCGTTAGGAGGTAACGTCATAAAATCGCCATTCATTATGGCAATGATACGTCTTATTAGTGACTAATTTCTGTACCTTTTCGCTATGCGTGTCGAGCGCCGACGTGGCCTCGTCCAGCAGCAGCACGCGCGGGTTGCGCACGAGCGCGCGCGCGATGGCGATGCGCTGCTTCTGTCCGCCCGACAGCTGCGACGCGCGCGCGCCTACGCGCGTCTCGTATGACTGACGAAAACAACAAATAACGTTAGGTACCTACTACACGCCCATATTCCCTGGAAGTTATATGGAGGAACTCAGTGTAGGATGGCAAACCTTTTTTTTAAGTGGGAAATCATTCAATGACTTCGTCCGCTCTGAGTGGAGCGGGAGAGATTATCAGACTTTTACTGATTAAAACCCACCGGTGTTCCGACATCCTGGCCGAGGGTCACGGTAACTTTTCGAACTATCCAAGGATGGCAAGCACGTGCCAGTGTGGTACGCAATAAAATAATTCTTGTACGCCAACGTAAGATATTTAGCATCTAGGTTATTTACAATAGCAGAAATCAAAAGGTTCAGTGCGAATTTTTGAATATCCTACCTCGTGTCAGCGCGTACCTTACGTCACTTATGTCAAATTGTGTAGGAAAAAAAAATTGTTTTCCGTTAGTAAGAAAGAAAAGAAAGAAAAACAATTTATTTGCCGGAAAAGGCGCAAACTTATAAGGCACTAGACCTCCCTCCTCCCCCTCCTCCTCTGTCCTCCTAGTGACTTAGTGTCACTAGACGTCGGTTATAGTTTTAGTATCTACGCGTAGGTACCTACACATTAAAAACTTGACTTTAACGTAAACGAGTAAGTTAAAACTTGCGCTAAGGCCACATTTCGACTGTTTTCACGAATTTCGGGTCGAAAATAAAAAGTAAAGTTAATACTATCTATCTGCATGGTTTTGTTTTTTGTTCATTGCAATTAATGTAAAGAAAAGAAAGAAAGAAAAAGTGTTTATTCACGTCAAACATGGCGCATACTTTAAAATAAAAACAAATAATAACAACGATTTATATAGGGTGACTGGCAATTAGTGTACGATACTTAAACACGCGATTGTGCTCATGATAACAAACAATTTTTATTATGGGAGCAAAGCCGAAATCGCGAAAAAAATATCAGCTGTTCAGTACATTAGGCAAACATGAATGTACTGAACAGCTGTTTTTTTTTTTTCGCGATTTCAGGTTTGTTCCTATACTAAAAGTTATTGGTTATCATGAGCACATTCACGTGTATAAGTATCGTACACTAATTACCAGTCACCCTACATTTTAAGTATCATCATGTTGAAATTCTATCTTTGGACGCACGTCATGACCACATTTTGTACCATCCCTTTTTCAAAAGATGCAAGATCTTCTCGATATTCATCATCTCCCTAACCTTTTCCCGACCAGCTCGGGGTCGGCTTCCAGTGTAACCGAATGCGGCTGAATACCTGTGTTTTACATGGACTGCGTATCAGACCTCTACAACCCAGTTACAGGACAACTCGATACTCTTTGGATAGGCGTCTGACTAACTGTAACGACTGTCAAAGATCTACCAATGACAACCGGGACATACGACTTTACATGCTTCCCGAGGCACAGGGCGTCAGTAATTTTCTTGATAAACTTGGAAAAGCACTTACGATTGATAAAATTCACACAAAAAATCACACTGGTACCTAGATCCTTGCCTGGTTTTGAATTCGCAACCTCATGCATGAGAGGCGAGTGCCTAAATTAGCACCTTTATAGAAATCTTTACAATCTAAATATATAGGGTGACTGGCAATTAGTGTACGATACTTAAACACGTGATTGTGCTCATGATAACCAACAATTTTTATTATGGGAGCAAAGCCGAAATCGCGAAAAAAATATCAGCTGTTCAGAACATTAGGCAAACATAAATGTACTGAACAGCTGATTTTTTTTCACGATTTCAGGTTTGTTCCCATAGTAAAAGTTGTTGGTTATCATGAGCACAATCACGTGTTTAAGTATCGTACACTAATTACCAGTCACCCTATATAGATATCGAGATATCTAGGTATATATTTTCACGCTCAACATTTTACAATCACTTACGCTTGGTAAAGCAGCGATGAAGCTGTGGACGTTGGCTTGTTTGGCCGCGTTGACAATCTCTTCAGAGGACACCTTCCGTGAGTTATCGCCATATGCAATGTTCTCGGCAATAGTGCGATCGAAGAGCACCGGTTCTTGAGAGACAAGGCCAATGTTCCCTCGAAGAGTAGACAGCCGCATGTCCGTTACTATGTTGTAGTCGTCCAGATGCTACGAGAGATAAAAATTAAAAACAAAGGCGTTAAAGATAAAAAGTGAAAAACTATGTATGCAGTCAGGGGTCAAAAGTGTAGTTGCACTCTACTAATTATGCACTAGCATTAGCATGAGTGCAACTACAAGCCATAAGTCAGTGAAAATTTAATTATTCAACTTTATCGTTTGTATTCTACGTCGATTGGTAAATCGATGTCGAAGTCGATCGAGTCGACGGGATTTGTTATGAATATAACCCTAAAAGTATTGGCTGCAATATTAGCGCTTTCTCTACCTACTAAAATATAATTTCTTGTTGAATATTATCTAGAAATCTGAATCAAAAAGACGCGCTTCTTGTAATTTGTAGTATAATTTCTGTCAACAATTGGCGCCCAGGATGGGACCTAAGTATTATTACTTTGTCCAACTTTATTACCTCTAGTAATTCACGACATTCGTTTAATACGTCATTTCCTATAAGATACTTCATAGTTCAAAAGCAAATCCAGACACATTCGGAAACTTTTCCTTGCAACACGTTGGGCGCCATTTATTACCCGACTGCGCGACGCAAAGGAAGGTAATGTGTTTATCAGTCTATGTATGTATGTATGTATTTTTGTTTTTATGTGGCGTTCTAGAGACCAAATGCGTAGGCCGATTTTGATAATTCTTACGTCAATCGATTCGTGTTAACCTTGCGAGTGTCACTAAAGACATGACAGTAATTAAAATTCACCACAGCGACAACCAGACGCCATATTGTCAAAATGAAAAAAAAAGTCGACGAACTATGTCAAGTGGGGTGTGGTTGAATAGGTATTTTAAAATCATCTTTAGGTTCCGTTTATCATTTTTCATTTTAAATAATAGTTTAGGATACATAACAATTTAAAGTTGTTTAACAAAACAATCATTCTCGCTAATTTTCTTACTTATTGATTTAAGTTTTTATTTCAAGTATAAACGATATACAAACAAAAAAAAAACAGTGAAAAAGCATGAAGAACAAATATTTTTGGTAAAAAAATAACTTATTCATCGCCAAGTCGCAGAGTAAAAAAAAGTTTACCACCAAGCTCGATATAAGTATGGCGTTGTTCATTTGATGCACGTTTGTGAATCGCGGTGTTAAGATTCTCCGCGCCTACTAATTGAATTCTTTGTTATGGATTTAAGTTTTCATACTTTACAACTTTTGGAGGTATGCGGAACAGAGAGTAAAGTCCCGCAAACCTCCGTTGAAAAGGGAGGATCCTCCGGCCAGACGGGTGTTATGTCTGGTGGGCTACTGCCCGATAGATGATTTCGGGCTGTTCTATATGTTCTAAACGCGCGGAGAACTTTGATTGCGCGATGCAGGATTAGTTCTTATGTGACGCCATAGATGTCGCTACATCACTCCCCTCCGGAGATCGGAGATCGATGGTTCTTGATGCTTCTTGATGCGTGCCAGACCAGTGGTAGGTTGGTTCCAGTGGGTCGGAACCGAATGCCGCATAGTTCTCGGTGAGTCGGAACTGTCTGCGGTAATGCCCCAGTGAGTCGGGGTGCTGCTGTCCCAGTGAGTCGGGATGATGCCCCAGTGAGTCGGAGTGATGATGTCCCAGTGAGTCGGGATGATGCTGCAGGCTCCAGTGAGTCGGAGTAGTGCTGCTGGCTCCAGTGAGTCGGAGCGGTGCTGTGCGATGTAGTGGCTTGACTGCTTGCGTCGACCAGGAGAGATTCTTCATAGCTCTTCATGTGACTGGCCGAAGATGCGGTGTGATTAGCCAAGGTCGCTGATGAGGCTGAGGGTGATGACCAGGTATGACCAGGTAGGCATGCTGGTGGTCAGGATTCCCTTTAAAGCCGTGGGTGCTGGCTGTATGGCTCGCTGCTCGAAAGTTCGAGGAAGTGATGATGACGTCACGAAGGCTGCGCTGACGTTCATTGTCGAGGGTCACCAGTTTGGAGGTATGCGGAACAGAGAGTAAAGTCCCGCAAACCTCCGTCGAAAAGGGAGGATCCTCCGGCCAGACGGGTGTTATGTCTGGTGGGCTACTGCCCGATAGATGATTTCGGGCTGTTCTATATGTTCTAAACGCGCGGAGAACTTTGATTGCGCGATGCAGGATTAGTTCTTATGTGACGCCATAGATGTCGCTACAAACTGATTTTAGCTCACTAAGAGAGAATAGTTAACTGACTTTAACACGTACGTAAATTTGAAAATATTTAATTTGGATTCATATTGTTTTTTGTTATCATCATTACAATTCTGTCACTAAAACTATTACGATTCACGACTCATAGTTCGGTAGGTAGGGTACATCAGTAGTTAATAAGTTGTTCGCTATAATATCTTAGTATACGTTATTGTTTTGTTTAGGTAGGTAATTTGCTAGTTAGTTTATCTCGGTTTCAATTCATTTTCATTACTTTTTGTAATCTATTTTACTGTTAGTGTACGTATCTAGTTACCTATATAGATACGGTGTGAGTTTGTAACTATTTGGAGTATAGGTAGGTATTTTAGTATAGCATAATAATTCACGATAGGTACCAACACTATCACGATACACGACTCATAAATCGGTAGATAGGGTAGGTACAAGTAGTTAATAAGTTGTTCGCTATAATAGTATACGTTATTATTTTATTTGGGTAGGTAATTTGCTAGTTAGTTTATCTCGGTTTCAATTCATTTTCATTACTTTTTTTATAATCTATTTTACTGTTAGTGTATGTAGGTACCTAGTTACCTATATAGATACGGTGTGAGTTTGTATCTAAGTAAGTATTTGGCGTATACTTAGTATACTTAGATAATAACTCATGATGTTGCGAGCTCGAAAACGTCGTCAGTCAAATCTTTCTCGTAAAACTAAAAAAGCCCGACAAGAAATTAGACGTCGCGAAACTCAGTCTCCTGCATCGCGACAGAAGCAAATGCAACATGTTAGAGATCATAATCGTCTTAATTATAACAGTCTATCACCCACGACAAAGAAAAAAGTGTTGTGTGACACTTCGAAAGGAATGGCTGAGTATCGTAAAAGTCGGGAATCTGATCAAAGTCGATTTAGTAGACTTTGTAAACAAAAAATGCAGACAGCGAAAACTCGTGATCTGGAATCGCCAACGACACGATCTCAAAGACTGTCGTCTATGAGGACACTTGCGTCTCGGATTCGAGATGACGAATCTCCCACGAGCCGGTCACATAGATTGTCGTATATGAGGACACATGCCTCTCAGATTCGAGACGACGAATCTCCCACGAGCCGGTCTCAAAGATTGTCGTCTATGAGGACACATGCCTCTCAGATTCGAGACGACGAATCTCCCACGAGCCGGTCTCAAAGATTGTCGTCTATGAGGACACATGCGTCTCAGAATCGAGATGACGAATCTCCTACAACACGATCCCGAAGATTGACATCTATGAGAACACATGCGTCTCAGATGCGAGACGACGAATCACCAACATATACAGAAAATAGACTTACACAGTTAAGAGTGAATTCCCGGCGACATTATCTGCGGCGACAGCTTTTCACGGATGACTCAGTTTTCAATGATTCTATATCCCAAATCGCTAACCATGTATGCTACATTTGCAACAAATTATGTTACCAAAATCAAACGAAGTTGATTTTAAAAAACGCAACCACTGTTTTTACCACTTGACAGTCCTAGTCAAATTATTTGTTGCAATCGATGCGCAACTAATGTTTTAAAAAATAAAACACCGCCAAACGCGTTCTGGAATAATATGGCGGTATTGCCTATACCACCAGAACTAGAATGTTTAAGTGAGTTGGAAGTGCGTTTGATTAGCAGAATAAAGCCCTTTCTAAAAGTAGTTCGCATAGGTGGCAGATTTGGGCAACAAGGCTTTAAGGGCCAAGCAATTCTCTTTGCCCAGCAAGTAGAAGAAGTAGCAGAACAACTGCCAATTTCTATTATGAGTACTGGACTAATAATAGTATCAGAAACATTGCAAAATTTTGCCTATAATAAAAGATATGCCATTGACATTGAGAAAATAAAAAGAGCTCTGGAGTGGCTTGTTATAAATAATCATTTGTATTCAGATGACTTAATTATGATACTATTACAAAGAAGATGAATGATAATGTTTTTGAAGCAATCGTATCGCAAACTGATGCGTCTTCAGTGATTAGAGAAGAAAATGCCTTCAAACCGATTGGTGACGAAAAGTGTATTTTGCGAGGTACCCTTCCATCAAGCAAGTGAAAGATTTCACTTAGATTCGAGAGGACGTCAATGTACAGCAAATGCAGCTGCAGCTATTGCATATACTCCATCCAAACATATCAATACATGGCAACCATCTGATTTCGATCGCATTCTTCTTGCAGGCAATACCTATTACACGTTGTGCATAGAGAGACTTAATTTTCGTCCCGAATTTCTTAACACTGAAGAATTATTGCCATTAGTTACAATAGCCAATAATAATTTACATTTACAAGTTGAACCAGACGTGGTGATTGGAGTGATAAAGTCGAATAGACCATCTGAGGTATTGGAAGGTTACTTTACCAGTTTAGATGCAGGTATAGATTTTTTCTTTTCCATGCATGATAAAGGAATAGTTACATGTGAAACCGAGTATTCTGTCGCTATAATAAAATTTGATAACAAATACTATATATTTTAGTTGACACTTCGCGTGACCCAAGGGCTGGTTTTTACCTCGGTCAGAGATTAAGCATTGCCATACAACGTGGCAATGCCGCCAGCCTTTTGGGCACACTTCCAGTTGACAGCGATGCGGAGGAGTTTTATGACGCCATATTTTAGTTAGGAGTAGCCCTTAGTGTATATTATAGTTTTAATTAGTTAAGTGTTTTTGTGTATAATTTTATATAGGTATATATATAAATATTATTTTGAAAAAAAATAACTTAAATAAAAACTAAAAAGAAAGAAACAAGCCCAGTAGTTTAGAATTCTGTTAAGTAATACTAAATAACTACACAATTGAAATAGTTTTATAATCGATACACACATAAAACAAATCATACATTTTAATGCAGAACAGAACGACTCACAGTCGGGGCCCCTTGGGAAGATTTGATTGGTAAAATTTGATGTGAATTTGTTCTGTTCTGCATTAGAATTTATGATTTGTTTTATGTGTGTATCGATTATAAAACTATTTCAATTGTGTAGTTATTTAGTATTACTTAACAGAATTATAAACTACTGGGCTTGTTTTTTTTCTTTTTAGTTTTTATTTAAGTTAATTTGTTTCACGTATTTTTTTAAATTAGTTTGTACGCAGTCAGGTTTTTTGTTTTTCTTTAAATTATTTTTTTTTAGAGATTTATTTCAAAAAATTTGGCGCCCAACATGTTACTCAAAAAAGTCCCTTCACTTTTTGTCTTATCAATTAATTCCACTGAGGGTTCTTAGATTATTGAATTTATTAGGTCCTGTTACAGCCCATACATAACAAAAGGTAGAGAATGGTTATAAAACTTTTATTTCACGATTTAAAAAACAGTTTTTAATGATGAGAGGCCTTAAGGCGCTTTCAATTTAGACGTTTCATGTCGGACCGCAGCCGCACGTTCACTGTGACGCAGCCAGCTGGTTGCAGTACGTTAGAAGTCCGACAACATGCGCCTAAATTGAAACCGTATCTGTCTGCCGTGCGTTTGTATGCCAGTGATGCGCTATTCAACACCGCACTATTCAACACCGAATTGAACACGTGGTGCTTGTGACGCTGCCGTCCTGTTGTCGACCGTTCGCCGCACGGTTCCCGCACCGCGCGTTTTGTATGAAAAATAAAATCGTCCGTACGCAGTACGACTAATGCATCGCATCTGCACCGCAGCAGGCCGTCCGAATAACTAAATAAAAGCACCCTACAGGTTAATATAAAATGGCTGACAGATTTGGACTGGGGTGACTTACCACAGTGCCATAGTCAGGGTCATAGAGTCGCTGCAGGAGTTGTATGAGCGTCGACTTGCCGCAACCACTAGGTCCCACGAGAGCAATACGCTTGCCGAACGGTATCAGTAGCGATAAGCCCTGCAGTACCTCCACCTCGCGCCGGGTTGGGTAGCGGAATTTCACGTGCTTGTATTCAATCTTGCCTTTTGCGATCTGCGAATTAGTTCACACATGAATCAACATGTGTTCAATAAACTTAAAAGTTTACTTTATTTTTGTTGTCATTTTAGAAGTATCATCGCAGTGTTGCAAGTATTAACTAACACATAAATGAAAGCTTCAATAAAGACCAGTTAGTTTGAAATTCAACATCTTCATTATTAAAGCCAGTGAAAGACTTCAGAGTTTTGAGAGTGCCTATATAAGATAAGTGTCCTAAATTGTTTCGCACAAATGCATTAGGACTGGCGGACGAGGATCATCAACACCCGTCGCTGTTGAGTTCGACCGCGGCAAAAATAGTGTGACAATCTGATCATGTTTGCGGAGAAAACTTGGCCAGAGATCGCCGACCAAGACAGACAGGTTTGGAATGAAAAAGGGCGGCTTTTGCCCAGCTGTGGAACACAATATAAATTAACAAAAAAAAAATCTGAATAAAAGCACATACGTAATCTTTCGGCACGCTAGGCGTGATTGGATCGACAACTAGGGGTTTACGCTCCAGCAGTGTCATGACGCGGCCGGCTGCGCTCACTGCGGCACCGAAGTTGGGAGCGAACGCTAAGGCCTGCCCCATCATCCAAGCGCCGAAAATCAGCGCTTCAGATACCCTGCACAAAGACAACACATGATTAGTTAAAATGTGAAAAACCACATAGATAAGTATATTGACTACTAGCTTTTGTATGAAACAGAGAGACAGATTTCAGTTTGTTTTCAAGATTTATTAGGTGAAACATCAGAACGACCGTTGTATTTATAAGAGGGTAGTTCAAAATAAACTTAAATAAAGTACCTATATTCCGTCCGCATTGCTGTCAATGGGAAAAATGCCCTAAATGCTGGCAGATTCTTTGTTGGAATTAAAGGATATTCATAAAATAATGGGTAAATAATAATAAAAAAGCGAAAACCTACTTAAATTGTATAATGTTTTTCTTTTATTATTATGAATAGGCTCGCGTTTGACCATTATCTCACCTGATGGTAAGCGATGATGTGGCCGACGATGGAGCACGCTTCGCTAGAAGTCTATTCACTCTTGACTTAAAGACCCGGAACAGAGAGGTTATAGCTAACAGGAAACACAGACTCCGGCAGGGAATTACACTCCTTAGCTGTACTACGCATAATGAATGTGTTCCCAAAACGCTATGTACGTAACCCGTAAAATAAGATGTAGATTTTATGATCAAGTTGTTGCCGATTACTTTTATATTGAGAGCAAAGCTTTATATGGAACCTTATTCATAAATTGGGACTCACTTGATGACGCTCTTGTAGGGTATCTCCTCGTTGGCGACTAGCACGCCACCGTACCAAAGCGAAAGTGCGTATCCAGCGACGGGGGCGGTTTGTCCGAAAGCGAACACGCACCCGCGCCAGCGGACACTCTTGCGCGCCTGCAGACGACCGTTCACGAACGCGTCGTGATAGCGCGTCATCACGCCTTCCTCACCACCTGAGCAATGGTAGGACAACCATTATATTTTGAACACTTCGAATCATAATTAATTTGTCAAGGGTAAATTTTAAAAATGTCAAAAAATCTTCTCCCGGTTTTTTTTTTATTACGTAGAGATAAGGCGTATATATACGGAGTTTCAACTTGTATATAAGTCTTTATTTACTGGCGGTCACATGAGTCCGCCATGGCCTGAACCGAAAAACCATTTCAATAGCGTCACGCGGGTCACTTTTCCGGACATGCTTGTGTTTTTGGGGACTGCTTTTTTAATCATTGTGATGCGTATGATACCCATGTGCTGCAAACGTAATTTGATAAGTAAGGGATGCCGCGCCGGTCACCATTGTCGAAAATGGCCTAAATGGAACATTTACTGGCGGTCACCATTGTCCGACATGGCGACTAACTTAATAAGCTTAGCTAGGTAATTTAGTTCACATTTAAACACTTTTTAAGTAAAGGGTGTAATTGAGGACGCGTTCGGTTGTATTTTCTTTCTGATTTTTGATAAGCTAGGCTTTAGAGATTTTAACCCAAGGTTTGATGATCTGCATGAATAGTATATTTTGATACAAGTGCAGAAAGTTTGTTATTGCGACCGAGGTGTTATGGAGCCGAGGGCTGCAGTGACGCACGTGTATCAAACAAGGGCGGATCCAGGGGGGGGGGGGTCATGGGGGTCATGACCCCCATCGTAAAATACGTAGGTGTTGTTATCTATGGATTTGTTATGGTACTAAAGGAATAATATATTAATTTTGTCTCGGTTTCAGTTAAAATATCGGTAGTGTTCCTAGGAAAGCCGGTGGTTCCCTATAAGGCCAATCAAAAATTTGACGGTTGGCCTTGCTAGGGTACATAGACTTTACTAGGAACATGTACAAATCATGAAGATATGGTGGTGTCACGAGGAGTGTATGGGTATTATTAAGTTAGTTTTTTATAGTTAGGTATAATTAGGGTACTTAGTCTGTAGTGTCTATTATTTTATTTAATATAAGGAACATTTTAGCCTTACAAAGAACAGACCCATAAGAAGGCCATTGCAGGTTTTTTTTTTTTATAATTTCATTCTAAAACGCATTGACAACTTAATATCGATAGAATACTCATTACTATTATTTTTAAATCATTTCCATTAATATACATATTCTTAGTTATACGATGGTGTTCAAGGAATGTTCGTTGAGTTTTTATAGATGAATATAATATATTAAGCATTAATGTTTCGTTTATATGAAAGAGCTTTATATGTAGTTTTAGTAAAATGAGGTATTTAGATTGCTACAACTCTAGTTTTAAGCTGAACAACTGATTTCTAATATTGGCCTTGTATGGAGCCCTGTTCCTTGCAAGGCCATTTGGAAGAGCTTTATGAAACTTAAGTTTATTAAATAGTGATCACATTTAGAATATAAAAAAATGATTTATATGTTAGACAATAAAACAAAGTGTTACTTAATTATTCGTTTCTTTCATTTATCCAGTAAATAAACTAGTAAAAACTGTTTATTCGTTACATTGGCCTTCCATGGTCCACCCACCTTATTTCAAGACCAAAACTAACCAAATCAGTCCAGCTGTTCTAGAGTTTTAGTGAGACTAACGAACAATTATTTATTTATATATATAATATATAGATTATAAAACCAAAATGTCGCAATACTTACAGAAGGCGCTAACAGTTTTGATATTAGTAATAGCTTCAGTAGCAATTGTAGTGGCTTTGTAGGAGGCTTCTCTGACGAGAGCTAGACCGACAGACAGGACCCTGCCTTCGAGTACCACGGCTCCGATGACCATGGGTACTGAGATGAGGGAGACCAGGGTCATCTTCCATGTGAAGTACATCGATAGGCAGATGCCGATCACTATGGTGGCTGAGGCTTGCATTAGAGCGCCGATGCGGGTGCCTGTAGCCTGGTTAGAGAAATAAGAAGATTAGACAATTAGGGAAAAAAAGAAAGAAAGAAAAAGAATTTATTTTGGGAAGGGAGAAAACATAACACAATACCCAAAGGGTCAGACAGAGTTGTATGAGCGCTGGATTGATGGTGCGAAAGTGAGAGTGATTGACCTGTCGCCGTTTAACTGAACCAGTCATCAATTAGAAAAAGAGTCAACCACGCTATCTCTCACAAGATGTTGGAAAGTAGCAGATGCAGATAGTACACATTGGTGTATGACTGGCCTGTTGGTCTAGTGGTCAGTGGCCCTGACTGCTATACCGGAGGTCGTGGGTTCGATTGCCACCCATGACAAATGTTTGTGTGATGAGCACGATCATTTGTTCTGTGTCTGGGTGTAATTTATCTATAATATGTATGTATTTAGAAATATATAAGTATATTTATCAGTTGTCTCAGTACACATAACACAAGCACTGCTTAGCTTGAGACTAGACGGCGTTGTGTGATAGTTGTGGAATATTATTATATTATATATTATTTGTACAAGCCGTTCCGACGTGAATAAAACAAATTGAGACATTTGAGATTAGGGTTGTGAAGTTTTGCACAGGGCCTTATTATGTAAGCGAGTACCTTAGTACTCGCGGGTCCAAAGAAACCTCTCACACGGGCGACGCCGCTGGCAGAAGCTAGTAAATAATATGATGACTCACCCCTTGCACTGCAGCTGCATCAGAAGCCAGTCGGGCTGATAAAGCACCAACTCCATTATTTGGATTATCAAACCAACCGATCTCTTGATTCAACATGGCTTTAAATGCTGCCACCCTGCAATAGATTAGTTAAGTAGGTATCTTAATATACGCATGGTGGATTACGGCCCATTCCCTCTCCTAGACAGGCCCAGCAGTGGGAACATTAAGAGGCTGATTATGCTTAGATCATAAAAATTGATCACTTAATGATATGGCCAACTAAAACTGGCCAGATCATTTTAAATGTTTTTTTTTTTAGGTGGAAAAATCATCTTATGACAAATCTCGCTCTTGGGCGGAGCGCGAGATAGTGTCAGACTTTTACTGACTAAAAACCCGGGGCCCTGTTCCTTCGTTGCCTTCGTCCCAGGGCCCCGGGTTTCGTTTTCACACTACCCCATGGCCCCAGTAGGCTTCGACCCTGCTGGGCCCCTACGATTTGCTGACATCTCCCTGAGGCGCGCGTGGAACAATACGCGCCGTCGACGACTTGTGCTCGGTCCGGACGGTTACCGGACGGTTGGACGACAGGCTACCCATTGCTCGCCGTCCGCAAGCCCGCGTCTACGGTGGCCGGAAATCAGGATCGGAATCCCGGCAGCGGTTGGGGCGTGAAGACCGTTGCCTCACGCGATCGGCCGCCTCCTTTGCTAGCATTACTGATTCGCAAAAGGAGGCAACCGCCTGCCACTCCTCCTCGCTCCGGACCATGGCCTGTACCAAGGCCCGGCGCGAGAGATCGCCGCCGCTGATCGCCCCCACGAGGACACGGCGTTGCTCTGCCCAAGCGGGGCACACCTCCACCGTGTGCTCCACCGTGTCCTCCGGGCGTTCCACACAGTGGCGACACCCGGGCGTCGCTTCCGCACAAATCCGGTGCAGGAACTTCCCGAACTTACCGTGTTCGGTGAGAACCTGCGTCATGCGGAAGGTGAGGACGCCGTGAGGTCTTTCCAACCACGCCTCAAAGAGGGGACTTACCGCCATAATTGTGGCGTGCCCAGCACTGGGTCGCGACAGTCGCTGTCGCCATTTCTCCATGAGAACCCGCCGGAGCTCTGTCCGCCATGCTGCGACTTGTCGCGGCAGCGGAGTTTCGCCCCGGCGTTGCATCTCCATGCGATTTTAAATGTTAAAGTTTGACGATATTTCAATCCTCGTTTGGCTTACTCTCTTTAGACTTTTTACTATCATAGAAATACTACATCAATGATAAGGCCAAACGAGGATCGACATATCATCAAATGTTAACGTTTATATGATCTGGTCAGTTTTAGTTGGCCATATCATGAAGAAATGACGATGATGATGTTGGCTGAAATGATGATGATGATGATGATATCATGAAGTGATTAATTTCTATGATCTGGCCACGACATAGATATGAATCCTAATTTCTCATGGTCACGCCATTACTAGAAAACGATTTAAATTTTATAAGAGAAGGTTCTAAAGAAAATAAAATTTCAGAAAACTAATAATATATTAGTCCTATTTGTAATGAAATACTTTTTTTTTTGAGTTTTTTTTTTTATTATGCGTAGGCTCGTGTTTGACCACTGTCTCACCTGATGTAAGCGTTGATTTAGCCGACGATGGAGTACGCTTGCCTAGAGTTAACCTATCTAGATTTTTTTGACGTTTGACAGAACAGCTAGTATTTCATTAAAATATTCAAACCTATACTGATTTTATAAATATGTAAAAGGAATTTAAATCGTGCATAGGTGATGTTCTAAATATTTTGAGTAGCATACAGTAGGCACCTTCTACACGATTGGAGAAAGGAAAAGTTTAGGGCCTGTCCGCACGGTTTTTTTTCGTCATTCTGTAACAAATTGAATCTTACGGAAGTATCCGCACGATAAAAAAAAAATCTGTGACTTATTTATTTATTTATTTATTTATTTTTGACTTCATGCAGATTTGACGCTATGCGGTGCGGAAATAAATCCACGCGAATGTTTAGTGCAGTATAGAGTAGTTATGGCTATGTCCGCACTGCGAAATAAAGTAGGTACGGCAACGGCGGCGCTATGTAAAATTTTTGTTCGATTGTCCATTCTAGGCGTGCGTCTCAGGCGGGAAAAGCATTGAACTGACAAAAATCGTACGGAATTTTATTAGCAGTGCGTACTAGTGTAATTCTGATCGTGGAATAAATACGCAAGAATAAAAACCTCGCGGTGAAATATCGCTGTGCGGACAAGCCCTAAGAGCTTCGTTTCTGCCAGTACATAGGTACTGCAGTGCTCCACCAGTTCTTAACGCGATCCATTTTACGACCTAAACTGAACTATTAAAGGGATAAAGCTATACAGCACTAATTGGTAATTAGTACAAATACTTAAAGGGCTTATTAGAACAGGTCTTGTTATTATTTAAGTAAAGTCTCAATAAATAATATTTTTAAACAGCAAAGTTATTAGCGTTTATTTATATCCCAATATGTCACTCAATTTTATGGAAATAATGTACAGGCTACTTACTGATTATGAATGAATAAATGACGATCAAAATGAAAAAAACACTTCTATTATGACTTTACCAATTATGACAAATTTTTGTGGCCAATTTTGGGACTTCGTTTTTTTTACTTTTGACTACAAAAATATGATCAGTAGCGGGTACGAATAGAGCCTCTTTTTTTAACCGACTTCAAAAAGGAGGAGGTTATATGTTCGGTTGAATGTATGTTTTTTTTTTTTTTTTTATGTATGTTCACCGATTTCTCGGTCAATTGTGGACCGATTTTGAAAAATTTTTTTTTTGATGGAAAGGTTATGCTTCCGAGTTGGTCCCATAGAAATATTGTTATGATCTGATCTTGAACTTCGAAGATATGGAACAGAACTCCTCATAGGATCACAGCAGAACCGTCGTAAAAAGTAAAATTGCTTTGTTTATACGTGTAGTCGATTACTGACTGAAAGTAGAGGGGGAATATATCGAACTAATCTGATGATGAAGCCTGAAGTTAGGCACCGGAACTCTGTAATAAATTAATGTAATCTAACCGTGTTTGGGATTATTAGAATTGTCATGAGATGCACTCTGGCTATAAGGTATTTAAGTTTGGCTGAGGGGTACTTTTTAGTGGTGGTACCATAACTAAAAAGTGTAAAAAAAAACTTTTTACAAAAAAAATACAACCGACTTCAAAGTAAAAAAAAACACTGAAAAGTGCAAAATAACTATAATTTCGGAAGTCGGTGTTTCTATATAATAGTTTTGTCTCTTTGTTATTTAACACCGACTTCCGAAATTATAGTTATTTTGCACTTTTCAGTGTTTTTTTTTACTTTGAAGTCGGTTGTATTTTTTTTGTAAAAAGTTTTTTTTGTACTAATTAAAAAATAGGGGTGTATAAAGGAATTATAGCACTCTTTCTCGATGGTTGTGTCCATCTTTCTCGCTCACACGACATGTTAACTTTTCATGGTAAGTCCCCTGGTATCATTCACCAATGAGTTTCTGTCAAAAACTTGGCACCAGTTTTGTTAAAAGATCAAAGAAATTACCTTAGTCTCGCCGTTAGTCGCACTCCAGTTAAGTTGAAGATGAACAACTGGAAAAAGATGCCAATACCAGTGTAGACTCCGACACACAGGAACAGCACTGCAATGACATTAGTCTGGCTCCGCACCCAGTCGTCGTCGGGACTTTCCAAGTACTAAAGCATAAGTTATAAAAAAATTATATTCCCAGCCCGAATAAAATTGTGTAGATGACTTTTTATTATTTTTATCATAAACTAAATTTATCCAAAACGCAAATTGAAAGAATTTATTAAGTTAGAAACTTTTCAAATCTGGTGGAAGCGCCAACTGTCAAGTAACAGAATATAAGGATATATGTAGACGTTGAAATGTGACGTCATCGCCATAAGGTTACGTTACACACGTAACCTTAAGTTTTTATAGATTAGTTATTTTTTATCTCTTGTTGTTTGTCCTGTGCGAGTCACAAATAAATGTTTTTCTTTCTTTCTTTTTCTTTCTCCCGCTCAGGGTGGTGCGAGAGGTCGTTTTAGACTATAACCGGTACTAATTTTTATTTCATAATTGGAACTTTAGAGTAAATAAAATATTTATGGTGAATTATGGACTGAGGGAGACCACTTAATGCGGTTTATTGAGGTAAGTCCCTCCTTAACAGTCTCCCAGCCAAAGTTCACAGATTAGTAAAAGTACATACACCATAAGTCTCTCCGAAGAGAATAGCGAACGTCGGAAAAGAGGAGCCGACAGCTATCGCAGCGAACACGCCGGCCACCGTCAGCCACTTTTCCGGCGCACAAAGCTGCATGATCTGCCATGTCGAAGGGGTGAACTCAACCTCCTTCTCTTCTCCTGCCGCCACAGCAGCAGCCGCTTCTTTCTCTGCCCCAGAACTAATTGAAGACGCTGAGACTGTCGATACATTATCTGCTGAGTCTATGGACTTTATCTTCTTCAGCTTGTCTGTAATGAGGAAAATGCTAGATAATAAGTAGTACTTACTTACAACAAGTAGCAAGACGCGTTAAGCAATCGACATCAAGTTAAGGTCTTTTTTATATAGCATGGGTAGGATGACAGCAGGACGAAAATATGCATCTTTAAGATGAGAGAAAAGGATAGGTAGCTACATTGTATGAATCCGACAGCTGTCACCCGCACCATGCTATAGCAATTGTGGTTGTAAAGATCCCCAAGCGGACCCGGCTTTCGCGCGCACCGCGATTTCGTAGTAAATGTGAAACCGAAAAACAAAACGGCAGGGCATAGATTATTAGTAGATTATGTGACTAGGGGATAAAGCAGTGTCTTTAAGTCGCGGGTGGCATGTTGAATTCTGAACGAAACGAAGGTTGCTCATTTTAACCTTTTGAGTGCGTAATTAGAGACACAATAGTAAGACAATGGCGCGTGAACGCCGGCGTTAATGCGGGGATCAACAGCTTAATCCCGAACGTTAGTGAGGGATTTATATAATTAACTCCCGAGCATAGCGAGGGAGTTACTAAAGAAATCTGAGTGAAGTGAGGAATTCAAGCCGTCCAAGACAAAGACAGCTTTATCCCCGTGTTGGATACTCTACTTTTTACACCATCTGTGAGATAATTAAAAGATAATTTAGTCAAACAAATCATACATTAGAGAAATATAAGTATTATTTACAAGTTAATGTTAACTATCACTCAACATGTTTTGAGATAAGAAAACAAACAAAATTCACAACTCTATGATTCTATAGTTTCAATTTTCTCTAGCGAGCGCTCCCGCTTTCATTACTTTTTTTTAGAAACTCATCAGTAACCACGTATTATTAATTTTGTTTTTTGTTAGTGGCCAGTTTGAATTTTGAATAAACACATTCATTAACAACATTATTATATTCACGTTTTTGACGTTCCAAATTCAAATCTCATTATTCCCTAGGGATCGCCCATACTGCATTATCTACCTAGGGACGGAATGACTTGCTTTAAGTGATGGTTGTATGACATATAAAAATGCATTATCGAGCAGGTGGTGTAAAAAAAATATTATGCGTTCAAAATGTAGAAACATTTATCCAAGAACGTAAATAATCAAGCTTGTTCATACTAAAGTAGTCTGTAAAAATCGAGAATAAGGTCTACAATGAAGTGAGAGAGAGCGGAAGCTGCGTAACGCTTGGGGATCAAAGGGTAGTAATGTAATTAAGGAAGTCTTACGTTTTGTTTTTTTTTCAGTTGCTGGTTTAGATTCGGCATCGCCATTCATATCACCAGACTCTACTTGATTCTCCTTATTGAGATGGTAAAACCTTCCTTTTCTAGCTATCAGTTCTGAGTAAGTGCCCTCTTCAATCACTTGGCCCTTATCCATAAATACTATGCGGTCTGCATTCAGCACTGTTGCTAACCTATAAATTATTGATTTATAGAACTCGTAAAAATAATTCAAAGGTGATGATGAATTCAAAAATAAGGAAGGCAAAAAAGTTCTGCTACACCTACTTCAAGTAATTGAAAATATGGGATAAGAATGAGGAATGCTTCTCTGATGAAACCTATTGACACAACTACAAGTCCACTGCTGAATATAGTCATTTTATTAATATTGCCACAACATCCAGTCTTCGCCTTGAACATCGAGCCATATCAGTGGATCATCTCATTAGCAGCTAAGTGTTATTTTTTGTTACTTAAGTCGTACTGCAGATACTGAATTGATGGGGCACTGGATTGGAAATGATACATTTCGATAGAACTGGACGAAATTTTCGTTTTAGCCAAGATTCCAAGATTAGTGCCCACGTGTGTCAAACGACGTTTTTCAACACACGAAGAAACAACAAATGATGTTGAGGTTGTTTGTATGAGTCTGGACACCGATTAGCCTAATATTGCAATTTAGTTTCTCTTATTTGACTGACCGTTATTTTGACAATTCAAAGTAAACGGTAAATTTGAAATTATATGTTTTTGATTTTGATTTGATATTATAATCATAATAAATTCAGTAGGTGGCCCATTGTGCTACTATAGAAAATGGATATTTATATTATTTCGCAGTGTAGGCCCGTTACTATTTTATTTGTACCTGTGGCTCACCATAACGGTGGTCCTTCCATGCGCCGCCGCGTCCAAAGCTCTCTGTACTTTGGCCTCGCTAGAAGAGTCGAGGGCCGAAGTGGCCTCATCAAGGAGCAGGATCTTAGGCTTCCTTACCAAGGCCCTCGCTATCGCAATGCGTTGCTTTTGCCCTCCGGATAGTTGCGCGCCTCTCTCGCCCATCATGGTGTCGTACCCCTGTTTAAGTAAACGTAAATTTCTTATGTTTCTTTGTGATTTGCTTACGATGCAAGTAGACACACATCCATATGTGCATCAAAATAATCATTGTTGCTGTTTAGTAATCATGGGTAAAAATTACAGATGGAGCAACACGAGCTAAATTGTATCGTAAACTCGGTGGAAGTAGTTTTACAGAGAAAAATACTTCGTACTACTTCGTACAAGCAATCAAGAAAAATCAGTCGCCTTCGGCATGTTTTTGTGCTTGCTAGGTACGAGTATATTATGCGTTCCAAATAAGAATAGGAAAGTCAATAACCTTGATCTGTCAAATGTTGAGTGAAAAGTATGGTTTGCAAAGAAAGCTTATTTGCGTATCAATAATGGTATTTTTTTTGCTTCGTATTATAAAGTCTTAGTTAAATCTAGGTGAAGTAAAAACGTTATTGTTTAATATAAATTAGCTAAATACAATGTTTTAAGTCATAATAATTAGTTTAAAAAAAAACTATTTTCTTTCTTATTTTCATTTTTAGGAACAATTCGCCTTCTTTTTCCATTTGCCACTACTCAGACACTTCACACAGTGACGCAGAGATTAGCAAAATTGAAGAACTGGATTCTGATCAAACTTTTTTCGTTCACGATTCGTGAATAAATTAAATTTTAAAAATTTCTTGTTTTGCTCCCCCTACCCAATTTCTTCGATTGGACAGTATGACGTGACGTCACAACATGGCGATCGATCCTATTCTTATATATGGAATGCATAGTACGTATTATATTATTATTTGGAACGTTTAGTAGTCGATGACTGTCTGCGAGGCTGAGAGGAATATATGCGCGGCATGCCACTTAGAATTGGGTACTTGAATTCATTTTTTTTTTGTGGTGGGAAATCATCGAATAACTTCCGCTCTGGGTTGGGCGTGAGGGAGTGTCAGAGTTTCACTGTCTAAGCCCACCCGTGTTCCTTTAGTTGCCCTTTGCATTCTAGGGCTGCGGTTACTCTTTCGAACGAACCTGCAGCCCTGCCCCCCTAGCCAAGTTACAACCGTTTCGTTTCGATTCTCTTTTCGTTGATCGCCTCGAGTTGGCCACGCCTCCGATTCCTTTGTTCTGACGTCATCTCGATGCTCAGTCACGTGGTCAGCACAAAGGAATAGGAGGCGTGGCCAACTCGAGGCGATCAACGAAAAGAGAATCGAAACGAAACGGTTGTAACTTGGCTAGGGGGGCAGGCAGACTTCCGGTTACTCAACGTTTCAATAAATGAAGTTGTTACTTACTTCCGGAAGTGTTTTTATGAAATCATGGCAATGACCTGCTTTCGCCGCTTCGATGATATCTTGTTCCGTAGCAGCTGGGTTACTCATTCTACAATAAGAAAATGCAATGTACTTTTAGATCTAAATTTTATCAAAGATAGCTCGTACGCGGTCGAATTTTTGTGGAAGATTTGTGTTGCCTATCTATTTATTATGACTACGTTTACCTGGGACAGACGGTTTATTTGGGTAGGTCTAACTTTGAAAAAGAGATCAATCGTCGAATCCGACTCGGCTGGGCAGCGTTCGGAAAGCTGCGCGGTATCTTCTCGTCTAATATACCACAGTGTCTCAAGACGAAAGTCTATGACCAGTGCGTGTTGCCAGTAATGACATATGGCTCCGAAACGTGGTCGCTTACAATGGGCCTCATCACAAGACTTAAAGTCACCCAAAGGGCAATGGAAAGGGCTATGCTCGGAGTTTCCTTGCGTGATCGAATCAGGAATGAGGATATCCGCAGGAGAACCAAGGTTACCGACATAGCACGAATGATCGCCAAACTTAAGTGGCAATAGGCAGGGCACATGGCTCGGATGATCGGAATGGTCGTTGGGGCCGAAAGGTTCTGGAATGGCGACCACGTACTGAAAGACGTAGCGTTGGAAGGCCTCCCACAAGGTGGACCGATGACCTGGTGAGGGTCGTGGGAATCAGATGGATGCGAGACGCACAGGATTGGTCATTGTGGCGACACTTGGGGGAGGCCTATGTCCAACAGTGGACGTCTTTCGGCTGAAATGATGATGATGATCTATTTATTAGAACTTCTTAATAAAATAATATCATCCTTCACACCGTCCATCCATCCATTTTTGGTTTTATTTTTTATTAACACACTTGCTACCGTCATGTAATCTTTTTTCATCCGTCTTTTTTACAGCCCAATATTCTGATCAATACAGCAACACAGGTTGGTTCAGTGTTTTAAGTTTTACTTATAAACTTTAAAAAAAAATCGATACAAAGTGAAATTCAATCAGGAGTGCTGTTACCCCCTTTTTAGGTGGGAAATCATTCAATGCGCTATCCCGCTCTAGGGTAGAGCGAGAGGGCGTGACTAAAATCACACATAAGTTCCTTCTTTGCCTTGCATTCCAGGACTTATGGGTTCCCTTTCGGACTACTCATTAGGGTGGGTCACATAAGTACGAAGAAAACAAAATTACAGCTTTCTTACAGGCACAGTGACAAAACGATGCGAAACGATGAGTATAAATAAATTATGAAGTTTGGTAGCAATTGGAATTGATCTTCTGCCTCCGGTTTCGTGTTGAAATTGTAAAAAGATGATAAAAAAAAAAAACAAAATCGGTCCAAAATTGACCGAGAAATCGGTGAACATACATAAAAAAATACAGTCAATTGAAAATAGAACTTCCTCCTTTTTGAAGTCGGTTAAAAAGGACTTGACGTCATGGCATACCTTTAAAATATATTGGTCAATATAATTTGTAAATAAAAATAATAATATAGTAGTAAAAGTGTTTATTAAAGAAAAATTAACATTACTTACCATTTATAAAAAAAAAAAAATCATTACATCGGACCGATCAGTTTGTGGCAAAAGGCGTAATAAATCTAATTATTAGACTTATTTTTGTTCAACACACAATCGAAGACTTTGTTAAATATTTTAATATCGATGGCTCAGTAATATTTTCTTGTCAATTTAATATCTACAAGCAACAAGTTTTCTGGTGAAATAGCATTTTCTTTTAATCACTGGGTTGATAACAGCTTTCAAAGTTTTTGTTAAATAAGTACTTAGTTAACTCAATGAGCTTAAAAATAAGTGTTATGATTCATTTTTGCAGTTGTGGTGAGTTTTTATAGAACACCATACCCTGTGACCATACCGCCCGTAGCGTAAACCTTGACAATATATGCTAGAAGAATTAGTCGATTTTCAGAGGTATTCCCTACTGAAACATACAGACGGAAAATCCTGTTGGTACGAGTTAGCCATCGAGTGTGGAACATTTTATGGGGTGATTTGTTTAATAAATTATTAGGAAATACGCCTGTTGAAACTGTTTCAAATATTTTGTACAATTATTTCTGGTCTGCCCCGCTAGCCAAGTTACAACCGTTTCGTTTCGATTCTCTTTTCGTTGATCGCCTCGAGTCGGCCACGCCGCCTGTTCCTTGGTTCTGGCGTCATTTCAACGTTCAGTCACGTGGTCAGAACAAAGGAATAGGAGGCCTGGCCGACTCGAGGCTATCAACGAAAAGAAAATCGAAACGAAACGGTTTTAACTTGGCTAGGGGGGCAGTACTAATATCGTTAGTAGATAGGTCCGGTAAGTTCGTCACCGACCCGGGAATCAAACCCAGGACCCCGCGCTCAGCAGTCGCGCTTGCGACCTAACGAGGCAGTTAATAAATAGTATACCTACTGTTTATTCAACTATAATTTCAACATCAACCTTACCTAATATTTTCCCTGATGGTCCCAGCAAAGAGGACTGGTTCCTGTCCAACAACCGCGATGTGGTTTCTGTAGTGATTGACGTTCAAGTTCCTCAAGTCGTATTGTGTCGCCAGCACCTTCCCGCTGCTAGGGTCGTACATCCTCTGGATGAGCTGCAGCACGGTCGACTTGCCGCAGCCACTCGAACCCACCAGCGCCACAGTCTCGTTCTTGTTTATCTTCAGATTTAACCCATTTAACACCTAAGAGAGCGATACATGTATTTGGTTAATAAAAAACTGATCAAGTGCGAGTCGGTACGAAGGTTTCCGTACAAACTTACCTATGTAAATTCGATTCGTTCGATTTCCTGAATCGAGTTCAATCGAGTCGTAATGGATTTCCGAATCTATCTGCTCATAAATCTGAATCAGATAAGAAAACTAGCAAATTTCAAGTAGGACTTCAAACACGAAGTGTTCCGTCGTACTACAATATTAAAATTGAGCAAAAAAAACCCCATCAAAATAACGTTTTATGTATGGGAACACCCTTTTATTTTTAACTTTATTTTAATTTTATTATTGATTGTTGTAGCGGCAATAGTAATACACATTCTATGAAAATTTCAACTCTCTACCACGTGAGACTGCTTGCTGTAGCAGTCAGACAGACGGATGTGCGGACGACGGACGGACAGACAGCAGAGGTTAAGGCCTACTGTTCATGGACGCTTAGCTTCATAGACGCGTATTTGTCATTATCGCTTGGTGTACGCCTGGTGTAAGTTATGAACTTACAAACAAAACTATGAAACTCTGGGAGTTGCAAACGACATGACGGCACGACGTTGCCGTTTCGTCGACAGAGTTTCATAGTTGGAACGACGATCATCATCATCATCATCATTTCAGCCGATTGATGTCCACTGCTGGACATAGGCCTCCCCCAAATATCGCCACAATGAACGGTCCTGTGCGGCTGTGCGTCTCGTATCCATCGGATTCCCGCAACCTTCACCAGGTCCACGACGATGAGTCTATTATAAAAGCGAAATACTTACCACTCACTGATTAATCACGAAATCTCAGAAACTATAATACATACAAACTTAAAATTTGGCAAGTAGGTTTCTTATATGGTGTAGACATCCGCTAAGAACTGATGATGATTTTACGAAATTCCACTCTTAAGGGGGGAAAACGGGGGTTGGAAGTTTGTATGGAGAAACCGACTTTCACGCGGGCGGATTCCCTGGCAGAAGCTTATAGTACTCTATAAACATAGGTATACATACCTGTACGTCTTTTCGTGCTGGGTAGTGAAAATGAACATCCTTAAACTCAATGACACCATCGAGTGTAGGTTTTTCGCCTTCGGTGGAAAATACGTCAATTTCTGGCTTTCGGTCAATAACAGCGTAGACAGCCGCGGCTGATGCTCGGGCCGTCGATATGGCTTCCATGTGAGGAGCTGTCAGACCCACGTTTTGAGCTCCTTGTAGCACACTGAAGAATACCTAAAACCAAGTTTTTTTTTTCTTATATTATAATATACTCCTACTCGAAAACCCGCACCTGTCCCTACCACTTTTAGGCAATTTACTGTTTTTCGCACTACGTACGGAAAAGTGCGCGATCTCGCTCCCGCCAAAGTTTATTACATTTATCGTATCAGGCTAGGCGCGGGAGGACCCCCACGAGTCGCGCGTCAACCCCTGTTTAACCCCTGTTGTATCTTCGTAAGTGTATTGAAAAGCGTCGTTTGATACACGTGGAAATTTGTCACAGCAGCACTTGGCTCCATAACACCTCGCCTACGGCTCGGGCGAATTCTGCTTCGGTTGCAATGACAAACTTTCTCCATTTGTATCAAAATGTGCTATTTTCGGTCTTCAGACAGTACGCAGTAAGCCTACGGCGATGGAGCAAGAGGTAAACTATGTATGCGAAATTATGCCATTATTGTTGTATATTGTGGGTATAGTGAACAAAATAGTTTGTAACTTCCGTGGCACATATAATATTACACACATAATCACACAAATACACTTGTATCAATTTTTAGTTTAAGTAAAGGTTATATTTATATGTTATATTTTATTTACCATCATCCGTGCGTCACTGCGGGGTGCCAGCTGAAAATCAGCGCTGGGTCTGACGCCCAGCAATTACTGAGTTGGCCACCCTTTCGGATCGGGCACGCTCAGCGCAACTATATTGTAAATCTGTACTTTTTATTTTTTGTGTTTTTGCGTATTGTATTGCCTGCATCGAATAAGTCCTATTCTATTGTATTCTATTACTTTTACAGGTTTTTTTTTAGGTGGGAAAATCATCTAATGACAAATCTCGCTCTTGGGCGGAGCGCGAGATAGTGTTCCTTCTTTGCCTTCATCCCAGCCCCAGGGCCCCGGGTTTCACTTTCACACTACCCGTGGCCCCAGTAGGCTTCGACCCTGCTGGGCCCCTAAGATTTGCTGACATCTCACTGACTTTTACAGGCTTGTCTTTTACTTTTGAGGTGGAAAATCATCAAATAACTTCTCCAGCTCAGGGTGGAGTGAGAGGGCGTGTGACTTTTACAGACCAAAATCCACTTGCGTTCCAAAGCCACGGCAACTCTTTCAAACATCACCACAGCCCTTTCCAGTTCTGTCTAGCATGGTGTTCTTGGCAAATTACCATTACTTGTTTAAAACAGTAAAAATAAAAAGTCTTACAATCATAAGTACGGCTGGCGTATAAACCGGTTTTTCTTCGTGTCTGCTCATTAAGATGAGAGCGACTCCATACCAGAAGGCCAGCGCATATGTTGCGTAAATGATAAACCACATAACTCCGCTGCCTATTCCTGCGAAGATACCTTTCTTCATGCCCATCTTTTTAGCTGGTGCTAAACGACGTGAATATCTGGAAGATAAAATGAGGTGCTTTAAACATAGTAGGTACTTTTAAGCCGCGTACAGACTGCTGTACCGTAACATGCAAGGTAACATGAAAGGAACATTTCATAAAGTGCCTATTACACCACTCGATATTCAGACAGTCTTAGTCTATTTATTTATTTATTATTATTTTAAATAGAACGGCCGAAGCCAATTACACTATTTAAACTTATACCTAATTTTTAACTCAGTCATGCATCCTTCTCACAAAAATTCAAACATTCTGACATTATCAGCTTCCATTCATCCGCAAACACATCAAGACCTGTGTTTGAGTTCAGGAGAGCGTTAATGGCGGCTATTGTCCGAGGAATAGGCGACTTGGAATGTGCAATAGTACGGGAAGTTGGAACAGCCAGTAAACGATGTTTTCTGCCACGACAGTAATTGTCTGGGACGAACAGATTGCACATTTCATTATGCAGATCAGGATCATCAATAATCCCCCTAAGAATTTTAAATACTACAGTCATCTGATCGCGCGACCGTCTCGACTCTGTGTAGCGTCACACAAGAAAAAGAGCAACATACGCCAATGTCGTGTAAAGGAATGAAACAGAACGATGAGATAAATAGATAAACATAGATTAAGACTGTCTGAATAACGAGTGGTGTAATAGGCGCAGTTCGTTCGGTTCGTACGCGCGCTGCGTCCACACTTCTTTGAAACTTTGCGTTTAAGGCTAGAACATTATGGACTAGGTAAACTTGCACTCAGCTTGGTGAAATCTTATTTAATTGACAGGCAACAGCAAGTTCAGATTAACGGTGTCAATTCTCCGGGTTTGAAGGTCAAAATGGGTGTACCACAAGGCTCAATATTGGGTCATATCGTCTTTTTAGTATATATAAATGATCTACCGCATCTATTAAAAAAACAACCACATATTGTATTGTTTGCTGACGATACGTCGTTAATTTTTAGATCAATAGACGTTCCACAAATCTTGATGACGTAAACAATGCTTTACAGCAAGTCCAAAACTGGTTTACTGTTAATAATTTAGTATTAAATGAAAAAAAAAACTAAGTGCATAAGATAATAAGTTAAAAGTAATTAGTCCCGACATGGTATTGAACAAGGAGAAACTCGAATTCGTCGAGAATACGGTTTTCTTAGGGATCACGCTTAACTCGAGGCTACAATGGGATCCTCATTTAACATCTCTGGCAGGTCGGCTTAGTTCAGCAGCATATGCTGTCAGAAAAATCCGTCAATTTACTGATGAGAATACTGCGCGAATAGTTTATTTTAGTTACTTTCATAGTATCATGTCTTACGGTATTTTGCTATGGGGACGGGCTGCAGACATAAGAGTCTATTTTTATTCTGCAGAAAAGAGCTACCAGAGCCATATATAATCTTCACAGACGCGATTCTCTTAGGGAACTATTTAAGGAAATAAACATGCTGACGGTCCCTTGTCAATACATTTATGAAAACATTATGTATGTTCGGAAAAATATTCATCTTTTTACCAAGATATAAGGCACAATTTTAATACTAGGAATAGGAACAAATTAGATCAACCTCGATTCAGATTGGCTAAAGTACATAGTTCTTTTAGGGCGTACTGTGTAAAATTTTATAATAAAATACCAGTTGAGATTCTACAACTAATGAGTCCAAATTTAAAGCATGCATTAAACGCACACTATGTAGACAAGCGTATTATAAACTGGAAGATTATATCCTTGATAAAAACGCTTGGCTAAATGCCGGTCCTGCTCCGCAGACACAGCCACTTTTACCTTCAAATTAGTTTTTTTTTAAATATATTTATAAATATTGGAAGAGATACTATTCCCCTTTTTGTATTGTTGTTTTTGAAATATTTTTTATTTTATTTGTTTATTTTAATAGAGCTTATGATAATTTATTACCTTTTGTATTTGGAAACAATAGCATTGTATAATGTAGAAAGGAAAAAGAAATTACGAGCATGGCAGTTGAGAGTTTGTCATGCTCACTCAAATGTCTCGCTGATGGTGGCTCGTGTTATTGGGTCATTCAGTTCCCTTCAAAATGGTTGAGCTGAGTGGGGCTGATGCACGCGTCATGCTCGTGAACGGGTGCCGTCAGTTGAGACTTGTCATCTCTTAGCCTCCAGTGACTTATTTCAATTTCTATTTTTTTTAATTAGTTTTTTTATTTTTTATTTTAATTATTATTACTTATCTACATTCTGCTCACATATTAGAAGCGACATAAATCTTGGTTACATATTTCTTATATGTAACCAAGATTTATGTAACTCATAATATGATTTAAAAGAGTTTCCATGGAGTTTCTTGCACGTTCTTCTCCATAGAGATCTACGCTTTGGAACGTGCAATTTAGCTTCACTTTTTTTGACTGACCGACATTTTAACAATTCAAAAGTGCCTGTAATTGGTCTATTTGAAATAAAAGTTTCTGATTTCTGAAGGACACAGCGCGCGCACGAACCGAAATGTACCTACTCACATAGTCGAAATGCTTTGTTCGTGCGCGTAGTGTGCACGGCTCGCACGCGCAAGGCGTCTACACAATGAGAATTTTGTTACATTGCATGATACGTTACAGTAGTCTGTACACGGCTTTAGCATCAACAATCGGCAACTAAACGCAAAGAGCCACCAAAATGGAATGAGGTGTCGATGTCGTCCCCAAAAGCGGACTGCCGATGCTTTTTTTCAAGTGGAAAATCAACAAATGAATTCTGAATTCTTCCGCACAGGGTGAAACTCTGGTTTCACCCTGTGTGTCATACTTTGTTTCATACCTACTTTGATTGAGTGTCATACTTTGATTAAGTGTTCAAACACAAAACTGCAATGCGACGTCGCATCGTAAAAATCTGTGAGCTCACACGACGTATCGTAAGAACTTGCAAATTGATTCGCATCACACATTGTATGAACACCTGAACATTGCTTTACCGTACGTTCAGTTGCATTTCAGCCCCCCTAGCCAAGTTACGATCGTTTCGTTTGCGTCGAACGCCTCGAGTAGGGCACGCCTCCAATTCCTTTGTTCTGAACACGTGACTGAGCGTTGAGATGACGTCAGAACAAAGGAATCGGAGGCGTGGCCTACTCGAGGCATTCGACGCAAACGAAATGATCGTAACTTGGCTAGGGGGGCAGGCTTGCCGGTTAACTCTTTTGAACAATTACGCAAACGAGTATCGTGCCTTAATATGGTCCTAAACTGCAGTGTGGTTCATCCAATTTATCGTTTCACAAACTACTTCTTACTACTAAAAAGTTTTACTATACCTTTCTATTTCTTTCTCTTGTCCCCCAAAGGCGACGACTGTTCTTATTGCGGAGAGTACTTCTTCTGCGATAACGCCGGCTATACTGTATGCCTTTAATTCTTGAGATGTCAACGAAGATTGCACCTAAGAATAGAAGATTGCAAACGATTTATTACCTCACAAGTGCAACATAAGCTCCCATTTTTGCTCTGGGCGGAGTGAGAGAACGTGTCAGACTCTTCCTGAGTAAAACCCGGCTGTGTTCCTTTGGTTGCCCTTTGCTTTTCATGCTTTGCGGTACAGTAACTTTCGAAAATTCCCGCGCTCTTCATTTCGGCATCTAAATGCCACAACGCCACTTATGTTTCTTTCACTTGTAATTCAGCTGCCCCCCTAGCCAAGTCACAAACGATAAACGTAAACTCTCAGTAGTCTTTAATAGATTTTCAACTTTATGGTATTGGATATAAAGTTGAAAATCTATTGAAGATTACATAGTGTTTTCGTTCGTTCCGGTCGCTAACGCTCAGTAGTCTTTAATAGATTTTCAACTTTATGCTCTTAGGTATAAAGTTGAAAATCTATTGGAGATTACTAAGCGTTCACGTTTATCCTTTGCAACTTGGCTAGGGGGGCTGGTCTAAATAAAATTGCGCCACTTTCACGACATCGTGCATCGTCCAAAGTCCATTTTCAAACACGTCCACTAAAATTAATCTTGCCATTTCTTGACATAAAATTTTTAGTCTAGTTACGCTTTTAATAATGTGAATTCAATAAAAAATTGACCAACCTTAGCAACAAGCGCTGTGGTGGCTATGACCACTGGTGTGCACGACAGGAGCACGAGAGTAAGCTCCCACCCGTAGACGAAGGCGATAATCACAGAGGTGACAAACGACATCACCAGATAAATGAAAATGGGCACTTTCTCCGCGATTCCTTCGCGAAATTTCTCGACGTCACTGACAGAAAAAAGGTACTGGGTTAAGGGGTGACCAGACGGTTGCAAACTAGCGTCGTTCCAACCAAGGCGACTTTGGATTATGTGTTTGGTTTGTGTTGCGGCTACATGGATGTAAACCACGCGCCAACACGTTCGGTGGTTGGGAAAACGCGCTTCCCAATCAAGGGCGTTGAAGGTCATGGATTACAACTGCTGTCTACACGGATTGAAACTAGCAAAGTCACCTTGGTTGGGACGTTGGTTTGCAACCGTTTGGTCACTCCTTTAATAAACAGAACGCATAACCTTACATCTGTATTGTTTGTTACGGTCACATATCATAATTTATGAACCACCTTAAACTTAAAACACTTACTCGGAGACTTTAGTCGCGAAGTTCATGGAGGTGTTCAGGTCATACCACGACATGTCTTGACGTAGTACAGATCGCAGAAACAACCTCTTTAGCCTGTCGACCTGGAAGTGTTCGGAGCATTATTTATTACACACGTTGCGACATCATCATCATCTTCATCTTTCATAATTTCTGCCCTTGTCCCGTTATTTGGGGTCGGCTCTTCTTTTGTTCTGTCACCCGTCATGCTATCACTAACTCCCTTTTCTTTCATATCACTTTTCACACAACCCATCCATCTTTTCTTTGGCCTCCCACTTTCTCTCCATCCATCCAGATGTATACTCATGTATACACGTAGCGACATATCAGATACAAATTACGTTAACATTTTGCAGAAGTATCTAGATTTTCAGGAGCCCACGAGGTTTTGACTGCGCTTACTATGGTGACACTGCAGCATTGTGTGTCACTCATTAGGAACACTTACATTAGGACCGGAAAAGTTCCTACGAGAGTCCGACATCAGCCACAGCATTAACTAAAAAAATATCTTGTTGGCAGACTCTCACGGCAATATTCTGCTGTTTAGCTCTTATATAATATAACTAGCTTCCGCCAGCGGCTTCGCCCGCGTAGAAGTCGGTTTTTCCATACAAACTTTGAAACATCGTTTCTTCCCTTTTGGGAGTAAATTTTGGAAAATTCTCTCTTTGTACTCGCCTACGTGATAAAAGGAAACCTTGTACATTACCTGCACAAATATTATTTCATACATTACCTGCACGTTTCAGGTATTCTTTAAATTACCTAGGTATTGTATAAAATACCGAATTATACAGATTGCCGGTAACATAGAGACAAATTTCATCATCATTTCAACAAATGTCGCCACAACGACCGGTCCTGTGCGTCTCGTATCCATCGGAATCTCGAGACCCTCACCAGGCCATCGGTCCACCTTATGAGAGGCCTTCCAACCTTTCGGTCCATCTGTTCTGTAAGTAATATATATACCCTGCCCACTGCCACTAAAATTGGCGATTCTTCGGGCTATGTCGGTTTTTTAAGTGTTGAAATCATCCAATGACTTCTCCCGCTCTGGGCGGCCCGTGAGGGCATGAAAACAAAAACACACCTGTGTCCTTCAGTTGCCCTTTGCGTTCTAGGACTACGGGTTTCCTTTTCAGATATTCCCCGCGGTTCTAGCTAGCGGGCATTGGCCCTGCTGGACCCCTATGGTTTGTGACATCTCTTTGAGGAGGGCGTAGATCACTATGCGCTGTTGACGACTGGGCTCGGTCCGGTCAATTAACGGCCGGCCGAACGGCAACGTACCCATTGCTCGAAGTCCGCAAGCCCGCGTCTACCGTGGCTGGTAGTCGGGGTCAGAATCAGGCGGCTGGGGCGTGAGGACATTCGTTCAATCACGCGTGCGGCCTCCTCCTTCCCTAGCATTGCTGCTTCGTAGAAGGAGGCCACTGCCTGCCATCCCTCCTCGCTTCGGACCATAGCCCGAACCAGGGCCCGACGCGAGAGGTCGTTGCCGCCGATTGCCTTGACGAGGACATGGCGGTGCTTCGACCAAGCGGGGCACACCTCCACCGTGTCCTCCGGGCGGTCCACACAATGGTCACACCTGGTCACTCCGGGCGTTTCTTCCGGCGTTACATCTCCACACGCAAATCGTGCATGCGCAAGGATTGTTGCCTCCAAATCCCATGGTGGCAGGCCAGCAAGGAGGCTTGCCGCTTCGCGGGAAACCGTGAGATATCTCTGTACCATCCAGATGGCCATGACCTTCTGGCAAGTGTTCTGCATGGCCGCCGGTCACTTTTGCAGCCACGGCGCCCATACCGGCGCCCCGTAAAGGGCCATGGACCGAACAACCCGCGTAGAGCCTCTGGCAGGAGGCGTTTGGACCCCCAAGGTTGGGTAGGAGCCGCTTTAGGGCAGCTCCGGTCCTTTCCAGTTTGGGAGTCAGACGTCGAAAGTGCTTCACAAAGTTCCACCGACTGTCGAGGACGAGTACCCCTCCTACCGTTATTTGGGAACCAGGTGGTGGCGCATTCCGAGGGCCATGAAAACACATGAACTAAGACTTGTGTAGTGCCACTTCGAGTCCCAACTGCTGGATCCTCTCAATGACTGTCGCAACCCCGCGGGTCGCTAGATCAGCCCCCGCCTGATGCGACTCCCTCTGTGCCAGGACCAGCGTGTCGTCTGCGTAACAGACCACGCTGAACCCGTCGGGAAGGTCACCGCGCAGCACATAGTCGTACCCGATGTTCCACAAGGGCGGTCCTAGTACCGATCCCTGCGGAACACCGCACGTCATCTCTCACCGTCTCCACTCTCCCTCGTGACCAGGGTAGATGATAAACCTGTCCTTCAGGTAGGCCTCGATCACACAACGGAGGTAGTCGGGCACCTGGTGATACCGGAGTGCACTCCTAATGCTACTCCAGGGCAGGGAGTTGAAGGCGTTGGTGATGTCCAAGGACACCCCTGCCCTGGGACACCCCCAGGCATCCCCCGTCGTGAGGGCTCGCACGCGCAGGCTATGTCGGTAACCTTGGTTCTACTGCCTATTTTTATTTTAATACGATCGTTTTAAAAGTAAAAGTCTGGATATTTGTTATATTCATACACTACTCAAAGTCTGAACGGACTTATATAAGAATGTAGGATACTTTTTATCAATCTACCTTGGTTTAATTTTCTATTATCAGGCAGGCGAAGTCAATGGCAGAACTGTGTGTAGTTTTGACTTAAATTTCATATCTTAGTTATTTAAGAGATATGCGAAACAGAGTGTATAGTCCCGCAAACCTCCGTTGAAAAGGGAGGATCCTCCGACCAGACGGGTGTTGTGTCTGGTCCGTATATGTTCTCCTAACGCGGAGAACTCTAATACCGCGAGACGCAAGATTTTGAATATTAGTTCCTAATCGCTACAGTTAATGTGTAGCGACATGAATGACATCACACAGGAATAAGAATCAATCACATAATAGTAAATCCAATTTTATGTACATCGTGTATGTAATAATTTACTGAGCATTAAATTTTTAGGGTTCCGTACCTCAAAAGGAAAAACGGAACCCTTATAGGATCACTTTTTTGTCCATCCGTTTGTCTGTCTGTCTGTCAAGACCCTTTATCTCGGGAACGCGTGGAGGTATCGAGTTGCAATTAAAACTATATACTCTGGTCTCTTGAAGTTATGAAAAAATAAACTTCTAATGTGCTTCTAAGATAACGAAAAAAAAGATACGACCGTTTATGTCGCAAAAATCGTATATTTCGACACTCTCAAGAGAATCAAAATTCATAGGGATATTCGTATATTCATTCACACTACTTCCCGTTGACCCAGAACCCTGAAATTTGGCATAAAGCAAAGTAATAAAGCACAGGTATAGGAATAATTCTGAAAACAGTTTTTTTTTGCTACGTCACAAAAAATTAAACTTTTTTCGATTCGGGAAAATCTTCGAGACGCATTCGGGATTTTATTTACATAGGTACTTAATTTAAGTTTGTACGGAACCCTCAGTGCGCGAGTCCGACTCGCACTTACCTAGATTTTTAAATTCCGTCAAGAAATGGTGGATTTATTAAAGTTTTTTGAACGGCTAGTTGGAAACGCGCGCTCTCGCTGGACTGTTTACGATCACGTCATCTGGCATGATCCGTGCGACGAACGGCTTGATCACTTCATTTGCCGGTGGAGACCGATCATGACAGATGACGTTACAGTGAGTCGCTTCATTCTCGGGCGCGTTTCTGGAACTAATACACTAAAATTACTGTATCTTCGTAATTTTTGATCCGATCTAAATAATTTCTTCACAGTATTTACTGTTTTTTTTTGACGCTATAAGTCTGCATACCCCACAAAAATAATGACTGATCCTCATTAAACCGCACGGCAGACAGCTCCCAACTAACCGAGGACTATGCGGCTTCCGGTTCTGACTCACTGGAACCAACCTACCACTGGTTTGGCACGCATCAAGAGCCATCGATGTTCGATCTCCGGAGGGGAGTGATTTAGCGACATCTATGACGTCAAATAAAAACTAAGCTACGAAATCCTGTATCGCGCAAATAGAGTTCTCCGCGCGAATTGAACATATACAGCGGCCCGAAATCATCTAGCGGGCAGTTGCACGGATCAAACATAATACCACTGTGGTCGGAGGGCCTCCCTTTTCAACGGAGGTATGGTCTGGAGTGGTGACCGCTTACCGGAAGAAGCAGCATTGGAAGGCCTCCTACAAGGTGGACCGATGACCTGGTAAGGGTTGCGGGAATCCGATGGAAGCGAGACGCACAGGACCGTTCATTGTGGTGACACTTGGGAGCCATGTCCAACAGTGGACATCTTTCGGCTGAAATGATGAATGATGAGGGGCTTTACACCCTGTTCCGCACACCTCTAAATAAGAAACGGCTGAATTTGATAGAATGCCTTTTTCGAATACCTGTTTAAGTGCCATATAATTGAAGATGTCAACACTGATGGCGGCGACGATGAACTGACCGATCGAGAATACAATGCAGCCGATGCCGAACGCCTGGGAGTCTCGAATCAGTGCGTCCCTGTTCTCTTCTTTCGATGCGTTTGTACTGTTACAAGGTAAAATGTAGTTAGTATATATTGTATACCGTCAAACGGGGTGAATAGAAACGCAGGGGTGAATAGGAACAAAACTTTAGTTAGGTTTTTCACATCGGTATATATTTATATAATTGATTTTTATCAAAGAATCCGTTTTTATTACAATTAATGAATAAATAGGAGGATTTAAATGCTGGGAAAAATTGTTAATTAACGCGAAGATCCCCATCAAACTTTTGTTCCTATTCATCCCTGCGTTTCTATTCACCCCGTTTGACTGTACACGGTGTTTTTGACATCGACGCACAAACGAATACCTTGGATCCAGTACATGATTCTGGACCCCCCAGTGGTGGAATTTTTCATCGGCTAATTCCTAATTAAAAAAAACGATTTTATACAGTTTAAATAAAAAAACGTAAATTAAAAAAAAATAGGAAAAAACCGACAAAAAATTCCACCACTGGGGGGTCCAAAATCATGTACTGGATCCGTGGTATTCGTTTAGGCGTCGATGTCAAAGACACCCTGTATATTAATGTAGAAATTAAAGACTGGGATCCGTGAATGATAGGGATTGGCCAAAATATGATCACAGATTTTGCGATGACAATATTATACTTCTAAACAGCATTCTTCTGAGTTTTGTTGTTAACAAGACTGAAGGATACCTAATGGTATTGTTGTTAGTTAGACTGAAGGCTACCTAATAGTATTGTTGTTAGCTAGACTGAAGGCTACTTAATGGCCCCACCGCGTGCAGTGCATGAGTGTTGCCAGATGTCTCAGAAGAAGGTGGCGTAATTGAGAAGTATTATATTATTAAAGTTTATCGTCGATTATACTAACATAGGATGAAGAATACCTAGGTACTAACAATTATATATTATAACCTAACCTACTTGAAATAAAGATGGGACTTGGAGGAGGTCTTTGCCCATCAGTGGCTAGGTAAAAACGGTTTTAACTAAGCAGTTTTTAGAAAGCAGGAAGTTCTTTGGAAATCCTAAATTTTTTATTTTAGGATTTCCAAAGAACTTCCTGCTTTCTTGATTATGGTAACAGAAGCTTCAGCTCAATCTGTACAGTTATGTTAATTAGAGAACAGGATATGAGTCCTGTGCCCCTAGCCAAGTTACAATCGTATCGTTCGCGCCGAACGCCTCGAGTTGACCACGCCCCCGATTCCTTTGTTCTGACGTCATCTCAACGCTCAGTCACGTGAACAGAACAAAGGAATCGGGGGCGTGGCCTACTCGAGGCGTTCGGCGCGAACGAAACGATTGTAACTTGGCTAGGGGGGCTGGTTACATGATGACCATTCTATAAAAAAAAAACAGTAGATTCTGATACTTACAGTATTTCACCTCCGCCAAATAACGCTATTGTGAGTGTTTCGGTTGAGGTTCCGGTCATAATAGTGCGGTCGATGAGCAGTGATGTGAACTCGCCATAGATGATCGTGCCCAGGGGGACGAACAAGCCATTGAGGCAGGCTAAGAAAACTGCTATAAGGAGGTACAGTATCTCTCGTATCTTGGCGTACCTGTACTGTGAAGTGGAAACATATTATATTTGTTTAATTTATCGAATTTTGGAAATAAAACTCCATACCATACAAGACAAAGTTCAAATTACACTTGAATAATTCAATTTTTTTTAGGGTGTTTTTATAAATGGCCACTTAAAAATCAACTGACAATATACAAATAAAGGCAATAACTGAGTTAGTGGAATGGATTGAAATTAGCTCGAAGTATGAATACAAGTATTAAAAGTTTTAAAATTAAAACTAGATACATAGTTTTTAAACATCTTGATGTTCTCAGACAGGTATGTATGTTTTTTAATTTACAAGAAATTATTAAATACATTGGAGGAAATTTCTTTATTGCTTAAAATTAAAATATTTTGCAGAAATACTTACTAATTTTACCCAAGATACTGGTGCAGCTCGTAATTTTTCTAGTTTTTCTCTAAAAACATAAATTATATCAAGTAAATTACTCTCGTACATATAAAAAACATAGTATGAACCAAAGAACACCGATTTTATGAAAATTTATATAGCTTCAAAAGTCCCAAGGACACTTTGTGCCTAGTCCTGACGGTGTGCCTACGCTAGATGTGCGAAGCACGTGCGGAGCCGGCATGAGCCGAGTTCAAATTCGTCTAGTGTGGACCGACTCTAAGGGCCTGCGCACACTTGAGACAAGACTGTCTTAGACAGACTTGTCTCACGACACGGCGCACACCATCAAGACAAAACAGTCTTGGTCTAGCGGCGTACGGCCAGTGTTGCCAACAGAGTCGAGCATGAGCAACACTATACTAATTTGAGCTCGGCGTAGACCCACCTTTAATTGTTATTTGTTTGCTTGCTTTTTGTTTTAAGTAGGCTTGGGAGAGGTAGTCGTCTTGTGGTCAAAATTCGACCATAATTCATTAAAAGAAGATTTCTAGTAGGTAACTATTATAACCGACCGTTGAAATGTTTTCGCCAAAGCTGAAAACGGGACTTTGTTCAGCTTTGCACATACTCACATTTGTTTGCCATCTGTTTTATGTAAAATATACTTAGTTCTGCTAGACCTAGAGACCTTATCCACCAGAGGTACGTCAAGCCTGGCTAGGAAAATGAAGTGATCAGCGGATCTTTCCTAACGCAACGCCGACTGGCCTGTTGGTCTAGTGGTTAGTAGCCCTGACTGCTATGCCAGAGGTCGTGGGTTCGATTCCCACCCAGGACAAATGTTTGTGTGATGAGCACGGTCATTTGTTCTGTGTCTGGGTGTAATTTATCTATATATGTATGTATTTAGAAATATATAAGTATGTTTATCAGTTGTCTAGTACCCACAACACAAGCTCTGCTTAGCTTGGGACTAGACGGCGTTGTGTGGTAGTTGTGGAATATTATATTATATTATATTATATTTTCCTAACGCAACGCCTCGCTACCTCACATATTATTATAGAAAAAGTACCTACTACCCATATGCTTAAAATCGGGTACAAGGTTTCTTTTCAAATGCCGATGAAGAGAGAACAGCAGGACGGTGCGCTGAACAGAATACACTGGAATTGTGATATGAGAATGAAGATTTTCTAAGATGCCAGAAAAATACTTACTCTTCCGCGTTTGCGAGTTTCTCAGCTAGAAAAGCAGAGTTCTGTGCTACTGAGTTTATAGTCAAGGAGTTTTGTCGCCACCCTGCTAGGGCAAATGACGCACTTTGTCCACTCACGCGTCGTTGCGAGTATTTTGTGAAGCTTTTGGTTGAATCATCGCGTTGCATTATCGGGCTAGCCGCTCTGAAAAAGATAGGATAATTTACAAAAAAGTTTCGAGTCTCTTGAACTAAGAGCAATGATCCTAGTCTCGACGCGACGTAGCGCGTTCTAAAAGACAGTAATACAATATCGCTACTTTGGGTTGGAAAGGTTGTAAAAGCCATCTTTGGCTGAAATGACTTAATAATACTGTTCAGTTTTTTACCCTCTATCGATTTGTATTTTTAAAGTTTAAATATTCCGTAAAAAAAGGATTTTTACTACCGGGTTTTTTTTTGTAGAATTTATACACTCTGCAACAGTGTTGATCGTTAGTTGAAAAACCACAATCATATCTAACAGGTAATTTAAACAAATGATGGAGAGCGTGCTCACCAGGTCATCGGTCCACCTTGTGGGACATGGCATATGACATTAACATTAGGTAACAATATTAACTAGTCCAGATTTTAGAACAAAACCAAAAAGGGTATGCATGACAAACTGCCGCCCGTCGCTACGCCCGAATTGAATTTATACTTCCTCCTCCTTTATAAATTATGGCCAATGTTTTTTTCTCATGTATTACCTCTATTACTGTAAAGCGGGGGGAACTACATTAGACCGACGCACACGTGGGCCACGCCTGATTTGTACGTAGCGGCGCGTCACGTGGCGTGGATCTAATGTAGCTCTACAAGTCTCGTTGTCATAAATGTCTGGAGACCGACGCGCCCAGATCGGCGTACGTGGCCCACGTGTGCCCAATGTACTTCTACCTTAAAGTTTAATAAAAATCCGTTCAGCAGTTTGTGCGTGAAAGAGTAGAAAATATCTTAGGTAGGACCTTGGATAATTTTCGCATTTATATTTGTACCTCCCTGTATCCAGTTAGACTGGACGCCGACCACAAGTTAGTTGGGAAAAAGGCCAGGTTGATGATGATTATTACTCCGAAGATAGCTCCGAAGACTAAATTGGAAGGCCCTATTAGGTATTTATTTATTCATATACTCGTTCTGGATTACACCATTATAGCAATAAGAAACAAATTTATTTATCTTTTTTTGCTTCTCTACGCTCTAGAGTCGTGTCAGGCTGTTACTGACTGAAACCCACCATACGGATGTAATCCAGCGTCCCAACAGAGGTGGCCTTAGTAGTTTCAATCCATGTAGACAGCAGATGTAATCCAACGATCCGACAAACCGACAATCAACACAGTGGTTGACTTGGTTTACAATTCGTAAGTTCCTAGGTGACCTGTGATTGGACGTTGGATTACGTGCGTGTGGTCCGATTCGGCAACCGTTCTTCTAAGACGGTTTCGTCATTGCACTGTTCGTCGACAGGACGATTCATTTATTTCTGTTTCCCCAGCAGAATCTTTCACTTTTGGACATTCCGCCGATAGGAACTTTCATCTACAACACTTTCAACGACAGGCCTTTTCAGCTGCAGGCATGCTTTATCCATGCTTTTATTAACAACTATTTAGTACAGCGTTTTTGATGTTTCATTCGATTATTCCTTTTCGGTAATAAGGTGTCTTTAGTGCGGTCTATACAAGACCAGTTCTAAACATGTTTTTGTGAGATACCTAAAGGACGTCTTACTTACCCTTAGAGGGGCCATAAAAATAGAACCGATCTAGTAACAAGATAACCACGCAAAACAGAGTGGACAGTTGTTGATGATTTCATTTTCCCCAGCTGATGAAGAACACGGTAAAAATACGTAAACCTAACAACGTACCTATGCTTTTGTACTATAGTTTATCTCACATCCCATAATTTTGGTAACATTGCAAGTCTTTGAATGTATTTATCTATTTTGAATAATAACGATCGATGGCACTGTCAATTTGACATTAATAGATTTTCTAGAGGTGTGTGAAGATTTGAGATCTTTCTTGTTAAACGCGGTCTGTCTTTGGTTAGTGTTTTTTTTAATAAAGTGTTTAGGCGTGGCTTTACCCTGCCAGGGCTGTAACATTATTCGAAAGAATTACTTAGGCCCTCGCAAAGGGATACTTAGTAAAAGTCTGGCACTTCCTCATGTTCCACCCAGAACAGAAGAAGTCATTTGATGATTTTCCACTATAAAATGGCGTGGCTTTACAGGTCATCATTTGGTCTGTATTAACTCCAAGTACTGGAAGAATAAATGTTGGAAAGCTTCTTGTTTCATTCAAAGCTGAGCTGAGCTGTTTGATAAAGAGGAAACGCGAAAAAAGAGCACCTGCCCCCCTAGCCAAGTTGCAAACGATAAACGTGAACGCTTAGTAATCTCCAATAGATTTTCAACTTTATACCTAAGAGCATAAAGTTGAAAATCTAAGACTACTGAGCGTTAGCGACCGGAACGAACGAAAACACTATGTAATCTTCAATAGATTTTCAACTTTATATCCAATAATATAAAGTTGAAAATCTATTGGAGATTACTAAGCGTTCACGTTTATCGTTTGCAACTTGGCTAGGGGGGCTGAACGCTCGTTTGGCTTTCGGTAACTTCCGTCGCTCACTCGAATATCTCAAAAAACTTGTTCCCGGAAATGAGGTATGAGATATCTTTATTTCCCATAAGAATTTCAATTCATTTACATGAGAAAACTTAAAAACTAATTTAGAAACATTTTTGGCAGCGTACAGTAACAGTTTTGACTTGAATTACAATTACGTGATTTTTTTAAAACCTTAGAATGTTTTAATTTATGAGTAGGTACATTATGAAGGGCATGTAAAATCATTGAAAAATAGCAGATTTTCAAAGGTCTTTTTTACTGGATTAGTTTTACTCAAATTTATGTATTGTTTTCAATAGAAACCTACATAGTAACCATAAGATAACTGTATTTCCAAAATATCTGGAGAAAGATGTGTTATAACGCTATGCTATAATCACCTAAGAGCGGTTGTATGGGTTGGCGCTCTTAACAATTGGTGTATTGTTATAAACAAGTCTGACGAAACAAAAACGTTCCTATTGATTGGAAATTTCAGTGTACCGCATTGCGGAGCTCTCCTTAAAAGCTAACTTCCTATGCGTCGCAAAGTAAGTAAAGTAAGAAAAACTTTGCTTGCGTCATAAGAATAACATTGAACATCATGACAATAACGTTGACAAATTACTAGGACCGTGGGTTAGCTTTTGAAACTGTCCGAAAGGGAAACCTGGGGTCTTAGAACGTTAGGCAAAAAAGGAACATACGAGTAGGTGTGGTTATAGTCAGTAAAAGTCCGACACGCCCTCTCGCTTAGCCACAGAGCGCGAGAAATCATAGAATGAATTCCCACCTTAAAAAAAAAACTGACAAATTACGTAGAATACTAGACTATGGAACTTCCTACTGTAAAACCAAATAAAAATGCAGCGTTAAAATATAGAATCATCATCATCACTGTGGTAGTGGTGGCCGAGTGGTAACGGCCCCGACTTACGAGTTGTAGGTCGCGGGTTCAAACCCAGCCAGGCGCATTACTTTGTGCAATTTATTTCATCACCATTGCTCTCAAAACGGTGAAGGAAAACATCGTGAGGAAACCGGTATGTCCTAGAACCAAAAATTCGAAAACATGTGACATCTACCAACCCGCAATGGGCCCGCGTGGTGGATTACAGCCTATTCCCTCTCCTAGAGAGGAGGCCTGAGTCCCAGCAGTGGGAACATTACAAGGCCGACTATGCTATGCTATGCATCATCACTGTTGGACATAGGGTTACCGTCTACCCTAAGTGTCGCCACACCAAAAGGTCCGTGTGTCTCGCATCCATCGGATTCCTGGCGACGACCCTCACTAGAGGACTTACCATGACTTATTAAAATAGCAGGCGTGGGAGCGAGAAAGAGGGATGGAGCTTTACACCCTATACAGTGTGGAAAAATAAGTCGGGCCCTGGAGGGAAACTACCGTATATCCTTAAGTTGGCTCATTTTACTTAAAGGAGACATTCCTTTATTTTCAAAAAGAAACAAAACTGTATTCAAAGATTTTCTAAAACTGGCTTGTCTCGCCCGGGACTTGAACCAACTAAAATTAAAAAAAAACACTCGCTATTTTATTTATTAGATATACTAATCGATAGGAATATTATTCAGGGTAAAATTTCTCTGAAAGTTATTTTGCACTTTTCAATGTTTTTTTTTTTACATTGAAGTCGGTTGTATTTTTTTTGTAAAAAGTTTTTTTATACTATGTAGTGAAGTGTGTATTAAGACTACATCTTACGGCATGGCATCACGAGTGTGTGTAGTAGGTGGTACCTAGATATGTTTTTGTTTAGGTACTTCGATTCCCTTCGATGCAACTTGACAGATAACGGACATAAATACGTCGTAGTACTGAAAGGTCAATACTCGTATTTACAAGGAATCACTATTTATTGAACGATACTTCAAAATCTTTATCTATCGACTTCGATACTTTGTTGCTATTTCTGTAACATCATCCTTAGGTGGCAAAGGCTTCCTAGTTTGCCATCCAGGCGCTTTTTATTTTTTAAGCAATAACTTTTACTCCCCACCGTAGGCGCGGGCTTGCGGACGACGAGCAATAGGTAGCTCGCCGTCCGATCATCCGGTAACCGTCCGGACCGAGCCCAAGTCGTCGACGGCGCGTACTGTTCCACGCGCGCCTCAAGGAGATGTCAGCAAACCGTAGGGGCCCAGCAGGGTCGAACCCTACTGGGGCCAAGGGTTTGTTTCTGAAAGGAAAACTCAGCCCTGGTATGAAAGGCAACGAAGGAACAGGAGTAGGTTTTTAGTCAGTAAAAGTCTGACACACCCTCTCGCTCCGCCCAAGAGCGAGAGATGTCATTGGATTACTATCCCACCTAAAAAATAGTTCGGAAAAGACTAGGGATATGATGATTGTATGTCTTGTCACCACCCAGTCTGGGTCACCAGTCAGTCTCAGAAACTGTATTTTACCTATATAAACGTTTAGATCACGTACGAACTAAACATGTGACTATCTCAAACTCAGCTGAGTCATTGCGGTGCTATGATGATTTATCGGTGAAGCTGTAAAAACCAAGGTCTGTTTCAATAGTTTAAGTCTTACATAAAGGTTAGTAGTTAGCCAAGACTACATTTAATTCCCTAATACCATAAGATAATATGGGAATTGTGGAAGGAGAGAGGGGTCTATGCCCTGCTATTAGATATACTGGCTTACAAAATAGAAAATTGAATTTAATGGAATAAGATCTAAGAAAAAGGCTTTGTAATATATTTTGTTGAAATGATGTTTTTAGGGTTCCGTACCTCAATAGGAAAAAACGGAACCCTTATAGGATCACTTTATTGTCCGTCCGTCTGTATGTCAAGACCCTTTATCTCGAGAACGCGTGGAGGTATCGAGTTGAAATTAAAACCATATACTAAGGTCTGCGGTCCCTTGAACTGTGGAAAAATAAAACTTCTGAGTTAACGAAAAAAATGATACGGCTGTTTATGTCGTAAAAAACGTGTATTTCGACACTCTCAAGGGAATCAAAATTCATAGGGTAGTTCCCGTTGACCTAGAATTCTGAAATTTGGCATGAAGTAAGATATCATAGCACAAGTATAGGAAAAAATTTGAAAACTGTAAATTTGTAGATACGTCATAAAAAAAAAAATGCGATTCAGAAAAATCTTCGTAACTCAATTCGGAAATTGAACTGTTTTCATAGGTAAGTTTGTACGGAACCCTCAGTGCGCGAGTCCGACTCGCACTTGCCCAGTTATTTATTACAATAAATATCATAGCATTGAGCCATTTTAGCCTATTTTGTGTCGAGGTAGTCTCTGTGCATTCCCGGTTGCCTGGAAGATTGCGGAATGCCATAAGGCCGCCAATTGTATGTTTTTTTTTCGTTTAATTTTCCCATTGTATTTTATATTGTCTTGGTGTACAATAAAGTATAAATAAAGCCATGACAGAAGGCTCTATATTCTGTAAACTCTTACCACAGTCTTGTACTATTACACATGACGGATGGACATTGGAGAGGGATATAACAGTTGTGCTTCTAAATTTAAGGATTTCTTGTATTTTCTCTAGCATTTAAGTGTTTTTATCTCCAACAAATAAAATGAGGAGCATTGGTGGCCGAGTGGTAACGGCGCTGACTTACGAGTTGTAGGTCGCGGGTTCAAACCCAGTCAGGCGCATTACTTTGTGTAATTTATTTCATCACCACTGCTCTCAAAACGGTGAAGGAAAAACATCGTGAGGACACCGGCACGTCCTAGAACCAAAAATTCGAAGACATGTGACATCTACAACCCGCACTGGGCCCGCGTGGTGGATTACGGCCCATTCCCTCTCCTAGAGAGAAGGCCTGAGTTCCAACAGTGGGAACATTATAAGGCCGACTATGCTATGCTATGCTATAAATAAAATAAAAATAAAATATTAATTCATTCAACATGACGATTTATTTGCTAGACAGTTTTCGACCTAAAAACAGACTAGACACGCGATTAGCTAACTCAAATTGGATCAAGGGCTGCCAGACTATAGTTAAATTAGAATACTGTTACAAGCCAAGTACACCTGGCAGGAACACTATGCTATTATTATGATCAATATTTTGTTACAGAAATATGAACCTTGTTCGGTTACAATACGTATGACATATTTCTCGTCGTACCATTTCATTCAGTCACAGTCTAAAGATTTTTTAATAGGAACGTGATATAGTTTTGTAGGTTTGTTTGTTTGACGTTGGTACTTGTTACGTAAGTTTTTGTCGGGATTGTGACGTCAGAAGGGAAGTACATTTTATTTTTTCTCTTTGGTGGAAAGTTTCAAGTACGGATTTAAAACCGTCGATCTTTGCAAGGCAGTGAGGTGTGAAGGAAGCTTTTACGGAAATTGTTAAAGGGTTATAAATAGACGCAGACGTGTTATGTAAGTGTCCAAGGGCCACGAGGTCTTAATGCGAATCATTTTACGACCTAATCTGAACTGTTAAAGGGATGGGAGTTACAGAGGGTATACAGCTCCATACTTACTTTACTTATCTAGAACTAAACTTTCACCAAGGTCAAAACTAAGTAACTTTAGAAGTCTAATGAAGTGTATCTAGAGTAGTACTGTATGGACTTTAAAAGAGACTTTGAACTCTGAGATTGTTTCAGTGTTTTTGCAAGGTCCCTGGTTAGAAAGCTAAGATCTAGTTTTTTTAGGGTTCCGTACCTCAAAAAGAAAAAACGGAACCCTTATAGGATCACTTTGTTGTCCGTCCGTCTGTCTGTCTGTCTGTCTGTCTGTCTGTCTGTCTGTCTGTCTGTCTGTCTGTCAAGACCCATTATCTCAGGAACGCGTGGAGGTATCGAGTTGAAATTAAAACCATAGGTACATTAGGTCTGCGGATTCTTGAAGTTGTAAAAAAATCAAACTTGTAAGTTAACGAGAAAAAGATAATTAAAAAAACGTACATTTCGACACTCTCGAGGAAATCAAAATTCATAGGGTAAGTACTTCCCGTTGAGTTCTGAAATTTGACATAAAGCAAGGTCTTATAGCACAAGTATAGGAATAAATCTGAAAACTGTAAATTTGTTGTTACGTCACAATTTTTTTTTATCGATTCGGAAAAATCTTCCGAGACTCCATTCCGGAATTGAACGATTTACGTATGTAAGTTTGTACGGAACCCTCTGTGCGCGAGTCCGACTCGCACTTGCCCAGTTTTTTATAAACAAAAGAATGAACATATTATTAAGTTCATTCATTTGTTTCCTTTCTAAAAAAAATTTTATATACTTTACTTACATACGGTTAACTTGATGGATGCTCTCGATTTTAAGGGTTTTATACCTAATGCTTATTCGATATAAGGCTTCGGTGAAATAATTTGGTAATTTATCTGGAAAATCATTTCAAAGTACGCGCAAACGTTTCATAACATAACCCCCATATTTCTTTCAGGGTTAGTTAAGCACCTTACTACTATTAACTGGTGAAAAGCAATTAATCAATTTGAAACAGCCTTTTGTTCCCCACACCGGCGTTAGAGTATCCAATCATACCTTCCTGAATCCTGAGACTGAGCCCGTTCCAATTACCTAACTAGGTAGGTTCGTATCACGTTATTTTCTCCGTACTAGAGAGCACGTCACGTCTTGAAGGGCAATGAATCCGTTGGTCATCACGTGCAGCACTCGGGAACTGGCCAATAATACTTACACGTGTTTCAAGCATCGTCTATTAAAATAACGAGTTCCACCTTTTATAAGTACATTTTGAAACAACTGGAGAAAGCTTGTCATTGCGAACAGGCGGATTCGCGTGAGCCGTAAGCGAGGGCGTTAAAGACATAAATAAACAGGGGTTGACGTGCGACTCGTGGGGATAGACGCGCGCCGAGCCTGATACGATAAATGTAATAAAATGGTGGCGAGGCAAGCACGCGCACTTTTCTGCACTAGTGCGAAAAACAGTAAATTGCGTGAATAAAAGCGGTAGGGAGAGCCGGTTTTCGAGTAAGTGTATTGAAAAATTATTATTCAGACCTGTCATACTCTATGGATCAGAATGTTGGGCTGAGAAAAAGACGAATGATAAAAGTTCAAGTACATGTAGCAGTGATAAGAATGTTGGGATAGATATGCGGTGTGATGAAAATGGATAAAGCGAGAAATGAATAAATTAGAGAAAGTTTGAAAGTGGCACCAGTGACTGAAAAGTTGAAGGGGAATGGGCCACCGACCAATCTATAGAACGCATCCAGAACACGCATCTATTTAAATAAAAAACATAGCTTAGTTGAACCAGTTTGTACCAGTGCTAAGTTTGGACCAATGAATATGATTGGTGAATATCAAACACATCCATAGCTACGTAGCCTATAGTAAATCTCTAGTAGAAAGGTACCCTTAGGCTGCGCGAATGACGTGGAGAAAAAACGCTTAACTTAGTGCAACCAGTATAGCGAAACTGGAATCGATTATGATCTCCGTTTTATTCTTCAAAATATCTATAATTAGAACATGTTTCATTAACAGGCATTTGGCAAGGTATCTATTTGTGAGTAGTTGTCTGGCACAAGATGAATCGGAAAGGGCTAACCTCTGTCTACCAAACGAACAGAATTCGTAACTTCTTCACTATAGCTATGTATCGCCATCGTCTGTTGTAGGTATTGTGATAGGGGAGACGCAAATGAAAAGCTTCTGGTTCAATTATACTGTTAAATATTATATTGTATGAAACACTTTCTAATAGATTTTATATATAAAATTACGTCTAGATTTCCCCCTAACTCTATTGTTTTTTCACCTATCAATCCTAAACTTTTTAAAACATTAATCTTAAAAGTATATCTTGCCAGTTTGCAAGTTAGTAGTATTAATGTGACCCCCATGGTCGCCACAGTATACAACTAGCTTCTGCCAGCGACTTCGCCCGCGTGAAAGTAGAAAATTGTCCCAAGGGAACATACTCCCAGGATAAAAAGTATCCTATGTGCTATTCCAGGACATGGTCTATCAGTGTGCCAAATTTCACTGAAATCTGGTAAGCCGTTCGAGCGTGAACAAGCAACAAAATACACACCCACTCAAAAACTTTCGCCTCTACAATACCAGGCCACTCAGAAAGTTGTGCGAAAAAAAAAAATGTATAAGGCACTGGCCACTTGTAACTATTTTGAAAACTTTAGTTATTTAAAAGTAAAAATTCCATTGTTCGAATTTTGAATTTTCCTCCACATTTTTTCGAGAGCCAAATCAAATCGTGTCTCTTTTAAAAATGGATCTGCATCGTTCAGTCATCAGTGGTGTCAATAAGTGCTAAAGTAGCATGCTATTGGTGAAAGAATTTTTTAAATCGACGAAAACAACTGGACGTTTTTAATTTTACTCATTACAAACAAAAATATAAAAATACAAATCATTCCTTTTTGTTATATTAGTATAGAGTATAGATTTAATAAGCAATTTAGAAAGAAATAAGTAATAGAAACCATAAAAGTGTTTTTTCTAATAAAAGTTATCATCAACTTCCTGCCCTTGTCATATTACTACTTGGTGTCGGCGCAACACGTTTTTTTTTCATTCTATCCTGTGAGCAATCACGCTATCATTGATTCCCTTTTCTTTCATGCACTCTTCTCAGCACTCCTTACATAATCCATCCACCTTTTTTTTGGCCACCTCCCTGTCCATCTAACCATAACTCTTTTAGTAACATGCGCTCTAATAAAAGTAAGTTAATAATTATATTAGTTAATTAATTAGTCATGTCGGTAGCATCTCTTTGCTTCTACTCTTGTTCGCCAAGAGATAGTTTTTTTTCGAAAAGTTTATTATTTGAATTCGGAGCAGCCACGGAGCAGCATATTCTTCTTTTATTCATCCGTTTATATTAGTCGCTATCGCCATAGTCTTCCTTTTCAATCTAAATCATAGTTTTCATGATCCAACCATAGTTACGTTACTCTTTTTCATATGACTTAAAATTTTCCTCTCTTCGTTCATATTTCTCACTTCGTTCGTGCCTACTTCGCTGGGCGTCAAGCATTTTTAAGTACAAAAATATTAATATTGTGATTAATATTTTTAACCGACTTCAAAAAGGTTATATGTTCGGTTGAATGTATGTTTTTTATTTTATTTTTTTATGTATGTTCACCGATTTCTCGGTCAATTGTAGACGGATTTTGAAAATTTTTTTTTGATTGAAAGGTTATGCTTCCGAGTTGGTCCCATAGAAATATTGTTATGATCTGATCATGAACTTCGAAGATATGGAACAGAACTCCTCATAGGATCACAGCAGAACCGTCGTAACAAGTAAAATTGCTTTGTTTATACGTGTAGTCGATGACTGACTGAAAGTAGAGGGGGAATATATCGAACTGATCTGATGATGAAGCCTGAAGTTAGGCACCGGAACTCTGTAATAAATTAATGTAATCTAACCGTGTTTGGGATTATTAGAATTGTCATGAGATGCACTCTGGCTATATGGTACTTATTTAAGTTTGGCTGAGGGGTACTTTTTAGTGGTGGTACCATAACTAAAAAGTGTAAAATAAAAAACTTTTTACAAAAAAAAATACAACCGACTTCAAAGTAAAAAAAAACACTGAAAAGTGCAAAATAACTTTAATTCCGGAAGTCGGTGTTAAATAACGAAGAGACAAAACTATTATAGAAACACCGACTTCGGAAATTAAAGTTATTTTGCACTTTTCAGTGCTTTTTTTTTAATTTGAAGTCGGTTGTATTTTTTTTGTAAAAAGTTTTTTATTGAAAATATAGTCAATATCAATCAGGAATAATGTAACTTTCTAGTGATGAAATAATTTCCAAAATCGCCTCAATAGTTCCAGAGAAACTCATAAACTTCACCTCTTTATAATATCAGTGTAGGTGAAGATTCTTCCACATTTCCTACATGACACATTCGCTACCGTGATCCATGCCACAAAACTTTGGAATACGAGTCGAAAAATAATATTTTAACACTAAACACTAACGCTAGTATTTTCTATCGATAAAATAATTTGTGAACAGGATCTATAGTTCTAGAGATTATCTTTTACAAACATAAAATTAATATTAATATCTTTATTCATTAAAAACACTGTAGTGAACAGTGGTGGCCGAGTGGTAACGGCCCCGACTTACGAGTAGTAGGTCGCGGGTTCAAACCCAGCCAGGCGCATTACTTTGTGTAATTTATTTTATCACCACTGCTCTCAAAACGGTGAAGTAAAACATCGTGAGGAAACCGGCATGTCCTAGAATAGAACCAAAAATTCGAAGACATGACATTCACCAATCCGCACTGGGCCCGCGTGGTGGATTACGGTCCATTCCCTCTCTAGGAGAGAGGAGGCCTGAGTCCCAGCAGTGGGAACATTAAAAAAAGGCTGATTATGCTACATGATGACAATTTAAAAGAATTGATTCCATTAACAAATTGGTGGGTGAGGTGCTCTATTCTTAGCTAGGGTAATATGTAACCTGTGTTAAGGACAGCAGTGCCAGCCCCCAAGAATAGAAACAATAAAATCGTACACAGTACAATGCGTTCCAAATAATAATAGGATCGACGCCATGTTGTGACGTCACGTTATACTGTCAAATCGCAAGAAATTGGGCAAAATTAAAGAACTCAGAGATGAGCAAAATTGAAGAACTGGATTCTGATTAAACTATTTTCGTTCACAGTTCGTAAATAAATTAAATTTTAAAATTTTCTTGTTTTGCTCACCATAATAATTCTTCGATTTGACAGTATGACGTGACGTCACTACCTGTCAATCGATCCTATTCTTATTTGGAACGCATTGTATGCATTATAGTACATTATGATGTGCTACTAATAAATCTTGTTAACAAGATAACAAAAAGTACAATAATAGGTAAAGAAAATAAAACAATAGGGTAATACATTAACTTTAAATAAATAAATCATGTAACTTGTGGCTAGGTGAGTATTTGTTGTGTCTAACTGTGCGCTGTGCGAATGTATGTATTAATATTTCCGCTACAGTCATAACCTGTAGCGGGTTAAATTGAATGACCGGAATGTAAGTAAAGACCTCGATGTACATCTTTATGGTAATCTTAATTTATTGTGTCAAATAGCATATTATTGGTTCAAATATATTTATAGTAAATTATTAGGAAAAAAAAATGAATAAGTCAAATCAATTTGTTATGAATTTTTCTGTTTCGTCGTAATTTTTAGCTTGTAGGAATTAGTAAACTCTGCACTCGAAGTTGTAGACGATTACGTTTACCTGGGACAGACAATCCAGTTGGGTAGGTCTAACTTTGAGAAAGAGGTCAATCGTCGAATCCGAATCGGCTGGGCAGCGTTCGGGAAGCTGAGCGGTATCTTCTCGTCCAACATACCACAGTGTCTCAAGACGAAAGTCTATGACCAGTGAGTGTTGCCAGTGATGACATATGGCACTGAAACATGGTCGCTTACAATAGGCCTCATCAGAAGGCTTACAGTCACCCAAAGGGCAATGAAAAGGGCTATGCTCGGAGTTTCCTTGCTTGATCGCATAAAGAATGAAGATATCCGCAGGAGAACCAAGGTCGCCGACATAGCCCAAAGAATCGCCAAACTTAAAGTGGCAGTGGGCAGGGCACATTGCTTGTAGAACGGATGGTCGATGGGGCCGAAAGGTTATAGAGTGGCGACCGCGCACCGAAAAACGCAGCGTTGGAAGGCCTCCCACAAGGTGGACCGACGACCTGGTGAGAGTCGCGGGAATGCGGTGAATGCGAGACGCACAGAATCGGTCGTTGTGGAGACGCTTGGGGGAGGCCTATGTCCAACAGTGGACGGTACGTCTTTCGGCTGTAATGATAATGATGATGATGATGATGAGGAATTAGTAAACTGCTCTTTTGCACTTGTAATATGACAGACCATATATTGGACAGTGCTTATTCAATTTATTTAGAGAGCCGGGCCTTGGAAATAAAAAAATCTTTTAGAGAAGCTCGCGCCTACGGTGGCCGGAAATCGGGATCGGGATCCTGACGGCTGGGGCGTGAGGGCCACGCCCTCGCGCGTGCACGTGCAGCCTCCTCCTTTGCTAACGTTACTGCTTCGCGGAAGGGGGCGACCGCCTTTACCTTAAGGCTTAAGTTTTAATCAAGGTGACCGACACACAATAGTTCTTCTATTATATAAACCAGAAAACTGGAATACCCTCTATTGAAAAGTGGAGTACTATCAAATATTATATCATAGCAAAGAAATATCGATAAGATCACGTTTGAGCAGAGTTACAATCAGTGCCAATGTTTTATAGTTGTAGTTATATTTTGGCACAAATATGATGGGAACATCGATCTTAAGACTGACAGCTTGACGGCCCAAAGTCTGTCCACTGTCCAGTCCACACTTTAGAAATGAATTATTATTTAAACTGTAGATAAAAAATACATACTACCTGCTAACCTAACCCAACCCTGGTTTCGCAGGGATGAAATATATTTTTTCCTTTTCTTAAAATTGTCTTTTATACAAACTTTGTCCTGACAAAATCGAACACAACAAAAGAATTATTCATTTTGGTACAGTCTTTCGGAAGTTATGCGCATACGTACATTTCAGCGCTTCATTTTTGTTTTTTTTATTTATATAGATTTTCACTAAATTACATGTCTTAAATTCTTTTAGTATTGGCTATAGGCTATATAACGTCATGCTGCGACCAATAGAGTGCAGCCAGTGACGCAGGTGAAACCGCGGGGACACCTAGTATAATAAACTAAGCTGGCACAAACAAAAAAAATACAAAGAAAACAAAATCGCATCCCTGGAGCTCCAAATTTAAATACTTCTTAAAACGACAAGACCTGTAGGTATGTGCTAAAAATAGACTGAAGAAGAAAGGCTAACGAACAGGGGCGCCGGCTTTTAGAAAACCTCATGGGTGCTCATGCTCATTTGATGACTCGAAAAAGTGGCGAAGTGTGAGAAGAGAAATGCACAATGATCGACCGAAAAATAAATAAATGTCCTACTTACATACTGCGGAATAACGAAGATACCACAAACACCCAGACCCAACACAAATATCTGTTTCATCAACAAACATATCATGTGTTGGTGCGGGAATCGAACCCGCGACCCTGCGTCTTAACCGGCGCTAAACGGGTCGTCGGGTAATGAAAAAACTTCCATTCTTAAAAGGCGATTACTGTGATCTGTTTCTTGATTCTCACGGGTGCTCGGCACCCACTGTTTATTTCTCATGGGTGCTCGAGCCCCCAGCTTTGTGAATTGAAAGTTATGAGTGAGCAGTAGTGGCCGAGTGGTAACGGCCCCGACTTACGAGCTGCAGGTCGCGGGTTCAAACCCAGCCAGGCGCATTACTTTGTGTAATTTATTTCATCACCACTGCTCTCAAAACGGTGAAGGAAAACATCGTGAGGAAACCGGCATGTCCTAGAACCAAAAATTCGAAGACATGTGACATCCACCAACCCGCACTGGGCCCGCGTGGTGGATTACGGCCCATTCCCTCTCCTAGAGAGGAGGCCTGAGTCCCAACAGTGGGAACATTATAAGGCCGACTATGCTATGCTATGCTATGCTCGAGCCCCCGAGCACCCACGGTGTCGGCGCCCCTGCTAAGGAAACATTGACCCTCGGAACGTAAGTGCTTGTCTGATAAGATAACGTTTCATGAGTTTCCGATATATCACCACTAGTTCCTGCCAGCAGCTTCGCCTGCGTAAAGGTAGAATAAAAAATAGTTTAAAAAACTAAAACACACGCTTTTAGCACGCACTAAAAATTACAATTGGATGTCCGCTATGTTGGATTTAAGTCACGTGACTGTTTTTTTCGTATTCCTGACAGCAAACCCTTTCATTTGATACCCATATCATGGGGGTGCATTTCAAATAGCCAGTCCGCCATCTTAGGGAGGCCGCCATATTGGATTTGTAAAGACGTTTCTTAGCTAGTCATGTATTGTCATCAGAACTCAGAGCGTGTGCAAAATTTCATCCTAATCGAAGACCGGGAAGTGGGTCAAATTAAGATTCCAAGATTTTCTTACATACATAGTTACAAGTGAAGCTAATAAAAGCGTGTTAAAAATACCCCAAGGGAACTTACTCCCAGGATAAAAATATCCTGTGTTATTCCAGGAGATGGTCTATCCGTGTGCGAAATTTAATCGAAATCTGTTCAGCCGTTTGAGCGTGACTCACTGGACATGCCATAATATGGCGGTAAGTCCTCTCTTTGAGGAGTGGCTGAAAAGACGTCACGACGTTCTCATCTTCTGCATGACGCAGGTCCTCATCGGACATGGTAAGTTCGGGAGGTTCCTGCACCGGATTCGTGCGGAAGAAACGCCCGGGTGTCACCATTGTGTGGACCACCCGGGGGACACGGAGGAGCATACGGTGGAGGTGTGCCCCGCCGGAACGCAAGGCAAAGAAGGAACATAACAAACAACAAAAAAACAATCAGCCTTTTAATGTTCCCACTGCTAGGACTCAGGCCTCCTATCTAGGAGAGGGAATGGGCCGTAATTCAACACGCGGGCCCAGTGCGGGTTGGTGAATGTCACATGTCTTCGAATTTTTGGTTCTAGGACATGCCGGTTTCCTCACGATGTTTTCCTTAACGGTGAAGAAGGAACATAGGAAAAGGTTTTAGACAGTAAAAGTCTGACACGCCCTTTCGATCCGCCCTAGAGAGAGAAAAGTCATAGGATGACTTCCTACCTAAAAAAAAATGTATTCGTAAGTTCAAGAAATCATGAATTTGTTTTTCGTTTTCCGCGAATGACATGTTTTTTCGTAGCGTGTAACCGTAGCAAAGTCTACGCGTGCTACGAATTCCGTAGGCTGGTCGTAACCAAAATTCTTGTTTACTCTACTTAAAAATCTTGCCGTAGTCGTAGTATGTAAAATGTATGTTATTAATTTTTGTTTTATGATTGTAATTGTTTGGAGCCTTTGGACAGGTTGTTTTATTAAATACTAGCTTTTGCTGGTGGCTTCGCCCGGGTGAAAATAAAAAATTTAGGCCTATGTTGCTTGGTGATAAAGTAGCTTTCTACTGGTAAAAGAATTTTGAAAATCGGTCCAGTAGTTTTTGAATTAAATCGTAACCTACAAACAAATAATCAAATATTTCCTCTTTATAATATAGTTTGGATACTGGTATAGATTAGGAATTTATAAACACTCGTACAAGAAATAAACAAAAAATGAAGTAATGCGTAAACGAGTATTTAGTTCCACTTTCGCATCGTGGGTTTATTTTTCACTTGCTGTCCTCCACATCTTTGTATACTGCTCCACTCTTATTGGTCATAGCATGCAACATATTATTATACAACATATAGCCTACAGCCATCTTCGATAAAAAGGCTATCCAACTCTAAAATATTTTTTTCAATTCTAACCAGTATTTTCTGAGATTAGTGCATTTAAACAAAACAATAAACTCATCAGCAGTATTAGTATAGATTATAGATTGAGTATTGCAAAGATTGTCGAGGAAGTGATTACATCACTATTCAATTTGTTTTTTTTTGCGGTAAAGGTAATATTGAAAAGTCCTCATAAGGCTAGGCCTATAAAGAGTTGGCAAGTCGCAACCAGGGATTATATGGAAATGAAATTTCGAATACAGATATAGGAATAACACTATACCCGTTCCGGATACGGTTACGGATATGAAATTATTTCGGATTATCCGCTAGATTCGGATAAGTTCGGTTACGGATATTAGAATTATAAAAGTAAAATACAAATGGAAAATTTGAATTTTATTTCTATTCTAGACTAGCTTCTGCCAGCGGCTTCGCCCGCGTCAAAGTAGGTTTCTCCAAACAAACTTTGGACACCCGTTTCATCACTTTAGGAGGTGAATTTTGAAAAATCCTCTCTTAGTGTTCGCTTACGTCATAAAAGGAAATCTTGTGCAAAATTTCAAGTCTCTAGTCCCAATAGTTTCGGCTGTGCGTTGATATGTCAGTCAGTCAGTTTTTCCTTTTATATATATAGATTATCATTTGTATCGCCGGGCAAAACAAATAAAAACCTGTCGTAACCTGTCATTTAGACTCTACCTTTATCCGAAACGGTTTTGGTTACGGTTAAAGATTTTTTTTTATTTCGGATATCCAATAATTTCGAATATGGTTACGGAGTTCCATAACATCCTTGGGCGCAACCCTAGTTCACACCACAAATGAAGTATTCTACGAAAGCAGTACCAAATCTATGAACTGCATTTTAATATACGGATCAATGTATTACGGGTCATAAGTTCACAGGGTTAAAGTCCTACTCCTAACCAAAGGGGTATTAAGCGCCAAGGGGTTATAAACGGGATAGGCGGAGTTCCGACAGGCGTCGAGCAGGCGAGACACATTATGGCGTTTACGAGATCATTATTATTCTTAAGATAAAACCCATTTGCTATTCATTTTTGGATAAATAATTTGATTCGTTCACTCAGAAGTTATGGTGTTGCGAAGTGCTGTGAATTGAAAGTTATGAGTGAAGATTTTTTTTTAGGTGGGAAATCATTCAATGATTTCTCCCGCTCTTGGGCGCAGCAGGAGGGCGTGTCAAACTTTTAATGACTAAAACTCTCTCCTGTTCCTTCTTTGCCTTCGTTCCAAGGTTCTCTTTCGCAAAACACATGGCCCCAGATGAGTGAAAATCTTGAAAATCACATCACACTAATATCATAAAGGCGAAAATTGGTGAGTGTGTATGTTTGTTACTTCTTCACGCCCGAACGGCTGAACGGATTTAGATGAACTTTGGCACACGGGTAGAACATGTCCTGAAATAGCACATAGGATACTTTTTATCCCTGGAGTATATTATCTTGGGACAATTTTCTACTTTTCCGGGCGAAACCGCTGGCAGCACCTAGTAGGCAAAATAGATAAGAATAGTGATCATTTTTTTTTTTTTAATTGATATAAACCAGTGCTTGACTGCGATCCCACCTGATGGTAAGCAGTGATGCAATCATTGATGTTGAGGCGCACTAGTTTATTAAGAGCCTATTCACTCTAGCCTTGAAGGCACCTAATTTCATTTCATTTAGTTCATCCAAAAGATATTGATGTAAGAGATTGCCCTGTGCGATACCACCTATATTATACACTTGTTTCTATAAATGTTTGACATGTATTAATATGAGGTGTATAATTTATTGTACATCTCATAGTAAGCAAGATTTAGGGGGTTTTTAATATCGTGCGGAATGTCTCCGCATTCAGAACATTTTATATTGCAATAAAACGCGTCCCGCGTGCGTATTCCACGCATTATAATAAATACTTGTCTGAAATGGACACTTGCGGGGGTTACGCGTGCGAACCAATCCCGCATGCGTGAAAAAAAACCGCAAATAAAACAAAACTGCACGATATTAAAAACACCCTTATAATCTGATAAACTAGGTTTTGCCAGCGACTTTATTCGCGTGACTGTCGGATATTGCGGACGCGAAGTCAAAGTCGAAGTCAGATAAAAAGTAACATATGTCCTTCCCTGGGGTTCAAGTTTACTCTGTATCAAATTTCATCAAAATCGGTTTAGCAATTCAACCGTGAAAGCGCAACAGACAGACAGACTTACTTTCACAGTTAACCAATAATCTAACGTAATAAAAAATCACGAGTCATAATGTTTGTTATAGAACTCCTCTGAAACGGCTTTACCGAATTTTATGAAATTTTTAGTGTACTTTTGTTTTGGTTTCGTTGCCTATTTTTTACCCTCCTACCCCCACCTCCCATTTTTTCATTAATAAATTATTATTATTAATCATTTTATTTCGAGCTTGCACTCTTAAGGTTAGTAACAATATTTAATTAAAGCTATGTTATTACCTAGCCATAGAATTCCAGTTCTATACTTACATTATTATCACATTCAGCTTATTACAACTCAATATTCCTATCGAAAGTAATAAATTAAATAGATTCAATCAAACATGTCAAAAACAACAAAAATTAAATTATATAAGTAAATTGAAATTTAAACAAAATAAATACATAAATTAAATTATACGGAAGAACAAACTTTGCCAGCTTAACTAGTAATATTATGGATAAATGGTTTTATGAAATCTCTTGCTTATGTTGCGAAATTTTCTTTAGAAATAATCCATATGAACAAATTAAATCCGTATCAGATTGAGGTCATTAATTGCTATTCTCGGAGCATATAATATATCTGATAGATACAGATTTTGATCACATTACGTCATAATTCATTCACGGACTAATATAAGTCACAGCTCATAAATAATAATCATCAAACGGCTCGTGCTCATCTGTCTCGATCACTAAAAGTTATTACACCCTGAAACGCAGCCGACATTGTGTGGGCGAAGCTGGCACCGCGCCAATTTCCAAGTCAACCCCTAGTCAAAATACGTGAGGGCACAAAAAACTGCAAACCTATGACCTAACAACCATAGAAGTCAGCTTTCTTAAGCTATATTTTGGACTATGATAAATATGTAATTTAGGAACTTATCGTGATTGATCAACGTTACTGAAAATGGTAGGTAAGCACTAAGAATTATTACATAATTACTCACTTATATTCTGTAGAAATTATTATCCTTTAAACACGTTAAAGTTGATACGAAGTCCCAAGGAAAACTCGCGAAATTTTCTTCCTTCATAAGGACTCAGTGAGCTAAAAGACGTGTTTCGCCAAAAGGCGCGGGAAAGTTATGAAATGGAGCAATGAAGCTGTTATGACGCACTCCGTCAACCCTCCGCGGCGGTTGGCATGGCACTGGGTAGTTTTTGGCACTAAACCGTCTTATCAAGCCAGTGGTTTTGCAGTTATAACACAGCTGCATTGTGATCATATTTGTCAATTGAATTTCTATATCGAGAGTGCGTGATACAGTAAATGGGAAAAGTGCCACAGTTGGCCTTAAATGTGTTGACGTCATTGATGGTTACCGATAAACAACCCTGGCTATTTGTAATTTTAGGAGTTATTTTTGTTCCATAGTACCTAACTGGCATGTACTCGTAGGTACCTAGTCCAAGATCCGTTTGTAAATAATGTAGGTACCTAGGTATTACAGTAGCGGCCATTGCTACTCTTCTCACTGTAGGCATAGGGGCCAACTAAAGTGCCTCATCGCATTTAACACGCTTTTATATGGTTGGCATATGCAGTATGCACGTATAGGTCTTAAGACAATTGTCCTACGCTCATTGACAAGTAACACATTTTTCAGGGTGTTTTTTTTTTGTTTTCTGTATGCCTATAGTATTCAACTTGTAGAACTGTTCCGTTACTAGCAAAGATTCTTCTCCTTCCTTTCAAACTTAACAATTTGTGTCTGTTTCATTGTAATAATCATCAGTGACCATTGCGACGATTTACGCATCGGTTTCTTAGGCCTGCCTTGTTAAAACTTAAAGCACTCCTAAAAAAAGGCACCCCTGACGAATTTGCGATGAGTAGTTCCGAGATTTAAAATATAAATGAAAATAAATATTTTGTAGCAAATAAATGTTGACAACAGAACAACATATAATAATAAACATATAATAACTATGGTCACAAGAAACATTCCTGCCACGGCTATGGGATATTTTTATTTAAGTAGGTATTATTTAAAACTTCAAGGCTCTGAAACACAAAAGGCCACTAAACAAAAACCGACCCATCATTTTTCTTTTAGTCAGTAAAAATCTGACACTCCCATCAAAACCATTTGATGAATTTCCGCTTAAAAATAGGTTACAGTAACAATTGCTATTCAATCTGTCCGCAATGAAACAACTTCTCAGCCTAAAGAGATCTAACCCCCGATCTGATCTAACCATTTGAAGTTGAGATATTTCTTAAAATCTACTTTAGCCTGACAACCTGTAAATTCACACAATTACACACAGAAGGTAAAATGTTCCAGTCCTTCGATGTGCGCGGTATAAGACGAGGCGATACGCTTAGTCTGGACTGTCTGTATGGTCTGGATCATAGATTATACACTTATACTGTCTGGACTGTAGAAGTGTTATCAATGTAAGGGTAGATATGTTACGGCTAATACCCGAAGTGCGGCTACCTACCTACCTACCTACCTACCTACCCTAGTTTTAGCCGGTTAGAACTAAGTAGGTGTAGCCACTTACTCTTGGTTAAACCTAGTACGAGCCGATTGTTTTCGGGTAAAACTAGGTCTAGCCTTCATCATGCCGGCTACAACTAGGTCCAGCCGTTCCCTGTTGGATAAAACTAGGTCTATCCGATATCATTCCGGCTAGAACTAGGTCCAGACAATCCCTGTTGGATAAAACTTAGATGCGTGTCCCGCCAAGCCTTCCGCCCCGCGTCACACTCATGACTCACAGCATCTGCAGCAGCGGCGCGGGGTGGAGGGCATAGCGAGGCACGCGCCTCTGCAGGTTGTGAGCGCCAGGTGCTGCTGATCTACTGCAGGTCTACTAGCGAGTGTGACTCACAGCGTCTGCAGCAGCAGCGCGTGTCTTAGTTTTATCTAACAGGGATTGGCTGTACATAGTTGTAGCTGGCATGCTATCGGCAGAGCTTTTTTAGATAAAAAAACATCCAATAAAAAGAAACGTAGAGAGTTTTTTTGCTCCCAAGGTTCGTGTTCTTATTTCGTTGACGGCTGTGCACTCGAGGAGCACGTGCGCAACAGTTTCCTTTGACTCCATACATCCTCTGCACAGAGGACTATCCGTGATATTCATTGCGAAGAAGTGTTTGTTCAGAGAGCAGTGTCCGGTGATGGTCCCAGCCACCAGACGCAGGCTACCTCTGTCCAAACGCTGGTTTTTAGCTTAGGTTGCTGGTTAGGGTTTTATTTAAATATGGCACGGCTTCTTTAGCCTACCTGCAACCCGGTGCCAGGGACCACCACCTTTCCGCTTGTGCGTTAGTGCTCACGTAGCCAAACACGCAGCTGCCCAGTGAGCCGCTGTGTCCTTTTATCATCCCTTTTATCCATTGCAGTGTCAGTGCTATTTTTTGGCACTGTCACGCGTTCTAGTGCAAAGTGGTATTCTTGTATGAGTTTCGAGGTTGTTGAGGTTTTCCCCAGTGATTGTAGTACTGAGGCATTGTCGGAGATTATGCGGATATGAGTGTCCATAACTCCCCTGGCTTCTATGGCGTGGGCCGCTAGAAAGATGCCAACACATTCTGCCTGATAGACAGAGTTGAGTGTTGCTAGCGGTTTGGATATCTTTATATTAAGGTCGTTGGAGAAGACTCCTTTTACCCGATGGTAAGCGACGATGTGGTCGAACACTGGGTTGCGGCAGTCGCTGTCTCGTTTTCGAATTTATTAAAGAAAAAGGTCTCGCAGATGAGCTTTCGCCCACGTCTAAATTAATCCCCGCTACGCCTCTGTCCTTTGCGTTCCAGGGTCACGGTAACCTTTCGAACCAACCCCGCAACCCTGGCAGACTAAGAAACTGCTGCACAGTTGTTATAAACAGTTCAGAAAAATTATTGAACAAGTTTGATTTGTACTAGGGGTGTTACAGATATTCGCATCCGCATCCGCAAATGCGGAATATTCGCATTAATTCTAACCTTCATCTGTATTCGCCTCCGCATCGAATTAATGTTTTAGCTGATGTGGATTCATAACTGCGACAGGTACACCTAAAGAAAGTGGCTCATAGGGCGACTGTTTTTGCGAGTACATATTTCCGCAATGAATTTTCTACTACATGTCAAACGCAGAGTTCTTTTTAAATTGAGCTTCGACGTTTTGTGATAACTTGAACCGCTGTCCACTATACTTAAAATTAAAATATTATAAAATAATCCTGTAATTCGCATCCGCGGATGCAGAAATAAAAAAGCATCCGTAACAACCCTATTTGTACCAATACTTTTACAGCATGAGGAGGATTTAGAAAGAAAACACAAAATATTATAACGTATTTATTTCCACTAGAAACTCTGAACTAGACATTATTGCACTAAAACATTATATTAAAAATAAAGTTATCTAATCACGAAACTTCCATTGACATTTAATTTTTGGTGCGAAATAGAAAAAGTCGCTGCCTTACTTCATAAGTGGTGAGAATGTTACTAAAAACAAGTATTTATTACAATAAACGCTAACATTCTGAGGAAGTCCACTCAAACAGTCCTGTTTCATAAAGCATTTGCTATAATATATTTTTTTTTAATTACAAAAAAAAGAACTTTTCTTTAAGGCTTGCTGTCCACGGACGCGTAGCTTCATAGACGCTTCAAAATACACTAGACAGCTTGAGTAGCACAGCGTATTTAAACCCTGACCACGAGGCGTATTACACGCGTACGTTTCAATCAATCATTTGTGACAATGCGGTCGTACGATGATGAAGTACACACCATTTTACGAAAATAAAAATGAGCTTTCCCTCGATGTACGCCCCGACGTGTAACATGCGGTACGGCAAGCGTCATGAAGCCTGCATACAGCGACGCGAGCACGACATTGCCGATTGCAATGTCTCTCCGTGCTACGTCGATAGTTTCATAGTTTTGTATATAGGGTGACTGGCAATTAGTGTACGATACTTAAACACGTGATTGTGCTCATGATAACAAACAATTTTTATTATGGGAGCAAAGCCGAAATCGCGAACAAAATATCAGCTGTTCAGTACATTAGGCAAACATAAATGTACTGAACCGCTGATTTTTTTTTTCGCGATTTCACACGTACACTAATTACCAGTCACCCTATATAAGCTGTGTGCAAGCGTACACCAAGAGTATAATGACGAAGACACGTCTATAAAGCTATGCGCCCGTGGACACTAGACCTAAATGTACTAATTACCGATCCTCTATATTTCTAAAAATTTTCTCAATATAATAAAAGCTTACAAATTAAACGCGAATCAAGTGATGCGATTGACGACGTCACACTACAGAGTACGGAAGGAGAGTCTTATAAATGTGATCAGCTGTGACAAGGCTGAGGGGTGGGGGGTGTCAAGAAATACCGCGTGTATTTGAAAATATGGTGACCACGATAATTAGTTCCAGAAACTAGGCTGCAGTATTCGGTTGATTTAGAAAATCAACATAAACCTGTTTTGGGGCGTATACGCCCAATATGCTTCATGTTTATCTACAGCGCCATCTCTGTGCTTCTTTCAACACTAGCCTGTGTAAGCCCCTGTGCACACAAAGGGCCATCTATCTTTTTCTCTATATCTTTGCTGATTTATCGATTAACCTTATCTGATCTGAGTTTAACAATAGTTTTTAACCGACTCCTAAAGGAGGGAGGTTATTGAAGAATGTAGACATAATTACTCCTTTCACATCTTTGATCAACGACGGCGCGACTATTAGCTTACAGATATAACAATACAGGGTCAAGTTAAATTTGTTAGTGAAACCCTGCAGACGTGATGGAGACAGACATTGAATGAGGATGTAACTTTTTTTTTTCGAATACCGACACTTAACAAAGAGGTCAACGTCTGCTGGTAGACTAACGACATGTAGTTAATAATATTAAGTAGTTAAATTAGCTTCTGCCAGCGGTTCCGCCCGCATGATAATGTACCCAGGACATAGTCTATCAATATGCCGAATTACATACAAATTCATTCATCTGTTTGAGCATGAAGGAGTAACGACCATACAGACACATACATACAAACACTCACCTTTAAAATATTGGTGTGATATAGCGAAAAAAGTTACGTGATATTCGACTCGAACGCCCCCCCCCCCCCCCCCTCTAAACGCCTCACCTAATTTATTATTCACACGGAATATAGAGAACACTGGAAATAGTAAGTAGGCGTGACAGTGTCGCCGCTAGTCAGTACCGCATTACGCACTCGCTGTTCAAGCGCTCTCATTCGCAAACTAGACTGCGTCAACGTACAATTTAAGTTTAATAATATTAAAATGCCTTATTGTGCCATATTGGACTGTAAAAACCATAGTCGGACTAAAAGTCCAACTCATGGAGGTGTATCATACCAACGAGAAGTATTATTTTCAGATTTATTTTAATAAAATGAAAAAATAAAATTTCGTCAAACATTGCACAAGATATACAAACAAAAATTGTCTTTAATTTCATGACTACAAAGTTGATTTTCTTTTCCCGGTTATTAGCCTTTCTGGAATATTCGCTTGTCTACTTATACTTTTGACGCTATCCAAATAGTGCGTGACTTTATCGACAAAATCAATCGACATGTATTACGTTGCCTTTTTAAAATAAAAGTATTTAAAAATATGTATGTAAGTAATTATAATACAGATAATTATTACATTAATAAAATAAAAATTGTAGGATGATATTCGTGATATAATTTTAAATACATCTACCTGAAGAGTTAGGTAAGAGTACAACACAGCAGTTGACGATAATTGTTAGATTTTATTTTCCTTCCTTAATAATTTCAGTTTTCCTAATGTTCCAATTTGTAAAGAGATATGGATCTACGCTACCGGGAGCAAAAAAATACCCTTTTTAATACGTTTAAAAATTGCCCTACGAAATATCAATTTCATTATTTTGATACTATCACATTACCGCATACAATATTTTTTTCGCATTATATGTTTTAAAGACGTTTTCGTACTATCAATATTATTTCGATCGAATTAGGTTACATCACTATTTGAGTAGCAACCTGCATTCGTGTCAGTGATACGCCATTCAAATACCACCCTTATTTTTACGTAGTTACAGTTCATACTGAACAGTGCCATCTAGCGACGAGTGGCGGTACTTGGTAGTCCAATATGTATTTCTTTCTTGTTTTTGCCAATTTGATTTATAAGCTGTTGATATTAAAGTTGCATTTCGTATAATATTTTTTTTGCATTTCGTTTACGCCCTTATTTTTTTTTTAGCCAATCGTATCTTCCGGTTTGCAGTAAGAGTAAATCGTAAATGTATGAGTTTGGCGACACCGGTTCTGGTACAAACATTTTCTCAAGCTACTTCTAGTGTTCTCTATATTCTGTGATTATTCACGATTTTTTTTTTAAGCTAGAGGTGAACGCACACTTTTCCGAGCCGAAAGAGTCGAACGAATCGAAAGAAAAAATTTTTAGAATTCTTTATAAGAAATTCTATGAAACCCCGTACACCTAACAATCTCGTCGTTCCAACCTGGAAGGACTCCAGAATAAAGATTTTTAAAATTCTTTTCTTTCGATTCGTTCGACGCGTTCGGCTCGAATAAGTGTGCGTTCAGCTTTATTCTCACAAAGAACGATCACATCCACAGAATTTCACTTTGACCCTATATAATAAAATCTACTCTTATCTAATGCCACTTTTCATACCCACGGAATGATTCCACACAATCGAAAAATCATAATTCGAGTTTATTTCATTTAACATTAAACTTAACACCAGAACTCGTCCAATTAAATGTCTTATTTTACCCATTTATAGTGCTATGTTACAAAATAAGTACCCCACAATATAATAAAAGTTCACATCTGTGAGACATACTTATTAGTTTGCGATCAAACTGATCAAACTTGCCTTTATAAAAATATCTGCTCAAATATAACACGTAAAGCTGAGCTACTTACAAATAATAAATTAAGAATATACCTAATAATAAGATATTGGCTTTCATGTCTTTAACAACACAACTCAACACAGAGTGGGACTTTATTACGTAAGACGATTTAGGGGGGGAGGGTGGTCGACCATGTCTTATTTTTCTTACAAGGGGGGGGGGGGAGGGAGTCTTGGTAGTTCTTACGTAAGATCACAAAAATATGTACGCAAAGTTAAGATTTGAAACAGCGCGGGCAACCGCGCGAGTGCCGATGAGCACTCGGATTCGTATAGGTAAACTATTGCGATGGCAACATCACTGCGCCTCCCTGCTTGTGAACTAGACGTTACTTGTTTGCGTAAACAACACAATTGTAAACGTTCTTAAATTTTTTAACTTTTAAAAATAAACATCAAAACCAACCAAAGGTTTATTCATTTTATCTTTAGATTCTTACGTAATAAATATTATATTAAACAAGGGGGAGAGGTCAGCCTATTCTTATATTTTCTTATTTAGGTGGGGGAGAGGGTCAAAAACTAGTAAAAATCGTCTTACATAATAAATGAATGGCCCCAACGTTGTTTGACTCTCTATCAAATAAATCATTGCTTATTTGTGTGATAACACAGATTTAGAACTACAGTGTATTCGCGTCAAGAAAATAGTGACTCATCGTTATCACTCAGGTTAGGCACGCCCCTTGACCAATAAGATCATAGTAAATTAGAAAGCCGTGTTCACATTGACCATTTGAAGTAAGCCCTTCAGAAAGTACGGACACGTCGTTTGTCAAATTTAAAAAATAATAATACCTCGCCTATTCGTAAAATTTTTGTGAAAATTCTCACGATTCTGATTAAATTTTAAAGTAATTATTATTTAATATTAATATTTGAAAATACTGAGTCATAAAAAGCTTTATTAATAGTATAATAAAGCTATATTAATTATTTAATTTTTATCCCAGTATGAATGCGCTTTGACTGTGCAGTAGCACTGAGTCACTAGTTTTATTAACGTGAATAGGCTATAAATCTAGCGCCCCGCCCCAATTTCACACGAGTGTTACAAATCTTTGCAATTCTCGGCTTTTCTCTACTATAATATGTATGTATTATACATAAAAACCTTCCTCATCAATCACTCTGTCTATTAGCAGTAACCGCATGAAAATGCGTTCAGGAGTTTTTGAGTTTGACGCGAACAGACAGACAGACGGTGGGGGATTTTGTTTCATAATATGTAAGGATTATCTCGACATCCGTTCGCACAATCGCCTTTCTATTTTACGCAGTAATATAATATCCACAGAGGATCAAGAAAGTTTATCTTAGTTTTATTGTTAAAGCACCCTGGAAACGATCAAATTCAGCTTTGTTTGACATGTTTGTCAAATAGCCTACGTAAACATGTAGTCTTGATTGACGTCGTGTCCGACGAACAATTTTGAACGTGAACGGTAATGTTTGTCAAACAATATCTCAATTCTTAGTCGTCTTGGCATCATGGAGGATGTTACACCCAATAAACAACCCAGCAGGGTAGAAAATAATACTCTGAGGAACATTATGGACAAAGGGTTAACCAATTTGTTTGATACTTGGTTTGACCGTTTAAGCCATTTTTTGAGAAAAAACGTGAAGTTTGACAAACAAATTTGATCGTTTACAAGGCGCTTAAGACGACCGCTGTATAATTTATACTTCTAATTAAATTTGATATCAGGTGTGTTGTCTTTAAGCTTGACTAACGACATTACCATCTAATCGAGCAACATATTATTATGTCCATCCTTGTCGCACCATGCTTAAGAGGAGCAGGTGTGAGTGAAACAGAAAGCTGTGCATTTAGTAGAAGAAAAGCAGTCGCTCCTGGGCCGTCCCGGAGAGAAGACGCCAACCGCGTTTGATGTTCAGGTACTGGATGATGGCGCGAACGCAGATTAAGATACCTGGAATAGTAACAATAAAAAAATAAGTAAGAGTATAATAATAAAAAAAAGCTGGGCAAGTGCGAGTCAGATTCGCACACTGAGTGTTCCGTACAAACTTAGCTATGTAAATAGTTCAATACGATAATTGAGTTTCGAAGATTTTTCCGAATCGCTTTTTTTGTGACGTTACAAATAATTTATTGTTTTTAGATTTATTCCTATACCTGTGCTGTAAGACCTTGCTTTATGCCAAATTTCAGGATTCTGGGTGAACGGAAAGTACCCGATGAATTTTGATTCCTATAAGAGTGTCGAAATACACGTTTTTATGCCATATCTTTTTTTTTTCGTGAACTTAGAAGTTTGATTTTTTTCTCAACTTCAAGAGACCGCAGATTTGAGTATATAGTTTTAATTTCAACTCGATATCTCCACGCGTTCCCGAGATAAAGGGCCTGACAGACAGACAGACGGACAACAGTGATACTACAAGGGTTGCGTTTTTTCCTTTTGAGGTACGGAACCCCCACTTTTAACAACACAATTTCAAAATAATACAAATACATTGGACAATTTATCAGTACAGTCAAACTCATTAAAGTTATATAAAAACAAAAATCGATGAGAATTCATTTTTCAATGAATCTCAAAGAAACCATCAATAGGAAATCATAAAAAAATACAATTTAAATTAAAGTTTATGGTTATCGATATCCACATATAATGTATAAAAATCATAGTTGGGATTTTTGAACAAAATTCAAGTGGCAAAAAATCTATTATATAAAGTTCAAAACCAGAATAGAATAAACTTTATTAAACACCAAAGTTGTGTCACTATTCTTTTACAGTATTATAAAAATCAAATGAAATCCGCGATTGAACTAAAATTGCCCTAAACTAGTTTTTGCAATTGAACTAAAATCGCATTTGAATTAAAATTAAAAAAATAAAGCTTATGTTTAGAACGTTTTAATTGTTTTATGTACTTGACTTTTTGCGACTTGCGACTTAACTTGTTGACGAGCTTTAACATTAAATATTTCAACATTAACGGGCCCGTGTTACCTGACTGAATCGGAGTTAATAAGTTAACCCTAGTTGGCGCAAATCGACCTGCGTCATCTCAGTCCCTACAAAGGGACTAAATCTCCCAAGCGAACACTACTCTGACGCGAGTGCACACCGGGGTGCATTTAGTTCGTACGAATCTGTCAGACCCCTCTTCCCCTTCGAAGATTTCCAGAACGAAAAAATAAGTCAGCCAGCAATCAGGAGATTATGGAACATCCGTCGCCCCATCAATCTTGATCCGAGATGGTGGCGCGTAGTGTTCCACGCGCGCCTCTCTTTGACGTATAGGGGGGTCAACACCTCAATCTCCATTACGGGACGAAACCCTCGTGCAGCCACTAGTCCGGAGCAGCGGAAGTCGCACAGGGATGGTTTTAGTCAGTACGAATCTGACAGATCCCTCTGTCCACCTCATAGCGGAGGACATTTGTGAGGATTTCCAGAACAATTCGTGCGCCTCACCATCAACAATTGCATCACTGCTTACCATCAGGTGGGATCGTAGTCAAGCACAAGTTTATATTATTTAAACAAAAAACAAAACAAACAACAAAAAAGTCTGCCTGGGAGGCTCACAAATTGTTGAGCGAGAGACAAGTTTATATTTTTGAAGAGAGAGATTAAGTACGTATTTCCTTTATACAAACAAATTGTTCTACTAAACCTGTATGTAATATTCGTTTAGAACAACAAACAGCGCTCGGCGTCGACACCTGTGGCAATACTCTCTCATTAACGTTCCATGCACTTGTTTATGAGGACACATGTTCAGCAGAGGGCATTTACATGCTGGTATGTTTTTATTTATTATCCAACACGCTAGACCTATGACCTAGTGAGGGTCGCGGGAATCAGATGGAAGCGAGACACATAGGATCGGTCGTTATGGCGACAGGAGAGGCCTATGTTCAACAGTGGACGTCATTCGGCTGAAATGATATTGATGATTCAACACTTTAAGACGCAGCAGGAATATTCAATAGAGTTACCGTGACACTGAAAAGCCAAAGGCAACTGAAGGAATACAAGTGGGTTTTAGTCAGTAAAAATCAGACGTGCCCTCGCACACCCGCTTGAGGTGGAAGCGCCAGGGTAGCCCGCAAAATTCAAAGTTTTTTTAGCATTTTGCAGGTCAGAATCAACTTGTATGTTGTTGTTTGGTTCTCCTATTTGTGAAGGCACGAGAACACATTCGCAAGAAGTTGGTAGAATCATCTCACTTGGTTGGATTCTTTTTTTTTTCACCATATCTTTCTTTATTTGTATGTAAGTATGTAGGTATCTAAGCACATATTTATTATTGTACAAGTTACGGAAATCTAGTCTATTACTGAAACTTTTTGTGCAAATAAATTGAAAAATGTCAATGGAAAAATAGTACATATTGATGGAAACTTTGTCATTGCAGACGAGGTTGAATATGTCCGAGCAGAAGGCCAGGCCGTTATGGAACAGAGAGGCTGCAATGACAACTGCCCAGTCACGTGTATCAAACGACGTCTATCAACACAATTACTCGAAAAATTATAAAATAATTTACTTATTTCCTTTCTATTTGTCTTCTATTAGTTGCACCTGCCATGATATGACTGCACCACCCTAAGGTCGACTGGTAGAAAATACCTAAGGCCTGCCTTTGTACAGTGTTTTATTAGTGCATAGTTTTGAATAAATTAAAATGTGATTGGATGAAAAAGTCATTCAATAGGGAGAGGAACTAAGAGGGCTGTATTGATGATTTTAATGAATATAATTCAGTTAATAAATACTTATTACGGCCGCCGATCACATTTTAATCAACACTGCCCCGCGAAATGTAAAAAAAAAAAATAGAAAATTTTAATTTCGCGGGCTACCCGAGCTAGCATGCCGCTAAAATGCAATGATTTCGATTAAGTGTTTTGAACTCGAGTTAAGATGGAGGCCATGACTTGGAATATAAGATTTGTTAGTTTTCAATATGACTGGCCTGTTGGTCTAGTGGCTCTGACTGCTATGCCGGAGTCCGTGGGTTCGATTCCCACCCAATACAACTGTTTGTGTGATGAGCACGATAATTTGTTCTGTGTGTATTTAGAAATATCTAAGTATGTTTGTCAGTTATCTAGTACTCATATCACAAGCTCTGTTTAGTTTTGGACTAGATGGCGTTGTGGAATATTATATAATTATTATAATATTCCACATATTAATTACGAGAGATTGCAAAACCAGATAATAAGTTTATTGACCACATCGCTACACTATAAAAAGCATTATTACGTCATCGAAATACACAGCTGTACACAAAAATAGAGTGTGTTAAATAAACTTAATTTGAATATCTCACAAAGGTGCTAAAAAAACACATATCCACTTTTTAGTACGTATAATGTAAGAAGGCCGAAACAAGCAATAAATCATTCTACAAATAGTATAGACGCGAAAGTTTGTATGTGTGGATGTTTGTTACTCTTTCACGCAAAAACTACTGAATGGATTTCGATGAAACTTGTTACACGGGTAGACCATGTCCTGGAATAGCAAATAGGATACTTTTTAACTCGAGAGTATGTTCCTTTGGGATACTTTTCTGCTATCAGCAAGGCGAAGCCGCTGGGAGCAGGTAGTACTATAAAGGCGAAAGTTAGTATGTGTATGTTTGTTACTACAAGCTAAAACGGCAGAATGGATTTGAATGAAATTTGGCACACAATACCATGACTTAGAATAGTATAGATTTTTTTTTCATCCCTGGGGTAAGTTCAGCGAAGCTGGTTTGCCATAAATAAAGCAAAGTACTGACCGAAAAAAAATAGTAGGTGAATTAAATCAAACGAGACTATAAAGGAGAAAAGTGAAAGTGAGTAGGCCCGTCAGTGCCGTAGCTAGCCTGAAAAGGGCCCTGTATAATAATAAAAGTAAAATAAAGGGGGCCCTTTTTTACCCGACTGCGGCAATTCCAAAAGGGCTATTGTTTTTATAATGAAATAGATTCATTAGGAACCAAACTTCACGGCAGACCTATTTGAGATCCTCTCATTAATAAGAATTTGACGTTGTGGACCATATTTTTCGATTTTATACTTCCACTAGCTTTTGCCATGGCATTGCCCGCGTGAAAGTAGGTTTCTCCATACAAACTTTAGACCCCCGTTTTATTCCTTTAAGTGTTGAATTTTGAAAAATCCTTTCTTAGTGCTCGTCTACGTCATAAAAGGAAGCCTTGTGCATAATTTCACGCTCCTAGTCCCAGTAGTTTCGACTGTGCGTTGATATGTCAGTCAGTCAGTTTCTTCTTTTTTTATCTAGATAGATAAATCGGGCCCCCAGAAACCTGTAGTCCCCGTATCGTTGATACATGGGCTGATGCAGTAGTAGCTACGCCACTGAGGCCCACAACAAATTCTATAAATGCGCTGATGTTGACATTCATTCTAAAACAATATTGTGAACACGGCGATAAGTCAAAGGCTAGGGGCGTTGTCGCGTTAACGAGCGAAAGGTCACAAACACACTAAAATAAGTTTTTACAACTGGAATTATATAAATTGAATGCGGGTGATTACGTAGAAAGGGGATTTTATTTTACCAAGTCCCTGTTTCATAACAAACACGTTTTGAAAGTTGAGTCTGTCAAGAAGTAAATAAAACACTGTCTGCTAAAATATGGCTAAAATATTCAAAAATACTTAATCACTAACCAAACCTCCTGGCTAGGGAGCTGATGAGCATAGAGCCAAACTCTACCTTCGAAAGGCTGAAAAGACGAGCTCCACAAGACTTGATTACGTGAGGAGCTAACACCAATTAGGACGGCCGATCGCGTGAGGCAACGGTCCTCACGCCCCAACCGCCGCCGGGATTCCGATCCCGATTTCCGGCCACCGTAGGCGCGGGCTTCCGGACGGCGAGCAATGGGTAGCTCGCCGTCCGACCGTCCGGTAACCGTCCGGACCGAGCCCAAGTCGTCGACGGCGCGTACTGTTCCACGCGCGCCTCAAGGAGATGTCAGCAAACCGTTAGGGGCCCAGCAGGGTCGAAGCCTACTGGGGCCAAGGGTCTGATTCTGAAAGGAAGACTCGGCCCTGGTACGAAAGGCAACGAAGGAACAGGAGTGAGTTTTTAGTCAGTAAAAGTCTGACACTATCTCTCGCTCCGCCCAAGAGCGGGGGATGTCATAAGATGATGTTCCCACCGAAAAAAAAGCACCAATTTGGACATATCATTGGATACTGTGCCATACACGCCCAGTATTTCAAATGTTTAAAATCCAGCTCCATGTCAAAAAGCCAGATCGCAGGAACAAAGACAATTAATAAAAAAAACAAGTCCCTTGACGGGTGGCAATATCTATGCCGTATCAATATACCTATATCCTAACCTATATCATTATCATCATTTTAGCCGAATGACGTCCACAGTTGGATATGAGCCTCCCCTAAGTATCGTTATAACGACCAGTCCTGCGCGTCTCGCATCCATCGGATTCCCGCGATCCTCACCAGGTCCACCTTCAGGGAGGCCTTCAAACGTTGCGTCTTCCGGTACGTGGTCGCCACTACAGAACCTTTCGTCCCCATCGATCATCTGTTCTGCGAGCAATGTGCCCTGCCCACTGCCACTTAAGTTTGGAGATTCTTCGGGCTATGTTGGTAACCTTGGTTCTCCTGCGCTATATGGGTGAACGTTATTTGTTTCCAAACTGTCGTTTAAGATTCTAATGACGTGCTAATAACAAATAATCATGCATTGTGTTTTATCAGTGGTTCATTGATAAGTTTCTTTACCTAGCCATAATTGGTCGTGTAAGATTAACTAGGCAACAATGTTTTCATACCTCCATACTAATAGTATAAATGGGACTTTTTTTTTTCTATCGACAATCGATCAGTACAAAAAAAAGTGTGACGAAGGCGTGTTTTGTTCACTCTCTCACGTAGATATAAAAATAAAAAATAATATCTATTATTTATTTATTGTGCACACGTACCAGTCTTTTTTAACCCAAAGGTTGACTGGTAGAGAATGCCTTGTTACATTAAGTCCGTCTATGTACCACTACTGTACATGAAAAATAAAAAATAAAATATTTCAAGACCAAAATTAGCCAAATCGGTCCAGCCGTTCTCGAGTTTTAGCGAGGCTAACGAACAGCTACTCATTTATATATATATAGATATATGTATAATAGGGTAAGACGAACTGAGACGGTTGTATTGACGATTTTAATGATTATGATCCCGTAAATAAATACATATTACGCCCGCGAACCATATTTTAATCAACATACAACTTGCCTCTGACCTGCAAAATGTAAAAAAGTTTTTTTTTTTATGATACAAACTATTGGGATCGCAGTAAGCCTCAATGCAATCGTTGATGGTGAGGCGCACTAGTTTATTAAGAGCCTGTTCACTCTAACCTTGAAGACACCTAAATTATAATCGGACGGGAAAACTGCAGCATGCAAATTCCAGTTCCAGCCCTTCCATGTACGCGGTATAAACGACGAGGCGAAACGGACCGCACAGGGGGCTATCCTAGCGCTTTCACCATAAAATAAAAGAGAATTGAGAAACCTAAAAAATGCAAGCGTAAATACGATATTTACATTATTTTTTCGAGGGGACAAGGGTATAATATAATGAAGCAGAAGCTAATAGGTTAATTCATAAACCAGAACCCCAACCACGAGCTCTTAATGCGATCCATTTTACGACCTAAACTGAACTGTTAAAGGGATGGAGCTCTACAGGGTGTATAGACTGGACTGGATTATTGGGTTAGTGGCCCTGAATGCTATGCCGGAGGTCGTCGGTTCGATTCCCAACTAAAATAAATATTTGTGTGATGAGCACGATATTTGTTTTGCGTCTAGGTGTAATTTATCTATAATATGTATATTGTATGTATTTAGAAATACAACATTATTTTTAGTATATATGCGAAACCTGAATATAGTTTGTTCAGAATCAGTAACTGAATCAATTTCAATAATTTTTACACCATGTTATAATTTTTCCCAAAAATATTTAAAAAGTCACAAGTCGGACACCACCGACACTAAGTATGTACAACAAAGGTCACGGCCGGTCATTACGAGCATTAAGTGTCAGCGCACAGCTGGACGAGGGAGCAAAATAACCCTCAGTCGCTTGGATGTCCCGGTGACCATGTATTTGTGCGGTCAACCAAGTAACATAACAAGCTTATAACTGTGATTTTTCATGATAGAGATATGGAATTTTGTACATAGATTCTTCAAATAGTGTTTCAAGTTTCGCATAAGCTAAAAATAATGTTGTTTAAGTATGTTTATCAGTTGTCTAGAACTCATAGCAAAAGCTCTGCTTAGTTTGGGATTAGATGGCGTTGTGTGAAAGTTGTGGAATATAACTAGGGATTGCAAAATCCGGACTTTTTAGAAATCCGAATTTCTGTACTCTCGAGCGATAAAAATCCGGATTATTCGAACTTTTGAGTGTTTTAAGTCCACAAAACTTTTAGGCGTCAGTCATTTTTCCCGTTATAAATTCACGTAATCATTTTTAATATAACATTAACTTAAACTTTAGATAATTAAGATAACTACATAAACTAATTTAAAAAAAAACATTAGGGTTGTATAAATATTGTAAGGCACCGACAACAGTATAGAGCCGTCTCTTTTTAATTCTCCTTATCAATGGATTTGCCAGTTGCTTTGCAGATATCGTGTCTTGGCTGTCTAATGATTTTATCAAAAATTTAAAAGCTATATCGGCCGTTAGAATAGTGGCATCTCTGCGGCGAGTCAAATTCGCGCAAATACTCTACACTACACCTAATTCTACCAATTCAAATATCGTTTGGACTACTTTTGACTAAAGTCCTATTTACTGAATCGAGTCCAAAAAACCGAATTTCAAAATGACAAGTAAAACCGAATTTTTCAATTATTTTTGAATTTCGAAGAATCCGGATTGCAATCCCTAAATATAACTCTCTCGCTTTCTCGCTCACATGACTGACATTTTAACATATCACGGTAAAGGCCCCCGTTCAGCCAAGTCTCCTTCAAACAGAACGTGACATTTCCTTAACAAAACCCGCATAAAATTCCAAGGTACACTAGTCATCTTATCCGCGTGCGTAAGCGCCCGTCGAGTCCTACGCGTTTTCCTTTTTCGATAGGCGATATGAAACAATACGGGGCAATGAACCTCCTCGCGTTATCTCAATGAGTTGTAGCCATGAATGCAAACAGGCGTTGTCCGACTCAACGTTGGATATATTGACCGACGATTGCAGGAAAAGTCATATTAAAAAATAAACTGGCCAAGTGCGTGTCGGACTCGAACATTATGGGTTCCGTACAAAGACTGTAAAGACTGGCATACCGCCAGTCTTTTGGGTATTGTATGGCAATGCTTAGTCTCTAACCGAGGTAAAATCTAGCCTTTGAGTACATCTGAAGTGTCAACTAGGAATGGCTGAATCTTTAAATAATGTACGAGTATTCGACCCCACACGGCCCAAGAGTTTCAATCCCAAACGGCTCAAAAATATAACTGCCGTACATCCATACTAATATTATAAATGTGAAAGTAACTCTGTCTGTTTGTTACGCTTTCACACGTAAATTACTGAACCGATTTTGATGAAATTTGGTACGGAGTAAGCTTGAACTCCATAGGCTGCTTTTTATCTGTCTTCGATTTCAACTTTGCGTCTATAATAACCAAAATTCACGCAGACTAAGCTACTGACAGAAGCTAATACGCAAATAAAAATGCTTAAAAACATTTATCTATGTACAACTTACTATGGAACCACAAGGACCTACTTTACAGATTATAAGTGTCGTAAAAATCACGCATACGTATTGACGTAATAGTTTTGCATAACGACAACCTACCATTAGCAGCACGTCAATAAATAGTGACTGCAAATAAATCACACCATGTCGTCGTGATTGGCTAATAGCTTTAGTGGCATACGTGGTCAAGGCAACGTCGGGGCAAGCCAAGCGGTTTCACGAACCATGAAATATTAATTAAAATGTCTATTTTCTTTAGCCTATACATAAGTAATGTAAAATATCGATCATAAAAACGATATGCAACTTGAAACTCAAGGCATTATCTATGTATTTCAAACTAGCTTCACCCGCGTAAAAGTAGAAAATTGTGTCAAGGAAACATACCCCCGGAATAAAAAGCACCATATGTTCTATTCCAGGACATGGTCTACCCATGTGCCAAATTTTATCCAAATCCGTTCAGCCGTTCGAGCGTGAAGTAGTAACAAACATACAATGCGTTCCAAATAAGAATAGGATCGATTGCCATGTTGTGACGTCACGTCATACTGTCAAATCGAAGAATTAATAGGGTGAGCAAAACAAGAAAGTTTTAAAATTGAATTTATTTACGAACTGTGAACGAAAAAAGTTTAATCAGAATCCAGTTCTTCAATTTTGCTCATCTCTGAGTTCTTCAATTTTGCCCAATTTCTTGCGATTTGACAGTATGACGTGACGTCACAACATGGCAATAGGTCCTATTACTTGGAACGCATTGTACACACACAAACGTTCGCCTTTCTAAAATTAAAGTGTGATAAAACCATTTACATGCACTTATGGATTGTCAAGGTAAGTCACAAAAAAAAAAAACAAAAAAAAGGAGTTCTATAGTTTCAGCCTTTGGAAAAAGAGTATTTATTTGAGTTTCTTATCGGTTCTACTCCATAGGAAACGACCAATTGGAACCGAGCACTGGCTTCTGACGTTTTATAATTAGGTACCATTGTGTGAAATAAAAAAAAATTGTTTTTTTTATATAAGTACTTAATAGAAGCTATTGCGTGACTGCGATCCCACCTGATGGTAAGCAGACCCTGGCTTGGTGGTTAGTATGTTGTGGTGGATTGGATTGAAAAAGGCGTTATCTTAACTGCAGTTTTTAGGTCGGTGAAAGTATTGTGAAGAGTGCTCTCCAGGTGTACGTACGGTTTCAGTTTCAGTTTATCTTCATCCCAATGGTTCCAATCTGGCGTTTATGAAGATAAACTCCGGACACAATATACGTACTTATATTTTCGGACTCCTGTTACATGGTCGTGCGAGTCGGACTCGCGCACTAAGGGTTCCGTACAAACTTACCTATGTAAATAGTTCGATTCCTGAATCGAGTCTTTCCGAATCGCAAAAAAGTAGGTTATGATTTTGTGATGAAACTACAATTTTACAGTTTTCAAACTAATTCTTTTACTTATGGAGGCCGTTCTTCCGGTCATTCAGAATTCTAGGTCAACAAGAAATACCCTATAGATTTTGATATTCTTGCAGGTTTCAAAACTTGCGCCTAAACGGAGCATAAACGGCCTTATCTTTAGATTGCGTTGACTTAAACGTTTGATTTTTTTCACTGCTCCAAGGGGTAGCAGACTTGAGTATTTAATATTATTTTCAGCTTATTACCTTCACGTGCTCCCGAGAAAAAGGGTCTTGACAGACGGAAAGACGGACAACCAAGTGCTCCTATAAGGATTACATTTTTGCCGATTGAGGTACGGACTCTTAAAAACTGACTGTTTAATTTATAATTATTTTCCTAATAAAATATAAATTTAAATCTTATTCTACATTTGCGCCACCCTTTAACAGGCTCGTTACTATGACATGGGAATTGAACATAAGTGACACCGAAGCAGGTGATTTTAATTGAAATACATTATTGTATAGCTGTGCGGCTCGCGATACTTGTTAAACACGCTTCTGCTATAGCAACGCAATGCATAACATAAATTAATATTCTGTAATTATCTACGCAAATGTCAAGTGATACTTGCTATGCTACAATCGCAGTAGGTATTAGTGATATATAACGTTGCATTTCATTAAAAAATAACGTTGCCTCGTACCAGGCGCGTCTCTTTGAGAGTGGAGATCATCAAATGGCTTCTCCCCCGGCGAGAGGGCGTGTCAAACTTTTTCTGACTAAAAACCACCTATGTTCCTTCAATTGCCTATTTGCGTTCCAGGACACCGGGTTTTCCTTTCAGAAGCCAACCCATGGCGCCAGTAAGTATAGACCCAGCCTGGCCCCTACGGTTTTGCTGACATCTCTTTGAGGCGCGCGTAGAACACTAGGCCACGGTGACTATTTCGAAAAATCCCGCAGCCTACGCCAGACACGTCTCCCGTAAGTCTCCATGATTCATGGTTGCTTCAACAGCAGTTAATCTTTAAGGACAGCCTAGCTTTTACACAACTATGCTGGGGTTGGCTTCCAGAGTAACCAGACCAGGGTCGAAGCTACCGCTGTAACAGCCGTATCAATGATACGTTGCCCCCAAGCAGCTGCAGTGGCCCCGTGTAAAAAAAATTCGTAACATGTTATCCACAACCTTAAATTCTCTTCTTATTGATGAGAGGTGCGTAGTTAATGAATTACTAAATGTTGTTCCATTTTTCTAGCTCGCTTCGTTCGTTCTAGCATTCTCTACATAAGATCACAATAAAAACTTAATCTCTCTTCCATTCCAGAATACTCCAATAAATGAGGTCATCAGTCTCGGTCTTACATGATATAGACGAAATCTATCCAGTTAGTCTGGTCATATCTTTCGAGGCCTATCGTGACTCTGTCTAATGTCTTTGTGCTGGTAGGGTCTAGGTAGTAAAAAAAACTGAGCAAGTGCGAGTCGGACTCGCGCTCTGAGGGTTCCGTACAAACTTACCTTTGTAAACAGTTCAATTTCCGAATCGCAATTGGCACAATTCGAAGCCTCGAAGATTTTTCCGTATCGCAATTATTTTGTTGTTGTGACAACAAATTTACAGTTTTCAGATTTATTCCTATACCTGTGCTATAAGACCTTGCTTTATGCAAAATTTCAGGATTCTGGGACAGCGGAAAGTACCCCATGAATTTTGATTTCCTCAAGAGTGTCGAAATTGAGACATAAAAGGCCGTATTTTTTCGTTAACTTAGAAATTTTATTTTTTCGCAGCTTCAAGAGACCGTAAACTTGAGTATATGGTTTTAATTTCAACTTAACACCCCCACGCGTTCCCGATTTAAAGGGTCTTGACAGACAGACAGACAGACAGACGGACGGACAACAAAGTGATCCTATAAGTGTTCTGTTTTTTCCTTTTGATGTACGGAACCCCCCAAAAATTTTTGATATGGTGCGCTTTTGGGACTAGCTACGCCACTGAACCGGACGCAGTAGGTACTATGTATTTTTAACCGACTTCAAAAAGGAGGAGGTTATATGTTCGGTTGAATGTATGTTTTTTTTTTAATGTATTGTCACCGATTTCTCGGTCAATTGTAGACCGATTTTGAATTTTTTTTTTTTTTGTTTGGAAGGTTATACTTCCGAGTTGGTCCCATAGAAATATTGTTATGATCTGATCATGAACTTCGAAGATATGGAACAGAACTTCTCATAGGATCACAGCAGAACCGTCGTAACAAGTAAAATTGCTTTGTTTATACGTGTAGTCGATGACTGACTGAAAGTAGAGGGGGAATAATCGAACTGATCTGATGATGAAGCCTGAAGTTAGGCACCGAAATTCTGTAATAAATTAATGTAATCTAATTGTGTTTGGGATTATTAAAATTCTCATGAGATGCACTCTGGCTATAAGGTATTTAAGTTTGGCTGAGGGGTACTTTTTAGTGGTGGTACCATAACTAAAAAGTGTAAAATAAAAAACTTTTTACAAAAAAAAAATACAGCCGACTTCAATGTAAAAAAAAAAACACTGAAAAGTGCAAAATAACTTTAATTTCGGAAGTCGGTGTTAAATAACGAAGAGACAAAACTATTATAGAAACACCGACTTCCGAAATTAAAGTTATTTTGCAATTTTCAGTGTTTTTTTTTTACTTTGAAGACGGTTGTATTTTTTTTTTGTAAAAAGTTTTTTACATGAATGGATTGTCTATCTAACCTTCGCAACCCAATTTGGTAACGATCTCCCTTGGTAAGATTGCTGTATGATTTCTTGGCTTTTCTGACTATCCGTAAGGACTGTTAAAGATCTACAAATAACTGCCGTCTCCAGTGGCTTAACGTGTTGTCTGAACTAAGGAGGAATCTCGGTACGTTAAAATGGTCAGATATGGACTTCGGCAAGCTGTAACGCTTATTATTTATTTATCTATCTATATATACAAAAGGAGAAACTGACAGACTGACAAATCAGCGCACAGCCGCAACTACTGGGACTAGGAACGTGAAATTTTGCACAATGTTTCTTTTTATGACGTAGGCGAGCGAGGAGGTCCAAAGTTTGTATGGAGAAACCTACGTTGACGCGGGCAAAGCCGCTGGCAGAAGCTAGTTTATTTATATATATTGACACACTAACTACTCATTCACTGGTTTAACATTATAAAAAGAAAATTTGCAATCGAAGAAAAAATATTACGGTGAATTTGTCACTTACAGGCGTGCACAGCACTTGAACAATAAATTATATAAAAAAAGTTGTAATCACTTAAAAATTATAAAATTAAATTACATTGAAACTAATTTAAAAAATTGCATTGGACTAAATTAAATTGAGAATTGCATTGAACTTGACTTTTAACGGTTAATGTTAAGTAATTAACCTTGGAGATCGATTCGTGCAGCTGTAAGGGTGTTTTTAATATCGTGCGGATTTCATCATGCATGCGGAATTGCTCCGAATGCAGAAAATTTCACAATGCAAAAAAAAAACACGTGCCGCGTGTGTCTTCCACGCATTATAATAAATACTTGTATGAAATGGACATTTGCGAGGGTTACGCGCACTCTATGGTTAGGTTACGCGTTAGCCTAAATACACCTTTATTTTTCTTTGAAAATTAAAGTCCCCAACCATTGCAGCTTTTAAGCTGATTGCTGTTAAGTATAAGCATTTCTGTGAGTTGGTAAATCTTTTATGAATATAAAATAAAATGAGAAACTGACTGACTGACATATCAACGCACAGCCGAAACTGCTGGGACTAAGAGTGTGGAATTTTGCACAAGGTTTCCTTTTAAGACGTAGGTGAGCACTAAGAGAGGATTTTCCAAAAATTCACCCCCTAAGGGGATGAAACGGGGGTCCAAAGTTTGTATGAAAAAACGTACAATCACGCGGGCGACGCCGCTGGCAGAAGCTAGTTATTTTATTACATAACTAGCTTTTGCCCGCGGTTTCACTCCCTTCAACTGACTACTATATTCTACTCTACCCAACTTTACCCTACCCTACCCTACTCGATAAAAAGTATCCTATGTCCGTCTCTTGGTTTTAAGCTACCTCCCCACCAATTTTCAGACAAATCGGTACAGCCGTTCTTGAATTATAGTGTACCTAAGACAACTTTCTTTTTATTTTATGTATAAAGTCGCCACTCAAAAAAATTTTTGTGGGACAGCCGAACAGGCCATGGGACAAAAATTGTTAAATACCGACCTACCGTTAAAAAATCGTGCAATGTATTTTGCTATCATTATATCAGCGGTAACTCTTTTGAAAAAACCCACAGAAGCCTTTATAGAGCTATGTTTTGGAGATCCGATCCTACTATTTTGTATTTGTCCAGTATTTTTTGGGTTCCGCACCCAAAGGGAACCCTAAAAACAGAATAAAATAAATATTGAAGTGGGGCTCCCATACAACAAATGTGATTTCATTGCCGTTTTTTTTGCTACGGACGATACGGAACCCTTCGTGCGCGAGTTCGACACGCACATGCCCGGTTTTTCAACTATGGTATGCGAGATAAATTTAAAATAGCGGTCATTGACCCTCTTACATTTATTGACGTTATTAATAAAAAAAAAAATGAAAAAAAAACCACATAAAGTTGTCCAGATTCGAAATATATAGTGATCCTTTACTTTTTGTGTAATGCAATACAGTTCAATGTTTATTTTACGGGTTCCAACGCCGATAAATTAGGAGAAGGTTAATGTAAGTACTGTATTTGCAATTCAGGATATTTCATATGTGGTGAGTTGGCTTGGCGACATACAGAGATCTAAACTGTCAAAGAACGAAAATGTCTATCGAAAATTAATTCTCACTTCCCTGCTGCAAGCAGGTGACAGAATAAGATTTAGTTGTCCCTATTCCTTACAGAGGCGTAGGTCGCATCTCGCTTGGTACATATCAGCTAAGTGGGCTGACTATTGAGCGGGCAGCGGACGTTCAGATTGTTACTATTAGGACTGATTGAACGCGACATTTCTCTATTTTAGCTATGAAGGTTCTTGACCTTTTTATTTGTAGGAGCCTAGTAGTTCTTGACCTTTTCATATACCTACATGGAAATGAGATATCGACTAATTTATTTGTTCTTAGTCCTATTGATTAGTAGGTAGTTTAGTCACAACTGGCGGACGTGTATGATTAAACTATTTTTTGCCAGCGGCTTCATCCGCGTAAAAGTACTATACAAACTTTGGACCCCCGTTTCATCCTTTTATGGAGTAAATTTTGGAAAATCCTCTCTTAGTGCTCGCCTACGTAATAAAATAAAACCATATGCAAAATTTCTCGCTCCTAGTCCCAGTAGTTTCGGCTGTGCGTTGATATGTCAGTCAGTCAGTTTCTTCTTTTATATGTGTTACGGCTAATAGCCGAATTGCGGCTACACCTAGTTTTAGAAGGCTACAACTAGGACATGCGGTTAGGTGCAGCAGCACATCGGTGGTTAAATTTAGGTGTATCCTAATTATCATCGGCTAGAATTAGGTTTTCAAAGCAGTTAAGCATTTTGGTTTTAGTTTTGAGTTTCTTATCTTGCGTTTCCCGATTGATTTGATTTCGTATTAATGTTATGTATGTTTTTCGTATGTATGTTTAGGTTTTTTAGGGTACCGTACCTCAAAAGGAAAAAACGGAACCCTTAAAGGATTACTTTGTTGTCCGTTCGTCTGTCTGTCTGTCAAGACCCTTTATCTCGGAAACGCGTGGAGGTACCGAGTTGGAATTAAAACCATATACACACACAAGTATAGGAAAAAATCTGAAAACTGATTTGTGGTTACGTCACAAAAAAAAACTGGCGATTCGGAAAAATCTCCGTAACTCAATTCGGGAACTGTTTTCATAGGTAAGTTCGTACGGAACCCTCAGTGCGCGAGTCCGACTCGCACTTGCCCTGTTTTTTTGGTCGATCACGCCTCAACGGCTCTACAGATTTGGATGAAACCCGTCACACGTCTATCTCTTCTTGAGATATTAACCCTTTAACCGCTTGCGTGCGTCACATTGGTCCGACGAGTGTTTTCGTGTCCTATTCGCCAGGGTCGTGTGTATGCGACTGGGTACTCCGTCTCGTTTAGTTCTTCAATCCTCATGGGTGACAGAAGAGTTGACAAGTTGGAGTGTTTGGTCATGATATGCGACCCTGACAACGTAGATGGTTAAAACACTTTTGATAAATATTAGTTAATATAAACTTACCAAAAGCCATGATGAGCCACCAAAGCCAGGAGTTCTCGTGTGAGGCGAGCTCAGTGGAATGCTTTACGATGAGCGTCCATTTAGCGAGGGACAGCCCGAAGCCAGCCAGCGCACCGTAGCGACTGGCCACCGTGTGACAGAAGCACATCAGCAGCAGGAAACCGATCCAGTTGAACAGAAATGCCACTGGAAATGTTTATATGCTGTTAGGAAGTGTAAACGGACGCAGAAAATAAAAGAGAAAATTCCGTTTCAACTTCAGGGTTTTATAGTAAGTTCAATTTAGCTTTTTCTTCGTTTTATTTTTATTAATATTTATAGTTTTTAATGTGAAAGCGAGGTAGACCGCGCAATTCAAATTTTCTTAAGTTGTTTGCAGTTAAAAAAAAAAGGGGTGACCAGACGGTTGCAAACTAGCGTACCAACCAAGTTGACCTTGGTTTATGTGTTTGGTTTGTGTTGCGGCTACATGGACGTAAACCACGCGCCAACATGTTCGATGGTTGGGAAAACGCGCCTCCCAACCGAGGGCGTTAAAGGTCATGGATTACAACTGCTGTCTACACGGATTGAAACTAGCAGGGTCATCTTGGTTGGGACGTTGGTTTGCAACCGTCTGGTCACCCCTTTATGGTGGGGAGCAACCACCATAAAGACGAATTTGAACTTTCTCTAATGTCTTCTCGCTACCTTGGCGTACTAAATAAAACTATGAAAATTCAAGGGGATGCATTTTGCATGTCAGTGTCAAGTTGTACTTTGATTAAAGTATGATTTGCGACCGTAACATGTATTAATCGACACCCGCAACGAACAAGGTTGTAACATGAATTCAGTAACTTTTTTAAAATGAACCTAAAAGTGATGGTGACATGTTTGAATTTTGTTTGGACTGTAATCCGAGATACTGCCTTGTTCGATGCGGGTGTCGTTTATTTACGGAGTTATAACCATTAAATTCATCAATACAGTCCTCTCAGTTCAGCTGACCATATTGAATAGTTATTTCATGAAAAAGTCATTCAATACCATAACTTTATAAAAACGTATCTTACTTTATTTTCGGTAAATATACTCGTATTATATACTTTTGCATAAAAATTAAGTATTATAAAAGTACTCTATTCTTTACTATGATGCGTAAAATGATTAATTACGAGTTGAAAAACGAACTAGTGCTTGCGATCCCACCTGATGGTAAGCAGTGATGCAATCGTTGATGGTGAGGCGCATTAGTTTATTAAGAGCCTATTTAATTCACTCTAGCCTTGAAGACACCTAAATTATAATCGGACGGGAAGACTGCAGCAGGCAAATTGTTCCAGTCCTTTGATGTACGCGGTATAAACGACGAAAACAAAAACAAAAAGTTGAATTGGAAACGAAAGTTGCTTGAAATTGGCAGTGTAGAGATAGCTTCCAAAAATATAAGGATAACGTCAGTGTGTGCTAGAGGCACATTAAAATATATCTTCAAAAGAAGAAACAAAAAATAAATAAAATTAAAAATGAAACTTTTTTTCTTTACTAAAAAAATATGATACGTTATTTTCTCAAAAAACAGTTGGCGACCCTATTCGCGGGTTACCCTGGAGCATTCACACATTAATCAAATATTTCTTACCAAAAAATGATGTTAAGAACATGATATCAGTGCCAAGTAAACTGTTCTCTGGATCCAGTTGTTCAGCCGTTCCTTCTGTGGGCTCCACCGTCACGAAGGCGGCAAACGTGGGGTGGTTCGGAGGAGGACCCTGCATCTGAGTAGACACACATACTATTCAGGCAATTGACAAATTGATGTATTGGTGCACAAGTTGCTGCGATTGGCTGCTACGCTGTGTTGTGGGTTCGATTCCCGTAAACAACAAATATTTGATAGTCTGTTGTTCCGAGTCTAGGTATCTTGTGCATGTTTTTTTATTTTTTTAAGGTGTGAAATCATCTTAACTCTTAAATCTTTATTGTACACAAAACTTAATATTAATACAATGATTTGACAATTCATGTACAAAGGCGAGCTTAACTCAACGACGAGTTTTCTGCCAGCAAACCGTTGAGTGACAGAGAGAGATCACCGATCATCATCTAATGACTTCTCCAGCTCTAGGACGGCGCGGGAGAGGGCCCAGAGTTTTTACAGACTAAAACCACACCAGTGTTCCTTTGGGCACGCCACAATTATGGCGGTAAGTCCCTTCTTTGAGGCGTGGTTGGAAAGACCTCACGGCGTCCTCACCTTCCGCATGACGCAGGTTCTCACCGAACACGGGAAGTTCGGGAAGTTCCTGCACCGGATTCGTGCGGAAGAGACGCCCGGGTGTCGCCACTGTGTGGACCGCCCGGAGGACACGGTGGAGCACACGGTGGAGGTGTGCCCCGCTTGGGAAGAGCAACGCCGTGTCCTCGTGGGGGCGATCGGCGGCGGCGATCTCTCGCGCCGGGCCTTGGTACAGGCCATGGTCCGGAGCGAGGAGGAGTGGCAGGCGGTCGCCTCCTTCTGCGAAGCAGTAATGCTGGCAAAGGAGGCGGCCGATCGCGTGAGGCAACGGCAACGGTCCTCACGCCCCAGCCGCCGCCGGGATTCCGATCCTGATTTCCGGCCACCGTAGGCGCGGGCTTGCGGAAGGCGGGCAATGGGTGGCCCGCCGTCCGACCGTCCGGTAACCATCCGGACCGAGCCCAAGTCGTCGACGGCGCGTATTGTTCCGCGCGCGCCTCAGGGAGATGTCAGCAAATCGTAGGGGCCCAGCAGGGTCGAAGCCTACTGGGGCCATGGGTAGTGTGAAAACGAAACCGGGGCCCTGGGACGAAGGCAACGAAGAAACAGGAGTGGGTTTTTAGTCAGTAAAAGTCTGACACTATCTCTCGCTCCGCCCAAGAGCGAGATTTGTCATAAGATGATTTTCCCACCTAAAAAAAAAAAAAAAACCAGTGTTCCTTCAGTTGCCCTTTGAATTCTAGGACCACGGGTTTCCCTTTCAGAAGTCGACCCATGGCCCCAGTAGGCTTCGGCCCTGCTGGGCCCCTACGGTTTTACTGACATATCTTTTAGGCAGGCGGGGGAACTCACGCGCCGTCGACGACTCGGCTCGGTCCGGACGGTGACCGGACGTCCGGACGGCGAGCTAGTCTTGTGCATGTAAGTTTACATATTTGTGAACACATATTGGTTCACAAATATGTCACAATCTGTACACACCTTACAAATAATAATTTGCGACACAGCGCAACCAATCGCTTAACCAGTGCGCTGATCGTGTCTCCTAATACATTGGAGTCATAGAATTAAGAATATTGTAAATGAGATAAGTATAATCGATATTGTTCTTATCTATGTACGTTGTACCGGTATATCCTCTAACCATCTATCTTTATAAACACCGTGTCTTTGAAATCGACGCATAAGCGAATGGCATGGATCTAGTAAATGATTCTGGACCCCCCATTAGTGGAATTATTAAAAAATATTTTTTAATTAAAAATTAATTAATTAAAAAGACATAAATCTATATATATAAAAGGGGAAACTGATTGACTGACATATCAACGCACAGCCGAAACTACTGGGATTAGAAGCGTGAAATTTTGCACAAGGTTTCCTTTTGACGTAGGTGAGCACTAAGGAAGGATTTTCCAAAATTCACTCCCTAAGGGGATGAAGCGGGGGTTCAAAGTTTGTATGGAGAAACCTACATTTACGCGAGTGAAGCCGCGGGCAGAAGCTAGTGGGTTTATAAAATCGTTACTCTAATCAACCCCGACGACATTTTTAATTTTAAAAGTAATTAATTCATATTTTTCACTAAAAATGTTAGAATAACGATTTTTTAAATTTTAAATTAAAAAACGTAAATATTTTTTTTTTTAAATTAGGAAATAAATCGACGAAAAATTCCACCACTGGGGGGTCCTGAATCATGTACTGGATCCATGGTATTCGTTTGTGCGTCGATGTCAAAGACACCCAATATATAATTCTTATAACTCTATATAACTCCTAAACGCCTTGACCGATTTGAAAGTAATTTTTGTGTGTATTTGAGTGGGTTCTTGGATGGTTTGGAAATACAATTAGACCCGGTAGGTGGCTCCTCGATCGGGTTCTTAATTATTTTTTCTGAAAAAATGCCAGCTTTCGGGTAGGACGTCTGCCGGGACCGCTAGTATATTATAATCAGAGACAAGGCTCCATAGCAATTTTACAGAAATTGCTATGATGATGTAAGATGTATTTCTGTTGCCGCTATAACAACAAAAACTAAAAAAAAAAACAATAAAATAAATATTTAACGGTGCCATATAAACCATACAACAATCGTGATTTTTTTGCCGCTTTTTGGCACGGACGGTACGGCACCCTTCACGCGCGAGTCCGACTCGCAAATGTCCGGTTTTTTGAGTTTATCGCGAACAGACAGACGCGAGAGACTTTGTTTCATAATACGTAAGTACAGACAATTATTAGTACTTACATTATTTTTTTTTATTCATTCAATATTAAATAATAATTAATAATAATTATTATTAATTAATATTAATAATAATTAATATTAATTAAATTTTTAAATATTTTTTTTAACAAAATCATATTTAAAAAAAAAACATTTAAAAACATAAAAAATAGTGTCCCACCGCCGGTATCGGGAACAGGGTCCAAGCTACCCGGCGGTCAGGGCTCCAGAGAAAGGAACCTCCTAACAATACGAGCCGTGTCCAGGAGTACCGCTTTCTGGATCAAGCCCTTGATCCAGCCGCCTAACGCGAGCCTCCTAAGGTGTTGGTCGAGGCTCTTGGCTATAAAGCCATTGGCTGACACGACTATCGGTACAATGATCGCCGAGTCTAAATCCCACATGTCGACAACCTCGCGAGCCAAATCAATATACTTGATTTGTTATTATTATTATGAGCCCGTTGTGTCCCACTGCAGGGCAAAGGCTTCCCTTCAGTTATTCCATTCCTTTCTGTCCTTAGCTACTTCTGGCCAATTCTTAAGGTAGGAGTCCAAATCGTCACGCCATCTCCTTCTGGGCCTACCGCGTCGCCGGCTCCTGCTGTTCGGAATCCAGTCAGTGGTTGCCTTCGCCCAATTTTGTTGCGACATGCGGCAGACTTAGATAAATAATAATAATGATAGACAATACCTACCCCTTATCTATGGTATCTACCTAAGTAGGTATTGTTTATGATAAAAAAAGTGATTCACAAACTAACAAAAGCATGGTGAGTCATTTGTGATGACAACTGTGAGCTGTTTACGTTTTTAATTTTTTTGTAAACAATATTCAATAACTCGTGAATGAATGAATGAACGTTTGTTTTATTTAGACACGCGAGGCTGTAAATCAATTCTTTATAGCTTATAAGATTAGATAAAGAAAAGGTTTTATTTTCTCGGTGGGAACATCATATTATGACATCCCCCGCTCTTGGGCGTAGCGGGAGATAGTGTCAGACTTTTACTGACTAAAAACCCACTCCTGTTCCGTCGTTGCCTTTCATACCAGGGCAGTCTTCCTTTCAGAAGCACACCCTTGGCCCCAGTAGGCTTCGACCCTGCTGCGCCCCTACGTTTAAGAAAAGTTTTTGTACCAAAGTGTGTCAGAAAGAAAACCACGCCGGCCCATTGCGGTTTGGTGGATGTCACCTGTCTTCTAATTTTTTTTAGGCTTTAAGACACGTCGGTTTCCTTACGATGTTTTCCTTCACCGTTTTGAGGGCAGTGGTGATGAAATAAATTACACAAGTCGGAGCCGTTACCATTCGGCCACCGCTGCAATCCATACTTATATTATTAGATATAATAAACGCGAAAGTGACTTTGTCTATTTGGTAGTACACTTATTAGGCTGAACTGATTTTGATGATTTTTGTTTGATCTTTATACATAAACCGGTTAAGTGCGAGTCGTTCTCACGCAGCACAGGTTCCGTACGAACTTACCTACGTAAATAATTCGATTCCCGAATTGGGTCTCGAAGATTTTTCCGCATAGCAAAAACAGTAACATGCCAAATTTCAGGATTCTAGGTCTTTAGGAAGTACCCTTTTGGTTTTGATTTCTTGGCGAGTATCAAAATAAGTACCTAAACGGATAAAACCGGCCTTATTAGATTGTGTTGACTTAGAAGTTAGATTTTTTTACTGCTGCTTGGGGCACACCTGAGTATTTGATATTAATTTCAGCTTCATACTTCCTCTGTTCCTGAGAAAAATGGTCTTGACAGACAAGCAGATGGACAACAAAAGTAATCCTTGGTTCCATTTTGCAGACATTTATATGGAACCCTAAAAATCATCAAAATTGGTACAGCTATTACAGGATAGATTCCCTTGGGATCATTTTTAAACCTACTGTTTATGAAACTACAGTTCGGCTGACATTTCAAGAGTTGTCTCTTGTGAACCTACCAGCTGCTGCTAGCGGCTCGCCCGTGTGTTAGTAGGAAATTATCCCAAGGGAACATACTTCTAGGATAAAAAGTATTGTATGTGCTATTTCAGGACATAATCTACTCATGTGCCAAATTCCATCCAAATCCAATCAGCCGTTTGAGAGCAATAAAATAACAAACTTACATGCATTCAAAAACTTTCACCTGCATATTACTTGCTTAAATTAGGTTTCTCCAAACAAACATCCAACCCCCATTTTACCCCCTTAGGGATGGAGTTTCGTAAAATCCGTTCTTAGTGGATGTCTACACCCTATAAGGAACCTACTTGCCATATTTTAAGTTTGTAGGTGTTAGTTTCTGAGATTTCGTGATTAATCAGTGAGTGGCATTTTGCTTTTATTTATATAGATTTGTGTGTTAAAGTATTGTGCAATATTTAAGAAGTTAATAATAATGATTTGATTTATTATGGTGCAATAGGTTAACAATTTTAAAATTTCTACCTGATTGAATACCTGTGGCAGATCCTCCCCCTCCATCTGTTTTTCCCTTTGTACCTCCTCATATGTGGGTAGTTTAGAATTTGCTGCAACATCATAGGGAGGTGGTGCGGAAAAGTCTGCTTGTGGCGGTGGTATGTCATGCATATTATCTACAAAAGAAAGAATACTTTCTTCAGGAATTCCAATTAAAATGATGTCATTGTTTAAGTTAATGACATAATGGTTAGAATCACTTCTCTTCACAGAATTTTCCTGCCATTGTTCTGAATTAAATGAAATGTGACATTTCTATTGATTAGGTTTATTTGTGACGTAAATTCTAATTGCATGCAGCTGTATAGTCAAGCTTGAAATTCATAATAAATTTGCAAAAATTTTAATATTCCCTTTATGGTTTTTTTTTTCCTGAACCTGTGTCTTTGTAGTATGAAATCTCAGGCTGAAATTGATAGATTTACAGATAGTATTTATGGGCAAAACTTTCGATAGCATATGAAACTTTGCCTCTCAATTGATGTCAATATTTATAAAACACATGAGGCATGATTCAACACAATGTAGGAAATCTTATGAGACCCATATTGTTATCGCGTACAGTATGTAAATTAACAGTGCGTGTGTCGTTGCAATGAATTACTCACTTATATCGATAAATGGTGGAGGCATACTGTGTTCCACCGATGTCGGCAACATCACTCTCAACTGCGCCGCTGTGCATAAGTTGACTTCACTTCGAGGATGGCTCTGCTGCAACAATGTAACGCCTTTCACATTATCACATATTCTACGCAAGTAGTTACATAAATAAACAATTGAAAAAAATACATTGATGTCACCAGCCCTACCATCTTCACTGTTTGATAACGCACGATTGAACTAGCCCACTGTTTTCACAAAAACGCGTGTTAGATCCAATATTACAATTCAAGCACAAATTAATAATGATCTTCGCATCGTTCAAGGTTTTTCCGACAATTTATCAATGCAAGCAAGAGTAGGCGCACCTCTCTTCGTTCACTTGAATGACGTTTATTATGAAAGTTCAAATATCAAATAAAATAAAATAATTGGCACTAATTAGGTGTTTTTACTAAGGTACACTAAGTTGGTCAAAACATGAATAAATATAAAAATGCTGTGTTTTTGTTTAAACAATTATGTTTAATGTAACGAAATTAAAGTTACAAACAATACAGTAATTATGTTCTTGACTAAACGATTCCAGGACTACTTATGGAAATATGGACTTATGGAACGCACACTACAAAAGTCAATAACAAAAGTGTTGCTATTGTCTACAAGAACATCAACATTCTATGAAAAATGAAAAACCTAAAAAGGTTTTAAAATAATGATATTATTTATATCCCTGTTTAATTTAATAATTTCATCTTTTGCTTTAAAAAAAAATACAATAATCACAGAAAGGGAAATTTTAGAACTTGTAACCCCAGTCAGCATTGTAGCCTATATTGCCAGTTTAAGCATTTTTCGCCATTTTGGCTACTCAGAAGGGCATCGGGCTGGGCGCGACAACCAATTTTAACGATCAGTTACTAATCGCATAAATACCTTAAACAAAGGTAGGTATCTAATAAAATCACGAATGTTTGTCATTTAATCCTAGATTAGACTGTCTAAAATAACACCATCTGAAGAATGTTGAAAATTGTAATCTTTACATACATATAAATAAAATTGAAGTGTCTGTTTGTAATATCAAAATAATATTTTTTTAACTAAATGCATATGAAAGTATATTTGATAGAGATACCTTTTACAAAAATATGAATTTTAAAATTTGGTCTGTCTGTTTGTTCCGGCTTATCTCCATAACAGCTGGACTGGTTTTAACGAGACTTTCACTGACTGATAACTAATCTTACAAGGAGTAACTTAGGCTACTAATAATATTCCCGCGGGAACGGGACTTAACTTGCATCTCCGAATGAATATTTTTTTTTACATTATTGCTCCAAAAAAGGAAAGTAATGTTCTTAAATTTCAAGCAGACGAAGTCGTAAGTTTAGTAACAGTTAGTTAAATATAAAGTCGTAACTATGTGAGTGACGGCGACGTGGGGTTCAATATGTCTGGCAACATTGCTCGATACTGTCAACTGTCATAGTGTCAAACAACTTTATTGACATTAAAATCGGAATTTCAGGATTATTGTCGAAACGAAATCGTGGATGAGATTATTTTCATGATAGGCAAATCCTTTGGTTCAATCAAAATAAGATGAAGACGGCTTTGATGGTGGCTGAAAAGCCATCTTTGGCACAGAATGTTGCTAATTTACTTAGCAATGGCAAATGCACCACCGCTAAAGGTTCGTGTCATAACCATATTTAGATTGTTGTACAAAATTATTGTATTTTCATCATTTGTTATGAAGAAACTAATCATACATCCTTGTGTTCACAGCATCCAATAACGCTTGTAATATACATGAATGGAATGGTACATTTAAAAACGAGCCTGTTCATTTCAAAATGACTTCTGTGTGTGGTCATGTTATGAGTTTGGATTTTACCGGCAAATACAATAACTGGGACAAAGTGGACCCTGTTGAATTGTTCAGTTGTCCAACGGAGAAGAAGGAAGCTATGCCGCGTCTTAGGATACCTGCTCTACTGGCACAGGAGTCAAAGTCTTGTGACTATCTTATACTGTGGCTGGATTGTGATAAAGAAGGAGAGAATATTTGTTTTGAAGTAAGTTGTGAACACAATAATGACATTTAAAACATTTTATCATATAACTAAGCTATGCCAGTTTATATCTACTTTTTTTCTACTTTTTAGGGTTCCATACCCCAAGGGTAAAAACGGGACCCTGTTACTAAGACCCCACTGTCCGTCTGTATCTCATGAACCATGACAATAAAATAGACATATTTTCACAGATGATGTATTTCTCTCACTGTTATAACAACCAGTACTAAAAACAGAATAAAATAAATATTTAAATGGGGCTCCCATTTAAATATTTATTTTATTCCCAAATATTACTTTTTTAAAGTTAAAATATAGTGTCTAATGTTGTATAGATAATGGTACGACACACTTCGTGCGCAAGTCCAACTCGCATTTGGCCAGTTATTTATAGAAGTTTTAGGTCTTAGCTAAAGTTTTAAAAATACATGAGTCTGATTAACAGTGAGATAAGATTCCAAAAAAAAATATTCTGTATAAAATAAAACTTCTTCCAGGTAATGAGTTGTGTGCAACAATACATGAAAGGCGACATTTGTTCACCTCTAGTGACATACCGTGCAAAATTCTCAGCCATCACAGAGAAGGACATCAAGGCAGCTATGTTGAATCTAGGCCGACCAAACGAGAATGAGTCGCGGAGTGTTGACGCTAGACAAGAACTTGATTTACGTATTGGTTGTGCATTTACAAGGTTCCAGACTAAATATTTTCAAGGTAAGTAGATATTAGTAAAATAATTTAACTATCAAAATCTCAACATCTACAATCTCAACACAAAAAAAATATGATCATATGAGTGTGAATATACAGATTAACTCTCTAGGTTGGGTCTCATTACTAATTATTATCTAACTCTCATAACCAACGGGTCTTAAGAATAAAATCAATAATAAAGACAAAATGTATTTTATTACATATTCATACTGTAGATACTAATAAAAAACTTTTTACAAAAAAAAATTCAACCGACTTCAAAGTAAAAAAAAACACTGAAAAGTGCAAAATATCTTTAATTTCGGAAGTCGGTGTTTCTATAATAGTTTTGTCTCTTCGTTATTTAACACCGACTTCCGAAATTAAAGTTATTTTGCACTTTTCAGTGTTTTTTTTTACTTTGAAGTCGGTTGAATTTTTTTTTGTAAAAAGTTTTTTATTTTACACTTTTTAGTTATGGTACCACCACTAAAAATTACCCCTCAGCCAAACTTAAATACCTTATAGCCAGAGTGCATCTCATGACAATTCTAATAATCCCAAACATGGTTAGATTACATTAATTTATTACAGAGTTCCGGTGCCTAACTTCAGGCTTCATCATCAGATCAGTTCTATAAATTCCCCCTCTACTTTTAGTCAGTCATCGACTACACGTATAAACAAAGCAATTTTACTTGTTACGACGGTTCTGCTGTGATCCTATGAGGAGTTCTGTTCCATATCTTCGAAGTTTATGATCAGATCATAACAATATTTCTATGGGACCAACTCGGAAGCATAACCTTTCAACCAAAAAAAAAAATTTCAAAATCGGTCCACAATTGACCGAGAAATCGGTGAACATACATAAAAAAATAAAATAAAAAACATACATTCAACCGAACATATAACCTCCTCCTTTTTACCCGACTGCGCGACGCAAAGGAGGGTAATGTGTTTATCAGTCTATGTATGTATGTATATATGTATGTATGTATGTATGTATGTATGTATGTATGTATGTATGTTTGTTTCTATGTGGCGTTCTAGAGACCAAATGCGTAGGCCGATTTTGATAATTCTTACGTCAATCGATTCGTCTTAACCTTGCGAGTGTCACTAAAGACATGCAGTAATCAAAATTCACCACAGCTACAACCAGACGCCATATTGTCAAAATTAAAAAAAAAAGTCGATGAACTATGTCAAGTGGGGTGTCGTTGAATAGGTATTTTAAAATCATCTTTAGGTTCCTTTTATCATTTTTCATTTCAAATAATAGTTTAGGATATATAACGATTTAAAGTTGTTTAATAAAACAATCATTCTCGCTAATTTTCTTACTTATTGATTTAAGTTTTTATTTCAAGTATAAACGATACAAAAAAAGTTTACCACCAAACTCGATAGATGGCGTTGTTCATTTGATGCACGTTTGTAAATCATTCGAGTTTTCCCATCTACTAGACAGGTCGATGAACATAATCAAAAGATGACAACTATATTGGCAAAAACTACTAGGTTGTATAAATTACATGCAGTTGATATATCAGTAGAATCGAAAACATATGGTCAAAAACCGAAAGATGTATATGTTTCTGATGATCCTAACAAAACTGGAGGAATCGTTAAATATTTAACAATCGGTTTAGGATCACGAGTTATGTTACGAAGAAATTTGAATGTTACCCATGGTCTTGTTAACAGAGCAATGGGTGTTATAAGGACAATTGAGTAGCCAGCTCTTCGGAGGGACCAATTGGAACCCGGAGAATTGCCACAAGCTGTTTATATAGAATTTGACGACAAAGCAATTAAAAACAATGTTCCTGGAGTAGGAGTCAGAATCGAACCATCGACGACAGAATTCGATGCGCTTCGCGGACAGGGTAAAATAGAGCGAAAAATGTTGCCATTGATATTGTGCTGGGGTGTAACTGTACACAAGCTCCAAGGAACTACTTTGGACTTTTGGACCGAGCTGTGGTTGACTTAAGTTCACGCATTTTTGCTAAAGGTCAAGCATATGTAGCTTTGAGCCGAGTTAGGTCTCTAGAGGGACTAATCATCAGTAGTTTAGACCACCGCAAGTTACTTAATAATCCCCACGATATTAACTCCCTCAATGAAATGACTAGATTGCGAAATTTACCATCTTATAACGAAGTCAATGAATCGTAACTAAAAAGTATAAAATAAAATAAAAATATTTAAAAAAAAAACAAAAAACCCGACTGCGTCGAAACTAATTTTAAAAAATACGTAAAAAAAATTAACTTAAATAAAAACTAAAAAGAAACAAACAAGCCGAGTAGTTTAGAATTCTGTTATGTACTACTAAATAACTACACAATTGAAATTGATTTATAATCGATACACACATAAAACAAATCATAAATTCTAATGCAGAACAGACCGACTCACAGGCGGGGCCCCTTGGGAAGATTTGATTGGTAAAATTTGAATGGGCCCCGACTGTGAGTCGGTCTGTTCTGCATTAGAATTTATGATTTGTTTTATGTGTGTATCGATTATAAATCAATTTCAATTGTGTAGTTATTTAGTAGTACATAACAGAATTCTAAACTACTGGGCTTGTTTGTTTCTTTTTAGTTTTTATTTACGTTAATTTTTTTACGTATTTTTTAAAATTAGTTTCGACGCAGTCGGGTTTTTTGTTTTTTTGAAGTCTGTTAAAAACTATATGGTACTATTAATTTTTTTGTTTAATATCCTTTTGCTTATTGAAATAACCAATTATATACACAGAACTTCAAAACCTCATACTGTAAATCAATCATTTTCCATATACGATTTTGTTCTTGAGACCCATTGATTAATTTTTATTTACTATGTAATCTAGACATACATAATTTAGCCACTCATTAAAAACCAACTTGTGTTTAGCTTTTTTAGTCTGATAATAACAAACATTTTCAATACAAAGATCCTTTTTTTTGGCGGGAAATCATCAACTAAATGCCCCTGCTCTGGGTGGAGAGAGGGATTGTCAGACTTATATTGACTAATCTTAATCCCATTATTCCACAAAATACAAAACTAACTAACCCCAATTTTAGAATATGCAATATTGCTATTGTGTGCAACCATGTGTGAAAATAATTAGCTCTGATTACAGCATCTGCTACTAAATATCCGGTTTTACACTACTTAGTTACTGGTTTTGTTCTAGTTGATTAATTCTACTAAACTTTTACATAATTTTACAGGTAGATATGGTGATTTGGATGCGTCACTTATATCCTATGGTCCATGTCAAACTCCAACATTAGGCTTCTGCGTCCAACGTCATGATGAAATACAGACTTTCAAGCCTGAGACGTACTGGGTGCTACGGGTTACTGCCAGCACTTCTGAGGGCAGGGAATTACCACTTGAGTGGAAGAGGGTGCGGAGTTTTGAGAAAGATATAGCTAATATGTTCCTTGCTGGGATCAAAGAGATTAAAGAGGCTGTGTAAGTTTACTCTTAATTAAAATCATAACCCTACTTTTGCCTTAGCCATAGTTGGGTAGTAATGTCATAAGGTACGCCGGTTGCGACTATTCTGCCAGTGTCACATTGAGACAGTAGCTCGGTGAGAATCACCTTTGAGAAATTAATTTCGTGGTAGGTGTTAAGACTAACATCTACCATGAACAAAATAACAAATTTCATTTCATAGTTTTTCCTTTTTAAATCTGGGTAGATATAAAATATATTTTTAAATAAGTGAAACAGTAGTCACCATGATATTACGTTAAGTTATTTACATGGCCAACTGACGTCAGAAGTTTACAAAAATATTACGCGCGAGAATATAAAATGTATAATTTGCTTTTTTATGGCACTTATTGATAGAATAAAAATTTCTTGTTTTTTTAGTAGTTTATTAGCCCTTTAAGATCGAAATGAAACACTTTTCAAAAATTGGTATAATATCATATTGCTACTACACCCCTCCTGCTAGGAGGGGGTGTAGTATCCTGCCTATGGTTGTTGTAGCCAGTTGTAAAGGTAACTATGTCCAACAGAGTGGTGAACATACAAGCTAAAGAGAAAGTGAAGCCTCGTCCCACAGCGTTGAACACAGTGGAGCTGATGCGAGTGGCTAGTGCGGGCCTCGGCATGGGGCCGCATCATGCTATGCAGGTAAATATAATAACATACAGAAATATACAACAGAGATATTTTTGTAAGGCGAAAGATTTATCATTATTGTTAATTTAATTGATTAAACTGACGGATGACGGCACGGTTGGCGCAGTGGTTGAGCGATTGACTGCTACATTGCGTGCCGCGGGTTCGATTCCCGCATGGAAATAGTACATTTTGATACAAGTGCCGCAGCCGCAGGCGAAGGTGTTGTTGGGACCGAATGCTGCAGTAACAAATTTCCACGTGTATTAAACGGCGTTTTTCAACATACGAAGAAATAACTAAACTGCCCGGTAACTAGTGGGGCTGCTTGGCGATCAGATTGATACGATAAATACCATAAATTTTGGGCTGGCGCACTTTTCAGTACTAGTGCGGAAAGCAGTAAATTGCATGCCTTAGGGTGTTTTTAATAATGTGCGGATTTCATCACGCATGCGGGATTGCTCCGCACGCGTAGCCCCCACAAATGTCCTTTTCATACAATCGCGCGTTTCGTAAGCGCATCGTTACTTACGCGCGTTAGTCGTCGCCAATGCGCTACTAACGCGCTACAGCATCGCGACTGTATCGATGCGAACACGCTACAGAAAGTCGCCGTGGGTGAAAGGCCTAAGGTGTAAGTGGCTGCAAGGACAACACAATTTTTGGTTAGTTAACATGGATTTAAAATATTTATTATGACAACACAAATACACATTGATATTTACAGATTGAAAATCACTACACAGATAATTTTATTGTCGTTTAGAAATGTGGATAGAAGTTGGACAACTTTAGGAGAATAATTAGACAATTGGGAATGGAAGTTAGTAGGAAGAGGTATTCTAATTTTGGAAAGCATTTGGTACTACATGTCGAAGGAGTGGGAGTTTGAAGAACATGAAAAGAAGATATGGTCCAATATGCCATCATCAAGGCCGCACAAAAGGAAGCATTGTGCAAAATTTCACGTTCCTAGTCCCAGTAATTTCGGTTGTACATTGATATGTCAATCAGCCAGTTTCACCTTTTATATATATAGATGATCAAGGAGCATGGCTTAGTTGAGTGACAACGATAAGTCACTATTTTCTTAACGCGAAAACACTATAGTCTTGTGTCGATGGACCCAAATTATTTTTTTCCTGGTCAGTATTTGGCAACAGGGCTTCCTTTTATGACCTAGGCGTACTAAGAAGGGGTTTTTGGAAATTCAACCTTTAAGGGGGTGAAAAAGGGGAAATTCGTTTGTATACAGTGAAGTGATTGCTTACAGATAGCCGAGAGATTGTACACACAGGGTTATATCTCATACCCGCGTACTGAAACCACCAGCTACCCAGAAAATTACGACTTGATGTAAGTAGTATAATCTGTTTATGTTTCTTGTAATATTTAAATGGTAGCAGTAACAACTGTGTAGTGGAAGTGCTGACTGACTGGTATCTTGCTTGCAAGTGAGACATTAGATTATGCATAGCACTAAGTTGTTGAAATAAAGTAAGTTAAGTAAAGCAGTTTACCAATCAGCTGCCAAAATTGTTTATTTTATGTAAAATATTACAGAGCATAATAAAGTTAAGTCTTAAAATGTGAGAGAGAGGGCGCCACATGTCATAGACTCTGTATGATTTAGTATTTACGGTCGCGTTTAGAACACTTTTCCAGGGATGTTCATTACTTTGTGTAATTTATTTCGTTACCACTGCTCTCAAAACGGTGGAGGAAAACATCGTGAGAAAACCGGCACGTCCTAGAAACAAAAAATCAAAAACATGTGACATCCATCAATTCGCACAGGGCCTGCGTGGTGGATTACGGCCCATGCATTACCTCTCCTAGAGAAGGGGCCTAAGTCCTAGTAGTGAGAACATAAGGCCTATTACGCTTATTACGCCTATAAATTAATTGTAATGATCTTAAAACGGCGAAGGAAAACATCATGAGGAATCCTGCACTCAAATCACTGACCACTAGACATGCTGTTCCTTATGTTTGACAGCAAATTTTTTGTATCTATTTAAAGCGCCACTCGCGAGCGTCCAGAGAACTAATTTTGATGTACATAATGCAAATGGCTGCAGAGAAGTTTTACTCTGAAGTATTTTTGTATTCTGAAGTAATATCATTCGAATTTTGTGTTATTCCTGCTTCAGGAATGATATAAAACCTATGAAAAATAAGGTCATGTGTATATTGTAAGCGGCGCGACATTACTAATTTTAGTACCGCAGACACTCGCTACGGCCGACAGCGCCAAAATGGCGAATATCAAACGGGCACAAAAGCACTTTGACGGCCGCCAGTCCAGTGTGGTAAATAGTAGAGGTCAGTGACTCAAATAGTATTCTAACGCAATATTTCTATCATTCCAAGGGGCACTCTCTGTCAACAACAGAACTCTAACAAGTGGGGCGCAGAAGTCCGCGCGATCATCGCCAACGGTATCAACCGGCCCAAGAAAGGACACGACGCTGGCGACCATCCACCTATCACGCCTATGAGGCCTGCTGGTAATAAACTGTTTTTTTTTTGTGGTGGGCTCTGGGTGGAGCGAGAGAGAGTATCAGACTTTTACTGACTAATACCCACCTGTGTTCAGTCAGTTGCCCTTTGTGTACCAGGGCTGCGGTAACTTTTTCGAACATTCCCGTAGCTTGTAATTGGCAGCTTTACTTAAAAATAAACAGGATTTCTTTATTTATTTTTGTACAATATTTTATACTAAACAACAAATAACACTAAAAATAAATCTTTTTCTGAAAACAGCATCAAGATTGGTTATTAAATGAAACAAGAATTAGCATTCGAAATGGTTGGTTTGAGGAAGAGTTGGGGCGTGGTGGAAATATCTCGCCTTCACATGTAATTAATGGTGATGACGTCACATTTCAGTATGTGCATCCTTATTCAATTACTTGACAGTTTCCCCTTTCAACAGATTTGAAAGGTTTGTAACTTACTTAAAAAAATAAATCTATGAAATACTAAGGTTAATTATTGAGGCTGCAAGATTGATAGATTTGTTTATTTCTGTACTTTTTTGTATATTCTATTTAAAATTCCACCCTGCGCCAATGGGATCAAACAATGCTACGAAGGCGAGGTGGCTCAAAAATCCCATTTATTTCATGCATTAAAACACGTTCTTTCCTTTCCTTCTAGTGGAGTCTGAGCTAGAAGGCGACGCGTGGCGCATCTACGACTACGTGACGCGACACTTCATCGCCACGCTGTCGCGCGACTGCAAGTACCTCTCCACCATCATCACGTTCCAGATCGGCTCCGAGACCTTCAAGTACACAGGCAACACGCTCGTCGACGCCGGTTATACCGAGATCATGCATTGGCAGGTATGCGTCAATGTTTTCGGGCTTAAATTTGGTAAAGAAAAGAAAGAAAGATGAAGAAAGAAAAAGCCTTTATTTACAACAATCATGGCGCATAGTATAAAAAATAAAAATAATAATAACTATAATATATTGGGAAGATATGCGTCACATCCGTGCAAAACGGCCAGTTTAAACTTTTGATCGGAATGCATAACGCTGCGTTATGCTTGTTAGACGTATAATCTTCATCAGCGCTGACGCATACTGCAACGGACAAAGGACGATTCCAGACGTTTTTCATACGGTTTTGTATCCGGATTGGAGATGCGCCGAATATTCGTTTTATGTTCGGTATTCGGCGTATTCGGCAGAATTTTGAGGTATTCGTATTCGGCCGAATCATTCGGTTGAAATGCCGAATATATTCAGCCTTTAGGGCAAAATAAATTAAAGGAATCCCATATTTTAATAATCATATTTATTAGAAATTGTTTTTGTAAGGTACTCAAACAAAGATATAAGTAATCATAATACCCTAGCATTAATAGTTACATAAAATCGAGTATTTTAAAAGAACAATAACTGTTCTTACTGTTATTTTCAAAGCACCCAAAATACCAAAATTTTAATCAAATATGTTTGCGTGGCAACACTATGGAACGGGGAACCGAATTATCTGGTAGTATATTCGATTCGATAAGAACTTAACCGAATATTATTCGGTATTCGGTAATGGTATTTGCTGAAATCGGATATTCCACTTTATTGAATTTAGTTAAATGATTGCCTCTAAATCCACCTGATTCCGACTGTTCGTGTCCCTTGAACCTTTTTGCGGGTATCTGTAAGTTTTTAAAGAGTCTATGATTAGAAGATACTGAAAAACCTTTATTAAAATTTGAATAGGCATTCGGCAAAGACGAGTTCGTGCCGCTCTTGAACGTGGACGATGTGCTGCGCGCTCACGACCATCGACTGGTGGAGTGTCAGACATCACCCCCGGACTACCTTACTGAGTCTGAGGTAAGGAATATGTTAAACTTTTTTTCATAAACCTGACGTTTCACGCGTTCTTAGCTTAGAAGCCCTTTATAGGATTGAAAATGTGATGGCTTAGTTAAAAAAAAAAAGATTAAGTATTTAAACTAAAATTAAAATAAAACTCTACTTAAGGTGAAAGCTACGGGTAATTAGCGTATAGTAGTAAAGAGCAGACATAAAACATAGACCAGTTACATCTCGGTACTAATAAATAAAGTTAACATTTTCTTCTATGTAACATCATTCTACAGTAATTTTAGCGTGGCCATGTTCTCACTAGATGGCGCTAAACTCAATATTTTTTAGTTTGTTTTGTTTTTAGTGTATGGGCGTATTTATAAAGTCAAGGAAACGAAAAAATACATATTGTAATGTTACCCAGGTAATCACATTGATGGAGAAGCACGGCATCGGTACGGACGCCTCAATCCCGGTGCACATCAACAACATTTGTCAACGTAACTACGTCACAGTCGGCAGCGGACGACGCCTCGTGCCCACTAATTTGGGCATCGTATTAGTGCACGGATATCAGAAGGTAAGTTTTTTTTAACGTGGTAATTTTTTTTATTTATTTATTGTTTTAATCAACATACAAAAATAGGGCTATTTTCTGTAACGAAAATGCACGGAAAATTAATGTGACAAATGGTAAAGCAGTCGTAAACTGATATGATCGTAGAATTAAGTCAACAGCCTGATTACACGTACGATTACAGTACCTGCACGCGCTTGACAATTTGCCACATTCATTCTGCGTTCCAGGACTTAACTATTTATTTGCCATTTTTTTTTTTGACATTAACAGTTTAGCAATGGGTCCCAAACTAGGCAAAGCCTGTATCTTGGTGAACCAATAATTATACAGAGTTAGCAAGATGATCTGGCCTGCTGGCGTTACGTATAAATTTTCATAATAAAAATACAAAACAAAAGAAGTACATAAATGGGAGAAAAAAATTAAAAAAAAAACTAAACATATAACTAATTCTACCTGTTAGCAACGATAGTGCAAATTTAAGGAACAGTTAAGTGTGTAAATGTAAAGTGTGAGTGAGGGTGTGTGGTGTGTTTGTGTTTGTCTCTGTCAGTACCTACTTACTTGTACAAATCATCCAAAGACTTCTCTCGCTCTAGGGCTGAGCGAGAGGTCGTGTCAGGCTTTTACTGACCAAAATCACACCTATGTTCTGTCTTTGACTAGCGTTCCAGGACCCCGGGGTTCCCTTTCGGAAGTCAACCCATAGAGAAAGTAAGCTTGAAATAGTTTTATAGCGGCACTGCTGCCACACGTCACAATTCCCGAGTGACGTAACCAGCGAGCTTTGCATCTTCGGGTGTCTTCGCCGCGGCCGGCTGCCGATCAGCTTCGCAGCGCGCCCGCGCACCAGGCCCAAATCGAAACTAAATGTAGGAGAAAAGATTATGCTTTTTTATGAGCGGAAGGCAGTGTCAGACTTTTGCGTTCGCGACTCCCGACGCGCGGCGGCTGGGGCGTGAGGGTGTATGTTCTCTCATGGCTGCGACTATCTTCTTCGCTAGCATTACTGCTTCGCCAATTTGTTGCTTCTTATGGAGAAGAACCAGCAACAAACACCATGATAACTCGTAAAAAAAAAAACCGTTTTTTTTTTATCGACGGGTAACAGCAACACCTACAAATGACCCGACAGTTTATACAACACAAAAATTCTTTTGCAGATCGACCCCGAACTAGTTCTACCAACGATGCGTTCAGCTTTAGAAGAACAACTGAATCTCATAGCGATAGGCCGCGCAGACTTCCACGCAGTCCTCACGCACACCACAGAGATATTCAGAAGGAAATTCCAGTACTTTGTAAGGTCCATAGAAGCCATGGATCAACTGTTTGAGGTCAACTTCTCATCGCTAAAGACTAGTGGGAAGGCGCTGTCGAGATGTGGCAAGTGTAGGCGGTATATGAGATATATTCAGGTGAGTTTTGAGTTATTGCACAGAGATTGTCTTATGTTTCAAAAGTTGTCGCTTCCTTAGATTATTATGTTATTATTTTACTAGCACTTTGCCCGCAACTACGTACGCGAAAATCTATATATCGACGGTGAAGTCGCCAATACCTTCAAACTAACAAAAGTACTTTATAAGCGCTTTTAATTCAAATGTGTGTTTCCGCATAATTTTGTGAAATCTCTGAAGCAAATATTTAGTTGCAACTGCACCAAATTAAATTGTGGAAACACTTCCTAACTAAACCAACATGTCAATTTTTAGTACTACCTCCTAACGTTTTTAAGACAAAAATGTTTTGATTTCGACAGTTAGGAATTCTTGTCACTTCGCCGTCGCCCGTCGATATATAAAAGGAGAAACTGACTAACTGACATATCAACACCCAGCCGAAACTACTGGGACTAGGAACATGAAATTCTGCACAAGGCTTCCTTTTATGACGTAGGCGAGCACTACGAGAGGATTTTCCAAAATTCATCCATGTGGGGATGAAACGGGGATACAAAGTTTGTATAGAAAAACCTATTTTCACGCGGGCAAAGCCGCTGGCTGAAGCTAGTGTTTTCATAAAGAAATTAACACCCCTTCTTCTTTTCGTGTCGATGTTCTTTTTTTTCTGACCAATATTTGGCAACCTGTACAGCTCTATTGTTGGCCTCGTACAGATCCTGAGGCCCAAGTCTGCTATTTTTATAAATTCGTCATTCCAACACGATCCCATTGTCATTTTGCTAAAAGTTCGTAATCGGCTAATTCATAATGATCGATCATTGATCGGTCAATGGTCTCGTACTAGAGTTGTGGTAGAATGACAATATCGAGCTTATTAAAAGCAATTACTGCAGTGTGACGTATATGGTATGGTGGTATGGTAGGTCACTGATCGAACGAACTGTCAAAATTTTAGCAGATTACCGCATTGTTCAGATATTCGTTTGTCAATATGTACGAGATTACCATTCTATGCCACTTCTTTCAATGCAGTGTCAGTGGTTGACCATTGGAAAGTCATAATTACGCCATTATATTAGTAGATTACCAAACTTGTCAAAATCTACAATTATGAAATCAATGAGAGACCATTCTGACACTATTTTAATAGTAGATTTGAGGCCCTGATCCTGTGGTTATTATTATATTAACACCTCTTAAACCACGTTTTGAGGGTAGTTTCGAAAAAAACTAATTATGACAGTCTTTATTTTTTTTTTGGTTAGAATTTGTGCCAGGTTTCAAGTATACTAATCTAAGAAATAAGAATCCCGCATACAATCTTTAGACCTCATAAGTAGTTCTATTTTCGAAACTACCCTTAATTTTGAAAAACAAGTATTGACAAAGAAATGTCGGAATTAAACGTTTTATTTGGCTTGCTATACAACGCCTGGGCATTTAATGTATTGAGTTGGCAGGGCAATAATAAACGATAGTTATTATTATCTTATTTTTCAATACACTTACTCGAAAACCCGTTCTTATCCCACCGCTTTTAGGCACTCAATTGACTGGTTTCCGCACTAGTGCAGAAAAGTACGCGTGCTCGCCCCCGCCTCTATGTTATTACATTTATCTTATCAGGCTGGGCGCGCGTTGGACCGCACGAGGAGCGCGTCAACCCCCACGAGTCGTAAGTGTATTGAAAAACGTCGTTTGATACACGTGCAAATTTGGTACTGCAGCCCTAGGTTCCATAACACACTCGCCTACGGCTCGTGCGAATTCCGCCTCGGTCGCAATGACAAACTTTTTGGACTTGTATAAAAATGTACCATTACTATTCTAGGCCAAACCCGCGCGCCTTCACTGCTCCCACTGCGACGACACGTACGGCCTGCCACAGAACGGCACGGTCCGCATATACCGCGAGCTCAAGTGTCCGCTAGACGACTTCGAGCTACTATCGTGGTCCTCCGGCAATAAGGGCAAGAGCTTCCCTCTGTGTCCCTACTGCTACAACCACCCTCCTTTCAGGTAAGATATACTTCTGTCAGTCATATCTAGGCAAGGTCTGCTTGGCTCCGTTGCTCCCTGTACGGTTTACCAAAGAACGGCATGGTCTTATAAAGAACGGCAAGGTCTAACAAAGAACGGCACGGTTTTAAAAAAAACAGCACTGTCTAAGGAACTCCGAGGCTTTATAAAAAACGGCTCGGTCTAAAATCGAGTGGTGGCAAGGTCTAACAAGCAAGAATGTGATCTAAAAAAGAGTCGCACGGCGCAATAAAGAACGGCACAGTCTAACAAACAACGGCACGGTCTAGTAAAGAAAGGCACGGTCAAAGAAAGAACCGTACGGTGTGCACATACTGCGAGCTAAAGTGCCTTCTCAACGACCTCGAGCTGCTGTCGTAGTCTTCCGGCAACAAGCGCAAGTGCTACCCGCTGTGTCCTTATTGCTACAATCATCGTTCAGGTTACTTAAGTTTTTGCTAAGAGGAACTTCACGGAACATGGTGTTAATATTGAAATCACGTCAGTTAAGATTTGCATAATAATTTATTGTAATTGTTTTTGTATTTTGTTATTATTATAGATGACAACGTGGCTATTTTGGCTTTGCGTAACTATATTCTCACTTGAAGGGAGCTCGTAGTGAAAGCTTACCGCGTGTTGAGTTTGAAACTGGGTCCATAACCTTTATCACTCTGTTAAGCCACTATGATTTTATTATTTTTAAGGCCAAATTCACGAATGAAATAATTCGCGATAAATTCAGTTTGAGCGTTTAATTGAAATCAAAGCTGCGTTTTGCGTTACACCATTATAAACAGAACTTAGTTTACGTTAAACTCACTAAATCACGTTTACCTGCTGACACTTGTCGGTATAATAATAACAAACATGTTTATTTCTGTTAAGATTTGTTATTTCGTTAAAATATAAAGATGTGAAGGCTTTTGAGTCACATCAGCAATGCAAATTGGATTTATAACCTCACAATGTTATTTTGTAATAAGGCGTCCGTTGTCGGCTTATATCGCACTTTTTTTTCAGTGGGAAAATCATCCAATGATCTCTTGGGCGAAGCGGGAGATAGTGTCAGACTTTTACTGACTAAAAACCCACTCTTGTTCCTTCGTTGGCTTTCATACCAGGGCCGAGTCTTCCTTTCAGAATCCGACCCTTGGCCCCGCCCGGGATAGGCTTCGACCCTGCTTCGGACGGTTACCGGACGGTTGGACAGCGAGCTACCCAATGCTCGCCACCCGCAAGCCCGCGACGGCTGTAGCCGGAAATCGGGATTGGAATGGCTGGGGACTTATATTGCACTAGCACTCGGTGTTGCGTCCGAGTGTCGTATGCCAGTCACGTAACACACGTCACTCTAAACAGCTAGCGCCGTCTCTGACCATCAACATCATTTCAGCCGAAAGACGTCCACTGTTGGACATAGGCCCCCCCAAATGTCGCCACAATGACCGGTCCTGTGCGTCTCGCATCCATCGGATTCCCGCGACCCTCACCAGGTCATCGGTCCACCTTGTGGGAGGCCTTCCAACGTTGCGTCTTCCGGTACGTGGTCGCCATTCCAGAACCTTTCGTCCCCATCGACCATCTGTTCTGCGAGCAATGTGCCCTGCCCACTGCCACTTAAGTTTGGCGATTCTTCGGGCTATGTCTGTAACCTTGGTTCTCCTGCGGATATCTTCATTTCTGACGCGATCACGCAAGGAAACTCCGAGCATAGCCCTTTCCATTGCCCTTTGAGTGACATTAAGCCTTCTGATGAGGCCCATTGTAAGCGACCACGTTTCGGAGCCATATGTCATCACTGGCAACACGCACTGGTCATAGACTTTCGTCTTGAGACACTGTGGTATATTGTCTCTATCTTTTGAAAACTAATTTAAACACGAAAGCGCCGTCAGATGAAAGGTTTTGCGTAAAAAAATATCAGACTTTTGCATATTGTATAATATTATCATTTATGCTAATTACAACTTTATTTTCAGGGACATGAAAAAGGGTTTCGGCTGCAACTCATGTACCCATCCGACGTGTCCATACGGCGTGAACTCGACGGGAGTGTCCGGCTGTGTGGAGTGCGAGTCGGGCGTGCTGGTGCTCGACCCCTCGGCGCCCAAGTGGAAGCTGGCTTGTAACCGGTATGTATGACGTCACAGGATATTGATGACGCCTAGCGCCTAGCAAGTAGCAAGTACCTGGCTAGTAGTGAAGTGAAACAAATGTACTAAACTGTTCGTGAAGTCATCAAGCGTGCATTGCGAACATTTTAGAACACTTTTTGACCGCCACAGTTGTATAAAACATTAGTTTTAGTAATTATGCGAAACTTGAAACACGTGTCTAGTATTTTATGTGAAGAATCTATGTACAAAATTTCATAACTGTATCATGAAAAATCACAAAGTTATAAGCTTGTTATGTTACTTGGTTTTTCGCACAAATACATGGTCACCGGGCCATCCAGGCGACTGAGGTGTTGTTTTGCTCCCGCACCCAGCTGTGCACTGGCGTTTAATGCCCGCTATGACCTGCCGTGACCTGTGTTTTACTTAGTGTCGGTGGTGTTTAACTTGTGACCTTTTTAAATATTTTTGGGAAAAATATAAAAGTTATTGGAATCGATTCGGTTACTGATTCTGGAAAAACTATATTCAGGATTCGCATATACTAAAAAATAATGTTGTGTACATGATAAAGGAAAATGTGTTCCTCACGCCATGGTCACGACTACATGACCGATTTAAACGCTAATAAATCTTATGAGAGTATTGTTTTTGCTATCTGTGTTGTTAAAAGATGAAATCGCCGAATTACCCGTTGGCGTTGAGAGCACACTTGGTTTTTTGACGTGGCAGTCAAAAGGCTTAACCTTTTCAAACCACATTCAAGGAAAATCTGTTGTCATTTTTTTGTATTATGTACACTTCATCTACGTTATTTTTATTTCAGTTGTGACGTAATTATAAACGTGTTCGAGGACGCGACGCGCGTCACAGTGTGCGACACGGCGTGCAGCGCGTGCGGCGCGCAGCAGGTCACTGTAGAGTACCGCGCCGAGCGCACGCGCCTGCCTGCTGCCATCACCGAGATGACGGCGTGCCTGTACTGCGAGCCCACCTTTAGTGCACTGGTTAGTATAAACGTGTTCGAGGACGCGACGCGCAGCAGGTCACTGTAGAGTACCGCGCCGAGCGCACGCGCCTGCCTGCTGCCATCACCGAGATGACGGCGTGCCTGTACTGCGAGCCCACCTTTAGTGCACTGGTTAGTATAAACGTGTTCGAGGACGCGACGCGCAGCAGGTCACTGTAGAGTACCGCGCCGAGCGCACGCGCCTGCCTGCTGCCATCACCGAGATGACGGCGTGCCTGTACTGCGAGCCCACCTTTAGTGCACTGGTTAGTATAAACGTGTTCGAGGACGCGACGCGCAGCAGGTCACTGTAGAGTACCGCGCCGAGCGCACGCGCCTGCCTGCTGCCATCACCGAGATGACGGCGTGCCTGTACTGCGAGCCCACCTTTAGTGCACTGGTTAGTATAAACGTGTTCGAGGACGCGACGCGCAGCAGGTCACTGTAGAGTACCGCGCCGAGCGCACGCGCCTGCCTGCTGCCATCACCGAGATGACGGCGTGCCTGTACTGCGAGCCCACCTTTAGTGCACTGGTTAGTATAAACGTGTTCGAGGACGCGACGCGCAGCAGGTCACTGTAGAGTACCGCGCCGAGCGCACGCGCCTGCCTGCTGCCATCACCGAGATGACGGCGTGCCTGTACTGCGAGCCCACCTTTAGTGCACTGGTTAGTATAAACGTGTTCGAGGACGCGACGCGCAGCAGGTCACTGTAGAGTACCGCGCCGAGCGCACGCGCCTGCCTGCTGCCATCACCGAGATGACGGCGTGCCTGTACTGCGAGCCCACCTTTAGTGCACTGGTTAGTATAAACGTGTTCGAGGACGCGACGCGCAGCAGGTCACTGTAGAGTACCGCGCCGAGCGCACGCGCCTGCCTGCTGCCATCACCGAGATGACGGCGTGCCTGTACTGCGAGCCCACCTTTAGTGCACTGGTTAGTATAAACGTGTTCGAGGACGCGACGCGCAGCAGGTCACTGTAGAGTACCGCGCCGAGCGCACGCGCCTGCCTGCTGCCATCACCGAGATGACGGCGTGCCTGTACTGAATGAAAAGATACGCATTGATGTTGTGATAGTGATTGACACTATATTAAATAGCGTACTCACCATAAAAACCGAGACTAAAACTATATTTAACAATGGGAAACTTAAGATATCAGACAAACAGTACTTTTATTTAAGAAAAATAACGCCTGATAATAAACCATAGCAATATACTAAATAGTCTCTAACTTCGTTTGGTTACGGTTGGTGGACATAATTCTTTTTGCTATTGATTTATCATACAGTCTTTTAAGTTATGGCCAAGGTTTCAGTTTTGGCGAAAAGAAAAAAAAAATACATGCCAGCAATGTATGAGAAAAGTTTAATTTCCCTTTAAATGACATCAGTTTAAAATGCATAATATATATAATTGTATGTTAGGTGGAGAAGCACCGCGCGGTGGCGTCGCGCGCGCCCGTGGGGCGGGGACGCGGCGGCCGCGCGCGCGGGAACAAGCACCGCAACAAGCAGCCCAAGGACAAGATGGCGCAGCTGGCCGCCTACTTCGTGTAGCTCCGGAGGACACTTGCCCTTCTTAGTACCCGCACTTTCCTTTCTTTGTTTTTTTTTATGTGTATGAAGTTGAAAGTACTAAAGTTTACGCGTATCAATCTAGTTTTTTAGATACAATTTCAAAATAATATTTGTAAGAAATGACAACCTCTCGGATTAGTTTTTCGTGCGTCAATGTAAATTTCCGTAAAGGGCCTGGCTGCCAGCAAAAAGATATTTTTACGCACCGCATTTTGAGTCTGTCTTTTGAATTGAACGCTCACAGTCTGCGGTCGATTATATGTTTTGACATGAACGCGACATTTGATCGTCTCAGGCGTGTATTTATGTCAGTATCAAAGGTCTCTGTAGGTAACATAGTGCGTACATTTAACAATTAGTCGTACATATTGACTCGTGTTTATGGGAGATAACATTACAAAGGAGACGTTCAATAAATGTATGGGGCGTGGGTTTAAAATAATAAAGAAAATGTGAACAGCAATCTGATTTATAATTATCAGAAGTATGAATCATCGTAAGGTACATTTTTACATTTTAGGTAAATGTCCCTTACGTTATTTCATATTTCCAGTATCGCATATAGGCTGAAAGAGTGTAAGAAGTGTGTGTGTGAAGTGGAGAAAATAAAAGCTGCTATAAACATAAACATTAACACACATACACACACATGTATGCATGTATGTATGTATGCATGTATTACATTACATTATTTTTATTAGCTATAAACATTTTAACGGATTGGCAACCCTGTGGCAACTGCGTAACTATGTCTTAGGGCGGAATTCACCAATAAAACTAATCGCGTTTTAACGTTTGGCTCGCATAATCGCGTTTAGCCGCTGTCACTAGTGTCACTTGTCTGTATTTTTCTTTTGTTGTATTTTTACAAGTGACCACTAGTGACAGCGGCTAAACGCCATTATGCGAGCCAAACGTTAAAACGCGATTAGTTTTATTGGTGAGTTCCGCCCATAGATAACATCTATGTTAACGCGCCTACTGTCTTTCCTTCCAAGTGACTGATTGCCAAAGCGCTAACAGCGACGTTATCCTGACTCGGAACGCGGGGATGGTTTATTTCAACGTCAAATGTCAAGTTGGCAAATCATCAATATGACAATTACAGATTTGACCTTTTTCGACACATTTTGATATTGCATTATCATGATTGCATAAAGCTGTAACTAAAATTATAATAAAAACAGGTATTTAATGGAAAAGGCAATTTTAACAATATTTTAAATAATTCGATTCCATAGAAATTAAGAAATTAAAAAATGTATGTTTTCCTTTTATATATATAGATATCACATTGGAGTTCAAATTTTTTCGCTATAAAGGCCCATTTTTGACATCTCCTTTGTACACACTAGACGTTCGCGAAGTCTATTCAAATTTAAAATTGTAACAATAACCGTCTCGAATTTGATCTTCATCATCGATCACTTTTAACAATGATTAGATATGTTATATAAGTAACTATATTAGATATACTTAACTCACCTTTTTATATTAAGGTTTTTCGCAGACCATAAACACTTTTATAAAGTGGTTGTTAAACCAAGCCACGTTTCGTAAAAGTTGGATAAAATTCTTATCAGCAGCTACGAATCATAGAATTAAGCAAGAATCCTGAACCAAAGGTATTATTGTAATTTTACGATCTGAGTTGCATTTTCAACTTTCAGGCTTTATAGATAGAATATTAAGTTCATCATCATCATTTCACCCGAATGACGTCCACTGGTGGACATAGCCCTTTCCCTGCGGCCTATCCATCGCATTTCCGCGACCCTCACCAGGTAATCGGTCCACCTAGTGTGAGAACTTCCAACGCTGCGTCTTTCGATACACGGTCGCCACTCCAGAAACTTTCGACCCATCGACCATCTGTTCTGCGAGCAATGTGGCTCTGTCCTCTGCCACTTAAGTTTGGCGATTTTTCGGCCTATGTCCTTAACCTTGGTTTTCATGCGAATGTCTACTGTCCTGATTTGATCACGCAAGGAAACCCTGAGCATACCCTCTCCATTGCCCTTTGGGTGACTTTAAGCCTTCTGTTGAGGCAGTAGTTCATTGCGAGCGGCTATGTTTCAGAGCTATACGTCATTACTGGCAACACGTACTGGTCATAGACTTTCGTCTTGAGACATTGTGGTATGTCGGAAATGAACATACCGCAGCTTAGAATAAGATATTTCTACATAAATATAATGTACATTTGATATATAAGAATTGTTTGTCTTGGTATGGTCATGTGAAGAGGAGGGATGAATCGCATGTAACTAAAGTAATTATGAGCAGAGGTCGAAATTAGGTAGAACTAAACATGTACTTACACCGATTTTATACAGCGAAAGAATGAAGTGGATATGCCTCAAATCCCGAGATGATTAATTTTAAGAGCAGATTTTTTTTTATGACACTCAGAAATATAGCAGAAAAAAATTCTTCCTGTATTAATGACGAGGAGGAGGAAGTGTATAAATTTGCTAATCTTACCTCAGTTGACGTAGAGAGATTTTTTTCAATGAAAAATTGTATGTTAATTATCTTTGTTTTATTTGTCTTATCTATCTTTCTGGTTTTTATATTATTATATAATTGTAATATTGTTGACCACACGGGACTTTTCATTAGAAATCCCGGGAAGATCCATATTAATATCAACATTTCGATGCAAGTACATGAACAACTCTACCTAATTCCGACCCCAGATTATGAGTATCCATGTGGATGGATGGTGAGGGAGAGGAAGTGTGAGGAGTGATATGAAAGTAAAGGGAGTTAATTATAGCGTGACAGTTGACAGAATAGAATGAAAGCAAAAATCGTGTTGCGCCGACCCCAAATAAGACGGGACAAGGGCAGGAAGATGATGAAGTGTACGTCATTGTATAAGATTTAGTCAAAACTCTTCAATACTTTTGTATGAAAGTAAACTAATAATACTTGATGTATTCTCTTTAATTTAGCGATATTTTACATCTGAAATTCGGTCGTTAGGCTCTTTACACGTGTTCAGGCAGCGACGAAACATGCGAGCCTTATGTAGTTTTCACATATTTCTCATAAGCTCCGCTACCTAACAGAGCAGAAATCAGAAACGTTTATTTCAAGTAGACCAAAAAAAGTGAAGCTAATTTGCGAGAAATTTGCTAAATTAAGAGGTTATGAGAAATATGAAGAAAAGTCTTGCATTTTGTTCTTTTAAGAGTATCTTGCACTTTATGTTAAAAACATAGCCTAAGTGTGTATTATTTGGTTTGTATTTATTTGTAAAATAAGTCAATAAATCAATTATATTTAACCGAATTTGAAGTTTTTATTTTCCTTTAACCTTTTCGTCAAAAAAGCAAAAGCGTGCTCTCAGCGCCAAGCTGCTATTACGTCCTTTAATCTGTCATGTAGTCGTGTCAGTAGCGTACTGGACACATTTAGTTTTGTTTTTATTTTTTATTTTATTTTTCTTTTTCAGAAATAAGTGCTATAATAACCAATTCCATAATTTTCACTTCAAACGCACCAGCTTCCTTGCATAATGTTACTTTTCGGCAAGCGTGCTCCATCGTCGACTACATCGTCGCTTTCCATCAGGTGAGACAGTGGTCAAGCGAGCCTACCAAAAAAGAAAAAAAAATGGAACTAAGGTCAAGAAGAGACTATTGTTCCGGGAGGCTGTGCGTAGCTGCCAGCGGCTTGCTCTACCTGCCTCGTCGCGTCGCTACTGGCCGCTGCCATTCCGATGCCATTAATATCTTGCGGATTTCATCACGCATGCGGGATTGCTCCGTATTCAGAAAATTTCACGCCGCGTGAGACATGCTAGCCTACGATCCAGTTTTCTGCGGGCTGCTATGCGTTGTCGTTGTGTACAATGGACGACAAACGCGCAAGGGCCTCCCGCGGAGCTGCTGTACGGGATCACGCCCCGCGTCCCGCGTGCGTATTTCACGCATTACAATAAATACTTGTATACAACATTTGCGGGGTGAAAATCCCGCATGCGTGATCAAAACCGCACGATATTAAAAACACCCTTACTAGGTTTTGGAGGTCAGGTAGGCAGGTGTTCCTGGTACTCAATAGCACCCTGTTGGAGAGGAAGCCAATCAGGTAATGATGAATAAAACCAACGGAATATTGAAGTCTTCATTTTATTGTGAAGGTTGTCACCTAGTATAATGTATAGATACAGTACGACATAAGCTTACAATGTATTACTGTATTTTTCATTACATTTAATATAACACTGCTCGTATTCGTAAGAGGGCGAACAGTATTAATGATTCGTATTAAAAACTGGGACTTAACTGGCTACGTACTTGTGTAGTTGGAGCTACGAATTACGTGTATGAATAAAATAAATTATTGTTATAAAACAAGGTTTAAAAAAAAACTTAATATTTGATTTATTTTGACGTATTTTTCTGATCAAACCCTTTTAATTGATGACCATGTTATTTAGGTGTGCTTAAAAAATTACTATTCCGCCATCTTCCGCCATATTGACGCAAAATTTCAACTCAATCTGTTAACTGTTTTAAAATTTATTTACAAGTTTTGACCTAAAGCATAGAAACATTGTAAGTTAATTAAAAGCTTGTAAAAATATCTGTACGTACTCATTTCCTTTTTCTTATAAAGTCAGTAAAGAAAAGTATAAAGGTTTCATATATGGCAACACTTGTAGAGTATTGCCGTGCGCAAAAAGATTCCACTGTTTGGGATTAAATTAATATCGGCGGTTTGTTCGCAAAAATACAAACCAGTGTAATTTTGAGATTATCTACCGCTAATATGATGTATTTGACTGAAAATAGACTATTACATTACTAAATAATTAATGTATCTTTGTCAGGGTATAAATAAAAATGACCACAAAGACTGACTTTAAAACTTTGGTCGCTTATCTACCGTGAGTTCTTAGTTCTTAAATAAAATCGTTAAAAATTCGCTAATTTCATAGCTCCACCTACACATTACATGATTGATATGAAGATAACAGCATGAGCATTATACTATATTGTTAATATTTTACGAGTGCAGCGTAGTGTAGCGAGGTTAGGTATGATATTATAAAAAAATCTATGAAGTTAACGATATCAACCGACGATGGTAGCAGGCGCGCTGTTCCGCGTCACAAATGGATGGAGCAACACTAGTCGTAGTTGTTCAAACGTTGTTGTTATTAAAATAACATAAAATACACTTTATTTGTATTACTATAAAGTACTCGTATATTTTGTATTGTAGAAATAACCGATTGGAATACAACGAATGTGTTTCCAAACAACGCGGCCCATACCCTCGTGAATGGATGTCGTTATGTAAACCATACTGTTCTATGTGCTATCCATATAATTATTTAAAGTAAATATTAACAATATGCATTGTTTATTTTGTAATACAAATACTTTATAATTGTTGCCAATGATAAAAATCAAAATAATTTTCTACCAAATATCATCCGGTCATAAAATTAATATCACATATTATAACGTAAAATTAAAACAGCAAAATCCTTAGTATTACGTGTACTTTTCCTCGTTTTGTAAATAATTTTCAAATAATTTGGGTTTGTGCCAATTTCTATTATATATCACAGATTAAGCCAATACGAAATACATTTTATATGAATATGTATGTACACAAGATAGAATTCGGAATATAAGGAATGAAAAGGAATAGGTTCATACATTTACTATATATTACGCGATAATGCAGATTTATTGTTATTCATTAATAATATAACTGAAGGTCGTAAAGAAACAATTACGGATATATTTGGTGTCAGTTTGGTCACATGGAGAATAAAGTACCTACTAATAATTCTATATTTGTCTACGTGCAACTGTGTTAAATAATTGATAGACATCCCAACTTTGTGACAGCGACACCCTGCATAATTTATCAAATAATTGTATCAAGCAATTTAATTTACAAAAATAGGAAAAAATTATACATCCCTTACATACTTAAATAGCACTGATATGCTTCAAAAACTTCACAACTTCGAATAAAATCAATTTAATGTCCTTCGGACAGACTTAATGCTCGAAATTATTTTACACAAGTAATATAAAATTGTATTTATATAATCGATTACTTTAAATGGAATGTGCTTATTGGTTTTGTGAAGTGACACTTGCAATTCAATAATTTAGTTTTGGTCAGACTCACTGGTTCAGAATTTATTTACAAGTTTATTTATACTGAACGTCTGAATGTATTTTTTGTTAGTTATATTTTTGTGTGAGAAATAAAATGCTGGTTCTTCCAGTCAGTGCGCTGAGTGCGAGTTGTTTTTACATTCATGCAATCGGAACGTTTACCGCGTTTGGCTATCTGATTGGTTAATTAAGAGCTTAAAGCGGGCCAATCGGAGCGCCGTACGTCATGACGTTTCGATTGCGTCAACGTTAAACAACTCCCATTAGGCAATTTGATATTTTGTCGCGATCATGGAAAGTTTTTTATTATTATTTCGTTTCCATTGTTTTATTAAAGTGCAAGCATCGCTTCCGTGGTCGACAGTCACCGACTTACAATGAAGACTTACATAAAGATATTAAATTAATAGGTACAGTAACGGTTGTGCATTTTATATATAGGTATATCTCCTAACCGCTACAGTCCAGTATTTATCTAATGCGTACATTTCTAGTGACAATGGTACATAATCTGCACATTTAATATTTTCAATAAAAGCCTGTTTGAGATTCATTTTTATTATAGAAAATATTAAATACTCAGCCGTGTGTTCATTGTTTTTTATATTTACTATAACTATAATATTAATTTTAATCTCACTTTGATTTCTTGATAACATAATTAATTTCTAATAGCTTTATATACTTATAGCGATTATTTACAATACAATACCGAATACATTCCAACGTTAATATTACCGTGTAAGCAATGCTGCCATATCGTTTGTTCCGTTTCTATAAATTATGGGGATTCTAGTTGGTATCGCGGGTACTGCTCGATTCTTTCACATACTGGGCGTCATAAAAATGTGTTCCTTTTTATGACATAAGCCAATTTATGATGACTTCATGGGCAATTTTTACTTTTGGCTTTATTTCAAAAAAAGGTAACACGTTTTTATGGTTTGTCTATCCTGATGATAGGTTTTTTTTTGACAGAAAATGATGATGTTTATACAATTTTCAAGTTATTTAATGAACTTGTAGCTGCTCGGTACATACATATTGTGTTAACTGATGTAAAAAAGTACCTATTAACTAATGCGTTGATAAAATGAACTCCAAAATTCGTTATGACGATTTTTTTAAAGAAAGATCAGTGTTCTCTTTCGAAAGCAATATTACGGTTCAAACTGAAACGAAAGTTTTGAACTTGTTTGAGAAAAATAAGGGTTTATTGAAATCTAGTAAGAAAATGCATATTTAAGTTTAATTTCAAATGGCACCAAATTCGATAACTATTCGATTATTTCTTTTCTCATAATATTAATAAATAAGAAATATGAACAGACAGTATATGAAAACTGTATTATTGATCAGATCAATAATTTCAAATTAAAAAAAAAAAATACGATAAGTACCTAAATATTTTTTTCTGATTGTTCAAATGATTTTATGCGGCAATAAATAGATAATTTCTGAATACCCATAGTGATGCGTAGACTTTGAAAAGTACACTAACAGTAGGTTCTGAGTATTGAATAAATTATTTATGCATGCATTTGTACTCTCAAGTATGATACAAGTAGGCAAGGGGGACTTCCATTATGCCATTACCACCACTATAATGTCTAACTTTACTAAATGGTCCAAATTTAGTATGAAATGTATAATTGCTGTGATATCGGTGGCGAGATGGTACGAAGGACCCATACACGTTACAATTTGTATGAGAGGCCAGCTCGATATGATAAATTAGTTAAAGAAACAAAGTACATTTTCAAAACACCAGATTATTTAGACGATAATATTCAAATAAAAAAACTTGTACCATAATCCAAAACCGAAATATTAGTGTGAATAAAAATGTATGCATGATGTGTCGGGGACTGAAAACAAATTTGTATGACGTCATTGCTACGGCTCTGTTATTGTCATAGAACGATTATAATTAATCTGAATATTTTCATTGTACCTAATTATTTTGGTCTTGGAGTATGGTCTAATTCATTATACCTATAAGTATGTGAGAATAAAGTTACAATTTTCTGTAGGTATACATAAACGTCAGAGTAAATAAGCTATGAATAGCTTATATAATATTGAGCCACTGAAGTATATAATATATTATATTTAATTTTTTTCACTATTTAAAGCTCTTAGTTTTCATTCATGCGAATTCTATTATCGCATCGAATACTAATGCCCGTTGTGCAAACGCGGTTTTAACCGAGAGTCATTAAAATGGACAATGTTCACTTATAAATGGTTAAGTTACCGACATGCCTATATATATAGACACACGGGTAATGTAACCCCTAGTAACTGTAGATCAATAACTCCCGTTAAGCCACATTCTGCGATGGGCAACAAAACTGTTAAGATTATATTAGAAATAACAACTAGTAAACTTTTATAGAGTGACTAGAATATATTATTAAAAAAACAAAAGCTTTGCTTTTGGCATTTTCGCGTAGGGTTAACACATTTTATAAGAACCGCATTTCACTTGCTGTAAATGTCCTTAACACTCACGTACGAGTTTGTATGAAGGTCACTTGAAACTGCACTTATTAGTGTCCGAAGTCCCTATTTATAATGTTCATAATCTTTACTATTCATAAGATTATAGAATATGAACCAGAATAATAATTATCATCAGCCCCTAAATATACCAGCAACGAAACCTTGTATCAGCCATTAGACGAAGAGTGAGTACACTATAAGTCCATTAAATGGTCCACACTTGAACTTTTTCTGCTATAACACACCAGCTGGCCTGGTCGTAGTACGAGGACACGACATGTAGACTCTCCACGTATTTCTCGATTAGCTGATCGAGCTCGCCTCGCTTGAAGACGTGGTAGTAGCGGTGGTACGTGACTGCTCCTCCTTCCGATGGTAGACTGTCAGATCCGTCACTCAGTGAAGGTAACAACGGAGCGTGCGGGAAAGCGCGAGGTGGTGGGATAACTGGGACAGGGGCCGTGTCCTCCGATGACGAGCGCGTCTCCAATAGTTTCCTTTCTTTCGAGCATTCGCTATAAGACGGTAGAGACGCTAGACTGGCGCAGCCGAGTGAAGCCGTGCTTCCCGTCTTGTCGCGCCGGCTCCAGTCACTACCTGCCGATGTGTCACTCGATTCGATCGAAAAACCAGACTTTAATGGAGCTGTACTGGCACTAGAACGCGACGTTACAGATTCAGGACTTATTTCCATTTTGTCCAAATCACTCGAATCCGTTGATTGACCCACTTTTAGAGAAGACCGCTTGTCAGTACTGGTGCATAATGAATCTACGCTAATTTCGGACTCTAAAGAGTATCCTGTTTCGAGCGATTGGCTCGTATCGTACGATGCTCCAGAGTCGATGGTGATTTCGGGATTACCATTACTAGACGAAATTGCACTATCGTCATCTGGGTTCTTGGCGTCAATGTCCGGTAATTTTTCAGTTGTAGTAACTGGTTTTGCTGTGTAATGGATATTGGCACAATTATTGAGGTATATATCCTCTTCGCTTGAAACTTTCATAGACTTCTTCAGTTCTCTGTATTTGTTTATAATTGGATCGACGTCTTTTGATCTCTTCTTACTTTTTGTTTTCGACATACATTTAGGAAATAATTTGCTTATATCAGTTTCTTGCACATCATTCAAAGATGCGATATATTTGTTTCTTTCTTGGAGTTCTGCACTTAGCTTATTAAGGCCTTGCATTTCAGTGCTTATTTTATGAATGTACGGATCCTCCAAGTGTTGTAAACTATCTGATAACTCATCTAAAATTTTCTGTGTATTTCTATCTTCTTCTTCACGCTTTAGCCTTAATGATATACTTTTTTCGCTACTACTGCTACTCGGTAAGTCAAAGTCTTCTTCATTGATTCGCTTTGAGTATTGGTCAATTTCTTGCAGTAATTTTTCACTTAGTTTTTCTGCAAATTCAGTCAAGTGTTGACTTCGATCTTGTTGTTCCGGCCATTCTTCTTCTGTACGTACCATGTCCGACTTGCACGTTACAAGTGGTTCATTTGCTTGTATTCTGTTAAAGCTTTCTGATTTTGAAATCGATTTATCTGAGTCTGTGCTGGATACTGAAATTGAATCGTACGGTAACCTAGTTGGACTTCTGTGGGTTTTACTGAGGTTTTCGTCTAGCGACCGGCCTTCAGGTCTGTTAGGAGATAACCTATTTAAGCTCCAAGTAGAATTACTAGTGCTACCTAGTTTAGGCGAGCGGTCTTTGGATCTTCTCCCCGGTGATAGTCGTTCAAGACTTGAGGAGCTTCCACTGGAGCTGGTGTGGGATTGTGATCTTGATTCTAATATCCGTAAGTCTCCTGGCGATAGTTTATTTAGGCTCCAGTTACTACTACTGCTGCTGCTAGAAGTTCCTTGTACGATGGCCATGGCTTCAGCACTTTCCAGTTTATCCAGGTGTTTTCTTTTTGATCTAGGGCTACTTTGAATGACAGTTTCGCAAGTTTCGTCCAAAGAATGCGCAACTTCAGCTGCCGCCTCGATCAGAGTATGAGGCGCTATAGTTGGCAGAAGAGGAATTTTCTCTGACGTCAATTCTTCTTTTATCTCTATTTCTTTTTTGTCAGTATCCTTTTTGCCTTTCTTCACCTCCGATGTGGTCGCACTTGTTAAATCTGAAACAATTACACATAAGAATTAAGTTTTATTTCTGCTCCTGTTTTATAATTGTTAGGATCGCGTTTGACAAATATCTCTCCTATTGGTAAGCGATGATACGGTCGACGATGGGGCACACTTGCCCAGAAGTAAATGTCTCTATATCACTGATCTGAACTATGTTTATGGTAATTGAATCTATAGCTCGAATTTGATTATTTACCTACTTCACCAAATTGTACTATCATTTTAATTTAACGCGGGATACCTAATATGAAAACATTTTTCTAGCCACCTCGTGCTATTAGTATGTCAAAATTCTAACGTAAATCATATATGTATTCGTATTCTAACTTTTGAACTTGTGAATTGTATAGAAGTAAAAAAATGGCTATCAATGACGTTGAGAATATTAGTATCATTGAATGCGTACCTTTTTCTGCAGCAGTTTTACGTAGTTCCTCTGGAACGACGCTTATGACACTGTCAACGGAATCTGGCGACGAAACACCACTCGAGTCACTATCCATGTCATCTGTGGCCGGATTGAACAATTCCAGAGACATGAGAGTTGGTCGACTCTTCACTATAGGCTCTGCATTTCTCGATCCCCGAACTATTGGGAATGGAGGTCTTCTGCTTATACTGCCAGATGGGATACCCTTGTTCAACATTTCTTTAATCTGTCGTATTCTTTCCTTTCGCTTCCTATCAGCCGATCTAGAATCTAAAGTGTCAGTTGTTGGCTTATTTGATGATTCTTTTGGCTTGAACTGTGGTATTTCTGGCAGTTCTGCCACAGTTTGTAATGTAATTTTCGGATAAGGCTTAACATCTTGCAATACAACACGTGGTTGGAACATGTTAGTTTCAGCGGTTAATTTGTGTATTTCTTCAATGTCTTTATTTATTTCCGCGAGTAATTCTTTGGTTACGTCACTCGTTGGTGTCTCTTCTTCCTCTTTTATAGGTGGTATAGGATCGACCTCTTCGAATACATCTATGGATATATTACTATTTAAGATTGGGAGAGGTTCAGGTTTAATAATAACTGTAGTTGTGTCATCAGACTCGGATTTAGGCGGAGAGTTAGGCTGGCTCTTAGACTGAGGCTTCAATGGAACTATGGCTACAGAAGTAGTTGTCGAATAGTTCTTCAAGCTATATTGAGCTACTAAAATTTTATTCACTGTTGTTGGTGCTGTAACAGAGTTTGGTGAGGCCGGTGGCCTTATTAATGGGAAAGCTTGCTTGATCCTAGGAGATGGCAATCCTGGTGAACTCTTCATTCTAGGAGACGTAGGAACAGAAGATACTTTTAGTCTGGGCGAAGTAGGCCCGGGGGACAAAGGTGTAGGCGATAGAGGATCGCTTGAACCATCAGCTTTCGGCACATATATCACAGATGCGAAACTATCTTCGGAGTCAACACTGGTATCACTTTGAAGGCTACTGTCTTTCGAAGAATCTGACCCATCTTCCTTGGAATGTCTCCTTTCAGGATAACTTTTTTCACTACCGGTATTATTGTCGCCCGGTGTTGTAGGAACTTCTGGTGCGGGCCCATGACTCTTCCAGCCCTGGAGCATTCTCACGAACACGGTTACTTTATCTATATTCGTTGTAGACGTTTTGAACTTACTAGTGAGGCCGTTTTTCAGTGATTGGAACTTCTTGCCAGTGGTTGCGGAAGTGGAAAATATTGAGTCGCGAATGGAATCTAAAACTCCTGGTCTGTGATAAAGGTACTCTTCGTTTAGTGACGCTTGCTTCTGTATATTTTTTCTTAATCTTTCCTTTTCTCTTAACCGCTCAACAGACATCAATTCCTCGTTAAGAGAAGTTTGTTTAAATACGCCAGGCTTTTTACTTGACTGTAACCTAGGAGTGTGTATTTTGAAATTAGGCATTTCTTCTACCATGCTCTTCATATCCGTGGGTTTATCTAGATCCTCATCTGCGTCATCTTCGTTTATCGATTTCTTTTGTTTGACAAGTCGAGGTTTCTTCCGAGGCTCATTAATTTCTGGTATTGGAGCTGCTGGTGGCGGTGGTTCAGTCTCTTCGCCGCCCAGACTGGGTAGACTTGATCGTGATCGAACTAATGCACGCCTTTCGATATCGGCGATGTCTGTTAAACTTCGCGATTTTATAGTTGAAGCGTCCGAAGTTTGTGTTAGTAATCTCGGAGGTAGTGCTTCATCTAGACGTCGTAGTTCTATGGGTAGATCAGCAGCGGGTGGTTCAGGGCGTAAGCAGGGTCGCTGTGGTACCCGCGCCCCGATACTCCACGATGGGAGGAATGATCTTCGACCCGCTAGCCGCTGAAGTGCTCTTCTCACAAATGAGTAGCAGGTTTCGTTGGGTGAGGAAAGTGATGACGATCCCGGGGAGCCGTCTCGGCTTTTCCAATGTTCAGTATTGCTGTAAAAGACAGAATATGTGTTAGAAATTTAAAACATTGTAAGAATATTTTAATAAGTTTTATAGTTAGTGAAATCATAGTGATACTTACTGGTCATGGTCGACTGAAAGGAATCTTGGAGCGGGCGTTGGTGGGCACAGTGTGACTGGTCGATGCCAAGGGATCAATACATCCTACAAACAAAAATTTAATATTTAGTTAGCGTGTCTTTTTTCATTTTGTCGTCAACGCTTGTTTGGTTGTTGCCTGAGATCTGTGATGCTCATAAAGTTTTTATCAAGTTACTACGGAGTTCAAACTCACATAAACATCTTTAATTTTTCAGCATCTACTAAGTTCGGTCAGACTTTTAGCATAAGCATATACACCACAAATTTTGAATAAGCACAAATACTTAAAGGGCTTATTAGAAAAGGTCTTGTTATTATTTAAGTAAAGTCTCAATAAATAATATTCATAAACAGCAAAGTTATTAGCGTTTGTTTATATCTCAAAATGTCACTCAATTTATGGAAATATTGTACAGGCTACTGAATATGAATGAATGGCGATCAAAATGGAAAAACACTGCGCGTAGTATTTTCCAGTAGCAATTGTTATGAATGATTGGTTCAATTATGAATTTACTAATTATGACTTGGACATTTTTGGGATTTCCTTTTTTTACTTTTGCCTACAAAAATATGATCAGTAACGGGTATGGATAGAATTTTTATTTATATTAATTAAAAAATAGTTGTGTAGGTATCAAGTCTTTACCTGTGAATGAAAGTTTCGTCCTTCATGCTCCATGGCCCACACCGTGAGGAGTAGCCTTCCACCTATCCGGGTGACTCGGGCCAGTTCTCGCAACGCCATCGCCCGGCGCTCCACCGTGGCGAAGTGGTGGACCACGGCGATTGACAGCACAGCATCGAAGGACTCATCGCGGAATGGCAGGCATAGGTTGTCGCATGCCACCACCTGGAGAGTTGAGAAAATGCGTTACAAACATAATTTTTATATGACCTAAGACTCATTTTGAGCTACCGACTGGTGACCAATGGTCAAGGGTGAAATACGAGTAAGGCTGGCAACTGAAGGTTTGGTTATAAATGATAATAGTAATGAAACAGGTTTTAGTTTTTATAAGGAATGCTGTTATTGGTTTGTAGATACCTGTCTAGTTTCGGAAAGTAGTAGATAATAATATCTTAAGCACTCAATTTGGGTTTCAAGCTGTTATTGATTAGGCTTCGGAGGTACTGGTTAGTAATACCGAATATCGAAATTCAAGATACAATTCAAGAAGTAGTCTGGCAGAACCTCTGTTATGGAAGGGGCTTTACTTTGTCAATGAGAGTGATTTTGGTGGTCCACCTGCAATTCAATTTTTTGCTTATCATCTGCTAAAGGTTTCGCCCGCGTGATAGTAGGTCTATCCATTTAACATGGAGGTACAGCAGATCACAGCTCCGAACAATCACAGGAGTCTTCACGGGGCACTATGCCACCAACAAACAGCTCCACAACATGGGACTAGCAAGTGACCCGACTTGCAGGATCTGTGGAGAGGCAGAGGAGAATATGCTACACGTACTGTGCGACTGTGCAGCACTAGGCTCCAAAAGACTAGAGTATCTGGGCCAACCATTTCCAAGACCAGAGGACTACAGGCTCAGCCCCATCAAGGCCATACTAGGACTCATGAAGAAGGTGCACGGAAGGCTGGGGATTGAGTAGAAGAGAGGGGATTAGCACAAAAGATCCAGAAGGGTCGAAGTGCTCTGGTTTTAGGGCCAGCCCCACTATAAGATAAGGTCTATCCATAAAAACTTTGCACCCACGTTTCATCTCCTTAGGGAGTGAATTTTGAAAAATCCTTTCTTAATTTTTTGTACACAATATAAAAGGCATTTCTGTGCAAAGTTTCAGCGTTCTAGGTCCTAGGGTTTGGGCTGAGTATAGACGAGTCAGTGAGTGAGGCCTTTTATAGAAATAAAAATTTCGTTTACATAATACTCCATCTGTTTAGGTAATTAACTAAATGTAAACAATCTTGACATTTTATCATCTAAAAATTTTATCTAAAAATGTTTGCAATTTGTTATTTACCTATACCGATGTTTGGTAATTAACTAAATAATCTTTGTATGTCTTTTATACAATTTTTTTTTTAAATAATAGACATATCAAGATTGTCTACCTATACAAATGGAGTAAGGTCAACTCGGCGAAGACCGTATGGCGGGTAGGACCGTATAGTAAGCAAAACTACGAATTCTGAATAGCTACAACAATGACAACCCAAGATTTTAAAACTTTAAACTGTTTTGGTTTCAATAAAATGACATAGATGGCGCTATTCACAATACAAAGAGAAAAAATGACGACCAAAATTTAGTCGGGTTATCAACTTGCAAAGTGACCAACACTACGCCGGCAAAAAAAATATTTTAAGTCCTTTTTCTTTGTATAAACCAGGATTTGTGTAGGTAAGTTCAATAATGATCAATATCTTTACCTGATTATTATATTAGAATACAGCTAAACATGTTTTTTACGAAGTTACATATGGTGACAAAAATGTTACCTCAAAGTGCAATAGTGGAGAAGACCGTCTAGTACTTGGAGAGCAAGATCGGCATATGCCAATCTTCGCCGATTCCAGATGCCATAAACCTTTTACACATAAACAAATTTTATAAAGTGATTGATAACTGATTCGTAAGTTTGAATTTCCAGCGTATTGAGTAACCATGAGGTATACTCTTAAAATCGATAAATCGATATTCTTGTCATCTGTCGTGTGGTATCATCATCTTCCTGCCCTTGTCCCATCTTATTTGGGGTCGGCACAACATGTTTTTTTCTTCCATTCTATCCTGTCAACCGTCATGCTATCACTAACTTCCTTTTCTTTCATATCACTGTTCACACAATCCATCCATCTTTTCTTTGGCCTCCCTCTCCCTCTCCACCCATCCACATGTATACTCATAACTCTTTTAGTAACGTGCGTTTCATCTCTCCTCTTTACATGACCATACCAAGACAAACGATTCCCTTTCAACTTTTCAGTCACTGGCGCCACTTTCAAACTTCCTCTCTTCTCTCTTCCTTTCTTCATCCATCTCAACATTCTCATCTCCGCTACATGCAATCTTTTTTCATCCGTCTTTTTCACAGCCCAACACTCTGATACTACTCTTAACACGGTAGTAAAGACCAATGAATGAAAGATAGGTACTAAAGTCCCTTCCTACCTACTTTCGACTAAAACGTAATATCGCAGTTTTGTGTGAAAGCAAATGTCTGACGAATATTCCAATTTGTCAACAACTCTAAACTTGATAACTTTTGTTAGTACCTACATTATATACGTACCTAATATATTTTTTAAGACTGTATTTGTATAGTTCTTAATGTTTTTTCAGGTAATTTAAAAAAATGGGTAAATATCATAGAAAATCTAACAGAGGGTCTTATTCTAAGGAAAAATTAACAGAAGCCGTACAAGAGACAATGACTGGTTACAGTGCTTCAAAAACTTTCTTTGCTGTTTCAGTGCTTTAAATACCTCGTATGACCATAATGGATCATGTAAATAAAAAAAGAACAAAATCTACAACACTTGGGCGAAACAGTGCTCTGTCACCTGAAATTGAATTACCATAATTATAATACAGAAAGAGAGAATATTTTAGTACCTTCTATTCAAATTCGTCGAAATTCGTTAAAATAAAAGCTAATTTATAAACAAAAAAAATTTTTTTTTAGTTATGAAACTGTTTTTAACCCCTGACTGGCGATTTATACCGGTCTTACCCGACAAACACTTCTTATTGCAATTTATACCGATTGAAGCCTTTAATATGAAAAACGACAGCACACATTGAAATGCTGTTGAAACACATACGCAAACATATTGTCTCTATTTGAGTAAACCAGCTATTTATAGGTTTTTTTTTCATTAGACGGTCTTATCCGATGTGGTAGGAAATTCCGTCTACTCAGCCATTTTTTCAAAATTTGTATTTATGTAATAAAATGACAACCTTAGAGCAATTCTGATAGTTTTTTTTAATAGTCGACTAAATATTTAATCACCTAATTTAATAAAACTTGCCTAATATATTGTAGAAATACCAAAAAATGCCCAATGAAATAATTATTTAATAAAGTGTGCCGGTCTTCGACGAGTTGACCTTATAGATATATCTACTACATCCGATGGATGCGAGACGCACATGATCAGTTGGTTTGGTGATACTTGGGGGAGGCCTATGTTAAACAGTGGATGTCTTTCGGCTGAAATGATGATGATAATGATAGTGGGGTGCCTCATTGCAGCATAATTTGAGTTAAGCTAACTTAAAGGGCTAGGATCCTTGGCAACAAAAAACTGACCTCGTTATTGTGATGGCGCGCCTGCGCCGTGAGCCGGGTACAGCGGTCTCCTCCCACTGTGTATACGGACGGATTTACACTCAGGTATTTCCCGTTGCCGCAGCCTGGACACAAAAAGAAAAGAAATGGTTATTTTTTTAAATGATATAAACCACTACTTGACTGCGATCCCACCTGATGGTAAGCAGTGATGCAGTCGTTGATGGTGAATCGCACTAGTTTATTAAGAGCCTATTCACTCTAGCTTTGAAGACACCTAAATTACAATCGGATGAGAAGACCGCAGGAAACCTTCCCTTTCAATTTAAAAAAAAATAAAATGGCCAACTTAGCGCGGCGGTTATACCGCCATCGAGAAACTACTAAAATTTAATAGATTTTTTTTTATGGGAAATCATCAACTTCTTCCAGTGGTAACGGCTCCGGCTTACGAATTTTAGGTCGCAGGTTCGGACCCAGCCAGGTGTAATACTTTGTGTAATTTATTTCATCACCACTGCTCTCTAAACGGTGAAGGAAAACATCGTGAGGAAATTGCTGGACTTTGCACTCTGTTCCGCATATCTCTAAAGAATAAGTACTACTGGAGGTTTCTCTCAAATTCCTCGAAGGTTTCTTGTTTTAATTGATATAAACCAGTGCAAAGTCCAGCAATTTCAGATCCAGTGGATCGCAGTCAATGCGATCCCACCTGATGGTAAGCAGTGATGCAATCATTGATGGTGAGGCGATTATTAAGAGCCTATTCACTCTAGCCTTGAAGACACCTACATAATAGTGGGACGGGAAGAATGCAGCAGGCAAATAGTTCCAGTCCTTCGATGTACGCCCTATAAACAACGAAGCGAAATGCTTAGTCCGGCCCGTTGAAATTTCAACAACGTAAGCGTGGATACCCGCCGTATGTCGAGTTGTCCGATGGTAGAAAAGAGATGGCGGAATCAAGTCATGCAAATCCCGCACACACTCTCCAAAATGCAACCTGTAAAATACCGAAAGGCTGGCTACCCTGCGCCTGTTCGAGGCTTTGTAGATTGGACTTAAACAAATCTGGATCCCCAATTAGCATCTTCGCACGCCTTTCCATTGAGCCCAAGGCTACTAGATGGCATTTTGCAGCACTATAGCCTATATGTGTCTGTAGTACTCCACACACGATCGGACCTGTGCTTTGTATTACGTTAGAAGCTGTCCCAGTGTGAAGTACCGTCGGACCTTTGCAAGAACGCCTAGTTTCCTAGCAGCTACTTTGGCATTGGACTCAATGAACCACCCAAAATTTAGTTTTGAGGAAATTTCAACTCCCAAGAGCTGAAGGTGGTCGGTGCACTCCAGGGATACCTAAATTCTGAAAAGCATGAGCCAAGGTGAACGGGCTCCTTTTGGCGGTGAAGACACGCTTGTGTTTTGGCGGCGTTGAATTCTACCAGAATGGTTTCGCCATACTTGGAGACTGCCTGAAGTAAGACATTCATACTGGCCCAAACACCTGGCAAGTATCTCTCTACAACTGTGCTATCACCTGCATACCCATAGATACCGGGCATCAGCAGATCGTTAATATGCAGCAGGAAAAGAGTTGCAGAGAGAACTGACCCCTCGGGAGCTCCGGCATTAGTCGTCATGGGTTCTGGTGAGCATGCATCGACAACAAATCGAAGTCTTTTACCCAGTTAATCAGACCAGGAGAAATGCCGTACGCTGGAAGCTTACTTACTTAAAAGGCTGGCGTGCTATACCCTGTCGAAGGCCTTCGAGACGTTTAAGGAGACAGCAATCGCTTCTCCATTCTTGTCGAGGGACTCGCCCCACATGTAGGTGGTATACACTAGTAGGTCCCCAGTAGACCGATTGTGGCAAAACCCATACTGTCGGTCACTGAGGAGATCGTTACCTTCCAGGTATGCCATGAGGCGCGAGTTCAATATACGCTCCATAATTAGATACTAAGTGATAGATAGATTCTAAGTGAACCTATTCAAATTAACGTGGGTTTATATTAATACCTAGGAATAATAATTTTATGAATATTTCAATTAATAAAAACGGTTTCCACGAGTTTGTTTCAGTTCTAAAGGTTAAAATAACGCTTGCATAGATTTTATTCCTACGCGATACACCTTCGTGGAAGTATTAGATAGATTGAAAATGTTTTAATGTTTTAGGTATTCGCGTACAGCTGTTATAGGTACTTATCTGTGAGTCTCGTACTTGTAAGGTAAGAGCCAGATCTTGTGTGTTTTGGCCTGAATTAATAGAGACTTAAAAGAGTATGAGTCCAAATGTGAACCTTGTGCTAAATACAAACCTAATCTGCAAAAAGACCCTTTAATCAATCACTGTGAAGAAACTCTTCCTTGGCACAAGGTTGGCAGATATACTCGTATGTACACTAGATGGTAAAAACTTTTTGTCCATGTATACTTTTATACTTTTATTACTAGCGGACGGGAGGACGGGATGTTCACCATGTACCGGTGGCGCATTGCCGTACGCCAGGCAATGCGCCACCGGTACATGGTGAACATCCCGCCCATACACACGAAACGTTTTGGGAACACATTCATTGTGCGTACAGCTAAGGAGTGGAATTCCTTACCGGAATCTGTGTTTCCTGATCGCTACAACCCGGGAATCTTTAAGTCAAGAGTGAATAGGTTACTTCTAGGTAAGCGCGCTCCATCGCCGAACGCATCGTCGCTTTCCATCAGGTGAGATAGCGGTCAAGCGCGAACCTATCATGAATAAAAAAAAAGCTGACTCGGTAAGGTCAAGCAGGCTTCGGAGGAGTTTTGTTACAAAGACTGTGACACGAAAATTTAATATATTAGACTAGCTGATCCGGCGAACTTCGTACCGCCTAATAGTAAGGATAACGCCATCTACTGGCATTACCAGGACAGCATAATTCATTTTATAATGAAATTATTCGGACTTTTTTTTCCCCCGTGATTTTTTTCAGTTTTTTCTCACCGTTTAAACCTTCCCTGGATAATCTCGAATATTTCAATACCAAAATTAGCCAAATCGGTCCAGCCGTTCTCGAGTTTTAACGAGACTAACGAACAGTTATTCATTTTTATATCTATAGATTAGTAATGTGAAAGTAACTCTGTTTGTATTTTACGCTTTCACGGACGAAATTTGGTACGGAGTAAGCATGAACCCTTAGGAACGTTATAGGCTACTTTTTATCTACTGTAGGCGTGGGCTTGCGGATGGCGAGCAATGGGTAGCTCGCCGTCCGGCCGTCCGGTAACCGTCCGGACCGAGCCCGAGTCGTCGACGGCGTGTAGTGTACCACGCGCGCCTCAAGGAGATGTCAGCAAAACCGTAGGGGTCTAGCAGGGTCAAAGCCTACTGGGGACATGGGTTGTGTGAAAGAGAACCCCCCGGGGTTCTCTTTCCTGGAAGGCAAAGAAAAACTGTTGCTGTTTCCATGATTTTGCATAGATATTATCCAGCCGTGTAGATACTTGAGATTCAAAACTACACCAACTTCACATCACAATATCGACTAGAAATTAGTTTGAAAATAATTTTGTTGACTTCTACAATCCGGACTAAGAATTTCGCGTCGTCGTTTATACCGTTTACATCGAAAGAGTGGAACAATTTGCCTGCTTCGCTCTTCCCGTCCGATTACAATTTAGGTGTCCTCAAGGCTAGAGTGAACAGGCTCTTAATAAATTAGTGCGCTTCACCATCATCGATCGCATCACTGCTTACTATCAGGTGGGACCGCAGTCAAGCACTAGTTTAAGTCATTAACCGACTTTAAAAAGAAGGAAGTTCTATGTTCGGCTGTATGTATTTTTTTAATGTATGTTCACCGATTTCTCGGTCAATTGTGAAACCTATTTTGAAAATAATCTTTTTTGATTGAAACCTTATACTTCCGAGTTGGTCCCATAGAAATATTGTTATGATCTGATCATGAACTTCGAAGATATGGAACGGAACTCTTCATAGAATCACAGCAGAACTGTCGCAGCAAGTAAAATTGCTTTGTTTATACGTATACGCGACTAAGTTTGACTGATGGGAACTTTTTGTTGTGGTACCGCAACTAAGAAATGTATAAAACTTTTATATAAAAAAAACTTGAATAAAAAACGTTTTACAAAAAAAATACAACCGACTTCAATGTAAAAAAAACACAGTGTATTTTTTTTGTAAAAAGTTAAAAAAAAAATTGAACTAACACTGAACTTCAGACGAAGAAATCCCGCCAAAAACCCCCAGCAATACGCCTTGGTGAGAGACAGTAACTATATACTACATAATTATTAGTAGGTATCAAAATAATTCATTATTTATCGGCACGTGTCAGAAAACGTTGCAGGTAGTCACGTGTAGTTTAGACTGGAGCGGCACAATTGTACGTCGACTGAGTCGACGTTCACCCCGTGATATTTCCTTAACGATTTGTCACTGTTTAAAGGTGGTTTCTGGAATGTTCTAGAGCGAATATATCAGTGGTTTCCAATCTTTCTATGACCGGAGATCACTTTGATTTCATTGACCAAGAGTCGAGTAGAAAACTGAACTATGTTAATTTCCTTTTTCACTTCTATTTACATACTGGATAGGCTCGCGTTTGACCACTATCTCATCTGATGGTAAGCGATGATGTGGCCGACGATGGAGCACGCTTACCTAGTAACCTATTCACTCTTGACTATCAGGAAACACAGACTCCAGCAGGAAAATCCACTCCTTAGCTGTACGCACAATGAATGCATTCCCAAAACACTTTATACGTATGGGTGGGATGTCCACCTTGTACTGTTGGCGCAATGCCGTAGGTACGTCTAGTGGTCCGACAATGGAACAGACTTGGCGAGGCCTTGTAGCACACTATTCTTCTTTAAAATCAAAAATAACGAGCATTGTCATAGCAAAGTAAAATCTGTTTGCATCACTGTAAAATTTAAGTTGGAAAGGTTATAAAAGTTTTAGACTTCGCGGATTATATTTTAGGTCTTGCGGACAATAGGTTGGGCACCTCTGGAATAAATAAACCGATTAGTTTTCTGAAATTCTGTGTTCCGGTCTGCATAGGTACTGAGGTTTTTTTTCGCTAGCTGTTCACATATCTACATATTCAAGACCATGAACTTGTTTGTTCTTCAAATAGCGTAATCAACTTTATAATGCTCCCACTGCTAGGGCTCAGGCCTTCTCTCCCGGCTTGATGGAAGTCACTTCACATGTCTTTGATATTTTTGTTCTAAGATGTTTTGCCGGTTTCCTCATTATGTTTTCCTTCACCGGTTTTGAGAAAATGATGAAATTAATGTGAACCCACGATGTACAACTCGTAAGTCGGGGCCGTTACCACTGAGCCACTACTGCTCTAACCTACGGGATACAATTAAATAAGTCACCACTAGTAAGTACATACGTATTCTTCATTAGCTGTGAATGTAGCCAACTGTTTTGGAAGGTTTACAAATTATATTTCGTAAACAACTGACACAAAAAAGCGCTTGCGGTTATACTCGAATTTTTGAAATTTTTGCCTTTTTTACTTTCCTGAAAACCTTATTAGAAATTTCAGGCTATAACATTTTTTTTATTTAGCCAGATCGATCGAGACATTCTCAAGTGTTGCACTTACCAACGAACATTAATTTATTTTCTACTAGCTTTTGCCCGCTGCTTCGCTCCCGTAAACTGACTACTATATTTTACTCTACCCTACTCTACCGTACTCTACCCTACTCTGCCCTACTCTGCTCTACTCTACCCTACTCTACCGGGGACGGGATAAAAAGTATCCTATGTCCGTCTCCTGGTTCTAAGCTACCTTCTCACCAATTTTCGGTTCAGCCGTTCTTGAGTTATAAATAGTATATAATTAACACGACTTTCTTTTATATAGGGTGTCTGGTAATTAGTGACCGATACTCTAACACGTAATTGTACTCATGATTATAAACAACTTTCCCAAAGAAACTTTTTTTATATTCTCATTAGTTTTGTCACAATAACAAAACAGCTGTTTGAATCTGGTACATACACTGATTACGTACACCGCTGGGTTTGCAAGCCGCGGGTGTTCTATCACTATTGTACGGCGGCGTCACGCGGCAAAAACAACTGATCGGTCACCGGTTGCAAGTGCGCGCGTATTACAAACAGCCTTAGATTTGTTATTGTGATAAAACTAGTGAGTATATAAAAAAAAATTCTTTTGGAAAGTTGTTTGTAATCATGAGTACAATCACGTGTTTAAGTATCGGTCACTAATTACCAGTCACCTTATATATATATAGATTTAAATGTAAGCTAGCTTCTGCCAGCGGCTTCGCTCGTGTGAAAGTAGAAATAATAGCTTACTGTTTAGTGTAGGTTAAAAAATCTTGTCTTAACCTTTTTTTTTAGGTGGAAAAATCATCCAATGACTTCCCTCGCTCTTGGGCCCAGCGAAAGGGTGTGTCAGACTTTTACTGACTAAAACCCACTCCTGATCCTTCTTTGCCTTTCATACCAGGGCCGGGTTTTCCTTTCAGAAGCGAACCCATGGCCCCAGTAGGCTTCGACCCTGCTAGGCCACTACGGTTTGATGACGTCTCCTTGAGGCGCGCGTGGAACACTACGCGCCGTCGACGACTCGGGCTTGATCCGGACGCTTACCGGATGGTCGGACGGCGAGCTACCCATTACTCGCCGTCCGCAAGCCCGCGCCTACGGTGGGTCTTAACCTATGAACAGAATATTTATAGTCGTGCCTACGACATGACATAAACATAGTACCTATTGCTTGCATATTAGCGTCTCACATAAGTACCTGAGGCAATACGTCTAATTATGATACGCTGATATTAAAATCACAGTGTGGGCAGGCTAAAGCTGCTTATTAAATCATAATATTTGGAATATTGTATAAAGTGAAGGGTTGACTTTGATGTACATCGCTGTCGGCAACTGGTGGGCGATTTGGATTTCCAGTAATTATTGGATTTTCCAGTTCGCGGTTTTAGGAATGCTGCTGTTATGTCATAGAATTCAGGTCAGATCGATTACATTTTAAAAGATGGGTACATTTTGGTACAAGTGGAGAAGGTTCGCCATTGCGACCAAGGCAGCATTCGCCTGAGCCGTAGGCGAGGGTGTTATGGAGCCGAGGGCTGCAATAAAAAATTTCCATGTGTATCAAAAGACGTTTTTCAATACAATTCCGAAGACATAAATAAACAGGGGTTGACTTGCGACTCGTGGTGGTCGCTTAGCGCACAGCCTGATACGATAAATGTAATAAAATTGTGGTGGCGAAGAGGACGCGCACTTTTCCGCAGCAGTGCGAAAAACAGTTAATTGTGTGCCTAAAAGCGGTAGGGATAGCGGGTTTTCGAATGAGTGTATTGAAAAATATTTGAAACTGTTTATATCTACTTCAGTAGTCATCATGTTCATAGTTTTTTTTGGGGGTGGATGGGATTTGGTCAAATTACGTCTCTCGCTCTAGAAGTGAGAGGGATGGTGTCAGATTTTTACTGACTAAATTGCCATAATTAAATTGGTGTTGCAAAAAAATTGCCACCTTCAAAATCGAGCCTAACCTGTTGTTAGTTCAATAAGAGGTTTGTTAATCAGGTTTTTTGGGCCCTTTGAGCTTGGGGGACTCGGGGCACTGCCCCACCTAGCCCTTTGGTTGCCAGCTATGGCAGTAACCACACTTTTTGGAGCTGTAGTCCTCTTAGCATAAATACTGACCGACATCACACACGAGGGCGCCGGGCTCGAGCTCCGAGAGGAAGGCCTGCACGCCAGGCGCGGGCGCCCGCGAGCTCTCGTCACCATCGTCCCCCGCCTGCTCGTATACGTCGTGCACGTACGCACGCTCGAGCGCCGCGCCCCTCGCCGCTGACTCGCCCGGCCCCTCAGCACCCGCCCCCGCGCCGCCATCCGCCATCACCGCACCGCCATTGCACCACGCTGGAATTGTAGGGTTTTCTGGTTAATATACATTAATATTATACATTGTGCCGACCCCAATTATGATGGGACAAGGGCAGGAAGATGATGATGATGATTATACATTACTAGCTAACCCGACAATCGTTGTTCTGCCACATAAATTAACAAAGAAAAAAGTGTGGGTGAAGGTAGAAAGGTAAGCCTACGACCTATACTCAGACCTACCAAGTATACACAAAAAATTACATAAAAATCCGGTCAAGCCATTTCGGAGGAGTTCGATAACAAACACTGTGACACGAGATTTTTATATAATTTAGGTAATTATAATAATAATATAATATAATATACTACGACTATCACACAACGCCGCCTAGTCCCAAGCTAAGCAGAGCTTGTGTTATGAGTACTAGACAACTGATAAACATATAACTTATACATATATTTCTAAATACATACATATTATAGATAAATTCCACCCATACACAGAACAAATGAATGTGCTCATTATACAAAAATTTGTCCTGGGTGGGAATCGAACCCACGACCACCGGCATAGCAGTCAGGGCCACTAACCACTAGACCAACAGGCCAGTCAAATTGTGCTTTCAGTCTGCTAGGCTACCGTAGGGACCTAGCAGGGCCGAAGCCTAATGGGTCCATGGTTCGACTTCTGAAAGAGTTACTCTTGGCCTTGGGATGCCAAAGACAACTGAAGGAACATACGTGTTGTTTTAGTCAGTAATAGTCTGAAACGCCCTTCCGTTCCGCCCAAGAGCGCGAGAAGCTTCCCACTTTAATAAAAGGTAAATGACTAGGGTCATATGAGTAGAATGTACAATGACAGATGGGCCGGAGTCGTCCTTCAGTTGGAGAGGAAGATTGCTTGGCCCAGTATTCGGCCACGGCAATGCCGTTCACTGATGCGTTCATTAGGTCCCTACGTGAACAGGTAACAGGGCACGTGATGCAGGATGGAAGGTGGGACATGGTCTGCGGAGAGAAACCGAACAAAGACTGAAGATCAGAACCGTCCGAGAGAAGGTTAAATAGCGGGTAGAGTGCTATAGGGAAGACTCTGTCCCCTCGAAAAAATAAAATTATGTAGGTTGAATAAAAAATACATTTATGTATGTACAAAGATTAGGAGAGAGATGGTAAGACGAGTGTCAACAACACCACCGAATGGACTTATAATGATTGGTTATAATGGTGGTCATGATCGCCCTGTCAAGAGCGAAGCGAAAATGAACTGTACAAAGACTGTTAGTTGACCCCAATGTAGTCGGGCAAAGGCTTAGCAGACTGATTGAATTACAAAGTATTCTTCAAAGGTCCTGCCCCCTAGCCAAGTTACAACCGTTTCGTTTCGATTCTCTTTTCGTCGATCGCCTCGAGCGGCCACGCCTCCGATTCCTTTGTTCTGACGTCGTCGTCTCAACGCTCAGTCACGTGGTCAGAACAAAGAAATAGGAGGCATGGCTGACTCGTGGCGATCAACGAAAAGGGAATCGAAACGAAACTGTTGTAACTTGGCTAGGGGGGCTGAACTGTGACGAAGCTAAAGAATGTGGAAGAAAAATAAACGGCCTCCTGGCTGGATATGGCGGTGAATCTCAGCGGGGACTAGGGAATCATCGACGCCGACGGGTAAAATACTAAAAAAAAATCAGACGACTGGAGAACCTCCTCCTCTTTTGGAGGTCGAGAAATATATTCTACTAGCATCTGCCAGCAGCTTCTCTCGCGTGAAAGTAGGTTTCTCTATACAAACTTTGTACCCCGTTTAACCCCTTATGGGGTAAATTTTAGAAAATCCTCTCTTAGTGCTTGCTTACGTCATTTCAAACCCTTAGTCCCAGTCATATCATCATCTTCCTGCCCTTGTCCCATCTTATTTGGGGTCGGCGCAACATGTTTTTTCCTTCCATTCTATCCTATCAACCGTCATGCTATCACTAACTTCCTTTTCTTTCATATCACTGTTCACACAATCCATCCATCTTTTCTTTGGCCTCCCTCTCCCCTTAGTCCCAGTCAAAGACATTAAATAATAGGGGTTAAAGTATGAAATTGCCGTTTTTTAAAACGGGTTGGTTTAAAGCCCAGCAAATTATAAATACAGCGATATTACAGAAAATACAAAACACAAAGAATCCAATAAATACCTTATTTTGGGGAAAAAAATAACGTACCTTTAAAATAAAGTTTATTTGAACTTATAATTTCAAGACAATCCAAAGATATAACACTTCAAAGCAACCCATTTTAAAAAACGGCAATTTCATAGTTAAAGACACACATATACACATATTACACATATACACACACACATACACATACACATATTGACACACATATTTGTTACACATATTTGGACATTACACATATACACACACACATACACATACACATATTGACACACACATATTTGTTACACATATTTGGTCCCAGTAGTTTCGGTTTCTCCTTTTATGTATAACTATAGATTTATGAATTTACAAAACTTCAATTAACAAATCAGTTTGAATTATTAACCGAAACCGATTACCAATTCGACAACCCTAATACCGAATCGTCATTACACCTTTCAAAAGCGTCAAAACAAAGAACTTATTTATATTAGGTGACGTTAAAACACAGACTATGACGATATTACTGCATTATTTATTGGTGACGTTAACTTTTTCTATTGATCCTTTTTCTAAATTTAAACGACACAGTTTGCGTGGGTTCAGCCGCGGCTGTTGTCATTTGCTCATGATTTTTTAATGGAATCAATATTAGCGCTGCATCGGCCCATCGTCCCATGTCGGACACAATCGATAGAGCCACGAGGAGGCTTTGCATATACCTTTTAATAGAAATAATGACGTAATTGTCCTAGCAATAGACCACAGACGTCATTCTGACGCAGTGCCTTTTGCAGCTGTCTCTTGCATAGCAGTTTTTCCGTCTAGTATATTGTCGTTTACAGTTTTACCCAAATGAATCTATCATCATCATCATCATCATCATCATTTCAGCCGAAAGACGTCCACTGTTGGACATAGGCCTCCCCCAAATGTCGCCACAATGACTGGTCCTGTGCGTCTCGCATCCATCGGATTCCCGCGACCCTCACCAGGTCATCGGTCCACCTTGTGGGAGGCCTTCCAACGCTGCGTCTTCCGGTACGTGGTCGCCATTCCAGAACCTTTCGTCCCCATCTACCATCTGTTCTGCGAGCAATGTGCCCTGCCTACTGCCACTTAAGTTTGGCGATTCTTCGGGCTATGTCTGTATCCTTGGTTCTCCTGCGTATATCTTCATTTCTGACGCGATCACGCAAGAAAACTCCGAGAACGAATCTATATCTTTACAATATTATGAAGTTGAAGAGTTAGTTTGAACGCGCTATCTTAAGAACTACTGTTCCGAATTTAAAAAATCTTTTGTTTTTGGATAGCTGCTTTATCAAGGAAGGCTGTGTACCTATCTATCACGCGACGACCAATAGGAGCTGAGTAGTTACCAAAAACACATGTGAAACCGCGGGAGACAGCCAGTTGTAATTTATTTGAATTAGGTTTATTAATTTCACGTTAGTTATGGTTGCCTTGCTACGCTTGGATAGTGTAGTGCCTGGTATGAGATACCTACTTAGATAGCTGAGAACTAGAACGAATTTAGGTAGGTAAGTGGGAAAGATAGATAGATAGATATAATTCTAGAAATATTTTTCGAGAGTGTTTCATAAACGATGTTATCAGATAACTTTTGAACAAAATGGAGCAAATATTGCCGATATTTGGACACTACGATTATAAATTCAAAAATTATATTTAACTACCTGACGCGGCGAACTTCGTACCGCCAGTTGTGTTAGCTAAACTGTCAAAGGAAAACGCCGTCTTCTGGTAATACAATAACAGCATAATTCATTTTAAAATGTAAACTTACATTTTAAAATTAGAGATGGCGTTGTATTCGATTCTTTTTGTGTTTTTTTTTTTCATATTTTCTCACCGTTTAAACCTTCCCTGGACTATCACAAATATTTTAAGACCAAAATTAGCCAAATCGGTCCAGCCATTCTCGAGTTTTAGCGACTACCGAACAGCTATTCATTTTTATTGTATATAGATAGATTTTATTACCTAGCCTCTGCCAGCGGCTTCACCTGTAATATAGTAGAAAATTATCCCAAAGAGAACATACTTTCGGGACAATAAGTATCCTATGTACTATTCTAGGATATGGTTCACCTGTGTACCAAGTTTCATCGAAATCAGTAGCCGTTCCAACGTGAAGAAATAACAAACTACACGCACAAATATTCACAAACTTTCGCCTTTATAATATTAGTGCGATTACGATTCAGTCATCAAAAACTGTTATCGAGTTTCCTCCAAACCACAAATCATCAAAACGTTCGATATAAGTTTAAACAGGTAGTTTTTCCCCGCACCTCCCCATCGTTCCTATGACCTAGCGAAGTTAATTACCCCTCCATTATAAACAAAAGCTATGTGTAATTGTGTTTATCACGTGTAGCGCGACCCGTTGACCCGGCTCTCCCCTCCCGGGACATGGCTGCCACTTCCATCTCCCAGATGCTTCTCGGTTAACGATTTTCCGGGAAAACAACAACGTACATAGGTACTAGAAATTTGATTTGTTTTGGTTGACATATAAATAATATTGAAGTGTCTCTTTGTAATATCAAAATCTTATTTTTTACTGAATCTATAAATATTATTTCTAAATATAATCAATAAATAAAGTATATCATGATATACAAAAATGTATTTTTGTCTTTGTTTTTTTTTTTGTCTATATGTTCGCCAAATCTCCGAACAGTCGAATACATTTCGACAGGACTTTAACTGGAAATAGCAGATGTTATAAGGAGTATTCATTTATTTTAGAAAAAAAAAATCAGGGAATCGCGCAAAAAAATCTTGTAATTGTTACCAATTGTTGGCATTGTGTCGTTTATGGAGACTGACGTGGACGAAGTCACGGTGGTCCCCGTGACTTCGTCACGCTAGTTAATAATATTTACGATTTCCCACTTTATATATGGGTAGATAGCGCCACACACGTGTTTGGTGTTGTTTTGATATGTGTAGCAGCTTTTGTTATTATAATAGTCACAAGTCGCGCGGGACTATTAAGAATAGGAATAAGAAATTTTATTTGCTCAAACATGTGTATGCATACAGAATTAAAAATTAGATGCATTCATTTCACATAATTTCATACATTCTGACAGTACTATCTTCCATTCTTCTCCATACATACCAATCAAAATCTGTGTTCTTGTCAAGGAGAGTATTAAGCGCAGAGAGTGTAAAAGTATGGGTGATTTCGAGTGCGCAACGAGATACAATCCGCTGACAGACAGGCAGACGGACGGACGGACAGCTGAGGCTTAAGATAGCCATACACGCTAGGTTGTACCTGACAGGTTTGCCTGCACAGTTATTACCTGTCAGGGAAGATTGTGTGGAAACCTGCACAGTTGTGCAACATACACGCTCCGATTTACCTCTTTTTAACCCCGTTAGGTAGTGGATGAATTTCAATAAAATACGTAACTCGTCTTCCATCAATTCTGTAAAAGAATATTAATGCAACATTTGTAGTAGAATGGACCAAGTAATCACGTTGGCCCGTACAAACTTAGTCCCCTTTTTTCACCCCTTGAGGGGCGGAATTTCGAAAAATCCTTTCATAACGGATGCCTACGTCATACAAAGAAAATACCCTCCAAGTTTCAGGTCTTTACGATCGGCGGTTTAGGCTCTGCGTTGATCCGTCAGTCAGTCATTCAGGATAAAGCATTTTATAAGTATGGATAAATAAAAAACCCCTCAAAGGCAGATAACATAGTTGATTCACCAAACAGCCCGATGCGTTCTTTCTCGGGAACGCCCCTGCACCTACCAGCTTCTAACTTAACTCTATAAATCAGTACAGTTCTCAAACGTGACTACGCTACTTCCATGTTCCCTTTAAATTGAACCCCGCGCCACTTTTTGCCCCCGTCTCCGCATTCTAGTGAATCCTCCCCGAGAATTGTCCAATGGAAATTTCGCGTATTCGATATTGCCATTGTATAAATTGTTATCACCGAATGCAGACGTTTCACGTTCGTTTTTCTATTGCTTTTTTTTTAAACTGTTATTTTAAAGCGTTGTAGATTTTCTCGGGAATTTTAATGTTACTCACTGAATCTGTTTAGGTAACATTCTTAAATGAATGTTCACCAGTATCCGTGGTATATTTCTAAATAACAAAAAAAAAAAGAACAATCCATATAGTTCAAATTGTGAGGCCGGGCGATCGTAGCCGTGCTACGATTTAGCTGAGGTTTCGCTACGAGCTACGGCGTAGCTCGCATCGAAGGAACTGTTCTACTAAATGGTAATATAGCAAACCTTGCTCAAAGATGTATGACTCCTTAAGGAAATGGCGACATGGGTAATATTTTTAAAATAGGTCATCAAGTCATCTCTGGTATTGTATCAAATGCCAGGGCTGCAGGAAATCAGAAACGTTTATTTCAAATAGACCAATTACAGGCACTTTTGAATTGTCAAAATGTCGGTCAGTCAAAAAAAGTGAAGCTAAATTGCACGTTCCAAAGCGTAGATCTCTATGGAGAAGACGTGCTAGAAACTCCATAAAAGGATGGTTTGAAAGTGTTATCGCGGCTCTAGAACGCAATTTAAAAGGCTACTGAAAGAACATCAGTGGATTTCAGTCAATAAAATCTGACACTCCTTCTCGCTCTATCCAGAGTGGGAGAAATTAACTGATTATCACTTACCTCACCCGACTTACTGAGTCCCATTAAACGCAAGGCGACATCGCGGCAGACTAAAACGAAGGTGGAGAAATAAGCTTGACAACTACCGGAAGGCCTCTGGCCGCGGACAAAAGTGTGTGGAAAAGGAATAGAGAGGCCTTTGCCCAGCAGTGGGACATAATAGGCTGACTACTACTACTACTACTCACCCATAAAAAAAAGTTTTATACCTGTCGTGGCCAGATCATAGAAATTGATCACTTCATGAAATGGCCAAGTGAAACTGGCCAGATCAGAATTAAAACGTTAAAGTTTGTTTGATGATATTTCAATCCTCATTTAGCCTACTTTCATTAGATCTACTTTCATAGAAATCCTACATCAATGATATGGCCATAAGGATTGACATATCATAAAATGTTAACGTTGAAATAATCTGGCCAATTTTACTTGGCCATTTCATGAAGTGATTAATTTCTATAATCTGGCCACAACATATCCATTCAACCAACAAACATTTGTGATCATATCACTATACCTATAGAACCGAACTTTAAATCTCCAGAACCAAAACTCGATCAACAAAATCCATATTACATCCAAGTATTATATGTATTTTATTGGTTGTAACATCAGATCTGGTCGTTAGTAAACAAAGAATCAAATAAAATATCTGACGCATGTGTGCCGTGGGTGCTTGCCCAAACATTTTATTAACAAACTTTGGGAATCAGCTAAATGTGCCGGACTCCCTTAGCCTTCGCCTTATTGTGGGTTCCTTTAAGAGGGATGCTCCAGGGTAGCCCGCGAAATTCGCTTTTAGTTACGCTCGCTACAAAAATCATTTACCCCTGAGTGTGTTTCGGTGTTTCTTCTCAGGGTAGTCAGTTAGGAAATACCGGCTAAATCAAGTTTAAATTGACAAAAAAATTGACGTGTAAAAGTGTTTTTATAAAACTATTTGTTTTGTCTAGCTAGTAATAAACTTTTATCATTTATCAAATACGCCACCATCTCGCAGAATTTTTCAACCACATTATAATTAACTCAATACATAAAGGATGGGTTCGAGGCTAACAGAGTCACAGGTGTGGTATTTCTGGATCTGTCTACGGCATACGACACAATTTACATCAAAATGCTGTTGGCCAAAGTCTACACCCTTACCAACGATCTGGGGTTTTTCAAAATATTTGAGCAAATTATTGCACAATCATCGCTTTCAGGTGTGCTTTTGATCTGATAAGAGCAGATGGTGTAAGCAAAAAACGGTGTCCCTCAAGGCAAAGTGCTAGGACCACCGATTTTCAACATCTACACAAACGACCAGCCTATAAAAGTGACTATATATATGACTGACGCTGCTATAAAAGTGGCAACCTACTGGAGCCAAATACTTTGAGGGAAACGAAAACCATGGATTCAAGAAGAAGAATATACTAAAGATGTATTAATTGTTTATGTTTCTTTTATTTTAACCCTTATTATATACAAAACACATAATTATTACTGTAGATATAACTCTGCTTAAGCCTTCTGGGTATACAGGCGTTATGTTGTTGTGTGTGCTTTAATAAATACCTGTGACATAAGTATATATGTATCTTATTTTCAAATCTGCATATAAATAATAGCATTTTATTTTTTTATAATAATTCCTTAAAATAATACAAGTGACATTTTGATATAACCAAAATGTTATTGACATCTTTCTCCGTGTGTCGATTTATTTGCGGGTATAGTTAGTGTTATTATATTAAATTAACAAATAAATAAAGAAGGTCTCATCATCCGACGTCACTTGGACCAAAGTCCATACTAAAATGTCTCAGTCTACTTTTCTTAGTTTTTTTTGCTAATATATCATTTAAAGGCACTTTTGAATTATCAAGAAGTCAGTCAGAAAAAATGATGCTGATTGCACATTCCAAAGCATAGATCTCTATGGAGAAGATTGTGCAAAAAAATCCATGAACACTCACTCTTTTGAATCATGTTGTGTATTACAAAAAATATCTCGGTTACATATTTCTTGTCGCCTCTATTATGTGAGAACAATGTAAATAAAGTAAAAGAAAAAAGAATTCAAAATATAGAAATTAAAATAAGCCAATGACAGCCAAGAGATGACCAGTCTCAACTGACAGCGTCCACTCACGAACATGACCCGTATATCAGTACCACTCAGGTCAACCAATTTGAAGGGAGCGAATGATCCAACACACTCGCCACCATCAGTGAGAAAAAGTGATCATACATAACAAACTCTGAACTGCCATGCCCATTTATGTCAGTTGAGAGTTTATCATTTAGATAGTATTGATTATATCAGACTAACCCATTTTTTTCATAACAACAGCACAGCCAGCCAATCTCTAAATCCCATTAAACAAATACCGTTCTCACTGGATTAATTTAACTTAGTTTTCTATCATAATACATTTATAAAGTAATCGAATAGCCCGTAGCCAAGGAGGGCGCGTGTCGGTTGCCTGGTAACGCATCTGGGACATAAACCGGGTCGCCGGGAAACCTTCAACCCTCCCGGGCCGGCTAAATGCACCGTACGATGTACGGTCATATCGATGTACTCGCGAACTGGGCTAGGATTTGAAATTTCAATCGGTTGGAGAGCGATTTAAAAGGAAGTGAGATTTTTTGGTGCAATCTTTCATAGTGTTTGAGATAAAAATTAAACTATCCATGATTAGATGGAGTGTAAACAAGACTCTCAAAGACTAGCTGGTTTTATTAATGCTATTTTAAATAATATACACTGCCTTGGTGATTTCGGGTACGATGACCAGCTACTGTCATCAGTGCAACTACGGGTTTCGATTATGTGCTCTAATATGGTTAATATAGCCTATTTTCGCTGTAAAGGTGCGTGCACAACGTAGACACGTTAAATCACCATTGATGTATAAGTATTGGATGTTGGAGGATGGCGTATTTTGATGATCTCTCGCCTGACATCGAGATCTGTCTTCCGCTGGCCTTCAATAGAAATTTTGCATAATTAAGCATCTACAACTAGGTCTATCCTTTGCCATCTCCTCTCAGCGAGAGGGGTCTATATTGTATTTCTTCATATTATTATGTCTTTTATGAACGTCAACTAGCCGCCTTGTTTTCGCTTTACCGCTTTAAATTAGATTAAGAAAAGATTTAGGCAGAACTGGAGCCTACCAGGTGTTGTTCCATAAACTAATAATATTGTCAATGGGAAACTAATTCTATCATCATTAAAATGTTTGATCACATGTATTATATTGTTTAACCTCCAAAAGAATAATTTTAAATACTAATGCTAAAACTTGGACGTAACTATTAACTGCTAAAAGTAGCTTTTTTAGCCGCATCAATGTCATAATTATCATTCTCCAAACCTACAGCCAATGCCAATAGTTTTAATGGAGGCTTCACGCTTTATCGTATTATTATTATTAGTACCTATGTGAGAATAGGCTAGTAAATGTGTACTAAATCATTGGGTGACATATTCTGTGTTGAAAAAGTAAATAAATTGAGAATAAAAGTATACAGTTTCAAAAAAACACGACCGTAAAATAACCGACTATAAAATTCCAAACAAGTCACTTTAAGCAGTTTGATGCAGTTCGTGTAATTTAATTAAGTTAATCATAGATTTGACGTCATCAACAGCAGTGTGAAAAAAAAAATGTTTTGTAAACGTAATGTGAAGTAAAAATCCGTCATTATATTTTTAAAATTTTGGTGTAAACAAAAGCTAAAATGCAACACGCCGTTTAGGATCTAGGTCATCCTAAAGAAATATACATAGAGACACCCGAAAAACTTATTTCTGGCGTAGCCGAGTAAAGATACATCCTTTAAACCTTTCCCCAATCTCCAATGGCTACCTATCAAATGAAATTCAAATCATTACCAAGCTTGTAACTGCCTTCAAAACGTTTATCAATATTTCTCTACAAAAACCCATATAAAACTATATAGTTTTTTGTTCGACGTCGGGTATTAGTGGGGTCGCACTGCGCTGCGGGCGGTTGCCTATCGGATAACTGTTTGTGGCCTTCTCGCCTTTCCATCAACATCATTCCAAACGGATTAGTCTTCAAAAGGCATTTATTGATTTCTGTTGCAGTCGGCAGCGATCGGTACTAATCGTTTTGACAGCTCGTTTGACCAGTGGGATTTCAAAAGTAGAACAGTGGTGTATAGTTTTTTTTTAATAGTTTTGCCAGCCTAAAAAACTCATACGCGTTCCCACTATTTCGTAACGGTTAATTTATCGTCGGGTGACTATCGTCTCTAGCTGTTCTCATTATAGCAACTGTTTGTCGTGGTCACGCCATATTGTCGCAACAACGACGCATGTTTTACAGTCACGGTTTAGTCTCCACAATTTTATAGCGTTTTGACGACTTTCGTGCTAGCCTTTCTCACTATCAGGACAATTTGTTGTCACCGCAAAAAAAGTCGTAGACGACAGTTAATGGCGTCGTCCTATATGTGAACACCTCCATTTAAATATATAAGCCGCGACACTTAAAACTCACGGTGTCCTTACCTTCCATGCATGACGCAGGTCCTCACCGGACATGGTAAGTTCAGGAGGTTCCTGCACCGGTTTCGTGCGGAAGACACACCCGGGTGTCACCACCGCAGGACACGGTGGAGTATACGGTAGAGGTGTGCCCCACCTGGACTGAGCACCTCCGTGTCCTCGTGGGGGCGGTCTCTCGCGCCGGGCCTTGGTACAGGCCATGGTCCGGAGTGAGGAGGAGTGGCAGGCGGCTGCCTCCTTCTGCGAAGCAGTAATGCTAGCAAAGCAAGCGGCCGCATGCGCGAGGGCACGGCCCTCACGCCCCAGCTGCCGGGATCCCGATCCCAATGCCCACGTAGGCACGGGCTTATGGACGGCGAGCAATGGGTAGATCGCCATCCGACCGTCTGGTAACCATCCGGACCGAGCCCAAGTCGTCGACGACGCGTAGTGTTCCACGCGCGCCTCAACGAGATGCCAGCAAAACCGTAGGGGCCCAGCAGGGTCGAAGCCTACTGGGCCATGGCTTGAGCGAAAGAGAACCCTTGGGCCCTGGAACGAAGGCAAAGAAGGAACAGGAGTGGGTTTTAATCAATAAAAGTCTCACACGCCTTTCCAATCCACCCAAGGGCGAGAAATGTAATTAAATGATTTTCCACCTAAAAATAAAACGACACTTGAAACTACACGATTATATGTCGTCACGACAAATGGGAATGCGGCCTTAGATTGTAAAATAATCCGAGTAACAATTTTTTTTAAATAAGACACGGTTATGTTGGAAACTAATGAATTTGGATGTGATTTATCATATTCAACTTATACATGCATGCATGCATGTAAACAAATGAACATCCCGAAAGTAGAAAGTTCAGAATCGGATATTTTTGAAATAGGTAAGTTCTTTCCTAAAATAATATAATTGTTGTTTTTTTTTGTTATATCATTATAATTAAGTTAAAATATATGAGAGGACAGTACCTATAGACGAGGTAAGTATATAACAAAAATGTGGATCAAAATAGATAAGAATATACATATAACGTTGCAGACATATCCTTTATTTTTAAAGATAAAATATTTACAGTTATGTCCGCTAGGAAACAAAACTCCCATGCCTTTAAATACACAAAAGCTGTCTCTACACAAATTACCTACGCTTAGCTGAATGCTTTGTCATTTTATAGTAATGAATGGTTTATATCCGTAGAGGGTAATCGATTGTTGGAACTGAGTCTGACGTATTCATGGTATATTATTTTCAAACGATTTAAAGTTTTTGTCGCATGTTTTCATTATAATATACAACAATATGCTTGGGTAGTTATGTATTCTGATAGTACCTACAGTAAGTGATGAAGAAGGATTTTTAATTTTTATTTATTTTATTAAAACTTTATGCACTAGTAAGTATGACTATAGGTACAAAGGCGGACTTAATTTTTGTTATTTATTATTTTATATTGATAATAATAATATTCCACAACTATCACACAACGCCATCTAGTCCCAAACTAAGTAGAGCTTGTTCTTTAAGTATTAGACAACTTATAAACATACTTATATATTTCTAAATACATATAATATAGATAAATTACACCCAGACACAGAACAAATGATCATGCTCTTCACACAATCAAGAAAAATATATTAAAAAAAAACAAAATTTTCTGTATTTTTCAATTTAAATCAATTTCCTTTGAAAAACTCATCGAAAGAGCTTTAAAAAGAGATTGCCCAAACTTGTATGTGGATCCGTACCAACTTGCGTCAAACCAAATTTACTCTCAAGAGTATATTTATTATTAAAATTTTCACTATCTAAAATTTTTTTGTTAATATTTAACCACATTTTTGAGATATAAAAAATTGTTCGAAAACGCCTGATCATATTTCAAAGCAATTTTTTAACCGTAGTGATTATATTATAATTTGCATTATAAACTATAGATAGGCGTTTTAGGCTAAATTGCTGTGTAATGCATTACATTATTATTGATATATGCGATAAGTTAGGACCCGGATTCCTTCGCTCCTATATTGTGGCGTTATTTACGCTCAGGCTTTTATCGCGCATGGGATATTTTCCAAAGATATTTCTTTAAGCTATACCTAGGCCTATACTGAAGAACCTTAAGACTGTTAAAAGTCGAAATGGTTAAGTCTTTTATTTACTTATTTATTTATAAAGTTATTAAGACCTAAAAAAAACTTACTACGTGCTTTAGTTCGATTTCTCGAATCAAGAAACGCAATTCATCACTTACAGGTTGTGGGTTCTACATTCAGCTACCGAAATGTACAGTAAAGGGGTTGACTGTAGCCTATCATCACCCTTAGCTGCACCTAACAACCTAGCCCTAACCATATAGCTACAATATATACGCATATAAATAATAGTGCGGGAAGCCTGTTGCCTTGAAACTTAAGGCAAAAGACGGAAGGTGGGAAGGATGAAGGGTGAATAGGGCGGGATTTATCACTGCCGATCCGCAACCTCACGGACCGACCAATAATTAAGGCTGGATAAGGCCAGAGCTATCGGCAACCATTTATAGACGCAGTAACAGTGAGAGGAGCCGATGGTCTCGTCGTAATGAAACAGCGTTGCTCTTAGCGTAGAAAGAGACTTTATTACATATTTACATAGTATTTATATTAATCTATTCACATTAGTTATTAATGCATTTCTGTGAAAAAACTGATGTACCTAGTCGAATTATTTTAGTGACAAATAACTAATATTGACGTCAATTCGGCTTCACTGCCAGTTTCTCGCGTGAACATAGGTACTTAACAAGGTAACACAAATAAAGAATTTGTAATTGTTAGGCAGATAAAACATTTATTTTTAGGGTACATAGTATCAAATCGTCGTCATCTTCCTGCCCTTAGTCCATGTTACTTGAGGTAGGCCCAAAACATTTTTTTCTTCCATTGTATCCTGTCAACCATCACGCTATCACTGACTCCGTTTTCTTCACACAATCTATCCGACTTTTCTTTAGCCTCCCTTTCCATCTATTCACGTGTTTATTCTTTGGGTATATTCTATGTATAACTCTTTGGGTGTGTTCTCATCTGGCGAATGCGCCGCTAGCGAGCTGCGTGCGTGCATTTCAAATAATGCGCCGTTCCTATGCCATCATCGTGCCCTTGGCACGCCAGCTTCGCGCTATGCGCGAACGGTGTAAAACCGCGCGCGAGCGGCCCGCGCGCTTCTTCTCGCGCCCGCAGAAAGCAAATGGAAATGCATGCGCGCGAATTGCGCGCCCCGAACGTGTACCGCACGCGCCCCCTTTACAAACCTTGCAACTTGCAAAGTCACTATCTCAACACAGTCAATAGTTATTATAGACGTATTGAATTAATTATTGTTCAATAAAACTACCAGAAATACTCAAATGCAGTACAAAAACATCAAACGATATAAACGTCAGTATAACAACAAAATACCAAAATGTCATAACCAAATTGACAGTGTCAAGTTTTCAGTTTCTAATATACGCAATGTTTACTTCATAAAATGGTGAGCTAAAATAAAATAACTAAACAGAATTCATTTTTAGCAGTATAATTATTTTCTACTATTTACTTAGATATCAGATAAAATTAATTAGGCGAACCATTTATTTATGATCATTGTCAGATTAAAAGCGTTAGCTTTACATACTCTTTGGTCAGATTACGAAAATATCTGACAACTGTAATCGGAACGTGAAGATTTCTGAAATGACGTTATTTTTTTCGGAAGTAGGAATTGTTAATCATTTAATATCATTTTTACGATATTTTTTAATGTGGTTAAAAAAAGCGGTGAAAAATCAGTACATTGTTCATATAAATAAAACATTATTTTTGATATTAATATACTTGTGACGCAATATGGTACGGGGTATGGGCATTCTTCTTTCTTCGATATGGGATTTGGTACATGTGTAATCCTCGAGGAACGCTGGCCTGATGCAGCGTAAGCGAGCGTACGTGACCCACCACCACACCGCGCCGCTCCTTTGATGACTACCACTCCACCGCGCACATGATGTTAGAAAATAGCAGATTCTGAACTAATTGACATCCATTGGTGTAATTGCTGCAAGGCGTTCCGATGTAAGAATAAACAAATAAACAATCATTTGTCCTGGGTGGGAATCGAACCCACGACCTCTTCTTCTCCACGAAACACTTTTTCATATAATTTTTTTTAACAACTTCATGAAATCTCCCATATTAGCAAATAAATGATTATGATTATATTTTTATGAATTTTGTTGTTTTGTATCACAGAGCAAATGAACTGCAAATGTTATGTACACACCCACATGTTTTTAATGATAAATGTATGTGTTGTGGCAGTACTCAATAAATAAAAAGGCGAACAGAATAGACAACTTTTATAAAAGAAATAACCTAAAATCAAAATGCATGTTTAAAGATACAATTTAAAACACTTTCCATTGATGACAATGATCCGCTCACACTCATCGTACTGACTACCTTCATTGTTCTTTCTTTGTTCAGGTTATTTTTCAGTGGAAACAACAATTAGATGGAAATCCATCTAATTGTTGTTTTGACAAGAAGGAAAAAAAGATTAGCAAGTAGTAGAGGGATGATGAATTAACCACAACAGTTTGAACCGTTTCTTCGAAGTTTTCAAAGTTCAAGTCCGACGTATGATAGACGTGTGAGTAAGGTTCTGTGCAGTCTTACGACCAACTTTTTGGCATCAATTGTTTTGTAATTACTTGCCCAGCTTGTTACAGCAGTTTGGTCAAGTGTAAATTCTGAAACTATTCCAAGGAAATTTACTTCTGGGATAAAAATGTATCCTAAAGCCATTTTATAAGGTGCAAGTTATATCCTCTATACTAAAATACATCAAAACTGGTTCAGTTGGATATGGGTGTTTAGATTAGTTGATCAATCAGGGCTGCGGAATTGTTCGAAGGAGTTACCATGGCCCTGGATCGCTAAGGGCAACTGACACTCAATATTGACATTATAATTTCAATTTTGACATTTTAATTTCAATTTTGACATTATAATTTCAATTTTTACATTCTGATTTCAATTTGTAATTTTTCTGTTTTTTTCTAGGTTGTCTGGTGCTAATTTTGTTCGGCATAAATGGCTAAACATGTAGCCACCTCGTATTATTTATAAGATCTCTCTCACTCTACCCGGAGAGTGAGAAGTCATTTGATGATTTCCCACGTAAAAAAAGTTTAGTCGATCGTTCAGGTACCTACATCTGTGAAACCACTGGCTTATGTTGTACTGAGGCCCCAGCACGAGCTCATTTTACGACCTTTAATGAACTGTTTAAAGGTAGAACTACACTGCTCACACGTGTGCCATACAGGCCAATCTGGGCGCGTCGGTCTCCATACATTTTATATGGAAACTAGACTTGTAGAGCTACACTTGATCCACGCCACGCGACGTTGTTTTACGTACAAATCAGGCGTGTTACACGTGTGCGTCGGTCTAATGTAGTTCTAGCTTCAGAGATGGAGCTATAGGGTGTATAGCTCCATCCCTCTCTCTTTACATTACTGACATTTTACCACGACATGGTAAGGCCCCTGTATCTTTATAATACCTTCTTATGATATATTGATATTGATTCGTGCCATGATTCTTATTCGTCATATTTGATTTGCATCGCGGGCGGGTACTCCGTGAATCTGATTGACTTTAGCTTTTATCTTCGTCTCTTGTATTTTTGCTGCACGCATAGAATAAATATTTTTCAATACTCTCACTCGAAAACCCGCTCTTAGGCACGCAATTTATCGTATCAGGCTGGGCGCTAAGCAACCGTCACGAGTCGCACGTGACCCCCGTTTATTTATTTCTTCCTGTGTATAAATGTCATTTCATCTGGATCCACGTGGAAATTTGTCACTGCAGTATTCGGCTCCATAAAACCTCGCTTACGGCCCGGGCGAATTCCGCCTCAGTCGCAATGACAAACTTTCTCCATTTGTATTATTTTAATATTTATAAAATAAAGTATGTTAAAGTTATTCGGACTGAACCGGACCGATTCTTACAATGTTTTTGCTGCATGTTGACGCATACAATTATATTATCTTTCTTATGTAACAAAACGAAAAGCTTGAGCGAATTTACTTTGAAACAAACCAAAAACCGAATGGTAGTTTCTTTAGTGCAGATCTACAAGATACCAGGCGCGCAGAAAACAGTAGGAGATATAAATATTAAAATGTTAAATTAAAAGCTCGTTTGTGTGCATCGTTCGGGGCGGGTCGACGGCCGCGCGACCTACTTGCAGCTGAAGCCGCGTGCTGCAGACATCCACCATGAAATATGGACGGAATCTGATACTGTTACGAAGTTTCCATTTAAATAATATGGAAATAGTTCTCCCATTTTCTTAACGGCCCAGTTAGGGTCGTTGTGGGAGTTTATTTTTCGATAGTGTTCACGCAGCTACTTTGCATAATGTTTGATGTGGTTTTATTTACAGGTTAATCTGGTGAAAAAATAATATTTTTTTTATATGATACTAGCTTCTGCCAGCGGCTTCGCTCGCGTGATGATGGGTTTCGCTATACAAACTCTTTGGACACCCATTTCTCCCATTAGGGGGTGAATTTTGAAAAATCCTCTCTTAGTTCTCGCCTGCGTCATAAAAGGAAACCTTGTGCAAAATTTTACGCTCCTAGGCCCTATAGTTTCGGCTGTGCTTTGATATGTCAGTAAGTCAGTTTCTCCTTTTATATATATAGATAAACTAGTGTTTGACTGCGATCTCATCTGATGGTGAATCGCACTGGTTTATTAAGAGCCTATTCACTCTACTAGCCTTGAAGACACCTAAATTATAATCAGACGGGATGACTGCTGCTGGCCAACCAAATCACTATATCTTTTAGTACCACATTGCTAAAAAATAGTAGGTTTGGTGATTTTCCTGAATGGGTTTTAAGTATCGTGGCTTGGTTTCGACGGTCAGTCCGTCAGAAAAGGAAAGATACAGCCCCTAATTGAATCTGATCTTCCGAAGAACTAGCCAGAAAGACGACGAACGTCGTATTTATCATTTCAGCCGAAAGACGTCCACTGTTAGACATATGCCTCCCCCAAAGGAAGGGTTTGCCATAATCGCCACACTTAGCAAGCGGGTTGGCGATCGCAGTGTGGTTGTGGCAATGCACAGAGAATGCTGCTGCCCATTCTCTGGTGTGTCCTTTAGTCGCCTCTTACGACACCCACGGGAAGAGATGGGATGGTGCTATTCTTTATGTCCGAACACCATACCATCACTATAACGTCCTTATATCTTCTTCAATTAGGGAACAAAACACTAAACTTGCGTAAAATACAAGATAAGAATTTGTGTACCTACCGCATGTATCTCAGGCCTTGCACTCATGCACGATCTGCGCGTGGAGATGCAACGTCGGGGTGAAACTCCGCTGCCGCGACAAGTCGCGGCATGGCGGACAGAGCTCCGACGGGGTCTCATGGCGGAATGGCGACAGCGACTATCGCAACCCAGTGCTGGGCACGCCATAATTATGGCGATAAGTCCCCTCTTTGAGGAGTGGCTGGAAAGGCAACACGGCGTCCTTACCTTCCGCATGACGCAGGTCCTCACCGGACACGGTAAGTTCGGGAGGTTCCTGCACCGGATTCGTGCGGAAGAAACGCCCGGGTGTCACCATTGTGTGGACCGCCCAGAGGACACGGTGGAGCACACGTTGGAGGTGTGCCCCGCTTGGGTAGAGCAACGCCGTGTCCTCGTGGGGGCAATCGGCGGCGGCGATCTCTCGCGCCGGGCTTTGGTACAGGCCATGGTCCGGAGCGAGGAGGAGTGGCAGGCGGTTGCCTCCTTCTGCGAAGCAGTAATGCTAGCAAAGGAGGCGGCCGATCGCGTGAGGCAACGGTCCTCACGCCCCAATCGCCGCCGGGATTCCGATCCCGATTTCCGGCCATCGTAGGCGCAGGCTTGCGGACGACGAGCAATGGGTGGCTCGCCGTCCGACCGTCCGGTAACCGTCCGGACCGAGCCCAAGTCGTCGACGGCGCGTGCTGTTCCACGCGCGCCTCAAGGAGATGTCAGCAACTGTAGGGGCCTAGCAGGGTCGAAGCCTACCGGGGCCAAGGGTCTGATTCTGAAAGGAAGACTCGGCCCTGGTACGAAAGGCAACGAAGGAACAGGAGTGGGTTTTTAGTCAGTAAAAGTCTGACACTATCTCCCGCCCCGCCCAAGGGCGGGGGATGTCATAAGATGATTTTCCCACCGAAAAAAAAAAAAAAAAAAAAAAAAAAAAACCGCATGTATCTCCACCACCAGTGCAATAAGGACGGAGTTACTACACACATAGTTACACACTTTACATATGTGCAGCGTGGCTTTAAAGTCATTTAAACTTCGCCCAAGTCGGTATTGCTGCTAGCTTTTCATAATATACGTTATTTGAATACTGTGTGAGAGAGAACTACAAAACTGATGTTAATATCTCTTTGCGTCATTAGTAATAATAGATTGATTTTTAAGTGTGTGCATAATCAACTTTATATTGTTCTTACGGCTGGGACTCAAGCCTCTTTTTAGAAGAAGTAAGGGGCCATAATTCACTACGCAGGACTGGTATGGTTTGGTAAAGTCAGTGTTTGAGTTTGACTTTTTTTTATTATTATTCTTGATAGGTTCGCGCTTGACCGCTATCTCACCTGATGGAAAGCGACGATGCGGTCGACGATGGAGCGCGCTTACCTAGAAGTAATCTATTCACTCTTGACTTAAAGATTCCCGGGTTGTAGCCATCAGGAAACACAGATTCCGGCAAGGAATTCCACTCCTTAGCTGTACGCACAATGAATGTGTTCCCAAAACGTTTTATGCGTATAGGTGGGATGTACATAAGCAAGATGGTTAATTATATTGCATTGTCTGATATAATCAGAAATGATGATATCTGCAGAAGAACCAAGGTTGCCGACATAGCACGAAGAATCGCCAAACTTAAGTGGCAATGGGCAGGGCACATTGCTCGCAGAACAGATGGCCGTTGGGGCCGAAAAATTCTGGAGTGGCTACCGCGTACCGGAAGACGCAGCGTTGGAAGGCCTCCTACAAGGTGGACCGATGACCTGGGAAAGGTTGCGGGAATCCGATGGATGCGAGACGCACAGGACCGTTCATTGTGGCGACACTTGGGGGAGGCCTATGTCCAACAGTGGACGTCTATCGGCTGAAATGATGATGATGATGATGTCCGATATAAGCAAGAACAGAGACTCCTTCATCAAAACCTTTTTAGATGGTTTAAGAAGGAATGATACATTTCCAAAGTGATTATGTAGGCGACATATATGTTGTCTCTAAACTAAAATAGTAAAATCATGTATCGTGGTATTAGAGGACTCGAATCCGTACGATTAGAATGTCTACACAACATTCCGAAATCAGGCAGCGGCTCGGACAAGACACAACACCCGTCAAGCCGCAGGCGCCTCCTTTTTCAACGGAGGTTTGCGGGATATACTAAACGGGTACGCTGATATGTTTTACATAACTCATATTGGGTCCAACAAGAGACCTCTTTCTCTCTACTAACACCCACTATCATACCTTCAGGATAGACAAGTAATAAACACACCGACATAGATGCAGAGACAGAAATAGCATTTCCATTTCAAAGAATACAATCTATAAGTAACGTGATATCATCTTGACACGACACCAAGTTTTTGGTAAGGGCAAGTCTTAGCGAGTATTCTGTATACCTTTGTACGACAATTGTTTGTATTTTATTTCTTAAAATATGCTGCAGGTTCATAACTTTTACCGCGAACACAATCAAGATACTTTACTACGAATTAAAAATACAACAATGTAATCAAAATACTTTAGAGCCATAAAACTAAAATTTTTCTTCCACGCCATAATTTTACAAGGACCTGTAAATTGTTCTGGGGTGGTAAACGTTGCTATTACGGCTGAAACTTTATAAGTTTACCATCAATCCATCACCGCGTAAGTGAACAGCAATTTTAATAATGTTCTTTTATAGTGTACGATATACTAAACGGTGTTTAAGTCAAAATGAAATGTTACCCTTATTGGCACCCAACCGGACCCATTTGGGCGCCAATATCGACAAAATTTAATAAATTTTATCTGAAAATATAATTAAAAGCGAAATAAGACTTATACCAATGATGCTACAAAAAAAAATTCTTAAATTTCGTGTTTCGATACATGCTAAAGCTTTCATTCGATTCCAATACTTATGAGCAACACGGTACCGTTGCAAAAACTAAACAATAAAATGATTTTTCTTGGCAACTCCTGCAGCGTTTTGCAGATTCAAAGTTGAACGAACTGAGCTTGTCCCGGCCGACCAATGGGGCGTCCGCACGCGCAATGCGACGACCTCATTGGACGGCGGTGCATTCAAAAGAGCTGCACATGTGACGTTTTTGGAACAACACCACATTATTTATTGTCTCACGTGTTTTGAATATCGTACCGTAGTCTGAAAAGTGTTAAAAATGTTGCATTTTTTAATAGTTTCCAGACTATTTATGAGTGTCTAAAAGAACGTTTGGTTATCGTGATAGTGCATGTTTAACGAATACGAAGACTTTACATAGATACTGCAGGGATAAGAAATAATAAAAAGGTTATTCACGTATTAATATAGGATTTATTTCATCGATATTACTCTTTTACATTATTATCAAACATCATTCGCGCCATCATATAACTCTCTGACAATCTTTCTCATAGTGAAACTCGAATTAGTTGTAATGTCTTATATTTATAATGTGCCATTAGTTGTAATAATCCCTCTAAAGAGGTGTTTATGATAGAGCCTATACAATTCCTAACCATATCTTCAAAACTACGTTCATGAATTATGTTATAGTACTGAATACACTGCACTAGCACTAGCTCCGGCCTTTTTTAAGTGCCTTTGTATGCCTATGTGAAATAAAAACATTTTGAATTTTGAATCGAATTTTAAACTGTAACAGCTTTATTAATATCTTCATTCATACATATTTCACATTCTAAGTAATTTATGATATGTAGTGTTCCTGATACCTATAAGAGATAAAACTCAAGAAAATGACCTTAAATTGGAGGTGATGAAACCACAAAGTATCAAGAAGTGCTGTTAGTTTTTATATCGAACAAAAAGTTGTTTTTATGTTTGTATCATGTCGGTGCAGTAGACACAGTAGATTGTCATTAAATAGTTGTTTTGCAGTACATGTAAATCACTCGGCGTCGCCTATTTGGAAGCGGCCCAGAAATCTGAATAGCTTAAGTTTATGCAAGCCATACCTTGCTATATTTAGGTCAATTTTACTTTGTTTTATATTATTGTTTATGCGCATAGCGGTATATTTGTTTTTTGAAAAGATTTCGAATCTGTGCCGAAATGTTTAAAACCAGGTCAAAAATTTGAAATGCTTTTTTTGACGAGCTTTCCAATATTAAGAACATGTATTTGTCAATGTCTTAAGTTTTATTTTGGGTAACAGAATCAATAAGGCGACAGCAAAATATAACGTAATACTCGCATACTCCATTTTATTAAGTGAAACAGCTAATAGAAGACACGTTCCGTTAATAAATTGGATTCACAGTGATAAAAGGGAAATCCTTGGGTTTGAATACCATTGTAGCTCCCCCATACGTCCTGATTTTACTCTGCGTTAGGAGTTCATTTTCTCAATACTGTCACGATGCAATAAGAAAGTATATATGGGATCTCATTCCCTTATATTAATTCGAATAATATTATATGAAAAATGTACATGTCATGGTTAAAGTAAAATAGAGTGGTCTAAGTTCGTGGCCATAATTTTAAACAAATATTTAGAATGAAAGAGTAATATTTATTTTTAATTGTAGAACGGTTTTATCTTTATTAACTATTATCATCTTAAATATATTAACTTAATAGTTATTTAAACAAACTGAAAATAATAATATGTACAAACGGGTAGAAAAAGAACTCATAGGGTATCAAAAAATTCGTCCACGTCGATGTCAATGGGAAAAGTGCCCAGAACGCAGGCAGCATTGCCACGCCGGATGGCATTGCTGATTCGTTGACCGAAGAAAAGCCCAGCCCTTAGGTCACGCGAAGAGTCGACCAACTGTTTGCTGATATCCCGAACAACTCGATGAGCGCTCGGACTCCAAGGCCCTAGTGTTTTAACCCCAAACGGCTCAAACATATAACCTCCGATGAGGTTATTATATTTACGCCGTTTGAGGTTTTCTGACGTTGTAGAACTGTTTCCATTCATCCTATATGGGATTTACTTTTTAAATTTTGGCTTTGTACTTACCAGTCAGCAGAGGGGAGCACGAGCAGGGGCCCTACCAGGAGCTCTTAATACGATCTATTTTACAACCTAGACTGAACTGTTAACTGTTTGTTAGCTATATAGGATGTAAAATTCCAAGCTTCAGGGGTCAATCTAGAACATATGACAGTCTGACATAAAAAAATCTTGTGTCAAAGCCTTTTGTTCAATAAGTTGTCAGTTTTAGTCATAAACTGTAACAGTTAGCCTACTGAAACAAACAACAAATTCTCCAAGGACAAAGCAACATAAATGCAGCCGCGTTTGAAGACGTTCAATCCGTTTAGCCGCTGACAAGATTAGCCTCTCTCACACTCCCTCGACTTAGCCTTATTTATACAGACAACTTGGTTATAAGTTTATTCGTTTACGCTTTATTCCTGTATCGAACGACTCGTTCTTTTCACGTGTCTATGCTTTTTCTATAAATATCATATCAATACTAACTGTGAATACCAAAGTGTAAAAATATCTATAATAATAATAATAATCCGCCACTAAACACGTCACACAATGCCATCTAGTCCCGAACTAAGCAGAGCTTGTGCCATGAGTACTAGACAACTGTTAAACATACTGATATATTTCTAAATTCTATATATATAAAAGCGTGTAATGATTTTTAAAGAAAATATTCATAAATCGTTCAACTTCCATCTATAAGCGATAGATGGCGCTAGTGGTTACATGAACTTAAGGCATTTGTTGTAGACATTAAGTAATAATCTATAGTATTAGAGTTTTTGTATTTGTTTTGTATAAATATATCATAATTGTTAAAATGAAAAATTTACTTGCAGTTAATTATAGATTAGTCCTAATGTATATTAGTTAGTCAATTGATGTGTCTTTTGCTCTGATTGGTCGGACCGAGTGTTGGTGAAAGTTTTAGGTGGGGAAACATTGAGTTTGTAACTGTCATTCTGGACAGAGTCAGTCTGCTTTGAGTTGTTGAACAGTGAACATGTCCTACCAACCCGTGTATTTGAAAATGATTGTTAATAGAATGATAAATATGAAATTGTGTTGATCAAAGTGAATAAAATATTTATATAACTGAAGCTTGAAGTTTAAGATTCATCACAAGCGAAATACCACTCACTGATTAATCACGAAATCTCAGTAACTGTAACACCTACAAACTTAAAATTTGGCAGGTAGGTTCCTTATAAGGTGTAGGCATCCGCTAAGAACGGATTTTACGAAATTCTACCCCTACGGGGGTAAAACGGAGGTTGGAAGTTTGTATGGAGAAACCTATTTTCACGCGGGCGAAGCCGCTGGCAAAAGTTAATTTGTACATATTATAGATAAATTACACCCAGACAAGAATAAATGATCGTGCTCATCACACAAACATTTGTCTTGGGAGGGAATCGAACTCACAACCTCTGGTATAGCAGTTAGGGCCACTAACCACTAGTTCAACTGGCCAGTCTACTATTAGCGAAATATATTTCAGTATAAAAACATAGAGGTATATTAATTACACGAGCAATTAACGAAATGTAAAATTGAAGAATCTTGTAACCTTAAAATATTAGTCTTCATCTTCTTCTTTTCGAGCAAAATTTTTCGGCCCAGTAAGTGGCTACGTTAATAGCAGCATCGATTGTATTCATTAAGTCCTCCAAACTGCATGGTGTACTGTCACTTGGAGGACTCCAAATATGATTGAATTTGCAAATAGTTTTAATGTATGTTGGTCTATACTGAGTCGACTGGCCTGTTGATCTAGTGGTTAGTGGCCCTGACTGTTATGCTGGAGGTCGTTAGTTCAATTCCTACCCAAAACAAATTGTTATGTGATGAGCACGATCATTTGTTCTGTGTCTGGGTGTAATTTACCTATCACTACATATATAAGTAAGTTTATCAGTTTTCTAGTACTTATAACACAAGCTCTGCTTAGTTTGGGACTAGATAGCGTTATGTAATAGCTGTGGAATATTATTTATTTAAACTTCATGTACATTAGTGATACATAGGCGGACTTAATGCATCAAGGCATTCTCTACCAGTCAACCTTTGGGTTATAAAAGACAACACTGTTGTAGGTTTGCACAATAAACAAATAACAGATACTACAAACAGAATAAATAAAGTAAGTTATTTATAAAAAATAGTAGTAGTTATTATATTTTAAGGGACGACAGAAGATCGAAGTCTATAAAAAGCGCGCTCACACCGTCATGCCCCTCTTTTCTCGGACGTCACTCGGAGCGGTAACATCGTTCAAGGGCAGTGAAACTTTTTTTTCGATTAATGATAAGCTCGCGTTTGACCACCATCTCACCTGATGGTAAGCGATGATGTGGTCGACGATGGAGCACGCTTGCCTAGAAGTAGCCTATTCACTCTTGACTTAAAGACCCCTAAGTTGTAGCTATCAGGAAACACAGACTCCGGCAAGGAATTCCACTCCTTGGCTGTACGCACAATAAATGTGTTCTCAAAAGGCTTTGTGCGTATTCGTGAGATGTCTACCATGTACCGGTGGCGCAACGCCGTACGTCTAGTGGTCCGATGATGGAACAGACTTGGCGGAATTAGATTGTGCAATTTTGTTTTCTAATTACTTTTATTGATTTGCTGTGCTGTGTAACGTTATTTCGTTCTTTTAAATTAATAAACCGATTGTCATTCGTCATTATTGTGTTCGTTTTTTTTTAAATATTTTCCACGTAAGATTCCTATAAATATAAACCAGTATTCAAGGAAATCTTGAGAATCGCATTACAAATAAAGAACTATTATTGACAAGCCCCATGGATCATTTCGGTTGTTGAGTCATCGAATTTGTCAACACTTATGAGAATTCTGTTGACTCATCAGTGCACTATTGCCCTTTTTTCAGAGCATAGATAAGTCTTTTTGGAGGTTAAAATTCTTGTTTTTGTGAATTGAGGCGATTGTTGTGTGTTCTGGCAAGTTTAATAGCTTCCACATACTGACCATAATTTAAAGTAAATATTTGAATCGAAGCGTACCATATATTTCTTTTTAATTGTAGTACTATTGTAAATTCCGGAGATTTTTCTTTACGGCGATATCACGCAATCAACTTTCATTGGGTTAATTTAAAATTTCCTTGATACTATATTGTATTAGTAGGTACGAACAGAAAAAATAACATTAAATTCTTTGTTGCTTTAAAGAAGCTCTGCATAAAAAACTTTGATATATTTAATTGAACCGACAAAACTAAAAAGTCCATTTCTTTTGCACCAAATCTTACAAAGTTTTCAGGAAATGAGACCGTAAATAGTGTTCAGTTTGTGTTAACATGAAAATGCGGAAGCTTGCATCATAAAATGCAGGGAAGCAAGACTGGATGCAAGTCAAGATAAAAGGACGTAAAGACTCTCTGTGAAGCACCGCATTTGACATTGAGCTTTTAAAATTTTGCACACTTCAAAGGGAAGTTCTATTAGCTTTTATGTTGGTGCATGGCGTCATTGTTTACTGGTGAAGACGGTGTAAAGCCACTTTTTTTTAACTATATTTATTTTCCAACTATAGGCACACACCTTCAGAAGAGCGATTTTTATTATTCCGACTATTTGTTCAAAGAGAATTTATTAATTATTCGTTTTTCATTATTCTACTAACAAGTTTGCTTAGAATACATTTTAATCGTCACGGATACACTGAATTAGCTTCAAAAAGTATTTAGAAAACCTTGTAAAATTGAAATTAATCGGTCCCATGTTGGGCGCCAATTCACGAACTGACGTTTATTTTGAGATATTTATTTATGGCTTTGATATAATGAATTGAAATAATGCAAAGGAAGAGGTTAAAAACTGGATTATATGCTCAAAAAACTAAGTAAGAACCAACATGCGAATGGGTTTAATGGTGTGCAGGTTATTGGCGATATTTAGGTCCCGTCCTGACATTACACGACTAAAACCTGCAACTAGGCAAAGGTACAGTATACCGTTGAGTCAAAAAATTTGTCATTAATGATTGAATTGAATTGAATTGAATTGACGAATTCACTGACTTGTAAACTATCGAAATTACACATGATGCTGGGGCCTTGACATGACCTGTTAAAATGTCAGTCGTGCAAGCGAGAAAGAGAGATGGAGCTATACACCCTATATAGCTCCATCCCTTTAAAAGTTCAGTTTAGCTCTTCAATTGGATCTCGTTAAGAGCTCGTGGTAGGCTTCTGGTCTGGAAGCGTTGACTGATTAATGAAGATGCAATATTGTAATCACATCCACTAAAAGAGGGGAAGACCTGGTGACCTGAAATACAGGCCAAAAGCCTAGCTTAGGCACCAGTCTCCCACAATATGAATTCAATTATAGTCTTAGTTCTGTAATTGCTGTGATATTGTGGTGAGGAAATAAACAAATTATTATTATAAAGGAAAGTGCAGGTGACTAAGAATAAAAAATAAAATAAAAAATGAAAATAACCTGTACTGCTTTTCATTTCCTAATACAATGATTATTAATAAAAACTAGTTTAAACAAATATATAAAACTAACTGCTGCCAGCGGCTTCGACGGCGTGAAAGTAGAAAATTTTCCCAAGAGAACATATTTCGGGTCTTCAGTTTCGTGAGCTGGCTTTGCCCAATAGACAGATCTCTTGCAAAAACTTTAGAGCCCTTATTCCTTATTTTTGACTCTTAAACCCAACCTAATTATGAAACCAAATTTATATACAGATATAGTCATTAATGGCAAATTTATCCGTAAAATAAGATTCATATCGCTCTCCTGTAAAGTAAGCTTTTTCACTTCCGATAGTTTACCTAGGGACAGTCGAAAAATAACCTAAGTGGTATTCCAGGACATGATCACACTCACAAACTTTCGCCTTTAAATTGTTAGTGTTTAATTTATAAAATATTATTATATTACTGACATTTTTTCCCCTTAATTTTTCATTTTTTAATTTCCTTGCGTGATCGAATCAGGAATGAAGATATCCGCAGGAGAACCAAGGTTGCCGAAATAGCACGAAGAATCGCCAAACTTAAATGGCAATGGGCAGTTTAGGGCACATTGCTCGGAGAACAGATGGCCGTCGGGCCGAAAAGTTCTGGAGTGGCGACCGCGTACCGGAGGACGCAGTGTTGGAAGGCCTCCTACAAGATGGACCGATGACCTGGTGAGGGCCGCGGGAATCCGATGGATGCGAGACACATAGGACCATTCATTGTGGGAGGGGAGCAAACTTGGGGGAGGCCTATGTCCAACAGTGGACGTCTTTCGGCTGAAATGATGATGACAAAAGGTGATGAAATATAACCGATTACTAACCATAATCAATATTATGAGCTTGAGGACAAATTGATAGAAAAACAAGATACATACAAAACGAATGTATCACAGAGCAATTCAATTTCATCGGTCATTTGGTTGTGGCGGGTATGAGTGGTGATTGTCAAAGTTCCAACTGTGTGCGGAAGTGGAACGCATTTGGCAAGTAGACCGCGAAACTCGGACGCGGATCGAAATTATATCTCGCGTTCGTGGATTATACTTAATTGTAGTTGAGTTTCATTGAAAGTTTGGTGGTTCCGAGATTTCTTACGAGTTTTAGTGTTAAAATTGAAATGAGTTGGTAGTTAGTGCCCTAAATTAAAATTATTATTGCATAGTTTTGCATAAAATTGTTTTTTTGAGGTGGGAAATCATTAGGTACATACTCGTAAATCATTACATTAATAATCTTTTTTGTGTTGTGGAATAACTAAATGTACCTATGAATCATGATATCTGAAATAAATAAATTATTATTATTAAATCATTCAATAATTTCTTCTGCTCTTGGGTGCAACGGGAGGGTGTGTCAGACTTTTACTGACTAAAACCACACCTTTGAGGGTGTGTGTACTCGTATGTATGTATTGCGGGAATTGTAGTTTGTACGGAACCCTCAGTGCGCGAGTCCGACTCGCACTTGCCTGTTTTTTTATGCTTAGGAACACTTCCTACCTTCGACATCCCCATAAAGAAGACAAAGATTTTACATAAAACTTCAACTTTTTCAATTACACCCACTAGCACTACATGTACATACTGTGCACTTGTATATAGGATATTTACAACGGGTGAGTTTGTACCGCATCTGGCCTGGCAGCTTGGTTGGCCACCTGCCCAACGATCGCCGTCCCAATTACTATGTGGAGTTACGAGCCCCTACTTAGTCCGCTGTGGTGTACCTGATTATTTACAGCCTTTGGTACTCACGGCAGCGTATTTCAGTGTTTTGTTTTGTAGCCATGGGTTGATTTCTGAAAGAGAAACCCGTGATACTGGAAAGCAAATGGTAAACAAGAAACATTGGTGAGGTACTAGTCAATAGAAATCTGACTCACTCTCTCGCTCCACCCTAAAGCGCGAGAAGTCATTGGATGATATTCCACCTAAAAAGCAGTTTTTGGTTTACGCACGTTCTATTCTCAATTTGTTCTTCTATCAACTCATAGAGGCATGCCCAGATCCAACCCAGAAAAACGCACAAATGTCCCATCAGGTGTAAGTCATAAAACTACGTATTTGCCAAACGCCAATATCAAGTCCTATGTATAGGTACTGTGTACAAAAAACTACACCAAATACTAAACATTCTTGATGTTAACAGACACACGCTGAAAGTCATAATCACTCAATGGAGCCAACCTTACAACGGAGAATCTCCTAAAATTCATCTCGAAAAAAACAATTCCAAAAGCCACACATATACACTCATGCACACACCTTCACACACACACAAACTCTTACTTATATACTCAACACACTAACTACACTTCTTCCACAGTATTAATTGTGACACCGACACTGTTTTACTTGTTACAGAATGCCATATATAAATATTTTACCCATATGGTTGAACCCTATCTCTTAAGATACAGACTAGACCTAATTTAAGTGATAGAGTCAATAATATTGTGCTAATAATGTGATAATGTTAACATTCATACTCTACTATGTATACAGTGCAGTGCAGTGCAGTGTAGTTATTATTATTATTATTATTCAGTAAAAGTCTGACACGCCCTCACGCTCCGCCCAAGAGCGAGGGATGTTATTCGATGATATTCAAACTTAAAAAAAAAACTGTGTATGTTAGTGACGGCACCCACGATGGAAAAGTAAAATTCGTAGTGTCAAAAAATGTAAAAAAAAATAATAATTGTAAAATAGGAATTAAAAATTGAAATAAACCTTATGGAATGCGCTTTTCAATGCAAAACAGGTTCACCAAGCCCAGATAACCTGCTTTAAAAGTAAGTGTAAGTGGGAGATTATTGATTTAAAGTTTAATTAGGTCTTGACTTGAGTAAATAGTAGAAAAAATACGCGACTAAAAGTTTTAGACCCCTTGCACTCTGAAACGAAGAAAGAACCCTTTGTCCTTTTATTTTTGGTAAAATAGTCAATGAAAAGTGGTTTCATTTCAACTGGGTTAGAAAAAAAATACTAATTTTAAGTTAATAATATCAACTGGCTAACAAATATAATTGTGATCATTGATTTAAAAAAAAAGGAATTGAATTTTGTTCGAGCAATTATTGGTACCCTTCAAGAGATTACAAAATATTCTGACGGCAATGAAATAAACTTAATAACCACAAACATGTCCACGATTAAAACGAATTGACACAATTCATATTCTACATACAAATTGTCACAGACATAAAACATCAATTTATTCATATCACGGCCAACACGGAAACCCCAATCGAGACATAATAGTGTATTGGAATAACATTTGTTTTGCCAGTCGGTCCACAGACAGAATAATTAGCAGCCGATGCTTTCATTGAAGGCTGTCATCATTCTGTGACGTCATTCTCACCCCGCTACCCATACACAAAGGTCAAATATCGTAGGTACTGAGCATGCGACGCATTTGAGCAAAACAAGTGGGTTTTTAAACATACAGGCATTTTCTTACGAAAAAATTTTAAATTAAAAGATTTTGTATTTTATACCAATCATCATCATCATCATCATTTCAGCCGAAAGACGTCTACTGTTGGACATAGGCCTCCCCCAAATGTCACCATAATGACCGGTCCTGTGCGTCTCGCATCCATCGGATTCCCACGACCCTCACCAGGTCATCGGTCCACCTTGTGGGAGGCCTTCCAACGCTGCGTCTTCCGGTACGTGGTCGCCATTCCAGAACCTTTCGTTCCCATCGACCATCTGTTCTGCGAGCAATGTGCCCTGCCCACTGCCACTTAAGTTTGGCAATTCTTCGGGCTATGTCTGTAACCTTGGTTCTCCTGCGGATATCTTCATTTTATAGTATACCAATTATCTATATGTATATGAATAGCTGTTCGTTAGTCTCGCTAAAATTCGAGAACAGCTAGACCGATTTGGCTAATTTTGGTCTTGAAATATTCGAGATAGTCCAGGGAAGGTTTAAACGGTGAGAAAAAATGAAAAAAAAAAACACGAAAAAAAAATCGAATACAACACCATCTCTAATTAAAATGTCATTATAAAATGAATTATGTTGTTCTGGTAATGCCAGTAGATGGCGTTATCCATACTATTAGGCGGTACGAAGTTCGCCGGGTCAGCTAGTACAAGACAAGTTAAGTGATAATATTGAAAATCACTCGTTTAAATTAGTCCCATGTTGGGCGCCATTAATTTTTTTAATTGCTGGCTAATGTGGGTAGCACAACAATTCGATTTCACAGTCAATATATAGAACAAGTAAATTGTTGGGGCAGAGTCAATGTGGCGAGTCGGCGACATCGCGTATCATACGATGAATAACTGCAGGAATCAGCCAAGGTCAGCTAAAATAAGGTTTTATTGCTAAATCTACACGACTATTTTCGGCTTGTATTCAACGAAGAAATGGATTTTGGTATGTTTTGACTTGTAGAAGAGTTTTACGGTATTTAGAAAAGCATCCTTGGTTTTTGTTAGTACTGTACCCGGCACCAATTTGTAATGACCAGGGACGTGGGCTTCAGGTGTGCGTTTCTGGGATCTGGTGTATATGTGAAATATGTATAGAAATGTATTATAGTAAAATATTGCAGTACTTAATATTTATTTTTCGGTTTTAAATTAGTATCAAGTACAGCAATATACAGCCATAAATTATTTTCCTATCAAATTTAAATCCTATTATTTTACTCAACCCTTTAAAACTGCCTAGAGCATCATTGTTTCATGAACGAGGAAGAGCAGGGACGAGGTGGGAGCATTTCGCTATCTCTTTTGTACTCACGTTACCTAATGGCACGTGACGTCACATTTCAGTTTTTGCGTCCTTTTTCAGTTTATTGACATTTCCTTCCATCAGATTTGAAAGGTTCATAATTTACTTAATTTTGAATTGTTTGTAAAATTCTCTCTATTTGCAATATTTTATAAATTCAATTTTTGAAACATGACGAAAACTGACCGATGACCTGGTGAGGGCTGTGGGAATCCGATGGATGCGAGACGCACAGAACCGGTCGTCGTGGCGACACTTGGGGGTGGCCTATGTCCAACAGTGATCGTCTTTCGGTAGAAATGATGATGATGAATAAAAAAAGGCTTCCATTACACGATAGGTTTTGCTGACAGTTTTTCCACAGTCAATGTTTTGATTGACGAAAAATCTACCCTTTAATGCGATTATTGACGTTTGCAAGACGAAAACCTAATGGCGATAAAATTCCGTATTTTTTTTCAGATTGATGGAATGTATTGACGCCTGCATGACCGTGTACAGGACGCCAAAAAGTGAGTCGAGCACCCAACTGCATTTTCATCGAAAATTTCATCCCAATTTCTTCCAAAAAGTAAAGAAAAAATACCCACCAACAAGAACACAGTTTCATTACAATACATTATCGCACTAGTAAGTGACGATAATATATTATGTCGGCTTGCCTAAATATAATTATCTGTTGGTCGTGCAGTCATTAATCAAAGTGAGCCAGTCAAGGGCTTACTCACATGTGCTCTGGTTTAACCATGTTGGCACTACTCCCAGACTCAGTGTCTACCCTCCAACTTTCCTCGTTTGCACTACAGATATAGCATGGAATATATCAAGGATGCTGAGATTTTGGCATGAACTACATTGAGTGTAGTTTGCTGTTTTGAATTTGAAGTAGTTGCATATTGAAAAATGGTAAAGATTTCGCCAATATTTTAGAGTGAGTGAGTGTTTTACGATTTTTCATAACATGCTCTCATATTAAAACTAAGTTTAACAATTGGAAAGAAAATAAACGGATGAGCTAAACAATAACGAGTGGTTTTATATACTTATCGTGTGCTTTTTGTTACTGTATTTTACTTAAGTATGATCTCATAAGAAAAAAAAAAGAAAATTAGTATTGGCAATGTCTATCTTTTGCCTTTTACGGATATAAGTAGTGTTAATTACCGATGTCACTAATTGCATATGTTTAATAACTACTGTTAAAACAGATAACATGTAAGTCAATTTTAATTACTTACAGATGACAAATCCAAAAAGTTTCAGTATCATATAGAACGGGGTGAACAAGAATTAACCCGACGTACGGCGAGTATCCACCCTTACGTTGTTGAAACTTCAACGGTCCGGACTAAGCGTTTCGCTTCGTCGTTTATACCGCGTACATCGAAGGACTGGAACAATTTGCCTGCTGCGGTCTTCCCGTCCAACTATAATTTAGGTGCCTTCAAGGCTAGAGTGAATAGGCTCTTAATAAACTAGTGCGCCTCACCATCAATGATTGCATCACTGCTTACCATTAGGTGGGATCGCAGTCAAGCACTGGTTTATATCAAATAAAAAAAATAAAAAATAAAATTAACGGGGCGACAAGGAATGTAATAGGACCAATGATAATAGCTGGCTATCTGCCGCCTTCTACAATAGTCCTTTTGGTCTAAAAGTAAATACGGTACTGCTTGCTAAGTTATACTGGATTAACCGCCGAGATCGACGGGACATAAAAGTTTTTTTTTGGGAGGTGGTAAATTATCCAATGAATTCTCCTGCTTTAGGCTGGGGCGAGAGGGCGTGTCAGAATTTCACTGATTAAAACCTGTTTATGTTCCTTCAGTTGCCATTTGCGTTCTAGGAGCACGGGTTTCCTTTTCAAAAATTCCCCATGCATCAGCGAGCATCGGCCTTGCTGGGTCCCTACGGCTTTGCTGTCATATCGACGACGAATGGGATTCAGTTCTTACCGGACGGCTGGACGGCGAGCTACACAATGCTCGTCGTCCGCAAGCCCGCGCCTACCCTGATATAGAAGGTATGGTTCAGTTAGGTTGTGTTTATTACACAAGTGTTTAGAACGAAAGGCTCTATTAAAAATCACTCACATATGAGCTTTTTATAGGATAAATGATCAAAATACTTTAATCTGTTTTTGGATATAATTTACACATATCGTGATGGATATTAAGCACATGTCAAACAGCATAATCGAATCGCTGCAATAAAATCTACCGCACTGATAACAAGTTGTATAACCTCTATCTAAGTGGGTCGATGGGAATAGATAATGGTTAGGTCAGTTTAAATCATGGTAATAATAATAATAATGTCACCACTCCTCAAGCACCTCAGGATATGTTGCCCTCTTGTTGCTACGTCACTTCGTGCTAGCGGCCGTTTTTGGGGGCCCATTTATTGAGTGTGCAAGTCACCCCCTGCCTTTTTTCGATGGATATTAATAACGTTGTTCAGCCAGGGGCCATAGTCTTAACATAGTTCCATGTTACCAGTCCACTTAAGACTCCAAAAACCATAGCCCTATTATCTTTGTTCTCCATATGTCGCAATAGTTTTTCACCAACCGGGGTTATCCTTGGGTGCACTAGCATAGCGCGGACAGGGATAATCGTCGGTTGGTATCACATTCCATTAAAAGTGACTAAAGGGCCTCTGCGAGTTGGTTTCGGCTCCTCGTACGCCTTTCAAAGGTCCGGGATCTCAGGGTTCCGAGATATACTGATACATAAAATAATAATGTAATTATAAGTAAGGACGCGTAGCTTCATAGACGCGTATTCGTCATTATATGCTTGGTGTACGCCTGCTCACAGCTTAGATATAAATCTATGAAACTTTGTTGATGGGGCGGCAACGACACGATGGTACGACCGACGTTACCGCAGGCGTACACCAAGCGTATAATGGCAAATACGCGTCTATGAAGCTATGCGCCCGTGTACACTAGGCCTAAGTCAAAGGTACAGCGTGGCAATGCCACCAGTCATTTACACACATCCGGTCCACAACGATGATGGTTTTTCGACGCCTTATTTTAATTAGTCTTTAGTTAGTTGTAATTAGTATGGTAGATATTAAGTAGGGGTTTTTGTGTATAATTATTGATTTTAAAGATAATTTGTGTTAAGTATTTTTAAATTGTATATAGTATAGTTCAGTACAACCGTCATAGCCGGCCGACATAGCCCGAAGAATCGCCAAACTTAAGTGGCAGTGGGCAGGGCACTTTGCTCGTAGAACGGATGGTCGATGGGTCCGAAAGGTTCTAGAGTGGCGACCGCGCACCGGAAAACGCAGCGTTGGAAGGCCTCCCACAAGGTGGACCGATGACCTGGTGAGAGTCGCGGGAATGCGGTGGATGCCAGACGCACAGGACCGTTCGTTGTGGCGATACTTTGGGGAGGCCTATGTCCAACAGTGAACGTCCTTCGGTTTAAATGATGATGATGATGATGATGATAGTTCAGTTTCATATCAAGTTTAGATTTGTAGGTTAGTTAATATTATTTAAAGTTATTTTTTTTATTTATATCTTTAGGTATATATAAAAAAACATACATTCAGCCGAACATAGCACCTCCTCCTTTTTGAAGTCGGTTAAAAAGAAGAAACTGACTGACATATCAACACACAGCCGAAACTACTGGGACATGGAGCGTGAAATTTTGCATAAGGTTTCCTTTTAAGACTTAAGTGAGCACTAATAGGGAGTAAGTAGGTTTTCCCTTAGGGGGAGGATTTCCCAAAATTCACCCACTAAGGGGATAAAACGGGGGTCCAACGTTTGTATGGAGAAACTTATTTTCATGCGAGTGAAACCGCTGGCAGAAGCTAGTGTAAATACATTTTGTTATTTCAAATAAAGAAATGTTTATACACCCCTATTTTTCAATTAGTACAAAAAATGGGGCTCTTTATCCTTACCCGTTACCTACTGATCATATTTGTGTAGTCAAAAGTAAAAAAAACGAAATCCCCAAATTGTCCACGAAAATTTGTCGTAATTAGTAAATTCATAATTGAATCAGTTATTTATAACAATTGCTACTAGAAAATACTATGCGCAGTGTTTTTCCATTGTTTTTCATTCATAATCAATAGCCTGTACAATATTTCCATAAATTGAGTGACTTTTGGGATAAAAACAAACTCTAAAAACTTTGCTGTTTATGAATATTATTTATTGAGACTTTACTTAAATAATAACAAGACCTTTTCTAATAAACCCTTTAAGTATTTGTACTAATTAAAAATTAATGGTGTATATAAAAGGAGAAACTGACTGACTGATATATCATCACACAGCCGAAACTACAGGGCTTAAGAGTGTGAAATTTTGCACAAGGTTACCTTTTATGACGTAGGCGAGCACTAAGAGAGAATTTTCCGAAATTCACCCCCCAAAGGGATTCATGGTGGAATGGCGACAGCGACTGTTGCAACCCAGTGCTGGGCACGCCATAATTATGGCGATAAGTCCCCTCTTTGAGGAGTGGCTGGAAAGACCTCACGGCGTCCTTACCCACCGCATGACGCAGGTCCTCACCGGACATGGGAGGTTCCTGCACCGGATTCGTGCAGAAGAGACGCGCGAGTGCCACCGCCGTTGTGTGGACCGCCCGGAGGACACGGTGGAGCATACGGTAGAGGTATGCCCCGCTTGGGCAGAGCACCGCCGTGTCCTCGTGGGGGCGATCGGCGGCAGCGATCTCTCGCGCCGGGCCTTGGTACAGGCCATGGTCCGGAGCTAGGAGGAGTGGCAGGCGGTTGCTTCCTTAACAAGCAGTAATGCTAGCAATAGGCGGCCGATCGCGTGAGGCAACGGTCCTCACGCCCCAACCGCCGCCGGGATTCCGATCCCGATTTCCGGCCACTGTAGGCGCGGGCTTGCGGACGGCGAGCAATGGGTGGCTCGCCGTCCGATCGTCTGGTAACCGTCCGGACCGAGCTCAAGTCGTCGACGGCGCGTAGTATTCCACGCGCGCCTCAAGGAGATGTCAGCAACCGTAGGGGCCCAGCAGGGTCGAGGCCTACTGGGGCCATGGGTGATGCGAAAGTGACCCCCGGGGCCCTGGAAAAAAAATGGCAAAGAAGGAACAGGAGTGGGTTTTTAGTCAGTAAAAGTCTGACACTATCTCTCGCTCCGCCCAAGAGCGGGGTATGTCATTAGATGATTTTCCCACCCGAAAAAAAAAAACCCCCCAAAGGGATGAAACAAAGTTTGTATGGAGAACCTATGTTCTCGCGGTTAAAGCCGCTGGCAGAAGTTAGTTTTATAAAAAAATGCGTGTCCTCGTGACTTAATAAAGACACAAATGTCAGATTGATTTTAACGCAGAGCGTATCGCAACTAGCATCTTGTTTAGTTTACTTTGTAACCTGTGTTTACGATACCGTGTAGTAATTTTCCGTTATAATTACTTGATTAAGCGGGAAGTTGTGGAATTATTTTCTACACTAATAGCAAAATCGGCACGGTCGGCGCAGTGCTTAAGCGATTGGTTGCTACACTACGTATCGCGCTTTGATTGGTTGCTACGCTACGTATCGCGCTTTGATTGGTTGCTACGCTACGTATCGCGCCTTCGATTGGTTGCTACGCTACGTATCGCGCCTTCGATTGGTTGCTACGCTACGTATCGCGCCTTCGATTGGTTGCTACGCTACGTATCGCGCCTTCGATTGGTTGCTACCCTACGTATCGCGCCTTCGATTGGTTGCTACGGTACGTATCGCGCCTTCGATTGGTTGCTACGCTACGTATCGCGCCTTCGATTGGTTGCTACGCTACGTATCGCGCCTTCGATTGGTTGCTACGCTACATGTCGCGCTTCGATTGGTTGCTACGCTACGTATCGCGCCTTCGATTGGTTGCTACGCTACGTATCGCGCCTTCGATTGGTTGCTACGGTACGTATCGCGCCTTCGATTGGTTGCTACGCTACGTATCGCGCCTTCGATTGGTTGCTACGGTACGTATCGCGCCTTCGATTGGTTGCTACGCTACGTATCGCGCCTTCGATTGGTTGCTACGCTACGTATCGCGCCTTCGATTGTTTGCTACACTACGTATCACGCCTTCGATTGGTTGCTACGCTACGTATCGCGCCTTCGATTGGTTGCTACGCTACGTATCGCGCCTTCGATTGGTTGCTACGCTACGTATCGCGCCTTCGATTGGTTGCTACGCTACGTATCGCGCCTTCGATTGGTTGCTACGCTACCTATCGCGCCTTCGATTGGTTGCTACGAAACGTATCGCACCTACGATTGGTTGTTAACTACATATCGCGCCTTCGATTCCCGCACGGAACAAATATTTGTATGTGAGTTTACATGTTTGTGTCACCTACGGTGCTGGAGTAATTCCTAGTATGGGGCAAAGCATAATTTAAAAAAAAAATGGTCTCAAAATTTCCGCCTTTCCTTTATCTTTTTGTATATAATTATTTTATTCGTGTGTATGTCACCTTATTCACCGAATTGGATGAAACTTTGTGTGTATATTTAAGTGGAATCCTGAATGGTTTGAAAATATACTTGGACTCGGTAGGTGGCACTGCAATCGGGTTCTCAATTGGTTTTTTTAACAAATAGCCAGGTTACAGACAGGACTATGTCTACTGGGACCGCTAGTATAAATATAAATGTTTATTTTAACTTAACTTTTGGAGTAGCGTAATTAGAGACACAATAGTAAGACAATGGCGCACGAACGCCGGCGTTCGTGCGGGGATCAACAGCTTATATACTACATATATTTTTGTACCTTTGTTTTCTAAATAATTCATTTCTAAATATTGCAACTGCCGTAGTGTCTCCACTATCCTAGGTTGACTGGTAAAGAATATCTAAGACATTAAGTCAGTCTTTGTACCAATGCCCTGCTAAAAAAATACAGGCCCGTCTTACTTCTGAGCCATGTCTACAAGCTGCAGGCGGTCGCCCCCTTCTGCGAAGCAGTATTGCTAGCAAAGGAGGAGGCCGCACGAGCACGCGCTAGGGAGCGGCACTCACGCCCCAGCCGCCGGGATCCTAATCCCGATGTCCGGCCACCGTAGGTGCGGGCTTGCGGACGGCGAGCAATGGGTAGCTCGCCGTTCGACCGTCCGGTAACCGTCTGGACCGAGCCAAAGTCGTCGACGGCGTATATTGTTCCAGGTGCGCCTCAAGGAGATGTCAGCAAACCGTAGAGGCCCACCAGGGTCGAAGTCTACTGGGGCCATGGGGTTCGCTTCTGAAAGGAAAACCCGGCCCTGGTATGAAAGGCAAAGTAGGAACAGGTGTGAGTTTTTAGTCAGTAAAAGTCTGACAAACAGTTGCGCTACGCACAAGAGCGAGAGATTTCATTGGACAACTTTCCCACTTAAAAAAGAAAAAACAAGATCCATCTAAGATTGTACTTAAACATAAAATGCCATATAAAACCTTAAGGCTATTATACCTAGCTCTAGCTGACTCCATAATTGGCTATGGTCTCAGTAGCTACGGGAGAACTTATAAAACACATTTAGACAAAATTTACAAATTACAACAACGAATTCTCAAAAATATAGTACCACTTAAAATTAAAACAAAATACAAAGACGATTACTCGGAACTATTCATTATTGCAACATATTGCCAGTTCACAACGTGGTTAAACTTTCTATACTAAAAGACGAAATAATTAACATAAATAATTTAAATAAGAATACACGTCATCCAAAACTAAGAACGTTAGTGAACATGAACACCTTTACCTTGCCTAGATGGAACAACATATATGGTATGAGAACATACACGTACATACTGCCAACAAAATACACTGGACATACAAAATAAATACCTCTGCAACCCTAAAAAATCAAAATGTGGATTAAAAAAGCATTTTTTGCAACTGAATGAATTAGTTTAGTCATACTAACTTATTTATAATATCTTTAAAATGTAAAACTTACTACCTAACTTATTTGTAATTTATCTGAACTCACTAGCCATATATAAGCCAGTAAAGGCTTTTGTGGTTTTTAGTATTAAAAAAAAAATGTATAAGTACTGCGATCTTGAACATAAATAAAAAATAAAAAATAAAGATATTACTGTCTCCCTATACCTCAGAAAGCAAGTAAAACCATTGGACCTGGTTCTCATTCGTAGATCTTTGACAGTCGTTACAAGTAGTTAGATGCAGGAAAGTCTGACCAAGTCTATCCAAGGAGTATCATGTTGCCCAGTAACCGGAAATCGGGATCGGGATCCCAGCGGCATCCTAGAAGGATCTAACAATAGCGTTGTCTTTGACCTCCTTACAGGTGCACAATATCATGTACTAAAGTAAATAGATAAAACCTTTATGAGGATAAAAATAATCGCGTAAAAAATAGCCTCTTTGTAATCTTCGGCCAAGAATAGATTCTGAAGACTATAGTGGCATATTAAACGTCTATTATTAGAAAGAGGCCACTTGTTTTAGTTGTGTGGAAAACGGTCTATTCCTATCATACTAATAGTATAAATGGCGAAAGCTTGTGAGTGTGTGTGTAAGTTTGTCACTGCATCACGATCGAACGTCTGAACGAATTTCGTTGAAACTTGGTATACAGGTAGACCATGTTCCTCAATAGCATAGGATCATCATCATCATCATCATTTCAGCCGATAGACGTCCACTGCTGGACATAGGCCTCCCTCAAATATCGCCACCATGAACGGTCCTGTGCGTCTCGCATTCATCGGATTCCCGCAACCTTCACCAGGTTATCGTTCCACCTTGTAGGGGGCCTTCCAATACTGCGTCATCCGGTACGCGGTCGCCACTCCAGAACCTTTCGTCCCCAACGGCCATCTGTTCTGCGAGCGATGTGCCCTGCTCATTGCCACTTAAGTTTGGCGATTCTTCGTGCTATGTCGGCAACCTTGGTTCTCCTGCGGATATCTAAACTCCGAGCATACTTTCCATTGCCCTTTGGGTGACTTTGAGCCTTCTGATGGGGCACAGGCGACCACGTTTCAGAACAATTTGTCATCACTGGCAACACGCTGTCTTGGAATAGCATAGGATAGAATTTTCTATCCCGAGACTATGTTCTTTTGCGATAATTTTCTGCTATTACGGGGGCGAAGCCACTGACAGTAGCTAGTAATATTATAAAGGCGAAATTTTGTATGATATGTTGTATTTGATACCACGATATTATATATTTTGACTGGCCTGTTGGTCTAGTGGTTAGTGGCCCTGACTGCTATCCCGGAGGTCATGGGTTCGATTCCCATCATCATCATCATCATCATCATTTCAGCCGAAAGACGTCCACTGTTGGACAAAGGCCTCCCTCAAATGTCGCCACAATGACCGGTCCTGTGCGTCTCGCATCCATCGGATTCCCGCGACCCTCACCACCAAGTTCGATTCCCACTCAGGACAAATGTTTGTGTGTTATTTGTTCTGTGTCTGGGTGTAATTTATCTATGATATTATGTATGTATGTTTATCAGTTGTCTAGTACTCATAACACAAGCTCTGCTTAGCTTGGGACTAGACGGGTGTTAAGTGATAGTTGTGAAATATTATTATTATATTCTGGATGAACACACAGCCATAATTTATTATAGTGGAAAGTATTAATTTCATGCGGGCAGAGCCGTGTGTGACAGTTAGTTGGCTTACAAAAGGATTTGATACGTATATCGTACCACATAGTTTTGATTTGTGACTGGTATGAAAAAAATATGTAATTTTAGGAAATAATTTGCTCAATTGATATTTGTAGACGGAGACCGTATTTAAAATGAAAACATAATAATAATTCGGTTAGTGAACAAAAAAAGCTACCGCTCCTGTTAGAAATTTTCTTAAAAACAACAGATTTGTATTTGAAAATCTGATTTAAAAGAATATAATGGGTAAGACCTTTGTTTATTATCAACTGATCTTAATACAGATGAAAGATTCTAAATACAGGTTTTTAGGTTAAGAGCATGATTTGACTTTTTGTTATCTCGAAGGTAATAATAAATAAATAATGTTGTTCAGGCAGAGGCCATAGTATTTACACAGTTCTTGGTAACCAGTCCACATAAGCCTCTCAAAACAGTAACTCTCTATCTTAGTTTTCCATATGTCGCAATAGCTTCCCAGCAACCGGGGGTAGGGTGCACTAGCATAGCGCGTACAAGAATAACCGTTGGTTAATACGACGTTCCATGAAACGTGTTTAAGGGGCTTCTGCAAGTTAACTTCGGCCCCTCGTTCGTCTTCCGAAGGTGTTTAGATCCCAGGGATAAATAAATAATATTTTTGTAAAAAAAAACACGTACCTTTATCATATTCTGTAGACAGGTTGCAAGTAGTTTGTGGCTCCAATCATAGTTGTCGGCGTGTGCGTCGAAATTCTCCGGTCATTTTGAATAACGGCTCGCGGTTGACTGATTCAAAGCTTTCGCACTTTATTTCGACGAATCACGGGTCTTTATTTGTATTACATTGTTTTTTATTTTTATTTGAAAAAGGAATGATTTTAAGTGTCACTTGGAATATCTACTAAAGAAATTGGGTCACGATTTATAGGAGTTTGTAGGATTTCTTCCATATGTCTGTTTACTGTGATGGATACCTGAAACAAATTATGAAATAAACGTTAGGTGGTTATTTTGGGGCTGCAGAATGGTTCAAAAGAGTTTCCGTGGCTCTGGAACGCAAAGGACAACTGAGAGGAACACAGGTGGGTTTTAGGTAGTAAAAGACTAACACTCCCTCTTGCTCCATTTAGAATAGTTATTTTCAATACACTTACTCGAAAACCCATCCTTATCCTTACCGCTCTTAGGCACCCAATTTACGATTTTTTGCACTAGTAAGGAAAAATGCGCGAGCTCATCCTGATCGTATCAGGCTGGGCGCTAAGCGACCCCCATGAAGCCCCGCGTCAACCCCCGTTTATTTATTTCTTCTCAAGTGTAAAATTCTGTGCAAGAGGAGAGATGAAACGTATGTTAATAAAAGAGTTATGAGTATACATGTGGATGGGTGGAGAGGGAGGCCAAAGAAAAGATGGATGGATTGTGTGAACAGTGATATGAAAGAGAGGGAAGTTAGTGATAGCATGACGGCTGGCAGGATAGAATGGAAGAAAAAAACGTGTTTGCCGACCCCAAATAAGATGGGACAAGGGTAGGAAGATGATGAAGTTTATTGAACAATGTCGTTTGATACACGTGAAAATTTGTCAATGCAGCACTGGGCTCCAATTCATTTGAAGAATTCCGCCTCGGTCTCAATGACAAACTTTCTCCACTTGTATCAAATATACTATCTACTGATGATTTGCCTCCCCAAAAAATGGGTCGACAAAGATGTACCTATTGTACAGTCAGGGGCCAGGGGTCAAAGCACACTCTACCAAAGTGTCTAAAATTTCTTTGTAGTAGAAATTCAGTGGTCTACAAATAGGTTATTCAATACTTTAGATTCTATGCTACAAGTTAAATCAGTCATGAACCATTGACCCTCTTCTACAAGAGGGTAGAGAACAAGAAGTATTGGTATTCTTTTTCTTATTCTTTATTGTACAAAAAAAATTATATAGACAATATAAATAGGACAGTTGATGTACATAGGCGAGCTTAAACCCACAACTGGGTTTTCTTACAGCAAACCATATGAGTGCGAAAGAAATTTTGCATTAATTTGAGGAACTTTAAATGTACAACAAAAAATTAAACACTTAAATTAAATCTAACTTAAAACTAAAAATATACTAAACAGATATGTGTACAGCACACTACACTATTGGTAGAGTGCAACTGCACACTTGACTCCTGACTGTATAACTACATTTTGTCAAATATGTTCAAGCCCTACAGGGGGGCGCTTGTTTTCCATCAAGAGGGCACAAATCAAACTTTGACCTGGCACTGAGGAATAATCAGACGAAAAAACTTAATAATATTAGGGGTTAAAGTATGAAATTGCCGTTTTTTACAACGGGTTGCTTTGAAGTGTTATAACACTTAAAGAAAATACAAAACACAAAGAACACAACTTAAAGAAAATACAAAACACAAAGAATCCAATAAATATCTAATTTCGGAAATAACGTACTTTTAATATAAAGTTTATTTGAACTTATAATTCCAAGTAAATCCAAAGATATAACACAACCCTCAAAGCAACCCGTTTTAAAAAACGGCAATTTCATACTTCAAGCCCTATTACTTTTCTCGACGCGGGAACCGAAAGCAGGATTTCATTCAAAAGACCACCAGATCGATGCAGTAAAAAAGAAACATAACATAAGTAAGCGAAAAAACATTTCTTCATATCGAAAAAGAAACAGGATATTTCGTTCTTTTTATTTTGGCTCGGAAATCATCAAATAACTTCTCTAACTCTGGGTGGAGCGAGGGAGTGTTAGACTTTTACTGACTAAAACTTACTCATGTTCCGTTAGCTGCCCTTTGTTGTCCAAGGCCACGATGACTCGCTTCTTTGGCCTAATAGTTGCAAGAGCGACGTCTGAGTGGAGAGATCTCAAGTTCGATTCCCAGGTTATCCTATCATGAGCTTCTAAGTATAACCCACAATGTATAATTTCGAACAGAAACATATGTTCTACCGAAATAAGTGAACTTCTACACTTCTACGTGTTCCTTTTTAGATACATGCATGATGTTTTGTTGTATAAGAGTTAATTATTTATTAATATCTATGTTTGGTGACATTATGATAGCAATATTATAAAAAGCTTTAGAACTCAAAGGGCGTAGGTCACATTAGACTCTTTTTATAGACATCAGGATTCGAAAACGTACTCGGTAACGTCGTAGACACGTGTGTTCCTTGAAGAGTGAGTTAAAGGGTTCCATAACCCGGGATTGTTTGAAAGAGTTACCGGTGGGTTTTACAAAAGTGTTCGATAAGTGTACCTATAAAAGTAACTTTGGAAAAAGTGTTCCATAAGTGTACCTACAAAAGTAAGTTTGGAAAAAGTGTTCCATAAGGTAAGTTAAGTTGTCCATAAGGGCCTGCGCACACTTGAGACAAGACTGTCTTAGACAGAAATGTCTACGACGTCGCAGACTTGTCTACGAAGTCTGCGACAAGACTGTTTTGTCTACGTCACGGCGCACAGTATCGAGACAAAACAGTCTAACCAAATTAGTGGATTTTCCACTAAAACTGGTGGTTTAAATCCTCCATTTAATTGCAAAATATTGGTTTTAGTGGCTAGTAGATTTTTCTAGTGCTTTAGTAAAATTCAATTTCTCACTAAAAATGCGATCTCTCGGATGTAAATAAGCACCATAGAATCCATAATTATTATTATCAATCTGATACCGACGATGATGGTGCAAACAAAAATGATTCGGCTGAAGACGAATTAATACATAGCTGTTATTGAATAATTTGTATGTTGAATTACCTACTAATGTTAATTTACCCACAAATGGTATTTTGATCAACTGATTGTTAATTTTTATCACTTATTATTAAAGCAACCTAATAACCTACATGCCTACTTATTTTATTTCGTACAACACATATTTTCTTAGTGGGAAAATTTGCGATTTTGTGTGTGGGATAATTTTTTGTTAGTGGTTTTCTGGTGTTTTAAAAGTTGACTCTAGTGGTAAGTTAGTGTAACTTTTGGCAACACTGGACGTCTCAAAACGGTCTTGTCGCAGATAAGTCTGCGACGTCGCAGACAATTCTGTCTAAGACAGTCTTGTCTCAAGTGCGCGCTGGTCCTAAGTGTACCTATAAAAGTAACTTTGGAAAAGTGTTCTATAACTGTACCTATAAAAGTAAGTTTGGAAAAAAGTGTTCCATAAGTGTACCTATAAAAGTAAGTTTGGAAAACCATAATATCGACTGAAATTATCCGTCGCTCCGGGTTATAAATTTGGCACAAGCTTATTAATCAATAGAAACATGAGAAACTGCGTTTACTGTGTTTCTATTGGTTAATGAAGTCGGGTCAAAGTTATACCTCAGGGCCAAAGTAAGCCCACTTTACGGTACTGCACTGATATTAAAAACAGTGGGAAAAGTACATGGAAGATCCATACTTGCAGTTGCTTATAAAGTACATGGAAGATCCATACTTGCAGCTGCTTATAAAGTACATGGAAGATCCATACTTGCAGTTGCTTATAAAGTACATGGAAGATCCATACTTGCAGCTGCTTATAAAGTACATGGAAGATCCATACTTGCAGTTGCTTATAAAGTACATGGAAGATCCATACTTACAGTTGCTTATAAAGTACATGGAAGATCCATACTTGCAGTTGCTTATAAAGTACATGGAAGATCCATACTTGCAGCTGCTTATAAAGTACATGGAAGATCCATACTTGCAGTTGCTTATAAAGTACATGGAAGATCCATACTTACAGTTGCTTATAAAGTACATGGAAGATCCATACTTGCAGTTGCTTATAAAGTACATGGAAGATCCATACTTGCAGCTGCTTATAAATAGCTTAATCAGCCTTATAACGTTCTCACTGCTGGGACTCAGGTTACTCAGGCTTCTAGGAGAAGGAATAGGCCGTAATCCACCATACGGGTCAAATGTGGGTAGGTGGACGTCCCATATTTTCGAATTTTTGGTTCTAGGAAATACCGTTTTCCTTAGGATGTTATCGTTTACCGTTTTGAGAGCAGTGGTGATTAAATAAATTGCTCAAAGATGCTTATTTAAATTATGTCCAGTTTTTGCAAGGCAGTTGCTATTTTGGCTCAGCGTACGATTGAGAATGTTATTATAGAGTACTTTGGATTTATAATACAAAAAAAAATAGTTGAAGGATAATTAGTCTGTTTTGAATATAAAATAAAATCGAAAAGATTGTATCCTATCAATCTGTTAACCGACCTGGGAATCGACCCTGGAACTCCATAATCATAAGACAAAGTTGGTGTAATGCATTTCTTTCCCTTTAATATCATCACGCTAACTTTCCCCGTGGTGAGCAGACATCCTAATTACGTAAGTAAATAAATAAACATGCTTGGTAAAATCTAATCAATGGTATCACGTGTAATATTTCCAATGATCCATATTAAAAAAAATCAGGTAATTTATAAAAAATATCATCAAGTCTATTTGGTGAACATGCTTTAAAAGTGAAAAACAAAAGTAATTTAAATAACCAAAGGTAGGAAAATTATAGAAATTACAACATCACTATAACCTAAATGCATAATTCGACATTGCAATAATGTTCCATGTTATTTCGTACAAGGTTGCAATATCGATTGAAGAACGGCCTGTTAGTTACCTCCAAGCCTTAAGAGGGTCCTTTTTCACTCGCCTATCGTCAACATCGAGCATGGTTTAAAAGCTTGTTACTTCATCTAACGCGATGTTTGACGAAAAGGCAATGCGAAAAAATAGAGATATCGTTCGGTAATTCCGTGATTTACTCGAATATTTTACAAAACTTGTTCCAGAAAATACGTATTTTTTTTTAAACCCTTATAAGTTTTTGAAAGAAATTGTCGTCATTCAGAATCTTGATTAAATTTGCAAGGCACCTATTGTTATACTTTTTTGACTTTTTTAATTTTTGAGTAAATTATGAAGTGTCAAAGTTCATGCAAAGTAATAGATTTTCAGAGGTCTTTACTGGATTAGTTTTACACAAACTTATAAATTGATTTCATTAAAAGCCTAGTTAATATCCACAAGATACTGTGTTTCCAAAATATCTAATGAATAATAATAACATCATAATCGCGTAAGAACGATTGTATGAAAAACAGTAAAAAGGTATGTAGAGTTGGATGCCCTTAATAAATAACCTCTAACGCTAAACATTCAAATATTTCGCAAACAAAATAACAAAATTGCACCTCACAATCGATTTCTCTAATCCACGCCGAAAATAACTCTCATTCAACAATCGATGCCTATAAATACACTCAAAATAGCGTCACTGTTGTTCTCAAGACAAATGCTTAACACGGAGACGCTACGATTAGCTCTCGCTTCTTATCCACGAAGATATTGACGTAAATGTTGAATTCTCCATACTCGTTCGGTCAGATCTAAAAATAATAGTTGACAAGGAGCGGGCCCGAGCTGTTATTGGATAGATAGTGGTGTGGAACGTTATCAAACAGACATTAGCCGCGGTCCTCCCACGTCATCGTCATTCATCCGCTTCGATCGCACGCACACACGCGCGCCCACGCGCCACCACACCCGCCAGCACGAGCATCAAGCACGAGCCCCGAGCACGGGCCCAGCACGAGCCCCGCCAACACTCACCATACATCACCAGACACGAGCACGACGTCGCCCGACACTCTCACTCAGCCGTCCACCATCTTAAATTCATTCACAAAAATCGCTATGCCACAGCGCCTATTTGTTTACCGATTCACGCCTCTCTGAGCACAATAAAACACTAAAATTGAACACAACTACCTTCTCCGGGCGAGGATGTTCCGTTTGACACTCGTTTTCTTGTTGTGAATGCGTTTTTAGCTCGTTTTTTGTTGGCAATACGGTCGTTTGGTTGTGCACGGGGACATAAAGTCGGTACGTCGCGGCGGACAGTGTGCAACTAAAGAATGGTGGCAGGACTGCGGACGGCCGCGGGACGCGCCTGCGCGGTACTACCCGCCAAAATACACCTACGCGCATGTATGGGTTATGTAGGCTGTGGTTCTCTTTCAAAAGTTGCACAGATAACATTACGTCGTTAACTGTCACTAAATATCAGTATAATGTTGCTTTTAATAAAACTGAATAATCGAACAACCCCAAATTACTGTAGCAAGACAATCCTTGCTACGCGACAACACATATGGGTCGCGTAGTCTCGTAGCATCTTCGTGCTACGAACGGCTACGGCATAGAGCTACGAGTTTAGGCGAATTTAATAAGTACATATTATAATAACTTTTGTTTTACAATTGTTTAGATACTGTGTATCGCAAAACAGACTACGTGTTTCATATTTCATTGAATGGAGTTAATTTAACTACTTTTCGTTTTACTTAATGAATCACTTTTTTAACCATAACTAACTCTATAAAACTTTACTTAATCTGTTTAATTACATTAAAAATGTAAAAATCATTAAATCAGCCGTCCACACATAAGATATATGATAAAAAAATCTCTAACATACATTTTGCCAATATTTAGGTATATGTAAACATTTAGGTATATGTAAACATTTAGGTATATGTAAATACTAGCTTCTGCCAGCGGCTCCGCCCGCGTGAAAGTAAGTTTCTCCATACAAACTTTCAACCCCTGTTTCATCCTCTTAGGGGATGAATTTTGGAAAATCCTCTCTTAGTGCTAGCCTACCTCATAAAAGGAAACTTTGTGCTAAATGTCACGCTCCTAGTCCCAGTAGTTTCGGCTATGCTTTGCTATGTCAGTCAGTCAGTTTTTTTCTACTATCATTTAAATCTGACATAGACTTAACATCACAAATCCTTCCCATTAAAATACATAATAAACTCCAGTAAGTACCACGCGTCTGCTCATTGTATTGTACTCAAAACAAAGCAATGTTTTCCTTTCTATTTTTAGATCTGTCATGGTTCGCAGGTACTCTCTCGAGCGGGATCCTGCTGTGTATATTGGAATTTAATTATGGCGTTTTTGTTAGTGATTTTTAACTTAGCTGATGCTTGGCTTCACTCGCGTGAAAGTTGAATAGAATAGATTAGGATTTATTCGATGCAGGCAATACAATAGGCAACAACACAAAAAAAAGTACAGATTTACAATATAGTGCGCTGAGCGTGCCCGAACCGAAAGGGTCGCCAACTCAGCAATTGACTGGCCTGTTGGTCTAGTGTTTAGTGGTCCTGACTGCTATGCCGGAGGTCGTGGGTTCGATTCCTACGCAGGACATATGTTTGTGTGATGAGCACAATCATTTGTTTTGTATCTGGGTGTAATTTATCTATAATATGAGTTGTCTAGTACTCATAACACAAGCTCTGCTTAGCTTGGGACTAGTCGGCGTTGTGTGATAGTTGTGTAAAAAAAAAAAATAGCTGGGCGTCAGACACCCAGCGCTGATTTTCAGCTGGCATCCCGCAGTGACGCACGGATGATGGTAAATAAAATATAACATATAAATATAACCCTTATTTAAACAAAAAATTGATACAAGTGTATTTGTGTGATAATTTTGCTTTTTATAAATATTATAATTATATGCCACGGTATTTACAAACTATTTTGCTCACTGGTAGAAAATTGACCCAAGGAAACCTCTTTTGTGATATTCCAGGATGTGCTCTACCCTTGTGCCAAAGTTCATCCAAATCCATTCAGCTAAGTACTGCTATGGTCTACTGTCCATGGACGCGTAGCTTCATAGACGCGTATTCGTCATTGTGTACTCCTGCGTGAAGCTTACATACAAACTAACTTTCTGTTATTATTTCATCACTATTGTTCTCAAAAGAAGGAAAACATCGTCAAACAACTGTGCAAGTGAGAGCAGGACTCGCGCAATGAGGGTTCCGAACAAACTTACCTATGAAAACAGTTCAATTCCCGAATTGAGTTACGAAGATTTTTCCGATTTTTTTTTTTGTGACGTAACTACAATTTTATAGTTTTTAGATTTTTTCCTATATTTGTGTTATGAGATCTTGCTTCATGCCAAATTTCAGGATTCTAGGTCAACGGGAAGTACCCTATGAATTTTGATTCCCTTGAGAGTTTCGAATTACATGTTTTTTTCGACATAAACGGCCGTATCTTTTTTTTCCGTTAACTCAGTTGTTTGATTTTTTCACAGCTTCAAGGCACCGCAAATTTTGAGTATATGGTTTTAATTTCAACTCGATACCTCCATGCGTTCCCTAGATAAAGAGTCTTGACAGACAGACGGACGAACAACAAAGTGATTCTATAAGGGTTTCGTTTTTTCCTTTTGAGGTACGGAACCCTAAAAATGGCAAAAAACACTTTGTATGGGAGCCCCCTTAAATATTTATTTTATTCTATTTTTTAGTATTTGTTGTTATAGCGGCAACAGAAATACATCATTTGTGAAAATTTCAACTGTGTAACTATCACGGTACATGAGATACAGCCTGGTGACAGACGGACAGACAGACAGACATACAGACGGACGGACAGCAGTCATAGTAATAGGGTCCCGTCTTACACTTTGGTTATGGAACCCTATAATAAAAACTGTCCTAGAACCAAAAATTCTAAAACATGTGACATCCACCAACCCCACTGGGCCCTCGTAGCGAGGAGGCCTGAGTCCCAGCAGTGGGAACATTATAAGGCTGAATATGCTTATAGTCGATACCTATTCATTTAGTTGAAGTAGGACAACTAGGCCTTTGCTCTGTATTGGGACAGGCCGAAAATAAAAAAAAACAATTTCGATTACCGTCAGGTCAGCCTGAATATTATTTCCGTTGCTAATTTAATTGGTATTTTATTTTAGCTTCTGTTAACAAACCTTAATGCTTGTTCGGTGTTCCGACCTTTGCGGATTTTATAAAAAGGTCACCCTTCAGAATGTCCATCCAGGTATATTAGGAGACAATTTTAATGTCATTAAAGATTTAATTTGGTCCAGGTTTTAAGCATATTCTAAAAACTGGGCAAGTGCGAGTCGGACTCGCGCACTGAGGGTTCCGTACAAACTTGAAAGATAAAATTGCGGTTTACGATTTAAGACGTATTAAAAAACGAACGAACGTAAACTATTTACTGGATCTCGTTCAAACCAATTTTCGGTGGAAGTTTACATGGTAATGTACCTATATCATATATTTTTTTTAGTTTTATTATTCTCTTATTTTAGAAGTTACACACATTTGACCACTTTGGAAGTGTCTCTCGCGCAAACTATTCAGTTTAGAAAAAAAATATATTAGAAACCTCTATACAATTTTTGAAGACCTATCCATAGATACTCCACACGTATGGGTTTGATGAAAAAAAATTTGACACGTATGGGTTTGATGAAAAAAAAATTGAGTTTCAGTTCTAAGTATGGGGAACCCCCAAAATTTATTGTTTTTTTTTTCTATTTTTGTGTGAAAATCTTAATGCGGTTCACAAAATACATCTACTTACCAGTATAGTTCTTATAGTTTGCCATTTGGCTACGGAACTCTAAAAAGGAGAATAAAGGACCTATTTAAATGAAGATTTGGGTAGGTGTCTAGCTAGTAGTCACGGGACACTAATTACTACGAAAATCAAACACTGATATTATTAGTCATCATCATCATCATCATTTCAGCCGAAAGACGTCCACTGTTGGACATAGCAAGCGTCGCTACAACGACAGGTCCTGTGCGTCTCGCATCCATCGGATATTATTAGTGAGTTAATTAAATATTAATGACGTTTTTACAGGTTCCTACAACATACAAACGCAGCCTCCAATATCTACTCCCATATGAAAGAGTGAAAATACAATATAATATGAAAATACATTTATTTAATACACAGTTACACACAATGAAGCGAGGAGGAGTGGCAGGCGGTCGCCTCCTTCTGCGAAGCAGTAATGCTAGTAAAGGAGGCGGCCAATCGCGTGAGGCAACGGTCCTCACGCCCCAACCACCGCCGGGATTCTGATCCCGATTTCCGGACACCGTAGGCGTGGGCTTGCGTACGGCGAGCAATGGGTGGCTCGCCGTCCGACCGTCCGGTAACCGTCCGGACCGAGCCCAAGTCGTCGATGGCGCGTACTGTTTCACGCGAGCCTCAAGGAGATGTCAGCAATTGTAGGGGCCATCAGGGTCGAAGCCTACTGGGGCCAAGGGTCTGATTCTGAAAAGAAGACTCGTCCCTGGTACGAAAGGCAACGAAGGAACAGGAGTGGGTTTTTAAAAGTCTGACACTATCTCCCGCCCCGCCCAAGAGCGGGGGATGTCATAAGATGATTTTCCCACCGAAAAAAAAAAAGTCACACACAATGAAAAAACAACTTGCTCAGTAGGTCCGATGCCAGCTGCGTGAACGTTTGGAAGAGTGACCGTGACCCTGGAACGCACAGGGCAACTGAAGAACATAGGGGAGTTCTAGTCAGTAAAAGTCTGACACGCACTCTGGTTCCACCCTAGAGTGAGAACCTCAAAAAAAGCATTTATTAAAAAAAAGGGTTTTTTTTATTTGTCCCGACCTAAAACCCTAAATCCCGATTTGTTTTACCATCTATCCCGATTTTAAGCCAAAAGGACTTGGCAACACTAATTACTACCTACCTATACCTATCTATCACTGCAAACCTGACAGGGATATTTGGAAAAGTTACCGTAGCCCTAAAACGCAAAGGGCAAATGAAGGAACATAAGTGGGGAGAGTAAAAGTCTGACGCACTCTCTCGCCCCATCTTAGAGCGAGAGAAGCCCTTTGATGATTTTTCACCTAAAAAAGGTATCTAATTATGTAATAACAATTACAATACGTGTTATGTCGGTCAGTTAAAGTTAATTAGGTATATTATGGTATGATTTTCCTCTTCCGGATAATTTCCGGAAAACTTTTTTGGCTTTTTCAACAGGTATATTTATTTTTGGGAATAGATTTGTGTAAACTATTGGAATAGGGTAAAAAGTTAGTGCCTAAAAATACCCTTTGAATATAATACAAAATATCAAGATTCATATCTTGATATTTTGTATTATATTCAAAGAGAATATTAGAAAAAACTAAAAAAAAATACTGTCAAAGCCAGATCAAAAGTGATCCTTCTAAATCACACCAATATTATAAAGAGGAAAGTTTATATGTATGCGTGTATGTTTGTTACTAATACACAGGAGCGCCGGCTCTTAGAAAACCTCATGGGTGCTCATGCTCATTTGATGACTTGAAAAAGCGGCGAAGTGTGAGAAGAGAAATGCACACTGATCGACCGACAAATAAATAAATGTCCTACTTACATATTGCGTACTTAATTACTAATTATGATTGATAAAAATATAAAATGAAACCATTATATTAAAATGAAACAAGTTTTTATTATCGAGATATTTCATAAAAAAAAAAAATAATAATAATAAAAGTAACAAAAATAATAGTAATAATATAATAGTAGTAATATAATAGTATAATATTTTATAATTTATACGTAACCTAAAAGTCGATTACTAATCTGTTTCTTGATGTTTATTCTCAGGGGTGCTCGGCACCCACTGTTTATTTCTCATGGGTGCTCGAGCCCCCGAGCACCCACGGAGTTGGCGCCCCTGCACGGAACGGAATTAGATGAAACCTGACACACAGGTACCTAGGCCATGTCCTAGAATAGGACATGGGGTACTTATTATTCCAGGAGTTTGTTCCCTTGGGATAATTTTCTACTTTTACGCAGGCGAAGCCGGTGGCAGGTGCTAGTCTACAAATACTAATATTATAAAGAGGAATGATTTGTATTTTTATTTAGCATAGCATAGCATAGTCGGCCTTATAATGTTCCCACTGTTGGGACTCAGGCCTCCTCTCTAGGAGAGGGAATGGCCCATAATCCACCACGCGGGCCCAGTGCGGGTTGGTGGATGTCACATGTCTTCGAATTTTTGGCTCTAGGACATGCCGGTTTCCTCGCGATGTTTTCCTTCACCGTTTTTTCAAAATTCTACAACTAGTCTGTAATAAATTTAAAACCACGACAACTTTGCGACATAGTGCTCGGCAACACTGGCAGCGCGGTGCGAGCAGCGGCGCGGGAGCGGAAACGTGCGCGGTTTGCTTCGCCACACTGGCAGCGCGGTGCGAAGAGCGGCGCGGGTGCAGATACAAGGTTTTCGCTCGTCGCCCGCGCACTCACTGTGGCCACTTGTAAGAACGAGCTATGGCGAGACCCAAATTAAGTTCTTATGTTTGTGAATGCCGCGCCGCGCCCGCCCCGCACCCGCGCTTACAGTATGGCCGAACACAAAGAGTATGTATATTTACAGTCGACGATTGAAAATGTTAAGCATTTAAATCAAATCCTTTCTTACATATTATTATTTTCTATCAACACTTCAACACTTCTTTACGAAAAGGAACATCACTAAATATGTAAGTGCTCATCCTTTTAATTCTTCATGGATGTCAGAATCTTTGTGACTACGAAACCGTCAGAATGCACGGCCCCCACGCGTCTCGACAAGTCGACATGTTCAATGAAATGACGCTGCTCCTTGCATAGTATCATGTCTGGCCGTATTGATGAAATATTCACTTCCTAAGGAACGATGAGCGTGGGTGGGTGTGTGTAAAAAGGCATTTAAACAGGGTGCATATAAAGGAGTGATTTTGAATCCTTTTTGTTCGTCAGTAGATTTTTTTTTACAGGACGCCGTCTAGTCCCAAGCTAAACAGAGCTTGTGTTATGAGTACTAGACAACTGGTAAACTTACTAAAATATTTCTAAATACATACACGTTATAGATAAATTACACCCGAACACACAAAAATTTGTCCTGGGTGGGAATAGAACCCACGACCTCCGGGATAGCAGTCAAGGCCACTAACCACAAGGCCAACAGGATAGTCGAATCATCCAAATTTCACTGCAATTAAAGTATAGATTTTTAATAATTATAAGCTGCTACAAGATCATTATTAGCTCATTTTCTAATATATAAAAATCTCATGTCACAGTATTTGTTATCGACCTCCTCCGAAACGGCTTGACCGATTTTTATGAAATTTTTTGCGTATATTTGGTAGGTCTGAATAGGTCGTATGTTATTTTTTGTACCCTTAGGTGATAAGTCTAGTCTAGTAATTATATAACAACTAGCCGGTGCCAGCAGCTTCACCTGGGTGAATGTAGAAAATTGTCCCAAGGGAACATCATCATCATCATCATCCCAAGGGAACATACTCCCGCGATAACAAGCATCCTGTGTGCTATTCCAGTAAGTGGTCTACCAGTGTACCAAGTTTCATTGAAATCCGTACAGCTGTCAGAGCGTGAAAAAGTAACAAACATACACACACACACTCACAAACTTTCGCTTTTAAAATATTAGTGTGGTTACATAAATCTAGTTGAAATATATATAGCATAGCATAGCATAGTCGGCCTTATAATGTTCCCACTGCTGGGACTCAGGCCTCCTCTCTAGGAGAGGGAATGGGCCGTAATCCACCACGCGGGCCCAGTGCGGGTTGGTGGATGTCACATGTCTTCGAATTTTTGGTTCTAGGACATGCCGGTTTCCTCACGATGTTTTCCTTCACCGTTTTGAGAGCAGTTGTGATGAAATAAATTACACAAAGTAATGCGCCTGGCTGGGTTTGAACCCGCAACCTACAACTCGTAAGTCGGGGCCGTTACCACTCGGCCACCACTGCTCTCAAATATATTATATATATTTTTCGCTCTCTGAAATATATATATTTTTAACTAATTGTGAATGTGAGGACCATGTAGATTGTTTATTTTTTACAGTAATTTTAACTTTGGCAATTTAAGGGTTTTCTGCGGCCTACCCAAATGTCATTTCCTTGGTATTGTTCGTTAAGTCGTTGAGCTCCTTAGTAGTCCTGAGTTGAGCTTTACGAATACTGACAAATGCTTGCACTGACTAGACGGCACTCAAATCTGTATGGGTCTTTCCTCAAAAGACCATCTCTGACACTAATCTGCATGGTTTTCAAGTGATGTGACTATTACATATTTACTGTATGGACTTTAAAAGAGACTTTGACCCCTGAGTTTGTTTCGGTGTTTCTTCTCAGGGTAGTCAGCTAGGAAACACCGGCCTCATCTAGTTTAAATTGACAAAAAAATTGACGTGTAAAATTGTTTTATAAACCTTACTTGCAAAATAAAAATCATTTATCATAAATTTGTATTTATTTCGATTTCAAATAAATTTGAAATCGATCCGCTCTTTTACATTAGTCATGTGAACTTACTATATAATTGTAATATTGTTGATTTGTTTACAGAATGCCTTTATAAAAATATATGTGTGTTCAAAAATTCACACACCTTCCTAAGATTATAATTATCACAGTCAGTAAAAAAAGAGGTCTTATGTTTCAGTAAACATAAGACAGTGGCACTGAGTAAGACTATCAGTATAGTCTTACTCAGTGCCACTGTTAAATAAACATGTGTTTTTATAACACGCTCATGTTCAGGAAAATTCACACCACCATTTGGCGCAACTTTGCCTTCACGTCTTTTCCTTTGACAACGTATACATGACGTTGACGTGTAACGTTTGACGTTGAAGTTGACGTCTAACTAATGTCATTCACATAAGCGTTTTGACAGTTGCCTGGACCTGACGCCTCAGTGTTGCCACCTGGTGAACGACATTTTAGAACACCCTCATTGCGACAGTTCTGACATAACTACAATACGTAACTGCATTTATTGGCTAGTGACGTCAGAGTGTGATGAAGTCGGGTAAGATTTCTATAGTTCTGTTCGTAAAACGCTGCATTAAATAAACTACTTTCCTTTTGACGTCAAGCCGATCGCGCCGAGCACCGCGCACCCGCGTAAATATTGAAAATGATCCTAAATGATATATCCCATACTCATTATTATCATCATCATCATAGGCCTCCCCCAAATGCCACCACAATGAATGGTCCTATGCGTCTCGCATCCATCCGATTCCCGCGACCCTCACCAGGTCATCGGTCCACCTTGTGAGAGGCCTTCCACAGCTGCGTTTTCCGGTAGGTACATGGTCGCCACTCCAGAACCTGTGATATCTTTTAATTATAAGTTCAAATAAACTGTATATTAAAGGTACGTTATTCTTTTTTTGTAATAACTATGTATTGGTTTCTTTGCGTTTTGGAAAGAAACTAATCAATAACTAATTAAAAAAAAAAAACAAAATAAAAAAAAGCCTTTTACTTGCTGCAAAAAAATACAAAATAATAATATAGATAATACAAAATAATAATAATAATAATATAGATAAAATTATTCAATACTTTTCTTTTAACAGTAGTTATAATTATTCAATTCATGAGAAAAAAGAATAATGTAATCCGAAGATATCACAGTTCAAAGTAACCTGTTTTAAAAAACGGCAATTTCATTGACAAAGATCTATTATGTATAACCGACTTAATGTTTAATGTTTGTTTTTTTGTGTTCGATGGATGCGAGACGCACAGGACCGTTCATTGTGACGACACTTGGGGGAGGCCTATGTCCAGTAGTGGACGTCTTTCGGCTGAAATGATGATGATGATGATGATGACTTAATGTTTTAAGACTTCAATTGCCAACAACCCAACACTAACCTTCTTTGGACCTCTAACGTGTCATCAAACTAACAAGCCCTTAACTATCCAAATAGTCCATTACCTGGGGCGTTAAAATCATCAAAACCTAGGATTTTTTTATTGTGGATGAAATAAAAAAAAAAGATATGTGTAGCTAATAATATGAATAAAAAAGTTTACCTATTACAAAATTACAAAAGCCTTTCTCGATAAATGAGCTATCCAACACTGGAAGATTTTTTAAATTCAAACTAGTACCTAAGTCCTGAGATACTATGGTTGAACTATTAGCACTAGTTTATAACTTAAAAAAAGTTAAAGTTAAAACTATTTAAAAAAAAAACAGTTTTTTTTTTTCAAAATCAAGATCACAATTTTTTAATAGGTGATTCTTTGACTTTTTTATACATGATATTATTATAATAATAGAAAATATGATATTATCATATTTTCTTTTTAAATTTCATCCACAGTAAAAAAAAAAACCGAGGTAAAAACAGGCACTAGACTGAAATACAAACGCTTAATTTCCCAAAGACAGGTCAAATCAAACAAAGATCTTCAAGCTTCAAGTCCTGTAGATCAATACAGCCACCCATTCAGTTTTATCCGCAGGATATTTTACGTTCACAATGACGCACGAAGATTGGGAGACGGTATGTGCAGACCGAGACACTCAGGCGCCGGTGTGGCTAGACCGAGGTCAGACGGGCCTGCTCCATGCTCCAGCCAAAAAATACATAGATCTAACATCAATTTGTCTTCTCTTTCAATATAAGTATTGCGCAATTTGTAGTCGATGCCAAGAGCAGTGGTTAGGTTTTATGGGAATGTTAGGGAGGTTATATAAAGGTCTTGAAACCTGGGGAATGGTGCATTGTGTTAGCTAGTGTGTGGACCGGCTGAATCTGGACCATATTTTTTTTTAATACGGCTTTCTTACAAAGATTTCGTGCATTTTCCATAATATATCGTACGTATGTCTTCTCCCGTTTTAGGGCGACTGACTAAAACCACATCTACATTCCTTTAGTTGCCTTTGACATTCTAGGACCACGGGTAACCTTTCCAGAAGCTGGCCCATGACCCAAGTTCATAAGCTTCGACCCTACTGGGCCAAACGCTTAAGCTAGAACTACATTAGACCGACGCACACGTGTAACACGCCCGATTTGTACGTGGAACGTCGAATGGCGTCTCGTGGCGTGGATCAAGTGTAGCTCTACAAGTCTAGTTGCCATATAATTTGTATGGAGACCGACGCGCCCAGATCGGCGTGTGTGGCACACGTGTGGTTGTGTAGAGTGTAGTTCTACCTTTAGAATCAGAACACTGATGCACAGAGGTTACTTTTATGATGTACAGTCAGGGCACAGTATAAATATGGAACAGTGCGGAAACTACGTACAAATGTTCGAAACGGCACACTCACACAAACATACGCATCGACGAGACTCCTAAGCGTTTCTTGCTACTGATAGCACCGCGAGTAACGCTTAGGAGTCTCGTCGATGCGTATGTTTGTGTGAGTGTGCCGTTTCGAACATTTGTACGTAGTTTCCGTACTGTTCCATATCTATACTGTGGTCAGGGGTCAACTTTACTAATGCTAAATTGTCTGAAATTTCTTTGTAGTAGAAGTTAAATGGTTAAGAACTAGTTTATTCAATACTTTAGATTTTATTCTACGAATTAAATCAGTCACGAAATATTGATCCCCTTCTACAAAGAAATTTTAGACATTTTAGCATTGGTAGAGTGCAACAGCACTTTTGACCCCTAACTGCGAAAGGCAACGAAGGAACAGGAGTGGGTTTTTAGTCAGTAAAAGTCTGACACTATCTCCCGCCCCGCCCAAGGGCGGGGGATGTCATAAGATGATTTTCCCACCGAAAAAAAAAAAAAAAACTGTACATAAAGAATAAGAAAGGGTGTTCCAAAATTTACCCCTGAGGGGATGAAACGGGGCTCCAAAGTTGCTGGCAGAAGCTAGTTATTAAATAATTGTGTCACTTACTGAGACTATTGAACTAAAGAGTCCCAAGTATTAGGTAGAGGTAAACATAGACAAAATCTAATCATCATCATCATCATCATTTCAGCCGAAAGACGTCCACTGTTGGACATAGGCCTCCCCCAAGCGCCGCCACAACGACCGATCCTGTGCTTCTCGCATCCACCGCACTCCCGCGACCCTCACCAGGTCGTCGGTCCACCTTGTGGGAGGCCTTCCAACGCTGCGTTTTCCGGACAAAATCTAATACAGATATATAATATATCTCAGCTATTGAGGTTATACTCAGTAACAGAGGTATTTCAATGCAAAATTGTCTAGAATTTATTGTAATTACCGGTAGGCGAGATTTCTCAGTACTTTTTCCTATATCCAGCGATCCCTAGACAGATAAGAAGCAGATGAACTGCTGTCTCGTCCTCCTCCAGTAGGCTGTCTGTTCGTCACAATATGACGATATAATAGCAAGCAAGTAGTTACCTATACGTATTTTTTATTATTTATTTTTTGAATTTGAAAATTAGCACCTAATATTAAAAAAATATTTTTAGGACTTCAATCGCAGCATTATTGAGATTTTTCGTGTAGTAATAAAAATAAATTTGACTAATCAGAGTTCAATTCTGGGAATGGTTGCTTAGAGTCTATTTATGCCACCAAAGCCTTGTGACAAAAATGACAAGGCTTATTTTAACGCCTCTCTTGACTCGATATTAAAAAAAAAATACCTACTTTAAATAAACACCAAGAATTTCTTACACAAAAGATATTATTTAAACATCAAATGGATAATTCACAAAATGAATCCATCGATACTATATAGGTACAGAAATGTGTCATGATACAATGACGTCACTGAAATGTTTCGCAATTGCTAGACTCAGCAAGTCTCCATTAAGTCTATAAATAACCCTGTTTATGAAGTTAAGTCATGGATCCTCTAAAAGAGATATGACTAGACGGTTTTGCCCATTTTATGTGTTATTTCTTATGTGACATTTTCGTCCGGGCAAAGTTATTTACTAACAAAACAAAACTCTAAAATATACCAATATCGTAAATATCTGTCGCACTACCTCTCTACAGTGCCCGGCTACGCACGATCCGCCTACGGTTTTGAGTTTCAAAGCATTCATACATGCGAGAACGAGATAGCAATCACCCAAGCAATACTGTAACGCTAAAGTGGGACCGGAATGGAGATAGTTATCGATCGGCTTGCGTCACAGAGAAAGCGTGGGCGCGATGACGTCACGCCGCACCCGCCAATCAGCACTAAAGGAAAAGGCGCCACGAATTAGCGGAGTGTTGGAATATATTCATGAAGAGTTTTTCCTTAGTCTTATATTATTTTTGGGAAGCATCAATGAAGTTCGAATCCTTTCGAATGTTTCACAATGAAATCAGCTTTTGTAAAACTGTTTTTAAATATCACGTCTTGTTAGAAGGATGACTACCTATACAAAATATTTCGATGGTTTCATCTTTAGAAATGTAATGATATCATGTCAGATAATATTTAGGGCTTTTCTATTATAAATTATATATTATTATTGTAAGCAGCTAAAAAGTATTCAGTCTTGAAATAATTTAAATTACTAACCATTTCATTAGGTAGACAATTAAATATTAAATATTTTTAAGAAATATCTTGTTTTAGCACTTAGCTAAATTAATACATATTAGGCGTCTAAGACCGTCTTTATGCATAAGTATATTTGCGAAATTATAATTCGCAGAAAACCGGTACAGAAAGCAATAACCTACGAACTTTTGTAGTCGCTACGGCTGGGCTACGAAGCTCTACCGTAGTATTTTTGTAGCGTGCGTTGCGTTCTCATTCTTTGCTACGCGTGGTATGAGGGTAGAAGCAAACGCCATCTAGTTGTTAGTTGTGTAAAAAATTTGAGACTTGACTGTCTAGAGTAATATTTTTATAACAGATGGCGTCACGATTACAACGGAGATGCGACATCTAGTGCTATTTTCTGGAACTAAAACACTAACCATGTGAGATTATGTACTATGTAAAATGTGCAATAGATGACGGTAAAACCAAACTTGATTAAGTGTTGTTGAATAATATTTTTTTTAGAATGCTGCACTGTAACATTTCTTTTTAGCGTTCCGTACTTAAAGGGTAAATCTGTCTGCCTGTCCGTCTGTCACCAGGCTGTGTCTCATAAACCATGATAGCTGAACATTTGAATATTTCACAGATGATGTATTTCTGTTGCCGCTATATCAACAAATACTAAAAACCAGAATATAATGTAAGTATATTTAAGGGGGCTCCCATATAACAAACGTGATTTTTTGGCGTTTTTTGGTACGCGGTACGGAACCCTTCGTGCGCGAGTCCAACTCGCACTTAGCCGATTTTTATTCAATATTAATTGAAAAAATCTTGCTATTGGCTGTTCTTATTTGTAAATGTGATAAAATGCTGGAAATACATTTAGCTGCATCATTACGCCTGTGTTGCTCTAAGGTATAGGTTCGGAATACTACTTTACATATTTAATAGTAAATAGGCGTAATACAAAGGTACCAAGGTTACAGACATAGCCCGAAGAATCGCCAAACTTAAGTGGCAGTGGGCAGGGCACATTGCTCGCAGAACAGATGGTCGATGGGGACGAAAGGTTCTGGAATGGCGACCACGTACCGGAAGACGCAGCGTTGGAAGGCCTCCCACATGGTGGACCGATGACCTGGTGAGGGTCGCGGGAATCCGATGGATGCGAGACGCACAGGACCGGTCATTGTGGCGACATTTGGGGGAGGCCTATGTCCAACAGTGGACGTCTTTCGGCTGAAATGATGATGATGATGATGATGATGAGGCGTAATAAAGTAAAGGTTCCCGATGTTATTTTAAAATGGTATTCGGACCTTTGTAACCACATTAATGTCTAGTCTGTTGCGTTATTTTACTTTTTTTGTTAAATATCGCAGCATATGCTGAGATAGGAGCCTTTTTGGCCTCGCACAAATCTTTTATTTTTATCTTTTAATATTGTTTTTTTTTATTTTTTATTTTAAGTTATGTAAGTATTTATAAATTAAGTAGTTATTTTTTATTTTATTGTTGTTTGTCCTGTGCGAGTCTCAAATAAATGTTTTCTTTCTTTCTTTTAGTCTGTTCCAGTAAGTGAGAAAGGACTGAGCCCTGGTGGGAATGGAACCTGCGATCACGACGAGTGGAACATTACCTATACCTACTCAAAACGGAACTATTAAGTAAAAATATCATGATGAGCAATTTAGAGTTCAATGTTCTTGACATTAGATGATATTAGTCAGCCACACTTTAGGTGTTGATGTATAAATGTCAATATTTCTGGTTACTGATTTATTTGCAGTGGTTTTTTGACTGGTTTGCCCACATGCTAATTTCATTTCCTATGCCTATTTTGCTACTTAATATTCTAAAATGTATATATATAAAAGCTAAGTTCAGAGATCGATGTAATTGCCTCCGGTTGTTTTGTTACTATCCTTGTCTCACGGCTTCGTTCGCGTTTTACACTTACCTACCTATAAAACTACTGTTCCTTCGTTGCCTTCGTCTCAGGGGCCCGGGTTTCACTTTCACACTTCCCGTGGCCCCAGTAGGGTTCGACCCTGCTGGGCCCCTACTATTTGCTGACATCTCCCTGAGGCGCGCGTGGAACAATACGCGCCGTCGACGACTTGGGCTCGGTCCAGACGGTTACCGGACGGTCGGACGGCGGGCTAACCATTGCTTGCCGTCCGCAAGCCCGCGCCTACGGTGGCCGGAAATCGGGATCGGAATCAGATGATATAGTTACGCCACTATGTCCATGTCCTGTTTGAGGTAAGAGCAGTGGTGGTCCAGTGTTAACGGCCCCGACTTACGAGTTGTACGTCGCGACGTACCACTTGTAAGTCGGGGCCAAACCCAGGCAGGCACTTCACTATGAGTAAGTATTTTATTTTTAACCGACTTCAAAAAGGAGGAGGTTATATTTTATCATCACTGTTCTTAAAACGTCGAAGTAAAATATTGTGAGAAAACAGGCATATCCTAGACCCAAACATCCGAATACATGTGACATTCTACCAACCCGGATTGGGCCCGCGTGGCTATGACCCATTCCCTCTAGAGATGAGCCTCAGCCGTGGGAACATTATACGGGCGATTATGTTATCATCATTTTGTATAATTGATTTAAACACCTTACTAAATTTAAGTTAAAAACTGCTAAGTCCTTGAGCAATTTGAAACTTCACATCGAAAAACTGCTAAATAATCGTTTCCTGAGTTTTATAAAATATGTTTAAGTTTTGCTACATAATTATAATGTTAAAATATCAAAAAAAAATTTTAGAAACCAACGGGGTTTTCAGAATTTTGATTGCTAAATTAATAGAGATTTTATTCAGTTTTTTCTTCGTCCTGTAAACTATGTCAAAATGGACTTAAGGCAGTGGTCTGACCACCGACGATGAACGAGAAACGAGTAGAACTAGAAATTATAAACAAGTTGGCGATCAGCGGGAAGCGAGTGTGTAGTTTCGATAGTTTTGTCGCCGGGCTATAAAAGCGAGTGTGCAAGTGCGACGACCGATTCACAGAGCGATTGCTCGCGCCACTCGCTCGCGGTCGCTCACAGTGTGGCCAACGTAAGCGATTTGTCGCCATTTAGGCTAGCGAGCATCGCTGAACGAGTATCGCTGAGCGAGTTTATTTTTGAAAGCTCGTCGCTCAGCGACAAAACTAGTAAAGCGAGTCGTCGCCGGCAGTGTGAACATTCAGAGAGCAACTTTTAATACTTAGGAAGAATGATACACAAAGTATCAAATGGTGCTTCACTCAGTACCTGCATGTTATTGACCTCATTTTCATTGAAGGCAATTGTATATTGACACGTGTTTGCTCTTCACTTGGGTTTTCTTAAGAATGAAGTACTGACATTGAATTCAAAAACTTTAAATTCATGTTTGTTTTTAAGTAGACAAGCAAAAAAAAGCTATTGTTTTACTTTAAGTATTTGTTTTTTATTTGGTTAAATACACTACTGCTTCCTATCTTCTAAAAAAAACTGATTCGATACGGGCTTTGCACAACTATGATATTTGTGACCGACTTCAAAAAGGAGGAGGTTCTATGTTCGGCTGAATGTATGTTTTTTATTGATATGGGTAATCATCCAATGACTTCTTTCGCTCTAGAGTGGAACGAGATGGCGTGTCAGAATTTTACTGACTAAAATCTACGCGTGTTCCTTCACAGTACCGTAGCTAGGCTAGGTATGCTAGGCGTGGGTAAAGTGGGCCCTCGCCCACGGCCTCGCACCCAAAGGGGACTCGCACATGCGATGAGGGCTCTTTAAGAACAAGGGCTTTTTATAGTTGATAGGCTCACGTTTGACCACTATTTCAGCTAATGGTAAGCGGCAATATGGTCGAACACTGGGTTGCCACAGTCGCTGTCTCGTTTTCGAAATTATGAAAAAAAAGGCCTCGCTGATGCTCCTTCGCCCACGTCTAAATTTGTCCACGCTACACCTCTGTTAAAGGACGTTTACAAGATAATTTAATGAAGTTAATGAGCTAAACTGCATTTGTAGAAACAGTTTTGCCAAAGAAGTTTTTATGTAATATTGAACCTCTTCGAAGCGTTGTGTTAATATTTTTGAGCTCGCTTGCTCTTTTATTCTTTTTGTTAAATTGATTTTGTAATTGGTAGATTTGTTGTTGGTGGGTAGAGTTGGCCGGTCACCCCTGGTCTATAATCTGGTAACATTTCCGTATACTTCAATGCCCGCACGCGGTACAACTAACCTATAATTTGCAAAATTATTTTCCATAGAACGTTATGATTCAAAATAATACCTTCCATTAGGTACAGTTTTTTTTTGGTATATAAAGGTACTTTAGATATTTGCAGTGAATGAATGACCTCTAAATAACTTTTTAAAATAACGGTGAATATTGTTACCAATGAACCCTGGTTATTCTGATATGTCCACTATCCTTATCTATACTCCATTTGTTTATGTAGTTAAAATTGTTCAAAATTAATAACTTAAGTAAAAGAAACATATAATAAAATTGGTAAAAATGTAAAAAAAAAAATATATATTATGCATTGGTCCCATATTCCTAAAACCTAGCATAAATAGTAACCCAATGAAATAAAAAAAAGGTTTTCATTATGACTTATCAAAACTACCCTCAAAATACGTTTTAAAGGGTATTAAAGTTTTCATGAAATCTTTCTCGCGAACAAAGTCGCTGGCAGTGCTATATTATACCCTATTCAGGGAGCCGTGATATAAAAGGCAAACAAACCATTTATAATACTACTAAATTATAGAACACAGATACTGCAAACATTTTACATAAAAATGTGACGTTTTGTCATACATATCGATCAACTTGTTGATACGAGATATTTTCGGAATTCTTTTTATTCTCCGAAGAAAAAGCGTGCAAGGAAAACGCTAATGCATTGAACAGAAAAGGAGACTGTTATTAATGTATTCAAACACGTCAAAGAAACTTGGTCGAAGGTACCTACATTGTTTTCTTTGTTTACATTTTGTCTCAAGCCCAGATGAATATGGTATAGTAAATGAATAAAGTGAAATCAATCGAATGTAACATACCCACGTAGGTACACCGGCATTACGCTTTGTGTACATAATTCGGTACCTAATGATAGTTAAGTACAGCTCAATGAATAATGTTACAAAATGATTCACAGAATAGAAAATGATTGCAACGTGCTGTTAATTCAATTATCATTTTAGAGTGCGATTTCTGCTAGCTAAGCATGTCTAGTCATGCTATGTAGGTGAAGCATTCGATCATCTTCTATGAGTGTTTGGAAAAGTGACTAAATAATTAGGATGCTGAAGTATAAAGACAAAAGAATAACCTAAAAATAAACCGGCTAACTGCGAGTCGGGCTTGCACAAATGCACACGATGGGTTCGTACCGCCCAAGTCGGCGACGGCGCGTAGGTACTGTTCCACGCGCACCTCAGGGAGATGTCAGCAAATCGTAGGGGCCCAGCAGGGTCGGTTTTTATATAGGATCAGTTTACTTGCTTTTTTTACGGTTACCGGACGGTCGGACAGCGAGCTACCCATTGGTCGCCGTCCGACCGTCCGGTAACCGTCCGGACCGGTAAACAGCGCGTAGTGTTCCACGAGCGCCGTCAGCAACCGTAGGGGCCCATCAACGTCGAAGCCTACTCGGGCCACGGGTAGTGTGAAAATGAAACCCGGGGCTCTGGGACGAAGGCAAAGAAGGAACAGGAGTGGGTTTTTAGTCAGTAAAAGTCTGACACTATCTCCCGCTCCGCCCAAGGCGAGATTTGTCATTAGATGATTTTCCAACCTAAAAAAAAACGTCCGAAGCAAAAAGCTACAAAAAAGTCACGTTTGTTGTATGGGAGTCCTCTTATATATTAATTTTATTCTGTTTTTTTTTTAGTATTTTTTGTTATAGCGGCAACAGAAATACATCATCTGTGAAAATTTCAACTGTGTAACTATCACGGTCTATAGAATATAGCCTAGTGACAGACGAATATCTAAGGACCTATTTGGCGCAGCCGTGAGACACATTGTGTCTGTTTTTTTTTTCTTAGTTGTGTTGTGTGTTACAATGTGTGTATCCATGCGTGCAAAATAATTTTTTTTCTTTCTTTCTTTCTTTAAAATAGACCGACAGACAGACGGACGGACAGTAGAGTCTTAGTAATAGGGTCCTGTTTTATCCTTTGGGTACAGAACCCTAAAAAAGAACAAAAGTATAGAATGCGCCTAGCGTTGAAAGAGTGACCACTTCAGCATCCCAATACCTTTCTGAGAAAACGATTATGGTTTGGTATTCATACAACTACAGTTAGTTGGCTTATTAGAATAGTTATTTTTAACATCTCTATATTTCTATATCTCTATATTTCTATTATATAAGGTGTAAAAAAATTAACTTTAAGAATTTCGAGGGGACATTGTACTCCTCATTATGAACAACTTTTACTATGGGACCAAACCTGAAATAGCGAAAAAAAAATCAGCTGCTCCATACGTTTTGACGAGTTATGCGAACATAAATGTAGGGAACAGCTGATTTTTTTTTTCGCGATTTCAGGTTTGGTCCCATAATAAAAGTTGTTCATAATGAGGAGTACAATGTCCCCTCGAAATTCTTAAAGTTAATTTTTTTACACCTTATATATATGTCGTGGATTGATGGCGCAAGGGTGCGACGGACAGCGCCATCTAACAATTAGTTTCGTAAACTAATAATATCGTCACCGGAAACGCAAGCGGCACCCTACCGCTTGGACACGATCGTCGGTAGAGGGGATGCAGCGAGGACTGGAGGGAAGCCCGAGAGGTGCGGCATTCTACCTCGGACAGCCTTGGCATACGCTTAGTACCAACGCACGTGTTTGTTTCCTTTTGTAAAACCGTTATCAAAATAAAATTATTCTGATTCAAATTATCTTTCGTTCGAGTACCCAAGTCAGTGCCCACTCCTACCAAGAACTATGTCGGATCGTGATGAAGACCCGATTTCGCATCTCGGTCACCCTTGATGCTACATAATTATATAAAAATGAATAGCTGTTCGTTAGTCTCGCTAAAACTCAAAAACGGCTGGACTAATTTGGCTAATTATGGTCTTGAAATATTCGAGATAGTCCAAGGAAGGTTCAAACGGTGGTAAAAAAATGGTAAAAATCACAAAAAAAAACTCTAATTAAAATGTCATTATAAAATTATTTATGCTGTTCTGGTAATGCCAGTAGACGGCGTTACCCTTACTATTAGGCGGTACGAAGTTCGCCGGGTCGGCTAGTATTATTATAATTACTAATTAATTACGAAAGGAAAATCTGTCGCTTACGATGTTCTTCCTGAAAAGGCTCGATATGTAATAGAAACAAAGAAAAAAGTTTAGTCGTGCCTCACACAATCGCATTAGGTAATGCTAGCGAAGGAGGCGGCCGCACGCAAGAGGAAACGGACTTTCTTACGCCCCAGCCGCCGAGATCCAGACCCCGATTTCCAGCCATCGTAGGCGTGGGCTTGCGGATAGCGGGCAATGGGAAGCTCACCGTCCGGCCGTTCAGGAACCGTTCGGACCGAGCCCGAGTCGTCAACAGCGCGTAGTGTTTCACGAGCGCCTTAAAGAGATATGAACAAAACCGTAGGGGCCCAGCAGGGCCAAAGCCTACTAGGGCCATTGGTTCGCTAATCGCTTCTGAAAGGAAAACTCGGGGTCCTGGAACGCAAGTCAAAGAAGGAACATAGGAGTCGGTTTTAGTCAGTAAAAGTCTGATACGCCCTCCCGCTCCATTGGATGATATCTCACCTAAAAAAAGGACTGGGGTCTTACCATGATGTGTTTAAATGTCAATTGTGCGAGTGATAAAGGGGGATGGAACTATACACCGTATATAGCTCCATCCCTTTAACAGTTCAGTTTAGGTCGTCAAATGGATCGCGTTAAGAGCTCGTGTTAGGGCCTCTATCATACTGTTAGGGCCCGTTGTGATGCCACGGACACACTCAAGGACGTTAGGTAAATAGACTATCGAAATAAAATAATAAATGAAAGAAAGGAAGAAAAACAGTTTATTTACGCGAAATGACGCAATCTTAAAACTAGCTAACAATCATATTAACTCAGAACTCAAACTTAGCTTTGTGTTGTTTAGTGTTAGGCAATCTTTATGTTCAGTTATTTCAACTATTTTTGTAATTTGATTATTATTAATATTTTAGTTAATTTCTATTATTATTATATTTATAATTTAATTTAATTCAATTTTAATTATAAATATTCAATTTAATTTAATTTAATTTTCTTATTCTGATTTTATTGTAATTATAATACAATTTAAACGTAAGCTGCTTTTTGTGAATTGCCGGTTGGAACGCTGACACCTGAGATTCAGGACTTATGTCCTAGTTTGGGTGTCACAAGGCACACAGCTTAATCGCAGCAAGGATTTTATCAAAATAATAATGTATATTTCGCTCCTTCTGTATTAGGCTTATGTATGAATAAATTATTATTTCTAATAGAGAGAGAAGATATGCGTCACATCCGCGCAAAACGGCCGAACGCTCAGCATGAAGCTGTAAATAATAATATGTGACGTCACAGGAGTAATGAGATCATTTCCTACTTAAAAATATTATTGCAATAAGAAGTCGCTTTAAGCCTATTTAGCACTTAAGATAAGTGGGTAATTATTACGGACTCATATCTACGTTATAACTAATGTTTTTTTAATAACTGAAGTGGCCTTTACTTTATCTACTAATTAATGATTAATTATCTTGATTACTGAAATAAGAATAGAAACGATAATTTCCAGCTTCCTGCAAGCTTAGCTGTGGGTTTGCTTTATGTTCCTTTTTGTATATATCAGATTATTCATCAAATTCTTCTTCTCTGGGTGGAGCGAAAGGGAATGTCAGACTTTTACTGACTATTTTGGCCTATTGGTCTAGTGGTTAGTGGCCCTGATTGCTATGCCGGAGGTCGTGGGTTCGATTCCCACCCAGGACAAAAATGTTTGTGTGATGAACACGATCATTTGTCTGTGTCTGGGTGTAATTTATCTATAATATTTAGAAATATATAAGTATGTTTATCTGATGTCTAGTACTCATGATACAAGCTCTGCTCAGCTTGGGCACGGCAATATTCCCCAATATTGCTAGACGGTGTTGTGTGATAGGTGTGGAATATTATTATTAATTGGCCTTTGCATTTCACATCCGCGGTAACTCTTTCGAACAACGCGGTTTTTTTTAAATCATCTAATGACAAATCTCGCTCTTGGGTGGAGCAGGAGATAGTGTCAGACTTTTACTGACTATAAAACCCACTCCTGTTCCTTCGTTGCCTACGTCCCAGGGCCCCGTGTTTCGTTTTCACAGTACCCATGGCCCCAGTGGGCTTCGACCCTGCTGGGCCCCTACGATTTGCTGACATCTCCCTGAGTCCTAGTTACTTTTTGCTCCTAAATTCTAATTAAAAATCAAATAATTTACAGTAATAATTATAAATCAAAAGGGGTATGCCAGTAACCTATACAAACTTTGTCCCACAGTCATCATTAGCCCACAGACTTAAATTGTTAAGAAATAATGGAATGTAAGTGAAGAGTTTCTGGCTGGTTAGAGATGCAGAGTTATGGCGAAGAAGATCTCGTAAAGTTATCATTTTTTTGTCCACAACTTTCAGACAACGCCATCTAGTACCCAAACTAAGCAGAGCTTGTGCTATGAGTACTAGACAACTGATAATTTATGCATTTATATATCTCAGAACCCAGGTCCTGGACCTTTGGAAGGCGTACGAGGGCTTTAGATAATTTCAATGGAACGTGATACCAACCGACGATTATTCCTGTACGCGCTATGCTAGTGCGTCCAAAGACAACCCCCGGTTGGTGAAAAACTATTGCGACTTATGGCAAACAAAGATAATTCAAAATTCAAATTCAAAATATTTATTTCAAATAAACATCCATATGTGTTAGTAGTAGTACAACTTAGCCTAATGTTAGTATTACATTGCATTATAATAATAAATAAATCAAACAATATACATATTATAATAAATAATTTAATTGTCGAGTGTTTGCGCGTCGTTTTGTTACGTAGCGATGATTTTTTTTCGTTCGAATTACCAAGTGCATAAAAATGTATTGATTTAGTTCGAATTATAAAGATATTTTCAAGGGAACTCGTTATAACTTTGAATTATAGAGAAGCTCGAATTATCGCAGGTTTGAATTAATGAGAGTTGACTGTAGTTGTTTCTTGTTTGATTGTCTTGTGTACGTTACTTTTCACGTCTGTAACCATACCCACGATACAGGGTAATTCCTAGTATGGGAGCAACGTTTATATTATACGAAATCGAAGTACCTATGTAATGGCGCTTGTTTGTGTAGTAAATCAACTTTTAAACCTAGCTAGTTACCCTTCACTCACTTTTCAACTTATTTCCTTGAGGCGATTGGCAACTAAACAACAACACACAAGTAAACAAAAAAATACATTGTGAAGGCGTTTTGGTCTCACTGAAAAGTTGTAAGTTCGTTATTTATAGACTTCGAAGGCAATGCATGGACCAAGGCTCACTGCACGTGCAGTGTGCGAGGGAACACCAACCCTGCGTTCAAAAATGAGGTTAAGTTGAATTTAATGACGTCATCAGGGTAGACACTCTACGCTTGCATTTTTGAACGCGAACGTAGAGTTCAACTGTCAATGTCAAGCAAGTGTCATTTATGGCCGCTTACACCAACCTACCCTGCTCGGAGTTACGAGTTAGTTGTTATTAACTCTACGGTAGCTACTCGAGTTATAAAAGAACGATCCTGGGTTGCAACTCGAAGCATTTTTGAACGGTTGGAGTAGCGACTCTACTCTACTCTGGTTATTTTTGAACGCAGGGCAGGGTAGTTTTTGACAGTAGAAGTCTTACTGACCCCTATGCTCGCTATGGTGGCCCAGTGGTAACGGCCCCGACTTACGAGTTGTAGGTCGCGGGTTCAAACCCAGCCAGGCGCATTACTTTGTGTAATTTATTTCATCACCACTGCTCTCAAAACGGTGAAGGAAAACATCGTGAGGAAACCGGCATGTCCGAGAACCAAAAATTCGAAGACATGTGACATCCACCAACCCGCACTGGGCCCGCGTGGTGGATTAGGCCCTCTCCTAGAGAGGAGGCCTGAGTCCCAACAGTGGGAACATTATAAGGCCGACTAAGCTAAGCTAAGCTATGCTCGCCCCCGGGTGGAGGACCAATGAGGATTCAAACGAAAACAGAGTCTGTGTTTTCTTACAGGCACGACCTAGGGGTCTTAAGGTCAATAGTGAATAGGTTACTTCTAGGCAAGTGTGCTCCATCTTTGACCACATCCTCGCTGACCATCAGGTGATGGGTGAGATAGTGGTCAAAGGCGAGCCTATTTAACCAAATATTTGGTGTTTGGCTCAAGACAGCAGCTTGCTAAGTTACCATTATCATTTGACCTAAAGCTAATGGGCGAGCAGATCGAGCGAGTGTATGAGGCGAGGAATTTAGGACTAGTTATGGATAAAGACCTTCATTTCGAGAAACACGTAGCAGACTCAGTTAGGAATTGTTTCTATCGCCTGAAGGTCTTATACAAGATGCGACCGTACTTGTCGGAAACATTACGAGAGCAACTGGTAGAAACCCTAGTTCTGTCTAGGTTGAACTACGCTGACACGGTATATGGCCCGCGCCTCTTAGCTCGTACAGATCGGCTCATCCAAAGGGTACAAAATGCTTGCGCTCGGTTTTGTTACAACATTCCTCGCAGAACCCATGTAACGCCCTATCTAAACAAGCACTTTACACTAAGAATGAAGTCTAGACGCAAACTGCACTTAGCTTGCCTTCTTTTCGGTGTAATTAAATACCAAAAACCGGATTATTTATTTAATAAGTTGAGTTGGCTTACGAGCCGACGAGAATGCGAAAGAAGGCAATGCTCACAGCAACTTTCGACCAAGTCTTATGGTACAGCTGCTTTTAGGGGCAGCTTTCGTTATTCAGCTTCCAAAGTGTGGAATAACCTCCCGCCACCTATTAGAGTGACAGACACGATGGGAACGTTTAGAAGACGCTTGCGACAGTACCTGATCGATGCACAACGAAAGCTGGATATGGTGGCACAAAATACCTCAATTATATAAAGTACCCGCGTGCCTGTCTTGACTGATAATACTTTTTAGTGCTTGATGTTCATCATTTGGTGTTACAAGTAAGGACAATTAATTAGGTGCTGTTACATAATGGTGGGAGTTGCTCAAACTAGGTCTCCTCGGGTTCCCTGTCCCGCGGCAAGGAGGGAGCTGTTATGTTGTCCACGGCGGCGTGGCGTCCTGTCGCGGGTATGAGACCTGTAAAATACAAAGCAGCACATTACTTACACTATTTTTTTAACTTCTTAATATTTAAAACAATTTCTTCTCAACGTACCCACTGTTTCTGGCCTACTTGCTTGCGACAGGCGCGCACAGTCCGGATGGCGCCTTTCATTTCCATTCGCCTTTCACAGGGAGCCTGGCGTTATATATATATTAATGTTGGAGTCTCAAGGTGGCTAGTCCGAAAGTACATCTCCATTTTGGAACATTACTGAAAAATCAAATGGAAATTTAGATAATGTACCACAGATTTTAATTAAATGACATCGTTCCTCAATATATAATTTTGAATTATTATGATTATACCAATTATTAAATGTGCACTTACCTTCCGTACTTGTAGTCTTTTTTATCTGTAAAATATCCTATGCACAACTCTGCATTCACTTTTATAATATGTGTATATTTTTTAATGCACCGTCAATGCAACTCGCAGCAAGATTGGACAAACTGAGAAAACGCGTTCATAATCGCTCATCCGCGCACAGCTGCATGCAGCGCACTGGTGTGGGGGGAATGAGTAAATACACCGATTGCATCCTAACTCGTTCGAGATTTATCTTCCATCTACCCACATTTTGTATCTTTATTCTACCGTTTTTTCTTTTTTGTTTTCTCTCTGTCGTTGCATTTTGTTTTATTCGTCTATTATTTATTTTTTACACTTTTAACAAACACACTATCTTACACATATTTATTATAATTAACGCAACATTATTTTGATGGTTTATATTATTTAAGTATGCATCACCGATACATAATATATATTACACTCCAAAACTGTTTTACGTCCGTTGCGTCACAACCACAGGTTCAGTTGAAAACCAGCGTCAGGCACTAGTTGTCTGACATTCATGCTGAACTGGACCTATTTTGGTGCAGCCGTGAGGCACACAACTACATTTTTTTTGCTTCTTGTTTTTATTTTTGTTTCGTGTTTACCTATATTGTGTTTGTGCCTTGTGCTGTACCAAATAAATTCTTTTTCTTTCTTTCTTTCTTTTCTTTTATTTAAAAAAAAATGTACTTAGAACTACTAGGTATTAAGCCAGATGAAACTTAAGTAAATATTTAGAACTAGCTTTTGCCCGCGGCTTCGCCCAATATAGCTTATGTCACTCAGGAATAAAGCAGCTTTCTATTGATGAAAAAATTTTAGCAATCGGACCAGTACCACAGTCACACAAACATACAAATCGACGAGACTCCTAAGCGTTTCTCGCGGTCCTGTCAGTAGCGAATGCCGCTTAGGAGTCTCGTCGATGCGTATGTTTGTGTGAGTGAGCCGTTTCGAACATTTGTAGGTAGTTTCCGTACTGTTCCATTTATCTATACTGTGCCAGTACTTTCAGAAATTACCTCCTATAAACAAAAAAACAAACTTTACCTCTTTATAATATTAGTGTAGTCTACTCGTACCAAAAAAAAAAACATAGGGACCTAAGAGGAATACTTTTATACCAAAATTATATAACAATATTTTTAGTACTACTTATATGCGAAACGTGAATATAGTTGGTTCAGAATCAGTAACTGAATCAATTCAAATCATTTTAACACCACGTTATATTTTTTCCCAAAAATATTTAAAAAATATCACAAGTCTAGCACCACCACCACTAAGTACAAGACAGGTCACGGTAGATCATAGCGGGCATTAGGCGCCAACGCACAGCTAGGTGCAGGACAAAACCCCTCAGTCGCCCGGATGGGCCGGTGACCATGTATTTGTGCGGACCACCAGGTAACATAACAAGTTTATAACTTTGTGATTTTTCATGACACAGTTATGAAATGTACATAGATTCTTTACATAAAAATACTAGACACGTGTTTAAGGTTCCGCATATACTACTTAAAACTAATATGGTATAGATTAGATGTACACATTACGAAAGTTATATTTCTGCAACCTTGCTAATATCAAATGCGTGAGGTTTCTTTTCAATATGTACTACGATTTTGCCATAACAATAGATTGCTACACTATTTCATTCAGTATCTATGAGAAAATGTTATTATCCCCTGGCTATTGTCTTGTCCAATCATGTAATGACTTGTAACATTAGGTTACAATAGTTGTGGACCGCCCCGCGATTTGTTACTGGTTCTATACCAATTTTTTTTTTTTTTATCTGAATCATTGGCACAAAAGGTGCTTTTTTCTGTCTTCATCATGGGCACAAAGGCTTTTTGCTCTTTTTTACGTGGGAAATCATCAAATGACTTCTCCCGCTCTGGGTGGGGCGTGAGGGAGTATCAGAATTTTACTGACTAAAATCCACATTGTTCCTTCAGTTGCCCTTTTGCGATAGCCACGGTAATTCTTTCGAACAAACCGCAGCCCTGCGTTGGCCCTAACCGTCAATCTTGCATGACATCTCCTTTATGCGCAAGTAAAAAAATTACGGCTTGGTCCTTATCATATGGTCGGATGGCGAGCTACCTGTTGCTGACCGTCCGCAAACCAGTGCCCAAGGTCGCCGGAAATCGTTCTGCGACTCCCGACCGAACTCAGAGGCGACTTCGTTGTGCGGATTCGGCTGCCTCGTCCCCTTGTATTACTGCTTCGCAGAAGGAGGTAACCAGTAACCAACTCCAATTCCCCCTCACTTCGTACCATGACCTGAATTAGGGCCGGACGCGAGAGGTTACCGCCACCGGTCGTCTCCACAAAGACACGGCGGTGCTCCGCCCAAACGGGGTAGACCTCCACAGTGTTCTCCGGGCGATCTGCACAATTGCAGTTTTGCTTTAGTAGTGGGTTTTCTTTTGTTTTGATAGGCCCTATGAGGAAACCCAAAGAATTGCCTTTTGTTTAAGTTTATTTTTAAACCGTATCGTGCTATTCTTCAGGAACAACTCTTGTGAGAATTTGTTGCTGAATTTGGTACCAAAACCATATTATTTTAATTTTCCATTTTACATTGTCCAATATACCCAAGAGACATCCCAGGAGTCAGGAGTCGCAGGGCGGACTTAGATACGGATGGCGAGCAATGGGTAGCTTGCAGTCCGGTAAGGTGGACTAAGCCCGAGTCTACGCGGGTCTCAAAGAGATGTTGAGGTTCGCGAGCATATTCGTAAGAAGTTGGCAGTAGTATCATCACAACGTTAATGTTTCTCTGTTTGTCGATTTGGACCAATTTTTTTTTTTTTAGTATACATATTTAGTTCATTAAATTATGTATATATTATATTTACTTATATTGTATTTTATCTGTGATTCATTTGTACTTTTTTATATTAACCTTTTTTTCTCTCTCTCTTTTATTGCACCTACCACTATTCTTCTCTGCGTCACCCAAAGGTTGACTGGTAGAAAATGCCTTTATATATAGATAATACCTTTATGTGCATGAAGTATGAAATAAATAAATAAATAATGTCGACTGGATAGAACTCAGTCGGGCCGATGCTTGCTTGGACTGCATAATAATTGTTTGTAAGAGTTACCACGGCCCTGAAAATCAAAGAACAACTGAAGCAACACGGGTGGGTTCTAGTTAGTAAAGTCTGATACTGCCTCTCACTCCACCCAGAGCGGGAGGACTTATTTGATTTCCTACCTTCAAAAAAAAATATCCCCAGGAAATGACCAATCTAACAAATTGCAAAATTCCAAGTCCAATCAAGATAGACCGGACTCGCAGTAGGAAGTGAACGCAATACCTAAAAGCGATATAACGATAGAATATAATTGGTACAACTGTCCCAGTTTCGCGTGCCCTACAGAAAGGTGAAGGCGATGCAAAGGTTACGAGATAAACAAATAAGTGACCTTTGTACCGCATAATTGTACCTACTACAAAGAGGTGTGTCTCTTTAGAGTTCCATGGTAGGCTTATCGTGACCGTTTCCCTGTGAAGTCTGAATCGATCTCTACATGACTGGTGCGGTTCGAAAGAATGCGATGGATGCGATGCACAAGACCATTCGTTGTGGTGTCACTTGCGGGAGGCCTTTGCCGAGCTGTGGACGTCTTTCGGCTGAAATGATGATGATGAAGCAAGTGGGCAACATCGCCATTTCCATGTCGCTTTTCTGTGGTGGGATGTCATCCTATGACTTCTTTCACTCTAGGGTGGAATGAGAGGGCGTGTCAGACTTTTATAGACTAAACCCACCTTTGTCCTTCAGCTCCTACGCCGTCGTCTCGGACCTGGTCCTTAAGGGCCTATTACACTACTCGATATTCAGACAGTCTTAGTCGATGTTGCGTAGTGTAATAAGGGTTAGACCGGTCGAACTCGGAACAAAAAATAAGACAGTCTGATCTGAATATCGTGTGCTGAATATCGCGTAGTATAATAGGGCCCTTTACTGGACGAGCGAGCGGACGACGAGCCAACCGATTAGGTACTCGTCGTCCGTAAGCCAATTTAAATGTTCATTTATCTCGACCTGCGACTCTTGAGTTCATGTCTTACTGCGTAGCACTTTACAGCCCCGCCATATAGGTTTTCGCTTACTGTAATTAAGTACTAGATTGCCTACTTCTTGTGATCCAGTTTGCAAAATTGACTTTTAACTTCAACGGAACCTTAATATTTATAAAAAAGGCACTTGACCATCGTTACGTAACTGAACTTTTGAGAATGCGAAAATGTATGTGTCAGAAATTATTAATTGGATGACGAGATTTTGTGATTCAATTTTTAGGCTAACAATGTAGTAGTATACGAGTCATCATCATCATCATTTCAGCCCAAAGACGTCCACTGTTGGACATAGGCCTCCCCCAAGCGTCTCCACAACGACCGATCCTGTGCGTCTCGCATCCACCGCATTCCCGCGACTCTCGCACCAGGTCGTCGGTCCACCTTGTGGGAGTATACGAGTATGTCACGATTTTTTGATTGATTTCTATAGTTTTTATTTAATTTTATCAATACCCACACTACTAAGTACTAACCCGCCCCAGGTTCGCACAGATGTTAGAAATCTTTGAAATTCTCAGTTTTCGATCGCGTTACCGTAAATATTCGCTTATGTTCTTGTACTATTTACTTATTCTGTATAATGTCAAATTGTATGGAAAAGAGGTTTACCATTATTGTCACCAGATGGCGCTTATTTTGTTTTAGTACAAATTGTCGTTTGATGGAATCGATTAGGATTTTTTATAGGCAAATCATCCAATGACTTTTCGCGCTCTAGGGTGAAACGAAAGGCGTGTCAGACTTTTACTGACTAAAACAACTATATTCCTTCTTTGCCTAGCGTTCCAGGACCACAGGTTTTCCTTTTGGAAGTCAACCCATAGCCCCAGTAGGCTTCGACCCTGCAGGGGCCTACGGTTTTGCTGACATCTCTCGGAGGCGCGCGTGGAAGGTGGCCAAGCCAAGGAGATTCAATTTAATGCGAGGAGAGTGTAAGTATCAGACATGTTATTAACATTGATGTCTGACCTAGTGTACCTACAGAAGATAAAATTTCATGAACTATCTATCTAGGCATTAATTCTACATTATCTGTGTTTTTAATTGAGTACAATCATTATCAACCTGTCTTAATCTTTTACGCTACACTGATTATCTCAAAATTCTCATACAATTATTTCTATTTATATAAAAAAGAATCCCTTAGTCACGTCATCATCACGTGTGAATGGCTAACTAAACCAATTTCGCTAATTCTTTTTTTGTTGTCTTTGATATTGTCAGGAGAAGGTTCCTATAAAGAAAAAAATAAGAAAGTTGCACGGAATATATATAAAAAAAAAAAAAACAAAAATTAACGTTCACGCATTTGACAGTTCGTACGTTTGACAGTAGGTACATATTCATAGCTAAGACAGAACAATGTCGGTATCTGTCGGATCAACTACACTACAATTGCTATAAGATGGTCCGGGTAACACTACCTGTCGGATTCATACAATGTACCTTTGCATATTTTTGTCCTGCTGTCATTCTACCCATGCTATGTAAAAAAGACCTTATAAAATAAAGCAATGGGACATTTTTTCATTAAATCTATAAGTACTATCTATCTTTAACCCATTCTGTCTATATGTACTTATATGATAAAAGAGAAGTCCCGCCCCCCTAGGCAAGTTACCACCGTTTCGTTTCGATTCCTTTGTTCGTCTCCTATTCCTTTGTTCTGACCACGTGACTGAGCGTTGAGATGACGTCAGAATAAAGGAATCGGAGGCGTGGAATACTCGAGGCGATCGACGAAAAGAGAATAGAAACGAAACAGTTGTAACTTGGCTACGGGGGCAGGTTTACCTTACAGCAGTTGCTAAGTGTTCATTTATTATATCTTGGTATTGTACGAATTCGCACTGTATTAATAAAGTAAAAATATGTCCACAATTTTGACCACTCTTTCATAATCTTCGGTAGTATAGTGGTAAGTATCCCCGCCTGTCACGCGGGAGACCGGGGTTCGATTCCCCGCCGGAGAGTTCTTTTGGCATTGCCTATGTTGTCTAGTTTAATTTTTTTATAAATTGTTTAATTTTTTTTTTATGATTTAAGTATAGTGTTATGTATGTATAGTATTATATATGTATTATTAAAAAATATTCTAAATGATTAAAAAAATATATATTAAAAAAAATATATAATCTAGCATTATGTAAAAATCAAAAAGCAGAAGGAATTAGATCTAAATTGCAGAATAACATTCAATTTTTTTTTTCAAGTCTTTATATCGCGTTTATATTTTTGTTTCCAATCATAAATCATAGTTTTTATAGATTTCTCGTCCACATGTAAAATTCAGGTTTTAGGAATAATTTACGATGTGTTTTTTGTCCTTATTATACTTAAATAAAATCTCTCTCAGGCTCTTTAAGAACGAGGTTTTTTTTATAATAAATTGATAGGCTCGCGTTAGACCAATAATTTACCTGATGGTTAGCGACGATGCGATGTGGTCTAACACCGGGTTGCAACAGTCGCTGTCTCGTTTCCGAATTTATGAAAGAATTAATTGGATATTCCTTGTCTGAAAATAAATATTTTTGTTATTATCTACCTATCCTATCTGCAGTCTACATACTTTATTATTGGTTAGGTACATAGGTACCCATTATGTTTCTTTCATGTCCATTTTAGCCCCGGAGTCGTAGGTCGTGATATGTCAATGTGGCTTAATTTAAACCGTAACAACTACTTACACGTATTTGTCGTGTAGCTGCCCTTTCATTTAGAAAATTATACATAATTTTGTAAGTTTTGATTGTTAGTAATTGTATGAATTTTGCTTTGTTGTCAAACAATGTAACATTTTATTCGTGGGTTTACCCACGTGGCTCCCAAATTGTTTCTAATGTGGATTGCTATTAGGTATCTACTGTTATTATTGATATAGACTATACTAAATAATTATGATGATTAGGATGTACCTAATTATGAATTAAGTACTTAATTATGGATTAAATTAAGTATAAGTGAAATTATAAATTAAATTAAATTATTATGCTTAATTAAAAGGTCTCAACATTATATAAAAGACAATATGCTGAATAACGAAATATTCCCAACTCAAGTGTGTGTGTGTGTAAATTAATTACTGGTGTTACGTAATTTACATATTGTTTGAGAAACATTAAAAACATTTTTGATTTGGTTTTCATTTGATTTGATTATTGATAGTTGAGGTCTTTTAAAGAGAATACTTTTATGTAAACAGTTGTCTATTTTATGTAGGTATCATGTGGGGTAGGTACTATTTCGTACAAACAACGTGGCAATAACTCAATGAAGATATTTATCAAGCGGAAAATGTTTCTAACAACCAATGAGAGTTGATTTTGGTTACACGATCAATGTGTTATTTGTTTAATGTTACAAACTACAAAAAAAAAACTTAACAATTACAGAGGTGCCTTGAGGAACCCCATACAGTTCCTTGATAGATACATACGTACGTCTATATTTCATCATCTTCTCAGAATTAGAAATTTCGAATGGAGTAGCACCCGCCTCCGTGGCGCAATTGGCTAGCGCGTTCGGCTGTTAACCGAAAGGTTGGTGGTTCGAGCCCACCCGGGGGCGTTTCTTTTTGTAATTATTAATTTTTTTTTCTTAGTTTATTTTTGTAGTTTGTAACATTTTTTATCCTTTTTCTGATATTCATTACACAAAGATGCTTGTATTTTTCATATTTGTTTAAACTTAATTTAGAATATCAAAGTTTATGATGAAGTTTATGATATTGGCCTATGTTGCATATTTTAATTTATTAAATACAGTTTTATATAATTATGTAGATATTTCGGATAAAAAACATGTTACAAATTTTTCACAACCAAATGATACTATAGCGAAAAAATCTGTTTGTTAGTATGTTACTAATAATAATAATAAATAATTTTGATAACATTATTATCTTTTTATCGAGTTTACCTACAGAAATGCGATAGTACTAATGAATATTATGTACGTACAAGAAGTGATCCAAAATTTCGCACATTCTCACAAGCCTTCGATAGCTCAGTTGGTAGAGCGGTGGACTGTAGTTGTAAATCTAAGCTGATATCCATAGGTCGCTGGTTCAAATCCGGCTCGAAGGAATTCTTTTTGCATTTTTTTTTATTGACAATTCCTTTTTTCTTTTGTAAATATAGTGAATCAGTATAAATTATGCATTTGAAGTTTGAATACTATGTTTAGAAGAGTATTTCTTTTTATTAGGTTAGCGTTTGACCACTATCTCACATTATGGTAAGCGATGATTGGCCGACGATGGAACACGCTAGCCTAGAAGTAACCTATTCACTTTTGACTATATTGTATACTTACAAGTATTATATTTCTCTATATTAAAAATAGGCTTACTCATTGGACTTTAAGATAAATACTAATACATAATTATACTTTTATTTTTAATCCATCAAAATTTTGTAGCAAGGCCGATGTTATTAAGGCTAGTCTACACCGACAATATCCTACAGATATTATCTATAGATTATATTTTCGTACTAGTTACCCTCGACACAGTCCGATATCCGCTTATATTTTGCGTGAGTTTATATTATTGACCTTTAATTTTTTTGATTGAGTGACGTCATTATCGATACAGCTGTGGTTTTGGACAGGGGTCTTACCAAGCGTGCAAAGAAAGAGCACACACACACACACCAGACACACACTCAACAACACACACACACACAACACCAACACTTCACACACCACACACACACACACTAACACTTTAGTTTAGGTCGCGTAGAGTAGAGCTCGTTGTGGATGGCGTTTCTGCAGTTTTTTTTTTTGTTTTTGATGTGCTTACATAACTGTGTCTGTTTGTGTATCACATGTGAGTTTATCTGTTTGTAAAAGCACCCACGACACAGAAATTCGTAATGCGTGAAAGTTTTGAATAATAAATACTTACTATATTGTTAACATAGAAATATTGTTAATTATCTATCTATAGGTACTAAGACCAAAGAAAAGATGGATGGATTGTGTGAAGAGTGATATGAAAGAAAAGGAAGATAGTGATAGCATGACGAGTGACAGGGCAGAATGGAAGAAAAAAACGTGTTGCGCCGACCCCAAATAACACGGGACAAGGGCAAGAAGATGATGATGACTATAGTTATATTATCTAATATTATTTTTATTAAAATAATTCTTCTGTACGTGTGTTTGTCAAATTACTCCTTTTAAACGGCTTGACCAATTTGATAGAAATTTAAAGTGAATATTTGTGAGGGTCCATGGATGGTTTGACAATTGAACCCGGTAGGTGGCGCTGCTATCGGGTTATCAATTTATTTTTTTACAAAAAGCTAGCTTTTGGGCAGGACAACGTCTGCCGGGACCGCTAATATTTTTGTACTAGTTACCCTCGACACTGACCCATATCCGACCTATATCCGCTTATATTTTGCGGACCTATATCCGCTTATATTTTGCGTGAGTTTATATCATCCTTTAGTTTTGTTGATTGAGTGACGTCATTTAGTCATTATCGGTACAGCTGTGGTTTTGGACTGGTTAGTCAGCAGTGTTTTGTTTTATTTTTATAACTGTCTGAATGTTTGTGTAGGTACCACAGTCATGTGAATATATATATGTTTGTAAAAGCACCCACGTCACAGGAGAGAAATGCGTGGAAAGTTATATGAACAATAAAATAATTTAATCTATGTTATAATTGTATTATCTAATAAATAAACATCACGTGTCAGAGTGTTTGTTATCTATTTCCTCCAAATCGGCTAAACCGTTTTTTTTTTTTTGTGTAGGGGAACCTGTTGTACCTTGACACCCTTTGTACCTAGAGCCACTTATTTTTTTGAAATGTTCGCGCCTTTTTTCCGTCTTTTGGTCTATGGTATAGTGAACTTTGACAAAACTAATCAACATGAAGTTAGTTGCAGGCGGCCATTGCATCGAGTTTGCATGGAAGATCACTTTAACGTTTTCGCTGCAAAAAAGTAAGATATGTAATATTTTTCATTTCTTTCATTACTTATGTTTTTTACTACATTATAATATAATATAATATAATGTCTTTTTTTCGGTTTGAAAATCATCCAATGACGTCTCTCGCCGTTGGGCGGAACGGCGTGTCAGACTATTACTGACTAAAAGCCACTCTCAGTTCATTCGTTGCCTTGCATTCCAGGGCCGGGTTTTCCTTTCAGAAGCAGACCCTTGGCCCCAGTAGGCTTCGACCCTGCTAGGCCCTTACGGTTTGCTGACATCTCCTTGAGGCGCGCGTGGAACAGTACGCGCCGGGGCTCGGTCCGGACGGTTAGGTACCGGACTGTCGTACGGCGAGCTACCCATTGCTCGCCGTCCACAACCCCGCGCCTACGGTGGCCGGAAATCGGGTTTGGGATCCCGGCGGCTGTGGCGTAAGGGGCGTGCCCTCGCGCGTGCGACCGCCTGCCAGTTCTCCTCGCTTCGGCCCGGCGCACAGTGGTGACACCCGGGCGACTTTACCACACGAATCCGGTGCAGAAAATGGTAAGGCAACACAGGGGTTCATTCAGTTGCCATTTGCGATCCAGGGTCGGCAACTATCCTGCAGCCTTATGTAGGTACAGTAGCCACACAGGACATTCATATCAAGATTTCGTAACGGTCTGGCTTAGAACTTAACACTCAAGCGTTTCGGTTTACTGGCCCACCTTGAAATCAATCTATTTCCTTTCTAAATATACTTTGCATACGTCGCGTGAGAAATGCGTGCGGTGTAGCATAACTAAAGTTGGTTTTTTTATTTTCATTAGTAATTGACGAAACAAGATTTGAAGTCGAAGCCGAAACTGTAACGCTCCTCTTCCAGTTCCGGCCAATACTGACGTTGTAATAGGAAAACTGACAAGAAATAAAATGACATAAACAACGTAACAACAACGTAAGGGTGGATCCCTTACGTTGTTGAAACTTCTACTGTCCGGACTAAGCGTTTCGCTACGTCGTTTATATCGCGTACATCGAAGAAAAATTTGCCTGCTGCGGTCTTCCCGTCCGATTATAATTTATGTGTCTTCAAGGCTAGAGTGAATAAGCTCTTAATAAACTAGTGCGTCTCACCATCAACGATTGCATCACTGCTTACCATCAGATGGGATCGCAGTCAAGCACTGGTTTATATCAATAAAAAAAAAATAAGAACTGAATCTAATCGCGCGGAGAACTTTACTACCGCAATGTAGGATTTTACAGCTTAGTTCCTACGTGGCGCCATAGATGTCGCTACATATTTATTTGCAGTTTAGTTCCCACGTGGCGCCATAGATGTCGCTACATATTTATTTCACTGCACTTTTATATTTCACTAGCTTCTGTCAGCGGCTTCGCCCGCAACTTTAAACCCCCGTTAGAGGCTGAATTTTGTAAAATCCTTTCTTAGTGCTCGCCTACGTCACAAAAGGAAGCCTTGTGCAAAATTTCACGCTTCTAGTCCCAGTAGTTTTGGCTGTGCGTTGATATGTCAGTCAGTCAGTTTCTCCTTTTATGTACAGGGTGTCTTTGACATCGACGCACTAACGAATACCATGGATCCAGTACATGATTCAGGACCCCCTTCTTTAACATTTTTAGTGAAAAAAAAATTACTTTCATAATTAAAAATGTCATCGGGGTTGATTAGAATAACGATTTTATCTACCCCGATGACTTTTTAGTTAAATATATTTATTTTTTTTACTAATTTTATCATCGGGGTTGGTTAGAATTTAAATTTGAAAAAGTACAGATATAAAAAAAAATATTGATAAAACCCGACCAAAAATATCACCACTCCGGGGGGTCCAAAATCATGTACTGGATCCGTGATATTCGTTTGTCAAGTGCGTCGATGTGAAAGACACCGTGTATATAGATTAGGAAATTATTATATCTACGTATCAAGTCCGCACGTATACCTACCGTTTTAAAATAGCTGAGTAATTATATAGCCAGCTAAACAGACAGCAGTCTGATTTTTAATATTGACCTATAACCTGTATACTAAATAATTACTTGTCTAAATGACTAACGATAAAAAGTAGCTAGGCAATTTTTTAATTTTTTTTTGTTTTGGTATCGTCGTATTTCTTGTTAAGTAATGAGACAAGGAGAGGGATGTTAGACTTTTACTGACTAAACTAAAACCCACGTGTGTTTTAGTTTCCCTAAAAAAATAAAGGGCTACCGATCTAACTGTCCCAATATTTTGCATGACTTGGTAATCAAACCGAGGCCTTAGCTCGGGTTTGCTTATCTCAAATCGTATGGGATAGTTGCGTTTCATTGTATTACCACCAGATGGCGCTTATCAAGTTTCAATATAATCGTAAATTGACGTTCAATTAACGCGTCTATGGGATCAGTTCTAACGCTGGCGACTAGCATACCAATGAGACAGCCATTAAATAACTGATTTAAATCAATAAATAACAAAATAATGTCTTATAACACAACTGCAAGGCGCTTGCTTACTGACATTCCTGACTTAAGGGCAGTGTGTCCCTGATCTTGGAACAGTGGTCTTATGAAAGCAATAGACGTTGCTTTAGTCCGACATTTTAAATACACAACTGACTAGGAAATTGGCAATAGTCAGTGGGTATCCACCCGCAGGGGCGCCGGCTTTTACTAAACCTCATGGGTGCTCATGCTCATTTGATGACTCGAAAAAGTGGCGAAGTGTGAGAAGAGAAATGCACTGATCGACCGACAAATAAATAAATATCCTACTAACATACTGCGTACTTGATTACTAATTATGTTTGATAAAAATATAAAATAAAACCATTATATAAAAATGAAACTAGTTTTTATTATCAAGAAATATTATAATTTATACATAACGTAAAAGGCTCTGACCTCTGATTATTTTTAGAATCGCATTTTTTTTTTGTAAGTAACGTAACTACAAATTTACAGTTTTCAGATTTTTTCCTATACTTGTGCTTTGAGACCTAGCTTCATGCCAAATTTCAGATTCTAGGTTAACGGGAAGTTACCACCCCACAATTATGATTAGGCCACAATTATGGCGGTAAGTCCCCTCTTTGAGGAGTGGCTGAAAAGAGAACACGGCGTCCTTACCTTCCGTATGACGCAGGTCCTCACCGGACATGGTCAATTCGGGAGATTCCTGCACCGGATTCGTGCATTAGAAACTCCCGGGTGTCACAATTGTGTGGACCGCCCGGAGGACACGGTGGAGCATACGGTAGAGGTGTGCCCCGCATGGACAGAGCACCGTCATCTCCTCGTGGGGGTGCTCGGCGGCAGTGATCTCTCGCGCTGGGCCTTGGTACAGGCCATGGTGCGGAGCGAGGAGGAGTGGCCAGCGGTCGTCTCCTTCTGCGACGCAGTAATGGTAGCAAAGGAGGTGGCCGCACTCGTGACGGAACGGACTTCCTCACGCCCCAACTGCCGGGATGAGTGCGCAGCTCGCCGTCACCCGTCAGGTAACCGTCAGGACCGAGCCCGAGTCTTTCTCGTACTTTCCAGCCACTCCTCAAAGAGGGGACTTACCGCCATAATTATGGCGTGGCCATTTATAAGCACACGTAATGGTTATATTCTATAGGTATCTTACTATAAACTATATTTAAGTTTGACCGAGGAGTACCACAACTAAAAAGAGTAAAATCAAACTCTGTCCAAAAAAAAACAATGACTAAACAATAACTCCCGAAATTAAATTTATTTTGCACTTTTTAATGTTTTTGTGTTGAACTCGATTGTAATTTTTTGTAAAAAGTTTCTTCTATGACACCTATTTGAAAGCTCTAAACATACGCACACAGATAAAAAAAATTGGGCAAGTGCGAGTCGGACTCGCACCCTGAGGGTTCCGTACAAACTTACATAAGTAAATAGTTCAATTCCGGAATGGAGTCTCGGAAGATTTTTCCGAATCGCAAAACAAAAATGTGACGTAACAACAAATTTACAGGTTTCAGATTTATTCCTATACTTGAGCTATAAGACCTTGCTTTATGCCAAATTTCAGGATTCTGGGTCAACGGGAAGTACCCTATGAATTTTGATTGAGTGTCGAAATGTACGTTTTTTGACACATAAACCGAAGTATCTTTTTTCTCGTTAACTTACAAATTTGATTTTTCTACAGCTTTCCGCAGACCTGAGTATATGGTTTTAATTTCAACTCGATACCTCCTCGCATTCCCGAGATAAAGGGTCTTGACAGACAGACCTACAAGGGTTCCGTTTTTTCCCTTTGAGGTACGGAACCCTAAAAAGGTGTGGCAATACACATACAAGATCAACCCAATTTAGTATGATAGAACAGCAGCTACCTATACCTATTCAAAGTTATTGTCTTCATAATTTGAATGCTTAAATAGGTACATAATTAAAAAATGGATTTTGTAAATAACGTATGTAAATTTATTAAAAGAAGACCGAGAACATCCGGATGCCATAATTTAGAACTTGTTTATTAAAAAAACTACAGATTAGTATCATATATGTATAAAATTCCTGAAGATTTGACATTTAACCCAGATTTAAGTGTTTATTGCTAGCATAACAAATATGTAGTTTTGTGAGGTTGTGAGTTCGAAATCGGACCAATGTGATTTTTTTCAATTCATATGTAATTAATTCTCTATGTTTATCTAGGTCCTAGAAGCAAACTAGATATTGCTAGTGATGATACGTTGTGCATTTTCTTATATTGAACCCAGGATTGGAAATCTTGTCTAAAACATGCAAGCTCATCCGTCACATTGACTCTTCTTATGACAAGTTTGTAAAAGCAATATTTTTATAATAAAACATCTGAATATGTATGTTTACAATTACTTGGCGAGCCCACTTGCTGGGCCCTGGGCCGAGGGGAGGCGTGGGCATATTCATTTTAAGCAGTAGGGATGCGTGATACTTATAAGTTTGGGAACCCTTGATCTAGGACATTACTGTACTGACACTTTGTGCCTCAGAAGGCACGTAAAACCGTTGTCGTTCGTAGATCTTTGACAGTCGTTATAAGTAGTCAGATGCCAAAAATCTGACCATTAGTCTATCCAAGGAGTATCGTGTGGCCAGTAACTAGGTTTTGGAGGTCTGATAGGCAGTCACTCCATGTAAAACACGGGTATTCATCATCAACAAGGGAAAATCATCTATTGACATCCCTCGCTCTTGCGAAGAGTGTGAGGGCGTGTCAGACTTTTACTGACTAAAAACCCACTCCTTTTCCAAAGAAGGACTTCTTTGCCATTGTTCCAGGGCCCCGGGGATCTCTTTCCTATCACCCATGGCCCCAGTAGGCTTCGACCCTGCTGGGCCCCTACGGTAGCTGACATCTCTTTATGGCGCTCGTGGAACACTACGCGCTGTTTACGGCTTGGGCTCGGTCTTGATGGTTACCGGGCGGTCGGCTGGCAAGCAATGGGTAGCTCGCTGTCTGACCGTCCGGTAACCGTAAAAAAAACCAGTAGACTCATCCTATATAAAAAAGCTTAAGCTGTTGATCCCCGCATTAACGCCGGCATTCACGCGCCATTGTCTTACTATTGTGTCTCTAATTACGCACTCAAAAGGTTAAACCAAAAATTAAAAATACCTCTATCCTACAGTTTTATAATGAAAGAGCTAGCGCGTAAGTCCACACCTACGGTGATGAAGGAAGATGATGCATGTAGTACCAACTAGACTAGTACTATTTTTGAATGAATTTATTGAGCATGTTTTTTTTATGGTGGGTAAATCATCTTATGACATCCCCCGCTCTTGGACGGAGCGAGAGATAGTGTCAGACTTTTACCGATAAAAAACCCACTCCTGTTCCTTCGTTGCCTTTCGTACCAGGGCCGAGTCTTCCTTTCAGAATCAGACCCTTGGCCCCAGTAGGCTTCGACCCTGCTGGGCCCCTACAGTTGTTATTGATCATGTTAATATTAAAAAGCAGTTTTAAATGCTGCCGAAACTATAACTCTGAAATATTTGAAATGTCAAGTTCTTGTATATTGGGTAAAGTAACATCTTTTCAAACAGGTTGCCGTGTTACGTAGATCGTTTAATTACATTTTGACACGAATACATCAGTTTAATAGCAGATTTTGATATATTAGGTGTTACAATAAAATTAATAGGTATCCAGTGTAATTGATTGACTAGTTATATTTTTGGACCATCGTACAGTTTTGTAATTGTGCATAATGTTTCGAAATCGCTTATGAAGTTGATCAAGCGATCGATGTTTGAAAACATACCCACATAGCATTTCAACTATTTCTATGAGACGAAAAGAAATCCATAAAAAGAAAATATATTTTGTTTCAAAAAGTGATCAAAAGGCATTGTACTATTTTATGAGTCTGACGGATGAAGTCGAGGGCACTAGCTAGTTCTTTAGAAATTATAAAATAATATTCGTATAATTAATAAAATACGTTTACAATAAAAATATCTTAAATAAGAGTATAAAAGCACTTTCCAGATAATTTGCTTCATTCGATGTTGTGATTTTTTTGGGATAATTTTATGCGTTCGCGCAGGCGAATATAGAATAGAATAGAATAAAACTTTATTGTACACCAAAATAGTAAAAAAACTTTAAAACTAACTTAATCTATGGGTATAATGGCGGTCTTATCGCTAACAGCGATATCTACCAGACAACCTTAGGATGGACTGTAAGAACTGAACATATTATGAAGGGAGCAGTCTGCAGTGTACTGCAAATTAAATTTTACATTAAATATATATATTAGACTATAAATAGATATAAAATTATATTAAATAGATATTTTATATAAAAAAATGTTTTTATTAAAAAAATATTTAGTTTTTTATTTTTATTTTTGTAAATTATAATTCATAATTCTCAGCGACAATTGCACCCCATATTTGTACGCCTCCAGGCATAACATAGCGCTCTGTTAATCAAAAATAAGACCTGTATCTCTTTACCTATGTTAACAAATAAATAATAATAATTATTATTATTATAAAAGCAAAAGCTAGTCAAGAATAAAAAAGTCAAGACGATCCACATCAATAATAGGTAATTTAAATCATTTAAATAACTCGTATCGACAATCACGTTCATCCAAACTACGTACCAATTAAAAACGTATCGGGTCACAGACCGTAACTGTAGCTGTGTGGAGATTGAGAACCCTACTAACCAACGGAAGTTTGTTAATCATCATCATTATCATCATTTCAGCCGAAAGACGTCCAATGTTGGACATAGGCCACCCTAAGTGTCACCACAACGAACGCACCTGTGCGTCTTGCATCCGTCGGATTCCCGCGACTCTCACCAGGTCATCGGTCTACCTTATGAGAGGCATTTCAACGCGGCGTCTTCCGGTACGCAACCACCACTCCAGAACCTTTTGGCCCCAATTCTGCGAGTAATGTGCCCTCCTGCTCACTGCCACTTAAGTTTGTCCATTCTTTGGGCTATTTAGGCGACCTTAGTTCTCCTGCGGATATCTTCATTCCTGATATGATTACGCATGGAAACTCCGAGACCTTTCCCACCCGTTAGCCATACAGCCTTTTCCATTGCCCTTAGAGTGAGTTTATGCCTTCTGATGAGGCTCTTATCGAAATATTGCTTTTAAGTTTTTCTGTTATAACGCCAGTTTTGGTTTCGGTTATGGCCGAAACTGGAAGTTTGTTCCTTTGAGATAATTTTCAACTTTCATGCAGGCAAAACCGCAAGCAGAAGCTAGTTTTATCTAAATAGTTAGCGTCGATAAACGATTGGAATTCGTTGATGAAGCAAATCTAAATAATCTATATCAAGGACAAATTCTGTAGAATGGCATCCGGAATCACTCTCATTCAGATTTTATTGCCGATCTACTAAATCAATGGCGTTTAAAAATTCATTAAGAGGACTACAGGAGCTAATCGCGAGTTTTATAATGCGCAAAAGTATATGATCCACTGCAGTAAACAGAATCAGAAAAATATATGTTATTTTTCAGGATAAATACTAGATAGATAGTGTGTTCAAAATATAATATACTAATTTAGTACAATAGAAAAAAAAAAAAACACGAAGATGTTTCTAAAATTACTTTTAGCGATTAAAAACCAGACTAATATACTGCTTGTTGGTGAAATTATATCCTACAAGGAACGTTTTACGGTTTTGGCCGTGTAGTCCTCTTAAATTCCGTTTTGTTTTGTTTTGTTAATGTGAATAATTAAAAGGTTTTTTAGTATTAGTGGGTATTTATATCCCATTATAGTAAATATTAATATTAATTAATACACTGTGTTATTTTATATTAATTGATTCATCGGAGATTGACTAATCGAGTTTTGTAAGTTTTAATGTTTGTTTTAATAATAGGTAAGTGATCGACATTACAACCTTTTGATTAAGAAAAGAAGTATTTATAGGTCAACTTCTTTTTAACAAAGTTTCAGTTACATAATATGTTAACGAAACTTATTATGGACACCGATATTACTGGCAAAATCAATAATACTCGTCAAAAATCATTGACTTTACATGAAATGATTTTATATGACAAACGAGTACATCAAAAGGAAAAACGGAGTCCTTATAGGATCGCTTTGTTGTCAGTCTGTCTGTCTGTCAAGACTCTTATATCGGGAACGTGTGAAGGTATCGAGTTGAAATTAAAACCATACACTCAGTAAAAATTAAAAAGATATGGCCGTTTTTGTCGCAAAAAAATGTATTTTTCGACACTCTCAAAAGAATCAAATTCATAGGGTACTTTCCATTGACCCAGAATCCTGATTGACCCAAAATTTGGCCTAAAGCTTAGTTTTATAGCACAGCTATAGGAATAAATCTGAAAACAGTAAAATATGTGTTGTTACGTCACATCTTTTTTTGCGATTCGGAAAATCTTTGAGACTCCATTCGGGAATTGAACTTTATACATAGGTAACTTTGTACGGAACCCTTAATGCGCGAGTCTGACTGGCACTCGTCCAGTTTTTTCTTTGACTTATTACAAAACAATAAAAAATAAACAAGTTTTTTTTAATTTGATTAAAGCGCTTTGTCGTTTAGCGTAAATAATACAATCTCAGTGTTCCCAAGTGAACGCAAACTTTTATTGGTGTGTTTATTTCTGTCTGTAGATGTACTCGAGTGGGTGTTCCATTTTCATTGCATAACATACGTGCACATTTACGACGGATCTGTAATACATGACCTTGCCCGTCAGACTGTTTACATTACACAACATTTACTGTGTTCTAATGTACGTATCTTTTTATATCGATGTTTATTTATTCTAAACTAGATTTAACTCCTGTATGTGCATCATCTAGATTAGATAGCTGAAGTTGCAACAGATTTAAAAATAGAAGAAAAATGTTCTCTTCGTTAAAAAGTAAATCTTGGACGATAAATTTACAAGTTTCGCAATGATATCTTATGAGCGTCCTTTTCGAGGTACATTTTTATACAACCGCTCTTACGTGATTATGATGTTATTATACATCTTTCTCTAGATATTTTGGATACACAGCTATCTTGTGGATATTATCTAGGCTTCTATAGAAATCAAAACATAAATTTGTGTAAAACTAGTCCAGTAAAGACCTCCGAAAATCTGCTATTTTGCATGAACTTTGAATTCAAGATTCTGAATGACGATTTCAAAAACTTTTAAGGGTTTAAAAAAAACACGTATTTCCTAGAACGAGTTTTGTAAAATATTCGAGTAAATCACGGAATTACCGAATGCTAACAGAGTTTTCAGGCGTTATCTCTCTTTTTTCGCGTCGCCTTTTTGCCAAGCATCGCGTTGGATTGCGTTAGATGAAGCAACAAGCATTTAAACCATGCTCTATGTTGACGATAGGCAAGTGAAAAAGGAGCCTCTTAAGAATTGATTTTTTTAATTTCTTTTTATTCGTTTGGATACTTCGCTCCGAACAAATCGCAGACGTAGGCAGCTCAGCCGTCAATTTAAAATGGAACAAAATTGGACGAAGGCAGCCACTAACTGGATTCCGAACAACAGGAACCTGCAACGCGGTAGCCCCAAAAGGAGATGGCTAAGGACGCTGCTGGATAGTTTGAAAGAGTAACCGTGACTCTGGAACGCAAAGGCACCTGTCGGTGCGGTCACTAGTTTATTAAGACTTCACTCTAGCCAGACAGCAAATTGTTAAAGTCCTTCGATGTTAGTGCGTACAGCTAAGGAGTGGAATTCCTTACCGGAATCTGTTTTTCCTGATGGCTACAACCCGGGAATCTTTAAGTCAAGAGTGAATAGGTTACTTCTAGGTAAGCGCGCTCCATCGTCGACCGCATTGTCGCTTTCCATCAGGTGAGATAGCGGTCAAGCGCGAACCTATCAAGAATTAAAAAAAAAATGTACGCGGTATAAACGATGAGGCGAAACGCTTAATCCGAACAACGATTTCGGACTGTTTTATCTGTTCTAATTGTACGAAGATTTAAGAATTTTACCTGTTCTAATTGTACAAAGAGTTTTTCGTACAATTAGAACAGATAATAAAAACTTTTTACAAAAAAAAAATACAACCGACTTCAAAGTAAAAAAAAAACACTGAAAAGTGCAAAATAACTTTAATTTCGGAAGTCGGTGTTTCTATAATAGTTTTGTCTCTTCGTTATTTAACACCGACTTCCGAAATTAAAGTTATTTTGCACTTTTCAGGGTTTTTTTTGTACTTTGAAGTCGGTTGTATTTTTTTTTTGTAAAAAGTTTTTATTTTTCAATTTTTAGTTATGGTACCACCACTAAAAAGTACCCCTCAGCCAAACTTAAATACCTTATAGCCAGAGTGCATCTCATGACAATTCTAATAATCCCAAACACGGTTAGATTACATTAATTTATTACAGAGTTCCGGTGCCTAACTTCAGGCTTCATCATCAGATCAGTTCGATATATTCCCCCTCTACTTTCAGTCAGTCATCGACTACACGTATAAACAAAGCAATTTTGCTTGTTACGACGGTTCTGCTGTGATCCTATGAGGAGTTCTGTTCCATATCTTCGAAGTTCATGATCAGATCATAACAATATTTTTATGGGACCAACTCGGAAGCATAACCATTCAATCGAAAAATTTCAAAATCGGTCTACCTTTGACCGAGAAATCGGTGAACATACATTAAAAAAAAAAACATACATTCAACCGAACATATAACCTCCTCCTTTTTGAAGTCGGTTAAAAAGTCCGAAATCGTTGTTGAAACCTCTACGGTCCAAATTAAGCGTTTCGCCGAATTTTTAATTCTTTTGTGGCGCCATAGATGTCGCTATACGCCTGTAACTCATAAGTAGATCATAAAATAAAACTAATTGGGATCGGATGTAGCCTATTAGAGCACCTATAACAAGTTTCATATATTTTGCGTAACTTGTGTAGAAATGTGGGCTCAAATTACTTCTCGTTGGCAACTTGGTACTGCAGCATATTGGTACGAGAGGATATGTCGTAATCTCTAATTCAGAAATAATTGTCTTCGGCAGACATAATTTGTATCATTATTTAAAATTATAATAGAGAAAATTTGATATCGAAATGAACTATATTATAGCGTATTTATTTTTATGCTTAGTATTGTTTTATTCTCTGCAAATTGGGTTCCACAAAGTCCTTGAGATTTATACGACTTTGGCAATAACCCGCAGAGGAGCAGTGGTAGTAGGTATAGAAGAACGCTCGCGACTTCTGTGCCAAAGGTCATGGGGTCGAACCCAGGCAAGTCAGTTAGGTCCTTTTTGCTAATTGTTTCATCATCATTACTCTCAAATCGAAGGAAAATATCGTTAAAAAACCGGCCTAGAACTGATAATTGGAAGATATATGACATCTACCAACCTGCATTGGGCCCATGTGTTTACAGCCCATTCCTTTTCGGAGAGATAAGGTCTATGGGCGGGTTTCTGAATGAGTATTTCGAGCACGTCTCAAGCCCTCTTTTATGCCAAATTTTGATAGGCTAAAGTAGAGTTTGAGAAATACTCAACTTCAAATCCTTAAATCAGATATCGGGAGTATATATATATCGATGGCTTAGAGTGAAAACCTCGGGTATGCAATTTTAGGTAATTTTTGTTTTATTATATTTCTGAAAAGAAAAGCTCGTAACGCATAATCTTGTATCATATCACGCAAAATTTTGATTTGATACTCGTAGCGCACTCTACGATGTTGAATACATACTTTGCTCGAGTCAGTTTGGTGTGATAACTTCGCAATGGCGTGTTAAAACTTGTGGAAAAAAAAAGAAAAACAAGAGAAACAAGCCTTTGAAATAAATCAATAGTTTTAAATATTTGAATAAAACACGTAGAAGCCCATTATGATTACATGATAATAAAGGTCTAGTTTGTTTTTTTGTGCCTCCTGAAAAGTTACGTATTTTACAGTTACGAGGTATTTATTCACTATAAGCCGTCGAATATAACTTCAAGAAATCAAGACATTACCTCCATTTGTCCAAATCAGCGAACTATTAGACGTAATCTCAAAGCTGTCATGTGTTATTGTAAAGTTGCTAATGCTCGGTGTGACGAAATCATTCGCAAGTGGCGCCTGTGCAGCTTACTACAGAATCGTGGACAAACTCACGACAATCTATTATTACATGCTATAACTACTGAGTATTACAAAGAATTTCGTTCTAAGTTCCTCTGTAATGGGTGTATTATGTTAGGAGGTAATCTTTGCTTTGTTTGTTAGTTTCTTTTAATAGCTAGTTTACCTATATTCGTACCTCTTACCTATGTAGGTATCTCTTGCCTGTGTAGGTCCCTCTCAGCTGTATACGTATCTGTTACCTATGAACGTACCTCTTACCTGGGTACGTATCTCTTACCTGTGTAGGTAGTTCTTACCTGTGTAGGTATCTCTTATTTGTGTATGTACCTCTTACCTGTGTAGGTACCGCTTACCTGTGTAGGTAATTCTTAGCTGTGTAAGTACCGCTTACCTGAGTATGTAGCACTTACCTGTCTAGATACTGCTTACCTGTGCAGGTAGCTCTTACCTCTGTAGGTATCGCTTACCTGTGTAGGTATCGCTTACCTGTGTAGGTAGCACTTACCTGTCTGGATACTGCTTAACTGTGTAGGTAGCTCTTACCTCTGTAGGTACAGCTTACCTGTGTAGGTACCGCTTACCTGTGTAAGTACTGCTCACCTGTATAATTCTTTTTTCTTTTTTAGGGTTCCGTACCTCAAAAGGAAAAAAACGGAACCCTTTGTTATCCGTCTGCCTGTCCGTCTGTCAAGACCCTTTATCTCGGGAACGCGTGGAGGTATTGAGTTGAAATTAAAACCATATACTTAAGTTTGCAGTCCCTTGAAACTGTAAAAAAATCAAACTTCTAAGTTAACGAAATAAAAAGATACGGTCGTTTATGTCGCAATAAATGAATATTTCGACACACTCAAGGGAATCAAAATTCATAGGGTAGTTCCCGTTGATATAAAGAATCTTGAAATTTTGCACAAAGCAAAGTCTTATAGCACAGGTATAGAAAAAATTCTGAAAACAGTTTTTTTATTACGTCTCAAAAAAATAAACTTTTTTGTGATTCGGAAAAAACTTCAAGACTCCATTCAGGAATTGAACTGGTAAATTTGTACGGAAACCTCAGTGCGCGAGTTCTACTCGCACTTGCCCCTTTTTTTTGTGCGTTTCGGAAAAATCTTCGTAACTCAATTCAGATATTTAACAGTTTTCACAGGTAAGTTTGTACGGAACCCTCAGTGCGCGATTGATAAGATCATTTGGTGCATTCAAATCGTTAGACGGTGTCGCACAGACCATGAAGATAGCGGGCCGACTATGATTACTGTACAATTTTATAAACATATTTAGTCATTTCGATTGTATTGGAACGTTAACTAAGCAAAAGGAGTACGTTAGTATATTAGTAAGTAACATTCTGTATTTTCTGCCTTATCCCATAGAAAAACGAAGTGAGTTTATGAATGTACGTTTGTATGGCCATGTGGTTGTGATGGCGGACTAGAAGACGAAGCATTGACGGGCTTCCCACTAGGTGAACCGATGACCTGGTGGGGGTCTCGGGAATTCGATGGATGCGAGACGCACAGTACAAGTCACTCTGGTAACGCTTAGGGGAAGCCTTATGTCCAGTAATGGATGTATTTTGGCTGAAATGACTCCGATTGTTATTTAATTAGGACGGACTTAAATCCTTATATACTTAATAAAAGGATATATACTTAAATCCGTCGAGAATGCCTAACAGTCAATTAGGGGTAATGGAGAGACAATATGGCAGATGCATAAAAAAGAGAATATTATTAAGAAAATATGTGAAATAAACATATCTACATATGTGTATATTTTTTATAAAGGAAAAACTAACTGCCTCACATATTAACGCACATCCGAAGCTACAGAGCCTAGGAGCTTAAAATTTTGCACAGGGTTCCCTTAATGAGGGCAGACAGACCTGTTGGTCTAGTGGTTAGTGGCCCTGACTGCTATGCCGGAGATCGTGGGTTCGATCCCCACCCAGGACAAATGTTTGTGTGAAGAGCACGATCATTTGTTCTATGTCTGGGTGTAATTTATCTATAATATGTATGTATTTAGAAATATATAAGTATGTTTATCAGTTGTCTAGTACTCGTAACACAAGCTCTGCTTAGCTTGGGACTAGACGGCGTTGTGTGATAGTTGTGGAATATTATTATTATTATAAAATGACGTAGGCATGCACTAAGAGAAGATTTTCCAAAATTAAACCCCTAAGTTGATGAAATAGGGGTCAATAAAAAAATTTTGCATGGAGAAACCTACTTTCACGTGGGTGAAACCGCTAGCAAAAACTAGTATAATAATATATGTACCTCTATTCTAAAATTACAAATATTTCTTACTAGGCTTATTATATTTTTAACCGACTTCAAAAAGGAGGAGGTTAGGTATATGTTCGGTTGAATGTATGTTTTTTTTTTATGTATGTTCACCGATTTCTCGATCAATTGTGGACCGATTTTGAAATTTTTTTTTTGTTTGATAGGTTATGCTTCCGAGTTGGTCCCATAGAAATATTGTTATGATCTGATCATGAACTTTGAAGATATGGAACAGAACTCCTCATAGGATCACAGCAGAACCATCGTAACAAGTAAAATTGCTTTGTTTATACGTGTAGTCGATGACTGACTGAAAGTAGAGGGGGAATATATTGAACTGATCTGATGATGAAGCCTAAAGTTAGGCACCGGAACTCTGTAATAAATTAATGTAATCTAACCGTGTTTGGGATTATTAGAATAAATTGTCATGAGATGCACTCTGGCTATAAGGTATTTAAGTTTGGCTGAGGGGTACTTTTTAGTGGTGGTACCATAACTAAAAAGCGTAAAATAAAAAACTTTTTACAAAAAAAAGTACAACCGACTTCAAAGTAAAAAAAAAACACTGAAAAGTGCAAAATAACTTTAATTTCGGAAGTCGGTGTTAAATAACGAAGAGACAATACTATTATAGAAACACCGACTTCCGACGTTAAAGTTATTTTGCACTTTTCAGTGTTTTTTTTTTACTTTGAAGTCGATTATACTTTTTTTTTGTAAAAAGTTTTTTATTAGACTTTATTTTACTGTGGCAACATTTCCCATTGCCACTCATAGTATTGCCAACATCTAACAGTATTTCCAACATAGCCTCCTAAAGGTACCTACGTGTAATAGTAAGCTGCCAAGCTAAAGGTCACGATAATCGATGGGCTTCCAGCGGCTGTCTTCAAATAAATGTCAGGATAACAAGTTTACCTCAGTTCACTTGTTCATCGTGGTCGACTTTCGCGGGGTCAAAAGTGGCGGACATGTTGTTAGATGGTGCTTTGAGACTTTAAGCAGCAGTTTTTTTGAGAAAAGTATCTCTTTATAATATGCTATCGATGGAGAAATCACATCACACTAATATTATACATCTAAGCAAAAGTTTGTTAGTCTGTGTTTGTTTTTGAACAGATTTGGATAAAATCTGGTATAGGGGTAGACCATCCGACTAAGACTGTTTGATAGAGTTGCCATACCCTAGAACGAAAATGGCAAATGAAGAAACATGGGTGAGGTTTAATTCGGAAAAGACTGATACTCCTTCTCGGTCTATCCAGAACGAGAGAAGCTATTTGATGATTTTTCACCTAAAAAAAACGTGCAAGTGACTCGCACTTGCACGTTTTTTTTAGGTGAAAAATCATAATCGTACTCGCGCACTGAGGGTTTCGTACAAACTTACCTATGAAAACAGTTCAATTCCCGAAATGAGTTACAAAGATTTTTCCGAATCGCGAAAGAAAAAAATTGGTGATGTAACTACAAATTTACAATTTTCAAATTGTTTTCTATACTTGTGCTACCTTGCTTCATGCCAAATTTCAGGATTCTAGGTCAACGGGAAGTACCCTATGAATTTTGATTCCCTTGAGAGTGTCAAAAACACGTTTTTTACATCATAAACGGCCGTATCTTTTTTTTTCGTTAACTCGGAAGTTTGATTTTTTCACAGCTTTAAGGGACCGCAGACTTGCATTATATGGTTTTAATTTCAACTCGATACCTCCACCCGTTCCCGAGATAAAGGGTCTTGACAGACAGACAAACAGACAGACGGACAACAAATTGATCCTATAAGGGTTCAATTTTTTCCTTTTGAGGTACGGAACCCTAAAAAATAACGGTTAGACCTGGAATAGCACACGAGTTACTTTTTATCCTAGCATTATATTCCTTTGGACTTATTTTCTACTTTCATGGCGATGGAACCACTGGCAGAAGCTATAGTTATCTAATAAACCTATCTTAGCCATTTTCACGTCTATACAATAAAATATCATGATCTAATGAATAAACCAATGTATGCAAATGACCGTGTGAATCCATTTCTTCAGTGACAATAAACAACAATTAAAAATTTACATAAGAAGTGTTCATCTAAACTCTTCAGAAGACATTACAAGCATCGTTGAGCACACAAAATTAATAAAACCCTCATATTTTAGTTTCCTAAAAACCGCTTATATTAATCGTTTGTTCACTTGAACAACTGCACAGTTACATTCATTCTTTGTTTCACGGTTAAGCGAAATAAGCTGAAACTATAACGGTTAGATTGCCTGTTCGTAACGCAAGCTGTAAAAACCTTTCTTGTTTGACAAGCAATGTATGTTGCGTGCAAGTTTTGGTCGTTGGGAGATTGCGATACGACTGTCGCCCGGCGTTGACCGATGCGCGGGGGAACGAACGCGCTCGACTCCATTCGCAGTATTTCGCAGTCATCGTCTCGGACGGCTCGAAGCTACTCGTCCGTTCCCGCACAGTTTTCAAATTTCGAACTACGTTTCGAAAAGAACGCGTGCGGACTTTTTAAACCGAGAAAGTGACTCGTGAAATAAAAATAATAAAAACCGGTGTTGCATCAATAAAAAATTCGAAAGTTGAAAGGATATTTTTTTGGCTAAAGTTTTGTGTTAAGACTTACGTCGTCTCCCTTACGGTGAGTGTTCTTTTTATTGAAAAAAATATAAGACATTTAATTTTAATTAACAAAATAGATAAGCAGCTAATTATTACGTGGTAGCGTGTGTCTGTATATACTAAAAGAGATTCGTTTTCTTTTGCTTGCTAAGTTACAATGACATTTGAAATTACAAATCTTGAGTGAATAACTGCGTTGACGTGAGACTTACGTCCACTTATAATGAACCATAATCACGTAAAGTACGAAAATTCTTCACATAATGTTGTATCAGTCACAGCAAAAATACATTCTTATTCGCAATTAATAATAATGCGAGAAGTGAAATAACCGCGAAATAAAGTACGAAGGCGCTAGTCCGCGAAAACAGCGCTAAAGCGCGCTTTGAAAATTAAAAGCGATGTTTCTTTTTTTTTTTGTTGCCTGCAACAATACCAATTTTTTTTTATAATACTTAACATTTATCGAATTAAAAAAAGCTACAGAAAGGTCTGTGGTATTTTCCGGTATTTTCCGTAGGGGCCCAGCAGGGTCGAAGCCTACTGGGGCCATGGGTGATGCGAAAGAGATCCCCGGGGCCCTGGAAAAATGGCAAAGAAGGAACAGGAATGGGTTTTTAGTCAGTAAAAGTTTGATACTATCTCCCGCCCCGCCCAAGAGCGGGAGATGTCATTAGATGATTATCGCACCCGAAAAAAAGTCAGTAAAGCGAGAAAAGTTATTGGATAATTCCTAAAAAAAAAAACGCTTTTTAGGTCCACGGCAACTCTTTCAAAAATGTTTCCGCAACAAACAATGCAAATTATACTTTACTCACTTAACTTAAAAATCTTTTTACCTAGCTAGATTTATAATCTAGCGCATTTCACATACGATCTTAGCAAAAGACATCAACGAACGCAACATTTTTTCTGAGCTGACATAACTAAAGATAAAATTACGTAAAACACACTACATATTTAGAATAATGTCCGCATATTTTCAATTATAAAGTAACGCCTATATTATGTTAGTAAAACTGGTCAGTTATTACTTGATACATATTTATGTTATGTAAATACGTGATTGTATATTTATTTATTTATTAAATACTTTAACCAAACAGTTCAGAGCACACAAAAGTTCAGAGGCAGACTTAATGCCTTGGGCATTTTCTACCAGTCAACCTTTGGGTGATATGTTTTATATAAAGCGAAATGTTGTCAAAATGGTATCTAAAAGTAAAGGATTAAATGCTCAGCATAGTACTCAATAGGTTTTTATTTACGAAATTGGCCGTTTTCACCAGTAACGTAACTAAACACAACAGGGCGCTGTCCCTGATGGGGTGCAAAAACCAGTTTTGTACCATTCCTTTCATCAGAAGTAGGTTACTGTTACTATTTTCCATTTTCTCTCGCTCTGTATCATGGCCTGAAACTGGGCCGGACGCTCAGGTGGCCACCATTGATTACCTCTACGAGGACATGGTAGGGTCCACCCAAGCGGGGCAGACGTGCAAACCGTGTGCTTGATGCGTGGTGTGCATGGTGACACCTGAGCGTTTTTTCCCGTCAGATCCGAAACAGGTACCTCCCGAAACGCTAATGCCCGTTGATGACCTGCGTGAACTCCACAAGATGTTAGAAAAAATTATCGTAAAAAGAGTTAGACTATAGGGTATTCTGGAAGGTATAAGTTACTTACTTCATTTTGTAAGAGCAAGAATCAAATGAATGACTGGTTTATGACGAAAGTTCTGTGTTATTAGCAGCGTTTTAAAGAGCATAGGTTATAAATGCGATTAACGCAGACAGGATTGGCCAATGAGTAGATGGGGATGAAGAGAAAATCTTCGATTGCGTTATAGGAAACTAGACTGAAACCTGGGGTTTCACTCGCGTAATGTTTTGATAAAACCTATCTTACACCCCCTTATCTAGACCCTACATCTGTTTTAACCCCTAAAGCAAAAAGTGGAGTGATATAAGAAGAGGTCGGAATAAGGTAGAGTTATTCATGTACTTGCATCGAAATGTTGATATTAATATGGATCTTCCCGGGCTTTCTAATGAAAAATCCCATGTGGCCAACAATGTTACAAATAAATAATAATAAAAACCTCAGAGATATATAAGACAATTATTTCTTATTTTATTCTTTCGCTGTATGAAATCGGTATAAGTACTTAAATAACTATACCTAATTCTGACTTCTGGTTATAAGTTTGATCAGTATTTGTGTGTGTCTGTTTTTGGCACCGTAGCTCTTAAACGGGTGAACCGATTTGGATGGTATTTTTTAATTTGAAAGTATATTTTCTGGCGATTATTCTTAGGTATTTTTGATCTAAATTGGTTCGGCTATTTACATAATATAGGCGAGGGTGAAGGTGGGAATAAACAACCGAATGTTTGCAAATATAGTCAAGTGGGGTATCAAATGAATTAGTATAAGATGGACATGAGCTAGCGCGCACTGGTGACTTTAATTTTATAATGTAAAACATTATAAAATTGTAGGATGGAGGTATTTTTGATTTTTGGTTTAAGCTTTTTTTACATTCTGTGATTAAGTACGAAAAATAAACAGACAAGGCAAATTACTTTTGCATTTTAAATATGAATACGCATTACAATAATACGAACGATATTTTATTTCGTGACTTTTACGACTAACATTATAGAAAATACGTATTATTGGTTTCTAAATCTTTATCTAGACTACCTATATATATAAAAGCAAAATACCACTCACTCATTAACCTTTCGAATGGCCGGAATTACAGACACAATTAAAAAGCCATTGTGTCCCGCATACATATGCGTTAATCACGAAAACTCAGAAACTATAACACCTACAAACTTAAAATTTGGCAGGTAGGTTCCATAAAGGGTGTAGACATCCGCTCAGAACGGATTTTCCGAAATTCACCCCCTAAGGGGATGAAACGGGGGTCCAAAGTTTGTATGGCGAAACCGACTTTCACACGGGCGAAGCCACTGGCAAAAGTTAGTTTATAATATGCATATCTGCGTTTTGTCCTAATATGCAAAATATTTACGTATTTATAAATTATTCTTTTCACGTATCACTATAATGGTCAAACAAATAAACTAATCTATAAAAATCAAGGAAATGAACTTTAAAATTAAACTAATTAATTTAATTAATTTACCTCATAAATACACTGGAACGATAAAAACGGTGCTATCGCTTTTGGATCCGGTTCAACCGAAAATTAATAGATACTTGAAAACGGTTATAAAAACCTAATAATAACTCGAATAACTCGGTACGTGCTCTTTTTTGCTCAGCATGCGTAATTTTATTATCAAAAATTGCATCATAGTAGTCCCACAGTTAACTAGTTCACAGAAAAACGACTAATGTATGAAAAACTATTGTTACGTACTTGTATGATGAATTATCGTTTTCTTTGAACACAATTATTTTTCTGCTGTTAATGGCATCCGTATTAATAAATGTAGATATGACGTTTTCATGCCAGGGTTATGGAATTTTACGAAAGAGTTGCCATGGCCATGGATTGCAAAGGGCAACCAAAGGAACACGGGTGGTTTTGTCAGTACAAGCCTGACGCTTACTCTCGCTCTATTTAGAACGGTAGAACTTATTTATTCATTTCCAACCCAAAAAAGAACGTACGATGTTCTAACAAAATAATTTGCGTCATTATGAAATGACATTCAGAATTGCATAATTTTTATAGTAATTACAAAACTTAATACAGTTTAAAGTTAAAATTCGTTATTTCATACTAGTAAATTTTTAGTTTTGTTTAAGTTTTCTATAGGAATAAATATTATACAGAGTAAAAGATTTGTATTTTGGTTTATAGTGAATAAAATCAAAAACAACTGGACCGATTTAAAAAATTCGTTCACCAGTAAGATGCTAGTTTATTACTGAGTGACATGACCTATATATTTCCTACTTTCACGCAGGCGAAGATGGCAGGAGTTAGTAGTTTGCTAACTTCTGCCACCATCTTCGCCTATAACTGCACTAAATTATGAACGTTATAATTTTGCCTTGCCGGAATCTGTTTTTCCTGATGGCTACAACCCGGGAATCTTTAAGTCAAGAGTGAATAGGTTACTTCTAGGTAAGCGCGCTCCATCGTCGACCGCATCGTCGCTTTCCTCAGGTGAGATAGCGGTCAAGCGCGAACATATCAAGAATAAAAAAATAAAAAAAAATATGAAAATATTTTTTTTTTAAATAAAAATAACGGTCTCTCTTAAAAAAATAAATTATGCATAAAATGCAGTAGCACCATTTTGTAAGTAGCATAGTAACATAGTGTGAGGTTCAGAGATCACTATGAAAAATACCTTACGGTTTTTTTTTTTATGATACCGGCCATGCATCCGGCACCGGCTTGAGCATCTTTTTATTTTATTTTCTAATTAAGTTTGATATATTTAGGTGCATGTTGACCTTGTATTGTAAAATGGTCTTTGTTAGTGTTCTTAGCTCGTATATTTGATAAGTATCTTCATATTCTACTAAATGCATTCCTTACTTTTGTATCATTTGTAAATAATGTTCGTATTTAGTATATTATAATTTTTGCTGTTCTTATTTGTATTTAGTTACAGGAAAACATACCAGCATAATATGGAAGCTCATTATTAGTGCTTTTCCCTAGTTATGTAAAAAAATACATTTATTATTAAAAATGAATAATATGTTGATTCTCGGTTCATAATATTGTATTTTGTTTTAACAATATTGAAAGTATGGATTTCTTAACGTAACAATTTTATACTGCCGATCTACATTTCAAAACCAGTAGTATTTTATACGCGGAAGTATTCTTTTAAAGCAAGTGTTATGACAAAACCATGGAAATATATAAGAATTTGTAAAGAATGTCGTTAAGTTAGTAAGCGGGTGGTCTCACTGAAGTAACACAAAATATGATTAACGTACCTGCCAAGCTTGATAAATAGCTCAATTCATCATTTTAAACCTCAATAATGTATACGTTCTATTGGCGTTAGGCGATTATCACACGGCACCGCGCGCCGCCGCGGAGGGCGGTGGCGGTAAAGCGGATTTCGTAGCGGTACCCCGCGCGGTAAGGCGGTTTACGCGCCTGTCCGCGCGGTTGGATTTAACGCGGATTTGACCAGTTTGCTTAAATTATATTTGCTTAAATATGCTTAAATTAAAAATAAACATATTTTTTAAACTTACCGAGTTCTTTTTTATCTTTATCAGAAGTTTCTCCTGGTCCAAATATAAGGTAACAATTTCTTCCCATTGTTTCATTTTAAGGAGTCTGTCACTATATTGTGTGCTTTTCATGTCCCATATAGCAGAGCGACTATCAATCTCCGAAATAAACTTTTCAATATCAAAATCCATTTTTAAATTGCAACACATCCTGCACACACGATGATTCGCGCGGTTATGCGGCGCCTCGTGTGTGATGCACCGCCCCTCAGCGCGGCCGGCCGCGCGGAGGGGCGGTGGCGGTGAGAGCACCGCTCGAACGCGCGGTCAGGCGGTGTACGTGTGTTAGGCATCGACGGATTTAATAGAGATCAATGCGACATGAGATCCGCTTCACCGCCAACCGCGGCGGTGCGCGGTGCCGTGTGTTAATCGCCTTAATTAAATGGAAAATATGTCAACTTTTAGACCAGAGTCCCTACTACGAGCTCTTAAAGCTATCCATTTAACGACCTAATCTGAACTGTGACTAAAATTTTAACATGTCATAAAATCCGAGTTTTTGATTGTTGTTCCGGATCTAGGTCTAGTGTATGTGAGATTACATATTTGTGAACGCATCCACGATACAGGAGTAATTCCTAGTGTAGGGCAACATATTATTAAAAAAAAAATACAAGTCAGTTCAGTTGCTCTTTCGAAAAATCCTACAGAACAAGGCATGCTTACTCGGCACATTTTAATTACTTTCCGCATAAGGCAATAAATTTTCATAAACAAACCATCGACGTTGTTGATTTACAACATATTGATGTTAAGTAGGCATTGAAGTGCTAATGTGGACCAAAGAATTCTTCACGCGACTGTACCATGCAACTTTACTTGGTTACACTGACCACGTAAAAATTGCATTGTTTGTAAACCAACGGTGAGTCAGCACGCGAAGTTTGGAGGGTGGTCTATTAATATGCGTAGATGTATAGTGAACAATAATTTTCGAGTGCGGTGGTAAATATTTTATGTGGAAACTTTCTAAAGGAGTGTTACGGAAGCGGATGGTAGGAATGGACGCGTATCGTAATGTATGAATCGAAGTGAGTAGCGAATGTTGATGCTAACCGGTTTACTTGGGTTTACTGCATTTAAGTGATTTTTTTTTAGTTGTGAAAATCATCTTATGACAAATCGCGCTCTTGGGCGGAGCGAGAGATAGTATCAGACTTTTACTGACTAAAAACCCACTCCTGTTCCTTCGTTCCAGAGCCCCGGGTTTCGTTTTCACACTACCAATGGCCCCAGTAGGCTTCGACCCTGCTGGGCCCCTACGATTTGCTGACATCTCCCTGAGGCGCGCGTGGAACAGTACGCGCCGTCGACGACTTGGGCTCTGTCCGGACGGTTACCGGACGGTCGGACGGCGGGCTACCCATTGCTCGCCGTCCGCAAGCCCACGCCTACAATGGCCGGAAATCGGGATCGGAATCCCGGAATTACGCTTTTTTTTTAATGATATAATCTAGTGCTTGACTGCGATCCCACCTGATGGTAAGCATTGATGCAATCGATGATGATGAATCGCTCTAGTTTATTATGAGCCTATTCACTCTAGCCTTGTAATCGGACACGACGACCGCCACCGTGAAACCCGGGGCCCTGGGACGAAGGCAAAGAAGGAACAGGAGTGGGTTTTAAGTCTGTAAAAGTCTGACACTATCTCTCGCTCCGCCCAAGAGCGAGATTTGTCATTAGATGATTTTTTCCACCTAAAAAAAACTACTCAAATGCATAATGCATTCCGAGACTATTCGAGCACATTCGAAAATACTCACGTGAGTGACATCTATAAACATGAACACTACTTACGAAACGTGTTGTATAATAGCTTTCATGGTCATTTGCAGTTACACACACGTGCGTTTTATGTATCTATTCGATAGCTTACACTCACCGAACAATAGTTATTGGCTAAAAAAAATCTGACTACCTAACTTTTCATCTCACGATGATGTGCTCTACGATGGAGCACACTTGCCTAGAATTAACCTATTCACTCTTGACTTAAAGACTATGGAAACACAGACTCCGGCATGGAATTCCACTCCTCAGCTGTACGGCCAAAATATCTTGACCACTCAGTAGTTTGAACTGAAATTGAGGGAGTGTCAGATTTTTACTGGCTATAATCCACCCGTGTCCTTTAGTTACCCTTTGCGTTTCAGGGCCGCCGTAATTGTGTCGAATAATCTCGCAGCCTAGACCAAAAGCGATCTTTTTTGTTAAGGGTATCCAACTCGGCATACATTTTCACTGTTTTTCATACAACCGCTCTTACGCGATTATGACGTTATTACACATTTTTCATTACATATTTAGGAAACACAGTATCTTGTGGATATTATCTAGGCTTCTGTTGAAATCAATTTATAAATTTGTGTAAAACTAATCCAGTTAAGACCTCTGAAAATCTGCTATTTTTCATGAACTTAGACACTTCATTATTTACTCAAAAATTAAAAAAGTATAACAATAGATGCCTTGCAAATTTAATCAAGATTCTGAATGATGACAACTTTTTTCAAAAACTTTTAGGGGTTTAAAAAAAAACAAGTATTTCCTGGAACAAGTTTTGTAAAATATTCGTGTAAATCACGGAATTACCGAATTCTAACAGAGTTTTCAGGCGTTATCTCTCTTTTTTCGCGTTGCCTTTTCGTCAAACATCGCGTTGGATTGCGTTAGATGATGTAACAAGCTTGTAAACCGTGCTCGATGTTGACGATAGGCGAGTGGAAAAGAAGCCTCTTAAGGTGGTAAATACCACCAGTAATTTGATGTGGTGAGCACTCTGTTCCCCACGCGAGGGGAACACTCTCCCCCGCCCATGGCTCCGCCACCAGCGGTGTCCGACGCGGACCACGATGGCGACGACGACGACAACGCTCCAGAGGTGACCGAGGTAGAGATGAGAGTGGCGGTACGAAGGCTGAGTGCCAAAAATACCGCCCCAGGACCCGATGGCTTGCCTGGGAAGGCCTGGGTCCTGGCCATGGAGGCTCTCGGGCCTCGACTAAGACAGCGCATGCATGGAGAGGGGCCAGTTCCCACTTCGCTGGAAGACTGGGAAACTGGTCCTCATCGCGAAGCCGGGGCGCCCTGCGGACTCTCCGTCCGCGTACCGGCCCATTGTGCTGCTCGACGAGGTGGGCAAGCTCTTTGAAAGAGTAATTGCAGACCGCCTTGTCGCGCACCTAACACGGGTGGGGCCGGATCTGGCGGACGGCCAGTTTGGTTTTCGCAGGAGGCGCTCCACGGTGGACGCCATCATGCGCGTGCGAGCCCTCACGACGGGGGATGCGGTGGCCCAGGGCAGGTGTGTCGTGGCGGTGTCTCTGGACATCGCCAACGCCTTCAACTCCCTGCCTTGGAGTAGCATTAGGAGGGCACTCCGGTATCACCGGACGCCCGACTACCTCTGTCGTGTGGTCGAGGCGTACCTGTCGGACAGGTACATCATCTACCCTGGTCACCAGGGAGAGTGGGAACGCCGAGAGATGTCGTGCGGTGTTCCGCAGGGATCGGTACTAGGGCCGCCCTTGTGGAACATCGGATACGACTACGTGCTGCGCGGCGACCTCCCTGACGGGGTCAGCGTGGTCTGCTACGCAGACGACACGCTGGTCCTGGCGCGGGGAGAGTCGTACCAGGCGGCGGTCGAACTAGCGACACACGGGGTTGCGACAGTCGTGGGCAGGATCCAGGAGTTGGGACTCGAGGTGGCATTGCACAAGTCCGAGGCCATCTGCTTTCACGGTCCTCGGAACGCGCCACCACCGGGTTCTCAACTAACGGTAGGAGGAGTCCACATCGGCGTCGGGTCGACGATGAAGTACCTGGGACTCGTTCTCGACAGCCGATGGGATTTCGAGGAGCACTTCCGACGTCTGGCTCCCAAACTAAATCGGAATGGGGCTGCTCTCGGGCGGCTCCTGCCTAACTTGGGAGGTCCAGACGCCTCCTGCCGGAGGCTCTACGCAGGAATCGTTCGGTCCATGGCCCTTTATGGCGCACCGGTATGGGCGCCAGCGCTGCGGAAGCAGCCGGCGGCCCGGCTGAACGCGTGCCAGAGGGTCATGGCCATACGGATGGTGCGAGGATACCGGACGATTTCCCGCGAAGCGGCGAGCCTCCTTGCTGGACAGCCACCATGGGATCTGGTAGCAACAGGCCTTGCTCACATGCACGATCTGCGCATGGAGATGCAACGCCGGGGCGAAACTCCGCTGCCGCGACAAGTCGCAGCATGGCGGACAGAGCTCTGGCGGGTTCTCATGGAGAAATGGCGACAGCGACTGTCGCGACCCAGTGCTGGGCACGCCACAATTATGGCGGTAAGTCCCCTCTTTGAGGCGTGGTTGGAAAGACCTCACGGCGTCCTCACCTTCCGCATGACGCAGGTTCTCACCGAACACGGTAAGTTCGGGAAGTTCCTGCACCGGATTCGTGCGGAAGAGACGCCCGGGTGTCGCCACTGTGCGGACCGCCCGGAGGACACGGTGGAGCACACGGTGGAGGTGTGCCCCGCTTGGGCAGAGCAACGCCGTGTCCTCGTGGGGGCGATCGGCGGCGGCGATCTCTCGCGCCGGGCCTTGGTACAGGCCATGGTCCGGAGCGAGGAGGAGTGGCAGGCGGTCGCCTCCTTCTGCGAAGCAGTAATGCTAGCAAAAGAGGCGGCCGATCGCGTGAGGCAACGGCAACGGTCCTCACGCCCCAACCGCCGCCGGGATTCCGATCCCGATTTCCGGCCACCGTAGGCGAGGGCTTGCGGACGGCGAGCAATGGGTGGCTCGCCGTCCGATCGTCCGGTAACCGTCCGGACCGAGCCCAAGTCGTCGACGGCGCGTATTGTTCCACGCGCGCCTCAGGGAGATGTCAGCAAATCGTAGGGGCCCAACAGGGTCGAAGCCTACTGGGGCCACGGGTAGTGTGAAAGTGAAACCCGGGGCCCTGGGACGAAGGCAAAGAAGGAACAGGAGTGGGTTTTTAGTCAGTAAAAGTCTGACACTATTTTCCGCTCCGCCCAAGAGCGGGATTTGTCATAAGATGATTTTCCCACCTAAAAAAAAAAAAAAAAAAAAAAAACCAGTAATTTGATGAAGTATATATTGTATAATATTGTGAGCAGTGGTGGCCGAGTGGTAACGGCTCCGACTTACGAGTCGTAGGTCGCGGGTTCAAACCCAGCCAGGCGCATTACTTTATGTGATTTATTTCATCACCACTGCTCTCAAAACGGTGAAGGAAAACATCGTGAGGAAACCGGCATGTCCTAGAACCAAAAATTCGAAGACATGTGACATCCACCAATCCGCACTGGGTCCGCGTGGTGGATTACAGCCTATTCCCTCTCGTTTAGAGAGGAGACCTGAGTCCCAACAGTGGGAACATTATAAGGCCGACTATGCTATGCTATGCTAAATGATACACAAGATTTTTTTGTGTAGATTTCAGGTCTTATAGAGTATACAGGGGTTCAATAAAATTTCTTACACATTGATTTTTCCCCACACGAAACATATATTTGTATGGACTACAGATAGTCGTTCTGGGTATCTTTTGTATGTTAATTTATATGCTTGTGAGCGCACCCACGATACTGGAGTAAATCCTAGTGTAGGGGGGGGGGACATTATTTTTTTATTAAAGAAAAAGTAACCAGCCCCCCTAGCCAAGTTACAATCGTATCGTTCGCGCCGAACGCCTCGAGTAGGCCACGCCTCCGATTCCTTTGTTCTGGCGTCATCTCAACGCTCAGTCGCGTGACCAGAACAAAGGAATCGGAGGCGTGGCGTACTCGAGGCGTTCGGCGCGAACGAAACGATTGTAACTTGGCTAGGGGGGCAGTTCTATATTTGATTTTTTCGAGATGTTCAAAATAAGAAGAGAGAAGGAGAGGTTTTAAATCCAAAAATTAAATAAAATGTCATTTGAATTTTGAACATTTTGAGGTTTGAGATATCTTTATTACACGACTGCCCCAAAAAGGAGATGTATGTTTGTATGTATATATGTATGTATGTGAGTTTCTTTATTCCACCATAACTTCTAAATGCCTGAACTGATTTACATGTATGAGGTATCGTTAGAATCCTTGCATCGTCCCGAGTAACATAGGCTATTGAAAAAATATCTGCCCCAAAAAGGAGTGTTATGTTTTCAGGGTTCATGTATGTTGGTCGTCGACCACATCATCGCTTACCATCAGGTGAGATGGTGGTCAAACGCGAGCCTATCATTAATAAAAAAGTAATTTGATGAAATCATCAAATTACTTTTCTCGCTCTAAGGTGGAGCGAAAAGGCGTGTCAAACTTTTACTGACTAAAACCCACCTGTGTTCTGCAGTGGCTTTTGCATTCTAGGGTCACGGAAGGTACCTATCTTATTCTAGCGAACATCAGCCCTACGGTTTGCTGACATCTCTTTAAGGCGCGCGTGGAAACACTACGAGTCGTAGACCATATAACATTCATGAACACTAAAGCTAGAACTACATTAGACCGACGCACACGTGTAACACGCCTGCCCCCCTAGCCAAGTTACAACCGTTTCGTTTCAATTATCTTTTCGTTGATCGTCTCGAGTCGGCCACGCCTCCTATTCCTGTGTTCTGACCACGTGACTGAGCGTTAAGATGACGTCAGAACAAAGGAATCGGAGGCGTGGCTGACTCGAGGCGATCGACGAAAAGAGAATTGAAACGAAACGGTTGTAACTTGGCTACGGCTTTGTACGTATCCATATGAAATGTATGTAGAACGACGCGCCCAGATCGGCGTGTGTGGCACACGTGTGCGCAGTGTAGCTCTAGCATTATAAGATAGACACTTGAGTAGCAAGTTTACTACAGTGATTTAGAACTTATAAATGCCTTGTTATAATTTAATGAGTTTTCTACGCACAAGGTCGTGAGAATTTTGTTACTTTATCTCCAAATAGTTGGCTTAGTAGGTTAAGTTATGGTAATATTTGTGTTGTAGGTTACCAGGTTCTCAATTTTGACACAGCTGAAGTTACGGTCTGTGACCCGACACGTTTTTGATTGGTACGTAGTTTTGATGAACGTGATGGGCGATACGAGTTATTTAAATGATTTAAATTATTATGGATGTGGGTCTATAGTTAAGTTTTTAGTGTTCCGTACCTCAAAAAGAAAAAACGGAACCCTTATAGGATTACTTTGTTGTCCGTCTGTCTGCCTTCTGTCAAGACTCTTTATCTTGGGAACGCGTGAAGGTATCGAGTTGAAATTAAAACCATATACTCAAGTCTGCGGTCCCTTGAAATTGTGCAAAAATCAAATTTCTAAATTAACGGAAAAAAAAGATACGTTTATGTCGCAAAAAATGTGTATTTCGACACTCTCAAGGGAATCGAAATTCCCGTTGACGCAGAAGCCTGAAATTTGACATAAAGCAAGGTCTTATAGTATGGATAGAGGAATAAATCTGAACAGAAAATTTCTTGTTACGTCACAAAAAAATATACTTTTTGCGATTCGGATAAATCATCGAAACTCCATTCGGGGATTGAACTATTTACATACTTAGGCAAGTTTGTACGGAACCCTCAGTGCGCGAGTCCGACTCACATTTGCCTAGTTTTTTTATTCTTGAGTAGCTTCTTTTAGTGGTTTTGCCCGCGAAAACGCAGGGAATTGTCCCAAAAATAATTACAGGATCGGATGACACAAATTTTCCTGGTAAGTGCTATAATTTATTAGGAACTAGCCGCTGTTATCTGTTTCACTCGTGTAATTGTCTTAAAGTAACAACTGCTGGGGTAAATATAGGGTGACTAGTAATTAGTGGACGATACTTAAACATGTGATTGTGCTCATGATAACCAACAACTTTTACTATGGGAACAAACCTGAAATCGCGAAAAAAAACCAGCTGTTCAGTACATTTATGTTTGCTTTATGTACTGAACAGCTGATATTTTTTTCGCGATTTCGGCTTTGCTCCCATAATAAAAATTGTTTGTTATCATGAGCACAATCACGTATTTAAGTATCGTACACTAATTACCAGTCACCCTATATAGTATCCTATATGATATTCCAAAACATTGTCTACCCATGTGGCAAGTTTTATCGAAATCCGATCAGCAGTTTGAGCGTGAAGGAGTAAGAAACATACAAACTGTATATTATTATTAGCTTCTGCCGGCGACTTCACCTGCGTGAAAGTAGGATATTATCTCAAGGGAACATATTACTGCTGGTAAAAAATATCCTACGTGCTATTTCAGGATATAGTTTATACGGGGGTCTAATTTCATCCAAATCGCTTCAGCAGTTTAAGCGTGAAGGAGTAACAAACATACACACTTACATACAAACTTTATGTTATTACTAGCTTTTGCCGGTGACTTCGCCCGCGTGAAAGTACAAAAAAAACGCAATTTGCGACATTCAATACTATGATTATTTTTGTGATAATAATTTATGAGATATCTGCCAAGTCATAATAGACAAATTGTTGTTTTTTTTTTAACTGACAACATCTAAGGCTTCGTGATCACTACTTATCTCTCTCACGAAAACATTTTGGCAATAATTACATTCGACCACTGAATACAAAATTAGGCAGCATAGCCTTGACTTCTGCTTATAACATTAAAATATAATAAGGATGTAGATAAAATAAAGCCTTGAAATAACTCAAGATGCAGGATTTTTGAGTAATCATGGAATTAGACATTTTTATTATTATTGTATGTATTATGTAGTAGTTATTATTATTATATGGGTTATTATATCTCAGAACTCTGGGGTCCTGGACCTTTGGAAGGCGTACGAGGAGTCGAAACCAACTCGTAGAGGCCCCTTTGACGCTTTTAATGGAACGTGGTATCAACCGGCGATTATCCCAGTACACGCTGTGGTAGTGCAACCGAGGACAACCCCTGGTTGGTGGGAAACTATTGCAACATATTATGGAAAACAAAAACAATAGGGTTTTAGGATTCTTAAATGGACTGGTTACCAGGAACTATGTTAAGATTATGGCCCCTGCCTGAACAATGTTTTTGCATTTATTTATTTTTATATTATGCATATAATTTACATTTTAAAATATTTCTTTAAAAAAACATGATTAAAAAAAAACATTTAAAAATATAAAAAATAGTTGTCCGCCGGTGTCGGTAACAGGGTTCAAGCTACCGGTGGTTAGGGCTCCAGAGACAGAAACCTCCTCACAATGCGAGCCGTATCGAGGATTACTGCCTTCTGTATCAGTTATTATTATTAGTATTACTAAGTTTAAACTGGCTACATAAAACGTTATATATATCACTGATTCCTGAACTATCAGATAGTAATAAAGTTAGACCGCCAAAACCCCTAGTTTAACTCGGGTCTAACTTCGGTAAGGTTATCTTTTAATTATTATTGTGTGTTGTGTGTCATTTCTTATAAAAATCGTTAAAAATAAATATAATACGATTGACTTGATGGACTTGGAAGATTTGGATATGTTGGAGGCAGGAGGATATTTTACCGATTTAATTAGAAATATTGTCAAAATTTAATGAACAGTGTAGTACATTTTAAGTATATACATCATGTAAGATTATGATTTGAAGTGAAACTTACCGTATGTAGGTATCTAAAAATGAAACTGGCATGAACATGTTCCAAAGTTCCTAAATAAAGAAAAGAAAAGAAGTGATCTATGTCGTCCGAATACATTTGATAATTCAAAGTAACGAAGATTTCACAAAATGAAAATAATATAAAACTTAGAATCAAATAAATATTATTTTTTGGTTATACAAATAGTTTTTATTAAATATAATGTTGTTAGCACGCTTCAATGCATTCAATTATTGTATTTTAGTTTTGAACAAATTTATAATAACAAAATATGATTATATTTTGTTATTATTGCTCATGTTTCAAACGTTTACAACCTTATAACTTAACAAGTAACACTTTTCCTATTTTACACCTTTTTTTTTTCGGGTGGGAAAATCATCTAATGACATCCCCCGCTTTTGGGCTGAGCGGGAGATAGTGTCAGACTTTTACCGACTAAAAACCCACTCCTGTTCCTTCTTTGCCATTTTTTTTCCAGGGCCCCGGGGATCTCTTTCGCATCACCCATGGCCCCAGTAGGCTTCGACCCTGCCGGGCCCCTACGGTTGCTTACACGTTTACACCTTTAGCTGGTTATTTTACACCTTTAGCTGGTTATTTCTCACAGTTATATACTACTTTTCTTTGAAAATAACGTTACCCTACACTAAGAATTACTCCTATGCAGTGGGTGCCTTCACAAACACAATGTAAACCCAAGACTCCTAGACCCGGAACAACTATCTAAAGGCCATACAAAAATTTATTCAGTGTGGGAATCGAACGCATGACACGTGCAGCAGCGAATCGCTCAACCACTGCGTCAATAGTGCTGCCAACTTTCGGAATAATTTATTTATTTATTTATTTTATTTATCGTTTATTTCAGGCATATTAACCCATAGTAATATTATAGAATTAAATAAAATTAAAATTGTCATAACATAATAAATAAATTAAATTAGATTAAATAAATTATTGAAACGTTGATAAAATTATTGATAAATTATTGAATTACATTAATAAATAAATTAATAATATTATTGTAAATTATAATTATTATTCCCGTTCCATAATTAGCATCAATAAATCAATAAAATTAATAACGCCTAAGCAGGTACACACCATGAAACACTTCAGATACTATCCCATTCTTACACCGGGTCAGTCGAGTCGGGAAAGATGCCTTGAGTCTTCTCAAGAGCCCGTGAAAATCAGTAACTCTGTTCTCAACGAACATGCCAGTCGCACTACACCGCCAGGGCAGCTTAAGCATAGCTCTAAAGGCGTTATTATATTGTACACGAAGAGTGTTATACGCACTCCTCGTGTACCTGAACCAGAGTTGACTATATATAATAATAATAATATTCCACAAATATCACATAACGCCATCTAGCCCCAAACTAAGCAGAGCTTGTGCTATGAGTAGGTACTAGACAACTGATAAACATACTTATATATTTCTAAATACAAAGGTTTTTTTTAGGTGGGAAAATCATCTAATGACAAATCCCGCTCTCGGGCGGAGCGGGAGATAGTGTCAGACTTTTACTGACTAAAAACCCACTCCTGTCCCTTCGTTGCCTTCGTCCTGGGGCCCGGGTTTCGTTTTCACACAACCCATGGGCTAAATACATAGGTATATATTATAAATAAATTACACCCAGACACAGAACAAATTATCGTGCTCATCCCACAAATATTTGTCTTGAGTGGGAACCGAACCCATGACCTCCGGCATAGCAGTCAGGGCCATTAACCACTAGACCAACAGGCCAGTCAATTTTTATTGTTAACTTTCGGAATACCTTAAATATCAGGCACGTCGAATTGGCGTAGTGATATGTCTTTTTCTATTAATCCTGTAGTGACATCTAAGATGACACATAAGAACTAAAATCCTGCAACGTGGTACTGGAATTCTCCGAGCTATTGAAATACATGGTGACGAAAAGTTCTACCACTGGGGGGCCCAGAATCAATTACTGGATCCGTGGTATTCGTTTGTGTGTTGATGTCAAAGACACCCTGTATATACAACAGCCCGAAATCAACTATCGGGCAGTTGCCCGGACCCGACGCAAGACCCGTCTGGTCGGAGGATCTTCCTTTTTCAATGGAGGTTTGCGGGACTTTACACCCTTTTCCGTATACCTCTAAACAAGTCTCTTATTTCGTTGAACTTATTCAGTTTAAATTCACGTAAGACCTAGAGTTTTTTCATTTGAAACTATTTGCTGTTAAAATTGACATGGCCACGAATTTTAGGATCGCCGCACACAGACCACACGCGGCAGCCACAAACGCCGCCACGAGAAACTAGAAGTGGCCACAAAGGAAGCTGAAGCGCGCGACCGCGACAGCCACTTGTGGCCGGTGGCTGCTACTTTTTTCAACCCATACGCGCAGCATCATAATGGACTCTAACGAAGAAGATTTCAATGCGCGAATGGCGTGTGACAGCGTTTTGTATCGGCGTTTAGTAGCCAGTATGGGCCACAAGAAGCGAGCAGCGGCGATTTGTAGAGTGTGGCGGCGTCAACCGTGTGCGGCGAATCCATATAAAATATGTAGAACTATAGGAAATATGCCGGTGGTGGCAGTTTGTGGTTGTGGCCGGTCGCCCGTGTACGCTGACCCTAAGACTATAATAGAATTGTGATTGGTTTGATAAAATCCCGTAAGCGTGCCCTTGTAACTTTCAAGATATGTCCATTTGTCATAATAATTGCTCGGTTATACAACATACAAAATAATAGTTTTTTTTTTTAGGAACAGTTACGTAGTTTTTCTTGAACTTTACGTTATTTGTGAGTATTTTTTCTCGGCACGAATGCACCACGCAATAAGGAAGTATTTAAGATATAATTGAGTAAAGTTATTACTGTTTTTTTATATGTATAGAAACGCAATGTTAATATGATTTGTACCTTCTACTAGTCAACAATTTTAGAAATGAAGATATCAATCAGCAGAAGAACCAAGTTTACCGATCTTAAAGAACTTTGAAGAACTTTCGTGGCAGTGGATAGGCACATTACTCGCAGAATAAATGGTCGATGGGGCCAAAAGGTTCTACCCCCCTAGCCAAGTTACGACCGTTTCGTTTCGTTTTGCTTGCGTCGAACGCCTCGAGTAGGCCACGCCTCTGATTCAATTGTTCTGACCACGTGACTGAGTTTCAGAACAATGAAATCGAAGGCGTTGCCTACTCGAGGCTTTCAACACAAGAGAATCGAAACGAAAAGGTCGTAACTTGGCTACACTCTAGCCCCCCGGTTAGAGTGTTGACCGCGTATAAAAAGACGCATCATTGGAAGGTCTCCCACTAGGTGGACCGATGACCTGGCGTGGGTTGTGGAGGACCGGTCGTTGTGTCGACCCTTAGGGGCGGCTTGTGCCCAACAGTGGACATCTTTCGACTGAAATAATGCTTATGATGATGAAGATAATAGTATGATTTTCTCAAAATAGAAAATAATCATCTGAACTAACAGTATGATTCAAACCCAGTCAAACCCAACCCAGACTATAAATTACTAAATGCATGAATGTAGGATTCCTTGAAATTGTGTTTTCCTTATTCTGGACTTTTATTGTTTTTTTTTTTACGCTGGAAACAGAAGAATATTTTGGACGTAAAATTGTATGTAACACCTTGTAACAACAATATTTTAACAAACAAATTTATTATTATTACATAATAGTTTTTTTTTAAATATCATCCTGTCTCTATTATTTACAGACGATGATCAGAATTAAAATCATTTAGCACTTAACTTATTTACAGACTGGAAAAGTGATGATTGTATGTCATTAAGCAGGATGGTCCAGTGTAGCCGAAAATTAAGTTCTTTTTAAAGTTTTTTTTGCATTTTACAGGTCAATGTCAAGTTATATTCTAACACGCCCTCTCGCACCACCCTGAAGCAAGAGAAGTCATTGGATAACTTTCCACCTCAAAAAAAGTCATTAGCGCATAGCTGCCAGACTAAACAAAATGAGTAATTAAGCACAAAGGAAGTGCAATCTACATTCATTATCAATTTTAACACTTGACGAGCACATTTTCCTGATCGTCTACACAATTTATTAGCGACTAATTTATAGTTTCCTTGTTGCATGAATATGTAACGTGAATTGTGTTGATTTTAAAAGAGGCTAGACTCTTTATTACCGATACATATATATTACACTCCAAAACTGTTTTACGTCCGTTGCGCCACAACCACAGGTTCAGTTGAAAACCAGCGTCAGGCACTCGTTGTCTGACATTCATGCTGAACTGGACCTATTTTGGTGCAGCCGTGAGGCACACAACTATATTTTTTGCTTCTGTTTTTAAGCTATTGCATAGCTTCTATCGAGGGCCTTGAGCGCGGGGACCGAATCCAGAAATTCCGTAACGAAAAAAACCTCACGCTCCCCACTCCGACGGGCACGGAGGTGTGGCTTGGAGGCCGACAGAGACCGAACACCTATTTTAGAAAAGTCGTTAACGACCTGTGTAGCGCATTGGTACAGCGTTCTACCTATGTTATCATCGTGCCTCGAGTTCAAATCTCGGTCAAACAAACTAGTCTTTTTGTATTATAATAGATTATAGTAATGTTCTATGATAACAACTGAACATACTTGTAGCAATTTATGAAGTAAACAAGAAAGAAAAAAAATTTGTTTTCTTATCGGTCACCACGCTCAAAAAGTGTAACTTGAATTAATATCAAAGAAAAAGAAATACTGCATAAATAAAATAAATAAATAATTATAATTGCATAAGTTGATACAAAATGCTATGCAATAGCTTTACCGCGGCAGTCCCCGAGTGCCACACTTTTTTTTTAATTTTTGTTTCGTGTTACATAATATTGTGTTTGTGCCTTGTGCTGTACCAAATAAATTCTTTTTTCTTTTCTTTCTTTCTTTATATGTGTCCTATTTTTTTTAATGCTAGGAGATCAACTAATGGCCTTCTTCTCTGGGTGAAGTGAAATGAAGGGACACTGTAGATTTTACTCAGTAAAAATCTGACACCCCCTCTCACTCGAGTAGAGCGTAAGAAGTCATTAAAATTTGATGATTTACCACGTACAAAAAACGAATGAATACGTAATTTTTTTTCTTATAATATCCACACAACTATCACACAACACCGTCTAGTCCCAAGCTAAGCAGAGCTTGTGTTATGAGTACTAGACAACTGATAAACATACTTAAATATTTCTATATACCTACATGCATATTAAAGATAAATTACACCCAAACACAGAACAAATGATAATTGTGCTCATCACACAAATATTTGGTCCTGGGTGGTAATCGAACCCTCCAGCGGCATAGCAGTCAGGGCCACTAACCACTAGACCAACAGGCCAGTCGATCCAATTTCATCAGTTTATGGCATTCATTCAGTCAATTGGCGGAACGATTGGCGCAGTCGTTGCACGATTGGCGTAGTGGTTAAGCAATTGGCTTAGTGGTTAAACAATTGGCGTAGTGGTTAAGCAATTGGCGTAGTGGTTAAGCAATTGGCGTAGTGGTTAAGCAATTGGCGTAGTGGTTAAGCAATTGGCTACAGTACTGTGTACCGCGAGTTCGATTCCCGCACATGACAAAAATTTGTATGGCATACAGATTCGAGTTGGTCCGAGTCTGGGTGTCTTGTGAATGTGAGTTTACATGTTTTTGAACACACTCATGATACAGGAGTAATTCCTAGTGTGGGGCAAAGTAATCACACTTTTTTTTGTGGGAAAATCATCCAATGACATCCCCCGTTCTTGGGCGGAGCGAGAGGGTGTGTCAGACTTTTACTGACTAAAAACCCACTCCTGTTCCTTCGTTGTCTTACATACCAGCCCCCCTAGCCAAGTTACGACCGTTCCGTGTCAAATACCGTTCTCCAATCGGTAACGCCTCGGTTTCAGCAATTGTAGAAAACGATAAGTTGGTAGCCATGTTGACGCGCCTGAGTCGGCCGCTCGTTCTACAATGTCGTTCTACAATAACAAAGGATGTAGCGTTGAACATAGTAGAAACGATAATAATTAATTCCATCATTTGAACGATATGAACTTGGCTACGAATTTTCTATTCGTTTGTTCTGACCACGTGATTTAACGCTGAGATGATGTCATTCCCATACAATTGATTAGTTTTCGACTAGAGTTAACGATTGCAGATTATCAACTTGGCTAGGGGTGCAGGGCCGAGTCTTTCAGAAGCAGACCCATGGGCCCCAGTAGGCTTCGACCCTGCTGGGCCCCTACGGTTTGCTGAAATCTCCTTGAGGCGCGCGTGGAATACTTCGCGCCGTCGACGACTTGAGCTCGGTGCGGACGGTTACCGACGGTCGGACGGCGAGCTACCCATTGCTCGCCGTCCGCAAGCCCGCACCTAAGGTGGCCGGAAATCGGGATCGGGAACCCGGTGGCTGGGGCTTAAGGGCCATTCCCTCGCACGTGCTCGTGCGTCCTCCTCCTTTGCTAACATTACTGCTTCGCAGAAGAAGGCGATCGCCTGCCACTCCTCCTCGCTCCGGACCATGGCCTGTATAACGGGCCTATACCAAAGCCCGGCGCAAGAGATTGCTGCCGCCGATCTCCCCCAACGTAATGACACTAATATTATTAAGATGAAAATTTTTATATATGTGTGCAAATTGTGTGTGTGATTTGGGTAAAATTTGGCACACGGATAGACAATGTCTTGGAATATCATGGGATAGAGCATAGGATGGAGCAGTGGTGGCCGAGTGGTAACGGCCCCGACTTACGAGTTGTAGGTCGCGGGTTCAAACCCAGCCAGGCGCATTACTTGGTGTAATTCATTTCATCCCCACTGCCCTCAAAACGGTGAAGGAAAACATCGTGAGGAAACCGGCATGTGACATCCACCAACCCACACTGGACCCGCGTGGTGGATTACGGCCCATTCCCTCTCCTAGAGAGGGGGCCTGAGTCCCAGCAGTGGGAACATTATAAGGCCGATTATGCTATATGCTATGATTATGCTATCACATGGGACGTTTATTCCGGGTTAATTTGCTAAATTCATGCGGATGCAGACTGATGTAGACCGTAGCTAGTTTAAAAATAAACTACACGATCTCTTTTGCATCTATTTATTATTATAATTTCGTGTTGATTAGCTCCAATAACATATCCTGTTATGTCAATCAATGGCTATCAGCACTTAGCCGATATGATAATTATGCTGATTGGGTTATTTAGACAGGCTCTCTCGGGGCAGTGATCGCGTCAAACACTTCTCAACAACCGGGTTGATATCAGGGTTGTCACAACATTGGCTATATTATCGCGCGAATATTCGTATCGAGCTGTCGCGATAAAAATATCGTATTTGTATATACGCTTTGTTGTTTTCTATATTAGCGGTCAAGCGCATTTCTGCCCCCCTAGCCAAGTTACAACCGTTTCGATTTGATTTTCTTTTCGTCGATCACCTCAAGTCGGCCACGCCTCCGATTCCTTTCACATTTAATGACAATGCCCTGTCAAAAGAAGATCTGCTTGTATAGTTAGCAAACCAAGAGCATTTTGGCAAAAAAGCAACTTTATGCACACAAACTTTCACTACACCATCATTACCTACGAAAATCATTCGTTGCAGTTTCTTAATTGGACAATAGGTACCTAGAGTGAGCATAGACCACACGGAGTACTCGTCCACTTTATAAAATCACAAGTCACCGACATCCGGTTCCAGTCACCATTCACTTCATACAACATCCATACAAATATTAGGACTATTAGGCTGTTTGTTCATGGACCATAGAAAAGTAGAACTTGGAAAACGTCTAAACTTGTTCTACAAGTTCACGTCAGATAAAGAAAGAAAATAGGTACCTATATCAATCACATTCAAGTATTTTGTAGCAATTACCATGGCACGGTGTCGTGAAACGGTGTGGTGTCGTCTCCTTGAAAGGCTGTTGTATCGTCTCCTTGAAACCGCGAGGTGTCGAACCGTGAAATAGCGCGGTTTCGTTAACGTGAAATGAACTTTGTCGTTACCGTGAAAAGCGCAGTGTCGTTAACTTGAAACTGCTCGGCGTTGTGAACTTGAAACGGCCCGGTGCTTGCTCGTATTCTTATACGATACCGAGCCGTGTTGAGATCTATAATAATAATCGTATCATATAAGTCGTATCCACTTAACATCTGTACGCCGTTTCCCGTTAACGTAACCGCGCCGTTTCACGTTAACGTAACCGCGCCGTTTCACGTTAATGTAACCGCGCCGTTTCACGTTAACGTAACCACGCCGTTTCACGTTAACGACATCGCGCCGTGGTAATGTGGCCGGGCCGTTATACCTAAATTAAAGAAGCGGTGAACTCTTCAGCAATACAAGTTAAGGTTAAAATAAACATTATAGAATTAACCGCAACAACATCTATTGTAACCGCAATCCTGTGGTTTGCGTCTCACTGTTTCCGCATTCTTCTTCATAATTGTTTTGCATTGTTCTTTTATAGTTACTGAATGCGCAATATTGTTTTAAATCTATTATATCTTTGTGCGGTAATAAGTATTATTTTGAGTGAAGGTATCGGTCAAAGACAAAGTCTGAAATAAAAAATTAAATCTTTTTGGAATTGTTAAAGATCTTCATTATCTCTAAATAGTATAAAATAAAGTGTCTGTGTATCCGATATCTCTAAAACAGCACTACGGATTTTCGTACGGTTTTCAAAATGATAAAGGTTCGAGTGTATAACTTGCCCACGTGTGAAACCGGGGCAGATTCCAAGTACATTAATAAAATAATTGGAGTGTTTTTTTTATTGGGACGAATTGATCCCTTATTTCATAATGGTATCAGAGTGACATTGACACCTTCTAGTACGGCTCTTGATCTTCGTGTCCATTATTTCCTAACAACGCCATTTTTTTTTTAGGTGGGAATCATCCAATGACTTCTCTCACTCTTGAGCAGAGCGAAGCGTGTCAGACTTTTACTGACTAAAACCCACTTCCATGTTTCTTTTTTGCCTTGCGTTCCAAGGCCCAGGGTTTTCCTTTTAGAAGCGCCAACAACGCGATGCTGACAAGAATAAGAGAACGTTTTCAACTGCAACCAACTGGTATGCAAGTTTAGTTACATTTACGGGGCAAATTGAGCGATTGGTCATATTATACTTCGGCAGCCAGCAATTTTATGCAACTTGCATGGTGGTTATAGGTAGAAAAGAATTCTAAAAGAAGACTTCCTTACCTTACTCTCAGTTTTTGATGGCCAAAATAAGTATATATTATAGATAAGAGGTTGATGAGCAACCCTAGTTTTGAGTCCACTGATTATGTATACTGCAATCTTCGTTTATCAGTCAACCATTATTTCATTCAAGATCGTTTTTATAGTTAATTTTGGTGGCTCATGACATAAATTTATAGCTTTTTGTTATACCGAAGGCTTGTTCTGTAAATTGATGGGGCCTGCCAGATCCGATGCCTGCCAGGGCTATGAGATTATTCGAAATCGTTACCGTGGGTTTTAGTAAAGTCTAACACTGCTTCCCGCTCCACCCAGAGCGGGAATAGTTATTTGATGATTTCCTACTTCAATAAAAAAAAGGCTTGTCTTGTAAGGTGTATAAACTATAGTTTTTGCACCTAATTATAGGCTGGTGGTAGCCCTGAGTGCAATATTGCGAATGTCCGCCGCACGCATCATTGCAGCGAGTAATGAAAGTCGTCGCGCCGGATTCCGAGCTCGCCACTCTTTTGGACGCAATATCAACTTGTTTGTGCTTTATACTCTGTTTATGGACCTTTCTTTTAAAAAATAAAAGTTAAGTTTTTAATGTCAAACATCTATTGGCGCGCGTTGGCATTAACATCGACTCGAATGCCGTGACGGAAAACGGTATGACGCCGTCATGCCGAGATCCCCTTACTATGCCACCGCTCTCGACTTCCTTTTTTGTAAGTAATATTGTTATCTGCAATCAATGAACAAACTACTTTTAATTAGAAATAAAAATTTACTGGGACACAATTTTAGATCCATCTTCTGTATATAGGGTGACTGGTAATTAGTGACCGATACTTAAACACATGATTGTACTCATGATTACAAACAACTTTCCCAAAGAAACTTTTGTGTCTTTTGTGTCTTTTTTACCCACGCGGACCCACTCCTGTTTCTTCTTTTTTCGTTGCCTTTCGTACCAGGGCCGAGTCTTCCTTTCAGAATCAGACCCTTGGCCCCAGTAGGCTTCGACCCTGCCGGGCCCCTACGATTTGCTAACATCTCCTTGAGGCGCGCGTGGATCAGTACGCGCCGTCGACGACATGGGCTCGGTCCGCACGGTTACCGGACGGTCAGACGGCGAGCTACCCATTGCTCGCCGTCCGCAAGCCTGCATATTGATAGGGCTAAAGATTATCGTACATAGTACAATAGTAGTTGTAGATGTGTCATTAATATTACTAATATTCTTTAAAATTAACCCTTTAACATTCAACAGGTTCATGATTACAGTAACATACAAACAAAGATATAAGCCCAAAATTGATCTTAATTCGGCAATTAAGCTTAATTAAATCGAATTTGCGTTCATAACTCCTCACCAAGGTCCCTACGTCCCTACGTTCCCGCCTTAACCTCGCCCTTGGCCCTTGAGTTTACTTTTTAATATTTTTTATGACCGCTTTCACGGGCATGGTCAAAGAACCGAATTTCCGGAAATAAATACTTAATCAAGATCAGGTTTGCTCTTGATTTACAATGACTGGTTCTGAGACCATAATTGGGCACATACGAAACTTATGGCATGGCGGTACCTATAAAGATTCAGATTAATTTATTCATTGTAAAATATTTTTAAATGTTTTTGGAATTTAATTTCAACTCTTGATATTGAAAAGGTTGTTGATGGTACAGGTATATTATGTATGTATATACGTAATAATATTTATTTACACTTTTTTGTTCTTCTTTTGTTTCGGTGGGAAAATCATCCAATGACGCGCTCTTGGGCGGAGCCGGAGATAGTGTCAGAATTTTACTGACTACAAACCCACTCCTGTTAATTCGTTGCCTTTCATACCAGCGCCGAGTCTTCCTTTCAAAATCAGACCCTTGGCCCCAGTAGGCTTCGACACGGCGCGCGTGGAAAACTACGCACCGTCGACGACTTGGGCTCGGTCCGGACAGTTACTGGACGGTTGGACGTCGACCTACCCATTGCTCGCCGTCCGCGAGCCCGCGCATACGGTGGCCGGAAATCGGGATCGGAGTCCCGGTGGCTGGGGCGCGAGGGCCATTGCCTATGTTATATTATTTAAATGTGAATTATTTTTTGTAGGTACTTATTTTGCCTACTAATCAACTACAACGTATGTAGACACTACATCGCTTAATTTCCAACCCCGTTAATTGGGAAGGTACCCCTCTCACATCAAAACACTTTAATAAAGGACTAACTAGATAATGATGCTGTCCGTATCTACGTAATTTTCTGTTTCCTTCTTCTCGTCTTGTCTGTTTAGATATTTATGTGTAGGTACATTAATTTTGAAATAAATGATGCGGAAATATAAACATCCCTCCAAAGAGCAAGCTGTATTGGACAGATGTAGCCTGCGTCTGGTGGCTGGGACCATCACTGGACACTGCTCACTGAACAAACACTTCTTCGCAATGAATATCACGGATAGTCCTCTGTGCAAAGGATGTATGGAGTCAAAGGAAACTGTCGCGCACGTGCTCCTCGAGTGCACAGCCGTCAACGAAATAAGAACACGAACCTTGGGAGCACCGAATTCACTCATAGATGCCCTGAGCAAACTGAAAAGACTCATCTCTTTCTGGAGTGAGGTGGGCTGGTTGGAGTGAAGGCCGCCATGGCTCACGCACAATGGTCCGCCCAGGACTAACGTGCTGGCCACGGACAATTCGCTATAGCGAAAATTCGCGCGGCGCGACCGGCGGCGCGTCTTGCGAATGAATCAAATGTATGGAAATGTACTGGGCATGCCACGCGCAGCGGCGACCAGCGAGACGACCGGGGCCAGTACATTTCCATACATTTGATTCATTCGCAAGACGCGCCGCCGGTCGCGCCGCGCGAATTTTCGCTATAGCGAATTGTCCGTGGCCAGCACGTAAGTGCGGTAACCAGACCACAATAGATAGATAGTATAGAGCAGGCTGTATTTTTTTTTTTTCATAATTATCATACCCCTATCTACTTACAAGGCGGATTGATTTTTTTGGGTTCACAAATATTCTACAGAACCTTTACAAACCTTTGATTTGGCTGTTATTCTTCAAAACTAACAAATTAATAAGGTCGGTAATATACACACACATCTTCATATTACCTAACGTCGTCATTCAATTACAGCACATCTTATGAAACACAGTATCAACCTACATATTTATTACATAACTGCTCGAGTTCTGCTACTAAACGCAGCTGCTCTGTCACAGAATATAAATACAGTCGACCTTGAAATGAATCCGAGTTGCAATTTGAGAATGAATAGATACTGGCAGACTTCTGACAGGTGTATGCAATATCTTGAGTGAGATCGTGTTACAGCCTTTTTGGTTCAGTAGGTTTTAAGTGCAGGGACTGAACGTTTGCGGGCTTCGAGTCTATATGTAAAGTTGCAGTTTTTGAGGAAATTGACAGTGATTGAGATAGTGACATGATTTTTTAGGATTCCGTACTTCAAAAAGAACCCTTATAGGATCACTTTATTGTCCGTCCGTCTGTCTGTCTGCCAAGACCATTTATTTCGGGAACGCGTGGAGGTATCGACTTGAAATTAAAAACATATTCTCAGATCAGCGGTCCCTTGAAACTGTGAAAAAATCAAACTTCGAAGTTAACGAAAAAAAAAGATACGGCCATTTATGTCGCAAAAAACATACATTTTGACACTCTCAAGGGAATCAAAATTCATAGGGTACTTCCCGTTGACCCAGAATTCTGAAATTTGGCATGAAGCAAGGTCTTACAGCACAAATATAGGAATAAATCTGAAAACTATAAATTTGTAGTTACGTCATAAAAAAAAACATTTTTCGCTTCGGAAAAATCTTCGAGAATTGAACTATTTACATAGGTAAGTTTGTACGGAAACCTCAGTGGAGTCCGACTCGCACTTGCACGGTTTTCAGATATAGGAAATAGAAGGTACGTTTTGATACCCATTAACAACATATGAAAATTGACAATATGGCTCTGAAACGTGATGATTCACAATGGGCCTCCTCAGTAGGCTTAAAACATAACCAGAAGAGAAGCCAAACTTAAGTGCCAGTGGGCTGTGCATATTGCTCGCAGAACAGATTGTCGATGGAGCCGAAAGGTTCTGGAGTGGCGATCACGCACCGGAAGACGCAGTGTTGGAAGACCTAGAACAAGGTGGACCGATGACCTGGTGAGTGTCGCGGGAATGCGATGGATGCGAGACGCACAGGATCGTTCGTTGTGGCGACACTTGTGGGAGGCCTATGTCCAGCAGTGGATGTCTTTCGGCTGAAATAATGATGATGATGATGATGATTAACGTTTTTTTTTATTATTGATTGTTGTACCGATGGCGCAACGCCGTACGTCTAGTGGTCCGATGATGGAACAGACTTGGTGGCATTAAATTGTACAATTCTAACGCACACTTCCCGAAATGTAATCGATAGAAAACCGACAGGCCATCAACTCGGCGCCGATACTCAAGGCTTTGGAGCTTCGGCTCAACAAGTACATCATTGCCGATGCACGATCCTCTTGGCTCGCCTCTCAATCGACTCCAGAGCATCAAGTTGGTATTTGGCAGACCCATCCCAAAGATGAGAGCAGTATTCCATACAAGATCGAACTTGCGCTTGATAAAGGTTGAGTAGCTGTTCCGGCGTGAAGTACCGTCATATCTTAATCATAATTACACGATGAAAGATCAGAAGGAATTGTAACCAAAAAACTCGATATCAATAAAAAAAAACACAAGTGCATTTCCTTTTGTGCATTATACAACAACCTTGCTGTTTGTCAACGCTACATGAAGCTACTCGATACTCTGCATACAAAACGATTGCACCTACTTATGAGACCAGGGATCAGATCCTGCGCAGGGTCAATTGAAAGCATTAATTGCCCTGTATTGCTTACGTCCTAGACATTGTGATAGGTCGAATAAATGATGTGAAGGAAAAACCGTTTGTATGCAGGGTTGCCAACTTTTTTATTTAGGAAAAATAGGTAACGGATCACATTTTTTTAGAAGAGAAAAATAATAAAAAAAATTTTTTTTGTTTTTTCTCTTAAAGACATATTTTAATGTTCTTTTAGCAGACACTAACATTATCCTTATATTTTTGTAAGCTATCTTTACACTCCCAATTGCAATTTAAATAAACAAGCAACTCACTTACAACTCTTTTTTTTTAATTCGTTTTGAAACAGAACGTATTCGTGTTTCAAATCGTAATTATTCTTATTACTGTTTAATTTCACGCATGACAGTAAATATTGAAAATAGAGTATTTTGTATACTTTATTTTTATGCATAAGTATTAAGTATACTAGCTTTTGACCGTGGCTTCGCCCGTGTACCTACATAAAATATAGCCTATGTCACTCAGGAATAAAGCAGCTATCTATTGGTGAAAAAATTTTAGCAATCGGACCAGTACTTTCACAGATTACCTACTACAAAAAAAAAAACAAAATACGTCTTTATATTAGTATAGATTTACCAAAAATAAAGTAGTTTGGTTGGCAACCCTATTCACATATTGTGTTGACTTCTTATGCGTAGTTTCTTTGGATCAGTTTTAATTGATTCAATGTCTCTGTCATGTTTACGGGATTAAGTGCAGTTATGTGTCATGTTTTTTTTAAACGTTTATCTGATTCTCCAATTTTTTTTTTCAGTCAGTATTTTTGCTTCTGTCAGTTTGACAACAGATTTTTTTGCTACAGTTATAAAAAAATATATCTATTGCAGTAGTTGTAGTATTTTTTCTTGATGGCCAATGAAGAAAAATCGCTACAATTTTGACTTAACTGCACTATATTATTACAATGGACTTTGTCAATTTTGTATAGATTTAATTTATGGGTACCTACTTACATAGGACTTTCTTGCGGGTTAATATTTTAACGATATAGGTTATAGCGATATCTATGGCGCCACGACCTAAAATTCAGAATACTTCATCACGGTACCAGCCCCTCTAGCCAAGTTACAAAAAAAAAAAACCGTTTCGTTTCTCTTTTCGTTGATCGCCTCGAGTCGGCCACACCTCCTATTTCTTTGTTCGGACCACGTGACTGAGCGTTGAGATGACGTTAGAATAAAGGAATTGGAGGCTTGGCCTACTCGAGGTGATCAACGAAAAGAGAATCGAAACGAAACGGTTGTAACTTGGCTAGAGGGGCAGAGAGATTAGAACATTTACAAAAGTCCAAAATCGACTATCGGGCAGTTGTTCGGAACAGACATAAGGTCCGTCTGGTCGGAGGATCCTCTCTTTTCAACGGAGGTACCTCCGTACGTGTAAGTCCTCAGTACGTGGGATTTTACATTGAAATTCGTACGTTCTTTACAGTCAGATTACGATCAGACTTTATACCCGCATATCTCTAAATTGATATTGTAGTTCGTACGGTTTAAGTCCGTTAGTTATTTATCAAGATTTTAAACGCCTTGCAGTGACTAGCTAGAACCGAGAATATTTACTGTAGTAGATCATCGGCCAATCTTCCGCTCTTGTGTAAATAAAAATAAAATAATAATAAAAATAATATATGACATAAAAATAATTACGTTGATGTATATAAATAATTACGTTGCAACATTAATTATAGTGAATCCGTATTGCTATTAAGAATTTATGACGTCTGATAATTGCGGGCCTGAGATAAATAGCACCGATGTTACTGGTGCAATGTAATTGTTTTATATTGTGTCACATTACATTATGACTGTAAGGCCTACTGTTCACGGATGCGTAGCTTCATAGACGCGTATTCGTCATTCCCGGCTGCCTATTCGGTATTGTATAGAATACCTAGGCAAAGTATAACATAAATAATATTTCATTCATTACCTACACGTTTTAGGTATTCTATATGTTTGCCTAGGTATATAGAATACCGGATTATACAAATTGCCGGTAACATATACAATATTTGTTACCTTTAAATTCGACATTTTTATAAGCAGTCTATTAAATCTTGGTTCTAGTTAGGTTACGTCCTGATCACATGACTTGGAGCAATCTGATAAAGCTTGCACTGAAGAGGTATTTTTTTTTATACAAGAAGGCATCACAGTCATCATCTTTCTTTATACACAGATTTTGTTTGAATTTAAGAATTTTTTGATTCTTTACAAGCTTTTATTAACTTGCAATTTTTGTTACAGGTAAGGAAAAAGATGTCAACCTTTTGGACACTGGTATGTCGTGTGCTGACCTGACATATAAATGACTAGCTTTTGCCCGCGGCTACGCCCGCATACATAAAATATAGCCTATGTCACTAAGGAATAAAGCAGCTTTCTATCGGTGAAAAATTTTCTCAACCGGACCAGCCCCCCTAGCCAAGTTACAACCGTTTCGTGTCGAATTGCGTTCTCCAATCGGTAACGCCTCGGTGTCAGCAATTGTAGAAAACGATAAGTTGGTAGCCATGTTTACGCGCCTGAGTCGGCCGCTCGTTCTACAAAGTCGTTCTACAATAACAAAGGATGTAGCGTTGAACATTGTAGAAACGATAACAATTCATTCTATCATTTTGAACGATGTGAACTTGGCTACGAATTTTCTATTCGTTTGTCCTGACCACGTGACTTAACTTTGAGATGATGTCATTCCCATACATTTGATAAGTTTTCGACTAGCGTTAACGATTGCAGATTATCAACTTGGCTAGGGGTGCAGTACTTTCAGGGATTACCTCCTACAAACAAAAAACATAAAAACAAACTTTACCTCTTTATACATATTATGTAAACAGACGATAAACGTTTAAATAATTTAATATTTTTATTATAAAACTCAGTTTTATTTTCTAGCAGTCTACTTTTGCTTATACATATAATTAGCTTCGCCTACATACTTGCGCTGCATCTTTTTCTTGAACTATCCGTTATTAATACCTACTATTATCTAACCAACTAGATCACAAGTAGACTGTAAATTTCTTGAAACACGTGTCTGAAGTAATTAGACTTTAATTACTAATTAATTTAAAAACGTTCACGGTGTTTTAGCTTTTCTAAATTGTTGAGTGAGTTATAGTAGAAAGAACGTCTTAGTAGATTATGTGACTAGGGGATAAAGCAGTGTCTTTAAGTCGCGGGCGGCATGTTGAATTCCGAACGAAACGAATATTGCTAAGTTTAATCCTGAACGGCAGTGAGGGATTTATATAATTAACTCCCGAGCACTGCGAAGGAGTTAATATAGAAACCTGAGCGAAGTGAGGAATTCAAGCCGTCTAAGATAAAGACGGCTTTATCCCCGTGTTGGATAGTCTACTTTTTACACCATCTGTGAGATAATTAAAAGACATTTTACTAAAATAAATTATGTAAAAGAGAAATATTAATATTATTTACAAGTTAATCTTAACTATCACTCGTCATGTTTTGAGATTTGAAACAAACAAAATTCATTACTCTAAGATTCTATAGTTTCAATTTATGGAAATATTGTACAGGCTATTGATTTATTTTATGAAAAACAATGGAAAAACACTGCGCGTAGCATTTTCTAGTAGCAATTGTTATGAATAATTGATTCAAGTATGAATTTACCAATTATTACCGATTTTCGTGGACAATTTTGGGATTTAGTTTTTTTACTTTTGACTACATAAATATGATCAGTAGCGGGTACAGATAGAGCCTAATTATTTTTTGTGCTAATTAAAAAAAAGGGGTGTATAATATAGAGTGTATAGCTCAACACCATCGGAAACACCGACCCCCTCTAGTTTTTTTTTTTTTTCGTCGTGTATCATAAAGAGAAATAGATAAATATAATTTAACTTTTTGTATTTGTTTTATTTTTTGTACCTAATACATAAATAGTTTTTTAAAACAGTTACATAGACGGAACGCTTAGCGAAGGGGCATATATTTACATAAATTTTGGTTATAAAACTAAAAGCATGTTAAATATCTTTGCCACATTTCCTGTAGTTTTAGTATTAAGTTGCGTTATATTCCGCTTTATGTACCGAGAAGGGGGAAACCTTGAGACGAAAAATCTATAAAGCGTTCGAATTCACATGGCGACTTTCATAGATTCAGAAAGTCGAATTAGTGCAAGCAATAATAACCACTACCACTGGAGTTTTAAGGAATGTAGTTGCGTGAAATATTGTGGTTAAAGTTCAGGATATTTTGTGGACAAAGTGAACAGCAGACTGCAATGTAATGAGGCACTTAAGTACTTAAATTTAAATAATGACTCTTTAATAATTATACTTTAAATACTTTGCTATTTATTGTTTAAAACTAAATTGAGGATGTAGTATGTTTTATACGAAAAAGACTAAATATAATAATTCTAAAAGACTAGGTACCAAACTTGGTTCCAAAAAAAAAAGGAACAAGAAGTAAGACGAGTTTTTGGCGGGATTTCTTCTAGTGATGTTCAGTGGCTGTTTTAATTATTCGCAAAATTGATTCTTAGTAGATATTGTGATGTAAAATTGGTGTAGTTCTGTATCTCAAGTGTCTGTGCAACTGGATGATATGTGGAATCGTTGAAACAGTTGCGACCTCGGTAAAATGGAGCTGAGAATTTTATTGTAGTTTTGACTACCTCAACGAAGTTTGCCGAGAAGGTTGGCTGGATACATTTGTTGCCAAATACCACAAAAATATTAGAATGTGTACATCTATATTCTAATGGTAAACAAATGAACTATTAAGTATTACGAAGACTTGGCTCAAAGGACTTAGTATCCAACCCGAAAAAAAGAACAAAAAAATGAGGAATAAAACAAAAGACCATCGACTAAAGTTCTTTTTTTAAATCCGTTTGTCATCAAAGCCAATCAAGGCTTGTTTTTCTCATTGCTATCAGACGTAGCTCCGAAGATGGTTATAAATCTTATCAGCGAAGCATTACGTGGAATGTTGTGATAAGAATCTTAAACCTGACAGAATTACAGACATCGGCAGAATCGTAATTTATAACTACATGTATGGTGAACAGCTAATGTGTATGCATGCTGCAGTTTTTGTAGAATTAATTTAAATTGATTATGAGAATATATGAGAAAGTAAGGAAGTCAAAGAACTTTGAAGTCGTTTTAGGTACTTGTATTTAGTAGAAGTTTCATCATCATCATCATGAACGGTGAGCAATGAGTAGCTTGTCGTCCGGCTGTCCGGTAACCGTCCAAACCGAGCTCGAAACGTCGACGGCGCGGAGTGGTCCACGCGCGCCTCAAGGAGATGTCAGCAAAACCATAGGGGCCCAGCAGGGTCGAAGCCTGCTGGTGCCATGGGTTGTGCGAAAGAAAACCCCGGGGCCCTGGAACGAAGATAAAAAAGGAACATAGGAGTGGGCTCCGTCCAAGCACGGGAGGAGTCATTGGATGATTGCATACTTAAAAAAAAACATATCATCATCATTATTTCAGCCGAAAGACGTCCACTGTACATAGGCCTCTCCCAAGTGTCGCCACAACGAACGATCCTGTGACACACACACGGGAAATACTTTTCACATGGAATAGGTATTTTTGACCATTTCCAAATATTTTCTCATCATAATTTTATTTAGGCAGACAGTTTCGTTAAATTTTACATGAAATAGACACTCTTAAACTCCCCAGCTACTACAGGGGTGGGTTTGCGGACGGCGAGCTAGCGGTAGCTCGCCGTCCGAAATACACCAAGATATCAGCAAGATTGACGGAGCCAGTTAGGGCGAAAGCCTGCTAGGGCTGCGGATTGTTCGATAGTGTTACCTTGGCTCTCGAAAAACGCAACTGAGGGAATACTGTGGGTTTTAGTCTGTAAAAGTCTGACACTTTTCCTCGCTTCACTGAGATTTCCCACAAAAAAAAGGTAACTTAACGTTGGTGGGTAATACCTCCTAAAACACATCCGTTTCACAACATATTATTAAAACAATGGGCAAGGTCATTGTTTATTGTAACAAATTATTATATTACCTACTTAATTAAGTACACAAAATTAATGACGCGTAACCCAGCGCATTACAAAACTGACGCCTACTTTATTATTTAAGTCATCATAAATGTGACGAAACTTACGTCAATCGTGCGAAATTTGTCACACGGTGACATTACTCGCACATTTCGTACGTTTTGGTAACTTGAGCTTAGACGAGATTTTCGTAAGGCTTTTGTTAGATCATTGGATGAAGTAATGTATAAGAAATGTCTTTGTATTTGTATGCCGTTATTGGTATTTCTTCTTTCTGGAAGCCTGTTTATAACAAAACCTAGCCAAGTTACAACCGTTTCATTTCGATTCGTCGATCGCCTCGAGTTGGCCATGCCTCTGATTCCTTTGTTCTGACTTCATCTCAACGCTTAGTCAAGTGGTCAGAACAAAGGAATCAGAGGCGTGGCCAACTCGAGGCGATCGATGAAAAGAGAATCGAAACGAAACGGTTGTAACTTGGCTAGGGGGGTAGCTTCTGTTAGTGGCATCGGCTGCGAAAAGGTAGATACCGGCCTCATATAAGTAGTTTAAATTGGTTAAAAAAATGACGTGTAAAAGTTTTTTTTAAAACCTATTTACAGAATAAATATCATTTATCATAGAGAGATATACTCTTTATTGTAGATAATAAATTATTGAGCTTAAAATTAATAGGGTGTTTTTTTTAAGGTGGGAAAATCATCTAATGACAATTCCCACTCTTGGGTGGAGCGCGAGATAGTGTCAGACTTTTACTGACTAAAAACCCACTCCTGTTCCTTCTTTGCCTTCGTCCCAGTGCCCCGGGTTTCGCTTTCACACTACCCGTGGCCCCAGTAGGCTTCGACCCTGCTGGGCCCTTACGATTTGCTGACATCTCCCTGAGGCGCGCGTGGAACAATACGCGCCGTCGACGACTTGGGCTCGGTCCGGATGGTTACCGGACGGTCAGACGGCGGGCTACCCATTGCTCGCCGTCCGCAAGCCCGTGCCTACGGTGGCCGGAAATCGGGAGGATCGTTGCCTCACGTGATCGGCCGCCTCCTTTGCTAGCATTACTGTTTCGCAGAAGGAGGCGACCGCCTGCCACTCCTCCTCGCTCCGGACCATGGCCTGTACCAAGGCCTGGCGCGAGAAAAAATAATAGGGTGTAACAATAGGCGGTCTTATCGCTAAAAGCGATTTTTTACAGACAACTTTTGGATGGAAATAAGTTGAGATCAAGCGAGATAGTGGACAAGCGTGAGCCTATAAAAATAAAAATAAAACTGGGCAAGTGCGAGTCGGACTCGCGCATTTTACAAGAAAAATTAGTTATTGTAGAACTTATCCGCTAAAGACTCTAAAACCGCTAACGCATTGTGCTTGAGAACTGTGCAGTGTTCAGTTAGTGCAATTTCCTCCCATATACCTACGAGCTGTTTTTTCTCTGCTTCCTAATCCTAAACGGCTCCAATAAGATCCATCTGCTGCAAGGTGTCAAGTACATTATCTGAAAAACGCTAATCCGCAAAATACAGTCCACTTCCAATATTAGTAGTATATGCGCATCCATTTTCTTTGGTCTTTCGACATGAGCCTATAAAAATAAAAATAAAACTGGGCAAGTGCGAGTCGGACTCGCGCACTGAGGGTTCCGTACAAACTACAATTCCCGATAGTCTCGAAGATTTTTCCGAATTGAAAAAAGTTTTTTTTTGAGACGTAGGCAACAACAAATTATTTACTGTTTTCATATTTATTCCAATACTAGACCTTGCTTTATTTCAAATTTCAGGGTTCTGGGTCAACGGGAAGTACCCTATGAATTTTGACTCCTTTGAAATTACCGAAATATAAGTTTTTTGCGACATAAACGGCCGTATCTTTTTTATTTGTGTTAACAAATAAAAAAGATTCGGATATTGTGTTAACAAATAAAGAAGATACGGATATTGTGTTAACTTATATAAAAGATAAGTAAAAAATCAAACTTCTAAGTTATTAGAAGTTTGATTTTTTCACAGCTTCAAGGGACCGCAGATTTGAGTATATGGTTTTAATTTCAACTCGATACCTCCACACGTTCCCAAGATAAAGGGTCTTCACAGACATACAGACAGACAACAAAGTGATCCTATAAGGGTTCCGTGTTTTCCTTTTGAGGTAAGGAAGCCTAAAACAGAACTGAAATTGAATGTAGCTCACTTTCACACGAATTTCCAAGAGACAATCAATATCAATCATTGTAGTTATTACTGTTATCAATTATGTTTTAAGAAAGCCTACCTACCTAACGACAAGTTTGAAGTCTACTTAAAGCGAAATTGTGTAACATAAAGTGATTCATTTCGTCAATAAAAGTTTGGCCAAGCAGAGTGATCGAGTGCCTAAAAAAACGAAACCAAGACAATAGTAATACTTTATTTATTTTATTAACACTCACAATTGTTTTAAAAGATATAGACCCAGGTAACAAATGTAGTCGCAAGATCGCACTTAGAGACACTCTCAAACTGATCACATACCTATCAGTGCAGGCAACATTCATGTATAATCGATGGTCAGTCTCAAGGAACGCCTTGGAGAACCGGCACGCACGAGTTACATAGAGACAACACACTTAGTGTCATCCTATAGAATTCCGCCAATGAGCAAGAAAAGATATCTAATCGCAGAGAGACGCTATTAAATAAATACACTCTAATCTATTTTTAAGAAACAACTTATACTTTTTTAGGGTTCTGCACTTACCTCAGTCGGCAAAAACGAACTCTTATAGAATCACTTCGTTGTCCGTCTGTTTATCCGTTAATACCATGTGTCCATTAATATTAAATACTGAATATTTGATATTAATTTCAACTGCGCGTTCAAATCATAAAAGAAATATGTGACTGCATGAAATCTATAATTTCAATGAATGAATATTTCTGAACATCCTGACATTTCAACTAACTTAATTATGAGTATCTAAGCAATAGATAAATACGCTTTTTTCTTTTTTGTGGTGGGAAACCATCAAACGACTTTTCCACTCTGAGGTGGAGCTAGAGGTCGTGTCAGACTTTTACTGACTAATGCGTTCTAGGGCCACAGTAAAGCTAGAACTACACTGCGCACACGTGTGCCACACACGCTGATCTGGGCGCGTTAAGTCTCCAAACATTTTATATGGAAACTAGGCTTGTAGAGCTACACTTGATCCACGCCACGCGACGTCGTTCTACGTACAAATCAGGCGTGTTACACGTGTGCGTCGGTCTAAAGTAGTTCTAGCTTTACTCTTTCAAACGTTCCCATAGCTCTTACATAATACCGTAAGGGGCAGAAGCCTACTGGGGCCATGGATTGGCTTCCGTAAGAGAAACCCGGGGTCCTAGACCGCAAGGTAAAGAACATAGGAGTGGATTTTAGTCAGTAAAAGTCTGACACGCCCTCTCGCACCGCCCTGATGATTTCCTATCTAAAAAAAGCACTTACATAATTATATTCTTATTATTAATTATTACTCGTTGACTGACTGACACTTCCTGTTCCACTGACAGTCAAAACACACCTCACACCTTTCAAATCACGCAGAAATTGCAAATATGTATTTCACAATCGTAAGTCAAAAAATAATTGATACTTGTACGCACACATCGTTAGCGATTTTAGTAGTTAATTTGTTCTGAATTATATGCTATTTATTAGCTGAACTAGAAAATTATAGAGTAAGTGGACATAGATCGTAAACTTGTCCACACGTAAATAAATAATTTAAAGTACCTAATAACAATGTAGGTTTTCTGGTGGCCCAATTGTTAGCCCAAGTCCTAGAATAACACATAGAATAATACATACCTTTTATACCGGGGGTAGGTATGTTTCCTTGGGACAATTTTCTAATTTTACGCAGAAGTTACAACCGTCTCGTTTCGATTCTCTTTTCTTCGATCGCCTCGAGTAGGCCACGCCTCCGATTCCTTTATTTTATTCTGACACTCAACGCTCAGTCACGTAGTCAGAACAAAGAAATAGGAGGCGTGGCCGACTCGAGGCGATCGACGAAAAGAGAATCGAAACGAAACGGTTGTAACTTGGTTAGGGGGCCAGTTATAGTTTTATATGCAAACATTCCGGGTCGCTAATATAATTAATTGTAATAGTTGCAAAATACATAACTTGAATACATAAAACTGTAGTATGTTGTAAATGATTAATTAATTCTGATAAAAATAGATAAGCAACACTTAACTTACAAAATACATAGTAATTTATCTCAAAAGAGAATAAAAGCGAAAACTGTTTTGTTATTGTTTACTTTGTATTTCCTCCAAGAACCAGTATAATTTTATTAAGATGATGTGGCATGCTGTAAAACAAATTTTTGGTATGATTTTGATCTACGTTTGACCATTCTTCCACTAGCGCATTTTCTAACTCGTGTAAGTTAGCTGGAGCTTGAGAGCGTTGTCGAAAGTATGTAATGGCAATGTCACAAACACTGCAAGATTAATAACAATACTTTACTTAAGACCAATTAAAAAGAAAGGTGTTTTCGTGTTATGGCATAATCTTAAGAAACAATTGAAAATAAACTGCGAATTTTATCACAAATAAAAAGCCTATCTCTATTACATTTAATTTATTGTAGTATGTTCAACGTATTTTTGAAGGTTTGCTATCATCCGGTGAAAATAGCTTTCTTTCTTCATTTGATTTTTGTTTTTTTTTTGTCACTTGAACACTAACTCACATTCTGACGTCATCTCAACGCTCAGTCACGTGATCAGAACAAAGCAATAGGGGGCGTGGCCGACTCGAGGCGATCAACGAAAAGAGAATCGAAACGAAACGGTTGTAACTTGACTAGGGGGGCTGTTGCTAAGCAATGAAGAAGTCGGTGACGGAGCACGCTTGCCTAGAAGTATGTATTTAATTTTAAGAAGACTACATGAGCCAATCGCGAGTTTAAAATGCACAAAAATATTATAATCCACTGCAGTAAACTGAATCAGAAAAATATATGTTATTCTTCAGGATAGATAGTGTGTTCAAAACATAATACTCTCATTAATAATACGGTAATTAAAACACTATAATGGTAAAACGTTGCTTGCAAAATAATCTGATACATCGGTCCGATATTAGTTTAATCGATTCGATTCGATCGATTTTTTTTTCTATTGAACTAAATAAGCTGTATTATAACTTGCACATACAATCTATCTAGCACTTATCCTGAAAAATAACATACGATTTTTTGATTCTTTTCACTGCAGTGGATCATAACATACTTTTGCTCATTACAAAACTATGAAGCTATGACCACTATCCAAAGATTTAGAGATGTATTTCTGTTGCCGCTATAACAACAAATACTAAAAAATAGAATAAAATAAATATTTAAGGGGGCTCCCATACAACAAACGTGATATTTTTGCCGTTTTTTGCACGGAACCCTTTGTGCGTGAGTTCCACTCGCACTTGGCCGGTTTTTTTTAGTTGGTCGGCTTTAGTGTATATGTCGTGGCCAGATCATAGAAATTAAATAAACCTACTATTATTCAATAGAGTTTTTTTTTCTATTATTATTCTATTACTGACTTATTACTATTATTTATTTATTTTTATTTTATTTAATTATTATTATTCTTTTATTTTTATTATTTTTTTATTTAATTTTTGTTTAAGGTGTGCAATAAAGTAATAAATAAATAAATAAATAAATAATTGATCACTTCATGAAATGGCCAATTAAAACTGGCCAGATCGTTTTAAACGTTAAAGTTTGATGATATGTAAATCCTCGTTAGGCCTACTTTCTTTAGACCTTTTATTATCATAGAAATCCTTCATCAATGTTATGGCCAAACGAGGATTCCTGATCATCAAATGTAAAGGTTTCAACGATCTAGCCAGTTTTAGTTGGCCATTTCATGAAGTGATTAATTCTAAGATCTAGCCACGACATAAAATATATATACAATAAGCCAAGCAATTGATTGATTAAGTAAATAAATAAAATTCGCGATTATCTCCCGTAGTCCCCTCAACGATAATGTGACCAGCCCCCCTAGCCAAGTCACAAACGATAAACGTAAACTCTCAGTAGTCTTTAATAGATTTTCAACTTTATGTTATTGGATATAAAGTTGAAAATCTATTGGAGATTACTAAGCGATCACGTTTATCGTTTGCAACTTGGCTAGGGGGGCAGGCTGTAGGCTGTAGATCATCACAAATTACAATATTTCAATCAACTCACACACATACATTACTATCGTGTGGTACTCTAATAAATATGTTATCTCTGATTCAAATAACAGCGAACCAGCGTGTTAGAGATGGCATGAATGATAAATATGAGTATCATTGCAAGATTTTCATTTCTAGTTATAAATTATGTGTGTGACAGTACTTGCATATTTCCCACAGACAGATACATCTCTTTGTTTGTTTATCACGTGAAGTAGATAATTGTAGAAGGGTTATTCTGTTAATCTACAAAGTAATGTGAGATTATGTGTAATATCATCATTGTTGGACATAAACCTCCCCCAAATGTCGCCATAATGACCGGTCCTGTGCGTCTCGCATCCATCGGATTCCCGCGACTCTCACCAGGTCATCGGTCCATCTTGTGGGGGGCCTTCCAACGCTGCGTCTTCCGGTACGTGCTCGCCAATCCAGAACCTTTCGTCCCCATTGACTATCTGTTCTGCGAGCAATGAGTCCTGCTCACTGCCACTTAAGTTTGGCGATATGTTTGTATGTGTGTGACAGTAAATGAAATGTCACTGATTCTCGATATATTTTGAATAGATAGTTTAAATAATTATAATAACTCTCATCCAAATTCGATAATTTACTATCTATTCGAGTTACGGGATTAATCTTAAACTAGCGGTATTTCCAATTACTTGATGACATAGATACGAAGTTATTTATATATATAAAGGCGAAAATTTATATGTATGTGTGTGTATGTTTATTACTTTTTCACGCTCGAACGGCTGAACGGATTTAGAGGAAATTTCACACAAGGGTAGACTATGTCGTGGAATAGCATATCTGATAGTTTTATAGGCGGGTGTATCTAGTTATTTTTTTTCCTTTAGAAGTTAATATAATTGCTTTGTATATTGTTTATTATAGTTTACTTCTAAGCAAGCGTGCTCCATCATCAATAAAAATAAAAATAATAAAAAGTAAAAATATAAAACTACTTTTAAACGCACTTGTACCTTTATTTGAAACTTGAGCCAGTTTTTATTCGCTACGGGAAAATTCGGCGTAGCGACACGGCGGCGTTGCTAAAGGGGTTATTAAACCTAGACACTTTAATTACCTTTCTATTTAACTTTAAATTGATTTAATATTATTGGGTTATGACTCAAAATATGAGCAGCACTGCTTACAATCAGGTGGGACCGCAGTCAAACACTGGTTTATACCAATTTAAAAAAAAAAGCTGGAAAAACTCATGTATTTTGCTCAGTAGTCTATTTCCTGCAGTTTTAATAGTCTTAGTGAGAGTGTTTTATTGGTAAGTGATTCATACAAGTCATATATGCATTACATCGATGTAAAACAAAAAATAGCATCATTAGACAATGTCAAATCTTTAAAAATAATCAAATGGTTTTGAACACAGGCTACTTTGATGCGAGACTTCAGGCGAGATTGTTCGAAAGAGTTATCGCGAAAAGCAACTAAAGGAACACAGGTGGGCTATAGTCAGTAAAAGTCTGACACTCCCTCTTGCTCCACCCAGAGAGAGACAAGAGTTATGTGATGATTTTCAAAGTCAAAAAAAAAGAGAAACGAGGAAGAAAAAATAACAACTATATTTTTTCCTCTCGGACGGAGACGGAAAAAAACTCGACTTTGTAAACTACCAACGTTGTCTTACTGTTCCTCATTACTAACAACAATACACAGTTCCTACCACTACTTTGTATAACCCCAACATACCCACGTCAATTATCGGCCTTACATACAACAATCAACTTTCTTCCCTCACTTATCGCGATAACACTGACCTACGACGTACAATTTATATATTTGTTACAGAATAAACAAGTAAAGTGGAGCGGTTACGTCAGGCAGTGTGCGAGGTTTGTTTTCTCTCACTTTCGATTTTATTCGCGACACGAGCTCACGGCATCTGGGCACAGAGTAACGGAATGTAGAAGATCCATGCGTTTACTTTTTCCACTTGCGACAAATATTTCTACAAAAAAAAAAAAACTTTGCCTCATACTGGGAATTACTTCTGCCCCCCTAGCCAAGTTACAACTGTTTCGTTTCGATTCTCTTTTCATCGATCGCCTCGTGTCGGCCACGCCTCCGATTCCTTTGTTCTAACCACGTGACTAAGCGTTGAGATGACGTCAGAACAAAGGCAAAGAGAATCGAAACGAAACGGTTGTAACTTGGCTAGGGGGGCAGAACTGTTAAAGGGATGGAGCTATATAGGGTGTATAGCTCCATCCCTCTTTTTTCATTTTAACACGTCATGGTGCATGTTGCAATGTGCTTAAACTCTCTTGGCATACTGTGTAAGCGACAGTCTGTGACTTGCCGTCCGTGCGTGCGTAAACTTTTTATCGTGTGAAGTAAGCCTTTTGTTAATCTTTCTCTCGATTGGATGGCGTCTGGTGGAAATAAACGCTCTTACTACAGATAACACGGCATTAATCATGTCATTGAACTGATGGTCACAATGCAGACGAAGGTATTTTAATTAGAAAGTTTTGATACAGAACGAGACACGGTCAATAAAACGTGAACGACGAAATAAAAGGTCTGTTTTCACTGTTTTTTTTTGTTTAATAAAAATTTGAAATTTATTGAAATGTTAATCTTAAAAGATGATAAGTTCTGTCAAGGAGTTATCTATGCCCTGGAACGCATAGGGCAACTGAAGGAACACAGGTTGATTTTAGTCAGTAAATGTTTTATACTGTCTCTCGCTCCTCCAGGAGCGGGAGGAGGTATTTGATGACTTCCCAAGTCAAAAACAGAAAATAAAACTTTGTATTTTTTTATTTCTAGCTGCTACCATCGGTTTCGCCACTGAAAAATAGTAAATTATTCCAAGGGAACATACTCCCGGGGTAAGTATCCTATAAGCTATTCCAGAACATGGTCTATGTTCTGGAATAGCTTATAGGAAATTTTTTTCTCTGTGTTAAATTTCATCTAAATCCCTTCAGCAGTTTCAGCGTGAAGGGGTAACAAACATACACACACGGACACAAACACTCACAAACTTTCGCCTATGTTATATTAGCGTAATTGACTTTTCGTCTTCAAATAAATTATTCTAAGTAATAAAACACAAATGACATGAAATACTTTGACATACAATACGTGAGTTTTTAATACATGTATATATTTTTTTGGGGTAGGAAACAATCAAATAACTCCTCTCGCTCTGCGACTCCCGAGTCCCGCGATGTCTTCTTTGGTGGCAGGGGTGTGAGGATATCCTCTCCCTCACGCTTGCACCTTCTTCGCTTGCATTATTGTTTTGCCGAATCATCTCCTATCACTACAGAAGATGACTAGTCACTACTAGAGTGTGAAGATATTACCCCCTTAAAGGAGTTGACCACTCGCTGACTTTGAATATCCCTATTCCTAAATGTAAATGAACTAACATATTACCTATTTATATCTATGATTCTTAACCTTAAAGCATATTACATTAAAACTATGTAAGCACGACATCACATTGCGAAAATAAACTGTTTTAAATGTAAATCACCCACTTTTATGTATATAACTGCTATTTGCTACTTAAACCGTTAGGTTAATATGCAATTCACTTAGTTTATAAAGGTCAATAGTTATTGTTTTACTACTAAACTACTATATAAATATGTGCAATGTTTTGAAAAATATGAATGTACGTTTTTGTGTCAAGACCAGAAAGTGTATCGTAAAATTCGTACCATGTGAAAATTGAACTTTTGTCTTCTATTAGAGTTAACGATTGCTACATACTTATAACTTAAATGATTAGATATACAGCAAAATTAAAAAAAAAAACCCTAACTAAAACCATCCAATATCATCATCATCATCATCTTCCTGCCCTTGTTCCGTTTTATTTGGGGTCGGCGCACACGTTTTATTCTTCTGTTTTTCTTGTCACCCGTCACGCTACCACTAACTCACAAACTATCTATAACCATCTAAAACATGGCGTCGAAGAACTCCTCCGCATCGCTGTCGACTGGCGGTATTGCCACGCTGTTTGGCAACGCTTGTACTTAAAGACACACCTTAATTTTTAATAGGTATGCTATAACTAGGCTAAAGTCAATGATTATAATGAGAAACAAGGCCAATAGTCTAAAAAAATATTACAACTAGATAAAACTTCATATCTATAAGAGTTAATCTCGTAATCGTAGTCACTACGGGTTGCCAACTGAAAACCAGCGCTGGGTGTCTAACGCCTGGCAAATGCTGAGGTGGTCACCCTTTCAGTACGGGCACGCTCGGCGAACTATGTACTTTGTTCTATTTTACTTTGTGTTTATAACCGTTGAGCTATGTCGGTCCCGAATAAAAGTATTTCTATTCTATCTTTAAGCTATTGCATAGCTTCTATCGAGGGCCTTGAGCGCGGGGACCGAATCCAGAAATTCCGTAACGAAAAAAACCTCACGCTCCCCACTCCGACGGGCACGGAGGTGTGGCTTGAAGGCCGACAGAGACCGAACACCTATTTTAGAAAAGTCGTTAACGACCTGTGTGGCGCATTGGTACAGCGTTCTACCTATGTTATCATCGTGCCTCGAGTTCAAATCTCGGTCAAACAAAATAGTCTTTTTGTATTATAATAGATTATAGTAATGTTCTATGATAACAACTGAACATACTTGTAGCAATTTATGAAGTAAACAAGAAAGAAAAAAAAATGTTTTCTTATCGGTCACCACGCTCAAAAAGTGTAACTTGAATTAATATCAAAGAAAAAGAAATACTGCATAATAAAATAAATAAATAATTATAATTGCATAAGTTGATACAAAATGCTATGCAATAGCTTTACCGCGGCAGTCCCCGAGTGCCACACTTATTTTTTTTTTCTATACTGTAATTCCTATATTGAAAGTAAGCTACGATATTGCAATACTGAATGCCATCAAGGGTATACCTACTGTATCTTCCAGAAAATATACAAACTATTTATACTAAAGCTGACTATGTACATATATACCAAAACAAAATACACTTAGACATCGAAGCACTCCTCCACATCGCTGTCGTCCGGAAAACATGCCCAGAAGACTGACAGCATTGCTAAGTTCAATGACAATGATAATTATTAGGGTAAAGAACAAGCCAGCCTTCTGGTCTCGCAAATAAAGTTCAGCATATTTTAATATTCAGAAACTAAGTGTGCTCTCACGCTCTCAGTCATACCACATCACAGGAACTGGTCAATTATTCCTAACATATAATTCTAAGAAAATTTCATTCATTGTATCTTTACAAAATGAAAAAATAAAACACGCTACATATAATAACCCTTCATCAGGAAGATTAGAATCATACGCAAGCGTAACAAGAAATCAGTACAAATACCAACATTAGCAACAACTGAACAACCTTACCTGTCAATAACAATTACAAGATTACTGCTTATCTACTGCATCTTAATTACTAAGTATGGACTAAGTAGACCTAATGCTTGGTTGACACGAAGCTTGTTTGTGAAGCGACTTTAGTTCTGTGTAAATAGAGCTCGTTTCATTGAACCAGTAAGATAGCCAGAAAGCTAGCAAGATTGAGAATAATAGCAAGCTAGCGAGACTGAAAAAACCAGCAGATAATCGAGACAGAAAACCAGATAGCTAGTGAGACTGATGAAACCAGAAAGCTAGCGAGACTGAGAAAATCAGCAAGCTTGCGAGATTGAGAAAACCAGATAGCTAGTGAGACTGATGAAACCAGAAAGCTAGCGAGACTGAGAAATCCAGCCAACTAGCGAGACTGAGAAAACCAGCAATTTTGCGAGACTGAGAAATCCAGCCAGCTAGCGAGACTGAGAAAACAAGCAAGTTTGTTAGACTAAAAAAACCAGAAAGCTAACAATACTGTGAAAACCAGCAAGCTAGCAAGACTGCGAAAACCAGCAAGCTAGCAAAACTGAGAAAACCAGCAAGCTAGTGAGATTGCGGAAACCAGCAAACTAGCAAAACTGAGAAAACCAGCAAGCCAGCGAGATTGCGAAAACCAGCAAGCTAAACGTCTGCCCCATAGGTGATAAACATTGCAAATAATGCCCGGATGATTTAATTGTTTTAATAGTTGTCATCATATTGCCCTCTTATATTGGGCATTTTTCAAACTGCACGGGCATTTTTATAATATCCTAATAATCACATGGTCCATAAAATATGCATACACATATTCAAATGTATTTATATTTTGTTTATTTTTTGAGGGAAGTTTAATTTCTACTTTATTAATAATAAATTATTGGGTTTATATGGTATCAACATAAAGATATTCAAGCTGGTATATATTTATTATTTCACACTCTATTTCTTTCTTTGTCTTTGTTAACAGGTATTTTTTCTGGATAATAAATTATTCCTATACTTTTAAAGTCTATCCTAGTGTCACTCAAGCCTTACTGATCGCGTGTTGACAATGCATAACAATAAAAGATGAATATCTGATACTTACGTACTGCAGTTATCTTCGTTTCATGTTCTCTAGATTTAGGATAATTTACTGATTATGTGTTAAAAGATTTATCACTCGCATTCCAGTTTCGAAATCATCCGTCCATCTTGTTTGGTTGTCAGAATCATAGCCATAGTTAGGTAATTGGCGTTATTTAGTGATTTAGAAATATGATGATGATGGTGACAGATATTGGAGATGGATGTAAAAGACTGCTACACCGACCCCATGGCAGGAGAAATTAAATTAATTTGCAAATTATCTTAATTTATTTTTGGGTAGATGGACGGACCGCGTTCGGAACACTATTAAACCTCTACAAAACATAGATCGTTGATTTGCCTCAGAAAACTTAAGATGAATGCTCCAAGGTAGCCTTTAGTGACTATTTCATAAAATAGACATTTTATAGGGTTAGACGAACTAAAAGGGAGGAAAAGGAAGATAGTGATAGCATGACGAGTGACAGGGGAGAATGGAAGAAAAAAACGTGTTGCGCCGACCCCAAATAACACAGGACAAGGGCAGGAAGATGATGATGATGTGACGAACTAAGAGGGTTGTATTGATGATTTTACGTTTTACGGTCGTCAATCACACTTTAACAACTTGACACTGACCTGCAAAATGGCAGAAATATTACCCGAAAAATGCACAGTTAATATAAGAAATACGAACGAGAATGAAGCTACTTCTGCTTAAAATTCTTAAACCATTTTAATGAACCTGTTGCACAAAGTCTCACCTCTATGTGACCTCACTTGTATGAATACATAAGATTTCAAAATCAAAATAGCAGTTCTAGTATCCACTCGATTGAACATTACGATACAGTGCACAAACCGGTCCATAGTGACCCATATAACAATATCTAGAAACCAGCTCAAATGTACTACACTTTTATAAGTTATAGAACTATAATATTATTTTACACTTTGTACAGTCGGTAAGAGAAATGCTATCTCGATTAAATGTAGCAAAAATGTTTTTTGTTTTTATTTTACTTATTTAAGGGACAATAAACCGCTACAATATACATATGCACTAAAAAAAACGGTACAAACGAGCGTTTACAATAGTGCAGCCCACTGCATAAAGGGCCTATTACACTACTCGATATTCAGACAGTCTTAGTCGATGTCGCGTAGTGTAATAAGGGTTAGACTGGTCTTACTCGGAACAAAAAATAAGACAGTCTGAATATCGTGTGCTGAATATCGCGAAGTGTAATAGGCCCTTTATTCTTAAATTAATGATAAACAAATATGTTAACATGAAGAGAGGAATCACACTAATATTAAAGGTCAAAGTTTGTGAGTGTGTTTGCATGTTTTTTATTTCTTCACGCTCGAATGGCTGACCGGATTTGGATAGCATCTGACACAAATACCTTTGTGCCAGATTCTACCCAAATCCGGCAAATGTCCTGAAATTGCACATAGGGTACATTTTATCCCGAGCGTATGTTAATGTAACAATGTTTGTTGTATTGTTAATATAACAATACAACAATCATAATATAACAATGTCTAGAAGGCAGCTCAAATATACTACACTTTTATTACAGTCTTATAGAACGATGATATTGTACACTTTATACTGTCGGAGAGAGAAACCTTATCTCGATTAAGTAGTAACAAAAGTGTTAATATGAAGAGGGAAGTAATATAATACAAAAAACTGTAGTAACGAAACTTTTAAATCAGTTTCGATTACGGAGCCATCATTATCAGATCAGTCCATTCGCCTTTATCCCGATTTGACAAGCTTTAATAAGTAACTTCTACGAATAATAATGGTTTAATTGAAAATGTAGATACATAATGCAAGTCAGTCCAAGTATAGTATTGGCAAATAAAATGTGAGCGGATTAGTGAACGTGGCGCGGAAATCAAGATCCGTCTGGCCGCGTCCGCCTCCGTGTTGCGCACCACACATACGAACAGAATGTAATGCATATCAATACATAGAAAGCTGTAATGCAGGAAGTAAAGACGATTTTGAAAAGAAAAAAATATGCTAAACATACCACAACGCAAAGTTGTATAGTAAATTCGAGTTACTGACGACTCGAACACAATATATTCGGACACAAATGTCCGATTCGACTCATATTATTTTCGATATTTTTTCACTGACGATTCGGACACCACTAAATTTATTGAAGCTGTTTGGACTTTTCGGACACGCGCTGCTTAGTACAGTCAGATAAAAAAGTTTAAAACATAATATAAAAAAATTCTGACCCGAAGTTGCCGTCTTAAATCCAGACTAAAATAGTTTTGGTTACGCTTTTCCCCCCCATTTTTTATATTTTAAAACTTTTTATCTGACTGTACTTAGCAGTGTGTGTCCGAATTGTCAGTGAAAATTATTTTTTCACTGACAATCGGACACACACTGCAGAAATAAAAATGTGTCAATTCAGACACTGTGTCCGAATATATTGTGTCCGAGTCTTCAGTAACTCGTAATTTCACGGGGGCGAAGCCGCGACCGGCATCTAGTGACAAATGATTTTTTCTTGGTAAATATCAGGATTTACCGGACAACACAGGTTTTATTTTCAGAGTTTAGTCATGCTCGCGAGAGGATGAGAGAAATAAACTTTTTATTCGATCGAGAAGTATTTTGTAACTTTATGCAAATATGTGAAATAATTGCTTTTAATTTTGCATAAGTAATTTGATATTTCATTTTACTAATAACTTTCGCAAGAAATAGTTATTTTGACCAAAATATATTGTATATATATAACATGAATCTAAAGTTCTAGGAATCTAATTTATTTTCGTCAAACAAATGTAATATAACGCCATTTTATTTAAATACGTTGATTATAATGTAACTGTTTAGATCATAATGAACTCACTAATTAAAGGCTTTTAACTGTTGCAATTTATGCTGAAATACATAACTTGTATACCTAATTGATTGTTTGTGTTTTGTACTATTTAATTAATTAAAATAAAATAAAGCACCTAATAATCTACTTAACGCAAAATATTTCTTCATTACTATATTACATTTTAGCACGTCAATTATTTATATAGATTAGTTCGTTTTAGTTACGAGGTTACCAACTATTTTCAGCTAATTAGACTACTTGTGTTATTAAAAAACGTATTCATTTACACTTATTTTATAATTATGTTTCAATAGACATTTGAGTGACAGAAACTGCGGGATTTTTTTAAAGAGTTGCCGTGGCCCTGGAATGAAAAGTCTGACCAATAAAAAGAAACTATATAAATTGTTGTTTTAATAAGCTTAAACTTGATTTATCTCATAATATTAATGCATTAAACTGTGTAGCCTACATTTAGTTCGTAATAACAACTGTACTATGACGATAATAAGCGAAAAATCTAAAGAATGTAATGAATCCTATGCCACTACATTTACTCAACTTTGCTGCAATCTAAAAGAAATTGTGGTTACCCTATTCAGGGTTATTATTAGTTCAGAGAGAATGAAAATAAAACTAAATAAGTTTTTCACACAGAATAACTTAAGGGGGATGCTCAAACGCCCACCAATCATATTTAATAAACATACAACTTAACTAAGATCTGCAAAATGCAAAAAACCCTACCATAGAGCGTTCACTTTAAAAAAAAACCATGGACACACGCACGAAGGGTTCCGTACCCTCCGTAGCAAAAAACGGCAAAAGAATCACGTTTGATGTATGGGAGCCCCACTTAAATATTAATTTTATGATGTTTTATAAGTATTTGTTGTTATAGCGGCTACAAAATACATCATCTGTGAAAATTTTTAACTGTCTAGCTATTACGGTTCATAAGACACATCCTGGGACAGACGGTCCGACAGACAGACGGACGGACAGTCTTAATAATAGGGTCCCGTTTTACCCTTTGGGTACAGAACCCTAAAAAATCCGCAAATCTGCAAACGGATATCATCATCATCTTCCTGCCCTTTTCCGTTTTATTTGGGGTCGGCGCAACACGTTTTTTTTCTTCCATTCTGTCCTGTCACTCGTCACGCTATCAGTTTTCACACAATCCATCCATCTTTTCTTTGTTCTCAAACGGATATCATCAGTATAATAAAAATTATAATAGTTTTTTCATCGCCAGTACTTACTAAGTTACTACTTAATAAGTTTAGACGTAACAGAAACGGCCGTGTTACACTTTGGTCCGGTTTCTTACATAAAAGTTACGTAAAGCTTGGACACACGACTTACAAGTGACCGGACACTCGTGCGCACGTTTTTCATTCATTTATGTGTGATCGATAACACGTGACTATGTTTCGAACTTTTTGTAAATCACATTTATCACTAATTGATCGCTTTTATTTATATAATATTATAGTTTATTATATTTATTCTAGCTTTTAAAAATTTGTTGTGAACTTTTAAATCTTTTATCAAAACATTGGTAGTTGATTTTAAATTGCACTTAATATAATAATTTATTTTAATAGGTTCATGTTTTTTTGGTCTAATATTTGTAGAGTTCAAACCCAAGGTCATCTCAGGATACATTAAGAAACTCTATAAAATCTGCATGAGGCACGCAGACATAGATGCACTGTCTGTCTCTTTATGTGTGTGTGCAAAATAAGCTCCTCTATATCCATATATACATACTATACCAGTCCCGACAGACGTCGACATTTCCGACAGCTGGCTTTTCGTCAGAAAGATTCGGAAAAATCTTCGAGACTCCATTCGGGAATTGAACTATTTACATAGGTAAGTTGGTACGGAACCCTCAGTGCGCGAGTCCGAATCGCACTTGCTCAGTTTTTTTCCTACACTAGGAATTACTCCTGTATCGTGGGTGCACTCACAAACATATAAACTCACATACACAAGACACCCAGATCCAGAAATGTAGGGTATACAAAATTAAATATGTGTTCCGTGCGGGAATCGATGCCACGACACGCATCGCAGCAGCCAATACTCAACCACTGCGCCTATCATGCCGCAACCCCGTAACCCTGGCAGGACTCAGTGGGTTACTGAGTCCTAAACAGGTTACGAAGAATTTTTAAAATCAGATCAGAATTTCCAGAATAGAAAAAAAAATGTAAACAGAAAGAAATAGAATAGAATAGAAGAAAATAAAATAAAAAATAGAACAGAATAGAAAAAAAAATATATAAAATAAAAATATATAAATATATATTTTATGATATATTTGGTTATAGAATTATCAGATTTTTTTTCTTCTTCTCCTCGAGTTGTTTTCCTCATTACTGAGGATCGTGAAGTTTCCGCTGGATTTAGCTTCTTATTGATGGTGTCTCACCATCGGTGACGGTTCTTGGCGTCATGGAGTGCGGCATGCAATCGGGTGTCCAGTGTGGAGCGGACCTAATCTGCCCATCTTTTTGGGCTGCGGCTTCTTGGTCGTTTGCCATCAACCATGCCAGTTCCGATGAGCTGTTCAAGGTTGTGGCCATTTTTTCTGGCTATATAGCCAAAAAACTCTAGTACTCTGCGCATACAGGTAATTGAAAGTCTAGTCTTGATGTTTAGTTCTCGTAAGATTGAGATGTTTGTATGGAAAGCAGTCAAGTTCCTCCAACACACAACCAAATAAATAATACCTCTTTATAATTTTACTAGCGACCCGCCCCGGCTTCGGCTTTCACGGGTTCAATGCTGATACCACCGCAACCGCTATGTCCCTGCATTTTAAATCTGTAATATCTTCGAAAATATTCATTTAAATTACATGCTGTAAAGGGCCATATTTATCTATTTTATAAGCAAAATGTATTTAAGGTACTTAATTGGATAAGGATTAATGCTGTATTGCTTAAAAGTGCTTCGTAAATAAAACATTATTTCTCGTAAAAAGTAGAGGATTAAAATTGGTTACTGTGGATCCCTAAGAGATAGGCATATACCATCCCGGATTTTTTTGTAGATCTTTTTAAGGTGTACAATACTGTTGTACATTATTTTGATCTATCTCGTAGGATTCAGCCAGCGTTTGCAATGTAAGCGCAAAAAATGTGTCTATTTACGACATCACATTAGAAACCTCTAAAATTACCAGTGTTTCTCTACTATATTACGCATGTATTATACATATAAACCTTCCTCTTGAATCACTCTATCTATTAAAAAAAAACATCAAAATCCGTTTAAACATCTAAGCATACATAGGGACAGACAGCGGGAAGCGACTTTGTTGTATACATGTAGTGGTAAGTTCAAATGTCAAACTCAAGTTCGTTCGCATTTTGTAATTTTTATACAGCTCTGCTCTAATTTAGTACTAAGACAAGGTTACACATCAGCTTTATCTTGATTGCATTATCTAAACGTTCCTTCTCCTATCTACCGGCTGATCTCTGATTTCTTGATCACTTCTGCGAAACCGCATAACCATCACGACTTACGTCCTTTTACGGTTAGACCGGTAACATTGAGCATATTATAGCCTCATTGCGCTTATACCATAATCACTTCTTACAACACCCACGGGAAGTGATGGATTATCAATATTACGAAGAAAACATGTGTAGATGAGGTACTGACAGATTGATAAATTGTTATTCTTTAGTATCCTTTTCCGGTATTTCGAGTTTGCAAGGTTAGTAACAATTTTTAACTAAAAACTATGTTGTAGCCATAACATTCTAATTCCATATATTATTACTAGATTCAGCGCGCGGCTTCACGCGCGTGAATGTAGGTTTCTCCATACAAACTTTGGACACCCGCTTCATCCCCTTAGGGAGTGAATTTTGGAAAATCATTTCTTAGTGCTCGCCTACGTCATAAAAGGAAATCTTGTGCAAAATTTCACGCTCCTAATCCCAGTAGTTTCTGCTATGCGTTGATATGTCAGTCAGTCAGTTTCCCTCATTAGATTAAATGAAACATGTAAAAAAAAATAAGATTAAAAAATAAAACAAATTGAAGTTAAAACACAATAAATGCGCAAATTAAATTTAATGCCTTTCACTTATGGTACAATCAAATTACAATTAATTATTTATATAACAAATAAAATAGAATAGAATAAAATTGGGTCAACATCTACATTAGAATAGAATAGAATAAACTTTATTGTACACCAAAAAAGTAACACAACTTATACATAAACTTAAATCTATGGGTACAATGGCGGTACTAGATTCCCATAGTATACCTGATTTCTACGAGTACCTTGTGTCCCGTAACTGCAGATTAGTGAAAACATACACCACATTTCAGTTATATTTATGCAAGGCATGCTTGAGTAAAAAAAAAACAGTTCAGATAGTCAGTTGGTAGTGGTATTTAACACGTGCACCTCTCATAGAGATATCAGCAAACCTGAAGGTCCGCAAGCTCGTGCCTACGGTGCCCTAAATCGCTCTACAACTCTTGTCACCCGCCGGGGCCATACTCAGTATCATGCCTAGTGTATATCTCGAAAAAATACATGGGTTCTCACTGCCACGGCAGCGAAGACACAGTACTAAGCTAGTCTGTACATGTAAAAGGCAAAGCCCTGATTCATCATCATCTTCCTGCCCTTGTCCCGTTTTATTTGGGGTCGGCGCAACACGTTTTTTTCTTCCATTCTGTCCTGTCACTCGTCACGCTATCACTAACTCCCTTTTCTTTCATATCGCTTCTCACACAATCCATCCATCTTTTCTTTGGTCTCCCTCTCTCTCTCTCCATCCATCCACATGTAAACTCATAACTCTTTTAGCAACATGCGTTTCATCCCACCTCTTCACATGACCATACCAAGACAAACGATTCCCTTTCAACTTTTTACTACTTTTCAACAAAAGGCACATAAATAGTGAATTAATCAGGACTCATCAACGCTCAACCCAAAACCTTAGTAAGACCTAGAACGCTGAAATTTTGCACAGAGGTTAATTTTATGATGGATAAGAAAGAAAGGATTTTTCAATTATTTTTTTTTGTTATTATTTTGCATAGGCTCGCCTTTGACCACTATCTCACCTGATGATAAGCGATGATATGGCCCACGCTTGCCTAGAAGTAACCTATTCAATCTTCACTTAAAGACCCCTAGGTTATAGCTATCAGAAAACACAGACTACAGCAGAGAATTCCACTCTATAGCTGTACGAATAATGAAAGTGTTCCCAAAACGCTTTGTACGTATGGATGGGATGTCCACCATGTACCGATGGTGCAACGCCGTACGTTTATTGGTTCGATAATGGAACGGACTTAATGGAATTAATTTGTGCAGTTCCAATGCACACTCCCCGAAATGTAAACGATAGAAAATCGACAGGCTAGCAACTCAGCGTCGATGCTCAAGACTTTGGAGTTTTGACTCTACAAGTGCATCATTGCCGATGATCTTCTTGGCTCGCTTCTCTATCGACTCTAGTGCATCAAGCTGGTATTAAACGTACCCATCCTAAAGATGAGAGCATTACTCCATACACAATCGAACTAATAGGGGTTAAAGTATGAAATTGCCGTTTTTTAAAAGGGGTTGCTTTGAAGTTTTATATCCTTGGATTGAGCATTAAACCAAGAGCACAAAGATCTTTTGTTTTAAGAAAGTCGTAGGTATACGTAATTGATATTGCTTGCCTTTTGAAATGCATAGTTTCTACGTTAGAACTCTTTATATGAAAAAAACTTTTTTTTATTAGCTTTCATGGTTATAAAAACTGCGATATTACATAAATACAAAACACAAAGAAACCAATAAATACCTAATTTTGAAAAAAAATAACGTACCTTTAATATAAAGTTTATTTGAACTTTAATTCCAAGTCAATCCAAAGAAATAACACTTCAAAGCAACCCGTTTTAAAAAACGGCAATTTCATACTTTAACCCCTAATATTTAATTAACAATTATTATTATTTAATTTACTAATACGTCGAACAGTATCTCTTCCAGCCATTAGTAATTCTTCTCGCCACTTCCTTTTGCATGGGTTCTTTTTGAGTTATAAGCTGTCCTAGATAGATGTACTCGTCAGTATAGTCTATTTCAGTGTTTCCTAGTTTGATAGTGTACTTGCTTCCGTTTGTCATAACTCTAGTTTTTTCCGGATTCAGTGTCAGTCCCACTTCCGCACTTTCTGCCGCAAGTTCTCCCAGCATTTTGTTTAAGTCTTCTGGTGTTTTGGCAAATAGCACTATATCATCGGCGAACCTCAAGTGCGACAGCAATACTCCATTAACGTTAATACCGAGGTGTTCCCAATTAAGTCGTCTGAAGATTGATTCTAGTACAGCGGAGAAAAGTTTAGGAGATAGGGGATCCCCCTGTCTAACGCCTTTTTCTATTCTGAAAGGAGCGCTTTTCTTTTCTAATTGGATTCTTGCTGTGCTGCGACTGTATATGTTTCCTATTAGTCGGATGAATTTGTGTTCGATTCCTTGTTCTAGTAGAGCCTCCCATATTTTTTCGTGAAGAAGAGAATCAAACGCTTTACTGTAGTCGATAAACGCGATGTAATACGTTAGCTGGTATTCGTTGTACTTCTCTAGGACTTGGCGCACTACGTGTATGTGGTCGATTACCGAATAATCTTTGCGGAATCCTGCTTGCTCGATGGGTTGGTGTTCGTCAAGGGTTCTTTCGATTCGTTTTAAGATGATCTTAGCGAAGATTTTATATACGTTGGACATAAGGCTAATAGGGCGATAGTTTCCTATATCATATTTATCTCCTTTTTTATACAGTAGGATGATATTAGACTCTGTCCATTGTAGGGGAATGGTTTCGGTGTTTATGATGTCATTGAACACCTCTGTGAGAACTGGTATCAGGATTCCCTGACTGTGTCTTAAAATTTCGTTCCTTATGCCATCGGGTCCGGGTGCTTTCTCTTCTTTTTGGGTATCAATACCTTGCTTTACTTCAGAATAGAGGATATTAGGGATATTCGAGGGTTCCACCAGTTCTATTTTGCTTTGCGTAGTATTGTTGCTGTATAGTTTTTTGTAATATGATGTAGCTGTTTCTAATATGTCTGTTCTGTGGCGGTTCCATTCTCCTCTTTCATCTTTCATTTTTACGATCCAGTCTTTTGTGTTTGACAATTCCTTGAGAGCTTTTTTGGTTCCACCTGTTTTAAATATATAGTTTTCTATCGTTTCCATTCTCCAATGTTTCCTATCGTTCCTAATGTTCACTTTGATTTCTTTGCTAATTTTGGCAATTTCCTTTCTTCTATTTTGAGTAGTTTTTGCGCTGAGAAGGTGCTTCCTATCTTGTAGTAGTTTCATAGTGTTTGTTGATAGCATATTTTTTTGTTTAGTTTTTGTGTTCGTTATGAGTTTGGTCTGAGTTTTAATAATATTCTCTAAGTAGTTGTACTTTTCTTGGGTTGTTAAGTTAGTAGTAGTTTCTTTGAAGTCCATAAATTTATCTCTCAGAGCGATTGTTATTTGTTCTAGTTGCTGTTTGCTAAGTTTTGTATTTCCTACGTTTTGTCTTGGTCTCGCCTTCATTGGTTGCTTTGTTTTGAGTTCAGCTCTGATTAGCCTATGATTGGTGTTGAAATTTAATCTTTTAATGACGGAAAAGTTGGTAAAATAGCTGCTTCTGTTTGTCATAATAAAATCGATTTCGTTTTTTGTTTTGCCATCAGGTGAGATCCAGGTCCACATGTTTTTCCTGTTTTTCTTGTACATAGTATTTAGGATTGATAAGTTATTTTCCAGTGCAAAGTTTGTAATTTTCTCTCCATTCCTAGTCCTAGTCTTGTTGCTATATGAAAATTGTCCTAATATTGTATTTTCGCCTGGGCGTCTTGCTCCGATTTGGCCGTTATAGTCTCCCATTACTATAAGGTTTTTATGGGTGTGCTCTTGGATGGCTTCATTTAGATCTCGGTAAAAAGAATTTATTGTTTCTAAATTTGACTGTTCTGTAGGTGAGTAAACCTGTACAATAGACCAAGGGTCCTTGTATCCCGGTAGTTTCACGTTCATAATCGCTAGGCGCTCTGAGATTCCGATGAATTCTTCTATATATTTCGTTATGTGTTCCTTGACAATAAATCCTACTCCGTGATGGCCTTGCGTCTCTCCTAGCTGGTACAGTAAGTAGTCTGGATGAGAAGTAATCCTTTCGCCCTTTCTTCTCACTTCGCTCAGGCCAACGATGTCCCATTTGATTGGTTTTAGCGCGTTAGTTAGTTCAGTAAGATTTTCCTCGTTCATCAGGGTAAGTACATTAAGGGATGCTATGGATATTACTGGATTCTGGTGCTTGTTAATCTTTGGCTTTGGAGGGTTGTGGTCTCTTTCCCCCACGAGGACCAGTCGGCTTGGGGGAGTTTGGTAATTTGTTGTTTCATTGTTGGCAGTTTCTTTAGTAGGTTTTGGTTTCCGTTTGCGGCTCTTTAGTTGCTATTGGTTTCCCTTAGTGTTTGATATACTCGAAAGGGAGCCGGATCTAGACCGCATTATGTCAAAAGCATTAGTTCTGTTAGACTTGGTTGTGTTTACTGTTTGTTGCTTTTTAGGCTGGTTACTGTAGTTGGAGGGTGAAGCCGATATCTCCCTTTTCCTTTTCTCTTGAGTAGTATTGTTATCTTTAACTATTAGTTCATCATATTTCAAGTATGCCGTATTGCCCTTTTTCCTCTCTTCAACTAATTTTGCCTGCAACTCTTTCCTTCTTTCCAACACTTCTTTCGAGTAGTCCTCACTTATGTAGATTGTTTTAAGGTTCTTTTTGTTTTTGATAATTTCATTCTTCTTCCAGTTATTTATAAAAGAACACAATACCGGTCTCGGTTTATTCCTCGCTTTCTCTTTGTTTCCTAAGCGATGGATTTTGTTGACTTGGTGCTCTTCTATGTTAATATTTAAATCCTGATTGAAGATTTCCTTAAGCTTTTGTATAAGTTCATAAGAGGATTTTTCTTTTTCTTCTAAGCCGAATACAATGATATTATTGCTTCTTTCAATCCTCTTAAAATGCGTTATCTCTTTTTCTAATTTTTCTACTTTAGTTTTTAAGTTTTTATTTTCTTCCACAATAGGTATTAATTTTTCATCCATTTTGTCCATAATAGTTTTCGTAATCGAGTTCTTCAATTCAGCATTTTGGATTTGCATTTCGATCTTCATTTTTTCGAATAATGTTTGGAATTGGCCTTCCATTGTTATATGTTTTGAAGTATTTTGGCTGTGTAAAACGAAACGTAATAGAAGAATATGGTAGAAATGCTTTTTGAACTGGCAATACTATTGAGATGACAGATTCGTTGACGTTTGACGTTGACGTATGACGTTGACGTTTGACGTTGACGTTTGACGTTTAGTGACAGTGTCAGTGTCACTGAATGATAGTATATTTTTCGTGTTTGTGTTTTCTAACCTCAAATATTGTTAATCTTGTTCTTGTAGATACTTGATGGATACCAACACTCCCACGTCACTAGTTATTTGTAGCCACTTCGCGGCGGTTCTGCTTTTGTTTAAGACGGAGTATAACCACTGGAGATCACGTTTGGTATTTTATTCCACTTGATTTCTATCGGAGGTTAACACTATGATGTTGACAGTTCGAAAGCCGGAAACGGAACCCCTGGAGCCTGAGAGAGGCTATGAAAGATAAAAAACTCCATATAAACCTCAAAAGTAAACTGTTTGACACCTGCATTCTACCTGTTTTGACGTACGGATGCCAATCATGGGCGCTAAATCATGAAATATTAAGCAAACTATCAACCTGTCAGTACGCAATGGAACGGAGTATGCTAAACATTAGAAAGTCTGACAGATTGAAAAACTTCGTCATCAGAAATAAAACAAAAACTAAAGATGTAACAACTAAAATCAAAAGACTGAAATGGAGATGGGCTGGCCACGTGATAAGAGGATGCGACAAATGGAGCCAAAGAGTGACCCACTGGTATCCCAGAGACGGCATGAGGAAGAAAGGTAGACCGCAAAAAAGATGGGTCGACGACATTAGACAGGTGGCCGGAGTCACGTGGAACAGAGTGGCACAGGAAAGGAAAGAATGGAAAAGGCTGGAGGAGGCCTTTGCCGATTGGCAAACAGATCTAGGAAAGATAACCAAGCAACAGATATTAGGTTAAATAGTTTATGAGTCAGTGTTATTATATTATAAGTTTAAATGCATTGTAATAAGAGATCTGAATAAAAAGGCTATATTATTATATATTATTATTATTATTATATATTATAATACGTCGAACATACGAGGGTCAAATCGAGACATCTACAGGTGCACTCGCTAGCAGCTACTACTACTTTATAAAAACAAAAGAATGTCTAGCAATATACCGCAGAAGGTTAACTGAATTGTAATCAAGTGTGGCCTAGAATGTCTAGTAATTGTCCGCAATACTCGTATAGAACACAAATTACTATTGTGCCCCAATCACCAGTAATACACCAGCTATTACAACTTTGGAGTTTAACTGCGCATTTCCCATAATACGCGACTATTATGAATTGTGCATTTATGGAAATGACCAATTGGTCACATGGTAGTCATTCAAAAGATAATTGTTAGTGATTTCAGTTTAATTCTGCGTGCGTGTATTGCGAACAATATTGAACTGAATTAAGTCTGTCGTTGTACAGTAATTTTTTTTCTGGTGCAAGTTTGCGCCGATTGTACATACGTATGTACAACTTGACTGACATTGAAAAACACTTAATTGTCGTTTTGTACACACGGGTGTACGAAATTTATTCGGCCGAAAATTTTGGTCTATAATTATCTTCGTTTTTCCTAGAAAATCCAGAAAAAGATTTCTTTTTATTTATTTTTTATTTTTTTGGTGATTTTCCGTAAAAACGTGCAATTACGTTATAATAATACCCCTATACGCGTGAGGGGTTAATAAACAAATAAATTGACAGCAGTTTTTTTTTTAAATTAGATCTATACACCACTAATTTTTAATCAAGTAGTACAAATACTTAAAGGACTTATTAGAAAAGGTCTTGTTATTATTTAAGTTAAATTTCAATAAATAATATTCATAAACAGCAAAGTTATTAGGCCGTATCCATTTTGTTGTTGAACTTAGTAATTTGATTTTTTCACAGCTTTATAGGACCGCAGACCTGAGTATGTGGTTTTAATTTCAACTCGATACCTCCACGCGTTCCCGAGATAAAGGCTCTTGACAGACAGGCAGACAACAATGTGATCCTTTATAGGATCACACTGTTGTCCCTTAAGGGGTCAGGTTTTTTCCTTTTGAGGTTTTGAGATACGAAACCCTAAAAACCTAACGCGACAACAGCTTCATGCGTCGAATCTTAGACAACCATCATTTGTCAATCGTCAACACCTCTTCAAAACAGTTCAGTGTGTATTTAATACATAAATTAACATGTTGAACCGTCGGAAGCTTCGTTCGAATGTAAAAGCAACTATTAAAGTGTTGCAATTGCCCGCCCCCGCAACTGCAATTATTCCTCAACTGTTGCAAGTTCGTTGCACACTGCAAAATAGAGCAATTATCTGTTCGATCGAACGTTCTGTTGCGAAATTCATATCAGATTTGCATATTTTTGAATATTTCGTCTTAGAAGGAATGTGCATTTGTAATTATTATAAACTAGCTTTCGTTCACGGCTTCGCCCATGAAACGTACATAAAATATAACCTATGTCACTCAGGAATAAAGCAGCTTTCTATCGAAGAAAAAGAAATTAGCAATCGGACCAGTACTTTCAGAGATTACCTCCTACAAACAAAAAAGACGACGGTATTTCGACGCCTGAGTGTACTTTATGTTTTTGTTTTATATTTATGTGTGAAAGTGTTGGAAGGCCCTCACAAGGTAGACCGATAACCTGGTGAAGATTGCGAGTATTCGATGGATGTGAAATGCACAGGACCGTTCATTGTGGCGACATTTGGGGGAGGCCTATGTCCAGCAGTGGACGTCTATCGGCTGAAATAATGATGATGATGATTATATTTATGTACATAGTTAGGTTTTAGTATAGTTTAGTTAATATTTAAGTTTTTTGTATGTAAGAGAGTGCTTACAATTTGCTTTTTTTTTACTTCTTTAAAATATTAATGTAGATGTAAATAATTCAAGGACATCCATAATTTTTTTGCGGGGTGTGGGGTTGTAGTTGATAAAAGCACTGATTGGTTTAGGATAGTTTATTAAAAGTTCTTCAAATGTTATGTTAAAAGGTTATGTCAGATGAATGCAGCCGGCCCGTTTGGTGTCTCGTAATGCGTTGATGTTAAAGTACAATTGTAGTAAATTGCTGCGTTAGCAAGTGTTCGGTTGCTTGGACCGAACAATTTTCTTTTAAACACATTTCCCGTTGTTCCAAATTATGATAAAATAAAAATATTTAAAGAAAAACAAAAAACCCGACTGCGCCGAAACTAATTTTAAAAAATACGTAAAAAAATTAACTTAAATAAAAACTAAAAAGAAACAAACAAGCCCAGTAGTTTAGAATTCTATTATGTAATACTAAATAACTACACAATTTAAATAGTTTTATAATCGATACACACATAAAACAAATCATACATTCTAATGCAGAACAGAACGACTCACAGTCGGGGCCCCTTGGGAAGATTTGATTGGTAAAATTTGAATGGGCCCCGACTGTGAGTCGGTCTGTTCTGCATTAGAATTTATGATTTGTTTTATGTGTGTATCGATTATAAAACTATTTCAATTGTGTAATTATTTAGTATTACATAATAGAATTCTAAACTACTGGGCTTGTTTGTTTCTTTTTAGTTTTTATTTAAGTTAATTTTTTTACGTATTTTTTAAAATTAGTTTCGGCGCAGTCGGGTTTTTTGGTTTTCTTTAAATATTTTTATTTTATTTTATACTTTTTAGTTGCGATTCATTGACTTCGTTATAAGATGGTAAATTTCGCAATCTAGTCATTTCATTGAGGGAGTTAATATCGTGGGGATTATTAAGTAACTTGCGGTGGTCTAAACTACTGATGATTAGTCCCTCTAGAGACCTAACTCGGCTCAAAGCTACATATGCTTGACCTTTAGCAAAAATGCGTGAACTTAAGTCAACCACAGCTCGGTCCAAAAGTCCAAAGTAGTTCCTTGGAGCTTGTGTACAGTTACACCCCAGCACAATATCAATGGCAACATTTTTCGCTCTATTTTACCCTGTCCGCGAAGTGCATCGAATTCTGTCGTCGATGGTTCGATTCTGACTCCTACTCCAGGAACATTGTTTTTAATTGCTTTGTCGTCAAATTCTATATAAACAGCTTGTGGCAATTCTCCGGGTTCCAATTGGTCCCTCCGAAGAGCTGGCCACTCAATTGTCCTTATATCACCCATTGCTCCGTTAACAAGACCATGGGTAACATTCAAATTTCTTCGTAACATACATAACTCGTGATCCTAAACCGATTGTTAAATATTTAACGATTCCTCCAGTTTTGTTAGGATCATCAGAAACATATACCTACATCTTTCGGTTTTTGACCATATGTTTTCGATTCTACTGATATATCAACTGCATGTAATTTATACAACCTAGTAGTTTTTGCCAATATAGTTGTCATCTTTTGCTTATGTTCATCGACCTGTCTAGCAGATGGGAAAACTCGAATGATTTGATTTACAAACGTGCATCAAATGAACAACGCCATTTATCGAGTTTGGTGGTAAACTTTTTTTACCAAAAATATTTGTTCTTCATGCTTTTTCACTGTTTTTTTTATTTGTGTATCGTTTGTACTTGAAATGAAAACTTAAATCAATAAGTAAGAAAATGAGCGAGAATGGTTGTTTTGTTAAACAATTTTAAATCGTTATATATCCTAAACTATTATTTAAAATGAAAAATGATAAAAGGAACCTAAAAATGATTTTAAAATACCTATTCAACGACACCCCACTTGACATAGTTCATCGACTTTTTTTTTTTCATTTTGACAATATGGCGTCTGGTTGTAGCTGTGGTGAATTTTGATAACTGTCATGTCTTTAGTGACACTCGCAAGGTTAAGACGAATCGATTGACGTAAGAATTATCAAAATCGGCCGACGAATTTGGTCTCTAGAACGCCACATAGAAACAAACATACATACATACATACATACATACATAGACTGATAAACACATTACCCTCCTTTGCGTCGCGCAGTCGGGTAAAAAGTAAAACGACAGTAGCCCAACCACGACCTCTTAACGCGATTCTTTTGACGAACTGAACTGAACTGTTAAATGGATGAAGCTGTATAGGGTGAAATCAGAAACGTTTATTTCAAATAGACCAATTACAGGCACCCTTAAATTGTCAAAATGTCGGTCAGTCAAAAAAAGTGAAGCTAAATTGCACGTTCCAAAGCGTCGATCTTTATGGAGAAGAATGTGCAAGAAACTCCATGGACACTCTTTTAAATCATATTTTGTGTTACATAAATCTTAGATATATATTTCTTGTCGCTTCTAATTGTGAGCACAATGTAGATAAGTAATAATAATTTAAAAAAAACTAATTTAAAAAATAGAAATTGAATTAAGTCACTGGCAGCTAAGAGATGACCAGTCTCAACTGACGGCACCCGTTCACGAGCATGACGCGTGCATCAGCCCCACTCAGCTCAACCATTTTGAAGGGAACTGAATAAGGTGTATAGCTTTATCCCTTCTCGCTCGCACACTTGACATTTTGACAAGTCATGGTAAGTCCCCTGGATTAATTTACATGCCATTTTATTAATCTTGGCCAATACCGGCCTCTTTCTCACTTTTTCGCCATTTTTTCACTTATAAGTGAACTTGATGACAATGCCGGTATTGACAGCACGGTTGGCTCAGCGGTTCAGTGACATACTGCTTGTCGTGGATTCGATTCCCGCACAGAATAAATATTTGTATTGCCTACAGATAGTGGTTTTGGGATGACAGATGGCCGTTGGGGTCGAAAGGTTCTGGAATAGCGACCACGTACCGGAAGACGTAGCGTTGGAAGGCCTCCTACAAGGTGGACCGATGACCTGGTAAGGGTTGCGGGAATCCAATGGATGCGAGACGCACAGGACCGTTCATTGTGGCGACCCTTGGAGAAGGCCTATGTTCAACAGTGGACGTCTTTCGGCTGAAATGATGATGATGATGAGTGGTCTGGCACCCACGATACCGGAGTAATAAGTATCTACTAGCGACGGACAAAGTTCTTTAAAAAAAAATCTAGTTACTATTAAAATAACTGACCAGAAATAACAAAACCAAGACAATAATATAATAGTTTACACTTCCTAACATTGTAGTAATGACAAGTAAACAGCACATCTAGACCAGAAGTTAAATTCCATACATGCAGGCATACAAAGAAATCATTGAAATCAAAAGTAAATCACCTTTCGAACAAGCTGTAGTCTCTCATAATGGGCGTAATGACGATAATTGCGCAAGAGTACGATAAAACCGTGTAGTTTGAACAATGGCATTAGATAAATATATATATCTATCATAGAAAACAATGAAATCGTTTGTCACGTGAGTCAGTAAACGTGAAGCTTTTTAATTGAATTGAAAGCAACTGGATCTGAATCTTTAAACATATCAGATACGAGATTCTCGCATCGGCTTCGCCCACGTGAATATTAAAAAACCGAGCAAGTGCGAGTCGGTCTCGCGCACTGAGGGTTACCTATGAAAACAGTTCAATTCCCGAATTTAGTAATGAAGGTTTTTCCGAATCGCAAAAATTTTTTTTTTTTGTGACGTAACTACAAAATTACAGTTTTCAGAATTTTTACTATACTTATGCTATGAGACCTTGTTTCATGCCAAATTTCAGGATTCTAGGTCAACGGGAAGTACCTACTCAAAAAGAAAATTAATTCCATTTACAGTGTCGAAATACACGTTTTTTGCGACATAAACGGCCTTATCTTTTTTTCGTTAACTTTGAGGTTTGATTTTTTTTATAGCTTTAAGAGTCCGCAGACCTTAGTATATGGTTTTAATTTCAACTTGATACCTCCACGCGTTCCCAAGATAAAGGGTCTTGACAGACAGACAGACAGACGGACAACAAAGTGATCCTATAAGAGTTCCGTTTTTTCCTTTTGAGGTATGGAACCCTAAAAATGATCCCAAAGGAACATGATCCCGAGATATAAAAGGGTTTCCTATCTTATTCCAGGACATGGTATAGAAGTACAGCAAGTTTTAGTCAAATCCGTTTAGCATTTAAAACGTAAAGAGGTAACAAACAGCGAGACATTCAGTGTTTCCTGATAGCTACAACCTAAGGGATCTTAAAGTCAAAAGTGAATAGATTACTTCAAGGCAAGCGTGCTTCACCCTCGACCACATCATCAGTTACTATCTGCCCCCCAGCCAAGTTACAACCGTTTCGTTTCGATTCTCTTTTCGTTGATCGCCTTGAATCGGCCACACCTTCTATTCCTTTGTTCTGAACACGTGACTGAGCGTTGAGATGACGTCAGAATAAAGTAATCGGAGGCGTTGCCTACTCGAGGCGATCGACGAAAAGAGAATCGAAACGAAACGGTTGTAACTCGGCTAGAGGGGCTTGTCTCATGTGAGTTGGGGTAGGCATAACGCCTTTTGTTCTTCCATTCTGTCCTGTCAACCATCACGCTATCACCGACTCCCTTTTCTCTCATATCGCTCCTCACACATTCCATTCATCTTTTCTTTGGCCTCCCTCTCCCTCTGCATTCATCCACATGTATCTATATTGTTGATCGCCTCGAGTAGGCCACGCCTCCGATTCCTTTATTCTGACGTCATCTCAACAGTCAGTCACGTGGTCACAACAAAGAAATAGGAGGCGTGACCGACTCGAGGCGATCAACGAAAAGAGAATCGAAACGAAACGGTTGTAGCTTGGCTAGGGGGGCAGGTAAGATAGTGGTCAAGCGCGACCTTATCAAAAATTATAAAAAGACATGATACTTTCACTTAGTTTAGACTAGCTGACTCGACGAACTTCGTATCGCTTCGTATAACAGTATGTAGAATGTAGTATATCCTTCGATATAGTCAACTGATTGCGATGAAACCAAGCCTAAGTAATATATCAAATTACACACAATTTTAATGTATAAAAGTTATCTACACCGATTTTGTACATTTTACGTAATACGCACACAACTAAAAACTTCTACAGATTTATTATATGTATAGATAATTTTATTAGGTTTTAAAGTAGTATTTATTCTATTAGGCCAAATAAAAGTCAATTTAATTAAGATGTAAATACAAACAAAACATAATTCATTACCAATTTCATGGCAATAATTTCAGTGTGGCGAATTTGGGAACGAATTTAATTTTAGAGCTTGATTGACTCTAATTAAAGAAAAAGAAGAAATAAAAGCTTAAAACGGTACCTAATTGGTATCGTTCAGTTTTAAGATGAACTAAACTCTAATGATACTGGAATGCAGATATATCTATACGAGACCAAAATAATATACTATTTGTGCCGCACTAACCATCTCAAAATAAATGGTGTCCAAAAATTCCTCCGCATCGCTGTCGACTGCAAGTGTGCCCAAAAAACTGGCCGCATTGCCACTTTGTATGTCAATGGTAGCATTGACATACAAAGTGGCAATCTCTGGCTGAAGTAAAAGCTAACACTGGTCATGCAAAGTGTCAACTAAGCGATTATTTGACGCCATTTTTTTAAATAATTAATTAGTGTGTTTGTTCTAAGTGTATGTATAGCAAGCACGTCGAAGGACTGGAAAAATTTGCCTGCTGCGGTCTTCCCGTCCAATTATAATTTAGGTGTTTTCAAAGCTAGAGTGAATAGGCTCGTAATAAACTAGTGCGCTTCACCATCAACGATTGCATCACTGCTTACCATCAGGTGGGATCGCAGTCAATCACTAATTCATTTAATTAAAAATATGTTTTTAAATAATGTGGGTATATGAATAAATCGTAGTCTTATATCCTATAAAGGAGCCTGTCCATTTGTACCCGTTAAGTTATGATTTAGTAGAACCAACACAACATTATGTGGGAGCAATCCTATTCTTGCTGCATCCAGTGTCTTATTACGATTAATCTCTTACATATGACAGAAGAATACCTCCCACAGACGTAGTTTCCCTGACTTGAAGTACAAGACTGCCCACATTCACACCATCTTGTGTTCAGCGTAGGTCTTTCCTCACTATTGTTATAGTACATCATATTTCAAAATTCACTCTCAACAAGCCTAATTGAGTTTGCAATAAATAATGGTTTATAAGCTTTGTTTGTTTTTTTTTTCTCATCTAAGGTCTTTTAACATAGCATGTGTAAGATGACAGCAGGACGAAAATATACATTTTTAAGATGAGAGAAAAGGATAGGTAGCTACATTGTATAAATCCGACAGCTGTCACCCGCACCATCCTATAGCAATTGTAGTGTAGTTATCGAAAACCTAATGTTCCAATTGCAACATCTTTAAACAATATTTAACTTTTCTCTATATTCTCAAACATAATAATTTTTTATACGTCCAATTACTACATAAATGAGACATCATCCAGACACCAAAATTATATACTATGAAATCAAATGCATCTCAAATACTGTAAGGCTTTAAAAAAATATCATCACAATGACCAATACACACGCTCATGAAAATAGTTTTGCATGATGTTGCTAATAAAAACTGACTCATCTTTACATTGTACAAACCGTTCGTTAAAAATCATTTTCTCATTGTGTTCTTCATAATTGGTATCGTTTCATGTCTTTTTTGTCATTAAACATCCTGTAATTACACTCCTTTTATTGATACATAAGAAGATTTCGATTTTGCCTTGATAATTATACTAGTAGGAAGCTAAAATATTAAAGCATAATTAAAACTAATGAGCAGGAAGTGTGTGTTGAATGTATCAGTTTAGTGGCCAAAGTATAAAAGAATCTTCCAAAAGTAAAGGGCATTGGCCATTTTATATTTGGGAATTGGACCAAATGGACACATTATGTTTTTTGAGCCAGTTCTAATCTAGTACCAAAAAATATCAAATCTATCAAAGAAGTTTTGAGAAAAAGACATCAAACCACGGTGGCTACATCTCTTTTTTACCCGACGTCAAGAAGGGTTATTTCCATATCTCCTTTCGCAGATACAAGAGAGATTTATATCGAAACAAGCATCACTTTTGTACCTGTTTTTCTGTTTCCATCTTTTTTATTTTATACGTGTGTACATGAATTCTTAAATAAATAAATGAATAATCATTTTATTATGTATGTCGATTCACAAGGCGTTTGAACGAGTTGTAAGTTCATAAATATACAAAATCTTTTTTGAATATACATAATATATCTACGTAGGGTGGTACGCTAAAACCTACATTTTCTTTCAAGTTTGATAGTTTTCCACTGGGCTCGTGTAACGTTTGTCTATTGCATTACAAGACCTCTACTTTTCACATTAGTGAGTTAATCAGTATAACGTGCTTCTAAAGGTTACATTACGAGTCTATTGCGGTGAGAATTGCGTGTCTTGACGCATTGATAATCATCGTTAATTTGTTCTGGTTATTCTTTCATATTACTTACAGTTTTTACAGCAATTTTCCTCTCTTATCTTTTTTTTATACGTGTTCGTAATCCTTTATTTATTATAACTTCATGCATCAAAAAAGTACAAAGGAGGACTTAATGCATAGCTAACAAAGAACAGACTGCAAAATTATAGGAAAGATTCACCGTAACCCTGGAATGGAAAGGGTAACTGAAGGAATACGGGTGGGTTTTTGTCAGTAAGAGTATGAGACTCACTCTAGCTCTACTCAGAGCGAGAAGAGATATTAATAATTATCTACAACAAAAATAATGTAGTATTCTTTACTAGTCAACCAATGGTCTTCTGACTCACGGATTAAGTTTGCCAGACAGTAGATCTCTAAAAATGATAGTGATTTGATGTTAAAATGAACATAATACATGACTGGATGACTAAACACATATTTTATAATGAAGCAGTTTCCATTTTTTAAAATAAAATGAAAATTTGAAGTACAATAACAAATAAAGAAAGATGCATTCAAATATCACAACAAATCAAAAAATTATGGACTTTTTAAGTTGCGCTTGTGACTTGAATAATTTTGTTACTTGCGACTCAGTGACGTCACACGACCCTTTGCCATTGTGGTGAAGTAAAAACGCGACTTGGTACTTGGTGTGACAATCTTATCTAGGTAAAATGACGACACTCTCCAGTGAGAGACTACAATTGCATAAATTTAAGTACTTAATTTCTCAGTCCATTTATTGATAGATTACAAAAATGACTTCACTGATTTTTTAGCGTTAATATAAATTTTAATTTCACTTCGTTAAATATGATATTAACAACATATCTATCTAACAACAACCATAGGTATTTGCTTATAGACACAAAATATGTTTTCTAGGGGGAGTGTCGACCGGTTGATTAATACTACTATTCTTATTATTATACAGATAACAAGATTATTATTATACACATAGAAATACAAGTTTTCAATATGGCTTAAATTAACGGTATATTCTTCAATATTAAAAAATAACCAATTCAAAATAATATTTTGATTCCAGTTAGGTCTTAAAGGAAAGCTCTTTTGGTATTTTAATAGATTAAATTCAAGAAATCCTGTGTATATAAATTCTTTTAATTTTAACATCCTGTTATAAGCATGTTTTTAGCAATATTTTATTAATTTAAAGTATTTCGGGTAACGGTACACTACGGTTCAGAAACCTAATGATAATATTTTTTTATGTAACCGGATTATAAAATTTATATTGCAGTTCGTAAACAGAAAATAAAGTAGATTAATTTAAAAAAATATAAACGGGTTTGTGGTTCATTGACCCGATGGTCAGGCAATAATTTTGAAAAATTCGGACAACATTATCTCAGTATTCATTGTGAGTTTGAAGTGGTAACACCTGTTTTATTTGCGACGGTATGTAGTTCTTAAATATCTTGTGTCTTTAAAAATAATAATTGGTTTAAAATTGTGGTTCGTAAAATTTTGATTGATTTTTGGGAGTATTTACTAACTAAATTTTGAAGAAAATTTATCATATTATTTCTATTTCTTTACATTACTAATATTGTGAGTAAGATTGTCGAAGTACGAAGATTACTTTACTTTAGTTTTAATATTGTTCTCATTTAAATAAAATCTAATTTTCTTTATGAATACCTACCTGGACATCTTTAGCCAGAATTACGGAAAAAACTTTGGCCTAGAACAGATCTTTTTCTACATTTTTCACAAAGGTCGTTTCAAGTTGCCTCGGCTATGAGCGGTTTCTTATCAAGTAACTTATAATAAATTTACTTATTTTTAACACTTTTTTTTTCTCAAGACGTGTATTAAGAGGTCATATTAATTTAAGAATATCACAACTATGTACCTACATATATTAAATGTTCGTTATAACATCGCCTTGGACTAGTCTGTAAAGGTGTCATAATTTAATAAATAAATAAATATTTTATAATCTAAAACTTTTTATAATAAAAAACAGACATTACGCTTATACCCACTTGTCTGTAATTATATATGGAAACTTGTGTAAGGGAACTGAGAGTTAGGTACCCGTGTATGTTATATTTTTAATCTGCCCTCAAAACAATAAACTCGATGTTAAGTTTTTGTGATACGTACGTTTTTTTTTTTATTTATCTCTAGTTTTTATTAATAATATTATTAAGTGAATAATGTAATTCTCATGAGAATAGAAAATCATCTCAATCATCATTTACCTTTTCGATCACAAACAAGACTGTTGAGCGTGGGGTCGAGGCGACCAGGGTTCCATTCCTGGATCGGGTAAAAATTGCTATTGGGTTTTTCTATAAATATTTACTCTGTAGTTGCCTGGAGTTTGGAAATTAGTGTGTGTAAAATTGAGTATGACAGCCCCAGTACCTCATCGGACCATGCCAGTCGGATCATCGCCTTATCGGACTATGAAAGTAAAGCAACGGAGAGATCGCCTCTTGGCTAATCTTTGTTGAGATTAGCCACCGAGATCGAAATTAGGTCAGGAGAATTATTATTATATCGTTCACCTGTCCAACCTTAACCTGCCTTATTTATATGAATTTCCCTTGACCCGACTCGCATTCATTTAAGTTTTCCGTTCCGATATCACTGCTTATTAAATAATCATCACCTGTACCCAGTAATTCTATAATGACGGATCTGTGTAGGCTCCTAGATGCCAAGATATGGCATAATGATACACACTCGGTAACAACAAGGTGTCTGGCGATGACATGATAAGCATAGGATGTTGCATTTATAATCTTGTGACCTTTATGTGGGTCGTGTGTGTATGATAGGTGTCGATATGTAGTATAATACCTCCTTGTTACTGCCTCGATAGTCTAGTGATGTGACACCTCCGTGCCTCGGAAAACGTGTAAAGCCGTTAGTCTTGCACCGGATCTCTCCCCGATTATATCAAATTGCCGTCCAATCGAACTACGAGAGGAAAGGAAATGTGAGAGGAAAAATGAGACTAACATATATATAGATAGTGGATCACTCACTACTACCCCCTCGAGCATAAGCTTAAGCATAAGCATAATCAGCCTTTTAATGTTCCCACTGCTGGGACTCAGGCCTCCTCTCTCCAGGAGAGGGAACTACGGCCCCCTCGAGCGCCGATTGTAAATACGTCCGTACAACTTCAATGACATTGAAAAACGCTTAAATGTCGTTTTGTAATACGTTTGTACGATTTTTTTTGGCCGAAAATTTTGGTTTCTATATCGTAGTTTTTCCTAGAAAAATCCAGAAAAAGTTTGTTTTTGTTGATTTAAGTAAAAACGCGCAATTACGTAATAATAATACCCCGGGGCGCCCGAGGGGCTACATAGCTAAGCTCTCAATCTCTCTTATAATAATATGTTCTTAAAATTGAATCGTTTTAAAATTTGCTTTTTAATTCTTTCTAGATATTTATTATCTGCATAAAAATAGAACAGGTTTAGATATTAGTAGATAGGTATCTGATAAACGTTGCTCCTAAATTGCCTAACTCGTTGAGTAGTGTAATTAGAGACACAATAGTAAGACAATGGCGCCCGAGAGCCGGCGTTCGTGCGGGGATCAACAGCTTAATTATTGAAAGCCAGAATAAATGCGCATAAAACGTAACAGTACCGCGAAAGGTATTTGTAACATTTTTCAAATAAATACTAACTTCAGCAATAATATTACTAAAGCATTTGAAATTATGATATGCACTAAAAAAATACGCAATTAGTACACTTCGTTAAATACTAATTAACGCCTAAACTGGTCGTAATATAATTGCTAATGATATCAAACAGCGCGTATATAATATTGCACATATTATAATAATAAATAAATAATGTAATTTAAGATCAGATGGTTATTGTATATCAAGATAACATTACTTCCTATACATCGTGCTTTAGATTAAAAACAACGCTGCATAATAACTATTTTTAAACACCATTTATTAAACCGAGCATAATTTTGGTCAGAGTTAGCTAAAAATGAGAGTTTGTGTGTTATGAAAAATGATTAAAAATTCACTTATTTCTACGGAATTACAATACCTATGTAGCTTGCTAAGTTGCAATATTACTTATTTATTCACCACCATATTCTTTGTGTATGTTATTCTATTTGCTTTGGTTCTTGTTTCAAAACATTTTTGTCAATGTCCTTTTTTATGGAGTAAAATAGATAAATAAAATAATTAAAAATCTTTACTTATACAGAAACCTACATAGTTTAAATTACTAGGTCTCATGTGCATGAAATTTTAGTGATTTAAAGGTCACTCAGATAGAGTAAACCCTGAATCCCAAACTAGGAGATCCTGTGACTTAGGAGTCAGTGTTCTGCAGTCACCAAGACACCAAAAACATTTTATTAAAAAATATGTTACATCGTACATAAAATCAGGGAAGAACGAGACAATCTCGACATATATAAGTATAATTAATTATTTGTAGTTTTTATACAAAGACAAGGGCAGATAAGTTGTAATGCACAAATTACATAAATCTGCTTCCATCCTTCGTTAATGATTTTTTCCATATGTAAAGCTATTTAGAACAATTTCTATAAAAAACCCTAAAACATCTCTAATGTCCGGACTAACGGCCTGGCGGGGCGGCATCGGTAGGCGGGCGCGCACCGCTATGAGCGGCGTCTTGTTGCGTACTTCCAAATATTTTCATGCTTTTGTTCTTACCGCTCGCCGCCCCGCGCTTAGCTCCCGCTCAAAACGCCTCATAGTTTATACCGCGTACATCGAAAGACTGGAACAATTTGCTTGCAGTGGTCTTCCCGTCCGATTATAATTTAAGTGTCTTCAAGGCTAGAGTGAATAGGCTTTTAATAAACTAGTGCGCTTCACCATCAACGACTGTATCACTGCTTACCATCTGGTGGGAACGCAGTCAACCACTAGTTTATAGATATCAATAACCATCTGGTGGGAACGCAGTCAACCACTAGTTTATAGATATCAATAAAAAAAAACACGATAATGCAATGAAGTGATCTTCGTCTGCATTATCGTGTCGTATCTGTTTGCAGGAGCTCTAAAACAAATGCTCGACCTTATTTGACTCGTTATGAACAGTGAGCTCCCACCTTAAGATACGCAAGAATAAACATCAACAATATAGTAAAAACTTATTTGTTTTGTTACAGATAACTCACGCTGCAGGGACAGAAGCGAACCTTCATCGCACCGGCCTTCTTCCGTGATAACCTACGGATGAGATGTCACTCTCCAACTGACATTAAGACGAACCACGCGTTTATATTGCGGCAATTTTTAGTTCGTACAAAATCGAACAGTGAAAAACTATGCTGATAAGTTCTGGAAGTAGATAGTACTTGTATTTAAACGTTTGTTTGGCTGGTGTGATGGCGTCGTGGAAGTCTGTAGGTTTGTGGACAGTGTGTGTGGTGTTATGCCTGCTGGGCAAGATCTCGGGGCTGGACAATGGGCTCGCGTTGACGCCGCCTATGGGCTGGCTCGCGTGGGAGAGGTTTAGATGCAACACCGACTGTAAAAATGATCCTGATAATTGTATTAGGTGAGTGTTTATTGGATATTTATTTTGTGACTATAAATTCGTCCAAGTAGGTAGCGGTTTCAGAAAATTTAATGCGAAGTTCGAAGTCAAAGCTTCATCGTCTCTGTTCCTGATATATTTTGTTTAATTTACTTATATTTAATTATTGATAGTTGGTTGTAAAGCATTTTTTTACAACTCGGGTTAGTTGTAACAAAAATAACATAGTGTTGGGTAAGGCAGTCCCTTCAATCTTATATAAATAAAAAAGCAACCGTTACTGTCTGACTGATCTATCAACACAGCTCAAACCTCTGAATGGATTGCGCTGAAATTTGGCACGCAGATAGTTATTGTTTATTTATTTATTTAAACTTCATGTACAGTAGTGGTACATAGGCGGACTTAATGTAACAAGGCATTCTCTACCAGTCAACCTTTGGGCTAAAAAAGATAACACTGTGATAGGTGTGTACAATAAATAAATAACAGATATTTCAAATAGAATGTAGTATCATTAAATTAAGTTGCTCATAATAATAAAATACGTATAGCAATGGGTAGCTCGCCGTTCGATTGTCCGGTAACTGTCCGGACCGAGCTGTACGCGCCGTCGCGACGGCGCGTACTATTCCACGCGCGCCTCAAGGAGATGTCAGCAGACCGTAGGGGCCCAGCAGGGTCGAAGTCTACTGGGTTCAAGGGTCTTCTTCTGAATGGAAGACTCGGCCCTGGTATGACAGGCAACGAAGGAACAGGAGTGGGTTTTTAGTCAGTAAAAGTCTGACACATCCTCCCGCTTCGCCCAAGAGCATTGGATGTCATTGGATGATTTCTACACCGAAAAAAAAAATGCTAATATTATAAACTAATAAATACGATATGATACGATATTATGACGCGCCTCATAAGAAAATTGTTAGCGCATGCCTAGATAGCCAAGAATTTTGCGAAAGTTAACCGCTAAGGGGTTAAAACCGGAGTCCAAAGTTTTTATAGAGAAACCTACTTTTATACGGGTGAAGCCGCTGGCAAAAGCTAGCCTTTAAAGCTTCTTCTTCATCTTTGACATCGTATTATTTCATTTTAATTCATTTAATTTTAATTTAATTTATTTTGATTTTAATTTTAAATTATTTTATGTTATTCTAATTTATTTCATTTGATTTTAATTGATTGACTTTGTTTTAATTGTTTTGATGCAATGATTTTAATGTGTAATGTTTTTAATGTATTATTGAGTGACGTAATTTTAATTTTATTTTTGTACGTAATCTATATTTGTATGTTATCTGTAATTTATATGGGAATAATTTCCTGAATTAAATGATTATTATTATTATGTCGTTACACGGGGTCGGCTTTTCCTATCCTGCGGCGCCATATACGTGCTTCATTGACTCCTGCCTATAACGCTTCCTTTGGTTTCTTGCCTTTAAAGCTTACTTTTTTAACATTCTGAGCTAGGTTTCAATAAAGTTATGATAAGTAGATTCTTTCTCGGTACATAATATGACGATACAAAACTTAATAACAGTGCCATTTATTCACAATTTTAACAAGTTTTTTTTTGCGCGTGACTCTAATTCTTTTTCTAAAATAAAAGTCCCTTAAAAATCGGTCCAGCCGTTTCAGAGATTAGCCGGAACAAACAGGCAGACAGAAAAATATTTTGATATTATAAACAGACATTTCAATTTTATTTATGAGTCTATGTATGTATTATATGTATCTAGATAAATAACAACAGCCTTGAACCATTCCGGAAATTATTTCCTATAATAGTTTACACATAGATATTATATTTCATAACATAATAAATAACAATATTGTTTACATGTTTACTTTACATTCTTATCTAAGTAATGAAATAGTGACATCAAAGCTATATTAAATACTATTATAAAACTGAAGAGTTCGTTTGAACATGCTAATCTCAGGAACTACTAGTTAGGATTAAAAATTCGTGTTGAATAAGTCGACGCCGAGTTGCTAGCCTGTCGGTTTTCTATCGTTTACATTTCGGGGAGTGTGCTTTGGAATTGCACAATTTAATTCCACCAAGTCCGTTCCATCATCGGACCACTAGACTTCCCACCCATACGTACAAAGCGTTTTGGGAACACATTCATTATGCGTATAGCAAACGAGTGGAATTCCCTGCCGGAGTCTGTGTTTCCTGATAGCTACAACCTGGAGGTTAAAGACCCCCAAAGTCAAAAGTGAATAGGTTACTTCTAGGCAAGCGTGCTCCATCGTCGGCCACATCATCGCTTACCATCAAGTGTGATAGAGGTCAAACGCGAGCCTATGCATGATAAAAAAAATAGCCCATTTACCGAAGAAGGCAATAAGCTAGGTATATAGCATAACGCTACGACCAAAACTAGCGAAGCAGTGACCAAAGACGAGGATAAAACCGCGCGGCACAGCTAGTATCTTATAAATAGCTGCTAAATTTCCAGTAAATTGTTTATAGTTTCCTTTTGAATGGCAAAACGGATACAACAATGTGTTTGACTAATGTTTTCCTTCAGCAGTTTATTGATACACTTTCCTTTCCGAGAGTTGAATATTATTGTTCTATGCTATACTGTTAATAAATTTAACTTGGAAATGGTGTGTTAGTCCACTGTAAAGTTGGGTCTGACTTCTTTTCATATCACTTCTCACACAACCTGAAGATTGTCTTCAAAAAAATGACTGGCCTGTTGGTCTAGTGGTTAGTGGCCCTGATTGCTAAGCCGGAGGTCGATGCCCACCCAGGACAAATGTTTGTGTGATGAGCACGATCATTTTGTTCTGTGTCTGGGAGTAATTTATCTATACTTACATACTTAATTGTATGTATTTAGAAACATATAATTATGTTTATCAGTTGTCTAGTACTGATAGCACAAACTCTGCTTAGTTTGAGACTAGATGACATTGTGTGATAGGTTGTGAAATATTATTTATTATTATTTAATTATTATTATTATTATATAATCCAACCATTGTTTCTCTGGCTTCCTTCTTCCCTCGCCATCCATCCACATGTACCTATACTCGTAACTATTTTAGTAACATGCGTTTCATCCTTCCTGTTCACATGACCAAATATGGTTGAAAGGGAATTGTTTGTCTTGCACAAACAATTTCCCTTCAACCATAAAAGTTAGACCTATTTACTGACGATTGGATGATGATATACATTGCCAGCTGTTCATTTTACGGTAAATTTTATTTTTGAATTTTGAGATTGTCAAATATGGTATCGCCGTATGCGGAAATTTTTGAAAGAGTTACCCTGGGGCCTAAAAAGCAAAGGGCAAATGAAGGAACGTAGGGAGTCATAGCCAGTAAAAGTCTGACATGCCCTCTTGCTCCACCTTAAAGCGGGGAAAGTAATTTAATTGTTAACTTAATTTTTATTTGATTACTTGTTGTTGTAGCGGCAATAGAAATACACATTCTGTGAAAATTTCAACCCTCTCTCTTATGGTTTATGAGATACAGCCCAATGGCCCGATGGGCCTCATCAGAAGGTTTACAGTCACCCAAAGGGCAATGGAAAGGGCTATGCTCGGAGTTTCCTTGCGTGATCGCATAAGGAATGAATATATCCGTAGGAGAACCAAGGTCGCCGACATAGCCCGAAGAATCGCCAAACTAAAGTGGCAATGGGCAGGGCACATTGCTCGTAGAACGGATAGTCGATTGGGCCGAAATGTTCTAGAGTGGCGACCGCGCACCGGGAAACGCAGCATTGGAAGGCCTCCCACAAGGTGGACCGACGACCTGGTGAGAGTTGCGGGAATACGGTGGATGCGAGACGCACAGGATCGGTCGTTGTGGAGACGCTTGGGGGAGGCCTATGTCCAACAGTGGACGTCTTTCGGCTGAAATGATGATGATGAGCCCGATGGCAGACGGACAGACAGCGGAGGCATAGTAAAAGGGTCCCGTTGGCAGCCTTCGAGTATGGAACCCTAGAAATGGTATCGCCGTGTCGCTAATATCTCTGAACTGCCCCTTATATTACAGAATACACATTGAGCTTGACATTGGCACTCTTTCAAAGCATCTAACCGCAAGAACGTGCTCCAAAGCTTTGACCGAGATCTTATTTCTTTCTTATTGCCCCTTTTTCTTTCTTTCTTTAATCTTTGTTCTTTACTAAACTTTCGCGTAGGATGGACTGTTATTAGAAAGCATCGTGAGTGTCTAAGCTTTTACTGCGGAATTTGGTCCTATCTTTTTTTGAGGGTGGGAAATCATTAATAACTGCACCCGTTCTGTGTGGAGTAAGAGGGTAGTGTCAGATTTTATCGAATAAAACCCACCCGGGTTCCTTCAGTTGCCCTTTGCGTTCCAGGGCTGAGTATATAGACTCTTTGGAATAATTCCGCAGCTTTCTTTTTTTTTTGAAGTGGGAAATTATCAAATGACTTCTCACGCTCTAAGGTGGGGCGAGAGGGCGTGTCAGACTTTTACTACCTAAAGCCCACTTATGTTCCTTCATTTGCCTTTCGCGTTCTAGGGCCAAGGTAATGCTTTCTAACGCTCCCGTAGTAATCCGGTAGCTCTAGCAGGCGGCATAACTAAGGTGTTTTGATCGCTACAATGTGTTGCAACCGGCTCCAGCTCCAGATCCAGTTCACTGCTTGACAATCTGTGAACCCATTTTTTATGATAGTCTTGCTTTATCCACAGTGACCGTCTCTTTCGGACAATGACGGACATCCTGGTAACAGAGGGGTACGCGGCCGTCGGCTACGAGTACATCAACGTGGATGACTGCTGGCCAGAAAGGGAACGTGACGCTCGCGGCCGCCTCGTGCCCGATCGGGAGCGGTTTCCCTACGGCATGAAGAGCTTGGCTGATTATGTAAGTGTTTGCTTGCTTTTTTGTTGAGGAGTATAACACCTTTTGAAGGTAGGATGTTTTGTTTTAACATGTAAAAATCTTTTGGATTGAATGTTTTCAATTTAGTTTTGGTAGTCGATGAGAGCAGTGGTGGCCGAGTGGTAACGGCCCTGATTTACGAGTTGCAGGCCGCGGGTTCAAACCCAGCCAGGTGCATTACTTTGTGTAATTTATTTCATCACCACTGTTCTCAAAACGGTGAAGGAAAACATCGTGAGAAAACCGGCATGTCCTAGAACCAAAAATTCGAAGACATGTGACATCCACCAACCCACACTAGGCCCGCGTGGTGGATTACGGCCCGTTCCCTCTCCTAGAGAGGAGGCCTGAGTCCCAGCAGTGGGAACATAATAAGGCTGAATAAGCTAGTCGATGCAAATGGACCGAAGATCTGGTAAAAACCGCTGCAATCCACTGTTTGCGGGAGCTTAGGGAATGATGGTGAAGTTTACGGTTATAACGTTTTGACTCAACTCGAGTTTTCAGTAGTCATAGTTTACGGAACGGTTTTTTTTTTATTATACTTATAGATCGTGACTCTGGGTTAGGTTTAGATTGGTAGGATTACGTGACATTTAGTAGAGCTTAAGGCATAAGGTGATGAGACCAGCCCCCCTAGCCAGTTACAACCGTTTCGTTTCGATTCTCTTTTCGTTGATCGCCTCGAGTAGGCCATGCCTCCGATCCCTTTGTTCTGACATCATCTCAACGCTCAGTCACGTGGTCAGAACAAAGGAATAGGAGGCGTAGCCGACTCAAACGGTTGTAACTTGTCGGGCAGACAACAGCAGATTCTATGTAGTAGCCCACTTGTAGGTCCTACCAAACCCTCTTATAGATGGTTTATCAATTTAATGTAAATTGTTCATTATTTCCGACAGCTGGGTGGTTGATTTACTCGCCTGATAACAGTTGAAAGGGAAAGTTGGAAAGATTCAAAGCACCTTTAACTCAGTGCCAATTACTTTCCATTGCATTTATTTGCCTTTATAATCGTACTGATTGGTTGACGGCTATTTTAAAACAATTATTTATAAAGAAGTTAAATTTAGAATCCTGCATTCGTTGATTAAGCAGAAGGTTGGATCACGAAAGCACCTAATTTGACACTCTCAACAGCGTAAAGGCACTGATAATGGGCAGTAGGACGTTAACTCAGATTAAATAGTTCGAAATTACCACACCTGATCACAATTGAATGTTTCTTTATAGTAAGCGAAGTGATTTTTTTAATATACATAATATATTGATAAATATACACCCCTATTTTTCAATTAGTACAAAAAAAATTGGGCGTATCTGTACCCGTTACTGATCATATTTATTTAGTGAAAAGTAAAAAAAACAAAATCGTTTTAACCCCTTAGGGTTTTTTTTTTTTTATAGGTGGGAAAATCATCTTATGACAAATCCCGCTTTTGGGCGGAGCGCGAGATAGTGTCAGACTTTTACTGACTAAAAACCCACTCCTGTTCCTTCGTTGCCTTCGTCCCAGGGCCACGGTTTCGTTTTCACACTACCCATGGCCCCAGTAGGCTTCGACCCTGCTGGGCCCCTACGATTTGCTGACATCTCCCTGAGGCGCGCGCGGAACAATACGCGCCGTCGACGACTTGGGCTCGGTCCGGATGGTTACCGGACGGTCGGACGGCGGGCCACCCATTGCCCGCCGTCCGCAAGCCCGCGCCTACGGTGGCCGGAAATCGGGATCGGAATCCCGGCGGCGGTTGGGGCGTGAGGACCGTTGCCGTTGCCTCACGCGATCGGCCGCCTCTTTTGCTAGCATTACTGCTTCGCAGAAGGAGGCGACCGCCTGCCACTCCTCCTCGCTCCGGACCATGGCCTGTACCAAGGCCCGGCGCGAGAGATCACCGCCGCCGATCGCCCCCACGAGGACACGGCGTTGCTCTTCCCAAGCGGGGCACACTTCCACCGTGTGCTCCACCGTGTCCTCCGGGCGGTCCACACAGTGGCGACACCCGGGCGTCGCTTCCGCACGAATCCGGTGCAGGAACTTCCCGAACTTCCCGTGTTCGGTGAGAACCTGCGTCATGCGGAAGGTGAGGACGCCGTGAGGTCTTTCCAACCACGCCTCAAAGAAGGGACTTACCGCCATAATTGTGGCGTGCCCAAACCCCTTAGGGGTGGAGTTTCGTAAAATCCAGATGTCTACACCGTATAAGGAACCTACCTGCCAAATTTTAAGTTTGTAGGTGTTATAGTTTCGGAGATTTCGTGATTAATCAGTGAGTGGTATTTCGCTTTTATATATAATAATATATAGATACTAGCTTCTGCCCGCGGCTTCACACGCGTGAAAATAGGTTTGTCCATACAAACTTTGAACCCCCGTTTCCTCCACTTAGGGGGTGATTTTTGGAAAATCCTCTCTTAGTGCTCGTTTACGTTATAATATGAAATGAAACCTTGTGCAAAATTTCAAGCTCCTAGTCCCAGTAGTTTTGGCTGTGTGTTGATATGTCAGTCAGTCAGTTTCTCCTTTTATATATATAGATTATCTAGCTTATAATCTTTACCACCATTAAATAACAGATGAGGAAATATTTTTTTATACCAGATCTTAGATCATAAAGAAGCAACAAGCATCAAATTGCATGAAACATTTGTAAAATTACATCTAATACCTTTTGCATGTCTGTGATGATTCAATTAAAATATTACAGCAATCGTTGCGGAAGCCGTGAATATTACCATTTTAAGTATTTACGTGTTATAAGTTATGTTAATCAGTAGTTGTTGCATGATCACATTGGATTTATAACGGATTTAGAAACTGCTGTAATAGATAGTGACCGAGTGGATAATTCGAATGCAATTCGTAATAGAAGGTAGGTACGTCATCAGGGTGTAGCAAGGACAAATGGCAGGCGGTCGCCTCCTTCTGCAAAGCAGCCCCCCTAGCCAAGTTACAACTGTTTCGTTTCAATTCTCTTTTCGTTGATAGCCTCGAGTCGGCCACGCCTCCTATTCCTTTGTTCTGACCATGTGACTGAGCGTTGAGATGACGTCAGAATAAAGGAATCAGAGGCGCGGCGATCGACGAAAAGAGAATCGAAACGAAACGGTTGTAACTTGGCTAGGGCAGTAATACTAGCGAAGGAGACGGCCGCACGCGCGAGGGAACGGCCCTCACGCCCCAGCCGCCGGGATCCCGATCCCGATTTCCAGCCACCGTAGACGTGGTCTTGCGGTTGGCAAGCAATGGGTAGCTCGTTGTCCGGCTGTCCGGTAACCGTCTGGACAGAGCCCGAGTCGTCAACGGCGCGTTGTGTTCCAAGCACGCCTCAAGGAGATGTCAGCAAAGTCGTAGGAGCCCAGCAGGGTCGAAGCCTAAAACCCAACGCAAAGCAAAGAAGAAACATAAGAGTGGGTTTTAGTAAAAGTCTGACATGCCCTCCCGCTCCGCAAAACGTCGTCAGGTTATACTAGTTTGGTTTCAAGATTTAAATCGTATAAAGTCTTCCCCTCACCGTAGGCGTGGGCTTACCGACGACGAGCAATGGGTAACTCGCCGTCAGGCCGTTAGGTAACCGTTCGTACAGAGCCCGAGTCGTCGAGGGCGCGTAGTGTTCCACGCGCGCCTCAATAAGATACCAGCAAAACTGTAGAGGAACGCAAAGAGTACCTAATAGTCCAACCAATCTATACTGCAGTATCGTACAGGTGAACTCCAGTAAAAAATCCTAAGAAAATAGACATTAGAAGTGCCCAAGTCGTATGTAAGAACTTGAAGCCTTTTCCTAACATTTGCATAACACGCAGCCTGCTAAGTTTTCGTAACGTGAACGAGATCTGTATTAGCCAACCAACAACCGTTATAGACTTGTATAGATTCATAATGTCTACGTCGTAATCAACGCTTGTAAATCACTGTTTACCGATGTTATTCAATATTTAGTTATTGGACTACCAATGCAACTGAAGATGTAGTTTTGAAAAGGAGGCTTCCGTGATTTTAGATAATGTTAGGATTGTATTTTTTTTTAATAATTTAATGTCGTCTTTGAAACTCAAAACCCGCTCTTATCCCACCGCTTTTAGGCACGCAATAGACTGTTTTCCGCACTAGTGCAGAAAAGTGCGCGTGCTCCCCGCCACAATGTTATTACATTTATCGTATCAGGCTGGGCGCACGTCGACCCTCGCTAGTCGCCGGTCAACCCCCGTTTATTCATTGCTTCGTAAGTGTATTGAAAAAAGTCGTTTGATACACTTGCAAATTTGTCAATGCAGCCCTCGGCTCCATTACACACTCGCCTACGGCTCGTGCGAATTCCGCCTCGGTCGCAATGACAAACTTTCTGCACTTGTATCAAAATGTACTATTATTTTTCATAGACCTACATGAACACTTATAAAACGTCAGATGCTAATTCACGTAATTCGCAATTCATTCTAACTGGTCGTTTCCTATGGAGAAGAACCGGCAAGAAACTCCATGGTTACTCTTTTAAAACAAATAATTTATTTTACAATATTTCCATATTTCAATATGAGAGAACAGTGTAGGCCAGTCTATTTTATTATTCCGATTTATTTAGAGCTGTGTACAATTTAAGACCCTAACCACAAGATTTTTTTTCAGCTCTAGCTGTGCAAAAAACTTTGTCGTTTGCACGGAGAGTCAGACAGACGTCTGCTTCTAATAAAAAGAAAACCTTTCATAATTTTGGCTGCGATTCACCTGTCAATTTAAAGATCGTTTGTCGATAGTTTAAACAACCAATGACGAGACACCAAGACATTTTTGACAGCTAATTTCTGACAGTGAGATTGACTTTTTCCTCAATTTTATAATTCTTTTAACAGCATTCGTGATTGCATCTATATCGATCGCGTCGGTAAATCACGTAGAAGCATAATAACACCAAGTTAAGTAATCGTGCCGGTTCAACGAATCTTCGGACTGCTTCGATGCGCGTGCGCAAACCAATGCACAAAAAATATACAGCAGTTAAGTCGGCACTGTCTCCGTTCTAGGAAAAATTGTAGATCAATAGCTAGTTTAAATTCTCAGTATAGATTGATTTTATTATCGGCTAAATATCGATTTGTAGTCGATGATGTGTAAGTGGACGAATTAAGGTAATAAGGTGACAATATCGGTTTTACGTGTTCCATAAGAATAGCATAGCATAGTCGGCCTTATAATGTTCCCACTGTTAGGACTCAGGCCTCCTCTCTAGGAGAGGGAATGGGCCGTAATCCACCACGCGGGCCCAGTGCGGGTTAGTGGATGTCACATGTCTTCGAATATTTGGTTCTAGGACATGCTGGTTTCCTCACGATGTTTTCCTTCACCGTTTTCATAAGCATAAACTCCACAAATACGACTCAGGCCTACTGTTCAAAGACGCATAGCTTCATAAACGCGTATGTCGATGACATGACGGCTCTACGTTGCTGCTTTGTCGACAGAATTCAATAGTTTTGTATGTAAGCTGCGAGCAGGCGTACACCAAGCATATATTGACGAATACGCGTCTATGAAGCTAAGCGTCCAACGGCCATCCGTTCTGCGAGCAATGTGCCCTGCCCATTGCCACTTAAGTTTGGCGATTCTTCGTGCTATGTCGGTAACATTGGTTCTCCTGCGGATATCCTCATTCCTGATTCGATCACGCAAGGAAACTCCGAGCATAGCCCTTTCCATTGCCTTTTGGGTGACTTTAAGTCTTCTGATGAGGCCCATTGTAAGCGACCATGTTTCGGAACCATACGTCATCATCACTGGCAACACGCACTGATAATAAACTTTCGTCTTGAGACACTGTGGTATATTGGACGAGAAAATACCGCGCAGTTTCCCGAACGCTGTCCAGCCGAGTCGGATTCGACGATTGATCTCTTTCTCGAAGTTAGACCTACCCAACTGGACCGTCTGTCCCAGATAAACGTAGTCGTTCACAACTTCGAGTGTAGAGTCTCCGATCTTGATAGGAGTGGGTGCTACATGGCTGTTTACCATGACTTTGGTTTTGTCCATGTTCATTTTAAGTCCCACTCTTTTAGAAGCTCTACTAAGATATAATAATAATAATTCGCTATTGTCCACCTCTGCCCTAGTTAGAAGGTTAAGTGTCTTAACTATCAAATATCTTTGAATTTACTAACTATCGTGGTCGAATCTTTGTACAAGACAAACGCTGTAAACTTGATCGTTTATCGAAAGTGACTGTCTACTAGAATGTAAACGCCACATTAGCAGTCAGTCCCTTCATTACTCGTAAAACAAAACACGCACTGAATTTCGTCAGCAACACAAAAGCGTTACTACACGATTACCTAACTAGTAACTACTTCAAATGGTACTAGCTCAGTTTTTATACTGGCTGTATAAACAAGCAGCTATTGTGTTGTTAGTTACTCTGTGGCTGCGAAATTTTCATTGAACGTTTGTTGATTGTTTGGAGCACTCTCACAGTGATCGTCTTAGAAACTGAAGATGTACTCGTTCGAATTAGAGCTCATACGCACGAGTGCCATGTTTTTTTTTTTAAGGTGGGAAATCGTCCAAATGACTTCTCGGTGGAGCGGGAGGGCGTGTCAGACTTTTACTGACTAAATCCACACCTGTATCCTTCAATTACCCTTTGCGTTCTAGGACTACGGGTTTCCCTTTCAGAAATTCTCCGCGGTCCTAGCTAGCGGGCATCGGCCCTGCTGCATCGGTTTGCTGACATCTCTTGAGGAGCGCGAGGATCACTACGCGCTGTTGACGACTAGGCTCGGTCCAGTTAATTACCGAACAGCCGGACAGCGAGCTACCCAGTGCTCGACGTCCGCAAGCCCGCGTCTATCGTGGCTGGTAGTCGGGGTCGGAATTACGGCGGCTAGGGCGTGAGGACCTTCGTTCCCTCACGCGTGCAGCCTCCTCCTTCGCTAGCATTACTGCTTCGCAAAAGGAGGCGACCGCCTGCCATTCCTCCTCGCTCCGGACCATAGCGTTAACCAGCCAATTGCCTCCACGAGGACACGGCGGTGCTCTGCCCAAGCGGGGCACACCTCCACCGTATGCTCTACCGTGTCCTCTGGGTAGTCCACACAATGATGACATCCGGGCGTTGCTTCCGCCTGAATCCGATGCAGGAACCTTCCGAACTTGCCATGTCCGATGAGGACCTGCGTCATGCGGTAGGTGAGGACGCCGTGTTGCCGCTCCAGCCACTCCTCAAAGAGAGGACTTACCGCCATAATTGTAGCGTGCCCAACGAGTGCCACGTGGCCAACGGCAGACACCGTCAACGTTCTAACTTTGAAGATCAGCGGCGGCCGTCGTTTGTGTCAAGTGTACATAAGTCGACGGCTGCCGCCGACGCGTTGTCGGCTGCCGTCGACCCGTACTGTCAATGGTGTCTGCCATTGACCACATCGATACTAGAAGTTATGAATTAACGTTAGGGACATTTTTACGTTTTGCTTAAAATACCCTTACATCAATCATAGTAAGGTACATTTTTACATAATGTCCCTTACGTTATTTCATATTTCCAATATCGACATGCCGCTTGTGTGAACTCTAATTCGTACATCTTCCGACCCGTGTCGACGGTTGCAGTTATCTCTGCAACTATGACGCTCGTGTGTATGAGGTCTTACACGGTATTGGCAGACTTTATTAGGAAAGCGGCTTGATTATTTGTCGTTATGACACCTTCTTTTAGGGAGTGTCAGACTTTTACTGACTAGAACCCACCTTTGCTCCTTCCTTCCTTTACTTTTGCGTTCCAGCGCCGCGGTAACTCTTTTGAACAATCTCACAGCCCATGCATTGGCGTATCTAGGGTTATTTTTCAGAAGGGGGGGGGGAGGGGCTGGCTCCTGACATACCTGATTTTTCTGTGTAGCTATCAGTATTTTGGCGTCCATCATATAATTTTAAAATCAGTAGCCCAACATCCTAGTGTAGGTGCTAGACTATTATATTAACAATTAATCGTTATGACACCAACTAAGGATCTATTTTTCTTTAAAAATGACACACACAACAGACAGAGAAGTAATTTATGTCTAATTAAAAACAAATCAGATTTTTTCGAGCTAATTTATGATGTTACCTGCTTTTTATTTCAATGTAAAAAACTCCTATCCACTAAATAATCAAAACTTGTAAAAAGTTTGCAAATTATGATCGTTGTTTTATCGTGTCATTGACTGGTATTTGTTCAAAGAAATCTCAATGTCAGGAGTCAAAATATCATCATCATAATTGACATTTTAATATTGTATTCTTTTTTCTAGGTATCATTCAATTTGTGGATATGAATCGTCAGTTTGTTTCTTGTTTGAATAAAATAAAAAAATCTTTCAATAAAAGAAAAAAAGAAAAGAAAGAAAAACAGTTTATTTACGCGAAATGACGTAGATAATCTTAAATCAAGAAAACGAGCCAAACGAATTAAAAAACACAAAAAAATATATTTTAGGATAGGATAGAAGTTTTGCGCTTGACCACTATCTCACCTGTTGGAAAGCGACGATGTGGTCGACTATGGAACACGCTTTACTAGAAGTAGCCTATTCACTCTTAAAGACCCTCAAGTTACACTATTACTGTTTGCTTACCATTAAACGGGGTAAATATGTAGGAATACAGTGGTGAAAAGAACTGCGAGATAGTTCCAAAACCTTATCGCGGCCTTGGAACACAAAGGGCAACTGAAGGTACATAAGTGGATATTAGTCAGTAAACGCCTGATACTCCGTTCCTTTATTGTTCCGTATAAGATCAAGTCCCATGACCTGCATTTATTACACCAAACCTACTTAGCTCCCATAGGTATTATTGACGACATGATAAAATAAGATGCCACTTACAAATAATAATAGAACTTGTCATTATAAATTCTTCATCAGTAGTATCTTTGCTAGTAATTATTAGCCTCGAGCCAAGGTGCAACATAATAATATTACTGATGAGTGCTATTTAGAGAATCCTCAGGGGATATTGTCAAAGCCACGTCAGATGTAAGCAGAATATGAATTATTATGCCTTGAAGATGTCTTAGAATAAATCTCGGATGCATTAGGCCATCTCAAATATGCTGGGATATACTGATGTGGTCTGGGATTTATTTTCGGCAAAATAATTAGTCAGTCCTGCAATATACGAGTACTATATCGATTTCTTGTGATTTTAGAGATATGCTTAGGATCAAACGTCGCGATGCGGCTTTATAGAGCGAAAAAACACCAAAATATAGGACAAAACCGTAATTTAATTTTTATTACAGTAAAGTTGTTAGCATACTAAACACTACGCCCACTACTGCGTTTTAATTGGCATGATTGTAAAAGAAACAATGATTGCCAAAAAGTTCAGCCTACGTCCAAAAAATACGGCGTCTATTAATTTTAACCTTGACAACAACTGGGTACAGATTTTGAAATCAAAACGTAGTCTGTGATACAGCAGTTTGTTTCTTCATGTTATTTAAAGTAATTCATAACTGTCAATTGAATTAACGGAACATTATAAAGATAAAGTTAATTTATTGGTAAAAAAGGTTACAGCAGAGTTTGACCCTGACACCTATGCTATTTGGGAACACCTGCACACAATAAACATGGGTAAATGAAGATAAATCTTCTGCAAATTATTATCTTTAATTTATAATTTTGGATCTATGGCTGAATGAAACGGTCGGTGCTGAATGTCTAAACAATAACGTTGATAGATTAACACACGCATCATACTTTTATCAAGTGTCAGATATTATGAAAAACATGGCCTAAACAAGTCCTCAGTGGGTCCCAAAAAAGAAGCAAACGATTTCGCGGTAAATCTAAAAACAGACGAACGGCCTAATGATTAAACCTACAAAAATATTGCTAAAATCAAAGAGAACATGGAAAAGTAAAAACAGCATATGCAATAGAAATAAATATTCATAAGGATGTTGCCAGCCAATTTCCAAGCTAGATATACAAACATGATCGTTACTGATAATATCTCCATTTACAAATGATATCTGGTAGGCGTCAATAGGTTCTCATGGGAACTATAATAGTTGTTTAGTCCTTGATTCACACCCACTTCTTCATATCCTCATTCGTGATTGTTGATAATAGTAATAGATTTATTTATTGCCGATATTAAATTATGCACGAACGTTATATTTTGCAATTAGTGCATGACTATCAATAAGACTTATATCATTATAATATGTCCAATATGCTTTAAGCATTTAGCATATTATACGATCAACTAAATTCGTATTTCTTAATACTTAGACCTTTTGTACATTCAAAAACTTATGTAGTTCTATTTGTATTAATCATATCATGGCCTTCATGCTTTTGATCTAGTCATAGTATAGTCACTTTCAGATTTCAACTGATATGTAGTTTCCCTTCTCCATGACTCATGAACTTATCTTTTTTACCATGTCTTATATGTCATGTTGAGTTTAATATCATACTTACCTACTTAAGATCCATGATAGCTTATACAACACGTTTAAAAGCGCTACTTGACAACTTGAGAATATGTTTATCATTTAACAAGTGGATTTAGAGTTCCTTCTTCAAGTGATGTGTTATTTAAGAAACTCGGGTCTAAATTATAAGTTTGTAAAATATTTTGCAATTATTTTCGTCAAAACTTTTTGTTAGTTGTTTCAGTGATAATTATATTTATGTGAAAAAACTTAATAAATCTTTGGAAGCTATCAATTTATATACTTTGAGTTACAGCATAACAACGAAATAAACTTTCACATATTTTGTAATAGTATTAAGGATAGTCTTACGCAGCAAATCTTGTCCTATTACTTGAGCTTAATCATCATCATTAGCAATATCTACTACCAAATATGGATCTTCCACTAGTAAGGTACAATTTGCAATAGCTGGCGTTGATTAGAACTCATGTCCACTAACCTGACCCACAGTCGTGTCATGAATTACGCAACACTTGCCTATTGTTTGACCGTTCACAGCTTTTTACCGGTTGTCGTTAAACACTTATTTTACAGATTTTACCGTCTTTTTTAAAGTGTTTCTGCGATGAAGACACCTGAACACTTCCCGTGGATGTTGTAAGAGATGACTAAGAGACAATATAATACATAATAGATTGAGAACAGTATCTTTGGTTTTGAAAATAGACTCATGTTACTTCAAAAAATCTAATAAAGTACAGTCCTAGAATCGTTCCTTGTGGTATCCTAGGAAGTCATTGTACGAAACTATAGGTTAATTGACAATTTCATAACACAATTCTTTTCCAATAAAACTGCAGACACGTAAAACTGTAATTATGATGAAGTAACAACTATTATCCGTGACAAATCTAATGTCACAATCGTCACCTATCATATCACGCTACCAGGAAATCATGATTCTGAGGGATTAAATCGTCTTCAACCATTGCCGCAGTAGTATTTTGGTAAATTGATTCTTACCGCAGTTTGCCCGCGGTTGGCGCGCGTGCCTAGAAAGTGGTGGCAGATCAATTACATGACATAATAGACATTCGTGAGATTTTATTGTACTAGTGTGTATAGACATTTTTTATAGCTGTATTACGTATTGAATAGAGTTACTAGTTAAGTTGAATTTTGAATGAAAGTGTATTTTTGGTTATTTTTTGTACAGTCTAGTTGAGTCTAGCAAGTGATTGCGAGAGTTTTATTTATTACAAGACTTGTTAAATAGAATGATCTCTAAATTAAATTTCAAAGCTTGATAAACTAAGAAAATACCTATGCGTTTAAAAAAATTGGTTTACCTCCTTCATTTATAGATTCGTGTCTAAGTATCCTAAATTCCATACAATTCAATCGTAACGCAAATATGTAGGTACATATAACGGGCAGAACTTAGACAATGCCAATTAATAGAACTGATGTTAGAAAGTATATTTGTTTTCATAAATACCCATGATGAATTTCTCACAGCATCACCGTTAATCCAAAGAAATCAACACTTCGTGTGCCTATGTCCAGTTAATCAAATATATGTCTAAGGATAAGTGCTAAGATTAAGATGTATTTACTTTAGACATTTGCACCCACTTCTGCTAATAAGTTGGCACTATGTTGGACACGAGATTTTGTTTGAATAGTGGATATAAACCGCTTGTTAACGGTCGTTAACGGCTGTATAAGATATGTTAATAAAGACTGTTAACTTGCTGTTTTGCGTCATTAATATCAATTTCATTGTAAGCAATGTCTACTGTGAGTACTAAGTACTTCACTGTAATAGTTTTTGAGACTATATACTTTGTACTCGATGCTACAGTTTTGTTTGAAGTAAAGTTAGCTACATCAACTACCTACTCCATTCATTAGATCTCTGAATCAATTGTCTCTTCAAAAGTCGTCAGAAACTGTGAAAACCGCCAAGTCATTGTCCCTTGCACGCTGATTGTTCTGTAAGGCCATGTTATCGTGTAATTCAGTGGACGTCGCGACTTCATGACGCTAATTGTCGGCACGAGTATATAAATCACTCTCATCTTGTATTATGTCTGATGGGATCACGCGTTAATGACTTATTAGCCGATTGATTCATGTATCTTGGGATAGCTTAGGTGGATATTTTTCGATTTTATTTCGAGCGAATTTATCGCACCAAAGGAATGGATCTTGGATTTTTCAAACACTGAAAATGTCTGCATATTCTTATAACTAGATTAAAAATCAAAGTCACAGTAAATATGACTATATAAATTTTGTTTGGATAAATATATTATTCTGTTTTCTTCTACGAACACATTTGTTATATCGTTTTGATATTAAAAATCACTGTCAACATGGATAACATATCGATGGCTGACATTAATATTGCTTTAGTTCTATGTACCATGTGTTTATAATCTGACGTTCATCAGAGCTTGTCCAAGTGAAAGTATTTATTTAAGTTTATGTAACACAAATATTAAGCTGGGACACTTTGTTTTCAATTATTTGCAATCATTCACTTATTTTACTCTCTATACTTCAGTCTACTCACAATTTACTCTATTTTACTCTTAAAACGTTCGTCAATTGTTGTTTTAATCGAATCGTAATCCGGTACATTATCGGATTCGAAGAAAGTCACGCGGAAAAAGCAGATAAACTCCTTTCTCTGTAGTGGTGTATTGTTGCTTAAAATTCAAAATTCATTTATTGGTGTGATTTTTGGTACATTTTACATGAGATCTTAATAATAAATTAGTTAGTTCCTCAAAAATCTACCTTAAAGGTGTACACTCTTTCTCGTAGTTTATTATAAATAAGAATTAATTAACACATTGAAATAGTTATAACAAAAGTTGCTAAGCTTACCATATAATAATAATAATGAGACTTAAAACAAATACACAATATATTCCAATGCTTTGGTTAACGTGTAGAAATATATTTAAAAATAGTTTAGTGCTTACATTTTAGGCTTCCTCAGGAGAGAATAAATTCACAGGCTTTCCAGTTTTCTAAGCTCTCGCAGCAATAAAATGCACCTATTGGTTTTTAACGATATCGGTATAAAATTAGCATTCCGAATATAAAGTCTTCCACATTTGGTATTATTGCAACATCGACTATTCATAGCTCTCTTAATGTATTTATTGGATCTAATGTGCAATAAATAGACAAGTTCTTAGCAATCGTATTAATTTTTGTGCCTTTGATAGATGTGCTTGGATTGTTGTCTGTTAATTGTGTTGTGATCTTTCTTAAATGATGCCTTTCATCACAATCTGTTGATAAATGGAAGTCTTTGTGTGATTCAGTTAAATAAAGAAATATAAACGCAACCTGACTGTTAATATCATAAGTCACTGCCACTTGACTCTAAATTTTATTATGAAAGCTCGATGTAATTTAATTAGCTTACTTAACTAACTCTTGTGTATTGAGTTCCTCATTTCATTACTATTGAGTAGAAGCAATCATAGCTTTGTCTTTAGATAATTGTTAGTTTTATGTGTTATGTTTTAATAGCAACGTTTTTATCCCTTTTATTGTTTCAAATTTTGCAATCATAACATTAAAAACGCTATATCAAGTTACCTTATTATTGTTTTTGAAATAAACCACAAAGATGGTGATAATTAACCCAAACACAAAAACAAAGACTCAGACATTTCTAATGCAAACATCTGTCACCTTAAACTTCACCTTAAAATAGAGGTGAATAAACTTGGTCTATTTATTTATGACAAGTTGGCAAATGTTGTTTTATTTAAACAAGCTTTTAGCACATTTAATCCTGTAGTGCATTGACCAAGTAATAAAACGGAAAAGAATGTGAATCTACATGGAATTATGTTTGGTGAACATTAAATTACGTTCAAGTTGTAAAGTCAATAACTAGAAACTGTTTATCAGCTAAATAACAATCATTTTCATTAATTACTAATTGTAAAACTTACTTTAATTATTTATGTTCGTTAAAAGTTTAAAGAGCTCTTCATTACCTGCGCCTATAAACGATTTATCGCCGATAACCAGTTTCCTCGTTTTGGTATACTCTACAACTTCCTCGTCATAGGTTGACGTTCGATTCACAATAGAATTTAACACTAAAATATGTGCGAATTCATTGGTTTCTACTGAATTGGTTCCCACTGCTTGAGCTACACAGTTTGTTACTTTGTTCTCTAGGAAATGTGAAGCGCCTTTCTGTGAAGTGGCTTGTTATTCCATAAAATTATTTTTCCGCAGGACATTGAACCTTTAAATCTTAGTACTGCTTTTTGGCAGCTTCTGTTGCAGCATTGGTTGGTAAAGGGATAATTTAAAAACATAGAGGATAGCCTTTTCTTGGACAAAGTTATTCATATCTGAATAGATACATCAGTATTTTACATAATACTAACATTTATAAACATATTTAAGACTTTCGTTGCATAAAATTTGATTATTATAAACATCACATGCATAACATAGATGTAACAAAACTGAGCTTTCTCTTAGCATTTAGAATTTGCTTGTATTTCCCGAGCACCAGTCATCTCTTCCTATCTTCCCATACTCTATAATGTTATGCTATTAACCATCAGATTTCACTCACATTAATATTATAAAGGTTAAGTTGATAAATATGTGTGTATATGTGTGTATATATGTTTGTTAGTGCTTCACGCTTAAACTGCAGAACGGATTTGTATGGAATTTGGGGCTAAGATAGCTTATCAGGATATAATAACATTATTAACACACAAGCTATAATTTCTAATAGGGGGAGTACTATGTGATTCCATGCGGACGAAGCCACTGTCAGAAGCTAATACGGAATGAAATGCTACGCATTATTTTTAACATCACGGAACTGCTCGCAAAAATCCATTCAGATTGTATCCAAGAGTGAGATCTAGGCCTCTTAACCTGATTTCCTACAACCAAATCGTCCGTGATGCCACTGAGTCGTTTTCTAGACAAGGCTTACAAAGTTACGGATGGGAGGCTGCAAATTGCTTTGTGGCTTCAACTTTCTTTGTGATTCTGACAAACTAGGTTAGGTTAGGTCTGGAAATTTAATAATCTAATTGGACTGGTGGCGTCCTGAAATTGATGCGGAAATGGACTTCAGTGTCAGTAGTAGTGCTTAGGTACCTACATTGTTTTGAGGTTTTCCAATGAGCTATCTTAATCGAGTACTAGTTCAAATCTTTGGTTTCGCTTCACAAAATTTTAACAGTGCAGCATCTTCTCGCTATTTTTAATAATGCAGCATCTTCTCGCTATTTTTAATCTCATGATGCAATGAACCTACCTAAAAGTTTTACACCAGACGGAATGTTTGAATTAGTAAAAAATCTTTTTTTTATCAGTACTCTAGTTTCACATATATAGTATATGTTTTAAAAGCGTCTATGGATATATTTCTGCGTAAAGTTTTGTTTTCTCTATCTACTTGTTCATCTTAACGTTCGTAACAGAATTCTATTCTTCAAATTATACATTCGTTTCATTTCTGACTTTCTTCTTTTTGTTATTAGTTGTTATTATTTTACGAGTATTAATAAAATTATAAATGTTGAAGACAATTCAACATTTAACTTACTGTTAGGTATATTTATCAATAATTAATATGCAAATGTTATGAAATCTTACAGCTTGCCAAAACATTTTATGAGACTTACATCAACTACTTACAGTTTATAAGGTACACACTAACACACAACACACACAAAAACACTACAATACACATCTACACTAATATTATGAAGAAGTAAGGTTTGTTTTTTGTTTGTAGGAGGTAATCACTGAAAGTACTGGTCCGATTGCTACAATTTTTTCACCGATAGAAAGCTGCTTTATTCCTGAGTGACGTAGGCTACATTTTATGTACGCGGGCGAAGCCGCAGGCAAAAACTAGTTTTTAATATAGTTAAAACTACAATAAAAAATTTATAAACTTTTAATCATTATCATGTTCCAAGTAAGGGTTTACCTACAAAAACAAGTCGTTGTGTTTCTATAATATGTCATTTTATCATGTGTCATTATTAGTTTTATAATCGCTAACGTTTGTTTCAGTATAGTTCTCTTCACCTTATTCTATTTGAAGTATTTCAATAATGAAACTAAGAACACTTGTAAGAGCTATATCAACCAAAACAATGTTTATTGAATTCACCGTGACTTATAACAAAAGCTCCCAAAGTTTTGGAACGTGATGCAATATACACAACAATTTACAAGCCGCTGATGATCAGAAAAACCACAAGTAATTCTCATGGCCTTGCTCCAGTTTACCCGATTTGAGCGTTGATCACATTGATCTTGAATAGTGAGCAAAAATAGCCTGCCTTGAGCTGCCGAAATAGCCTCTGATTGCCCATGAGCTGTCCAGAACAGGCACCGTACACGGTTTAAGTACAAAGATTTAACGTTCGAGTATGCGGTGGGTGTAGCTACTTTTTGCGTCTAATGAGTCTATATGCAAATTGTGTGTTGTACGCGCTACTTACCTATTGACATTGGCAACGACAAATTAAAAATGGTACAAAAAGATATTGTAAATTTGTGCAATGATATTCGCGCATAAAAAAACTTATTGTACAAAATTTATGTACAATAAGTTTTATAATTAAATTTATTATAAATCACATCACATTGATAATTGAATATGAGACCGCGTTACAGATTCGGTTCAATGTCGCCTCATCGCTCACCGTGAGAAAAACCACGAAATAACTGCCCTGAAGGTCGCGGTAAAAGTGTAAAAAACAGCCAACGCCCAACTCGCCAATATCTGGGCCAAGTGCACGCCAATTAACAGGTAATAACACGGTGTGCGTAAACACGGAAACAGACTCGCTTTTCAATAGTTTTTACCATTGCGGAATCTTCACGCTTTCATTGGATAGGAAATTGTTCGATTTGGATGAAAGACGATCTCTGTTAGATTGAATAAGTTTTTTTTTTTCAATTCTTTGCGGGCGTTTCTTGATGTATTTCTCTTAAACTATAGCTAGCAGCACGGTTGGTGCAATAGTTCGATTACCGTTAGGAACAAACCTTTGTATAGCCTACAGATGGTTGTTCCGGATGTCTTGTCTGTGAGTCTTGTGTATGTGAAATTACATATTTTTGAACGCTCCGCGAAAAGAGTAATTACTGATACGGGGCAATGCTTTCAAAATATAAAATAAACGACTGACACCCAACCCTTGGTGTTCTCTGTTCTTTTTGAGTTGTAAATGACATAAACTAGTGCTTGACTCCTCCTGATGATAAGCGGTGATGCAATCGTTGATGGTCAAGCGCACTAGTTTATTAGGAACCTATTCACTCTAACCTTGAAGATAATTAAATTATAATCGGACGGGAAGACCGCAGCAGGCAAATTGTTCCAGTCGAGAATCAATTAGTATTAATTATATTCCATTTCTGCAATTTCTAAGAATTTGCGCCACACACCCAAATCATACGGTGCGTAGTGTTCCACGCGCGCCTCAAGGAGATGTCAGCAAAGGGGCCATGGGTGATGGGAAAGAGAACCCCGGGGCCCTGGAACGAAGACAAAGAAGGAACAGGAGTGGGTTTTTATTCAGTAAAAGTCTGACACTATCTCATGCTCCGCTCAAGAACGGGGGATGTCTTTGGATGATTTTCCCACTGAAAAAAAAAAAACAAAAAAAACCATAACATACCCACTACATTATACAAACAACACAAACCGTGCACGCATTTGTAATTTTGTCATAAATATACCACTATTATTGTTTCAACACTATAATCTTAACCACTTCATAATCAATTAATGTCTAGATGGATTAAGTTCTACATTGTGAGACCAAGCTTCACCTCGTTGGGAACACATTACCCTTTGGCGAAACGAATGCGTTCACCACACTGTCATTTTGTATGAAATCGTGTCATGGGACACTCGTTTGTTACGGCCATTCAGACTCATGGAGGCATCATCACCAGATTCTTCTTTTACATACGTTTTAGGTTTTAGGATCAACGTCAATTTAGCTTAATAACTAGATTCGTTCTATTTACTGCCCCAGTGCAACTGAAAACAAGTCTTTTTATGTATCAGTACTTATGTTACTACAACATGCCAAGGGAAGGATCTTCACGGGAAGTTTCGCGCAATTTTGAAATTGTAAAAATCTAACATTAATATTAATTTTTGTAACACACATAACGTACATAATTATTGTAATTTTTATTGTGATTTGCGATGATGACTGAATATAAATAAATACAAAGCATACAAGCACTTATATACGGACCGGATGAGTTGGGACTGGGGATGAGTCTAGATGAAGCCCCATTTCGTACCTCATCTGACCATCAACTGACCGCAATGGCAGTCAGTGCATAACTAAAAAAACAAAAAAACTTTTCGGTTATCTTCTGGTCAGACGCACTTGAAAAAAAACATAATACAGTATTTTTAATAAAATATCTACCCAACCCAAATAATATCTAGTATCCATTTTGGAGACAAAATTGTGCAGTTCTCATAACCTATATAAATTGCTGAGTAGTTAGTGTCGTACATAACATTGTACTGTCGCTCATGCGTCAACGTTTCACGGCGTGCTGTACGCGTGACCTTGACACTGCGGGCGGCGCAAGCGCATCCGACACATAGGCTTGACTGACAGCTGTCATTTTGTAAGACAAATTATTGTGTTTTTCATTCCCGTGCTTTGTGGCTGTTGGAAAAAATGGTCATCAAAGTGAATTGTTGCGTTTGGATTTTCACAATAATCATTCAACCAATCAAAATATCCCAAGGGAACATACTCCTAGGATAAAAAGTATCATATGTGCTATTCCAGGACATGGTCTACCCGTGTACCAAATTTCATCGAAATCCGTTCAGCCGTTTAAGCGTTAAGAAGTAACAACACACACACACACTCACAAACTGTCGCCATTATAATATTAGTGTTATAATGTTAGTTCCGAAAACTCTGCCTTAATTCTTATACGAATAAATCTAACCAATGATCCAGTTATCTAGTGGTACAGCGGACATTCTACTCGTTAACTTTGTTTTATTGCTAGCTTTAAATTAAAGTAAAGTATGTCAAGCACATAAAGTGTCATGATTTCTTAAATGTTCAAAAATCAACTGAGTCGAAGTCAGTTTACGCACTCAAGTGAGCTTCAAGTTACGAGTCTTTATTAACTCCCTCTCCAAAATCTTGCTACGGTCATGTAAAGATGAGGGATTTCTTTTATAAGTCCGGAAATCATCAAATAACTCCTCTCTTCCGCTATGGGGCGGGGCGGAAGGGCGTGTCAGACTTTTACTGACTGGTTTTCGGATCACGGGTTTTCCTTTCGAATATCAACGCATTATTCTTTGTATAAATATTTTAATAGGAACCTCTGTGCAATATTTCAGCGTTCTAGTTCCAAGCGTTTTTGTTGGACGTTGATCAGTCAGTGTTTGAGTCAGGAATTTGCCTTTTACTTAAATATAGATACATGTGGATGAATGCAGAGGGAGATGGAGGCCAAAGAAAAGATGGATGGAATGTGTGAGGAGTGATTTGAAAGAAAATTGAATCAGTGATAGCGTGATGGTTGACAGGACAGAATGGAAGAACAAAAGGCGTTACGCTGACCCCAACTCACATTAGACAAGCTCCCCTAGCCAAGTTACAACCGTTTCGTTTCGATCCTCTTTTCGTCGATCGCCTCGAGTAGGCCACGCCTCCGATTCCTTTGTTCTGACGTCATCTCAACGCTCAGTCACGTGGTCATGACAAAGGAATAGGAGGCGTGGCCGACTCGAGGAGATCGACGAAAAGATAATCGAAACGAAACGGTCATAACTTGGCTAAGGGGCAAGGCAGGAAACTGGTAATGAGCATCATAAAAAATTAATGTTCTTATAAAAGCGTTATAAAGCTTACACAACGATAAGTGCCTGCCTACACCTTTTGTTACTAACAAGGTACATACCTACATCGTAATAGATAGGTACATAGTGTAACCTTTTCAAACTAAGTCAATTACTTTTTAATAGTAGGCGTAGAGGGGTCACGGTAATTTTCTTGTCAAAACAATTTGACATTAGGTATACTCGTATATTATGCAGTGTTTACTCGCGTCTATTTTTATTGAGTGTTGTAAGGATGATCGAACACTAACTAAACTAACTTAAGTTTAACTATAACTAAATTAGTCTTAGACTAAACTTACTTAAGTTAATTAATTAAGTTTGAACAAAAACTATTGATAAACAAGAGTTTGTCGATAGTTTTTCTCCAGTTTGGTTGCCAAAAATCAAGTTTCCTAGCCTATATCATCAAATAACCACTCTCGCTCTAGGTGGAACGATAGGCAGTGTCAGACTTTTACTGACTAACACCCACCCATGTTCCTTCAGCTGCCCTCTGCGTTCCAGGACCGCGGGGACTCTTCAAATAATCCTAGATGTTTAGTATCCCTGCCTTTTAGGGATCGTTGCGTGAAGTTTGAGCATACCGCATGTAAGGGCAGAAACCTTAAGGTGGGTCTTAGGCGCGGGCTTGCGGACGGCGAGTAATGGGTGGCTTGTTGTCCGACCGTCCGGCAGCCGTCCGGACCGTCGACGGCGCGTACTATACCCCTAGCCAAGTTGATAATTTATTTATTTATTTATTTATTTATTACTTTATTGCACACCTTAACTTACTACAGGACAACATTTATAAAAAATAAGTGTACAATAGGCGGTCTTATTGCACAGGGCAATTTCTACCAGACAACCTTTGGATGGACTGTAACGAAAGGAAAAGATTTGGGGCTGTCAGTGTACAACAACATAAAAAAAAAAAAAAAGATAATAAAATACATATAATACATAAATAGGTATATTACCAAATAATAAACTAATAAATATTAAAATATACGACAGAGAAAGGAGAAGAAAAATTAAAGTGATAGGTAATGCTCCTTCACCATCTTTTTGAAAGTCGGTAGTGTTTGGGCACGCCTCACTTCTAAGGGTAATGCATTCCACAAACGCGCTGCTTGTATCGTGAAAGATTTATCAAAGAACGATGTGGAATGCATATGAATACTAAGTTTTAAATTCTCCGATGACCTCAAGGACCTAGAATGTGTGTCACAGAGGAACTGAAAGCGTTCTTTAAGATAAAAAGGAGTCGAAGGATTAAAGAGCACATTGTAAAGCAAAGAAAGTATGTGAGCATTCCGGCGAAGGCGAATGGGAAGCCATTTGAGCTGAGTGCGAAATTCAGAAACGTGGTCATACTTGCGCAAGCCAAATATAAACCTGATACAGAGATTTTGAAGTCGCTCAAGCTTATCCAATTGGTCTTGGTTGAGATCAAGATAGCTGGCATCAGCATAGTCCAAGATTGGGAGAAGAAGAGATTGTGCCATCGCAATTTTAGTAGGGATGGGAAGAAAATTACGAAGGCGCCTTATGGAACCCACCGAGGCAAACAGTTTACGGCTAACTTCCTGCAGCTGTTTAGTCCAGGAAAGAGTGCTGTCGATATAAATCCCCAAGTTCTTCACTATATGAGTTACAGGAATTACGGTGTTATTGAAATAAACTTGGGGAAGTGTCGACCAATCAATTTTACAGACAGTCCGGGAACTACCAACAACAATCACCTGCGTCTTGGATGGATTGATCTTCAACCCAAACTCAGTGCTCCAGTCACCTATTCGAGTCAAGTCTGTATTAATCGTCGCAATGGCATCACACAGCCTTTCAAGAGGGGATTGGGTGTATATTTGTAGATCATCAGCATACAAGTGGTAGAGAGAAGATAGTCGTTGAGTTATAGCATTAATAAAAAGTGCGAAAAGTAGAGGAGATAAAACGCCACCCTGTGGCACACCAGCAGAAGTGTTACACCAAGAAGAAAAATATTCCTCAAAGCAAACACGTTGCCGACGACCAAACAGGTAACTTTTGAACCAGTCAATTACCGGAGGAGATATGTTAAAAGAGCAAAGGATGCCAAGCAAAATGTCAAAGTCAACAGTATTAAAAGCATTGCTAAAGTCAAGCAGAGCAAGTACTGTTAACTTCCCCATCTCCATGCCTGACCTGATATCATCTGTGATATGCACGAGTGCTGAGGTAGTGCTGTGTCCAGGTCGAAAACCAGATTGGAAGGGATTAAGTAGATTGTGCTTGGAAAGGAACATGCTAAGTTGCTGGTGGACAAGTTTTTCAAGGACTTTGGACAGAAATGGAAGAATAGAAATAGGACGATAGTCAGAGAAAGAAGCAGGATGAGATTTTTTAGGCAAAGGTATAAGTTGAGCATCTTTCCAAACTTTTGGAAAGACACTACTAGAAATAGAGAAGTTCAGGATGTAAAGGATAACAGGAAGAATGTTATCAAGGATGGGTATAATCATTTTTCGGCTGATACAGTCACTACCAACAGCGTTGGATGTTATCGATAAAATAGTCTTTTTAACATCACAAGCAGTGAATTGACTTATGACAAAAGGGGAAAAATCAGGTATCGGAAGGTTTGAAAGATGACTTAGTGTAATTGCTTTGGTGGTCCTATTTAATAAGGGCGAAGTAGAAAAATGACTGTTAAGTAAGTTGAAGTCTAAGTCTTTAGGAATTGTGTCATGAGACTTTTTTCCAATACCTAATGATTTAAGAAACTTCCAGACCTTAGCTGGATCACCATTCTGAACTGAAGCATGAATATGTTGGCGTTTTGCGTTTCTACACACCTTGTTGCAGTGATTTCTAATTGAGACATACTTTTCCCTATTGATGTCGTTTGGCCGAATTTTAAACTTAAATTTCGCGGCTGCTTTTTTATTAAGTAAAAGTTTAATTTCATTAGTCAGCCATGGCGCTGGAAGATGCTTAACTCTCACAGCTCGAATAGGTGCATGAGTGTCATATAGCTGAATCAGGGTAGAAGTTAAGATTTCAACTTGTTCGTCAACGGACGAGGATGATACCAAAGGTGTCCAGTCAATGCTGCTAGCATCCTCTCGAAGACGATCAATGTTCATCCCATCAAAATTGCGAAGCAGAAGAGTTTTGGACTTATGCTTGGGAGGTCGGATTTTATAGGAAGTGAAAATTAGATCATGATAAGAAAAAGCGTCAGCTGAACATTGACCATGTTTAGCGACGTGATCAAGAGAAGAGACAAAAATAAGATCGAGAAGTGAAGGAACAGAGTTAGGAAAATGGTGAGTAGCACCAAGATCGAGAATAGAAAGGTTAGTAGATTCTATAATGTGACGAAGAGAAGTAGAACGGGAGTCTTTTTTAAGGAGACATGTATTAAAGTCACCCATTATAATACTTTGACTGTAAGAAGGAATTAAAGCTTCTAAAATACGTTCAAAAGAAGAAAAAAAGTTAATACGAAGAGAAGGACAGTAGTAGACCCCAAGAAGAATTTTAGAATGATGAAGTTCAACTTCCAGGAAAAGATGTTCACCGGCATTCGGCGGGGGTGGCTGAGTGGACATGCTAACAATAGAAAAAGGAAAGTAATCGCGAAGATAAATGGCCACTCCGCCACCACCACCCACCGCGCGATCATTCCTAACAAGTTTGAACCCTGGAAGAGAGTAGGAGGAAGAGGGCAGAGAAGGCTTTAACCATGATTCTGAAACCAGAATCGCATGAATATTCTTACAGTCAAAACTGGCCAGCATATCAGTAAAATGGGCCGGAATACTTTGGGCATTTATGTGGACTACATTAAAGTTCCCAGAGACATCGGAAAATAATGAAGCAAGAGTTTCGGAAAGAGAGGGAGCACTTACGAAGCTATCATCATCACTATTCAAAGAATAAAAAGTATTACTGTCACTGCTACAGCCAGGGCTGAGCATATATAATAATATATAAAAAATAAAATAATAATAAATTAAATACTAAAAACAAAAATAATAAAAATTACGCGGTTAACTATTCGTCCACCTGCCAGTTGTGCTTACAATAAAATAAAAACATAACTTATAAACCAGTTACTTTGATTTAGTAGTCCAGGCATAAAATATAGAAATTGAAAACGTGTAACGGAACGAATATAATAAAATGTTGAATAAAACGTCATGCGTGAGTGTAGTAACGAAACGCAAACAAAAGTGACATGACAGATAGGTGACAGTGACATAAGCCATTAATCAAAACAAATTTTCGGAAAAAAAGTAAGGTACACAAATAAACGATAGGAAGCGAAGAATGGAAAGAAAAATTAGTTATTATAGAACGAGAACGACATTGTAGAACGAGCGGCCGACTCGGGCGCGTCAACTTATCGTTTTCTACAATTGCTGACACCGAGGAGTTACCGGTTGGAGAACGGAATTCGACACAAAACGGTTGTAACTTGGCTAGAGGGGCTGTTCTACGCGCGCCTCAGGGAGATGTCAGCAAATCGTAGGGGCACAGCAGGATCGAAGCCTACTGGGGCCACGGGTAGTGTGAAAGTGAAACCCGGGGCCCTGGGACGAAGGCAAAGAAGGAACAGGAGTGGGTTTTTAGTTAGTAAAAGTCTGACACTATCTCCCGCTCCAGAGAGCGGGATTTGTCATTAGATGATTTTCCCACCTAAAAAAAAAGAAAAAATAAAGGTGGGTCTACGCTAGAGGAACCGAGCACAAATTCGTTTAGTATATTGGACCGACTTACAAGGGCCTCGAACGAGCTTGAAGTGCGCTCGTTCGATTGGTTCGTGCTCGGCTGTACTCCGCCTATTGCCGGTTTATTGATGAGACAAAAGGTTTCGCATCACGTTCGAGGACAGTGATCGTTGGAGGCTCGTTGTACGTCCACACTTGACACCGCAAGTACAGTGGCTCAGCTTGTGCTCGGCTCCTCTATGGTAGATCCACCTTTACATATAATATTGAATGTTATACTCGTGAAATGAAAAGATGTAATGTTCAATATGTTTAATAAGACACTTCACTAAATTAAACGTTACATAAAAATTATAAATAAATGTTACTTAAAATTACTAATTTTTTTTAGTAATTTGAGAGTTTAGAGAGTTCGGTGCCAAACGTAGTACTGACGAACTTGTGTACGTGACGAAACAGCAAACCTACTTTTACCAGATTTGCAGTAGTTGCTAACTAGGCCAAGTTCAAAGTACGGACGCTGATCGTACACCACATACCTACCTTGATATACATAGACCTAAATTAAGTGTATCCACAACTGCCCCCCTAGCCAAGTTACGATCGTTTCGCTTCAATTCTCTTGCGTCGAAGGCCTCGAGTAGGCCACGCCTCCGATTCCTTTGTTCTGACGTCATCTCAACGATCAGTCACGTGGTCAGAACAAAGGAATCAGAAGCGTGGCCTACTCGAGGCGTTCGACGCAAGAGAATCAAAACGAAACTGTCGTAACTTGGTTAGCGGGGCTAGACAACTTTACCGCTTATTTAGGAGCAATAATTACAAAGCCTGAAGCACAGGCGTAGGGTAGCCAGCCTTTCGGTGTTCTATAGGATGCATTTTGGAGTGTGCGCGGGAATTACATGACTTGATTCCGCCATCACCTTTCTACCATCGGACAACCTGACGTACGGCGAGTGTCCACCCTAACATTGTTGACACCTCTACGGTCCGCTAAACGTTTGTGCCTCGTCGTTTATACCGCGTACATCGAAGGACTGGAACAATTTGTCTGCTGCGGTCTTCCCGTCCGATTATAATTTAGGTGTCTTCAAGGCTAGAGTGAATAGGCTCTTAATAAACTAGTGCGCTTCACCATCAATGATTGCAGCACTGCTTAATACCGTCAGGTGAGATCGCAGTCAAGCACTAGTTTATATAAAAAAAAAGTCCGTAAAAGCTCGATTTTACGAAATCATGCTTTGTACAACCGATTTAAATATTTCCACACATTAAAAGGCTGCTTTACAAAATGTCACTCTTTGTCTTCTTGCAACATCTGCATGAAGAGATGGAACGAACATTATCAGTCAGAAATAAACATATGAATGCCCCACATACGTCACAGAACTTGATTGCCGCACACCAAAAATGGCATTCCTTTTACGGCAACGTATTTCTTCGGGTTACGGCAACGTATTTCTTCGGGTTTCGTCAACATGACCACTCACGATCATGCTAAAATGGTCAGAGGCGACCGCGAGCTTTTAACGCGATTCAGTTAACGACCTAAACTGAACGGTTAAAGGGATGCAGCTATTATATGGGGTGACTGGTAATTAGTGACCGATACTTAAACACGTGATTGTACTCGTGATTACAAACAACTTTCCCAAAGAAACTTTTTTATATACTCACTAGTTTTATCACAATAACAAAAGAGCTGTTTGAAACTTACCTATGTAAATAGTTCAATTCCAGAATGGAATCTCAAGCATTTTTCCGAATCGTAAAAAAAATATTTTTTTGTGACGTAACTACAAAACTGTTTTCAGTTGTCCTATACCTGCGCTATATAAGACCTTGCTTTATGCCAAATTTCAGGATTCTGGGTCAACGGAAAGTACCCTATGAATTTCGATTCCCTTGAGAGTATCGAAATTACGTTTTTTGCGACATACACGGCAGTATCTTCTTTTGTCGTCAACTGAGAAGTTTGATTTTTTCACAGCTTCAAGGAACTGCAGACCTGAGTATATGGTTTTAATTTCAACTAGATACCTCCACGCGTTCCCAAAATAAAGGGTCTTGACAGACAGACAGACAGATGGACAACAAAGTGATACTATAACGGTTCCGTTTTTTTCTTTTTGAGATACGGAACCCTAAAAACAACAACAACAATATAGGGTAACATTTTAACACGTGATGGTAAGGCCTCAGATTAAACCGGAGTACCCACAGACAAGAAATATAAGGTCAATTGAAACAATAAAACTGCGATATCTTAAATATTCAGCTGGAACTTTTTACTGCATTTGCAATACTTGTTACAATAGTGTTGTAAGAACAGCCCTTACGTTTATGTGAACGAGCCAACAATACAGTTGGACAATAACTGACACGTTAGCTACACATACCTTTTTTATCTCGAGACTTATCTTAAGACCTTCGTCGTAGGATCAGATGGTTCTCACGCCTTCGCTCCGTGTCAGATCCGAAACAAAAGAGTTCGCAAAACACAATGATGTGACCTTTTTTAAATTGGATTAAAAGTTTTCGAGACAGATTCCTTTGGAATGGGAGTAGGTACATGTATTTTGTTTGTTTAATAACCGGATGGTGAAAATGGTCGACAGTAGGCGCCGACAAAGTTTTGTATTCAAACCATGGGACTTAACATGACGATTTAAAATTTCAAGAGGGATGGAGCTATACACTCTATACATCTCCATTATTTTATCAGTTCAGCCCCCCTAGCCAAGTTACGACCGTTTCGTTTCGATTCTCTCGACGAAGTCACGAGTAGGCCACGCCTCCGATTCCTTTGTTCTGACGTCATCTCAACGCTCAGTCACGTGGTCAGAACAAAGGAATCGGAGGCGATATTAGATTTTTAAAGCTGGAAGCTTGACAAAAAACTAGTATGCTTAATGTCAAGGGTACATTACGAATCTTATACAATAATCTAGTCTTATACAATAATTAAGTAGTGCTTAAAAAAAGATTACACGACTTTTTTGCTGGCACATACTGCAGTTGATTTTTTGGTTATTATTCTGGATATTACTGTCAAGATTAATTGGATACAAACTCATGAGTCATATAGTCATTGAGAATTCTAGAATCCATATTATGAAGAAATATATTACCAAATTAATTATTGTGAGAGCAGTGATGGCCGATTGGTAACGGCCGCGACTTACGAGTTGTAGCTCGCGGGTTCAAACCCAGCCAGGTGCATTACTTTGTGTAATTTATTTCATCACCGCTGCTCTCAAAACGGTGAAGGAAAACATCGTGAGGAAACCGGCATGTACTAGAACCAAAAATTCGATGACATGTGACATTCACCAATCCGCACTGGACCCGCGTGGTGGATTACGGCCTTTTCCTAGAGAGAGGAGGCCTGAGTCCCACCAGTGGGAACATTAAAAGGCCGATTATGCTTATGCTTATATTACCAAAGAGTCTTGTATCACAGGTAGATTTCTTGCATGCAAATTGCTTAGTTCGAACTTTTGCCACAAAACAGAACCAGATGTATTGCAAATAAACAGGTTGTGTTTGCTCAATGGAAGCAATAAATAATGCTAGCGATTATCGGTGGGGGTTAGTGGCTAACGAGCTTAGCCTACCGACCGACCTGTCCCAATCTAAACTCGAGGTGATACTGTCACTATAAGAACTCGATTTGGTTGTACAATCGAGTTGTGAGTATCGAGACTGTGAAGTAACATGCCTACTTTTTCTCGACAATACTTTAAATCGTTTTTGAAAAATGCGAAGTAGTGTGAGGAAAAGAGAGGAAAATTTTACTTCTGATTCATAAGGAAAGTATACGTATTATTGTGTGATCAAAATTTAATCAAATAAAACTGTTTTATTTAATTGAATTATGATTTATGAATAATTTTATGCATATATTTTTAGTTCAGGTCATTAATAAGTACATTATTAACGTTTTAATTTTAATTTTAAAAAGACTGCAGGTCACTTAAAGTAAAGAGTGTTTCAGTGTTCCAAATAATGCATTTAAAACATTACTGGCGTTCCAATCTTTCGGAACACTGAGTCGTTTCAGTAAAGAGTTACACACGCCTAATGTCGACGATTCAATCATTAATAAAACGATATTCTTAGATCAACAACTACTTATCGAATCAATAGTTCCGCTATTCTACGAAATCTAGGCGAAGAAGTTAAAGGATGGTATTATAGGTTAACAGTGGCACTTCGTATGTTTCGAAACGGAGTTAGCGGAGGCTTTTCCCACGGGTTTGTGCAATAGGCCAGCAGCACGACGCGACATACTAACTACCATCATACATGTCATCTTTGTAAAATGTAGGTACATGGATTTAGCTGCCTATAGCTGTGATCCCATTCTTTGTGGAGTATCATCGTGCACAAAAAACCTGTGATTTATGATGAGGTTGAGCTGATTATAGTATGGGATAGACTCAAGGAAGATGTGTTTTTTTTTGTTTTTCAACGTAATGATAGCAAGTAGATGATAGATAGATGTTTGCTTCGCTATACTGAGCTTTTCTACTCTCGGGTAAAGGCGTAGATTTGCTAACAACGAACAAAAAATTTAGTATTGAGTAGATGATTATAATTTAGGTGTCTTCAAAGTTAGAGTGAATACGCGCTTAATAAATTAGTGCGCCTGACCATCAACGTTTGCATCACTGCTTACCATCAGGTGGGATCGCAGCGATATCCGTGGATCGCAGTCAAGCACTAGTTTATATTCATTAAAGATTTTCTATGTACTATCGCTGGCATCGACTACGTACTTTTAATTAGACCCACATTAAAAATTGGTGGTTACAAAGTTTATGAAAGAACCTTAAAACTACAATTACATGTTATATTATGTACGTTATGCATATAAGGAAAGTGAATATTTTAGCATTAGCGGAATAGGCAGTTTCGCTAGAAAGTCGTTGTGTTGTAGATTTTCTTTATGATAGAGTATTGTTGTGATGTTTATGTTTGTAATTGTGCGTTTGTATTGTTTACTTTCATTACTATTATTCCTCACCCACGTATGTCTACTTTCTTCCACGTTTTATCCTTTAATAACATACATTCTAAATTATTGTAATAAATATGTTTATTTCTCTAAACTTAGGTTCAGCTAAGTATCGTAAAAAGGTCATAAGAAATTTTGAATGGTGTAAGAAAATAACTCATTTTGAGTTACTCACTGATATCTATGCTGTAATTAATACAAGGTTTTAATTGTATTTAATTTTTTTGGTATTTTTTAGGGTTCCATACTCAAAGGGTAAAACGGGACCCTATTACTAAGGGCCTGCGCACACTTGAGACAAGACTCTTTGACAGACTTGTCTACGACGTCGCAGACTTGTCTGCGACAAGACTGTTACAGAAAATACAAAACACAAAGAATCCAATAAATACCTAATTTCGGAAAAAAAATAACGTATCTTTTATATAAAGTTTATTTGAACTTATAATTCCAAGTCAATCCAAAGATATAACACTTCAAAGCAACCCGTTTTAAAAATGACAATTTTAAACTTTAACCCCTATTGTTTTATGTATTTATTTTTAGTATAAGGTATATATAGTTATAAAGGTATTTATTAGTTTAATTTAAGATTTCACAAACTCTTATTTCTACACACTATTGTCTACATCTCTTCTAATCTCTCCTTTCGCAAATCTGCTGGAAGAATTTTTTTTAAAATATGCAGTAACTTTGTACAAATTTAAGATATCTTCTTCTGTATATTTGTGTGTACATAAATTATATAATAAATAAATAGAAAAGCATTTATCTAAATTTTAGAGGACACAACTTAATAACGCGTCCTTTATAAAAAGTGTCTTTGTTTCATACATAATTATTAGATAAAAATAAACCTCTAACTTTGTAAACGCAATTCCAGTTAAATGAGAACGTTTCTGACCCTTGAACTGCAGTTAACAAACTATTGATTGTTTGAACGATGTTACATTATCTAACTATGTATATGTTGTATTGTAAGGTTACAATTTTAAAATAGTATACCTATTTTGATACATGTGGAGAAATTTAGTCATTGCGACCGAGATGAAATTCGCCCGAGCCGTAGGCGAGAATGTTATGGGGCCGAGTACTGCAGTGACAAAATTTTCACGTGTATCAAACGACATGTTTCAATACACTTATGAAGAAATAAATAAACGGTGGTTGACGTCGATTCGTGGTGGACGCTTGCCCAACCTTAAGATAAATGTAATAAATTGTGACGGGGGCGAGCTCGCGCACTTTTCCGCACTAGTGAGAGAAACAATAAATTGCGTGCTTAAAAGCGGTAGGGGTAAGAGCGGACATTCGCGTAAGTATATGTATTGAAATGTGCCTAGCATAATTATGATAGAACTTTAAACAATGTTTCTAGTTATACACCACTAATTTTTAATTAGTACAAATACTTAAAGGGCTTATTAGAAAAGGTCTTGTTAGTATTTATGTAAAGTCTCAATAAATAATATTCATAAACAGTAAAGTTATGAGCGTTTGTTTATATCCCGAAAGTCACTCAATTTATGGAAATATTGTACAGGCTATTGATAATGAATGAAAAACAATGAAAAAACACTGCGCGTAGTATTTCCTAATAGCTATTGTTATGAATAATTGATTCAATTATCAATTTACCAGATATGACAAATTTTCGTGAACAAGACTGCACAAATATGATCAGTAACAGGTAAGTACGGATAGAGCCTCACTTTTTTTGGTATTAGTTGAAAAATAGGGGCGTATATATGAAACTTAATTAATTACAAACTTACTAGCTTTTGCCAGCGATTTCGCCTGCGAGTAAATAGACAATATATAGCCTATGTCACACAGTGATAAAGTAGCATTCTATTGGTGAAAGAACATTATAAATAAAATGTAAGTCTGTTTTTAAGATCAAAATAACATTTTTTTGATAAATACATATGAAATTATATTTGATACCTATAACAATAACGCATTTTTTAAATTTTGGTTTGTCTTTGTGTTGGCGGCTAATCTCCGAAACGGCTTCACTGCACCCCTAGCCAAGTTGATAATCTGTAATCGTTAACGTTAGTCGAAAACTAATCAAATGTATGGGAATGACATCATCGATCGATCAAACGAATAGAAAATTCGTAGCCAAGTTCACATCGTTCAAAATGATAGAATGAATTGTTATCGTTTCTACAATGTTCAACGCTACATCCTTTGTTATTGTAGTGAACGACATTGTAGAACGAGCGGCCGACTCAGGCGCGTCAACATGGCTACCAACTTATCGTTTTCTACAATTGCTGACACCGAGGCGTTACCGATTGGAGAACGGAATTCGACACGAAACGGTTGTAACTTGGCTAGGGGGGCTGATTTCGATAAGACTTTCAATGTTAGATAGCTGATGTTATAAGGAGTTATTAAGCTATGTACTTTTATTTTAGAAAAAAAAATAGGATAACGCGTAAAAAAAAATCTTGAATTGTGACAAAATACACTGTTTTACGAGTCTGGTGCGGACAAAGTCATGGATTAGTCAATAGATTAATATAATTTGACAGAAACTTCAACGAATTCAGTACTATTGATCAACCAAATTCTTCAGCCTTGGTCAATCCGGTTTGAATTATTTAATAGCAGTTAACAAAGAACGGCTTTCCCAAAGCAATCAGAAATACTGAAAGCTCGCGATAGATTTATCAAAATACAAGGTTTCATTACACAATACAATCAAGAATTTATGTATCCTATTATCTTTATATTTTGCCCTTGAACCGCCAAAATGCTCTATAGTAACAATCAATCAATTCCATGAAAATAAATAATCGTTAACTATATCGAAATAAACGATATAGATATTGTTACTGGCCTTGTGGTCTTGGAGTGAATGACTTGTTCGATAAGAGCCGTGATCTCCAACAATCTTAATGGTTATAGTTTTTACAAGTGATTTCGTAACAATGTACCACATTATCTAACAATGTACCACATTATCTAACAATGTACCACATTATCTAACAATGCAAGAATTAAGGTCTACGCTCGCTCTCCTGGCTAATTTTTTTTCGACCACGCAAAAACTTAAGGTTTTATTACAACCATCTTTTTATTCTAATCTTCATTTTTTGTTAGGGTTCCGTACCAAAGAGGTAAAAACGGGACCCTACTGCTATTCCACGGGTAGTGTGAAAGTGAAACCCGGTGCCCTGGGACGAAGGTAAAGAAGGAACAGGAGTGGGTTTTTAGTCAGTAAAACTCTGACACTATCTCCCTCTCCGCCCAAGAGCGGGATTTGTTTTTAGATGATTTTTTCACCTAAAAAAACCCTATTGCGATTACTCCGTTGTCCCTCTGTCACTGGGCTGTATCTCATGAAGCGTAATAGCTAGACAGTTGAATTTTTCACAGATGATGAATTTCGGTTGCAGCTTTAACAACAAATAGGTACTAAAAACAGAATAAAATAAATATTTAAGTCCCCACACTCCCATACAACATGCTATGGACGGTACGGAACCCTTTGTGCTCAAGTCCGACTCGAACTTGGCCGGTTTTTTTTTTGTAAACGCAGTTTTTTTTGTTGTTTTATTTGAGACCAATCAAGTGGAGCATTAAGAAACAAAAGAGCTTCAGTTGATTTAGGAGGACATTAAAAAAAATTAGGTGATAAATATTGATCGTTCCGTGTTTTTTTGTGGACAATAAGATACTCGTAAGAAGGTCATTGGCTTGCCATCGCTTGATTGTAAAGGTCAAGTTAGGAAAATTGTGCATTCTCAGAAACGTTTCGTTGTGACTTATGCGACGTTGTGAACTTATAACCCCATGCATGTCTTGTAGCTCTCATGAGAAACTATAAGTAGTTGGTATATCAAAGATCAAAGTAAGAGGAATAATAATACCTATGTATTTGTTCACACGCAAATATATTACTTTGTAGCGTTGACGTACCTATGTTTCATCTTTATTTTATTTCCACAACTTTCACATAACATGAGTTCTAGACAACTGATAAGCATACTTATATATTTCTAAATACATACATAATTATAGATATGTAATATTGGCATGAAACTTTTTCTATTCCAACAAATCATTACTTTTCGTTTATTTCAGGTCTTTAATTTTTATTTGTATTAATGTTAGATAATATTTCTTTCCAGGTACACAGCAAGGGTCTGAAATTTGGCATTTACGAGGATTACGGAAACTTCACATGCGCGGGATACCCTGGAGTGGTCGGCCATCTTGCTGGAGGTAAACATTTTTTTATTTATTTTTTTTATTCTTGATAGGTTCGCGCTTGACCGCTAACTCACCTGATGGAAAGCGACGATGCGGTCGACGATGGAACGCGCTTACCTAGAAGTAACCTATTCACTCTTGACTTAAAGATTCCCGGGTTGTAGCCATCAGGAAAAACAGATTCCGGCAAGGAATTCCACTCCTTAGCTGTACGCACTATGAATGTGTTCGCAAAACGTTTTGTGCGTATAGGTGGGATGTCCACCATGTACCGGTGGCGCATTGCCGTACGCCTGGTGGTCCGATGATGGAACGGGCTAGGCGGAATTAGGTTATGCAATTCCGACGCACACTCCCCGAAATGCAACCGGTAGAAAACCGACAGGCTAGCAACTCTGCGTCGATGCTCAAGACTTTGAAGCCTCGACTCAACGAGTGCATCATTGCCAATGATCCTCTTGGCTCGCCTCTCAATTGCCTCAAGTGCATCAATCATCAACATTAATGAACATCATCATTTATGATCATTATAATTCATATTTCTCTAGGAACTTCTGCATTCACTCATTTCCTTCAAAGATGTACTCACTAATATGCGTTGGCCTTTGCACACCATCCTCAATCAGGTTGATAATACATGGTTTGACAACGTCTGAAAACTAGTAAAAAGTAGTAAAATATTTTTAATACAAGAAAAATTGTACAGAAAATCTTCTTACATATTATATTGACAAATAAAGTAAATGTGCACTTAACGTACAATGTTCTCGCTAGATGGCGCTGTACTCAACATTTTTTAGTTTATTATGTTTTAATTTAAGGGAGCATTATTAGGGTTTCCCTACCTCAAAAGAAAAAATAGGAACCCTTATAGGATCACTTTGTTGTCTGTCTGTCTGTCAAAACCCTTTATCTCGGGAACGCGTACCTAGAGGTATAGAGTTGAAATTAAAACCATATAAATGTGAAAAAATCAAACTTCTGAGTTAACGAATAAAAAGATACGGCTGTCTATGTCGCAAAAGCGTGTATTTCGACACTCTCAAGGGAATCAAAATTCATAGGGTACTTCCCGTTAACCTACAATCCTGAAATTTGGCATGAAGCAAGGTCTCATAGTACAAGTTTAGGAAAAAGTCTGAAAACTGTAAATTTGTAGTTACGTCAAAAAAAAACATTTTCTGCGATTCGGAAAAAATAATCTTCGTAACTCAATTCGGAAATTGAACGGTTTTCATAGGTAAGTTTGTACGGAACCCTCAGTGCGCGAGTCCGACTCGCACTTGCCCGGTTTTTAAATTAAGGAAATGGTATTTACTAAAATCGGGCATTTCAATTTATAGAACTTTGTCAAATTATTGCCTAAAATCCTCCTGATTCTGACTTATGTCTTAAACTATAGTGCATAAGTATAGAACTATACTAGCTAGGTGCCAAAATGGCGGGATTTATCTTATTATCTAATAATAACTAAATTCGGCCAGCGACTTCGCCCGCGAGAAAACTCAATATTATTTCTCTATACAAACTTTGGATCCGCGTTTGATCCCCATATAGGGTGAATTTTAGAATCCTTTTTATAGTGCTCGTCAACGTCATAAAAGGAAACCTTGTGCCAAATTTCAGGCTCCTAGTCCCAGTAGTTTCGGCTGTGCATTGATATGTCAGTCAGTCAGTTTCTCCTTTTATATATATAGATTATCAGTAGAAAAAGTTTATTTCTAAATAAAGACTTATTACCGAGAATATAATGTTCAAAATAATGATTGAATCAAATTAACTGACATTAAATTTTCGTAACAATCACCAGTATGGAATTAAATTTTATATTATCCAATAAAGCTATGTTTTGTAGAGACTTCTGTTCAATATTCCTTCGTGAATGTGCCAGAATGCCAGGAGAATTCTGAAACCAACATTTATTTATTTTTACCAACTTTTTTATTACCCATTTATATATTGAACGTCATTTGAATGCACCACTAAAGTTTTTGGTACTTATACTAAAAAAATCTATATATATAAAAGCGTAATACGACTTGTTAAATAACATTCATACAACTGCGGAAAATGGAACGCTTCGGTGCGGCGTGACAGGTGCTCGCGCTGGTGGACCAATCGCGAGCCATCAAAGATCTTCGCGCGGACGAAGACTTCCGAAGAAAATACGAACAGAAAACAACTGAGAACATTTTTTTATCTCTGCGTCAACGGTGTATTGAGATAAATTAAATTTACAATAAATAATAAAATAAATAAACTAAATTTAATTTGATTCATCGTGTTTACACCACTCACTGATTAATCAAGAAATCTCAGAAACTATAAAACCTACAAACTTAAAATTTGGCAAGTAGGTTCCTTATAGGGTGTAGACATCCGCTAAGAACTCTCTGATTTTACGGAACTCCACCCCTAAGAGGGTAAAACGGGGGTCGGAAGTTTGTATGGAGAAACCTACTTTTACGCGGGTGAAACCGCTGGCAGAAGCTAGTATATCATATCATCATCTTCCTGCCCTTGTCCCATCTTATTTGGGGTCGGCACAACATGTTTTTTTCTTCCATTCTATCCTGTCAACCGTCATGCTATCACTAACTTCCTTTTCTTTCATATCACTGTTCACACAATCCATCCATCTTTTCTTTGGCCTCCCTCTCCCTCTCCACCCATCCACATGTATACTCATAACTCTTAAGCTATAAGCTATATATATATATAAGCTAGTATATCATATAGGGAACCTTTATCTATTCTATCGACATTTGCTTTTCCTCTTAAAAAATAATGCATAATTATATCGATACCTCATATGCATAAAATCGTAACATATTTTTTGAGTAATATTATTTCTTATAACAAATTTACTTTTAACATTAACAATAAATTACAAAAACGGTTCTCCTGAAGAAATGCACTTTTTGTCTTACTACCTTCGGGTATTGAATTTTTTAAGTTTCTCATCATTCTTTGTTCTTTTTTACTTCTTTTTAATTTTCGCGACACAGTAAGCTGGTCGATTGTTGACAGAAAAGTAGAACATCCCATACGTACGTGAAACACTGCATTTGTAACCAGACTACTTAAAAATACATATACGATAACTTACGACACAACAATAGACCTATGTCTCAATTTAGCCTACATATCGGAATTAACTATTCGATGTACCAACGCGAATGACCTAATACAAGTTTTAATAACGATATAAATTCATAGGATGTTAGGAAAAGTATTAGAACGTCGGATAACGTCGTATTTGGCATCTATCATAAAGATGGCGCAACTTTGCGTGTATGCAATACTTCTTGTGACTTCGATGGCGTGTACTAGTTCTTTGTTAGGGTTTCCCTAAGTACGGGATTGCGAGGAAATTTCAAATAGACGTTTTACAAAACGTCAAACGTTGTGCCCATACTTATAAAACGTCAGAAGCTAGTGTATGGTTCCAATCGGTCGTTTCCTATGCAGAAGAATCGGCAAGAAACTCCAAAACTGTATAAAAAAAAAGTTTAGAATAGAATAGAATAGAAATGTTTTTATTCGGGACAGACACAGCACAATGGTAGTTTGTAGTATAATACAGTTTTAGAGGTATGCGGAACAGAGAGTAAAGTCCCGCAAACCTCAGTTGAAAAGGGAGGATCCTCCGGCCAGACGGGTGTTATGTCTGGTGGGCAGCTGCCCTATAGATGATTTCGAGCTGTTCTATATGTTCTAATCGCGCGGAGAACTTTGATTGTGTGATGCAGGATTAGTTCTTATGTGACGCCATAGATGTCACTACATCACTCCCCTCCAGAGATCGGAGATCGTTGGTTCTTGATGCTTCTTGATGCGTGCCAGGCCAGTGGTAGGTTGGTTCCAGTGGGTCGGAACCGAATGCCGCATAGTTCTCGGTGAGTCGGAGTAGTCCGTCTGCGGTGATGCCCCAGTGAGTCGGGATGGTGCTGCAGGCTCCAGTGAGTCGGAGTAGTGTTGCTGGCTCCAATGAGTCGGAGCGGTGCTGTGCGACGCAGGGCTTGACTGCTGGCGTCGACCAGGAGAGGTTCTTCGTGGCTCTTCATGTGACTGGCCGAAGGTGCAGTGTGCTTCGCCAAGGTCGCTGATGAGGCTGAGGGTGATGACCAGGTATGACCAGGTGGGCATGCTGGTGGCCAGGATACCCTTTAAACCCGTGGGTGCTGGCTGTATGGCTTGCTGCTCGAAAGCTTGAGGAAGTGATGATGAAGCCACGAAGTAGTGGCTGCACGAAGGCTGCGCTGACGTTCTTTGTCGAGGGTCACCAGTTTGGAGGTATCTGGAACAGAGAGTAGAGTCCCGCAAACCTCCGTTGAAAAGGGAGGATCCTCCGGCCAGACGGGTGTTATGTCTGGTGGGCAACTGCCCGATAGATGATTTCGGGCTGTTCTATATGTTCTAATCGCGCGGAGAACTTTGATTACGCGATGCAGGATTAGTTCTTATGTGACGACATAGATGTCGCTACACAGTAATAAATATAAAATGAAATTGAACTAATGAAATGAAAGAAAAAAGAATACATATGAAAAGAACAGCTTAGAGGACGTAGACACATAAACATGTCGGTTTTATCCCGGTGAACGTAAAGGTTTAAGCATATTAATTACTTGCTTACTTACCGGACAGCAATGTTAGACCGACAGTCTGAGAGATGTATGTGTATACGTGTAGCGACATTTATGGTGTCACATATGAACTAATCCTGCATCGCGCAATTAAAGTTCTCCGCGCGATTTGAACATATAGAACAGCCCGAAATCATCTATGGGGCAGTGGCCTACCAGACATAACACCCGTCTGGTCGGACTCATCGGATGATCCTCCCTTTTCAACGGTTTCGGTAACTCTTTCGAACGATTCCGCGATCCCGGTATATCCCTAGGTTTATGGTTCTCCTACTAAGTACAGGCGATTTCTTCTGACGTTGCTCGTACCTACGAAGTATTTAAACAAGTACTGCAGTAAGTCTAGTATTGCGTGCATATTTCGCGTGCCTATCGCTTGGAAGTAATTAGGATAGGAACACAGCTAATAGGCTACTTATGAATTCATAAAAGTTAATTTGTACGGTATTTTCACACTACGGATAGCGATATTGAAATCGGATGTGGCTGTAAAAGGAAGTCCAGTTTTCCGCTTTTTTTAGGTGGGAAATCATTCAATGACTTCTCCCGCCCTAGGGTGGAGCGGACGGCCGTGTCAGACTTTTACTGACTAAAACCCACTCTTATGTTCCTTCTTTGCTTTGCATTCCAGGGCCCCGGGTTTTCCTTTCAGAAGGGAACACATAGCCCCAGTAGGCTACGACCCTGCTGGGCCCCCTACGGTGTCCAGTTTTCTTCTGTGTTTATATGAAAAAAAAACTTACCCTACTACATGTTGACAGATTTGGAGGGGTGTGAGGCAACTACCGTTGTTTCCATAGGGTATTGTTTCCCATTATCTGGATAGTGGAGATGAGATAGGCAGTTACCCTATGAACAATATTGATACCGTGCCATCAGAAATGATGGGGGAAACCGTTATTTAAAAACTAAAATACATTTAACATTATCAGTAGAATTGCACTCAGTGATCCAGATCGTCACAAAAAAAAACCTACAATATCATACCAGAAGTATTAACTAACGTAAGGGACATTTTGTACGTTTTGGGTAAACGACTCTTACGTCAATCGTCATATGGGACATTTTAAAGTTTAGGTAAAAGACCTTTACGTTATTTGATATTTCTAGTATTGATATGTAGAAGCTAAAAACACTTAATCAAAATTACATCATGAACAGTTCACCTAACTCCAACCGCCAAACTAAAGAGTTGTATCATTGAAATGCCCACACGCACGGCACGCATGCGTAAGATACCCACGACACGCATGAACAAATCCCAGTTGACGCACATATAATGTATGTTACGTTATTTTTCTGTCAGTTCTATTTCTAACTCCGTAACTGGCTGTACATAATTGAAATTGTAAGGCATACAATAACCTGCGTGAGAATACCTTGGTAACACTGTATTGTAACGCCATCTGTTGGTCGATTCGATAAATGTTCTTGGAGATTGTTTCTTAGTTTTATTGCTAGAACAATAAAACGCGCATGATACAACTTTTTTTTTTAAGTTAGTTATTTCTCTAATTTGCTTCTAATCTTCATTATTACGTCTGGAAAAAGGATCCATTGTAAGATCATATTGTATGATCCTTCGGCAAATTCTCTAAAGAGAAGAAAAAATCCTTTTAAATTTCGATAAAAGTGGATCAGACGGATATCCACGTTGTTGAAATACAAAAGCTGTATCCAGTTGTCGCTTGCCTAACCAATTTTAATAATTACACAACAGAAGAGACACTCCCAAATAATACAGAATCTACCATATTAAATAACTATTATTATAAATTAATAATTAATCCTTGAAACCAAGTAATAGTTGCTAGACAACAGTTGCATAAACATTGGCACCTTTAAATTTGCTTGCCTACAGGGAATTGGAAAATGTAGAAATTCCGGTTTTAAATTATATTAAATAACAACACAACAACATTATTATCGGTGTTATTAAGCGAAAGCTCGAAAAGGACTTCTTTTATCGACGTAACTGCTCCGTAAATGTAAATAACCAGTATTATAAACTCGGAAGCCAAAACACTTATTGGTCCTTTTAACAAGTAGATATTAAAGCCTTTCACCAACTTTATTGCTCTGAACACAGATATTTCAAAAAGCTTTTATGGAGTTAAAGAAGAACCGAACAATTTATGGGTTCACAAAATAAGAATTAACGGTGTTACATTTTATATTCAGAAGAATCGGAATGATCGTTCGAGACAAGACAAGGTAAATAGATTGAGAAATCGAAAGAGATTAAGCTAACACAACGACAAAAGCTGTGACATAAATAAAAATCCTGCTACAATAGCGTGAAAGATGTACCCAAAACATAGACAATAAGCTCCATACAGCACTCTTCAATGCCACAAATGAAACATGGAGGTTTATGACCGCTTGTTAATATAGTCTTTACCACTTAAATTAACCCATAATACCATCTTTTTTGCGTTTTGACGGTACCTCTAACTAAACTATTAGAGCCCACGTGAGGCGTTTTTCAGATCATCAAGGATGAAAATAGATGGGAATTATACTCCAGCAAGTGGAACATAATCTGATCAGAAGCACCAGACTTTCAATGAGTGTGTATAGATGATTCGCAGATCCCCCTTTTCGCCATCTACAATACCTATTTGTACTAAAGGTACAAACCAATCTATTCCAGATGCGGCAACGTTTTCTGCGTGGGGCGTGGATTACGTAAAACTGGATGGATGCTACGCCCTGCCCGCAGACATGGACTACGGATACCCTGAGTTCGGAAGACAGCTTAACCTGACCGGCAGGCAGATGGTCTACTCCTGCAGTTGGCCCGTCTATCAAATATATGCTGGTATTCAGGTGAGACTCGAGTTGTGTTCTCTATTTTTTGGACAACGATTGGTGCTGACTGGAAATCTTATAAAGTCGTCTTCATCGTCTTCCATACTTCTATTCATTGAAAAATTATATTACTGCAAATTTTCATCATATATTTTTAAATTGTCAGTTGTTGATATTGTAAATGAAATGGGAAATTTATTGTTAGATTTTAAAGAGTTATTTGCTTTATCCACAAAACTCTTCACATTAACAAAAAATATCTTTTGTTTTAGCATTTATTTATAAATGTCAACGTTTTCCAATAAGCAAGGTCATCTTTTGTTTGTTAGTAACGCTTACCGCAAACAAACACGCCGCTACTGCAAATAAAGAATTGTTCCACGCCAGCGCAAAATTGCTTCTTTTGAATATGAAGGCGCCTACAAACAGTAACAAACTCAAGGCAAATAGATGATACAACGTTCATAATATCTGTGAAGGATGTAACAATGAGTTCATTTTATCCATTCAAGCGATTCAGTTAGCAGTAGCGAAACGAATTTATGCAAAAGATTTGAACTTTCTTCAACCACAGCCTTAAAATTTTTTTATACATATTGCTATTATATTAGCTGATAATAGACATAAAAAATGTTGTAACACTCAAGAATTCCTTGACTTACATAAATAATACTAATATCTTTTGCTATTCATTCAGGACTAGATTATATTTATTTCCTGGTATTCATATTTTATCTCTTTTATATACCGTCCTAACTTCAATATCCCATTCTGGGGCACAAGGCATGTTCTGCTTCGTCCATTACAACAAAATACCATCTATGTCCCACATATTTTATGAAATTTAACTATATATATATTTAATTCTTTGTAGTATATTTATTTTAATCTTCAACAATACTGATTCCAGCCGAATTTCTCGTCGATCATCGATCATTGCAACCTTTGGCGTAACTTCGACGACATTCAAGACTCGTGGGCATCCGTCGAGTCTATCATAGACTACTACGGAAACCATCAGGACGTCATCGTACCCAACGCCGGACCTGGCCATTGGAATGACCCTGACATGGTGAGGACACTTTATCAAACACTTTTTTCATAATTGTGCTAGGTGCTAATCTAGTGTCATATTGTACTGTAAGAAACTACGTCTTGTTTTGGTATTGTCTTTTTAAAGTTGAATGCATAAACTGCAGAACATTTATGTTTCTGTTCATTGCTGTACAAAGGTCTCCCCCATACTATTTCTTTATTAATCTAAAGAAATATAAGTTACATCAGATTAATCGACATCAATATCTTCGACTTAATTTTTATCGTGTTGTGCTAATAACACTTTACGAATTTAAAAAAGCCCATATCTAACTTACCCATTTGACTATTTTCAGTTGATTATCGGCAACTTCGGCCTGTCATATGAGCAAAGTAAGACGCAGTTCGCAATTTGGGCGATTTTGGCGGCACCTTTGCTTATGAGCGTGGACTTGAGGACTATACGACCAGAGTACAAGGCGATCCTGCAGAACAGGAAGATAATCGAAGTAGACCAAGACCCACTGGGAATTCAGGGCAGGAGGATATACAAGGTAAATGAGGCTTGAAAATACTTATTCTTTAACTTTTTGGGTCTTGAAGGTATCGGAGAAAGCTTTTCCCGGAACGGAATCCCATCTTTACAAACAAGCTGAAATAGCCACACATGACACAAGGCTTTAAACACCATACAACCATTTTAACTGTCTGCACCCACAGGTGTAGACAGTAGAAGTGATGGCTTTAACAAACCAGATGATTAACATAGTTTTCTGATAAAGCAGACGATAGTCAATGGATTTTCTAACCGTTGTCCTTTAAAGTTTTGGTTAGATATTGTGTCATTGACCTTTTAGGTTATGGTTATAAATCCTTATTTTGAAAATTCTAATTGCCAGTCCATCAATAGGGAACATACGAGTACCTACATGCAATATTTTATTTGCTAAATTTAGTAATTTTTAGTTTTAATAAACACATAATATGAAAGAATTTAAAAATATCTTTTTCGACAACTTTGTTATAAAGCTTTAAAGCTAGAGCTATAAGAAAGAGAAGTCTAACGTGATGTTTGACGTCAAAGTTCATCACGATCATACGACTGCCATAGAAAACGGAATTTTGACGAAATAAACGTAAAGTTTGCAATAATACGGTGCAATCGATATCAAAATTGATAGAAAACTACCAATTTTGATATTGTTTGCACTTTTGATATTCTATTTTTGTATATGTATTAATTAACTGGTTAGGTATAAAGTATTTTTTTATGCATGTTCCCTATTAATGTATCCATAGAGCCTTTAATATCCACATCTTGTTATGTTACTTACAGCACCGAGGCATCGAGATCTGGTCGCGTCCCATCCTCCCGATCCAGGGCCAGTACTACTCATACGCGGTGGCCTTCGTGAACCGCCGCACTGACGGCACTCCCTCAGACGTCGCTGTCACGTTGCGAGAACTCGGCCTAAACAACCCTGCTGGATACAGGGTTGAGGTAGGTTTTGTTAATGATAGATTTGGTTGTTAGGACTCTAAATTTAGTGCAACTGAATTTAAGTGATTTGAACTGACTAGTGATGGATATAATGACACTAGAGGTGATACAATTGAGTTATTGTCTGGAAGATTTATTAAAAAGATGAAGAAAGAATTGTAACCTTGATGGGTACAGGGTTAAGGTATATCCTGTTGATGATGTTAACGAAAAATCTGAAGGTTAAGGTCCCAAAGAAGAAACTGACCTAGACATTGAACTAAACTGACCAGTTCATAATGTTTAAGATATTGAGATTATTCTTCAGACAAATGGAGAAAAAATAAAATATGTTTGAGAATCATACAGAAATTTTCACTGGGTAGAACACAAAACAATAGATATTAGTAAATCAAAGGCCAATTTTTCAATCTTCATATAATTTTAATAATCGTATTTGAGCAATAATACGTTTTTTAGGTTTCGACGACTTTTGTACAAAAACATATCAAACTAGTTTCTTCAAATCAAAATTCTGACTATTAACGACAACCTGCCTTGACCTTTGTACAATTTTAAGCCACACCAATTAAATGCATAGCAAGCTTCATCTAAACCAGTGGTTCTTATTAACCTCATAGGCATGAGGGACCATATGACAAAATTTTTGTCTTGCCATGGACCACCAAGTTGGTTAATTAGTTTTTAGTTAATATAAAGTACCTTAATGTAAATAAATGTTCCAATTCATGTATAAATAAAACATGCATAAAGTTATTTAAAGCCCTCAGTGTTTTAATTTTCTTTACGGTAAATTATCTACAATACAGTTACGATTTTAATGCAATTTTTGTGACTACATACTCGTTACTAACTTCTGAATCTTTCGTTCAGTGCTACCCAAAGCCAAACGCATATCGACAGTGGCATCCAACCGATTTAGGTGCTTGTTTTTAATAATCAGAAGCGCCGAGAACGTTGCTCACATAGATATGTCGATGAAAATAAAGGTAGGTAACGAATATCAACGTCTCGAAGTTTTGTAAAGAAATTGCCTTTTGGCTTCAAATTTCCTCAAGATTTATTCCCGACTATTCTTATTTATTAGGATGGCTCCGCGGTCCACTTGGGATGCTTCCAGGGACCACCAGTGGTCCGCGGACCACCGGTTAAGAACCACTGATCTAAACGATGAGTTTTGCAGCATTCAGTTAAATATTTACTTCCACTACAATTAAAATCGAGAGTGAATCTATAAACATCCATCTAACCACTCTTACTTTCCTGTTTATTGACGCCATAAAATCTCTTCAAACAGGATTTGTACGAGGACGTCGACTATGGCGTGCTGTCGCCGCAGACCAAGATCAAAGTGAAAGTGAACCCCTCAGGTAGAAAGTGTCTCACTTGTTTGCTTTGCAAGGGCTCGGTATCACGCTGTTGCTTAACGCTGCCTTCGGTAAAGTATGCATGAGGTCCGACCGAATCCGATAGAGAGGTAACGAAATCTTTTGGTACGGCCACAATGAAAATGACGACTGTTGAATCGATATGTCAATACTATTAATATTGTCAGTGTTGACTGGTATCAGTAACAACAGTTATTAAGAAAAAAATGTGTTAAAATGGTCACAAAAAATTCTACCAACATAACAGGTTTTCGAATTTTTTTTTTATTAGCAATTTCAATAACTGATCAAAAGTAGTTCTAACTAATTCTAGTAATTAAAAATGTTTTCTTTTCAGTTGCCAGTTTTAATTATAACAGACTGACAGTAACACAAATATAATTTTCTTCATTTTAAACATTAGTCAAAATAATCGACCTTTAATAAAAAAAATTGCCTTGGAATTCAGCCTATCTATGTAAAAAATAGACCATTGTAGTATCAGGAAAGGTATACTGAATTGATTGAAAACAAAACGAAAAAAATTGGTGCAGTTATGTCGCAATTATGTATAATGTCAAAATTGTCTTCCATTATAGTTTTTGTTGACTAAAAAAAAAATGACAAGATACGAATGTTAAAATTTTTTATATCTTGTTATAGTTTTTGGTTTTAAAGTACCAACATTCAGGATTCGGTCGGACGATACGAAATTGAGAATTCATCACAAACTTCGACAGAAATGTTTGTTGTTTCTACAATATTGTATAATAATCACCTTAGTTCTAAGCACCACAATCATAGCCACTTCATACAATATGGAGACATGCACAATAATGTAAGTATTAATTGCTTTCCAATAGAAGATATACATATATTATAGATATTTTGCAGGTAAATCTTATCTACACTTTTAGCGAAGTATCAGTTACGCACACGTTCTTTCTTTTGCTTCCGGTATTATACCGGTGTACATACCTTTTACTACTAACTGTAATCATCATCTTCCTGCCTTTGTCCCGTATTATTTGGGGTCGGTGCAACATGTATCTTTTCTTTCATTCCGTCCTGCCATGACTACCTTTTTTTCATATCACTCCTCAGTCTTCACACAATCCATCTTTTCTTTCACCTCCCTCTACCTCTCCATCCATCCACATGTATACTCATAACTCTTTTAGTAGCATGCGTTTCATCTCTCCTCTACACATGACCATACCAAGATAAACCACTAACTGTAATACTGGAGACAATAAATATAAATACTATATTTTTATTCTTATTTATTATTTGCCTGATATCTAAGAATCCTTCCACAACCCTTAGTTAAGCAGTTACCTACCCATCATAATGAATCCGTCAGATTATTCGTAAAAACGTTCATTACGAACTGTATACTTCCTAATTATCGTTATATTTCCGCATGTTCATTATTATCTTTCATCATTACTTAATTGGTGATCATTATCATTAGCAGTTACAATTAATTGCTTTCCAAGCGATTCATATCTTTCATTTGTTACATTCATGTTTTTACGTATTACCTACATACTATTACATTTTATTTGTAGTTTTATCGCTAAACAGTATTTTAAGATCTAGTCATTTCTTGCGTTTGCTTTACTAACTTTGTGTTTTATCCTCTCATGTTTCTTATGGAATCCAAAATCTTCATCGTTATAATAATTTAGAGTTTTATTGTTTTGTTTGTGAACTTTAAACTCTATTCTTTATCGTTGCATTTCATTTTTGCTACATTCTTTACTAGTCTTATGTTAGAAACTACTTATTACATTGTTACTTAAATCTCCGAATCCTGGTCTCTATGTAAATTACAAACTGTTGCTTCACCTTCTGAATTGACAGTCACACATTTTCTTAACTAATTACTAAACTAGTCTTTTTATGCAGGTGTCGTGATACTACGCGCAGACGCACAGCCTTCATTTGCGTTCAACGCTATCCCAGCGACGCGGACACCGTACGCGCCTCTAAATGATGTCTTTAGACTCAAAAAGAAATAACGGCATCTGTTGAGAGCGCGCGCAAACTAGAAGTCAGCCTCGACTCGACACGATCTACAAGTACAATAAATAAATGATTTCGTCTATTCTTTATAATTCTATGTCGTTTACTCGCTACAGATTTTGGATTTAGCTCCAAACGCTCGCTTTGAAAAATTAGGTAGATATTATAGTAGATTGTATTCTAATACTCTTGTATGTTTGTGTTTGTTCGATTCTGACTCTGTCTTTAAATTTATTTGTTAAATATTCAAGTTGTTCGTAGGTTTTTTGGCTGTTGACGTATAGTGCCTTAAAACTGAAAGCTAAAGCGAGTGCTATAGGAATCGTAGCGTGTAAATGATCTGTATAATACGTATGTGTACATTAGCTCTGGTGTGAAAGATAGTTACCAGCCGGTATGTCTCTGTCTTGCCCTTAGGTTACATTTTATTTATGTTTCGTTCTCGCTAGTGTGATCATTGAGATGTTATTGTGTAACAAAAACACGTGGAGAATTGATTATTTGCCATTACGTTGTACCTAGGATAAGGATGTACATTTTAGGTGCCTATATATGTAAGTTTTTTCGTAGTGAACGTCAATAAATAATTTACTTTTTAAATAATAGTTTTATTTTCTATTTATATACAGTCCTTATTACATCATGCTGTTAGTGCTCATAGCAGAAGAGAAACATGATAAAATTACTGATAATGCAAACAAGAGTACAAGTACAATAATAATATGGTATGAGACAAGTGGTCGTAAATTCATTTACTATGCCAGTTATCTAAAATGCCCATTATCGCCATTTTAGTGCGAAATGCGAGCAATTTTTTTGCCATATTCTCTACTCGCTCGTATATATATATTAAATCATATGTATATCTACATATCGGTACAATGAATATCGTTTCAGTGACTTGAATAATCCAGTCTATGTTTTATTCACGAGTGAATGTTTTTGAAAGCCACATCGTTGTTGAGTCTTGTATCATGCCAGGTATATTTATATCCTGCAACTGTTGAAGCTAGATTTTCCTCTTCAATGACATTGCTACCCCTGAAAATAATAACATACAGATTAGGAAATAATAACAAATTGAGCCTCATTATAGGATCATTAAACTTATTATTTTATATTAAAGTTCCCGTAAAGTCTACTTTGGTCCGAACTCATTAACCAATAGAAATACATTAAACACAGTTTCTCATGTCCCTATTGGTTAATAAGCTTATGCCAAAGTTATACCCCAGGGCCAAAGTTATCCCACTTTTTTTATATTGTTGATAGGTTTGCGATTGACCGCTATCTCACTTTACTCGGTACTTTATATTTGTGACTTTCTTTCCAGTTTCTATTTATTAATAAAATTAACTAAATTCATAATTCAAGTGATAGTAGCACCCTTATGAATTAAATGGAGTTAATCTCCGCACGTGTTGCCCCCGTAAATGTCCATTTTATACAAGTACTTATTGTAAATGCGTGGAATACGCACGGAGTACGCGTTTATTTGCATTTTGACATTTTCTGCGTGCTGGGTAAACCCGCATGCGTGATGAAATCCGCACGATATTAAAAACACCCGGTGTGACGAAATAACAATCTACGCACGTGACTTCCTCACAATGTATAATTCAGTTAAAATTAGTTAAACAGAATTATTACCTTTTCCTCCTGACAGTTTCTGGCTCTTCATAATATTCAGTGGTGCCATACTCCTGTGATTCGTCACTAACAAAATCAGTCTCTGTAGATTTGTGTGCCGGATCTACGAAGATAAATTCCTTCGAATCGGGTGTATCATTTTCTTTAGAACTTTCGTTCGCATCAACAAAAGGTTCAAAGCTTGTATTTTCTAGGGTAACTTCAACAGGTTTTACTGTAAGTGGGAATACAAGATCTTTTAAATTGGGAGATTCTTTATGTTCAGTAACAACCGTCGACATTTTAATATCTTGATAATTATAATGCGGTTTATCTTCTTCTTCACTATCATCGTTGTATTTTTCATTACTTTCCATTAAGTTTTCTACGACAACTTCTACGCTTGCTTCTTTTGGAGTTGCAACTAATTTAAACACAGATTCTTCATTAACTATTGGCTGTTCAGCTTCATTGTCTAAAATTTTTTTCTTTGTTTCTAATTCATGGAGTTTCTTCATTAAGGGCTTCTTTGTTCCATGTACGATTGGTTTATGGGTTGCGATTTTATAAATTGGTTCTGGTGATATCACATATTTTATGTAGCTCTTCGGAAACAAAGAGAATTTTCGTCTCTCTTCTGGTAATTTATATTTTGGAGTTTCTAAACTTTCTAATTTATTAGAAAGCAGCGAGTTTAACTTTGGTTTGGGAATTCTTGTGACCAAGGCTGCATGTAACATTGATATTAGTGCCAAAGTAATAAGAATCTGAAACAAGAATGGGTAAATTAATTTCCTATGTATGGAAAGGTAGAATCTGAAGCTTTGTAACAAATGAGAACAATAAAATTGACGACACCAATTAATACTAAGTATATCCTTATTATGTACATATAGCATAAAGCTCTACCTTATGCAGCTTTACAGCGGTGCATATCTAGCTAGATATGCACCTAGATTTTAACTCTTATCGCTATCTAAGTAATTACATATATTACCTAGTAGAATCACAAAAGTATTGTAGTTAGGTCTAAGTTACTTTTAACCTAATCGCAAATTCAAAAACAAATCCTCAGGGCTTATGCCCCTACCCTGTTCTAGAACCATAACGCAAAGGGTAACTGAACCGCTTTACCCTAAAACCGTAGTTATTATTGGATGATTTTTCATTTGAAAAAAGATAAAGGATAGGTATTGCTAAAGTTTCTAATGTTTGTTATTAGATACACATTGGTGGGTATCCCAGTTCACAATTTAAAAATAATAATATATTGAAACAGATGTTTAAAGACTTACCGGCGTAATCTGCATTTTGTTCGAGCAATGAGTATTTACAATCACAATATCAAACTAGCCCTTCCAAGGATCCACAAGGTACTGGTCAAGTGCTTCTATAATCAAACTTTAAATACTCAAGAGAAAGTTATGAACTAATATGAGTTAATAATTAGCTATTATTATATCAATAATTATGTCCTTAGTGATCGATTTATACTTATTGAAGTTGAGTCACTGTTTCTTGCATAAATAATTAATTAATGAGGTTGGTGTGGTGGATTACTGTCCAGCCCATAGAATAGCAATATGGTGCTGTTGTGGTTCACCATCATGTATGAATGATGATGAGGACATGGTCTACCCATGTGATAAATTTCGTCCCAATCTGTTTTGATCTGAAAGAGTAACGAATACGCACATACGCTCACAAACTTTTGACTTAAATATTTTTATTAGGTACATATTTTTTATCTTTGATGCTTTGTGGTCTGTTATTTAGTAAATATCAGACCACAAAGCCTTCGTTTTTCAGATACTTTCTGAGATCAGGTTTATAGTCTCTGAAGACTGAGGGACCGCACTTTAAGTGCTATGTCTATACATATAATAAAACAGTAAAATGGTGGAGCGTTGGTATTAGTTGGCGAAAAAACTACTGAACCAATCCTGTTCAAATTTTGCATACATAATCCTTATAGGCCGGGTCAACTGTTAGGCTACATATTATCACGCTATTTGCTATGGGGGGTGAGCAATAATCCAAAATGTCGACATTGAACGACATTTGCCACGATCGATCCCCAGCTACAGTTAAAAATTTTGTCATTATTTTATCTTCTTTTTTGTAATAAAATAACTTTTACCATTTTTTCAAAATAAAATTGACATTTCTATTCGATATCTTCTAAATATTTTGTAAAAACTAATCAAAACACATAATAAAATCAAAGCGGCGAGTAAAATCACGTACTAAAATGTAAATATGGCACAACGCCATCTAAAGACTGAAAGTAGAAATAATGATGACAATGATAGTTGAACGTCATATTTGATAGATGGCATTGTGTATTTTACGTAATTTTCTGAGTGGCGGAAGAATGACCATCGCCCAAGTTTGCAGACAGTTTTATTGTTTAAAATTGGGCGAAAACCGTTATGATTAAACTGGAGTTAGACGGAGACATTTTTAATCCTACTGCTTTTTTTCCCCGTGGTTGTAACAAACTAATTGACCGTGATTATTCAAGGGATACCAACCAAAGGCGATAACAGTAAATACTTATATGTATTTAATTATTGACTTTAAAATAACATGGCCAAATTTTCGGAAGGGGTAGCATGGCACCTTGCGTTGGAAGGCCCCCAGGTAAACCTGGTGAGGGTCGCGGGAATCCGATGGATGCGAGACGCACAGGACCGGTAATTATGGTGACACTTGGGGAGGCCTATGTCCAACAGTGGACGTCTTTCGGCTGAAATGATAATGATAATGATGGCACCTTTATTTTTCTTTTTTTAAGGGTGGAAGTCATCCAATGACTTCTCCCACTCTGGTTGGAGCGGGAAGGCGTGTCAAACTTTTACTGACTAAAACCACACCTGTGTCCTTCAGTTGCCCTTTGCGACATCTCTTTGAGGAGCGCGGGGATCACTACGCGCTGTTGACGACTGGGCTCGGTCCGGTCAATTACCGGACGGCCGGACGGCTGTGGACGACCGATTGCTGGATGTCCGCGAGCCCGCGTTTACCGTGGCTGGTCGTCGGAGTCAGAATCTCGGCTCGGCGTGAGGACGTTCGTTCCCTCACGCGTCCTCCTCCTTCACTAGCATTACGGCTTTGCAGAAGGAGGCGACCGCCTGCCATTCCTCCTCGCTCTGGACCATAGCCCAAAGTCACAAGGCCCGGTGCGAGAGGTGACTGACGCCGATTGCCTCCACGAGGACAACACACACCTCTGTGTGCTCCACTGTGTCCTCCGGGATGATGGCACCTTGCGGCCTAATAATGGTGTGTTTTATTATTAGCAGTCACTGCTTCATATAAAACTGGGTCGAAAAGTTTGCGTTCCTGATCACAGTTCGACAACGTATGATGTATCTCAGATTCCTTGCAGCCTTACGTCGACATCCGTACGTTACCTCCTTGCAGTGAGTGGTGACCAACACTGGAACCACCCTCTGAGGGAGGCCAGTCTCAGGGATAACACTAATCGGCTGCAACATTTGTTTACCGGAATTTAATTGTTTTATGGATACATAAGCTCAGGACTGTTGAGGGTGTTTCACGCGGTTTCTGTTCCGGATTCGGTTGGAAGTACTCTGATATTACCATTTTACAAATCGCCCGGAGGACCCGTTGTAGCATGCGGTGGAGGTCTATCCTGCTTGGGTGAACCGCCGTGTCTTCATAGAGGCAATCGGCGTCAGTGACCTCTCGGTTTGGCCATCAATATGCGAGTTCGACTGGACAGGGATACACGCGTTCAAGATTTCACCGAAATTCATCCAAAAGTTGGAGACTCTTCATAGGGTAGTTCCCACTATGGAATAACATTTGTCTGATATACGAGGACGTCAGTCAAATACACATAAAAAAATCCCAGATAAATGAACAAGTAATTTTTACGCCCCAAATGATCAAGCTGCAACAATCAATTCAAGCATGCTCTCGCAAATTCTTCATAAGTACTGTTGTGGAGGAAGATAGTTGATGATGATGGTAATTTTTGGATTCACTGGCTTTTTGGCTTTGCACCATCAGTGCAAACGTTATCCAGCTGAAGGTCGGTGTCCCGATTATGTTCCTTCGTTTACCTCTACCAAAGCTGTCTGACGGCTTAAACTCTTCAGTGAAACATTATTGAGGCGAAAATTTTACAGGAGGTAACTCTTTCGAACAATCTCGCAGCCTTAGCAGACATTGGCCCTAGAGGGCCCTATCCATTTGCTGACATCATTATGAGTCGCGCGTAGATTACTACGCGCCGTCGATTCAGGATTGCTTTGACCAGATGACCGGACGGCTCCACCGCAATCGCCCTGCGGCTTTCAACACCTGGAGCATCACTTCCCTCATCATCCCTCATAGTTTCAGCCACCTTCTTCGATCGTAGTGCTTCACTGAAGGAGGCTACTGGTTGGCATTTTTTCCACTAATCGCCTCCATGAGGACACGGCGGCGCCGGCGCTCCTACCAAGCGGGACTGACTTCCACCGTAAGTTCCATCGTATTCTCCGGGCGATCCGCACAATGGTGAGACTCGAGTGTTTCTTTTTGCTGAATTCGATACAGATACCTCCCGAAACACCCACATCCGGTGAGTCCTGCACAAAGAGAGGATGCCGTGACGCCTCTGTAGCCACTCTTCAAAGACAGGCCTTACCGCTGCGATTGTGAACCGCTCACTGTGACAATGTTGTTTTACCGGAACATAAACCAGAAACATACATAAACTAGTGCCTTTTCCCTTGGGGTAGGCAGAAATGCCAACTGCTACGACCCTTACATACTCTTTCTATTCATTGACGTTCATACATCTGGATCTGGACGAGTACATAACATGTATCCTGAAGGTAATTTGCGTTTTTACCTTTAACCGTTTTATGTGAAAGTACAATAAATAATTACGATGCTTTCAGAATAAATTGCAAGCACAGAATGATTGTACAGTTTTACGAACTTAACGCAGACGAAGTCGCGGGCAACAGCTAGTTTTTAATATATTTGTTTACAAATTCTCAGATTTATTCTACAATTGTTTTAAGGACGCGTTTTTCTTTTTCCACGCGCTCAAATTTAAGTATCTTAGCCGCAACACATCGACATTACGCGCACGCACACATAGAGCCCATTGTTCGCTCAATTTTATACTTTGACTGAACATATCTTGATACTTAAGGTATTATTTTATTTTTCCTAGTATTGATTGAGTCAAGTTTGTGTTTTTAGTATCAGTGATTACTGATGTGTGTACTAGTGCAATATGTTGGTGCCTACTTATCCAGTTTCGAATGCAAGTCGTAAATGAAAAATAAGTAGTTGCCATATCGTTAAAACATATCGTTATAACGATCAATTTCTTTATAAACCTACGATTATTTCCCAGGCTTACTACCTGTATTACTTTGAAAATATTATATTTTTTAAGTTAAAAATATTACATAATGATATACATACGTAAAGTTATTACAAAATCAAATGGGTATCTGAGATTAATTTTATCCGACAATTAGGTACAATTACGTACAACCCCTCTTCGACATTAATTAAATCTTCAAACTCAATAAATACTCTTATAATGTGTGAAGCAAGTAGGTATTTCGAATTAAAATTCGATCTAATCGTTAAAAATACACTTAAAAATATGAATACATAAGCCATGATTTTTTTATTTATTATAAGGTAAAATATACAGTGGATTCAGCTGTTATATGTACTATGTGTACTGTTCAGACCCAATTTGTAGACCATTTCTGTGTTGTATTTGTGTGAAAAGATTGTAAGGGACTGAATAATTTTAATGCATGTAACGGGGAGAAATCATCGTTACATTGTGGCAACTTTAATTCCTTGTATTTCATAATTGTAACAGAAAAATATTGATTTTTAAATGCAAAAGTGTCCTAACTTATCTTGGTACTCGAAGATATTATTTTATTTTGTACTATACTCAAATGGCACTACGATGTCATATGTGTCATTATAACTACTATGTATATTCTAAGCACAAACAATTATTTTTATTGAGTTTCAATGTTCTCATAAACCCACTAAATGGTTTTCACAAACCCACAATATTTTTGAAAACACCTATTTGACGACATTACACGCCGTTACGAGCAGTGGTGGCCGAGTGGTAACGGCCTTGACTTACGAGTTGTAGGTCGCGGGTTCAAACCCAGCCAGGCGCATCACTTTGTGTAATTAAATTCATCACCACTGCTCTCAAAACGGTGAAGGAAAACATCGTGAGGAAACCGGCATGTCCTAGAATTAAAAATTCAAAGACATGTGACATTCACCAACCCGCACTGGGCCCGCGTGGTGGATTACGGCCCATTCCCTCTCCTAGGGAGAGGAGGCCTGAGTCCCAGCAGTGGGAACATTAAAAGGCTGGATAAGCTAAGTATATATGCCACACCGTTATACCCGATAGCCTAGAGGTACCCTGATTTAAAAAAGTAGAGTATTCAACACAGGGATAAAGCTGTCTTTGTCTTGGACGGCTTGATTTCCTCACTTTACTCAGGTTCCTATATTAATTCCCTCGCTGCACTCGAGAGTTAATTGTATAACGTCCTTTTCCGTTTCTTTTTTTGATGCGGGAAATTAATTGATATAAACTAGAGCCTGCTTGCCTGCGATCCCACCTGATGGTAAGCAGTGATGAAAACGTTGATGGTGAGGCGCACTAAATTATTTGACTTTTTCCCGATCTAGGAAGGAGCTCTTTACGTGTCAGACTTTTACTGACTAAAATCACACCTATGTTCCTTCAGTTGCTTATTGCGTTTTAGGACCACTGATAACCTCTTTAGAAGTCAAGCCATGACCCTAGCCAATTTTCCCTGGCTCCGTATCATGGCCTGAACGATGGCCAATGCGTGAGGTCACCACGGGGACACCGTAGTACTCCACTCAAGCGAGGCACTATAAATCTCTGCGTAAGGAATTTAACTTTAGCAACTTTCGTTCCATTCGAAATTCAATATACCGCACGTGACTTGAAGCTTTATCCTTTAGTTATATAATTTACAATTTTTTTACCACTTTGTTGCAATGAGTAATATTTATTATACACATGCGAAATTATAGCTTTCTATTATTTTCTAAGACCAAGATTAATAAATGTCTATATTACGTGTTTTCGCTAAGCATTATTCCTATCACAATCGCATAACTGTCGAACTACGAGTACAAGACAAAGACAGGAACATAGCTCAGCCAAAATAGTGCTAAATGCCAAGTGTCCTTTATTTATCTTAGCCTAAGTGTTTCCGAGTTTCGCCGGGGACTGACAGACAGATGAACATGGCTTTTCAGAATCACTACTCCATCTACGACGGAACCCTAAAAATAAATAATATGTACGTCATAACCATCCCTAACACCGGCACAATTGACAACCATAACGAAAAAAAAAACTTTTTACAACAATAAAATAATCGACTTCACTAAAAAAAAAACACTAAAAGGATCAAAATAACTTTGATTTCGGAAGTCGGTGTTTCTCGGTAATGTTTGTTTCTTATTTAACACTGACTTTCGAAATTAAAGTTATTTTGATCCTTTTAGTATTTTTTTTTTTTTTACATGAAGTCGTTTTTTTTTTGTTATAAGTTTATTATTTCACACTTTTTATTTGCGATACACTTATAACCAGAGTGCCTATTTCTCATGATAATTCCAATTAACCCACATACTGCTAGGATACATTGTTTTATTATGAAGTTCTCGTATCTCCCTTCCACCTTCCGGCTCTATCATCAGATCAGTTCGATAGTACCGTATAGCCAAAGTGCATCTCATGACAATTCTAATAAGCCCAAACACGGCTAGCATACATTGATTAATTACGGAGTTCCGGTGTCACATTTAGAACTATTTATTTATTTGTATTGTCAAAGTCGCTTAACTATCTACATTGTGATATCTATGTGAGCATGAAGTTCCGTTGGCCATTTCTGGTCTTCTTCATCAGTTCCACTTCATCAAATTTTAATATAGCTTTTTTGACTGTAAATGCTTAGGTTCTCAATGAAAATACCAAAATCACCATATAGTTGCATGTAATATTTGAGGAGTTCTTTCGATTCCTCATGGATCCCATCATCAGAACTAGATTTTGAAAAATGGGACCAAGCTGGAAGCATATCCTTTAAGAGGAAAAAAAATTGCAAATCGGTCCATAAACGATGGAGTTCTGAGGTAACAAACATAAAATAAAAATACAACCGAATTGATAACCTCCTCCTTTTTTTAGAAGTCGGTTAAAAAAAAATTACATCCACAATCTTGAATCATCCTCCATCCAATTCTAAAAATAAGTATGGTATTTGTACTTATTTTTATTTCAGTCCGAGAAAGTAGCACGTCTTTGCAGTCGCAGTATACAAGTCGGCACTCACTTTACTATAGGCTTCGACGTATTTATTTTTCCTAAGAAAGAAGTACAGGCGTCCGTCCATAAGCGCTTCTGAGCGCGGAATGACGCGAGATGTCGTGCGTTCGATGAAAAATGTATGAAGAAAAATTGTTAGTGGTTTTATTTTGGTCATATATCCTAAAGTTAATTATGTAGGTTCAAAATAATTAGCTACATGGATAGAAGACTATATAAGCTCTATTATTTTATGATTTTTAAGCTAAAAATGTGCACTGGATTTAACTTACGTGTGCCTATTCAGACCCCGTTTCTTTGTAATTTTCTACGATTAATGCGTTGGTAAAATCGTATTTATATGAAAATTTTATATGAATTTTTTTTTTTTTTTTTACGCCATCCTAGAGATGAATATATTGTCTTTTATTTGATACCATGAGATCCTCTTAGTAATAGTTCCTAGTGCATCAAAATGTACCCGAAAAACCAAGATATTTGTCAAAAAACGTAAAAGCGTCCTTAAGTCTACTACTAAATTTGGGGTTTTTTATTTTGCAAAATACAAGTAGGTATGGTCCCTCAGTTCACACGCAATGAATGCGATTCTCAGTAGAGCATAAACTATTAACAATATTACACACAAAGGCATATCTATAGGCAGTTACATTATGTATGTAGGTTCCTTAGTGAACCCAGAGGTCACTGTATATGACACTCCCTCGACAAAACTGATAACATGTAGGTAATCGAATTCATATATTTATGTCAGGTCAATAACCCCTTTACAAAGTATTATTCATTCCTCAGACCAACTTTGTTGGTCTGAGTTGTTATCATAGAAGAGAACATTACTATAATCTATTATAATACAAAAAGACTATTTTGTTTGACCGAGATTTGAACTCGAGGCACGATAATAACATAGGTAGAACGCTGTACCAATGCGCCACACAGGTCGTTAACGACTTTTCTAAAATAGGTGTTCGGTCTCTGTCGGCCTCCAAGCCACACCTCCGTGCCGGTCGGAGTGGGGAGCGTGAGGTATATTTTTCGTTACGGAATTTCTGGATTCGGTCCCCGCGCTCAAGGCCCGCGATAGAAGCTATGCAATAGCTTAAAAAAAGATTAAGTACTTTGTTTAAGAATGATATATTTGGGACATATACATGTATAGAAAAAAAAAACAATTAAAAAAAAACAATCATGTTAAAAGACCTTTAACACTGAAATTTGGTAAATGTGAGACAGTTCGCCTAAAGTCGTTTACAGTGCAGCAGAAGGTGTACCCTTCATCAGCATTATTGGGATGCCACGATAACCACGCGAAGTCTAAGTTGTCTCTACACACGTCCTCACAAAAGAACATATTTCGGGCTTCTGATGGAGAGTAGTAAGGGCTATTGATACCAATGAAGGCTACACCACATTTAGTGGAAGGTTCATAAACAACTTTGTAGAAAAACATAGGTACTGGTATAACTGGATTATTATTCTCATCAAAGTATAAATGAATGTCTACTTGCCGACCCGCATCATTATAAAGCTGGATTATTCCAAACGTTCCAGTATAAATAATAGTATTGTAACCAGCATTATGAATATGGTTCCTAAGGTCAACTTCCAAAGTATTCCAGTTTCCACCATTGAAACCTGTCCACTGAGGAGCACAGTTCAGATAATGGAACGTTGCGCGCTCTCCAAACGCAAAAGCAAAGTCAGTCTTAGAAGCCAAGTGTCCTCTAGAAAGTTTCTGGGTCTTTGTAAAATATTCAGTTATAACAGTCCCTACCCGCCCCTGTACTGCTGTTATTAATCCGTCTGGTGAAAACAATGAATTTACTGGAACAAACGCAAAATTATCATCCACTAAGAAAAAAGGCCGGTCAACTCTAGTTTGGTAATAAGAGTTATAAGGTTTCTGGGTGTACTTTGAGTAGATGGGGTTTAGACCAGCTTCGTTGAAACAGGTCTCATAAACGGGATAAAATTCTTGGGCGACGCTGTAACCAACTTCGATAATCGGGTTCATATCATAGCACGTGCGTTCTGTTCTTCTGCTTTTATATTCTGGGAAGGAACTACATTTGAAAAGAGAAAAGCGTGAAGGTTCATTTAGCCATTCATCATTTTTGAACATTTCTCCACCTTCACAGCTTATTGTAGCAACGGTTAGTTGACGCTGTGCATTAGGGTGTTGTATGCCCGCTGTCCCCTCGCAACTCAAAGTAAGAGTATCACCGTAGTTCAACTCGATGTCACCGTAGGCGTCGGTCGGCTCCAACAGCCGCCCATCTCTAAGGATAACTGGTAAAGGCTCCTCAAAGTGTATCCGAGTATTGAGCCGACATTTTTGACCATTTTGTATGTTTAAAGCGCATAATATTAACAAGAAAGCTCGTTGCAGTAGCCTCATTTATGAACCAATTGCCAGTTCTGTAAACTCTATTCATATATTTTTCAATTTTACTGGAAACCAAAATACAAATTACAAAAAACTCCGGATAATTTTGATTTTAACCTTTATAAAAATAAAAACGTCAAGGAAAATGTTGATTGAATGTCACAATCAAAGACATTACGTCACAATAAATATAGATTAACAAAATACAGGATAACAATGATATAATAAGGAAACCTTATTACTTTAAAATAGACTTTATATTGGAAAACACACGGTAATAAATGAATGAGGAGGAAACATCGCTCTTTTTGATAACAAAGCACAATTCTTTTTAGCCCAATATCCTCTCAAAGCAGTATGATAAGATCCAGTAAACGAATACATTAAGGCGTTCCCGAGCAGTGCCATAAAACAGTGATTTTCTGAAGCCTACTAATCGGTAACGGTTAGGTCAATAGGTGGCCGAGAATCGCCCTACGGGTCTCGACATCGACACTTCTGTTCCCTCATAGATGCGGCCATCTCCTTCGCTCGCACTACTGCTTCACAGAAGAAGAAGGTCGCTTCCTATTCCTTCTCGCTCCGGACCATGGCCTAAACCAGGACCGGGTGCGGGAGGTGGCCGCCGCCGATCGCCTCACGAGTAGGGCAGACTTCCACCGTATGCTCCATCGTGTCCTCCGGGCGCTCCGCACAATGCTGGTTCCGCCTTAACCCAAAACAGGAACCTCCCGAACTGGCCATGTCCGGTGAGGACCTGCGTCAGGCAGAAGATGAGGACTCCGTGGCGCCTCAAAGAAGGGATTTACCGCCACCGCCGCGATTGTGACGTGCCCAACGCTGGGTTACGACAGTCGCTATCTCCATACCACCATGTGATCCTGCCAGAACTCTGTCCGCGATGCCGCAATTTGTCACGGCTAAGTCAATAATGGTGACATGTTAATTATTATGATCATATTGACCACGTGTTTACACGTGTGCCAAGACGCGTGACCGATGTTGTAACTTAATTCGAACAGGTAGTTTAACATAGTTAAGTACTAGGTACATAATTATTATGCTCTTGACAATAAGAAACACTTGTTACAAAAACCAGCTTAACCGTTGAAATAAAAAATCCGTAATTGGTTTAAAATTATAGAGATAAACTTGATCGAGAGCAGTGGTGGCCGAGTGGTAACGGCCCCGACTTTCGAGTTGTAGGTCGCGGGTTCAAACCCAGCCAGGCGCATTACTTTGTGTAATTTATTTAATCAGCACTGCTCTCAAAACTGTGTATTAAACATCGTGACGAAACCGGCATGTCCTAGAACCAAAAATTCGAAGACATGTGACATTCACCAACCCGCACTGGACCCGCGTGGTGGATTACGGCCCATTCCCTCTCCTAGAGAGAGGAGGCCTGAGTCCCAGCTGCAGGCGGCAGGCTGATTATGATCAGCCTTTTAATGTTCCCACTGCTGGGACTCAGGCCAGGTGCAGGTGGGGTGAGATTAGCATAGCATACTATGCTAATCTTGATTACTATCGACATGGATCACTGTCTAGCTCGATGCAGAAAAATAAATTATTTGTTGTGTAAATAAATGAAATATTCAAATTCCCAAAATCCTTAGTACTTTTTCTTCCTACTTTATGGAGAGTAAACTGCCTTCTTTACGGATCTATACTATTAGTTTTCACAGTAGAATGTCATCTGAAGATATTGAAGGATCTGAACACTTGTCCCAATTTTCGGCAACTAGTTGCATCTCGCCTGAACCACACCCACCTCCACCTCGATTTTACGGGTATTAATTTTTCGGTAAACTGTGAACTCTTTTAAACTAGACTCGGATTCATTGTATTATCGAATTTGGAAGGATTTATTTATAATACATATATGGAAATTTTACACTCTCGCAAAATGTATTACAAACTTACGGTTTTCATAATTATCTGTAAAAACAACATTTCAAACAGTGATTGAAAAAAAAAAATTTTATTTTTCCTACAAAACATCTTTCAAAGATCAACAGAGGGTGTTGATCTTTGAACAATGTTTAAGACGTGTTGATTCTCAGTGAATTAACTATGAGTGAATAAAAACTAGGTATATGTTTTTAATTCTAATGTAGGTACCTACTAGACGTCTTCGCAAAAAACCGGTCCAAAGGTCAATGACCTATCCATGCCCCACGATCCGGCTTTGAAATCATACATCACTAAACATACATTTATTTGCTATGAGCTAATTACATTACATCGCAGTCAAGCACTGGTTTTACATAACAAATAAAAAAAAACATACATATAATATATGTAGTACAAATCTACATCAAAATATCATTGTTTTTTTCATATCTATAGAAAATATTTCATTAATCGTCGCTTTCTTTATCTTTGCCTATGTCAAGTTCAGGCAAAGATAAAGAAAGCGACGATTAATGAAATATCGGCGAGTTCAAAGTTTTAGCAGACATGTTATGGATTATATATGACGTAGGTGCGGGCTTGCGGACAGCGAGCAATGGGTAGCTCCATAGATACGTCGGTAGCTCACTGTCGACGGCGCGTATTGTTCCACGCGCGCCTCAGGGAGATGTCAGCAAATCGTAGGGGCCCAGCAGGGTCGAAGCCTACTAGGACCACGGGTAGTATGAAAATGAAACCCGGGGCCCTGGGACAAAGGCAAAGAAGGAACATTTGTCAACTAAAAAAAAATGGATTATATGACAGATCTTGATTAGGATACTAGTACTAGACTACTATAACTCATATTACAAAATAATGCGAGTTTTCTTATATTTCATACAAAAATAGTTACAAGTACTGCAATATTATACCATCACACACCATCACACACAAACCATCACATACACACTACCACACACATACACACTCATGTAAGAGATTTAACTTTACTTTTACTGAAATTAATTATTTCTGTATAAACTGATCTTTATTTAACATCAATCGTTGAGGTAGATCGGCACAGTTCACTATTGTATACCTATATATCTCCTTTTAAGCTGAATCACTGTCTCTCAAGATACAGGTTCCACCCTAGTTTGAGAGGCAGGGTTTCCTTTATTGTGTACAGATTATAGTCCCTAGATTGTATTGTATTGTGTTTCTACCAAAGCTCACTCAAATTGTTTTTATGTAAAACGTCAAATCTGTATTTTTATGAAATAAAGATATTATTATTATTCCATTTATTTATTATATTACATACTTATTATATTTTTAAAAATTTCCTTTAAAAAAAAACACATAAAAAAAACATTTAAAAATATAAAAAATAGTAGCCCACCGGCATCGGGAACAGAGTCCAAGCTGCCGGCGGTCAGGGCTCCTGAGAGAGGAATCTCCTAACGATACGCGCCGTGTCTAGGAGTACTGCTTTCTGGATCAGGCCCTTGATCCAGCTGCCTAACGAGAGCCTCCTCAGATGTTGTTCGAGGCTCTTGGCTATTAAGCCATTGGCCGTTACGACTATCGGCACAATGATTGCTCTATCCACTTCCCACATGTCGACAACCTCGCGAGCCAAGTCAAGATATTTAGTTTGCTTATCTTTCTCAGCTTTCACGAGGTTTTCGTCATGAGGGACCGCTATATCAACAATCATTGTGCGACGCTCTAGTCGATCTATCACCACTATATCAGGTTTATTGGCAACAATAGTCCTGTCAGTGATGATAGATCGATCCCAATATAACGTGATATTGCCATTGTCGAGAACTGGGTCGGGCACATACCTATAGTACGGTACCTCTGATTCCACAAGATTGTATTTAAGAGCAAGTTGCTGGTGGATAATCCTGGCTACGAGGTTGTGTCTATGCAAATAGTCTCCGTTAGCTAGATGAGAACACCCAGAAATAATGTGTCGGATTGATTCGCCGGGTCGGTGGCATGCCCGACAGATGTCAACCGTACCGTCCTTCACAATATATTTCCGGTAGTTGTTTGTCATCATTTTTATTATTATTATTATTATGTGTATTTTCAATATTTATCTCAGGACTCTGAGGTCCTGGACCTTTGGAAGGCGTACGAGGAGCCGAAGCCAACTCGCAGAGGCCCTTTAGATAATTATAATGGAACATGATACCAACCGACGATTATCCCTGAACGCGCTATGCTAGTGCACCCAAGGACAACCCCCGGTTGTTGAAAAACTATTGCGACATATGGAGAACAAAGATAATAGGGCTATGGTTTTTGGAGTCTTAAGTGGACTGGTAACATGGAACTATGTTAAGACAATGGCCCCTTATTATTATTATTACAAAACACAAAGAAACCAATAAATAACTAATTTTGAAAAAATAATACCTTTAATATAATGTTTCAAATAAACATTATATTAAAGGTATTATTTTTTCTTATAATTCCAAGTCAATCCAAAGATAGGTATAACACTTCAAAGCAACCCGTTTTAAAAAACGTCAATTTCATACTATAACCCCTATTATTATACGGCTTTCGGATACGATTACGGATATGAAATTATTTTAGATTATCCGCTAGTTTCGGTTACGAATGTTAGAATTTTAAAATTATAAAAGTAAAATACAAATAGTAATATTTGACATTTCTATTCTAGATTATCATTTGATTGGCCGGGAGAAACAAACAAAAACCTGTCATTTAATCTTCGCCTTTATGAGAAACTATTCGCAACTATTTGTTTCTGTTACGGAGCTCCATAACATGATCCCTGCCCCCCTAGCCAAGTTACGATCGTTTCGTTTGCGTCGAAGAACGCCTCGAGTAGGCCACGCCTCCGATTCCTTTGTTTTGACCACGTGACTGAGCGTTGAGATGACGTCAGAACAAAGGAATCGGAGGCGTGGCCTACTCGAGGCGTTCGACGCAAACAAAACGATCGTAACTTGGCTAGGGGGGCTGGTTTTAAGGTCCCTAGAAGGACCTACTGTAATGATTACAATGGTACTTTTTTAACTGCAGGAAAATTCAAAATGTTATTAATTCTCCACGGATTCTGGTATGAACATAGTCTTCTGCTAATCTAGTCCATTATTTTTTGGTGAGGTGGGAATTGATCAAATAAGTTTTCGCGCTCCGGGTGGAGCGAGAGGACCCATCTCTCCATGATCCCATTAGCTACTTCCTTTCTTGCCATAAGTGCTCGACACTTATCGTGACACCTTTTTGAAAATGAGTTATAAATCTTACACAATAAAGGTTTAAGATAAAATGCCTTTTCTAAAGATATCGCCTCCAATAAGTCGGCGAAAAGAGCTCGATACCATCTTTCACACAATTCATGTCAACACCGAATCAAGTTTTTTTTTTAATTCACTTACTTTCACACAACGTCATCTAGTCCCAATCAAAGCAGAGCTTGTGCTATGAATATCTACTAGACAACTGATGAATATACTTATACCAACCGGCTCCATCTTTCCGAGGTGTGACCGTGCCAATAACCGACCACCTTGAGCTTCTTGGGGTTACGCTGTCGTCTACTCTCAATTTCGGCTCATACATCGAGGCAAAGGCTCAACTGGCTGCCAAAAAATTGGGGATCTTAGCAAAGGTGAGACGGTACTTCACGCCGGAACAGCTGCTCAACCTTTATCAAGCGCAAGTACGATCGTGTATGGAGTACTGCTCTCATCTTTGGGACGGGTCTGCCAAATACCAGCTTGATGCGCTAGAGTCGATTGAGAGGCGAGCCAAGAGGATCATTGGCAATGATACACTTGTTGAGTCGAAGCTCCAAAGCCTTGGGCATCGCCGCCGAGTTGCTAGCCTGTCGGTTTTCTATCGTTTACATTTCGGGGAGTGTGCACTGGAATTGCACAATCTAATTCCGCCAAGTCCGTTCCATCATCGGACCACTAGACGTACGGCGTTGCGCCACCGGTACATGGTAGACATCCCACCCATACGCACAAAACGTTTTAAGAACACATTTATTATACGTACAGCCAAGGAGTGGAATTCCTTGCCGGAGTCTGTATTTCCAGATAGCTACAACTTAGGGGTCTTTAAGTCAAGAGTGAATAGGCTACTTCTAGGCAAGCGTGCTCCATCGTCGACCACATCATCGCTTACCATCAGGTGAGATGGTGGTCAAACGCGAGCCTATCATTAATTAAAATATATATATATATTTCTAAATATATACATATTTTAGATAAACTACACCTAAACAGAACAAATGATCGTGCTCATCACACAAACATTAGTCCTGGGTAGGAATCAAACCCACGACCACAGGCATAACAGTCAGGGCCACTGATCACTAGACCAACAGGCCGTCAGTCATATTTAATACGTAATGTACTTATTTATTAAACGTTTAACATGTACAATATGCTCGCCTGATTCGCCTGACGCATGATAACTTGCGCGTGCGCACGCGGATGACTTGAACTCTACAAGTCTACATGTCTTTCGCACGTGACAAGTTCCGCTATGCATCCAGTAGTTGCTACCTGCGACTTTGTTCGCATACCAACTTTAATAACCCGTTATTTCACGAAACAAATGCCTTTTTGAAAATTCTGCGCTTTTTGAGCAAAAGTCTCGTGGCTACTTGTTTTTTTTTTTTTTTTTTTTTTTTTTTTCGGTAGGAGTGGGAAATCCTCATGGACGCCCAAGCTGCCTCACAGACGAGCCAGTCTGGGCAGTGTCAGACTCCTACTGACTAAAACCGCACTCCTACCTTACATTTAAACCACGGACATGACGTCCGTGCCCTTGTTTGATAATTATACATTATTTGCTTCTGGGCAACTCCACGTGCAAGTGGCGTCACTCCAGAGCATCTTTCAGCGATTGCAATAAATCCCGTCAGAATTTCAGGGTTTAGAGGCCACCAGTCCGAAGCGAAACCCAAGCGACAACGACCCACATACGCATCAAAAATCAGGAATCTCCCAACCTTCAACACACATACAACTCATCGCCGCCCAAAATGCCGCACCAAAGAAATGGCCCCTCACCCCAATAACTATACTTAATACTAATACTTAATAGGTACTATACATAATATTAATTATATACATATAACCATAAATACCATCTAGTTTATATTACATAATTATTATCAATAACTATAACTACTATATTATGTTGTAAATACAACGTTTGACTTCCGTTCATTTTTTTTTTTTTTTTTTCTTTCTTTCAAATGTGCAGCCTGTTTACTTTTTTTTTTTTTTTTTTTTTTTTTTTTTTTTTTTTTTTTTTTTTTTTTTTTTTTTTGACCTGGTGATACATATTACGTCCTTAAATTTAGGTGATACTATGATAAATGTTTACTTAATGGTACTCTCTCCTCAGTCGCGGATTATCCACCTCACCATTCCCCGTTTTACCCAAGACGGCCCCGAGCAATACCCGCGTCGTCCAAGGCGCCATCAACTCGTCATTGCCTTAGTAAGCGGATCAGTGCCTCGACGACTGTTTCGTCCCGATGCCGCATGGCGTTCTTCATGTTGGTGTTGATGATGTCCCTGGTCGACGCTTCCTGTGCCCTCCTCACAAACCGTCCAATTGCATCATCAGCGTTGTCGGCGTAGTACACGCAGTGGGCAGTATGTCTGGAGACTGCCACTACTGCGTGGGGGACGCTGCTGTGAATCCGGATATTTATGGATTTTGTCTTCAGGATGATGACCGACTCACTGCTAAGACCCTGGGCTTCATGAATAGTTAGGACGCATGATCCAGCACCAGCCCCATATCCCTGGTCAATGAGGGTCTTCTTCTCCTCCTGCGTGTGGACCAGAAAAAGCGTGTTGGGAAGTGTGCCGGAAATATGCGCGCCCGTGAACCTCCTCAGCTGTAGGGAGTGGACCTGGTTCCTTGACGAGTAAATGCCGGGGTACACCTCCCCCAGGGCATACGCGACATCCATTGGATTCCGGTGTGTGCAGGACAGCTCGTGGCTGATGGTCACCACTAAGTCCGGACGGGCGTAGCTAATGGGGAAAAGATTTTCCCTGTCCAGATAGGGCAGTTGATTAATATCTCCGATAAGGACCGCGCTACTAGCGCCTGACAACCGGACTGCCATTACGATGGCCCCGAAATGGTTCATAAGAGCCTCATCTACGAGAATGCGATTGCATTTTTGTGACTCTTTGCACCCGTTCGATAGAATTGAAGCCATCGTGCGCACCTTGGTTCTGTTGTCTTCGCCGATTTTGTGCGCTAACTTTTGCCGTAGGTCTTTCGCGGCCTCGGTTGTTGTAGTGACTATGACGTCGTTGTCCTTATCGAAGTTATTGATCACCCAAGTGGTCTTGCCGCACCCTGGAACACCGTTGACCCAACTGATGTCCGGCAAGGTCCAGCCTCCAGCCTGATCTATAGTCCTCGAGATTGCTTCCGCCTGTTCGAGGATCTTGTCATCCAGCATAATTTTGGTGCACCGAGCTACTACCACAATTGGGTCGCCTTCGGGTGTCGCGAAAGTAATACGGCCAGTCCGCGACGTTGCCGACTCATCTAGCGGTATGAACCCACACGTAGCACTATATGCAGCCATATATTGACCAGTCATTTCTCCCTTGATGACTTGGGAGGTGGCATTATTATATATGGCTGCCGCAGCCTCCTCTAGTCTCTCCTGAAGCAACTCTTCAGTCTCTAGCTGGTATGACTGCATGATTTTCTGGCAAGTCATGAGACCGACAGCATTGATTCCTTTTGTGATCGCTTGAAACTCGAAAAAGGCATTCGCCACGTGGTCGCCTGGCTTGGTTACCGTCCTGAGTTCCGGCGGGCTGACTTGCCCCCTGTCGGCTCTCGTAGGCGTTGGGCGCTTCTGTTTCGGTGGTTGTGGGACAAACCTGATGAACTCCTGTACTGCATCTATCTGTCTGATATGACGGGGCCTGGCACCAAATCCCAGCCGCCTGCTTAGAAAGTTGGAGACCGATTTCCATCGATCCATGGTATCGATCTTCTTCTCCAAACTACGGCTGATTTTTGCCTCCGAAGCGGCCCTCTCGGCTGCTATCTTCTGCTGTAGTTTCTCTGATCCGCAAGGTGTTGTTGGGACCGACCTGGAGGATGTTCGTTGTACAGTCTCTGCTGTTTCCAGTACGGCACACTTTTGGTGGGGTCTAAGAAAACTGAGGTCTTCCCCCCTGTCCTCATACACCACCAACTCGTGATCTTTAGAGGCTTTAATGCAACCGTATTGATCAGCAACCTCACCTCTGTCGTAAACAATCACCATTGCATCCACGCTGATGATTCGGGAGCGCGTACTCGTGGTCCGGTCTGTCTCTGCGATTTCGGTGAGCAACGAGCATACTTGGGCAAACGGAGTTGTCTCATGCCACTCGAAAAGTGCGATTGTTTTATTTTGCAATCGCACAACACGGTATTGGTGTTCGGCAATTTTTGCAACGGGTAACGCATTGAACTTTGTGCGTTTTATGCTCGTTTTGGAGGTGCTCCCGTTGATCAAAGCAGCCAGTCCTGGTGATATATTGACGCTATTTCCCCTTTCCAAGCGGCAGAAGCTTAGGCCGAGTCTCTCGTTGTCTCTGTTCATAAAGAGGGCCACACCACGTAGTCTGATGCCTGGTTTCCCATCCTCCCCGGGTTCCAAGAATTTACATAATGGCAAAATACTTGGGGTGGTCGTCTGCTGGGAGCTGCTGTCAGTGGATGTGATAGTGGTGACGTTTGGGCTCCTATCAGTCAGGTGTATCGGTATTTGTGTAAGGGTCTGCGTAGGTGTTTGCGTGAGAGTTGATGTTTGCCTGAGTGTAGGTGTTTGCGTGAGAGTTAGTGTTTGCGTGAGTGTTGGTATAGGTGTTTGTCTGTGAGCTTGTGCTCGTGTAGAGTATTGTGTAGAGCCATTTGCCCTCGCTACGACTCGCATGACCCTGCTCGCGAACGCTAGGAATGGTGTTCTAGTGGCCTTACTCTCCATTATAGATTGTAGTGTGGACGGGGTAACTGGCTACTTGTTACTACTGACTTGGTTTATATATTTGGTTTGTGATGCGCCTAAATGAATGTAAACCACGCGCCAACACGTTCGGTGGTTGGGAAAACGCGCCTCCCAACCAAGGGCGTTGAAAGTCATGGTTTACAACTGCTGTCTAAACGGATTGAAACTAGCAAGGTCACCTTGATTGGGACGTTGGTTTACAACCATCTGGTCACCCCTTTATTATGTCTTTTTGTTTTAGTTAGTATCATTTTAATGTTTTACTGAAACTATGGATAATAAAGTTTATTATAATTATTATTTAAAAATTTTCTTTTTTAACCGACTTCCAAAAAAGGAGGAGGTTCTCAATTCGTTCGATTGTTTTTGAGTGTCTTGTTCAACGATATCTTCGTCAAATGTTAACCGATTTTGATGATTCCTTTTGTGTTGGGTTAAATTCTAACTGCGTAGTAATCCTATTACTTATATTTCATTTGCCAATGCTAGAGCAATGTGTGAATTGAGTTTTTAATTTTATTATTTCCTATATAATTTATTTGAAAGGCCGTCGTTAATTCACTATCTCACCTGATGGTAAATGACGATGATCCGGCGATGATGGAGCACGCTTACCTGGTAATAATTTATTCGGTCTTGTCTTAAAGACCCCCAGGTAATAGCTATCAGGTGACACAGACACCACCTGTGAATCCCACTCTTTAGCTGAAGCCTCACTAAAGCTATGGCAGAAACATTGAGTGCAAACGGTTAGGAGAGATGTCAACGATGTCATGTTTAGTCAGTGTAGATGCTCGCCAGTTTACTCACCCTTAAGAGCATACCTGAATAGAATAAAGAGGGAGAAACTGCCGATGGTTAAGGCCAGGAGGATCATTGGCAATGATGCACTCGTTGAGTCGAGGCTTCAAAGTCTTGAGCATCGACGCCGAGTTGCTAGCCTGTCGGTTTTCTACCGGCTGCATTTCGGGGAGTGTGCGTCGGAATTGCTTAACGTAATCCCGTCTAGCCCGTTCCGTCATCGGACCACCAGGCGTACGGCAATGCGCCACCGGTACATGGTGGACATCCCACCTATACGCACAAAACATTTTGAGAACACATTCATTGTGCGTACAGCTAAGGAGTGGAATTCCTTGCCGGAATCTGTGTTTTCTGATGGCTACAACCCGGGAATCTTTAAGTCAAGAGTGAAGTTACTTCTAGGTAAGCGCGCTCCATCGTCGACCGCATCGTCGCTTTCCATCAGGTGAGATAGCGGTCAAGCGCGAACCTATCAAGAATAAAAAAAGGCTACAGAAAAACTGTAACGTTCCCTGTACCCACGTCGAGAAGAACTGCCTTCTTCATCAAGTTCTTTATCAATCAGTCTTACGAGAGCCTCATGAGATGTTGGTCGACGCTTCAAATCCTGGGCCGTTAGGATAATACCACAATGATAGCTGTCTCAACATTCCTCATGTCGACAACCTAAAGCACTGTCTAGATCAGCTTATAATTGTTAGTTTTGACGAGATTACCACCGTGAGGAATCGAAAAGGCAGGAGGAGCCAATTTACTGGGTCCTGCTTTAATATTTTTACCTCCAGAAGATCAAACTGCGTGTTGTCTCTCAACAGAACCGCTCAATTTGTATTATAGCTACTTTTACAGAGACGTCGTTCCCATGACTTCTAAAGTTATCACAGATGAGATCATCTGTGATAACTTTACAGATGCAGTGATGCAGATGCAGTAAATGCAGAGATCTGCATTTTGTCGAAATAAAGGTGCTATTCGAACCTTGGCTGCAGATTGCGGTAGCTGGCTGCGAATGCAGTGACCCGCAGCCGTTGCCTGCTTCCGTAGCCGGGAGTGATACCTTTCTATTAATGAAAAAATATTGCATTCGAATCATTGCTTTCAGAGATTTCTTCCTACTAAAAAGAAACAAAAATTTTACCTTTTGTTGATTCGATTATAAAAATCGTTTAATTAATACTTGCATGTTTTTATCTTTATCTTTCACAAGGCTTTTACAGATTAGGTGTGCTTGATAGACTTCCATATTTGCACGTCTCGAATCTGTGAATCGTTCTACTTACTTACGTACGTCTGCGTTAATCATCACGTTCTAATCATTTACTGTTACGCCTATTATGCACTTTCATTAAGAATCAATTTTGAATGCAATGTCGGAAAAATTGCATAAGAATGCAAGCGCACAGATTGGTTTATTAACAACTAACTTTTGTCAGCGGCTTCGCCCGCGTGAAAGTAGGTTTCTCCATACAGACTTTGGACCCCTGTTTCATCCCCTTAGAGGGTGAATTTCGAAAAATCCGTTCTTAGCAGATGTCTACTCCCTATAAGGAACCTACCTGCCAAATTTTAAATTTGTGGTTGTTATAGTCTCTGAGATTTCGTGATTAATCAGTGAGTGTTATTTCGCTTTTATATAAAGAGATGTACCTATTCCCCGAAGAGGTAGGAAGACGGAGTGGGAAGAATGGGGACTCTGTCCGCCAACCAAGTGATTCCAGGAAAGTCGATCACGTGCTGCCGTGCCCAACAAGGCTCAGGGGAAACCCCTTTAGAGTCTCCTCCGGGTTGCGTCTTAATAGGCGCTGGACCGGAAGAAACGCCCGGGTGTCACGATTGTGTGGACCACCCGTAGGACACGGTGAAGCATACGGTGTAGGTGTGCCCCTTGGGCAGAGCACCGCCGTTTCCTCGTGGGGGGGGTTGGCGGCAACGACCTTTCGTACCGGGCCCTGGTACAGGCCATAGTCCGGAGTGAGGAGGAATAGCAGGCGGTCGCCTCCTTCTGTGAAGCAGTAATGCTAGCGAAGGAGGTGGCTGCACGCGTGAGAGAACGGCGTTTCTCACGCCCCAACCGTCGGGATTCCGACCCTGATTTCTAGCCACCGTAGGCGTGGGCTCGCTGACTGTGAGCAATGTGTAACTCGCCATCCGGCTGTCCAGTAATCGTCTGAACCGACCTCGAGTCGTCGATGGCACGTAGTGTTTCACGCGATCCTCAAGGAGATGTCAACAAAACCGTAGGGGTCCAGCAAGGTCGAAGAATACTGGGGCCATGGGTTGGGCGAAAGAGAACCCTGGGGCCCTGGAACAAAGGCAAAGAAGGAACATAGGAGTGGATTTTACTCAGTAAAATATTTTTTTTTTTTACATTTAGTATAAATATTTATCTTTTAATAGGTAATAGCTATAATCGATATCTATAAAAAATGCATTTTTTTTTTATCTGTCGGTCTGTTTGTTTGTTCTTACTAATCTACGAAACAGCAGGACCGATTTTGACGGGACTTTTACTGATAGATAGCTAACGTTAAAAATTTTTTTTAGAAAAAGAATTAGAGTTCCGCGCATAAAAAATAACTTCTTGAAATTGTTACCAAATGGCATTGTTCCTACTGTTTTACGAGTTCGACACAGGCGAAGTCGCAATCCGCAGCTAGTCAATAATAAAAAAACTGGGCAAGTGCGAGTCGGACTCGCGCACTGAGGGTTCCGTACAAACTTACCTATGTAAATAGTTCAATTCCCGAATGGAGTCTCGAAGATTTTTCTGAATTGCAAAAAAAAATCCTTTTGGGACGTATCAACTAATTTACTGTTTTCAGATTTATTCCTATATCTGTGCTATAAAGACCTTGCTTTATGCAAAATTTCAAATTCTGGGTCAACAAGAAGTACCCTATCAATTTTGATTTTCTTGAAAGTGTCGAAATATACGATGCGGCATAAACGGCCGTAACTTTTATTTTCGTTTACTTAGAAGTTTGATTTTTTCACAGCTTCAAGGGACCGCAGACCTGAGTATATGGTTTTAATTTCAAGTCAATACCTCCACGCGTTCTTGAGATAAAGGGTCTTGACAGATAGACAGACAAAGAGACAGACAGACGGACAAACAGACAACAAAGTAATAAGGGTTCCGTTTTTTTCCTTTTGAGGTAACCCTAAAAAGGGGAGAAAAGCCGTGCAATATTTATTAGCTAACGAAGATCTAATTAGCTAACTTAATTGCTTTCTTAACATAAATCATTAATTAGCATTTGATAAGAACAGAATTGTGACCACTTACGAGTTGTAGGTCACGGGTTCAAACCCAGTCAGGCAAATTACTTTGTGTAATTTATTTCATCACCACTGCTCTCAAAACGGCGAAAGAAAACCTAGTGAATAAACATGTTCTAGAATCAAAAATTCGAAGACATGTCATATCCACCAATCCGCACTGGGGCCGCGAGATGGATTACGGCCCATTCCCTCTCCTAGAGACAAGGCCTGAGTCGCAGCAGTGGGAACATTGTAAGGCTGATTATGCTTATTATGATAATAAGAACAGAAATGAACTAAAACAGCAGTTCGTGGCTAGAATAATAACAGGCCCGGGTCAATGTCCGACTTTAAGCAATGCGTGCTGAAGTTGGGCTACAGGTGGATGACCATCTTAACACGTACCTTGGAAAAAACATCCAACCCTATATACATTTTCACTGTTTTTAACCGACTTCAAAAAGGAGGACGTTCTATGTTCGGCTGAATGTATTTTTATTATTCATATAACGCGATTATGACGTTATTACTAATTTTTCATTAGATATTTTGGAAACACAGATATCTTGTGGATATTATCTAGGCTTCTATTGAAATCAAATCATAAATTTGTGTAAAACTAATTCAGTAAAGACCTCTGAAAATCTGCTATTTGGCATGAACTTTGACCCTTCATAATGTACTAAAAAATTTAAAAAGTCAAAAGAATGTAACAATAGAAAACTTGCAAATTTAATCCAGATTCTCAATGACGAAAAATTTTTTCAGCAAACTAATACACTTTTTAAAAAAACACGTATTTCCTGGAACAAGTTTTGTATAATATTCGAGTGAATGACGGTATTACCGAGTGCCAGCAGAGCTTTCAGAATTGTTTTCGGGTCGGCTTCCAGTCAAACCAAATGTTTGACCCGAAGCCGACCCGTTGCCTTGAGAGCTTTAAATATCTGCAATAACTGATTTGAATTATCTGATTTTAACACAGAACTTCAATGACGCGCAGACAATGGCAATTTTTTTTTTGTATATAATATTATTGATAGGCTCGAACACAGTTGAGAAAACACAGGCAGATTAATTGAAAGTAAAACAATTTGTACTTTTTTATATAAATCCAGTACCTAGGTCACCTAACATGCTTCAATCAAGTTACTGTCAGTGGTTAACAACAAATTATAACATAAATATACTAAATCGCATATATAAATCTTCAATGAAAGTGTAGAAGTTCAACGTTAAGAAAAAATAAACAATCATCATTCAATATCATATTTGAACTTCGTTCAACGGCAAATAATTTCAACTAACAGTGTTTAATATATGAATGAACATACCTAAACCCGACAGGAATCTATTTTTAGAACACCATTAGGTTACTAGAAAAGATTTCAGAAGACAGACATACTTTCATCTTTGTTTCTCGTGCGCAGGAGCATACAATAACGCTGAACACCCGTCCGCGTCCCAAAAATATCACGATAATTATGAAAAGTCCAATTAATTAATGACATCTGTATATAGAGTGGAGAATCCTCATCCATCGCTCATTCCCGAACCAACCAGCATTGAGGACAGACGTGTGTAGTTGTTTATAGTGGAAATAAACACGACATATTGTTGTAGTGTAACTAAATAAACAATTAAATATAGATGTGGTTTATTGTGACAGTGGATCTGTGATCATTTGGATGTTTGAATGCTGCTAAATACAATATGACTCGATCAACGGTGAGTGTGTTTTGTTTTTGTTTTTATTGGAAGTGATTAAGGAATGTAATTGGTGCAAATTAGTGTTAATGAATAGTTTAGCTGTGTAAATAGTACCTCTTTGTTCTGTTGTACTGTTTAAATGTCAAAATACTCACTTTTTTTTTATTTATTCAACAACTAGTTGCCGCCCGCGGTTCCGCCCAAGTGAAATTACTTCCCAACTTTAAATCAATTTAAAATTTTTCAACTGTCTTTTTCCATTCTTTTTTCTTTTATACCTGGATATTTAAAAAGCTACTTTAAAATTACCAACCTTTATAAAGACGAACCGGTAAGCTTGATATGTCTATTTTTGTGACCACTTAAAAAAATATTGTAGTAATTCTAGCCAGACAACTAAAACGTTTAAATGTTTTAGAATAGAATAGAATAGAAATACTTTTATTCGGTACAAACACAGCACAACGGTTATAAACACAAAGTAAAAAAGAACATAAGAACAAAGTGCACCGAGCATAATTTTCATACAATAAGAAACGCATTTTTATTTAATATGAACTTTGACTGATGCCAGTCAAAATCAGTTTAGACTAATTAGCAGTATTGACTGTGACTTATTTATAATTTTACACATTCGGAATAGATGTTGTTGCTTCTCACGTTTATGATTTCAATAGTTTTACGTACTTCTACTACTGCTCCTACTTCGGAAGCAGCCATGATGATGTACAGACTTGTACAGAGATGTAGGTACTGGGGTATATTATTATTTAGTATACCCCAGCATCTTTAATTTATTTTATTTTATTTATTAGCTGATAAACAGGCAGATGCGAAAAGTGACTTTGTTTTATATTACGTGGGCCCTTCTCGAATCGTCTATCGTCAACGTGATTCATGGTTTAAAAGCTTGTTATTTCATCTAACAATGTTATATAATAAGTAACTATGTCTGTTAAAGAGGCAACGTAAAAATATAAAAACTTTTTAGAAAAAAAAAATAACCGACTTCACTAAAACAAAAACACTAAAAGGATCAAAATAACTTTAATTTCGGATGTCGGTGTTTCTCGGTATTGTTTGTTTCTTATTTAACACCGACTTCCGAAATTAAAGTTATTTTGATCCTTTTAGTGTTTTTGTTTTAGTGAAGTCGGTTATTTTTTTTTTCTAAAAAGTTTTTATTTCACACTTTTTAGTTACGATACACTTATAAACAGAGTGCCTATTTCTCATGACAATTCCAATTAACCCAAATACTGCTAGGTTACATTGTTTTATTATAAAGTTCCTGTGTCTACCTTCCTCCTTCCGGCTCCATCATCAGATCAGTTCGATAGTACCTTATAGCCAAAGAGCATCTCACGACAATTCTAATAAGCCCAAACACGGCTAGGATACATTGATTAATTACGGAGTTCCTGTGCCTACCTTCCGGCTCCATCATCAGAACAGTTCGATAGTACCTTATAGCCAAAGTGCATCTCATGACAATTCTAATAAGTCCAAACACGGCTAGGTTACATTGATTAATTACGGAGTTCCAGTGCCTACCTTCCGGCTCCATCATCATCATCAGATCACTTCGATGATACCATTTTCAACGTAACTATTCAGAATCATTCATTTATTTGTATTGTCATAGTCGCTTAACTATATCTTCATTGTGATATCTATTTGAGTATGAAGTTCCGTTGACCATTTCTGGTCTTCTTCATCAGTTCCACTTCATCAAATGTTACTTTTTGACTGTAAGTGCTTAAGTTCTTGATGAAAATACTAAAATTACCATAGGGTTGCCTATAATTTTTGAGGAGTTCCCTCGATTCCTCATGGAATCCGTCATCAGAACTGGATTTTGAAAAAAATGGGACCAATCTGGAAGCATATCCTATAAAGAGAAAAAAAAAATTTGCAAATCGGTCCATAAACGACGGAGTTCTGAGGTAACAAACATAAAAAAAAAAATGATGATAAAAAAAAAAAAAAAAAAAAATACAACCGAATTGATAACCTCCTCCTTTTTTTTGAAGTCGGTTAAAAAAAGAAAGATAAACCCTGGACGCTCTGTTGGCATTCGGTAATTTTATTCCGTTATTCACTCGAATATTTCACAAAACTTGATCCAGGAAATACATGGGGAAAAAAATTAGTCATTTGGAATTTCAATCAAATGTGCAAGGTTTCTATAGGTAATAATTTATTTACTTTTAAAATTTATGAGTGAATAATAATAATAAGGGGACAATGTGTACACATAATTATGTAGATACCAGCCCTCCTAGCCAAGTTACAATCGTATCGTTCGCGCCGAACGCCTCGAGTAGGCCACGCCTCCAATTCCTTTGTTCTGACGTCATCTCAATGCTCAGTCACGTGGTCAGGGGGGCTGGTTATAAAGAGTTTAACCTAATAAGTACGTGACCCTATAAGGGCGAAGCAAATTAACGCAAATGAAACAGAACTTAACTGACTGACTCTCCCTCTCGCCCCACCATTAGCGGAAGAAGTTATTTATTGATTTCCTCCCACAAAAAAAGTGTAGACCGTTTGATGATATACAGGGTGTTTAGTGCATCGCATGTGCATCGTGTGCCAAATTTGTAATGGTCGACTGGAGGGGTCTAAACACTTCTCATGACCTGTGTATTTTTTTTTGATCCCCTTTTTATTGTTTTATGAAAATAAGACCTAAATTTTACATATTTAAAAAAATATACATATGAGTCGTACACACTGAATTTTAATTTTATATATGTGTATTGTATTACAGTAGGTACTTTTAAATTTAAAATTAGTGACATTAGCCATCTAGTTCTTTTTTAATTTACTCGCAAAGTTAAAGCTGTCCATGTTACAGCTATTTATATGGCTATAAGAAAAAAAACAAAAACAACCGGAATCTTCCAACTCCCTCAAAAATTCTCTAGTTTATCCTCTTGCTAGTGATGTGCCACATGCCATATGAATCTTTTTATAACTTTGTGAATTCGCTAGAAATGTAAATCGAGTCACATAAGACTAATATTCTAATAATCATGATTTAAAAAGTTATTTTTGCTTAAATGATACCTGAAAACCTATTAAAAATGTTATCTCACTCTTATAAGGTAAAATCTGTCTCGTATCTCTCTTTTCGTGGGTTTCATTAGAAATAAAAAATAAATTAAATTGCATTTTTAAGATTTTTTCCAGTCGACCATTTCAATTTGGCACACGATGCGCCAAACATCCTGTAGATCACTTTGTGGATACCTAGATTACTTAATTACTGTTGATGCTGAGCCTGGCTACTATTCCGTCCATTGGCGTAGGTATTTAGTGTTATTTTTCAAGGGGGGCCTGGCTCCTTACATTCCTGATTTTAGGGTTCCGGTATCTAAAAGGTAAAACGGGACCCTGTTACCCCTAGTTACGGTTTTTCATAATCAATATCACAAGTTTTTAATAGATAAACTTTTTTATACACACCATTAGGTACACATCTCATATTTGGTTTTAAATTTTATTCATAGTAACTCTCATCCGAGATTTTAATGATATTAACGCCCCAGGCACTGGACTAATATACAAATACAATGTTTATCGTTAGTTAAGATTTCTGTCACAAAGATGCCAACTCATTACAAACCAGTTGCTAACACATTTGTCCTTGATAAGGGTTCCTGAAGTCATGGCTACACCATTATCGTACCGTATGTCGTTTAGAAGCTACTTCGATTCAGTAAGTGGCATGCAATGCAAATATTAGTAAAATATGGGTACGTTTATCAGTAATATTACTGAACAATATTAAGTAGTTAGGTAGTAACACATATCAGTAATGAATATCAGAATAATATGTACCGTATGGTGTCGGACGTAAAGAATAGCACCATCCCATTTCTTCCCGTGGGTGTCGTAAGAGGCGACTAAGGGACATTTTGAGACCGTACTGTTGAGCCCCTCAGGTCACCGCGTGGTGGCCGGTAAACCACCAGCCCCCCTAGCCAAGTTACGATCGTTTTGTTTGCGTCGAACGCCTCGAGTAGGCCACGCCTCCGATTCCTTTGTTCTGACGTCATCTCAACGCTCAGTCACGTGGTCAGAACAAAGGAATCGGAGGCGTGGCCTACTAGAGGCGTTCGAAGCAAACGAAACGATCGTAACTTGGCTAGGGGGGCAGTAACAGCATTCCCAAGGAGGGTTAGTGTGAGGCAGGCGGCCGACTGTAAAACAATAGCCAAATCATTTGCAATATGTTAGATGTACTAATTATAAATATAATATGTTTATGTAGTTACTAGTTACTGTCAGCTGCATCGCAGACGCCCGTGGGAAATTACTCTCGGGACAAAAAGTATCCTATGTTCTTGTCCAGGACATGGCTAAATTTCATCGAGATCCCTTCAGCCGTTTAAACGTGAAGGAGTACCAAACATACAGAAATACAAACTGTCGCCTTAATAAGTTAGTGTGACTACTGATGACTGACTTACACTATGATATTGATCATAACATTATTCCACAATTTTTAAACTATTATTCTCAACTAACTGCCGCCCGCGGTTTCACTCGGGTCTTTGGGTATACTTCTCCGCCCTCGGGGATTGTAGCGTGATATTATATAGCTTATAGCCTTCCTCGATAAATGGGCTATCAAACGCAATTTTTTTTTTGTAATTTTGGATAGCTAGATATTTTCAATTCGAACCATCAGTTCCTGAGATTAGCTCGTTCACACAAACATACTCTTCAGCTTTATAAACTAACTAACTGCTGCCGCTTCACCCAAGTGAGAGTACAAAATTATCCCATCTCTTGGAATAAAAAAAGTATCATTATATACTATTCCAAGAATAGGACACTTTTTATCATGATTATTGTCCTTTGGGACATTTTTTCTCCTTTCACGCAGGCGAAGCCGCTGGCAGAAGCTAGTTATCTATATACACTCCTATTTTTATTAGTACAAAAAAAATGGGTCTCTATCCGTACCCGTTACTGATCATATTTTTGTAGTCAAAAGTAAGAAAAACGGAATCTCAAAATTGTCCACGAAACTTTGTCATAATTGGTAAATTCATAATTGAATCAATAATTCATAACAATTGCTACTACAAAATACTACGCGCAGTGTTTTTCCATTTTGATCGTCATTTATTCATTCATAATCAAAAGCCTGTACAATATTTCCATAAATTGAGTGACATTATGGGATATAAACAAACGCTAATAACTTTGCGGTTTATGAATATTGTTTATTGAGACTTTACTTAAATAATAACAAGACCTTTTCTAATAAGCCCTTTAAGTATTAATTAAACATTAATGGTGTATGTAAGGTAAAAATACAGACCAAAATATATGTTGGTCACAAATAAAATTAATAAACACATAACTAATGGTCACAACTTTTTCCTCGCTTGTTTTTATGTATAAAGTTATATACCCACGTTAAATGATATCATAATGGAATATTATTGAGATATTTCCTATTACTTGCGACCCAAACCCAATCAAAACTCAACCCAAAGCTGGTGTTCTGGAAACTCTGGAGGTAGTCGCGGCTGATCACGACGGGTTGAAGGTCTTCTTTAAGAAATGGTCGAGAGCCGGGAACAATAGAGGGAGGTAAAGACTAAAGACACCATTCAGACTACTGGACAAAGACCCAGTAGACGGATTGTACAAACTATGTAGATATTGTTACGCCGTGAAACTTGAACACGCCATATTTTAGATAAAATCAAGTATAGCATCAAATAATTAAAACGCATTGCTTGAAACTTCTTGAATGGAAGTACGTACCCAGGCCTGGCAAGTTCTAGAAAAGTCCAACATAAAGTACCTACCACTATTATTATTAAATAGGATTAGAGCGTAATTGATAAGAGAATTTGTACCTTCCTTTTTTAACAATAGAGTTGAAATTCCCGTGAAAGGAGGGAGGTACATGTTTGCAATAAAAATGATTTGGATTATTGTTGATTGGACAAATTTGTTATTGTTTGTGGTGAATAAAGTTCTTTGCTAGTAAACCGGCATTAAATTACTCACGTTCGTAACAATATAATCAATCACACAATATCACACTACCAAATATTAAAAAGGCGAAAGTTTGTGAGTGTGTGTGTGTCTTTCACGCTGAAACTAATTTGGACGATGTTTGGGAGACTTTGTTCTAGAATAGCACATAGAATTTTTTATCCCGGAAGCAAGTTCCCTTGGGATAATTTTTGGTGCGATGATTGTTGACATATCCGTCCCGCATGACGAGAACCTCGTGAAGCTGAAAAAGATAAACAAGTGAAATATATTAACTTGGCTCATGAGCTTGTCGACATAAGTACAATGCGTTCCAAATAAGAATAGGATCGATTGACAGGTAGTGACGTTACGTCATACTGTCAAATCGAAGAATTATTATGGTGAATAAAACAAGAAAATTTAATTTATTTACGAACTGTGAACGAAAATAGTTTAATCAGAATCCAGTTCTTCAATTTTGCTCATCTCTGAGTTCTTCAATTTTGCCCAATTTCTTGCGATTTGACAGTATGACGTGACGTCACAACATGGCGTCGATCCTATTCTTATTTGGAACGCATTGTATGGGATGTGGACTCGGCGATCATTGTACCGATAGTCGTGTCATCCAATGGCTTTAGCCACGACGGTAAGAGCGGTACTCATGGACACGGCTCGTATAGTTGAGAGGTTCCTTTCTCAGTAGCCCTGGCCACCGGCAGTTTAGACCCTGTTCCCAATGCCGGTGAGCTCATATTTTTTATACTTTTAAATGTCTTTTTTTAATTGTTTTTTGTTAAGAAATATTGAAAAATTTATTTAAGGGCTTCCAACACTTACATTTTCATAGTTTTTCATACAACCGTTCTTACGCGATTATAACGTTATTACACATTTTTCATTAGATATTTTGGAAACACAGTATCTTGTGAATATTATCTAGGCTTCTATTGAAATCAATTCATAAATTTGTGTAAAACTAATCCAATAAAGACTTCTGGAAGTCTGCTATTTTGCATGAATTTTCACGCTTCATAATTTACACAAAAATTAAAATACTTACTGAAAAAATTATAAATTTAATCAAGATGAAAATTTTTTCAAAAACTTTTAAGGGTTTAAAAAAAACACGTATTTCCTGGAACAAGTTTTGTAAAATATTCGAGTAAATCATGGAATTACCGAAAGCTAACAGAGTTTTCAGGCGTTATCTCTCTTTTTTCGCGTTGCCTTTTCGTCAAACATCGCTGGATTGCGTTAGATGAAGGAACAAGTTTTTAAACCATGCTCGATGTCGACGATAGGCGAGTGAAAAAGGACCCTCTTAATAAGTTAAAATTACCAATATACGAATAATAACAACCAACCATGCAGATTTTTTAACAGCTCTAAAAATAGTCCAAAGTCCTAAGTCTGAACTTTAGTTTATGCGACAACTGACATCCTGACAATTTATAAGTGTCTGTAATGAATGGGCGAGTCATGCTGAAAGGAGACAATTTTTTTTGGGCCCGCTATTAAACGGTTACGTTTATTAATCATATTACACATGGAAAAAGCGATCATCTTATTATAATTAACAGACCAAAAATTATATAAAAATCTAACCGGAATAATTAAATAATAGTAAAAAAGTGTTACGGCAAAAAATGCTTGTTTAGGAGCGTTTTCAAGTTTATTTTAACGTGAAAAAAAATATGTTACTACAGTGCGCAGCGGTGACATCGGATTTAAATGCGTTTCAAGAGATAATAATTAATTGGTACAGCGAACTTGTTTTTAATGCTGTTATTAACGGTTAACACAAATATCAAGTAACGTACTTTAAAAATCACCGTGGAACGAAACGTAATTAATAGCCCGTTGCAGATGCTCTGTGGTCCAGTTTCAATCAGTTTGACAAAGGTTTGACACTAACAGACAACTAGTGGTGGGTCGTTGTCGAATTTTAGACGGACGAGACGTAACCGTTTTTGCGACGACAAAAACGGTTGCAGAAAACGGTCGTCGTCGCAACTGGTTTGAAGACGAAACTATCGTTTAGTGAAGTAGTTGCAGAAAACGTTCGTTGTCGCAACTAGTTTGAGGACGGTAATAAATTCTGTATTCGTCGCGTCGTCGTTTCAAAACCAGTTAATAATAATAACTGTTTATTTCTCACCACAAATAATGTTTACAATATAAAGAAGCTTAATTTAAGCTGTTGATCCCCGCACGAACGCCGGCGGTCGTGCGCCATTGTCTTACTATTGTGTCTCTAATTACGCTACTCCAAAAGTTAAAAGTACTCGATACAAAGCAAAATTTTTATATTGTACTGCAATATATAATGTGGTGGCTGTGATATGCCTCAAACAGTTTTGACCCTATCCTCTGAACTAGGTGTTAACCTGTATCTCAGGGGATAGTGTTCAGCCATCAGTTTGCATGATATTTACCGAGTGCCACTACTACCTATATAGATAAGTCGGTATTGCGAGTGAGAGTGATGTGTAATTGCAAAAATGTCGGAGAAAGAATGTAGGAACGTATGTATATGTATGTGTGTGGAGAGTGTGTGAGTGGGTATGATATTGGGGTTATGTAATAAAGGTAATGAGATTTTCTGTTTCTAAATATTCTAATTGTAATAACCAGCTCTTAACTGTATGTTTTGCATCATATGTACTCAGTTTAATTATGTTAATTTTTTTGTCAACTTTTCTGTAAAGATAAGAACATAGGACAAAATATTGTCTTTTAGCAAAAGCTGTAGGTATTGTGGGGAACACTGGGACAGGCTGGTGAGATTCCACGCCTTCCAGCATCGGGCAGGGTAACCATTCGATGCTTTCTTAGAATAGATTGGAGCACAAAGAGCTTACGAACAGTAAGCACTTTACAGTCTTTGTACAGTTGTCCAGTAGGGTATCGAAATGGATGACTATAAACATAAAATTCATTTTTCATTGCAATAACTGGTTTTAAAAACGACGATGCGACGAGTGTGATAGTTGAATCAATGGATTTTAGACCTTATTTTCTTAACAGTAAGATAACAATTCTCATACAGTAATTCGAAGACTGGTTTGTGCAACGAAGACTGTTTGGTCGCAGGATGGAAAACGGTTGTTACGTTGCAGAACAAAAAACGGTCTTTGAAAACTGTTCGTCGTTGAAACGCCCACCGCTACAGACAACATTATTATTGTTTCCGATTACTAGATAGTTGCATGTTTCTTCTGTTCTTTTCGTATTTTTATTCGAAAGATTTTATGAAAATGGCATCTGTTGATACATGCATAATCCACAAAGCCGTTGTATCAATTGTGCAGCACGATTTCAACGGAATGTTGAATACTGCTCTTGCTGGATACTGTTGTAATTGTTTAGTGGGCAGACGCACTGTTGGCTGCTGTGCATATGTGATGTGTATAGTGTGGTTTTTATCTTGGGCAGGTGAGGTTGAGCCACCTGCATCTTTTTTAGATGAAATACTGCTTTTAAGAGATGACTTTGAAAATGATGATGATGAACAGTAATAAATACTTGTGATGTACCTATAATGTGTTTTTTTTTCTCCTTACACAACCAGCATAAAACACATTACCTTATTATTTTAGATCTACAGTCAATGGCTGGCAAAAGCCGCGCTATTTCGAAATGAATACATCTACGCATTTTCATGAATAAGTCTATCAAATCGTGTAAATCACATCAAAGTCTGTCACGTAGTACAGACGTGACTTTGTTTTATACTGTATATTATTGAACAGTGCACTATTTTAACTTAAAACACCAAGGAGACCTATCCACTCATTAGACAATCGCTCTTGTGAGATTTTAGGTTATTATGAGAGTCATGTTTTGACTGTCGTATTTCACGGTACTCCAGTTACATAAAGTTTTGCTAATATTACCACTGTAATCTAGAGATTATAAGGAATAAACTAACGTGCATTTCATTGCTAAACGCCACAACTTGTGGTGGGCCTATTCCCCAAACAAAAAAAAATGTCTCCTTTAAATTAATGATGAGTTACGTTATAAATATTTATAAGGATAATAAATAGTTTCTATGTAGCCATCTGTAGGTTAGACAATTATTTCCTTAAGTTAAAAGTATTATTAGCAGTAGTGACTTTTCTCTTCATTGGAGATCAATTTCCATAGTGAACTAAAAAAAAAAAAACTAAAAAAATAATGTAACATTCAAAAGAATCTTAGGAATCAATTTTGACAAAAACTAAAATTGCATCATAAAATTTTTGAAAAATCAATATTGCTAGCCAAGGATTCCCTTCTCTTTCTCTTCAGTGCCTTATTTGACCAGCATTGGGCCTGTAGCAAATTCTACCAAGAGGCCCCTTAAATCCTAGTAAATGATAACACTTATTTTCCTAACAGGCCGCGGGGCCCTTATGTAGTGATGGGTCCACAGATATTGGTCTCCATTGTCTTTATGGATTTTTTTTTATTAATAAAGCAAATCGTTTTTGTACGTCCTACATTTGCTACTCTTGCTATGTGGCTGATCTGGCACTGCTTCTAGAGAAGCAGTGCCGGATCAGCCAAACATCTAAGGTTAGAACCTTAGATGTTTATAAAAACTGATCTGAGTCACAAAAGACCTACCTGCCAGACCGGACCTAACTTACCAGAGTACCTAAACCAAGTACCCACTAAATAATTACCTAATAAATCGATAACTCATCGTGACTAGTCCACTATGATAGCACGTTCATCAGAACTGGCTGTGTATCTAAATACCAAAAATACATAGGTAAATGCCCCATGTGTATCGTTGTCATTGCAATTGGTATCGTCACTGTTACGATGATGGTCAATTAGATACAGAATAATAAGCCCATGGGAATTTGGGGCCGCAGGATGATTCAATAAGGCTATTGTTGTCAGCAATGCACGTACTTATAAATAACACATGACAGAATTGTTAATAGGAAATAAGAGCGCCCAACCCATGAAAAAAAAAAAAAAAAAAAAACCCATGGCGACTTTCCATACAACCACTCTTACACGATTATGGCGTTATTATACGTCTTTCTCTAGATATTTTGGAAACACAAATACATATCATACATATCTTGCGGTTATTATCTAAAGGGCCTATTACACTACGCGATATTCAGCACACGATATTCAGACTTATTTTTTGTTCCGAGTAAGACCGGTCTAACCCTTATTACACTACGCGACATCGACTAAGACTGTCTGAATATCGAGTAGTGTAATAGGCCCTTTAGGTTTTATTAAAAACAAAACGTAAAATTGTATAAAACTAATCCAGTAAAAATCTCTAAAAATCTTCTACTTTGGCCTTTAGTTATGTACTCATAAATGAAAAAGTAAAATATATACCTATAGGTACATTAAATATTTTTATTCTTGTAGGTACATTACATTTTCAGATTCTGAACGACATAAATGTTTACCATAAACTTTTAAGGCTTTTAAAAAAAAAACATATTTCCTGGAACAAGTTTTGACAATATTTGATTGAGCGACGGAATTAAGTTACCGAATGCCAGTCGAGCGTTCAGTTGCTATCTCTGTTTTTTCGTGTTGCCTCTTTATCAAACGCAATATTAGATGAAATAAAAAGCTTTTTAACCGTACTCACATTAAAAATTATTGGATCGGAAAGGGCCCTCTTAATAGCATATATTTACGTTTGTAGGAATGAGTTTTCTATAAAATATGCGTAATAAAATTTCAACTTTCATCTAATTTTGCAATATCAGTAGAGACTTTTAAATTACATAAATAATACGTTGTAGCTATCAGAAAAAAACAGACTCTGGCAGGGAATTCCACTCCTTATCTATACCCACAAATTCACACAATAAATGTGTTCCTAAAAATAAATGTGTTACAATAAATGTGTATTGCAAATTAATTTTGCAATAACAAAATCCCCTGCTGTTATTATGAAATACAGTCATTTTAGGACTCACATAGAAAATAAATGTTACGAGGAAAAGTGAACAAATTTGATTTTCTGAATAAGGGAAAGTCCAAAGAAACGATGGAAGGACTGTGTGAAAGATGAAATGGCTAGAGAAAGGATGACTACTGAGACCATGACTAATAGAGGAGTATGGAAGATGAAATTAGGATAAGAACAAGAGAACGATAATGAGAAGAGATTCAACATTTCGTTACAGAGACTTGGAAACGTTTTTATTTATTTATGTACACACAAACCGAAACGTTTTTTATTTATTTATGTACAACACTTAAAAATGAAAAGAACAAAAGCAGATAGAAGAGCATAAAGGTACTGCTTATTTCAAATGAAATTTCTTCCAGCAGACCTACGAAAGGAGAGTGGGATGAGAGATGTAGACACAGTGTATACAAATAAGTTAGAAAATTAAAAATATATATATAATAAGTATACATAAAAGTATATAAAACACATAAATAGATACAATACACAAACTAAATTATAAAAATATATATCTATAAAATATAACTTTACGAGATGGTAGATATGTAATGTTCTTTGACTAGCTTCTTGAAGACAGAACGTAATTGTGTTTATAAAATTAACAATATTCTCTCTTAATTTCAGGTACTCATACTGGTGCTGTGTGCTACTATCCTAGTAAATGAAGTCACGAGTTATGCAATACTACCGTCACATAGCAAGACTACACAAAATGCACTCGACGGCGACGCCGTTACAGAGAAAAACGTCACGTCAAACACAAAGTCGGAGGACTATAACAAATATAGTTATATTATAACCACCTATTTATAGTATTAGTACAATATTAGGATTTATAAAAAATATAAGGTGACTCGTAATTAGTGACCGATACTTAAACACATGATTGTACTCATGATTACAAACAACTTTCCCAAAGAAACTTTTTTTAATATTCTCATTAGTTTTATCACAATAATAAAACAGCTGTTTAAATACGTGCGCGCGCCTGCGAATGGCGACCGCTCAGCTGTTAGCCGCGTGACGCCGTCGTACCTACAATAGTGACAGAACACCCGCGCAGCTTGCAAACCCATAGGTGTACGTACCTAATCAGTTAATGTACCTACAAACTAGTGAGTATATAAAAAAAGTTTCTTTGGGAAAGTTGTTTGTAATCATGAGTACAATCACGTGTTTAAGTATCGGTCACTAATTACCAGTCACCCTATATATCTCTATAAAAATCTCAAGTATTTTTTAAGAATGTGTTTATAAATTTTTCCTTCTTTATTTTGTGTTACTGTGTGTTTTGAAGATCATTTTTTTTATATTTTTTGTTTATTGAGATGATTTTTTTTTTTCTTGATAAATGGTAAAAGTCTCTTAAATTTTAAATTAATTACCGACAATAATTAGCAAATTATTATTGTTCGCCGCATTTTTGTATCACTATAAATGTATAAATAATAATAATTTAAAAAATACAAAATACCTACACACTTTCCTTCGGATTCCGAAATAAATCAATATTCCTAACATGTGATATTTATATTCATAGTTAATGTGTAAAAGATAGTGATAATAAACCTAAGTAAAAATGAACAGTTATTTTCCATTTATTTTAACACAAATTCTAGTAAGATAAGTCTGAAAAGACTTATCTATCTCTTTGTTTTCTTTCTTTCAAGGTAACAAACTTAAAGGTAATATCAATTGACATCAAATTCACTGCAATCTCGATGAATTTAATAAAAATACAGCAGTAATTTATTGTATTAAAATATCGTGTGTAGGCTATTTTTTACCCTCTTACCCCCACTTCCCATTTTTTCTTTTATAAATAATTTATATGATAATATAACATTGGTGAGTTAGCTAGTCTAACATCTAATAAAAAACTTTTTACAAAAAAAAATACAACCGACTTCAAAGTAAAAAAAAACACTGAAAAGTGCAAAATAACTTTAATTTCGGAAGTCGGTGTTTCTATAATAGTTTTGTCTCTTCGTTATTTAACACCGACTTCCGAAATTAAAGTTATTTTGCACTTTTCAGTGTTTTTTTTTACTTTGAAGTCGGTTGTATTTTTTTTTGTAAAAAGTTTTTTATTTTACACTTTTTAGTTATGGTACCACCACTAAAAAGTACCCCTCAGCCTAACTTAAATACCTTATAGCCAGAGTGCATCTCATGACAATTCTAATAATCCCAAACACGGTTAGATTACATTAATTTATTACAGAGTTCCGGTGCCTAACTTCAGGCTTCATCATCAGATCAGTTCGATATATTCCCCCTCTACTTTCAGTCAGTCATCGACTACACGTATAAACAAAGCAATTTTGCTTGTTACGACAGTTCTGCTGTAATCCTATGAGGAGTTCTGTTCCATATCTTCGAAGTTCATGATCAGATCATAACAATATTTTTATGGGACCAACTCGAAAGCATAACCATTCAATCAAAAAAAAAAATTTTCAAAATCGGTCCACCATTGACCGAGAAATCGGTGAACATACATAAAAAAAAAAAAAAAAAACATACATTCAACCGAACATATAACCTCCTCCTTTTTGAAGTCGGTTAAAAAAAAAACATCTCGTGCCACAGTGTGTATGAAACAAACTCCTCCGAAAGGGTAATTTTTTTTGTGTATATTCGGTAGGTCTAAGAATAGGTCATGGGATATTTTTTAACCTTCTAACCCCTCTTTTTTTCTTTGATAATTTATACAATAGAATAACGATTGCCAGTCAGCTAGTAATGTATAATTTTCTCATAAACTTAAAACAATATCAAAGTAAAGTATTCCTTACTAATAGCTAGCAGTCATTAATCAGTGACACATTTTCATAATTTACAGGCTTATCAAGTTGCCACTACGGAAATAATGTGTTACAGCAGACAAGCGATAGTTATCAGTTTTTTTTTTACAAAAACCACTCAAAATCTTTGAGGATGACGCAGCGTTGGAAGGCCTCCCACAAGGTGAACCGTTGACCTGGTGATGACCTGGAGTCCGATGGATGCGAGTAACAGGACCTTTCGTTGTAGCGACACTTGGGAGACGCCTCTCGTCCAGTATTGAACATCATTCGGCTGTGATCATGATGAAGATGATGACTGTTCGTCTATCTAAAAAAATTGCTTGACCAAAACAGATTTGTAGAGAATTAAATACTATGAAATGTTTGTCATAACATAAATGCAAATATACATTGAAACCATTAGTCCTGAGCTGTCCTCCAATCCTCGTGGAAGCGATTAACGGTAGCGACTTGAGCATCCGGCCCTGGTTTAGGTCATAGTATGGAACGAAAGGGAACGGGAAACGGTAACCTCCTTCTGATGAACTGAATGATACAAAACTTATTCTTGGTTTATTTCTGCGCCCTGTGTCTGGGCACCGCTAGCACCGCACTATATACTAAGATCCCAGAGCTATCAGACATAACTTTTTTTCACATGGATGAAACCTTAGGTTCTCAGTAGCGTCTCATGTGCTTTGAATACCTGTGTACCTTGGGGAACTTTGGCAGGTACGAGGTGAGAAAGGGAACTAAAAATAACGAGTTACTTAACTTAATGTTTTATGGCTGATTTTTATATATGTTTTGTAGAATAGTATTCTAAAGTAGTATCATAAGTGTCACACACTTTCCATGGACCAAAACTTCTGTCAGACACTTTAAAGCTCCACAAAAAGTAAATAAGCTTTACTTATTTTTACATGTCTGATTTTAAATATGTTATTAAGGTAACTATTACAAAGTTATATTTCATTAATCAGACAAATTGTAGTGACCAAACATCCAGTCAGTGCATGAAATCGTCTCATTCGCTCTGAAACGCATGTGTGCTCTCGCGCTCATACTCTCGGCTGAATAATTTTTGTGTTTAGGGGATGTTTGGTCACTACAATTAGTCTGACTACTGAAATATAACTTTGTAATAGTTACCTCAATAACATATTTAAAAATCAGACATGTAAAAATAAGTAATGTTCATTTTTTTTTTTGAGCTTTAAAGTGTCTGACAGAAGTTTTGATCCATGGAAAGTGTCTGACACTTATGATACTACTTTAGAATAATAATATTCCACAAAACATCTATAAAAATCAGCCATAAAACATTAAGTTAAGTAACTAGTTATTTTTAGTTCCCTTTCTCACCTCGTACCTAACAAAGTTCCCCAAGGGGGAGCTCCACAAGTACACAGGTATTCGAAGCACATGAGACGCTACTGAGAACCTAAGGTTTCATCCATGTGAAAATAAGTTATGTCTGACAGCTCTGGGATCTTGGTCTACTAGTTATGGCATTGTATTTTACTACCCGATATTCAGCACGTTTGATTGACAGAACACTGAGTCACAAAATAGCTATTTTGTGACTGATTCCTATGCAAATTGGAAAAAAGGTTACTCATAACATTTTTTCCTAACGACTTCTTCGAAATGCATAGCGCAGAGCTGGGAACAAGAAGCTCATTCTCATACAAACAATGACCTATACTTTGCTGTTTAATATATTGTAAACCAAAGATAATATAAACATAAATATTTACACACAGTCTCCCTTTGTTTGAAGTTGATATGCTATCAGACTACTGAGTAATAGAGGCCTACCAGATGACTCTTTGTTGTTCATCATTTACATTTTAGTATGCGCATATAAACAAAAACAATAACGAACAATTTAAAGTACTAACATTGTATGAATGGGCTGAGTAATTGCCTAACTATCAGTAGTAATTATTCCATTTATTTATTAACATTAACATATAAATTATATTTTTAAATATTTCAATAGAAAATAATAACAAAAACTGGGCAAGTGCGAGTCGGACTCGCGCACTGAAGGTTCCGTATAAACTTGAAAGGTAAATTGTGGTTTACGATTAACGACGTATTAAAAAAAACTACTTACTAGATCTCGTTCACACCAATTTTCGGTGGAAGTTTGCTTGGTAATGTACATCATATATTTTTTTTAGTTTAATCATTCTTTTATTTTAGAAGTTACAGGGGGGGGACACACATTTTACCACTTTGGACGTGTCTCTCGCGCGAACTATTCAGTTTAGAAAAAAATTATATTAGAAACCTCAACATCATTTTTGAAGACTATCAATAGATACCCCACACGTATGGGTTTGATGAAAAAAAAATTTTTGTGTTTCAGTTCTAAGTATGGAGAACCATCAAAAATTATTGGTTTTTTTTTCTATTTTTGTGTGAAAATCTTAATGCGGTTCACAGAATACATTTACTTATCAAGTTTCAACAGTATCTATAGTTCTTATAGTTTCGGAAAAAAGTGGCTGTGACATACGGACGGACAGACAGACAGACATGACGAATTCATAAGGGTTCCGTTTTTTGCCATTTGGTTACGAAACCCTAAAAAACCGGTATAGGGAATAGTGTCCAAGCCACCGGCAGTCAGGGCTCTAGAGAAAGGAACCTCCTAACAATACGAGCCGTGTCCAGGAGTACCGCTTTCTGAATCAAGCCCTTGATCCAGCCGCCTAAGGTGTTGGTCGAGGCTCGTGGCTATTAAGCCATTGCCTGACACAACTATCGGTACAATGATCGCCGAGTCCACATCCCACATGTCGACAACCTCGCGAGCCAAGTCAATATAGGTACTTGTTTTTATTTATTATCATTATTTATTTATTATATACTTTATTATACACCATTACTTGGGGGAGGCCTATGTCCAACAACCAGACCAACCATTACACAATAAGACCAGTAATAGTTATCGTACCTTTTTTTTAGGTGGGAAATCATCTAATGACATCTCGCGCCCTTGAGCGGAGCGAGAGGGCGTGTCAGACTTTTACTGACTAAAACCCAACCGTTTGTTCCTTTTTTGTCTTGCGTTCCAGGGCCCCGGGTTTCATTTTCACTTAACCCATGGCCCCAGTAGGCTTCGACCCTGCTGGGCCCCTACGATTTGCTGACATCTCCTTGAGGCACGCGTGGAACACTACGCGCCGTCGATGACTTTGGCTCGGTCCGGACGGTTACCGGACGGTCAGACGGCGAGCTACCCATTGCTCGCCGTCCGCAAGCAACCGTACCTACTATTACTAATAGTTTAGTTTTGTTAGTTTGGTACAGCCAGCAAAATGAATGGGGCCTACTAGGGTTTATGCCTGCTAGAACTTGAATTTAAATTGATAAAACTTTAAAAAAAAAAAAATAACCGACTTCACTAAAAAAAAACACTAAAAGGATCAAAATAACTTTATTTTCGGAAGTCGGTGTTTCTCGGTATTGTTTGTTTCTTATTTAACACCGACTTCCGAAATTAAAGTTATTTTGATCCTTTTAGTGTTTTTTTTTTTAGTGAAGTCGGTTATTTTTTTTTTCTAAAAAGTTTTTATTTCACACTTTTTAGTTGCGATACACTTATAAACAGAGTGCCTATTTCTCATGACAATTCCAATTAACCCATATACTGCTGTACTGTTTTATTATAAAGTTCCTGTGTCTACCTTCCTCCTTCCGGCTCCATTATCAGATCAGTTCGATAGTACCTTATAGCCAAAGAGCATCTCACGACAATTTTAATAAGCCCAAACACGGCTAGGATACATTGATTAATTACGGAGTTCCTGCGCCTACCTTCCGGCTCCATCATCAAATCAGTTCGATAGTACCTTATAGCCAAAGTGCATCTCATGACAATTCTAATAAGTCCAAACACGGTTAGGTTACCTACATTGATTAATTACGGAGTTCCAGTGCCTACCTTCGGGCTCCATCATCATCATCAGATCACTTCGATGATACCATTTTCAACGTAACTATTCAGAATCATTCATTTATTTGTATTATCGTAGACGCTTAACTATGTATATCTTCATTGTGATATCTACATATTTGAGTATGAAGTTCCGTTGACCATTTCTGGTCTTCTTCATCAGTTCCACTTCATCAAATGTTACTTTTTGACTATAAATGCTTAAGTTCTTGATGAAAATACTAAAATTACCATAGGGTTGCCTATAATTTTTGAGGAGTTCCCTCAAATCCTCATGGATTCCATCATCAGAACTAGATTTTGAAAAAAATGGGACCAATCTGGAAGCATATCCTATAAAGGGAAAAAAAAAATTTGCAAATCGGTCCATAAACGACGGAGTTCTGAGGTAACAAACATAAAAAAAAAAATACAACCGAATTGATAACCTCCTCCGTTTTTTTTCAAGTCGGTTAAAAAACAGATAATAGGAATAAATACTATTTTTCTTGTGGCAACACTACAGCTAACAGCTGATTTAAATTAGTCCCTTGTAATTTTAATTTTAAATGTTAATTTTCTATGTTTTTAAAGCCAATTTCCAATTACTCATCAAGTAAATAGGGTATTTAAGTGTATTCCGTATCAAATTCGTGCAATAAAGTGCAAATAAGTGTAAAAAATTCGATAAAACTTTTTTGACAGGTAGAGGTTACCGGTACCAGTGATTCTTGCATTGTCATCTTGTTATCAGGTACAATACTTTACATTTGACTTGTTATTTTATTGTTTGCGTTCTATTAACTTCATTATACTTGGAATCTCCTTTTATTCGGATGAATATTGTTTGTGAATGACAATTAAAACGTAAACATAACCTTAGTTAGTTGGTGACAGAATTTAACTTTCTAAGTTTATTTTCTTTTATCTAACTATCTTTTAGACTTCTATCTCAACCTACCTAGTCTATTTTATTTTCTTTTCAATTCCTTATAATCATGCCTACGACTCGTAGCGCCTATGCTCGTCAGGAGGAGTCCAAACTCAGTCTGGCTTTGAGCCAATTAAAGGCGTCAAAAGAGTACTGTGACCAACTGATTAAGGAAATGGATGACAATGAAAAGATACTCTTTGAAGCCAATGAAAATAATCGAAAGTTAAAAAATGAAATGGCTCAGGTATACATTCAATTCACTGAGGCCATAGAAGACCGGGATAGGCTCCAACTTGTTGTGGACGGGTTCAGCCAATGTAGCACAGAGTATGAACATGCTCTAAGTCACAAATATTTATTGCAACAACAGCTGCAAGAGGCAAAAAGTCATATATCACAACTAGAGACAACAAATCTAAACATCACTGCCTCGATGAATCAAAGTCTATTCAGCGAGTTGGTGCCTATTGCCCCATCACTAGTTTCAGAAATTAACCCCTCTTATTCTATTGATTTGACAAGTGATGATGACTCAAAATCAAGTAAAACAGTGAGGGTAGTCACTAGTAAAAATAAACTTAAAAAATATATAAAAATTTAGGAGCGAGAGGGAAAGATGTCAGACTTTTACTGACTAAAACCACACGGACGGCGAGCTAACCATTGCTCGTCGTCCGTGGCTGGAAGTCGGGACTGGGGCGTAAGGATGGCCGTTTCCTTACGCGTGCGAGCCGCCTCCTTCGCTAGCATTACTGCTTCGCTGCCTGAAATTATGTTGAGACCCATTTAGCACAATCACACTACCTAATATAATGAAAGGTGAGAGTTTTGCATGTTTATCACTCCTTCACGCTCAATCGGCTGAACGGATTTTGATGAAATTTGACACACTGATAGACCGAATCCTGGAATAGGATATACTCGTAAGATACTTTTTTATCCCGGGAGCTGCATGACTGCGATCCTACCCGATGGTAAACAGTGATACAATCGCTAATGGTGAAGCGTACTGCTGCATTAAAAATCTCTAATTCTATCAACGAGATTATGTGCCCACGACCACAGCTGGAGCCTTCATGACATGTTACAAGTGTCAGGCGTGCGAGCGAGAGAGAGAGAGATGGAGCTATACACCGCTATATAGCTCCATCCTTTTAACAGTTCCGTTTGGACTGGCCTGTTGGTCTAGTGGATAGTGGCCCTGGCTGCTATGCCGGAGGTCGTGGGCCAGGACAAATGTTTGTGTGATGAGCATGATCATTTGTTCTGTGTCTGGGTGTAATTTATCTATCATCATCATCATCTTCCTGCCCTTGTCCCGTTTTATTTGGGGTCGGCACAACACGTTTTTTTCTTCCATTCTGTCGTGTCACTCGTCACGCTATCACTAACTCCCTTTTCTTTCATATCACTTCTCACACAATCCATCCATCTTTTCTTTGGCCTCCCTGTCCCTCTGAAAAGAAGACGGATAAATATAGCATGCTTGCAGGAAACTAAATGGAGAGGAACAAAAGCGAGAGAAATTGGTGAGGGATATAAGTTCTACTACTGTGGAAGTGATGGAAAAAGAAATGGTGTAGGAATTTATCTAATTATAGATAAATTACACCCAGACACAGAGACAAAGACACAGACAACTGATAAACATACTTATATATTTCTAAATACATACATATTAATGTATGTATTAGGACTCATAATACAAGCTCTGCTTAACTTGGGACTAGACGGCGTTGTGTAATAGTTGTGGAATATAGGTCGTAAAATGGTTCGCGTAGGGCCTCAATCTAGACATTTTTCAGAAAAATTAAAAATGTTTATAGTCTGACCAATTGTGGCCACACTTCATCAACTTAGTCAATGGCCACGCTCTTTACCGACTCTAATATTATCAACTATACCTACTGTGAATTTTAGGCTGTTGAACTCAGTTATCCCGTGCTTATGAACATGTTGCTAGGCCTAAAACGGGCACAATCATTATAATTTATATTAGGAGTCATGGAAAGGTTAGATGTCAAATTGATAGAGAGATATTGATGAATTCCGCGTTTAATATGTAGGTAATTGGAACATTCCTCTTGTCTATCGACAATCGATCTCTCTCTCTCTCTCTCGAGGTCTTCTACTGCAAACATATTTGTTGTAATTTTTATTTAAGGCCTTGGAACCCGAGCAGTGCCATAAAACAGTGACTTTCTGAAGCCTACTGCTCGTTAACGGCTGGGTTTAAAAGATTTGAAAAAATATATGTTTATTATAGATTATTAACATAAGATTTTTAGTACTTACGCCTAATATTTTTGAAAAAAAAAGAAATTCTTTGGAACAATTGATAAATGATATTTATTTTGTAAATAGGTTTAAAAAAACACTTTTACACGTCTTTTTTTTTCGTCTTTTTTAAACTAGATGAGGCCGGTGTTTCCTAGCTGACTACCCTGAGAAGAAACACCGAAACAAACTCAGCCCCCCTAGCCAAGTCACAAACGATAAACGTAAACTCTCAGTAGTCTTTAATAGATTTTCAACTTTATGTTATTGGATATAAGGTTGAAAATCTATTGAAGATTAGGTACATAGTGTTTTCGTTCGTTCCGGTCGCTAACGCTCAGTAGTCTTTAATAGATTTTCAACTTTATACTCTTAGGTATAAAGTTGAAAATCTATTGGAGATTACTAAGCGTTCACGTTTATCGTTTGCAACTTGGCTAGGGGGGCAGGGGTCAAAGTCTCTTTTAAAGTCCATACAGTAAATATGTAATGGTCAAATCACATGAGAACCATGCAGATTTGTCTGAAATGGTCTTTTGAAGAAAAAACCATACAGATTTGAGTGGACCTGTCCAGTCAGTGCAAGCTTTTGTAAAGCTCAACTCAGGACTACTAAGGAGCTCAACGACTTGACGAACAATAACAAGGAAAGGACATTTGGGTAGGCCGCAAAAAATACTCAAATTGCCAGACAGACGTTAAAATTACTGAAAAGGAAAAAAAAAAGCAATCAACATAGTAACAACATGATTTTTTGTTCGCTTGTTTTCCTATTTCTTTTCAAATGGCTATGATCTTTAATTAAAAAATATGTTTACACAAACAAATGCTGGTTAAGTGTTCTTCAGAATGTACATAGCATATGTAAATCAATGAACATTTTGCAAAGAAAATGGTTTTAAAGATCAGCGGGGCTCTATATTTGGCGCTGGCGGCAGTACGAGTATGTGTGCTTTTAACTCCGGCCAGATGTTCAAGGGAGTATACGCCTTAATAATCTAGTAACTACCGCTACTGCCCGCGGCTGCGCCCTCATGAAACTACTTCCTACATTTCAATCAATTTTAAGTTTTTCAATTGTTTTTGCCCTATTTTTTTTCTTTCACACCTATACAGGGTGACTGGCAATTAGTGTACGATACTTAAACACGTGATTGTGCTCATGATAACAAACAATTTTTATTATGGGAGAAAAGCCGAAATCGCGAAAAAAATATCAGCTGTTCAGTACATTAGGCAAACATAAATGTACTGAACAGCTGATTTTTTTTCCGCTATTTCAGGTTTGTTCCCATAGTAAAAGTTGTTGGTTATCATGAGCACAATTACGTGTTTAAGTATCATACACTAATTACCAGTCACCCTATATACAAAATAAAACTATACAGGGTGGCCCAAAAGTCGTGGATCAAACGCAACTACGGGTTGGATGGGGTCATCAGCTGCAAAAAGTTGTTCTACGGGAGGTCCTTAAGGTCAACCCCTGCAGAGTTATAATTTATTTTGTGTTTTTATGGGAAATATGACTTTTTTTTTTCGTTTAGATTTTTTTGATTAGATTTTTTTCTTTGGGGCTATTTTAAAGAAATAGTTTACCAAGGAGAGAACAATAGCGAACAAGAACTACGACAAAAGCTCGAATTTGCTAGGGTACAAGTTACTAACAACAGAGGTGCATTCCGTAGGTTACGTAGGAATTTTATTAGGCGGTGCAGATTATGTATTATGGTCAGAGGCAGGAATTTTGAGCATTTATTGTAAAATGTTTTGCTTAATAAAACAATTATTTCACAATCGTTGTTTTGTTTTTTCGTCCTAGAAAGATATTAGAGCCACTCATGGCCATGTGTAATACCTTTTCAGAATCCCTATTAAATGCGCCAAAACTTGTAATACAGGGTCACTTTTCGGTAGAGTATTTTTTTTCACAGTGGGGTCCGAAGTAAATAAAAAGTTATGATTTGAGAAAAAAATAAATCGTAAAACTTAATATTATCTTCAACACACCCAATAAACAACCATAAATTGCATGTCTAACGCAAGGACTCATCAGTACCAATCTAGTAAAAATTATAAAAAAGATACAGGATGTAGATTTTTTCGAATTTTAATAACAATTAGTTAAAAAAAGTCATATTTCCCATAAAAACACAAAATAAATTATAACTCTGCAGGGGTTGACCTTAAGGACCTCCCGTAGAACAACTTTTTGCAGCTGATGACCCCATCTAACCCGTAGTTGCGTTTGATCCACGACTTTTGGGCCACCCTGTATAATAAGTTATTAAAATCAATCAAGCTGTTTTCGAGTTTTATTCATAAAATGATTTACAAACACACAGACCCACACACACAACACACATACTATCCCCTTTTTATGTTAAGTTCTTACAGTCCATCCTAATTTTGTCTGGTAAATATTGCTGTTAGCGATAAGACCGCCATTGTACCCATAGATTATGTTTAAAAGCTTTTGTTACTATTTTGGTGATCAATAAAGTTTTATTTTATTCTTCTATTCTATTCTATTGTACAAAAAATACATTTACCGGCTTCTACGACTATCTATAACGACTGTCAGAAATCTACAAATTACAGCCAAATTCGGACCGGGACCATGGTTTAGCGAACTTTTAGAGGGTATGTAATGGATGGTTTCCAACGGATGGATCCACGGACCAGTCTCAGGAGCATTGCTTAACCTCAAACCGCGGAGATCGGCCATCGCTCATGAATGTGGGTTTAACTACGGTATTTTAATCCAAAAGACAAATTTTATCTTCCCTTATTTTATTCTTGATCTGTACAAACGGTAATACAAACAAACACCAAACAAATATCCAAAATAATGAATATCCATTAGATGCAGGTGTCATCAGCCCTTCTCCTGGTGGACGGCATGGGTTCCTTGAACCGCTGCATGGACCTCCAGCACGCTTTGGCTGTAGCACTGTAAGTGTCCATATACTCTGTTCTGCCTGGATACTCCGCGAACCAAGTCTGTATAGGCTTTGGAGCCAGGCCCGTGTGGATTACACCTGACAAAAGACAACTTTGATTACAGTAAACCTCCAAAGTAAGGGGAGGGTGGGAGGAGGCCATTGTTCAAGAGTGGGGCAGTTCAGGTTAGTTCAATCACAAAAAGTCAAAAATTCGCTTTGCCCTTACAGCGAATTTTTTAACCTCCAAATTAGCCGCAATGAGCCGCGCGCCGGCAGCGCGGTTGCGGCACTGCCACCACATTGCTTTATAATTCCATATAAACAAAAAAAGCGCTACTGCTGCGCTACACCCGCGCTGCAGTCGCGCGGCAAGCTACTTTGTTATGCGCGGCACTTCGCGGCTAATTTAAAGGCGCCCCCAATGTGGCTTTTAAGTCCTTTTGAGTTAAAAGCCACATACAGCAAATTCTACACGTTTCTTTTAGTTTCACACACTCTTAGAGAAAACATGGAGACACGTTAACGTGATCGAAACGTTTACCGCGTTTGGCTCTCTGATTGGTTAAAAGCTTGGAGCGGGCCAACAATGTTCTCACAGCTGGGACTCAAGCCTTCGCTAGGAGTGGCAATAGGCCGCAATCCACCACGCGGGCCTTGTGCGGTGTCACATGTCTTCGATTTTGATATCTTTGTTCTAAGACATGCCGGTTTCCTCATAATGTTCTCCTACACCATTTTTAGAGCAGTGGTAATGAAATAAATTACACAAAGTAAAGCGCCTGCCTGGGATTGAACCCACGACGACGTACAACTCGTAGGTAAGTCGGGGCCGTTGCCATTGCGCCACCACTGCTGCACTGATGGTGTCCAAGTTATATAATGTCGTGGAGGTACCTGGAGGGTTAATGGTGGGTCTGACAGTGGGAGGTTTGTCGGTGAAGTGCGTCGGGTCCTTGTAACAACGTAGCATGCCCAGCATGTTAGCCTCCATCGGGATTGGCGCGTTGGATTGTGCCGCCGCTATTATTGTTCTGTAGTCCGATACAGGGAATGCTGCAAGAAAAAATCGCTGATAGAGGTACGTATAGGGTTGTCAGATCTTAGAACCGAAAAACCGGACATTGAGTAAAAAAGCCGGACACCCTTAACTTTTCTTTCCATGCAGGTAAAGCCACTGTCAGAAAGTTAAAGTGAAAAATTATCGTGGCCCTTGAACGCAAAATACAACCGAAGGAACATAGGTGTCGTTTTAGTCAGTAAAAGTCTGAAACGCCCTCGCACCCCGCCCTAGAGCGAGAGAAGTCATTAGATGGAGAGAGACAGAAAAAAAAAAGAAAGAAGCGAGTAAAAAGAAGGTACCACCTAAAACAGTTTACAGCCAAAATACAAACGTAGATAACGCTGTCGGAAGTACCTAATGCTATGTAGATAATAACATGACTAACTGCATCAAATTAGGTACATACGTAGTCTGTCGCCTGAGTAATTTTAATTAGTTGACATGACCCGTGCCCACCCCGCCATATTTATGAGTCAGTCATAATTAGATCATTGTTCCCGTTAACGCTGGGAAGTTATTGTGACTACTGATAACTTAGTATATTTGTAGATATAGGTAGGCCTATTATCATTTGAAGGAATCTAGAATAATAATCTATACAAAGGAGAAACTGTCTGACTGATTGCTGTAGTAACGCACAGCCGAAACTACTGGGACTAGGAGCATGAAATTTTGCATATGATTTCCTTTTATAACGTAGACGAACTTTAAGAGAGAATTTTCTAAAATTTACCCCCTAAAGGGATGAAACGGGGGTCCAAAGAAACCTACTTTTAAGCATATGAAGGAGCTGACTGAAGCTAGTCTATATGTCGTGGCCAATTCTTAGAAATTGCTCACTTCATGATATGGCCAATTAAAACTGGCCAGATCGTTTAAACTTTAAAATTTGATGATATGTCAATCCTCGTTTGGACATATCATTGATGTAGGATTTCTATGACAATAAAAGGTCTAAAAAAGTAGGCCAAAGGAGGATTGATCTGGCCATTTCTAAGATCTTAGAAATTGACCACTTCATGAAATGGCCAATTGAAACTGGCCAAATCGTTTTAAAGTTTGATGATATGTCAATGCTCGTTTGGCCTACTTTCTTTAGACCTTTTATTATCATAGAAATCCTACATCAATGATATGGCCAAACGAGGATTGACATATTATATCATCAAACGTTAACGTTTAAACGATCTGGCTAGTTTTAGTTAGCCATATCATGAAGTGAGCAATTCTAAGATCTGGCCATATGACATTAATTATACATATAAATAAAATTGAAGGAGCTCTTTGTAATATCAAAACATTTTTTTTAAATTAAATGCATATTAAAGTATATTAGTTAATTATATTGTGGGAGCGCCAACACCATCTTGAACATGCTCAGCGACAAGCTGGACAGCCCCCCTGGGGCACTGGGTTTAAGCTCGAGTGCATGTACCCGGGCGCCCCAGAGGGCGGTAAATAAATTATTTTTTTATTGTAACATAGTTTTTTTAAGTTGTAGCGACATCTATGGCGTCACATAAGAACTAATCCTGCATCGCGCAATCAAAGTTCTCCGCGCGTTTAGAACATATAGAACAGCCCGAAATCATCTATCGGACACCACCAGACATAACACCCGTCTGGCCGGAGGATCCTCCCTTTTCAAAGTAGGTTTGCGGGACTTTACTCTCTGTTCCGCATACCTCCAAACTGGATTTCGGGCTGTTCTATTTCTATATGTTCTAAACGCGCGGAGAACTTTGATTGCGCGATGCAGGAATAACTGCAGGATTAGTTATTATGTGACGCCATAGATGTCGCTACAAAGTCATATCACTAACAATATTATGGATATGTCTGAAATAAGATTTTTTTTATATATTCGATACATTTTATATTCGAACGGAATTACAAACAACGAAATACGTTTTTGAAACAGTTGAACTAGATTTGACGGATGTCACTGGGATAGAGTTGAGAGAGAGCTGGTTAGATTTTTACTGACTAAAAATATACCTGTGTCTTACCTTTACCTTTTGCGTTTTAGGACCACGAGTTTCCTTTTCAGAAATTCCCCGTATCCCTAGCGGACATTGGCCCTGCTGGACCCTTAACTGACATGAAGCGAGCGTGACGGCGAGCTACCCACTACTCGTCGGTCACAAGCCACCCTGCGACTCCCGACGCACGGAGCGTCTCTTGTGGCAGCGGCTAGGGTATGACAATGTCCATTCCCTTACGTTTGCGGCCATCTCCCTCCGTACACCACCCGTCCTGAATGTATTAAGCTCGAGGTCTTACTCACATCTTTTCTTGAACGTAGCTTGATACATCGTCATCATTTTCCCGTCGAGGTCATCGCAGGGGTGATCCAGAATGTCATTGGTCACATCCACCATCTGGCAAAGTTGTGGAAACAATAAATACACAGATCAGACAGAACACAGGTGGTTTTTAGTCAAGTCTGACACGCCCTTTCGCACCATCTAGAGCGGGAGGAGTAATTTGGAGATTTTTCGGGTAAAAAAAAGTTTTCAAAGCGAGATCAACACTAAACAGAATCTCTAAAATTTTAAAATAAAATCTCATGATGAACATGAATTTATCATGAGATTTTGTTTAAATTTTTATCTAGCAGGAGCTATGACGACTGATGCGGAGTGAAGATTTCGACCACTGTGATTGGCCAATACACGGTCCGCTCCGCTCCACTTCGCCCAGCGGGACTTCAATGGAAGCTGAGCGAGCTGAGCGGACTTTCAAATAATTTAAATAGGTTACTTCTAGGCATGCGTGCTCCATCGTCGGTTACATCATCGCTTACCATCAGGTGTGATGTGGTTAAACGCGAGCCACAAGAAATATCAGAAAAAAAATTACCACACGGCCCTGACCCGGACAGAACGGATTTGAATGGAGAGCACGAAGCGAAGGGTAGCTCAACTCCATACCGCCCCGCTCCGCATCAATGGAAACACTTGCCACTTGTCACCGCTCTTCTCCGCTCCATTCCGCACAGCTCCGCTTAAGTAATCGCACCCTAAAGCGGAGCTGGGATAAAGTTGTACTACCAATACATCACACTCGGCTACTACGTCAGACTACACTTCTACGTGATACAAATTACACCGCTACGTAGAACCTACAGGCGTCAAGCTATGTCGTTACGCCAGTGACGTCATCCAGCGTCTTCGTCACTTTAAGCCGGTGGCGGTATTTCGATGTCACACTATACAACTACGAATTTTTTTTAGATGGACCAAATCAGCCGACCAAATCCGCTGACCAAATCCGTTCTCGCAACAAACGACCGGATAGGACCGTTACTTTGCATATGACGTCAAGTGCAGGCCGTCCGCTAGCGCTATTATTTGAGTCCATGTGGGTCTACACTGGTCTACACGGGCTCAAATAATAATAATTATGATCTATATGACTACTCTATAAACGGACTGATTTGTTTCAGAAGTGAACCTAATTCATGGTCTACTCGTACCAAGTTTGAATGTGTGACTAAGCCAACACTGCTACATCTGTGTGCCCAGTGCGAGTTTGTATGACGCTCCGATTGGCCTGATCTAAACTCTTGACCAATCAGAAAGCCAAACGCGGTAAACGTTTCGATCGCGTTGACGTAAAAACAACTGCCCCCCTAGCCAAGTTACAACCGTTTCGTTTCGATTCTCTTTTCGTTGATCGCCTCGAGTCGGCCACGCCTCCTATTCCTTTGTTCTGACCACGTGACTGTGCGTTGAGATGACGTCAGAATAAAGGAATCGGAGGCGTGGCCTACTCGAGACAATCGACGAAAAGAGAATCGAAACGAAACGATTGATTCTTGGCTAGGGAGACAGTTCACAGTATTACCTGTCGCCGCAACTGTTCATAGTCGTGACATAGCTTCTGCTCTTTCTCTAGCAGTTGTTTGTACTGCTCCACTCTCGGTGAATAAGAATGGGCATCGCAGTGGCAGTAGGGAGCCACTGGAGCAGGCCGCTCTATCGGCTTGGCGTCCGGATGTGGCGGCTCGCATGGCCTGGAGAACACGAGGAGTTATGATAGCATCAGTGATCACTTGCAAAATGACTATGGGGCTGTTCCTCCCTTCTCACCCTCGTCAGAAAAAGTAAGCAAAGCTCTCCCCCCCAATGCTTACATATACATTGGTACATGCATTTTTCAATGTGTTTTGGTTTCGTTATTAACACAGGTGGGAGTAGTAGTTTTAAATCTAGAAATAGGTAAGGAATAGGCTTAAAAAAGGAATCAAAACAAACTTCATTTAAAAAGTCCATGACACACGAATCCATGATTTTAACTCTTCAATGACTTTGAATGTTTTCCTGCTCAGTGATACCGTGTCTGCTCACTTTCGTGTGATTTTGAAACATCGACATCGCTCTCTTAAAAAACTAAATAAATATATACTGCTGACGTAATCACCATCCAGACTACGCCCCCCCCCCCATCACCCATGTCATCAAAAATAAGCAAATCAAACAGCCCCCCCCCCCCCGTAGTGCTTTTGTAATACTTGAATGGCCCCATCGACATTATGCTAGAACTACATAAAGGTAGCCATACACGTACAAATCAGGCGTGGTCCTCATGTGCGTCGGTCTAAAGGTAGCCATCTAGGGTGTACCTGACAGGTTTGCCTGCACAGTTATACCTGTCAGGTAAGCTTGTGTGGAAACCTGCACAGTTGTGCAACATACACGCTCCGGTTTACCTGTACAACGCAACTGTACAAGCAAACCTGTCAGGTATACCCTAGCGTGTATGGCTACCTTTAGACCGACGCACATGAGGACCACGCCTGATTTGTACGTAAAACGACGTCGCGTGGCGTGGATCTAGTTTATAGTTCCCACATAAAATGTACGGAGACCGACGCGCCCAGATCGGCGTACGTGGCACACGTGTGCGCATTGTAGTTCTACCTTTTTGCTTCATAATAAAATTTATTTCACAAAAAAAAAAATACAACCGACTTCTATGTAAAAAAAACGCTGAAAAGTGCAAAATAACTTTAATTTCGGAAGTCGTTGTTATATAATGAAGAGACAAAACTATTATAGAAACACCGACTTCCGAAATTAAAGTAATTTTGCACTTTTCACTGTTTTTTTTTTAAATAGAAGTCTGTTGTATTTTTGAATGAGCCACGACACTTAAAACTACACGATTATCTGTCGTCACGACAAAGTAGGAACCCGGCCTTATACTGTGTAATTTTTTTCGATTCGATCAACATCATGAAAGGATCAGTATCAAATCGTATAGTGTACGTACAGTCTCGATTTCAAAGATAACTGCACCAATTTGCGCAGTGCGACATCGTCAAAACTTGTCCCTATATTAAATGAGTTTGGGTCGTAGAAATCTATAAATGACGACCGTGGGAAATTAAAGTCTGTTGCTATCGTGTTGTATTACAACCGTTGGTATCACGAATGCATCGATGAATAGTGGCTAGAGGGCTCACCCTCTAGCAGTGCTGAAGGGCGTTAAATTTTTGTATTTAGTCCTTTTTGTTCAGAATATGTCTGTATTATTTATAATATTTACAGTTTTTTACATTATGTGAAATAACACTTAACTATCATTATGAATATATAATAAAATCAATTTAAAAAAACCCTTAAGAACTAACTAAAAGTAATCTAAAGTATTGCCCAAGTTAAAAGCCAGCACTTGGGTCACACGAAGTTACAACAAGGCGTTTGTAAATTAATGTCTTTGAACAATTTGTGTGCACTCGGACCCCACGATCCAAGAGTTTCAACCCCAAACGGCTCGATATCGAAATAAATAGATAGAATAGACTGAGATAGATAGATTTTCGAGCCGTTGGGGTTGAAACTTTTAAACCAATAAGGTTGCTGGCCTGTCGGTTTTCTATCGATTACATTTCGGGGAGTGTGCGTTAGAATTGCACAATTTAATTCCGCCAAGTCCGTTCCATCATCGGACCACTAGACGTACGGCGTTGCGCCATCGGTACATGGTGGACGTCCCACCCATACGTACAAAGCGTTTTGGGAACACATTCATTATGCGAACAGCTAAGGAGTGGAATTCCCTGGCGGAGTCTGTATTTCCTGATAGCTACAACCTAGGGGTCAGTCAAGACTGAATAGGTTAAGTACTTCTAGGCAAGCGTGCTCCATCGTCGATCACATCATCGCTTACCATCAGGTGAGATAGTGGTCAAACGCGAGCCTATCAATAATAAAAAAAAGGTTATTATATTTCCACCGCTTGAGGTTACCCGCAGGCGCAGCGGCAGCACCAGCACAACACGACGAGCTAGGAAGATGGGATGGCGCAAGAGTATCGGCACAAGTAGCGTCCCACACTAAAGGCTTATCCTTTTTGTTTGTATTGTACTTTTGTTTAGAGGCGCAGTCATAGAAACTCGCACCGGGCGTATAAATGGCTAGATTCGGCACAGCCCTCTAGCCACAATTTATCAATGCATTAGTGATTCTACTCACCTTAGTGAGTAGTTACATGCTACCCCACATTGTTCGTCATCAAAAAATAAGGGCAAGGCATTGCATATAAAGGCTCAATATATTTGACTCAACACGTTGAATCCAAATATGTAGTCTTTATTTCTGCATGTCACTTGAACATGACGATGCGATTACGAACGGAACGCCGAAGTTCATAGTGGCTAACATATTTTGACCGTTCTTTATGTATGAGAAGCCCTCTCACTACTCCCAGAGCGCGATTCAGCGACATATTTCAAGCTTGGTGGTATCATAATTTGAAGTTTTACATTCATAGTAAGCTCATTGGCAAAAATAGAATCCACAATACTCCACACTGAGCATATCCTTTTCGAATTTGGCTAGGCTAGCTTCGGCCTTCAAGATTATTTGTACCTAACTCTTGATTTTTTTAAGATGGGAAATTATCATAAGTCGACGTTGCAGGTAGTCAGATGCCAGAAAGTCTGACCATCAGTCTACCCAAGGAGTACCTATCGTGTTGTCCAGTAAGTGGGTTATGAAGGTCTTAAAGGCAGTCGCTCCATGTAAAACATAGGTATACAGACCCATCCGGTTAAACGGGAAGCTAACCCTGAGCTAGTTCTGAAAATGGAGAAGAGAAGGTGGGAAATCATCCAACGACCGCTTTAGAGTGGATCGGGAGGAGGACACGCTCTGTAGGATTTTAGTCAATAGACTTTTATTAACTAAAACCAAACCTGTGTGCTTCAGTTACCCTATACGTTCTAGGATCACGAGTTCCCTTTTCAGAAAATCCCCGCGTTTGTGACTGTGATGCTACTCCGATCAAGTGACATATTAGAAGCATCCTTGGCTCAAACCCAATTTCTTACCCACAACACCGAATACTTCAATATTATTTTCCATTTGTTCGCGAACTCAATGTGGTTGAGTGCAGTGAAGGCCACGCGGTACCAACAAATGAATAGGGTCACGTCACGACTACTGCGAATAGGTCGGACTTGTCGAGTCCGAAGTCTCGAAGTTTCAATCACAGTAAAGCACAAAAACACGGTGAAGAGAAAAATCCGTTCTTCTTCTTTGTCCTCTCCAGTTCCCATTATTTGAGGTCGGGTCTCCTCACTAATCGGCGCCAGGATATTCTATCCTGGGTTAGCTCTAATAAATGGGATAACTTGAGGTCTCTTTCGATTCTAGACCACCAGGTCACTGGTGGGCGACCTCTGCCTTTCTTTTGTTCTGGCAACTTTAGTGCGTTTTTTACGACATGTTCCTCGCTTCTTAACCGACATGTTCTTTCCATCTGAGGATGAAAAACTTAAAGAACACCGCTAAAATTGTCACGAATTTAAAGCTGCTCCTGATATATTTATTGCGCACCTTATCGAGTCGGGTCACACCTCCCACCCACCTCAGCATTTTCATCTCGTTGGTATGCACTTTTAGCTCATGGGTCATCTTTGGGTAAAGGGAAAATTCCCTAATCTGCAAAAATCTGAGTAAGAAAGAACCTGCAGCTAATGGAATAGCCCCAAATACAATGAAATTGTTTTTTGCATAAATATTTTATCAGGCGTTTCGTGATTAAAAAACCAGCCGAGTGCGATTAAGGACTCACGTGCCGGAATAGTTGGCCGCAACACTGCGTGCCACACAGCAATGCCATCCGCGGGTTTTGCCTGCGTTTTAAGCAAACGCGTGTAGAACGCTTCTCCGTATACACTCTAAACGTCATAATGTTTGAATTTAGTGTGGGCCGCACCGCCCAACGCGATGCGCGACGCCCTGTCTCCGTAAACGAGGCCTTATTTGTCCTATGTTGTCCATCTCTAGCCAGATAAAAACTAAAATAATCGGGGATATAAAGTTTACGCATAAAATGTAAGAGAAATGCGATGTGAAGATTCTACCCGCGAGATAAGTATTTTGCTATCATAAGAGAAGATTATCATATATCAGGATAGATGTCTGTCCTTATAATTTCTAGGTACATTATATGACTATATGTGTGTAATTTAGGTCATGTTCCACCCGTGTGATAAATTACAAATAATTCCGCTCACCAGTTGAGACGTGATTAATAAAGACCCGAATATTATCCCTTATTTACACTATTTCTCTTAAGAAAAAGTTTTTAATAAATTTGATCACGGTCAAAAATGTTTCATACATATGCCACTATTTTTCACCCTCTTAGAGATTGATTTTGGGGCACTCCTCAATCGCGGCAGTAAGACCCCTCTTTGAGGAGCGTCTAGAGGCGCCACGGCCTCACCTTCTGTCTGACGAAGGTCCTCACAGGACACGGTGGTTTCGAGAAGTTCCTGTTTGATATTCAGCGGAGAAAAATTATGCGTATAATACCATTATGCGCATCACCCGTAGGATACGGTAGATATCTGCCCAATCTCATCCGCCCATCTGTCCTCGTAGGGCCGATTGGCGGCGGCGACTTTTGGCGTGCGGCCCGGGTCCAAGCCATGACAGAGGCTAAAGAGAATAGAAAGCAATCACCTCCTTCTGCAAAGCAGTTGTGCGAGCGAAGGAAGTGGGAGAAGGTGGGTGGGTAGCGGAGACAATCCGAACGCCCCGAACCCAGCCGGAGACGCCCTATTGTTGGAAGTTGCAGCGTGACTTCTGCCCAGCAAAGGTGTGGGCTTGCGGACGGCGAGCAATGGCTAGTTCACCGCCCAATATCGTACGCCTTAAGAGACGCCAAAGCCTATCAGGGCTGTGGGATTGTTCGAAGAGTTACCGTGGCCGTGGACCGTAAAGGGCAATTGAAGGAACACAGGTTGGTTTTAGTCAATAAACAGTCAGTCTGACACTCGCTCTCACCCAGAGCGGGAGGAGTCACGTAAAAAAAGGATTGGGTTTCGAAACACTAAACCCTTATTCCTTGTAGAGAAAACTCTGTGCAAAATTTAATTTTCTAGAACCAAGGTTAGAGGTATAAAAAGTAAGGTCCATTCCCATAAATAATTATATATATTTTTTATTATTCTTGATAGGTTCGCTCTTGACCGCTATCTCACCTGATGGGAAGCGACGATGCGGTCGACGATGGAGCGCGCTTACCTAGAAGTAACCTATTCACTCTTGACTTAAAGATTCCCAGGTTGTAGCCATCAGGAAACACAGATTCCGGCAAGGAATTCCACTCCTTAGCTGTACACACAATGAATGTGTCCCCAAAATTTTTGTGCGTTTAGGTGGGATGTCCAACATGTACCGGTTGCACATCGCCGTATTGTAATAAAATTGCTATGTTATTTTTTATAGGTACCATAACTTTTTTGTTTTCCCTTAATCTCTATGTAAAGAACTACCTACTTTTTGGTATTTTTTTCAAAGATTCGGTAGTTTCGGTGGTAAGGTGGGGGTCCATTTTTAATTATTTTCACAAATAACTTTAAAAATACATTATTTTAAGTAAGTTAATGGTATTTATGATCCTCGCAAACACAACCTTTCATTTAATGTGAGTTTGTAAAGGTTTATGTTATAGGTATATTGCCCCCCAAAAGTCACCCATCTTCAAAATTCAATTAGGCACCTATTAATATTATACGTCCATTTTTAAGTTACAGAAATTCATAAGTATACCAAATTATAACTTTACCAGTCCAGTAGATTTGAAACAAATTAATTGTCACTAACGGACAAACAGACACGCGAGTAATTCTAAAGGATTGTTTTTTCGTTTGAACGGAAGAAACTCTGCTAAAAATCAATACGTTACTTACTTTCCAACAATAGGTTTTGCAAACGGCCACTGGAAATCGTTACTTTGACTTGTGCTGAAATCCATGGTGTTTTTGATTTTCTGAAAATAATCAGTTTTATCTTTAATTTCTTTTTTAAAGTTTAATCCGTCAACAAAGTGTCAATTTCTATTAAGATTACTCACTTCAACTTATTACGTTAATATTTTTGAGATTTATTATTACTACTTTAGCTAATTGACACCCTACATAATTTAGAATTGCTTTTGAAGCCAAAAATTTGAGCTGTTGAATAATTTCTTCAATGAGGGAAGATAAAAACATTTTTGAAGTTTTACGTTTTTTTTCTTCTTTTGTTGCCCTTATCAAAAGACGATAGACGACAGTGTTTATCTACTAGTTGAAGCTTTTTATTTTGCAAGGACCTTTGTGAATAAAACCAGAAATAAATAAATATTTTCTTTTATAAGCCGACCAAATAGAAATATGTTGAGTTTTCACAATGTTTCCTCTTTAGAATAGTACTTCGTCTAATAGCTGCTTTATAAAATTATTGTCATCAGACAAAAAAAAATCTTTTGTTGGACAAAAGTCCCCTTAGGAAGACCAAATCCACACATTTTAAATTTATTACATTTTGAAAACTTTACATTTGACTGCTCAGGATATTTTTTTTATGTAATTTATATATTTTTAGTGGATTTTCGTGATTTCTTAATGATTTCCTAACAAAAGTGGTAATTTATTAGTGGTACTTTATACTTCTACAAATGGCAACATTATAGCAATCTTTAAATTTTTTAGCTGTCAACATCGTTGTTTTCCTGTCATCCGTCATCAAATCAGCTGTGTATCACACACAGAGAACATGTAACATAATAAATGTGCGTATTAAAATTATTGGTGTGAAAATGTCCACTGAGACATCTGATAAAAAATCAACTCAATGTTTATGATAAATTCACGGTGGAAGAGACATGGCGCGCCGGAGGTGCAGCGGCATCACGAGCCTGGGGTTTAACCAGGATCAAGGTTTGTGGTACTTCCTAGTTCGTCAACCTGAGTTCTTTGTTCTCAAGTGGAGTTAGTATTATTCGTATTTGGGATGAGCTGAGTGTGCTAGGAGGCGAGGATGGTGTGTGTAGCTTGCGCGTGCTGCGAGACGCGACGCAGGCACCGCGGGAGCTTGCTTGCTACGATCTCTCGCATCTACACTCTCCACGTGTTGTTTATATTTTTAGTGCGCGCCCACGCGCAATTTCCATTCTTCACAACTTCGCTTGCTATTGTTTGGGCGTTGGTTTTGTTTTCTCTCGTATTTGCACATGTACTTATAAATTAAAACGCAATTTTCATCAATTTCCAAATGCACGTCATAGTGTTATGATCAACACTTTTCATGTTGTTGTGATAAACAGCTGTTGTTTATTTTGTATGTGAACTATCCTGATTCAGGTTTGTTTCTATAGTGTAATTGGTGGTATACAGTTTACTAAAAGGTTCACTAACAGTAATAAATCACAGTACTACGAATACATTTTCATACAAATAATCTATAGTTTCTATTCCTACTTCTTCACTGCGCATGCAGTATGGTTGTGGAACACACTACCGCCTGACAATAGGAACTGTTAAACTAATTTTTAAAAGAGTTGTATAAAAGTATGTTATTGTAATATTTATTTTACCATTATTATGATAGTAAGTATATCATTACATTCTATGTTATAATATTACGTACCTATTATTTCATTATACATACTTATTTTTCCTACTACTCTTGCACTACATAGTCTTTTTCCAACTCTCCATTTGCATCTCATTTGGACCTATTTTTCTGATTTCTTCTTCTTGTCTGTTTATTTTAAGTGTGTACATTAATTACTAAATAAATAAATACTGCTAAGTGGTTATCATTAGAAAAACTGATCTATAATTGCTGTATTATCAACCACATTAGTGTGTTTGCATCATTAGGAGCACTCGTTGTAATTAATATTATTCAAAAAGACTCATTAGATAAAGTAGTTCTTTGTTCTATATAATTTCCTTGTTACTCATAGATATAGAGTCATAGTTAATCACTGAATGTAATGAATGCATTACTTTGTAGGCTGCTTCACATGCTGCCTTAGAACCGGCTTGCGCGTCTACAATGTGGAGCCACTCGTCGAGAAAGCTCACTACAGTAAGTATTTAGAATTACATTACTTTCTTCACTGCCATATGAAAAGATTAGATACCAATGCTAAATAGCCCTAGGATTACTCCCACAATGCACTCATCTTTACATATCTAGTATAAAACATACAATGCAATATTTGGAATAAATAAGAATAGGATCAATTGCCATGTTATGACGTCACGTCATACTGTCAAATTGCAAGAAATTGGGCAAAATTGAAGAACTGAGAGATGAGCAATATTGAAGAACTGGATTCTGATTGAACTATTTTCATTCACAGTTTGTAAATAAAATAAATTTTAAAAATTTCTTGTTTTGCTTACCATAATAATTCTTCAATTTGACAGTATGATGTGATGTCACAACATGGCAATCGATCCTTTTCATAGTTGGAACGCATTGTACTTAGTTATATATTAAGAAATTTATACACAAGCTCTTAGTTTAGGACTAGATGGCGTTGTGTGAAAGTTATGGAATATTATTATTATTATGCATATGATTTGCGCCAATGCAACGCCTAGATGGGTACACTACAATTGCTATAGGATGGTGCGGGTGACAGCTGTCAGATTCATACAGTGTAGCTACCTATCCTTTTCTTTCATCGTAAAGATGCATATTTTCGTCCTGCTGTCATCCTACTCATGCTATGTAAAAAAAGACTAATAATAGTAGTGTCTACTACTATACTCAATGGACTATTTCGTGGCATTCACAAGTGTTCATTTCTGGAGGGCATTCAATCCTAAAACTTAAAACTGCATTCCTTGCTGGTAACATTACAAAAGGATACTGTAGAAAACACTGGACTGCAATAACAGTCGAGTATATATTGTATAATTGTATTATATTTATTCTATGGTTTATTAGTACATCTATTCTATGCTCAATAAGTAAATCTATTCCTGTATTCGCCTTTTTCTCTCTCTTTTATTGCACCTACTACTTTACTCTGCATCACCCAAAGGTTCACTGGTAGAAAATGCCTGAGGCATTAAGTCCGCCTTTGTACTTTTGTGTGCATAAAGCATTAAATAAATAAATAAAACAGTAAACACAGATCCTTAATCTGAAAATAGATTTGACCTAGAATACACATTGTAAACAGTATCTAAATGGCAGCTGTAACTTGAGAATATTGCTTTATTTTTAGAATACATACAAATTGTATTTAGTCATGCATCCAAATTATATATTTATATTCTCGTCCTTCCTTGCATATTATAAAACAAAGACTAACCTCACTCCTGAACAGATTCTTATAAGATTTTCACTAAGAGACTGTTATATGTGAAAATGGTTTGGGCTACTATAGAATGCCTGTAGTTCTTGTATGTCATAGTGCCATAGTAGTAGTAGAGAAAAAGTGTGTGAAACTGGGGTGCTTGGTTGCCATAACTCAGTTAAAAGTTATTTATTTATTGTATTCTAATTTTGTAATTAAAATGTTTTTTTTTTGTTTTACTCATTCAAGTTATGTTAAAATCCAAAGAACCAGGCGCCTCTTCATATTCATTTCTTACATTCATGTTTAATTCAAATAATTGGTTTTAAAAGAATGTGTGGAATTTGCTAATTTTAAACATACATAAATAATTTGAATAGATAGAGATTGTCCCTAGTATAATGGTATTAAACAAAATGAGTCTGTGTTTCCTGATAGCTACAACTTAGGGGTCTTTAAGTCAAGAGTGAATAGGTTACTTTTAGGCAAGCGTGCTCCATCGTCAACCACATCATCGCTTACCATCAGGTGAGATGGTGGTCAAACGCGAGCCTATAATTAATAAATAAAAAAAATGAGGGGTATGGTTTCAAAACCCGTGAAGTCCATTTTTTTTATGTCGCAATATTTTTATATCTCTAGCAACTCTATTTATTTCTGAAACTTAAAGCCGACTTTAAGCTGTTGATCCCCGCATTAACGCCGGCGTTCACGCGCCATTGTCTTACTATTGTGTCTCTAATTACGCACTCAAAAGGCTAATAAAGTGAATTTTCTATTGGACATGGTTGTGAATGGTAAGATATGTGAATAAAAAAAAAATTAGGAAAATAAAGACAGTTGCTGGAAAATACCCCTAAAATGCTAGTCAATGGATTTCTTGCCGGTTCTTCTCCATAGACAATAATCAACTGGAACTGCACTAGCTACTGATGTTTTATAAGTGTCCATGTAGAAGTATAGCATAATCAGCCTTTTAATGTTCCCACTGCTGGGACTCAGGCCTCCTCTCTAGGAGAGGGAATGGGCCGCAATCCACCACGCGGGCCTAGTACGGGTTGGTGAATGTCACATGTCTTCGAAAATTTTTGGTTCTAGGACATGCCGGTTACCTCACGATGCTTTCCTTCACCGTTTTTAGAGCAGTGGTGATGAAATAAATTACACAAAGTAATGCGCCTGGCTGGGGTTGAACCCGCGACCTACAAACTCGTAAGTCGGGGCCGTTACCACTCGGGCACCACTGCTCTATAATTGTAGGCCTATGAAAAATAAAATATTTTGAATTCAATTGAATATCTCCAACTTTACATTATCCATAAAGTCCGACCGCATCTGTCTACAAATAAAAGTATAAATATATTTCCTTTTTAGGGTTCCCTACTCAAAGGGTAAAACGGGACCATATTACTAAGACTCCGCTCTGCGTCCGTCCGTCTATTTGTTTGTCTGTCCGTCGGTCACCAGGCTGTATCTCATGAACCGTGATAGCTACACAGTTGAAATTTTCACAGATGATGTATTTCTGTTGCTACTATAACAACAAATACTAAAAACAGAATAAAATAAATATTTAAGTGGGGCTCTCATACAACAACCGTGATTTTTTTTTGCCGCTTTTTATTTTTTATTTATTAAAACTTTATGCACTAGTAAGCAACACTGTACGAAGGCGGACTTAATGCCTTAGGCATTTTCTACCAGTCGACCTTAGGGTGGTGCAGAAATATAACATTCTTTTTACAAGCATGTAAAAAGAAATGCAAATGAAGAAATGATGTGTTTTTTTTTTGCATGAATTTTTTTTTCTTTTAACATGCTTTTTGTTACGGACGGTACGGAACCCTTAGTGCGCGAGTCAGACTCTCACTTGGCCGGTTTTTATAATACAAATATAGATTTACTTCTTTATTTATTACTAGCTTTTGCCCGCGGCATCGCCCGCGTACATAAAATATAGCCTATGTCACTCAGGAATAAAACAGCTTTCTATCGATGAAAAAATGTTAGCAATCGGACCAGTACTTTCAGAGATTGTCTCCTACAAACAAACTTTACCTCTTTATAACATTAAGAGGGCCTTTCAATTTAGTCGCAGTGTCGCGCGACGGCAGCGTGGCTGCAGCGCTGACACCGCTCTGTTTTGTTATTCTATATATATAAATAAAAGCCGCAAAGTTCCGCGCGACTGCTGCGCTACATCCGCGCTGCGGCCGCGCGTTTTTATTTACCCACTGAAAAGTCTGACACGAAAGAGCGGGAGATGTCATTGGATGATTTCCCACCTAAAAAAAATAATTAAAAATAGATATAATTATTTCATGATCAATCGTAACATCGCCATAACCAACCAAGTCGGTACAACCATAAACGCTACAAAAATTAAACAGATACGTACAAAGTTTGAACACAATACAAAATTAGCATTTTAAAATCGCACCAGTCGTACGACGCAAATCATTTGCATGTATTGACATTTGTGAACTTTTAAGATACGTAGACAACTAAACGCTGCTAACTTTTGCTAAAAAAAAGTTAATTAACCGTACGAAAAACCGGAATCTTGATGACGCAGATCAGAAAGATCTTACAGCCAACAATGGACTACTATTAAGGATTTTTAGGATTCCGTACCGAACGGGAACCTATTACTAAGACTCCGCTGTCCGTCCGTTTGTCTGTCTGTCTGTCACCAGGCTGTATCTAATGAACCGTGGTAGTTAGACAGTCGAAATTTTCACAAATGATGTATTTCTGTTGCCGCTATAACAACAAATGCTAAAAACAGAATAATAAAATAAATATTTAAGGTGGCTCCCATACAACAGACATTATTTTTTTGCCGTTTTTATAGATAACTAGCTTTTTCCCGCGTACATAAAATATAGCCTATGTTACTCAGGAATAAAGCAGCTTTCTATCGGTGAAAAATTTTTTTCAATCGGACAAGCGGGGTTACCATGACGTTCAAAATAAGATTGTTTCATTCTTATTTCAGTGTGGGTAAGAGACAGAGCTATACAGGTTGTCTTGCGCCATCTCTTACCCACACTGGAAATAAGAATGAAACAATCTTACTTTAAGCGTCATGGTACAGGTCCAGTTCTTTCCTCCTACAAACATAAAACAAACTTTACCTCTTTATAATATTAGTATAGAATGTATAGATCATCATAATAGATGTTACGGAACCCTTCGTACGCGAGTCCGACTCGCACTTGGCCGGTTTTTTTACATAGCATGGGACAGCAGGACGAAAATACGCATTTTTAACATGAGAGAAAAGGATAGGTAGCTACATTGTAATCCGACAGCTGTCATCCACACCATCCTATAGCAATTGTATGGCAGATCAAAATGTCATAGCTCTGCACAAGGGACTTACAATGCGTTCCAAATAAATGAATAGGATCGATTGCCATGTTGTGACGTCACGTCATACTGTCAAATCGCAAAAAATTGGGCAAAATTGAAGAACTAGATTCTGATCTAATCTTTTTTCGTTCACAGTTCGTAAATAAATTAAATTTTCAAAATTTCTTGTTTGGCTCACCATAATAATTTTTCGATTTAACATTATGGCGTGACGTCACAACATGGCAATCGATCCTATTCTTATTTGAAACGCATTTTACCATTACCTGTTAAAATGACAGTCGTGTGAGCGACAAAGAGGGATAGAGCTATACACCCTATAGCTTCATCTCTTTAACAGTTCAGTTTAGGTCGTAAAATGGATTGTGTTAAGAGCTCTTAGTAGCACTGCAGGACATTAATGTTTTCTTCGTCCAAAATCGTCTATGATAACCTAAACTTTTCTATCAGCTATTCTGCCAAATCACGGCTACCTTTTTTTTTCACCCTGGGTGGAGCGAGGGAGTGTTAGACTTTTACTGACTAAAACCCGCCGTGTTCCTTCAGTTGCCGTTTGCGTTCCAGGGCCGCGGTAACTCTTTCGAACAATCCTGCGACCCTGGCAGGCATCAGCCCTAATGGGCCACGTAAATTTTGCTGACAGCTCTTTGAGACGAGCTACCCATTGCTCCCCGTCCGCAAATTCAGGGTATCTGCGGCGGGGATCGAGGCGTAAAGATTGTTTCCTCACGCTTTCCGCCACCTTCTTCGCTCGCATTACGGCCTGGTTACGACTTCGGTCTTAGCGGCGAGCGGGGCGGTATCGGTAAACGAGCGCGCGGCGCTATGAGCGGCGTCTTGCGGCGTGCTTCAAACATTTTCATACTTTTGATCTGCCCGCTCGCCGCCCCGCGCTTAGCTACCGCTCACAGCAGCAACGTCGTGAACGGGTCGTTACTTCGCAGAAGGAGGCGACTGCTTCCCATTCCTTCTCGCTCCGTAGCATGGCCTGGACCAGGGCCGGACGTGAGAGGACGCTGCCGACAACCGCCCCCATGAGGACACTTGAGACCACATGAGGTGTCTTCCGAAAGATCCACACAAAAATCTCGAATACCCTGCGATCTTTATCACAAAGGTCATATTCCAGTGGCAGGTCCACTGCATAGTAGATGGAGATGCATTTCAATCAAATCAATCAGCTCAGCCACTCGCAATTCGCTACTGAAATTGGCCCCACAGCAACTCAGTCCTTTTTCATACTTGCTTGTGCAGCGTGCCTTTAAAATGGAAGGTTTATCTGCTATATAGAAATCTCGCGTCACAGTGTTTGCTATCGAATCCCTTCGAAACGGCTTGACCGATCTTTTTTGTGTGTGTTTGGTAGGTCCGGGAATAGGTGGTAGGTTTTTTTGATAATTTATATGGTAGAACGTTTGCCAGGTGGGTTACCACACGGAATAGAAAGTAGGAGTAAATCGTAAATGTATGAGTTTGGCGACACCGGTTCTGGTACAAACATTTTCTCAAGCTACTTCCAGTGTTTTTTCTATTCCGTGGGTTACCATGAAGTTCAAAGTAAGATTGTTTCATTCTTATTTCTGTGTGGGAAGAGACAGAGTTATACAGCCCCCCTAGCCAAGTTACAACCGTTTCGTTTCGATTCTCTTTTCGTTGATCGCCTCGAGTCGGCCACGCCTCCTGTTCCTTTGTTCTAACCACGTGACTGAGCGTTCAGATGACGTCAGAACAAAGGAATCGGAGGCGTGGCCTACTCGAGGCGATCGACGAAAAGAGAATCGAAACGAAACGGTTGTAACTTGGCTAGGGGGACAGGTTGTTTAGCGCCATCTCTTACCCACAATGGAATAGGAATAAAACAATCTTATCACCAGGATTCAACCAATTATATAAACCTTTGCATAAATTGAGATGAAATTACATCATTTCATTTCAGCCTGTCCTCGTCTACAAAATGACGTGCTAATTCTAATACATAAAAACAAAATTAGTCACGATGATAATTTTAAAAACTGGGCAAGTGCGAGTCGGACTCGCGCCCTGAGGGTACCGTACAAACTTACCTGTGTAAACAGTTCAATTCCCAAATGGAGTCGTCTCGAAGATTTTTCCGAATCGCTTTTTTTTTTTTTTTTTTTGTTATGTAACAACAAATTTTACAGTTTTCATATTTATTCCTGTACCTGTGCTATAAGACCTTGCTTTATGCCAAATTTCAGGATTCTGGGTCAATGGGAAGTACCCTATGAATTTTGATTTCCTCGAGAGTTTCGAAATGTACGTTTTTTACCACATAAACCGAAGTATCTTTTTTTCTCGTTAACTTACAAGTTTGTTTTTTTTACAGCTTCAATAGTCCGCAGACCTGAGTATGTGGTTTTAATTTCAACTCGATACCTCCACGCGTTCCCGAGATAAAGCGTCTTGACAGACAGACAGACAGACAGCTAAACATGTGATCCTATAAGGGTTCCGTTTTTACCTTTTGAGGTACGGAACCCTAAAAATCACACTGTCATTCATCTACCGTAATTTGGTTTAATTACTTTCGTATGTCACAAGTCTGACCATCGGAACCCGATACGTAGCCAAAGTGAATGAACTCCTATTTATAGAAACGTTCCGGCGATCTTTGATTGAAATCTTATCCTAATCTGAACTCCGTCCAATTTTTTTTAAATGACAATGCACTTTTGTGTGAGGAGCTTAATGAAGATGCATCATGTGGGTCACGGTATATTATTATTTTATCTAGCTTGTACTGTTCTACGGCCGAGCAAAGGTCTCCCTCCATTCTTCCATTAGTCCCGGCTCTGGCCCATTTCTTACCAAGCCTAAGGACCCCTCCTTGCATGCTCGTTTACATTTCGGAGAGTGTACACTGGTATTGCACAATTAAATTCCGCAAAACCCGTTCCATCATCAGACCAGTAGACGTACAACGTTGCGCCATCGGTACATGATGGATTACCCCCAAAACGTACACGACGTAAACGTACGTACAAAACGTTTTGGGAACACATTTATTGCACGTACAGCTGCTAAGGAGTGGAATTCCTTGCTGGAGTAAGTGTTGCCTGATAGCTAAAACCTAGGGATCTTTAAGTCAAGTGTGAAGAGGTTACTTCTAGGTAAGCGTGTGCCATCGTCGACCACATCTTTGCTTACCAGCAGGTGAGAACTATCTCATTTGACCTCGTTAGGTCAAATACGAGCTTATCATTAAAATAAAATAACTCCTTCTCTCCTTCATGGTCTGCCGCAACCCGTTTTGCGAATTCAGGGCACCAATTTTGTGCTTTACGTGTTTGTTTGGTCACAAGATATAATTTGCGATCCATGTCAAAGAGATGTCAGCAAAACGTAGGGGCCCAGCAAGGCCGATGCCTGCTAGGACCGCGAGGATTTTCTGAAAAGGAAACACGTGGTCCTAGAACGCAAAGGGCAACTGAAGGACACAGGGGTGGTTTTATGATCTCCCCACCTTAAAACAAAGACATTATTTTCAAATCTGCCTGGTAATTCGTTAATTTTGTTAGCCAGAAAGTTACTACACACATTTCAGTAAGTATAGGTTTTACCACGAAAGTTATTTCCATCTATAAACACTGTTGTTTTAACCCACTTGTTAGAGAATAGACTTTAAACTCAAATCTATTTGCGTCAATCGGATATCTATGGCGTCAACTAACTCCTATATTCCCATTAACAAACAGAAACATTTCATAAATCTTGAGAATTTAAAGACTGCTAACCGAATATACAAAAAGGTAGTTATGTATATTAGTCGTATATGCATACGTAATCAATCTCGAGCAAATGTGCGAGTCGCTGAGTCACCGGCTACTGAGAAAAACCGGTTGTTTTTGTTACTTTAACTTGAGCACTTCTTAAAAATACACTCTTTTCGAAGTCAATGTACGATTTAGAAGATGCCAATATAAAATAAGGATAAATTCGAGTGTTAGACAAGACAGACAGGTCATTGGACATTTTCTAATGGAGGAGCCGTTCACCACTTTCGCTGCCCTTTGGGCATTGAACTCAAGTCCCAAAGGTTACGCTGACTCAGAATAAGTGAGCGATACAAAATGGAACGAGCAATTTGAAATTTTAAAACGAAAACGTTGTCAAAATAACAGTCTATAGTTTAAGGCAGTGGTCCGACTGCCGACGATGAACGAGAAACTAGTAGAACTAGAAACTATAAACGAGTTGGCTATTAGCGGGAAGCGAGTGTGTAGTTTCGATAATTTTGTCGCCGGGCTATAAGCGAGTGTGCAAGTGGTACGAGCGATTACTCGCGCCACTCGCCCGCGGTCGCTCACAGTGTGGCCAACGTAAGCGATTTGTCGCCATTTAGAAATGATCAAGCGAGCGAGCATCGCGGAACGAGTATCGCTGAGCGAGTTTATTTTTGAAAGCTCAGCGACAAAACTAGTAAAGCGAGTCGTCGCCGGCAGTGTGAACAGTCAGAGAGCAACTTTTAATATATGCATCTCTTCGTTTACACGGAATGTACATTTATTAGAGAGAGAAAATCGCTGATAGTTAGTTGTTTTTTCGCCGGCGGTCGGACCACTGCCTAAAGCGGGAACTACATTAAACCGACACACGTGGGCCACGCCTGATTTGTACGTAGAGTTGCGTGGAACGCGTGGCGTCGCGTGGCGTGGATCTAATGTAGCTCTGCAAGTCTAGTTGCCATTTAAAATGTATGGAAAATCGAGCCCAGATCGGCGTACGGGAACCACGTGTGCGCAATGTAAACCTTAAATCTTCTATTCTTCTCCGACAACCCGCACTATGTGTGATGTGATGCGTTAAATATTAATGACTCTCCTAATTTATCCAAATCTATGACTAACAACAGACTGGCGAATACATGTACATAACAACGTGCTCATTACGTATTCCTCATTTGTACACCAAATTCTAAGGTCATGGTGAGCAACGTAAGATCGTTGGTTTTGTTGACGTAGTCTGAGTACACTCGTATTGTTCCGTATTACTTGAGCAAATAGATCACGGATTCCGACCAGGGCATAGTAGGCGCAATAAGGCGTGAGAATTAATTTTTATGAGTATAAAGTAACTGATAAATAATTGGGTAGCGATTCATTATGCAATAAATATGACAAGGTTATGATCTTGGGCCCAGCAGGGCCGAAGCCTACTGGGGCCATGGGGAGACTTACGAAAAGGAATCCCGGCGTCCTGGAAGCAAGGCAAAGAAGGAACATAGGTGTGGTTTTAGTCTGTATAAGTCAGACACGCCCTCTCGCTCTAACCTAGGGCGCGAGCAATCATGGATTATTTCCTACTTCAAAAAAAAAGCTGAAGTGTCCCCCTTTTGCTTCGCGAACTTGACTAACATATTGCTGCGTATCATAAATGACCGCCGAAAGTGTCGGTCATAGATTATACACTTAGACTGGTAGTGTCGGTCGACAGTCTAATTAATAATGACTAGTCTAATTAATAACGGCTTGATTAATAGAACTTTACTCCGCATTTGTTGACAATTAGTTTTCAGTGAAAAACTTCCTACATAATAAGCTTATATTGTGCTGTATTGTACCCATCAAGACCATTCGAAAGACCTCAAACACGATAGGGTTATTTTTTACGCTCAGTAGTTTCCATGTTTACTAGCCAGGGGGGTTACCATGACGTTTAAAGTAAGATTGTTTTATTCCTATTCCATTGTGGGTAAGAGATGGCGCTAGACAACCTGTATAGCTCTGTCTCTTACCCACACCGAAATAAGAATGAAACAATCTTACTTTGAACGTCATGGTACAGGGGCAGCTCCTTGGTACCATATTAATGCATTGTCATCCAAGTCACATATGTATACCAATGTTCAGCTCAATCAGTTAGGGGTAACTGTATCAAAATCCATTTTCAAGATTCGCCCCAAACAAACATTACAAGTTACTTATAAACTTGTAAAAAGGGGCAGTGCCTACCTATGCTCACAAAATTAAGTAGTGACATGAGTGCTAGAAATTTTCGACTTAACCCAGACATCGGCGCATAGTGATCCACGCGCGCAACAAAGAGATGTCAGCAAAACCGTAGGGGCCCTGCAGCGCCGAAAACTACTGGGACCATGGGTTGGTTTCCGAAAGGGAAACCCGGGGTCTTGGAACGCAAGCCAAAGAAGGAGGAGTGGAAAGTATGACACACCCTCCTGCTCCGCCATAGAGGGGTAGAGGTAGAAGTCATTGGATGATTTCCCGCCTTAAAAAAACCTAGACATGAGCCGTTGCTGTGTATGCAGCTGCTTAGCCATCGTTACCATGAGTCTCATCATGACCTCATTCTTTCTTCAATCAGATTCCGCTTACTTAATCTTATTTTCCCAACTACAGGCAAGGAGGAGCTCGGCGATGTGTCCCTCTGCGAGATGGTGTTCCGCACCAACTGGCTGCTCGTGGTCAAGGCGCGGAGACCTTGCAGCCTCATGCTGCTGGACGACCAGCAGCGCGCCTTCAAGGCAGAGGTGCTCTTCAAGTCGCCTATCAGAGCACTGAGGGCGAGGAAGGACAAGTAAGATAAAAGATAGTATATTTGATAAAATATGTAGAAAGTGATTAACCTAGATGTCGTTACAATAACGTAGCGACATCTAGGTTGCCACATAAGAACTCAAATACTAAAATCTTGCATTGAGGTATCAGACTTTTCCGCGCGATTGGAACATATACAACCGTTCGAAATCAGCTATCGGGGAGTTTCTCGGATCAGACACAACAACCGTCTGGTTGGAGGATCCTCCCTTTTCAAGGACTTTACATCTTGTTCCGCATTCCTCTAAAGTATCGACCTTAAAATATTTAGAGGCCGTAATATGTTTAGATTACATAGATTAGGGCTGAAATTGCGTTAAGTGGACGCCCGCGCGGTCCCATACAAAAGTGTCCCGTTGCGGGAAGCCGGGCCCGCGGCCCCTTTTTGCTACATTATAAATAATTATTAAGTTCTCTATCGACACGACAACATGCACACCGTTAAAGTTGAATTAGCGACACTGCGCAGGTAATAATCCGGTTTCCGCGGCGGAGACCGTCCGGTACGCACGCAACACACACGCTTTCGTCTTTCGTCATTTCGGCCCTAATTAATCGGTGGTTTTGTACAGATATAAAATCGCGGCTGTGTTCCTCGAAGAGTGTTATTAAGAATTATTAATACTTACACAAATTTTACCAATTATGAAGAAGTCTCATGTAAGTGGGGGTAAACCTTTGGTCACTAACTTACTATCCTTTATGGGTGCAAGTCCAATCTCCGGGAATGAAAATCTCCTCGGAAACTCAAGAACACTTTAGCAGACCAGCGGAGCTATTGCGTAACTTTGTTGACACTTCAAGTGATGATCACTTGTTAACAATGTGCATCATTGAACTGTCAAACAGCTAGTTTCGTATTGCCTATCTTCAGTGACCAACTGCAGTGACGTCATTAGCCACTGGTGCCTTTGATAGCCACCGTAACACGTTTTGACAGATGTAATTGTATCGATACTTTTAAAATTGCGATTGTGTAAGCTTTTAAAGCTGTATAATAGTCGATAAAATTTTAGAGTGGTCACAATAGGCACCGTAATTTTTTATAATTCACCACTTTTCCACCGTAGTTTGTTAGTCACTTGTGTGATACGTAATACCAATTTTATGAAATTGTCTGTTGACAACTAAGTAGTGTGCAACGAATGCTAGTTGTCAACTGTTATTGAAAAAGTTAGCCAATAGCCCCCCAGGCAATCGAACTCTGGGTCAATCAAGCAATCAAAGCATTTGTTTCAATAAACCATTAGCAGGCATTTTTAAATGTCAAGAAGCCATGAAGAATTATGCTAATTGCACATTCCGAAGCGTAGATATCTATATCTAAAATTCATGAATACTCTTTTAAATCATGTTATAAATTCACTGGCCCAATTGCTAGGTGCCTCACCATGACGAGTTAAAATGTCAAGCGTGCGAGCGAGAAAGAAGGATGGAGCTATACACCCTATATGAAAGAAAAAAAGAAAAATAATTTATTTGGTACAGCACAAGGCACAAACACAATATAGGGTAAACACGAAACAAAAATAAAAAAAGAAGCAAAAATGTAGTTGTGTGCCTCACAGCTGCACCAAAATAGGTCCAGTTCAGCATGAATGTCAGACAACTAGTGCCTGACGCTGGTTTTCAACTGAACTATATAGCTCCATTCCTTTATCAATTCAGTATAGTCTGACTGCTCAGCAATTGCTTAAGGTTACACTAGTCGATACTTTTTCCATACAAATTTCGGGGGGGGGGTTACTCCACAGTTTGACATTGTACATACAGAACAAAACATGATATCGTTTTATCTTATTGTTAATTTTGTCTGTGTGGAAACAGAAAAATAAAAAAAAATGCCTTTATAAAGTTATGAGCCAACAAAGTTTCTGTTTTTTTTATGATTTTAACGCCACTTGAGGTGTAAAAAAGTAACAAAAATCGTATAAAATCTTCTAAAACGAAGTCTGTACTTACCACAATATATAATATATGTTTTAATATTTTGTCTATGGGTCGTAATTGCCTGAAAATAAATTATTCTTATTATTAAAACCGCACGATATTGAAAACACCCATAATGTGGAAGACTTTTCTACTTTATCTTGCATAGTCGAATCATGGGTTACAAATCTAGCACAAGCAATATCTAATTTGTCTAGAATATTGCCTATCGTCTAGACGAAAAAAATTGATAGCTTATCGCAACGGATTTAATAGTAAAAAAAAAAGAAATATTTACCGAGTTTTAAATAGACCTTATTTAGAGTTTGTAGCAGAGCTCGATTTCGTCAAGAATTAGTCCAGAGAAATCCGCCTGGATACGCAATTCGATCGTGTCTCATAACAGTAATAACATTCAACAAAACTAAACATTTAAAAAAAAGTTCGGCGCTTGAACACTATTTTAAAACGATAGTTCGTGTTTAAATAGTATTCAAGTACTTTACTTTGAGAATACTACCAGTGGCGTCGCCCGCGAGTAAGTAGGAAATTATCTGAAGGGAACATCATCATCGTCATCTTCCAAAGTATCTTATGTGCCATACCTGGGGCCCAAGTCTGTTATTTTTATAAATTTGTCACTCCAACACGATTCCATTTTCATTTTTCTAAAAGTTCGTAGTCTGCTAAATTCATAATGGTCGATCAATGTTCAGTCATTGGTCTCATAATAGAATTGTGGTAGAATGACAATACCGAGCTGTCTCGTAATAAATTAAAAAGCAATGACTACACAACGACGTTCTAATGGTAGGACACTGGTCAAAGGAAATGTCAAAATTTTGGCAGATAACCGCATAATTACGGTAGAAATTCATTTGTCATTAGTAGGTACGAGATTGCCATTTCTTTCAATGGAGTATCAGTGGTTGACCATTGGAAAGTCATAATGACGCCATTATATTAGTAGATTACCAAACTTGTCAAAATCAACAATTATGAAATCAATGATAGACTATTTTGACACTATTGTAATAGCAGACTTGAGGCCCTGGACATGGTCCACCTGTATACCAAGTTTTATCGAAATCCGTTCTGCCGTTCAAACGTAAAGAAGTAACATACACACACACACTAAATTCCGTCTTTATAATATTCGTGTGATGAAAACATGAAACGTGACCGACCAGGCTGGGCCAGACATTAACAGACGTAGTAGAAACCACATACGATAAGATAAGGGCAACCTTCACCGAATAACCCAATAAATTGTAAAAGATTGACGAAGCTATTGTATCTTTGTATAAATATATCATTAAAGTGTGTCCGTTTTTGATTGATGGATCGGTTTATTAAAGTAAATAAAAACAACTTTTTGCCCTTGACGACGATGTTAAAAATTCATTCACCTCTTCGTAATAGCATTTTGAGAATCTTCTACTGGCTTGTAAAAAGAAAATAAAAACATAAATTTTGTATAGATGCAAAGTAGCATAGTGTAAAGGTAGAACTACACGTGTGCCACACACGCCGATCTGGGCGCGTCGGTCTCCATACATTTTATATGGAGACTAGACTTGTAGAGCTACACTTGATCCACGCCACGCGACGTCATGCGACGTCGTTGTACATACAAGACAGGCGTGCAACACGTGTGCGTCGGTCTAATGTAGTTCTAGCATAAAGGTAGAACTACGTTGGGCACACGTGGACCACGTACGCCGATTTGGGTGCGTCGGTCTCCATATATTTTATATGGCAACTTAGCTTGTAGAGCTACATTAGATCCACGCCACGCAACGCGCCGCTATATACAAATCAGGCGTGGCCCACGTGTGCGTCGGTCTACTCGTAATTTAGTTCTCGCTTTAGTGAGACGGAGTCGCTGCAGACCATGAAAAAGATGACGGTTTAGAAGTAAGTATGTGGAACAGAGTGTAAAGTTCCGCAAACTTCCGTTGAAAAGGGAGGATCCTCCGTCCAGACGTGTGTTCTGTCTGATTCCGGCAACTACCCGATAGTTGATTTCGACCTGTTGTATAATATGTTTTTGGAAATTTTATTTTATTATTGTGAATGTGGGGACTATGTGGATTACTTATTCTTTTCTGTAATTTTAACATAATATATGGCAGTTTTGAGTATTTGATGCGGCCTACCCAAATGTCCTTTCTTTGGTATTGTTGGTCAAGTCGTTGAGCTCCTTAGTAGTCCTAAGTTTTAGCTACACGAATACTGACAAATGCTTGCACTGACTGGACAGGTTCACTCAAATCTGTGTGGCTCTTTCTTCAAAAGACCATCTGATACACTAATCTGCATGGTTCTCATATAATTTGACCATTAGGTACATGTTTACTGTATGGACTTTAAAAGAAACTTTGACCCCTGAGTTTGTTTCGGTGTTTCTTCTCAGGGTAGTCAGCTAGGAAACACCGGCCTCATCTAGTTTAACTGATGAAAAAAGAAATTACGTGTGAAAGTGCTTTTTTTTTAAACATTGCAAAATATGCTTTTATCATATGTTCTAATCGCGCGGAGAACATTATAACCGTAATGCTGATTTTAAATTTTAGATCCTATGTGGCATTATGGTTGTTGCTACAGCAGAATGGACAGATTTCGCTAGAAATGGGAAAAGGAAGCGTGGGCTCGTGAAAGATGAACGTAGTGGAGGGAGGCCTTTGCCCAAGAGTGGGATAGAACAGTCTAGCAAAACATGTATGACCCGTCTTTCTAAAATATCTTGCGATAGGATAGATTGTTTAAAGATGCAGTGCTGATAGTTTGTGGATGCCTTTTTGCCTAGAACAATCATCCAACAAAAAAATTTAAATTCATGGTCTGGCAGACAACGCATATCCTAAACTAAATCGTTAGGTCTAGCAACGCACAATGTTATGAAAGATAATCTCTTAATCTAACGAAGATGAACACCGCAGAGGAAGACTTTTTGAAAATTTACGCACTCATCATTAACATCTTCCTGCCCCATTTTATTTTGGGTCAGCGCAACACATTTTTTTTTCCATTCTGTCTTGTCAACCGTCACGCTATCATTGACTCCCTTTTGTCACACAATTTCCGTTTTTTTTTGGCCTCCCTCCCAACAAGCGTTTCATCCCACTCTTCACATTACCATAGCAAGACAAACGATTCCCTTTCAACTTTTCAGTCACAAGTGCCATTATCAAACTTCCTCTAATATACTTATTTCTCACTTTATCCATTCTTCTCACTCCACACATCCGTCTGAACATTTTTATTTCTATTACATGCAATCTTTTTCATCCTTCTTTTTTTTTCACAGCACAAAATTCTGATCCATACAGTATTACAGGTCGTATCACGGAAAATTTACTCACTAAAAGAAATTTTATTGTTATATGTATGCGAGAGTTACTTATAAAGAAAGTTCATCGTCGAGAAATGTCATCAGGCGTAGTTACAGCTTGTTTAGTTAGGAAACTAAAATTATAAGAATAACCTTAAGTGAACTTGAATTAAAAAAAAAAAAGCCTTGAGGTATATTTTTACCGGAAGACTTAGCGTAGGAAGGCCTCCCACAAGGTGGACCGATGACTTGGTGAGGGTCGCGGGTATCCGATAGATGCGAGACGCACAGGACCGTTCGTTATGGCGACATTTTGGGGAAGCCTATGTTCAACATTAAACATCTTTCGCCTGAAGTCATGAAAATGTGATGATATTTTAAGAAAATTCAACACTCCGAATGGCCTGATTCTATTTTTGGCGAAACTAATGAAGTGTCGTGGCAACTCGTGGGTTCGTTAAGAAACTTTAATAAGTTTTGATTCATGATTAAAACAGTTTTAATAAAATTTACATGGTTCGAAACAATTGTTGCGTGACTTTTGTCAGTTTTGCGCGGGATCTTCATTTGTATGACGCACTTGGTTATCTATTATTATAGCCGATTGTAATTGATTTATTTGAAGACTATTCAGTGATTCATGTTATAAATATTGATTCAGGTGTTTCAAGGAATTTTAAATTGTACTTACCTATGCACAACATTAGGTATATTGATTTTATACCTATGATTGTAAACTATATAGTTTTCATCGGCAAACTTAACTAAGTAGATATTTGCGCCTTTGTTTTATTAGTTTTACATTCAGATATCAAACAAATTAATAATCTTATACAATGTAGGTTTAGAGCAGTGGTGGCCGAGTGGTAACGGCCCCAACTTACGAGTTGTAGGTCGCGGGTTCAAACCCAGCCAGGCGCATTACTTTGTGTAATTTATTTTATCACCACTGCTCTCAAAACGGTGAAGGAAAACATCGTGAGGAAACCGGCATGTCCTAGAACCAAAAATTCGAAGACATGTGACATCCACCAACCCGCACTGGGCCCGCGTGGTGGATTACGGCCCATTCCCTCTCCTAGAGAGGAGGCCTGAGTTCCAACAGTGGGAACATTATAAGGCCGACTATGCTATGCTATGCTAATGTAGGTTTAGACCAAACGTAACAATGCACATTCTATCTTTACCAAATTATTTTCGTTAACTATACCTATACATACGAAATAATATATATTCACGTTCACAGTAATAATATAAGTAATCAACCGAATGCAGACTAAAACATTTGCACCTCATTTTGATATTGGTATACTGCGTTTGGCTTGATGTTACTGAATGATGGTTTTCAGGTCATTACAATTTTTATTTTAAAACGTATAAGCACGTTTTAAAATAAAAATCAGCACAATTAAAATTATCATCATCTTTTCGATCAAGGGACGTCCACTCCTGGACATACGCTTCCCCTACTGTCGCTATATGAACCAATCCTGAATCATAACTAGTTTAAAGTTTTCATATAGATCTGCAAACGGACTGGCATCCTTTTTTCGTGATCTTATATAGATACTTCTTTTTCCCAGGGTAGCAGTGGTGCTATCATCCAGCATCCAGGTGCTTTCCCTACCATCATTAACCCGCGTGGCACTGGTTCGCACACGACTGGGTGCGCGGCCGCTATGTGCACTAGCTAGTGAGCCTACCGCGCCGCACCTACTGGCCGCGCCCGCACATCGGAAGGGATCGCTGCAGCTTCTTGTAAGTATGATATAGATAAAAATTGTATATTTTTTAATAATAAACTACCACTCTGACTTGGCAATTTGATTTTAATAAAGCAAACAAGGCTTGTTTATAAAATACCAACTGTTTCTATTTTCCTAGACTTATCCGAAGCTTTTGAGTTCGTTAACCATAAACTGGATTGATACGGCATAATAGAAATCGCATTAAAATGGCTAGAAATCTACCTCACACAACGTCAACAACGTGTGAGATCTCAAGGCAAACAAGGCTCCAAAAAATCCTTTATAGATCTATGATCAATCTCAGGAAAAAAAATGGTGTTCTTCAAGGAACCATATTGGGGTCACCTTTTTTTTACTATATTGGACTTTACTAACTGACGTTTCAGGACGTGACGCGTGCTGTAAAGGGCGCCCACTCCTCGTCCCCAGCTGTGATGAGCTGCCATCAAACTGAGTTAGTCTGCGTCAGTATATCTGCCAACGGCGCTCGACTAGCCACTGCGTCTGAACGAGGCACCATCATCCGCGTCTGGGACACCGGCACTAAGCACATGCTGCACGAACTAAGGCGTGGGTCTGACTACGCCGATGTTTATTGGTGAGTATTTCAACGGGACCTAGACAGTAGCCACCTCGTTTGAACGAAACATCAATCGATGAGTTTCAGCTTTCTATAGATAATTTTATTACAACTTTCCAAGACTTTCATAATAAAAGGAACATCTGTGCAAAATTTCAGTGTTCTAGGTCCAAGGGTTTGGGGGCTGGGGTTATTGAGTCAGGATTTAATCTTTTTATATACCTATATATAAATATAGATATGAGGTGCGATCAAATGGGCCAATAAATACCCTTATGACTTAACGTCTCATCCTTAAACTTTCTACTGAAACATTCGTCCAATTGCTTCCAGCATAAACTTCAACCAGTCGGGCTCGCTGGTGTGCTGCGTGTCGGACAAGGGCACGCTGCACGTGTGGGCGGCGCGCGGCGCCTGGCCGCACCTGGCGGCCGCGCACGCCAACCCCGACGTCAAGGCTCTCTGCGCCTTCACCGACGACAACACCGCCATCCGTAAGTACAGCCACTCGCTAGGCACAGTCGGGCTCTCTGGTGTGCAGCGTGTCAAAGTAAAATATAGGTAAGAGGATCATAATAACATAAACCAGGCAAGTTCGAGTCGGACTCGCGCACTGAGGGTTCGGTGCAAATCCTCCTCCTATGAAAACAGCAATTCCCGAATTGTTACGAAGATTTTTCCGAATCGCAAAAAAAGTTTTTTTTGTGACGTAACAAATTTAAGTATAGTTTTTATATTTTTCCCATACTTGTGCTATGAGACCTTGCTTCATACCAAATTTCAGGATTCTAGATCAACGGGAAGTACCCTATGAATTTTGATTCCCTTGAGAGTGTCGAAATACACGTTTTTTTGCGACATAAACGGCCGTATCTTTTTTTTCTTTAATTCATGTCATGAGAAGGGACGAAGAGTACCCAGTAAAGAAGGCCTTAGCTATCCCGGAAAGGAGAAAAGACAGAGGGCGCCCTCTAGCTACGTGGAGGACAACCGTATCCAAAGATCTGGAACGAGCTCAGCTGGACGCAAAGACAACCCAAGATAGACTATCCTGGCACCTAAAAACGAGGAGAGCCGACCCCGAATGAAGGGCAAAGAATAAGAAGAAGAAGAATTCAGAAGTTTGATTTTTTCACAGCTTCAAGGGACCGCAAACCTGAGTATATGGTTTTAATTTCAACTCGATATCTTCACGCGTTCCCGAGATAAAGGGTCTTGACAGACAGCGAGACAGACAGACGGAAAACCAAGTGGTCCTATTATTTGAGTTTCAACTATCGGGCAGTTGCCCGGACCAGACAACACTAAAATAAATCTATATCTGAAAAAAGTATCAAAATTGGTTATTAAATGAAATGGCAATGGTTATTAAATGATTTCAAATATTGGTATGTGGAAGAGTGAGGTCGTGGTGGGATATCTCGCTTCTCATTTGCACGCGCGTAACCTAATAGCGGTGACGTCACATTTCAGTTTACACAGCCTTTTTCTGTTGCTCTACTGTTCCCCTTCCACAAGATTTGAAAGGTTTTTAACTTACTTAATTTAAAATGGATTAGGAAAATTCTTTCTATTCGCGAATTTAGATAAAGTTACTTTTTAACCGACTTCAAAAAGAAAGTTATATGTTCGGCTGTATGTACCACAAACTACCCAATTGACGAATTAACAGGAGGGAAAAAAATGCCATGTGATGTAGTTTATCTGCAACATTGCACATATTAGAAGACATCTGTCTTACTGACAAATAAAAGTAACGGCCATAGATACATAATCGCGTGACAAGTAATCTCATCATATCGCGCACGTATACTGGCAACATTATGCGCATTAAATGTTGCCTATCAAATGTTTCTAAGTGCATTCTTGAGTTATTCATAACATTATAACAAGATATCATCTGATGCAAACGTTACTGATTGCTCACAATACCGCATGACAAACAAAAGTGACACTCACAGATACATAATCGCGTGACAAATAATCTCATCACATCGCGCACTTATACTGGCAACATTAAGTGTTGCCTGTCCATTGTTTCCAAGTGCATTCTTGAGTTATTCATGACATTTTGGAGGTATGCGGAACAGAATGTAAAGTCCGACAACACACTTCCATTGAAAAAGGGAGGATCCTCCGACCGACGGGTGTTATGTCTGTTTTGGGCAACTGCCCGATAGATGATTTCGGGCTGTTCTATATGTTCAAATCGCGCAGAGAACTCTAATTGCGCGTTGCAGGATTTCGGAGTTTAGTTCTTATGTGACGCCATAGATGTTGTTACATCATTATGATAAAATATCACCTGATGCAAGCATTACTGATTGCTCATAATATCGCATGACTAGTAAAAGTGACACATGCATAAATATATAATCGCGTGACAAACACCTTGTTATCTAGTATCTTTTAATAATAGTTATGTCAAAGTTCATGTGTTGTCATAATAAAATTAACTTTTTTTAGGGTTCCGTACCCAATGGGTAAAACGGTACCCTATTACTAAGACTCCGCCGTTTAGTCCGTCTGTCTTTCAGTCTGTCTGTCAGTCTGTCACCAGGTTGTATCTCAGAGTGACATTAAAGGGGAGAATAAGGCAAAATGGCGCAAAAGATGCTTCCTAATATCACGCAAAATTAAAAAAAAAATATGTTTTTATTTTTCAAAGGCCTACATGGGCACTTATAGAACGTCAGATGCTAGTACACGGTTTCCTATGGAGAAGAACCTAATAAAACGCACAGTCGATTAGCAAACAGGTTACAGGAGGACACTATTCCATCAATCACCCATCTTGTTCGGGGAATCTCAACGAAATGCTTTCACTAGCAAATTGATGTCAATTTTAACGCTTAATTTATATTTTCCAGTGATATGCGAGGACGGTACTTTCCACAAGTTCACGTTTGCGGCCGAGGGCAACTGTCATCGCAACGACTTTGAATACTTTCTACAGGTATGTGTTAAGTTAAATCATATTTTAATGAACATAGAACCTGACACGGTCTACAAAAAAATTATGAAGATTTTAATTACGCGGGCTACCATTTCTTTTTTAAGATTGGAAATCGTCTAATGACTTCTTCGGCTCTAGAGTGGAGCGGGAGAGCGTGTCAGACTTTTGCTGAACCATACCTATGTTCCTTCAGTTGTCCTTTAGATTCTAGGGCCACTACGGGTTTCCCTTTCAGAAGTGAACCCATGGCGTCACCTCCAGCTTAACGTGCTTTCTGAGTTACTTTGATCTTTTAATGATTGAAATATATTTTTAATTTGTATTTTAACTTTTTCCTCAGGTGGGCGACGACGACGAATTTCTGCAATGATGTTTTTTTAACAATAAATTGACTATGGAAGATATAGTTATGCCTATACTAAGTGATAACACAGTGAAAAGTGATGTTATATATATTAATATAATTATAAATAACACTCTAATATTACAACGCTTACTTTGAAATTCGTGATAATTTCAGTAAATAATATAATAATGTGTAAAGATTGAGCTGGACGTGCACATGCACACTCTCGCAGCTTCTTATAATTGTTCTTATTATAGATATATTTCCATAAATTTTATGTAAATAAAGCGCCGGGTTCATTACTAAAATTTCTAGTTAATAATTCATAATTATATCTTTAATAATATAAAAATCTATTTTTAATAGTACCTAATAATCTTTCATAATACTGAGACGCAGCGTTCATCGAAATTGCAAACTCTATAGTTGGGCTCAAGTTGCTTATTTCGATGTTCTACTGCATTTTAGGAATTGGCTTTTAGGCGTTGACTAAAAATAGTTAAAAAATAACTGGTTTAGTCCTATATCTGTTGACTAGGTTGTTTAGTAGTGATACCGGCTTAGATATAGTATATTATAAATCCTCCTGTAATATTTGTTTTACTAAGGGAGCGCCACTTATCTATAACCTGGCACAATATATTTAATTTTCTTATATAGGATAATTTTACAAGGCCAACGAAATAATATGCTTGAAGTTCGTGAATTGACTGCAAAGGAACACTAAAATATTTGGTATCTTTCTTGATTTTTTTTTTCTACTCTTTTCTACTAAACATTTTTGATATTGGCAAGAAATTTGATACTTATAAAGTTGCCATGTTTTATTAATATTAATAAGTATGTTTAAGGCTTGAAAAAATTCAAAATAATATATTTTTTAAATTATTTTTAGCTTGTTTCTTCAAAAAAAATTCACGAACTTTGAAATTAGTTTTTAATAATTATAATAGACTTAGTTTACCAGGGCTTTCATTCGTTCATTTTAGTTCATTCGAACCACAACGTTAAAAGACAGAGGGCAATATATTGCATTTATTTTTAGGTTCAAAATGATTGAGTGTCCCATGATTTTGTTGTACGTAACAATGTTTCATAACGTACCATAAATATTTTGGTTTTTAAAATTATCTTTTTAGTTGTTTCTATTGAACCCATTCCAATTAATACATTTACCAAAAAGGTCATATTTCCGAAGAATAACTGAGTTTTTCTAATGTACGATTTCCACTGACCGGGCCGCGCCGTAGTACATTTTGCAATGGCAATACTTCATAGACACTTTATTTTCCGTTCCAAAATGCACTCTGGCGCAGCTCTTTTGATGGAAATGGTACGCAAGGGGCGTTGCTCACACACTAGAGTCGAGTCGGAGTCGAGGGTGGTGTTTTAACTGGAGTAAGAGAGATAGAGGGAGACAGTACGTGCGTGCTATCTCTCTCGTAAGGTGAAACTGGATTGCGGTCCCTTGATAACATCGACCATCCAGATCGAAAGGATTACGTTAATCGATCGATTATAAATATTTTGATCAATATGGTCCATGTCGACCGATTGCAATCTAGTTGCACCTTATTTTTTTTTATAAAGGGCAATGATCCAGATTTAAAAAAATTGTATTTTTTTTCAAACAAATGAAACTTGTTTTATTATGTTATCATTACCTCTTATAATTGAGGTAATTTGAAAGAGGCTTGACTTATAATATACATATACGTACCTACACTTACGCTGGATATGATGGAGACATGCGTTTTATATAAAAATAAAAAAAAAACAAATTGCTTGGTAGAAATACTAGACCTTGGTCCAGGCTGTTATTATGCCTTGAAAGGGCGAATGCAAGTAACAACGGGGCCCACAGGTATTTAACCAAGTTAGGCCTCCTGTCCACGGACGCATAGCTTCATAGACGCGTATCCGTCATTATACGCTTACGGGAAGCTTACGTACACAACTATGAAACTGTCGACGAAGCTGCAATGACACGACGGCACGACGCTGCCGCTTACAAATACGCGTCTATGAAGCTACGCGTCCGTGGACAGTAGGTATGCCTTAATAAACGCAAGATTGAAAAATCTCGCTGTATCTATGAAAACTTAAATGTTTGTGACGTTTTCTGAATGTAATGCAATAAAAAATTCTGTTTTTCATTAAACATAAATATCATAGTTACATAAAAAGCAAAAATCACCATATTATTATTATTATTATCTTAGTTACTTCCTACAAATTAGTTAATTGTAATCACAGGGTGTTCCTAATATGGAAATCTGTTTTATTTACTCGGTGTCCTACAAACGAATCGACGCGACGGTGAACGCGATGCTATCCGGTACGAATGGAACAAATAATTGATTGCGGTGACCTACATGACAAACCACACGTTGGTGCGGTGCGGCGATAAGCGAAGCGAAGCGGTCGCATTCAGTTGGTTTGATATTTTCATGAACTCTTACAATGTAGTAACTTGTTTTATATAAATGGCGGCTGAACCGGCGATTGCGGCGCGCACATAAGAGCGTCCAACCCGAGATACAATTTCATTATTTTTCATACAACCACTCTTACGTGATTATGACGTTATTACACAGCTTTCTCTAGATATTTTGGTAACACAGATATCTTGTGGATATTATCTGTTTCTATTGAGTAAAGACCTCTGAAAATCTGCTATTTTGCGTGTACTTTGGCCTCTCATAATGTTCATGTTCTCATATAATAAAAAAAAAAAATATATTACTATAGAAACCTTACACATTTAATCGAGATTCTGAACGACGAAATCTTTTTTCCAAAATCTTTTAAGGTTTCTAAAATAACACGTCTTTTCTGGATCAAGTTTTGTGAAATATTTGAGTAAATGATGGATTTACCAAATGCCGACAGAATTTTCAGGCGTTATTTCTCTTTTTCACGTTGACGATAGACGAGTGGGGAAGGGCCTTTTTAGGAATTAACCGCCGCGTCGCGTTCAATTAGCGTGAACCGCGTCGCTTCGCACCCGCAATTGTGTTGACTCGCCCACTTATGTAGGACACCGCGTTACTATGGGATTAAATTCCCCTTTAGCATAAATATTGTGGTCTGATGATTTGTGTTCAGTTTTCTAAGAAACTCTGTTTTATTAGCTGAATTTGTAATACATATTTACTTGCATCATATTTTATATGCCTATCATTAATCGTTGTTATATAAAATCATTTTATATCATAATTTTATTTACTCGGTTCTTCATTGTTCCTTGTTTCATTGTTATCGCTCAATTTTAAATTGTACCTTTTGCATTTGCTCATATTAGAAGTGGAGAGGTCCGAAAATTTCTTTCTTTTATTTTATATGGTTATATAAATTCAATATTACGTAGCCATTAAAAATTTCATTGTAGTTTATAATTTTAAATAGTCGTATTTGAACTGAGAATATTTAAGAGACGAAGAGTTGAGATATTAATTGGTGTGTATTGAGTACCTACGTAATATGAGCCCTTGTGTAAAATTATAATGTAAAGATATTTGATGTATAATTATGTAAATATTTTTATTAGTCACACATTAGTTTTTGTACTTGAAATTAGCAGAATAATGATACTTTTGTCTCAGCTTAAAACGTATTTAATCACTATAATAATAAATATATAGGGCTACAAAAAACGAGCACACTTGGACACTGTAAATACGGAGTTTCGGAATAATGATTTATTTTTTTACGAAATTGTAAAAACGACAGGGACTCCACTGTTTTATATAAAAGCTTTAGGGTATAGAATGTGCCCGAATAGGGTTATTTGGAATTTTAACATTAAAATTTTCTTTTATAAGTCTTGTTTTATTGATAATTTTAGGTTTTCCCGCTGTGCAGGAGAGAACCAAGAATACCGACATAGCTAGAAGAATCGCGAAACTGGGCAGGGCCGTTGGGGCCGAAAGGTTCTGGATTGGCACCGCGTATTGGAAGGCCTCCTACAAGGTGGACCGATGACCTGGTGAGGGTCGCGGGAATCCAAAGGATGCGAGACGCACAGGACCGCGCATTGTGGCGAAACTTGGGGGAGGCCTATGTCCAACAGTGGGCGTCTTTCAGCAGAAATATGATGAGCTATCCCCCGCGATTTCACCCGCGTCGTTAGTTACTACTGCGCTCCCATTGGTCGCAGCGTGATGTTATAGCGTGTTGCTTGTACTGACAACTATAATAAAGCCTCAGATACATTAGGGGACAAAATGTCCCCCAACATGACGCGCAACGCTCAATTTACGTGACGTTGCCACGTGTCTACTATATTTTACTAACTTACTATAATATTTTACAACGCATGGACATGTTGGACAATTTGAGTGTTGAGACATTTGGGAACATATTTTTTCGTATGTCCCCACTGGTGACATCTGGCAAAATGTGTGTAAAGCCATTAAATGCCCCCCAATATGACTCTCAACTTGAGTCATGTTGGGGGACATTTCTAATTAATTCAAATGTTGCATATAAGCATTTGAGCTTCAGTGATTCTCAAACTCTGAACTGAAATTGGTAGTAAGGCTATGTTCGATTCTGATTATTAATATTTTTTACGCCAATAATGTTTGACGCCCAGCGATGTAGGATGTAGGCACGAGTCAGCTAGTAATGCAGGGGCGCAGCTAGGTGAACAATGGCCCTAGGGCAAAAAAAAACTGGGGCCCCTTTTTGACATGGGAAACCATCAGATAACCTCTCCTGCTTTGGCTGGGATGGGAGGGAGTGTCAGACTTACTGACTAAAACAAGTTGCCATGATCAGTTCTTTAGCATCCTATTTTATTTAAATTTCGAAGGTTGGAGAATTTTCGATATTTTAATAAGGGCGGAATTCACCAATAAAACTAATCGCGTTTTAACGTTTGGCTCGCATAATCGCGTTTAGCCGCTGTTACTAGTGTCACTTGTCTGTATTTTTCTTTTGTTGTATTTTTACAAGTGACACTAGTGACAGCGGCTGAACGCGATTATGCGAGCCAAAGGTTAAAACGCGATTAGTTTTATTGGTGAATTCCGCCCTAAAGGTTTGCTAGCAGGTTTTAGGGCCCACCAGAGCTTGGGGGCCCGGAGTAATGCATATATTAATTTAAAATTGTTCCTCTCGAAACAACAATGTCCAGTTAGGACCAGCAAGTGAAGACACCGTGGCGCTTCTCTAACCAAAGAGGTGACTTTCCGCCGCCCAATGGTTTAATATTATAACTCTCACGCCACAATTGGCCTGAGAGTTATAATATTAAACCATGTTTTGTGAAATAAAATAAAATGTAACAATTCATAACTCGGTTCTATAATTCATAAAATAAAGTACACTACTTAAACTAAGTATGCTTAATCACTTTCCGGTTTCTTTCGTCCGAATGGATCTGTCCATACCTTCATATCTGAAAAATAAAAGATGCTATTAACCCATTAAACACTAAAAATATAAAGACAAGGTGTTTCATCTCGCCTTCTGCGAAGCAGTAATGCTAGCGAAGGAGATAGCCGCAAACGTGAGAGTACGGACATCTTCACGTCCCAAGGGCCGCCACAGGAGATGCCCGGGGTGTTGGGAGTCACAGGGTAATACCGACCACCATAGGCGCAAACTTGCAAACGACGAGCAATGGATAGCTCGCCGTCCAGGGTAACGTCCGGACCAAGCACAAGTCGTCGACGGCGCGTAGTCTTCCACACACGCCTCAAAGAGATGTCAGCGAAACCGTAGTGGCGCAGCTGAGCCTATGCCCGCCAGGGCTATGGGAAATTTCGGAAAAGGAAACTCATGGTCCTCGAATGCAACTGAAAAGAGCAACTGAAAGACACAGGTGTGGTTTTAGTCAGTAAAAGTCTGACAAACCTTCTCGCTCCACCCGAGTGGGAGAATTCATTGGATCATTTCCCACCTCGAAATAAGTTTCACTTAAGTACAACATAAGTACTTATTTTTCTGTCATAACCAGAGGTCGGAATTACGTAGTTATTTGAGTACTTATACTGATTTCATACAGCGAAAGAATAAAGTGGATATGCCTCAAATATTTTAAAGAACAGATTTTTTTTGTTGCACTATCAGAAATATAGCAGAAAAAATTTGTTCCTGCATTAACCCTTATCGTGGCAAGATTACTTTTTTGAAGAAAAACAAAATAAAATTATATAGATAGCTTCTTTGGGTTATAAAAAACATAAAATAAATAAATTAAAAAATCGTGATATGAAAATTTTGGAAAAACAAGATGTATACTATTCTATACATTGCTACACGTACAGTGATTATCGCATTTTTAGGAATGTATATTATGCTATACATTGCTATGTTTAGGGTTAATGACGAAGAGGAGGAAGTTTATAAGTGAACCTCACTTCAGTTGATGTAGAGAGATCTTTTTCAATGAAAAAACTTTTAAAATTTGTTAACTATCTTTGATTTATTTGTCTTAGCTATCTCTGAGGTTTTTATTATTATTTATTTGTAATATTGTTGGCCACATGGGATTTTTCATTAGGAATCCCGGGAAGATCCATATTAATATCAACATTTCGATGCAAGTACATGGATAACTCTACCTAATTCCGATCTCTGGTCTATGGTCAAAAGTAAGAAAAAAATCCAGGGAGGGTAAACCCGCTCTCCTCTAAGCTGCACTCATTTGAGTACAGAACTGTGTTACAGCGGTATTTCAATCAGAATTTACTTTGAAAGTATTGATGGCTAACTTCTTCCATCGGCCTAACCGTGTGAAAGTAGGAAATTTACTCCCAGGATAACTAATGATCCCAAGATGGTCTACCTATGTGTTAAATTTCATCAAAACCCCTTCAGCAGTTTCAATGTAACATTATACACAGACATTTAAAAACTTTAGAATGCCATTTAAATTATACAAATATACTTAGGGATTTTTTCTATAACAACACAATCAATTAGTACCTAAAGTCTCCAAATATCATACAAAAATTAAATTTTACAATGATAGGTGCAGTTTTTGACACTGCTAAGTTAAAATACTATCAATATTGCCAGTATTCACACTTAAGTGTAATGATTGTAACAAACTACTTACACATACTATTGTTTTGCCATACTCATTGAGTACAGCGGCACTAATTAAATTAAAGACAGTGCTATAAATCTTGTTTGTGCCCAGTGACAGACATAAGTATAAATCAGGGAAAAGGAAATGTTTTCACATACAAATATGCTGAGCCTGTTTTTACTCTTCCATAAATAAAAAATATTTATAAGGAGGTACAGCAGATCACAGCTCTGAACAATCACAGGACTTTTCACGGGGCACTATGCCATTGACAAACAGCTCCACAACATGGGACTAGCAAGCGACCCGTCTTGCAGGATCTGTGGAGATGCAGAGAAGACTATGCTACACTTGCTAGCACTAGGCTCCAAAAGACCGGGTATCTGGGCCAACCATTTCCAAGACCAGAGGACTACAGGCTCAGCCCCATCAAGGCCATACTGGGACTCATGAAGGAGGTGCATAGAGGGCTAGGGGTTGAGTAGACAGGAGGGGCATAGCACAAAAGATCCAGAAGGGTCGAAGCTCTAGCCCAGGGCCAGTCCCACAACAAGATAAGATTTATAAGAATCATTAATAAATTAATAAAAATGATATGGATAGGGCTCACAGGTCAAAATTCTTAACATCATCAACAGTCTGAAAACAAGCCTTAAAAGGTACACAAAAGTAGATAATGGCGCGATGATGTCTCGCGCGAACGCGTTCGCTTGGGGATCGGGAGGTCTCTTCATTAGAAAAAACTGGTAAGTTATTATTTCAATGACTTAAATATTATGACAGAAGTTGACTTACTCCCAGGTTGAATGTCTTCCTGTCTAATATTTTTTCTTGTTATCTTTTGGATTTCCTCTAAAACAATAAGAACACAATTATTATTTTAGGTTACCAAAAGCAAGGGATTTGTTTTCATGAGTGATCTAAAGGAGACTTACTATATTTCGAAGGGTCTATCATAGGCGCTATGGCGATAGGGTACAGTGCCAGTCCAATGAAACCTACAATTCCAGAAACGAAGGCGGCATATCGCCAGCCCTTGAAGAAAGCCATGTTTATGTAATTTAATCTGATTTTTGGCAAATTATTTTATCAACATTCGATTCATTTTTTATTTGTCACAACTGTGTCATTTTGAAGCATGTCTTTGTCAATGTCAATTGGCCATTTGACATTGTCGCTGCCAAAACAAAAATAAGTAAAAGGGCTTTTCAGAATGAATACTTGTAATAAAAAAACATTATGGTTTTTAGGTAGAACTACCAAACAATTTTTTGGTCTTAATTTACTTTTGTTTTGCTATCAGAATGCAGGTCAACCGTCAAAGCGCCAGAGTAACCCGCGAAATTCAAATTTTGTTTTTTTTTTGCAATTTGTAGTCAGAGTCATGTAATTTATGTATTTATTTACGTTATTAGATATCATCATCATCTTCGTAGCCTTTTCACAACTAGCTTGGGGTCGGTTTCCAGTCTAATCGGAAGCAGCTGAAACGGGTATACATCATATGACCGAATTTATTTACAGAATTAGAATCATTAAAGTCATCAATACAACCCTATCAGTTCGGCTTACCTTAGTTGATTTTTTCATGAAATAGCTTTCTACCTTTGAGCATCCAGGTACATAGGCTTTACATGCGAGAGAATTTAAGAGCATTCATCCGTTAAAACTACGCAGAAGCCAAAATCAATGATTTCCGACGGACAATATAACAATAATGTGTTTAATTTCTTGATAAGATATTGACGTCATATTTTTGGGTATTTCGTAATATAGTGTATGTTCCAAAAGCATTTTCAAATGATCGTATAGTTTTCCCATTAGAACAGTTCTTATCCAAGCCGTTTTTAAAACTAGCGGTCGACGGTCTACGCAGATGCGAGATAGTAGTTAAACCGTGTATGGTAAACTTACAACATTTTACTTAAAAAAAAAATGATAACATTGACTAGTACATGGCGCAAAAAAAACACGATTGCTGTAAGTTTTCATTCAAGAAAAGTAATCTCAAAACTGTCATTTTTAGCCGTTTTTGGAGATATTAAACGTGTTAGTTTAGGATAATATATGAGGCATTTTTGTTTTTTTTTTTAGACTTATTAATTGAACGCATTTACGATCTATGACATGGTACAATAATTTTTTTAATAACTTATTTGTTTACACTACAATTAATTATTTAATATCACTATATAAGTAATAGACGCGAAATCGCGTCAGCGCTTTGTACCGGCCGAGGTCTTTCAGATTTTTAGTCTTTCTATTCTACAGTGATACTAAATAAAATAATTAATTGTATTGTAGTGCACATTATTGTTATATTTTCCGTCGGAAATCATTGATTTTCGCTTCTGCGTGGTTTTAACGGATGAATGCTCTTAACAGAAAGATCGTACTCATCGAAACCATAACTTATGCGCTGCAGATATACTACGCCAATAGACTGAAACCCTGCTATGCTACCTACCTTGAAATTAGACAAACAGCTTGCGGTACAAGCTAATCTAATATAATATATTAAAAAAAAAAAAATCCTTATCCTTGACAAAGCACAATGGCAATTAGATACGTATAGATAGAATCGGAACCACTAAATATTTTCGTGCAAGAATGTTAATGCCATTCCATTGAACCACATTTTAACAAAGATAACACTAAGAAACATTCACACTAGTAGATAGACCTTAATTCTGTTTGCGATTGGTCAATGAAAAAGTATATTTATGTTATCATAGGATTTTGTGGTGCTCACTAATTTCTTCTCGAGTTTTGTTAGCTGAGGTTTGCTTTAGGAATCAAGATGTATGGCATGAGATTAGAAAGGATTATGTCAGATTAACATCATCATCACTACCCATCGTCGACATCCATCGCCATTCATCGTCGAATTTCTCCAGAGAATTTGAATGCGAGCAACGCAACAGTTTTAAAGTTGGTTTTGATTTGCGAATCACCTTTAGTTACATTTGTGAAATTCGTCTTTACTTATTTTTAATCCATTTTTAGGGTTTCGTACCCCAAAAGGAAAAAACGGAACCCTTATAGGATCACTTTGTTGTCCGTCTGTCTGTCTGTCATGACTCTTTATCTCGGGAATGCGTGTGTGTAGGAATAAGTGAAAATATTTTTTTATTTATACCTACATATACTTTATTGCATATCAAGATTACTTTACAAATTGAAACCTTATAATACAAAAAAAAAACCATACAATTGGCGGCCTTATCGCACTCGGCAATTTCTTCCAGGCAACCCGGAATGGATAGAGATTGCCTGGACACAAAATGGTGTTGCACTTGGTGCAAATATAAAAGTAAACAAAACTTGATCGATAGAATAATAAAATAGATTTAGAATTAAAACTATATTAGTACTCTGGTCTGCGGTCCCTTGAAGAAGTGAAAAAAAATCAAACTTATACGTTTACGAAAAAAAAATACGGCCGATTATATCGCAATAAACGTATATTTCGACACTCTCAAGGGAATCAAAATTCATAGGTTACTTCCGTTGACCTAGAATCCTGAAAGACAAAGCAAGGTCTAGGAATAAATCTGAAAAGAGTAAATTAGTTGTTACGACGCATAAAAAAACTTTTTTTTCGATTCGCTAAAATCTTCGAGACTCCATTCGGGAATCGAACTATTTACATATGTTTAAGTTAGTTTGTACGGAACCCTCTGTGGGCGAGTCCAACTCGCACTTGCCCATCTTTTTTTATTATTGATAGACTTGCTATTGACCACTATCTCACCAGACGGAAAGCGAATATTTGATCAACTTGCCTAGAATTATCCTATTCAATCTTGACATAAAGACCCAAAGGTTTTACCGATAGCCTATCAGGAAACACAGACTCCGGTAGTGAATACCACTCCTGAACTATAAGCATTATGAATGTGTTCTCAAAACGTTATGTGCGTATGTGTGGGATATCTAAGGTCCTACCTTAGATAGGTAAGAGGTAAGTCTGCCCAAATAGCACAATAAGCTGTATAAGAGCTCTATAAAGGGTCATGTTTTCATTCTAAGCAGTATATAGGCCGTATAAGAGCTTATTCAGGTCCTATAAGTGCAAAAAGGGCCTCTAATTCCACAGCCACCCTGGGCCCCTAATATCACTATACAGCTTGCACTTAGAGTGGGAAAAGTTATTTGATGATTACCCACCAAAAAAAGGTTATCGATATGTGTATTACGTTTTTTTTTTATATACCTAAAACATAATGAACGCAGTAACAATGACCATTATATATTGATTGCGTAGTAGAAAGACGTTATTACATATTTGCCTGTAAACCTAAACTCTTTTGTTGACTGTAAACACTTGCGTATAGTTTACTTGATTGACGCATCGTCGCAAAAGGTCCAGCGGTTCAGAGGCCAAGTACCTACTAATCAATGAGTCATCCTACGATAGTGGCCCATCACATGGGAATGGAACTGAGTTTTATCAGTTTTAGGTACAGTAACAACATTAGTATGTGTGATTCAGTCGTCAATATCATTATAATTTTATAACTACCTTAGAATGCGTTGACTAGGTACTCCCAGTACCGTAACTAGAGTAGTGTCAGCGGTGCCAAAGCCCAGGGCGTTCCTGGAGGGGCGTAGAAATGATCAAACCAAGCCAACCAAAAAAAAAATTGCCAAGTTTTGGATCGTAGGTATACCTAATACGGTTGTAGACGCTCTCACCTGGATTCCTGATTCCTTTGGTGCTCATGGTTTCAGCAATCACAAGAGGTAAATAGTGTGCAGTGTTTTAATAATTAAAAACAAATCTGGAACCAAAAATTATATTGGATTTTGGAAATATAAATTGAATGTCGTGTAGATTAGGCTATTTTATGTTAGGGTCGTCGCTGGTGCTTGTGGAAACCGAACCTGAGACACAAAGCGCAGCAGGCTACCTCAACCGCAGCGTTAACCGCGTGGCCTTTTTTCACGTGTGCAAATACTTAACAATAATTTGACTATTTTGTTTTTAAATCATGACATAATTACCTGCCTATAAAAAAATCTAACAACTAGATACCTAAATAGATGTCTATTAAGTTTAAGGTAAACTAGCCAGGTGCATACAATTAGGAAAGCTAAGTAGTTGTAAGCAGTGCCGTAACTAACCTTTTAACCTTTTGACGTGCGTAATTAGAGACACAATAGTAAGACAATGGCTTGCGGGCGCCGGCTACCGCCTGAGCGTTAATGAATTAAACGCCCAGTGCGAGCTTCTACAACTGCACCCCTTAAAATGCTTCAAACGCACCATCAACCACCACAACCCCCCACTGTGTACCTCTTGTGGATGATGGAGCCCTGAGCATCTTCAAGATCGGTAATAGGTACTAGTAGGGAACGTCTTCAACCGTAGGTATTGTGTACATGGTAAATAATATTGTACGTAAGCTACTAACCACTAAACACGACCCAAAACTTGTCCCTGAGGCCTACCGCGATCAATTTTACGACCTAAACTGAACTGTTAAGGCGTATAGTTCCTTGAACATCAGCCCCCCTAGCCAAGTTGCAAACGATAAACATGAACGCTTAGTAATCTCCAATAAATTTTCAACTTTATACCTAAGAGCATAAAGTTGAAAATCTATTAAAGACTACTGAGCGTTAGCGACCGGAACGAACGAAAACACTCGTGTAATCTTCAATTGATTTTCAACTTTATATTTAACAACATAAAGTTGAAAATCTATTAAAGACTACTGAGAGTTTACGTTTATCGTTTGTGACTTGGCTAGGGGGGCTGGCCGGATTTAAATGCACTCGTACTCGATTTTCTATACGAAATACTGATTGATTTACATAATGCTATGTACATTCTGAAGAACACTTAACCAGCATTTTTTTTGTGTAAACATATTTCGAAACATCAAAGCCGTTTGTTTGAAAGGAGTAGGGAAAACAAGGGAAAAAATATCAGGTTGTTAAGAAAAAATTTTGGATAAAATATTAGTCTTACGAAAAAATCATATGTTGATAATGTTGTACATACAACATTATCAACATATTAGGATATTATTATTAGAATCTATAATAAAATTTTTTTTTTCAAACCTAGCCGTTACAGAGGAGTAGGCTTCAGCAAGTCACTGTTTTAAAGCAGTGCTCGGGAGTTAAGGCCTTAAAGGAATGGAGCTTTATAGGGTGTATAGCTCCATCCCTCTTTTCGCTCACACGACTGATAACACGTCATGGTAATAAGGCCCCTGGTTTGATAATTTCTGCGCCCCTCCAGGGACTGCGCCCCGTGCACGGGCACCGCTGGCACTGCCCTAGTTACGGCACTGGTTGTAAGTAACATTAAATAAAACCAGTTGTGTATTTTTGACAGGGATATCTATGATTTTTGACATGCCGGTTTCCTCACGATGTTGTCCTTCGCCGTTTTAAGAGAAGAGATCACCTCTTCTCTTGTAACAACAAATTTACAGTTTTCAGATTTATTCCTATACCTGTGCTATAAGACCTTGCTTTATGCAAAATATCAGGATTCTAGGTCAACAAGAAGTACCCTATGAATTTTAGTTTCCTCGATCGAGTGTCGAAATATACGTTTTTTGAGATATAAACGGCTGTAACTTTTTTTCCGTTAACTTAGAAGTTTGATTTTTTCACAGCTTCAAGGGTCTGCAGACTTAGGAATATGGTTTTAATTTCAGCTCGATACCTCCACGCGTTCCTGAGATAAAGGGTCTTGACAGACACACAGACAGCAAAGTGATCCTATAAGGGTCCCGATTTTCCTTTTGAGGTACGGAACCCTAAAAACGACCCAATTTGTATACCTAATTAATTTTATTCATTATTTCATGTTACTGCGTTTCAGGATTCAGAAACCGTTCTCCTAAGACCGATTTGTCATTGGACTGTTCGTCTACAGGACAATTCATTTATTCTCGTTTCCCCAACAGAATCTTTCACCAAACAAACAACAACAAAACAAACTTAACAGGTTATTTCGCTGACAGGAACTTTCATCTGTGACACTTCAGGCCTTTTCAGCTACTGAATATTTAACCTACACGACAATAAGCTTATAACTGCTTATGCTTATATAAGTGCTTTAGTGAAGACGGTTATTTTATTTTCGTAAAAGTTTTTATTTAACACTTTTTAGCTGCGATACACTTATAAACAGAGTGCCTATTTCACATGACAATTCTAATTAACCCAAACACTGCTAGGTTACATTGTTTTATTATGAAGTTCCTGTGTCTACCTTCCACCTTCCGGCTCCATCATCATCATCAGATCACTTCGATGATACCATTTTCAACGTAACTATTCAGAACTATTCATTTATTTGTATTTTCATAGTCGCTTAACTATCTTCATTGTGATATCTATGTGAGTATGAAGTTCCGTTGACCATTTCTGGTCTTCTTCATCAGTTCCACTTCATCAAATGTTACTTTTTGACTGTAAATGCATAATATTTGAGGAGTTCCCTTGATTCCTCATGGATTCCATCATCAGAACTGGATTTTTAAAAAATTGGGACTAATCTGGAAGCATATCTCTTAAGGGAAAAAAATATTGCAAATCGGTCCAGAAACGACGGAGTTCTGAGGTAACAAACATAAAAAAAATGATGATAATAAATACAACCGAATTGATAACCTCCTCCTTTTTTTTGAAGTCGGTTAAAACGTGCGTTAGTTTCGCGGCAGTGCGCGGCGCTTCCTAGATCTCTATACGATACAAAAATATTTGCGGTAGATTCACCGCAAATTTGCAGCGAGAGGCCAACGGTGATTCTACCGTATGCGTTTATTTCACGGCAGTGCGCGCACTTCTATGAGACTCCATACTTCACAGATTATGCGTTAGAAAAACGCAAGGCAGTGCGCGCACGGCCTTATAATTTAAAAGTCAGTTTATTTCCTTATGTAGGTAAGTACTTAATTCGATGTAGGTTTGTTTTCCTTCAGCGACCTATACAATTGTTGAGAAACAAGGATATTGAAAAAATTAGGTATTTCATTGTATTAAACAACACGATTACCTACCTACTATAAATCACTGCTGTGATATTATAACCAGTGCCGTAACTAGGGCGGCGCCAGCGGTGCCTTGGTACAGGGCGCAGACCCTAATGGGGCGCAGAAATGATCAAACCACGGCCAAGTTTTGTATCATTAATTTCATCCGGAGGTTACTGTTTCTTATTCCCAGGATCGGGCGCTCGGGTCGCCACAATCAATCGCCCGTCAGGCGTCACGCCTAAGCAGGGTAAACTTCCACCATATGCTTATCACCATGTGCTCAGGGCGATCTGCACAATCGTGATACCCGAATGTTTCTTCCTACCAGATCCGTAAAAGGTACCTCCCAAAACAAACAGGTCCGGTGAGGACCTGCGTCACGCGGATAATAATTATCACCCAGCTCAGACTGTTCATAGGGGCGAAGTTACAGAAACTGGCACCGGGTGCAGAAAAGGCAAGCTACGGCACTGATTATAACATACATACTAGTAATGTGGTTAAGTCCCAAGTCACGGTAATATTATCTATACAGTATTGTAACTCGGCCGTATCTTTGATATAAATGCCTAAAGCCACGCGGTACGTAAACATGTGATAGGGCTGCCCGCACTATCTATGCCTCCAGCATTTTAATTACATTTGCCTACTTTGTGTTTCCATTTAGTTTTGTGATTGTAAATATACTTTTTTTTTCCATTTAGTTTTGTTCCATTTAGTTTGTGTTTCCATTTAGTTTTGTGATTGTAAATATACTTTTTTTATATAAACAAATAAAATACTTTGTGAATTGAATAGGAAGTGTTCAATATTTGCGACCGAAAAATATTTGCGCCTCGACTGAGACGTACCTACGAAATGCTTTATTATTAAATTTTAAAGTACAAAAATCCGCATTCTAAAGCTTAATTAAAAATTGTTTTGGGAAACATGGACAAGGTGGAGAAAAAGGAATATCTTTTACTTAGTTATAGATACCTGCAGCTACTTTACAATTTATATGTTTGGTTTTAAATGAAGCAATATTTATGTGAATGAAAAACAGCACAATATATCCTACTCGTCATATTAAATATATAAATATGTACTTGAACTTATTTTTATTGAAAATATCGCGCGGCACAGACGCGACTGTCTGCATCCCGAGCGCACCTCGAGATCGAGGCGCGTAGGTATAGCTCGCGTTTCGTCCGTTTGTATGAAGTTGGAATACTGTATAGATAATATTACCGTGCCCAAGTCGACTACCTACATCAATTTACGTTACATACACACAATCGTCAGTGTTCGCTATTGACTATTCGTCATCCTTATTACTTAGTACATAAGGGTGAAAAGTTAATTAATGCCAATACCTACACTACCCACCTATTGATATAGTAATCCAATCCGTTGTGTTTACATATGTGAGTGAGACAATGTCACAATGTAAGTAGTGTCTGTTCGTCAACACTGGTGAACTTGACACTTCATTCATGACCCATTGTAAAGTGCGATGTCTCGCGGTAACGAGTCTCGTGATACCTACCTACTTCGAATTTATCTATCTATGCAAGAACGTGGGCTCTGCCACAGAATAAGTAATGGTTCTGCTAAAGACAAACGATTCCTTGGTCCTACTCGAAGAACAGCAATGCGTCGACCCATTTTTTGAGGCAAGAACTCATGAAATAACTTCTCCTACCTACTCTGGGTGGAGCGAGTTAGACTGTCAGACTTTTACTGAGTAAAACTCACCTGTGTTCCTTCAGTTCCCTTTTGCGTTCTAGGCCGAAATACAACCTGTGTCTGGTACAAACAGATTTCTTATTCTACTCGAAACCTCCGCCCAATTAGATATGTGGGTGATAAACCTTTGTTTGGAACCAACCAAAAAGAATTATGTGAAGATGGGAGCGACTTGGCTGCCATCTTTATGATAAGGTGTGGTGGTCGACCGACCAAAGAACAGCCGTGCTATTCTGTAAATGGTAAATCATTTCGAAAATCATTTCACAAATCATCTCGAATGTCACACTCAGCGAATTGTATTTCAGAATACCAAATCCTATAGACAAATTTGTAGACAAATGTCAAAATACTCAATCGTTTTAGTTCCTCTCACTTTGATCATCACTCGGTGGCGCCAGTGTCGAATTCACTCCATTTCAGAATATGAAACTTTAATTTCACATGATTTCACTGCGGATTCAGAAGTGATTTCGAAAATAAACTTTTCAGAATAGCAATGCTGAGATCTAATTGGGTGCCAAGTTCTGTAGACCATCCTGTTTATTTATTAGGACTTTTAACCTCAACATTTAACCTGGCTAGTTTTTTTACCAGCAAAACAAAATATTTAGAAGAATAGAACCTTATAATTTAAACACAATAACTTAGTTACATATAACATCATGACGACCGCTACTGTCGCAAACCAGTGTTGGGCACGGTGGTAAGTCCCCTTTTTGAGGAGAGGCAGAGAAGAGGCGTCACGGCGTCCTCACCTTCCGCATGAAGCAGGTCGTCACTGGAAATGGTAAGTTCGGGAGGTTTTTGCACCAGATTAAGGCAGAAGAAACGCCCTGGCGTCACCACTATGTGGCCCGGAGGTCACGGTGGAGCATACGGTGGAGGCGTGCCCCGTTTGGGCGGAACATCGCCATGTCGGCGTAGAGTCTATCGGTGGTGGCGACCTCTCGCGCCGGTCCCTGGTTCACGCCATGGTGCGGAGCGAGGAGGAATGGCTGGCGGTCGCCTCCTTCTTCGAAGCAGTGATGCTAACGAAGCAGACGGCTACACGCGTGTGGAAACCGGCATCCTCATGCCCTAGCCGCAACGACCCCGACCCCAACTACCAGCCACAGTAGACGCGGGCTTGTGGACAACGAGAAATGGGTAGTTCGCCGTCTGGCCTTCGGTAATCGTCCGGACCGAGCCCAAATCGTCGACAGCGCGTAGTGTTCAACGCGCTCCTCAAAGAGATGTCAGCAAGGATTAGGCGCACAATGCCACATTCGCAAAATGACATATTGACGTAAAATGCCACATTCGCAAAATGACATTTCGCAAAATGCCACACTAGCAAAATGACACATTCGCAAAATGTCTTTTCTCAAAATACCACATTAGCAAAATGCCACATTATCAAAATGACACATTCTCAAAATGACAAATTCTCAAAATGACACATTCTAAAAAAATCATAATTATCACATAATGTACGATTTACGTAAATGACAATAAAAATTGTTAAAATGACTTATTTACTTCTTGCAGTGGGTTTTTTATTAAAATTATGAATAAAAAATAATACCAATTTAATCTTTCCAGTATTTAATCACATTTACACATTTTCATTTATTTTAACATAAAATAAAAATGCTGTACTTGTAATCTAGCAGTTATTAAGTTTTAGCTAGATGGCTTTCCATAAAAACATACTAACGTCCATCATCTTTCTGAGGGGGAAAACGTGTTGCGCCGACCCCAAATAACACGGGACAAGGGTGTCCCGTGTTATTTGGGGTCGGCGCAACACGTTTTTTTCTTCCCTTCTGCCCTGTCACTCGTCATGCTATCACTAACTTCTTTTTCTTTCATATCATTCTTCACACAATCCAATGGATTAGGCGCACAATGCCACATTCGCAAAATGACACATTAGATTTTCGCAAAATGTCATATTCTCAAAATGTCACATTCTCAAAACGCCATATCGCAAATCGTCACATTAGCAAAATGCCATATTCGCAAAATGCCACTTTCGCAAAATGACTTTTCGCAAAATGCCACTTTCGCACAATGCCAAAATGTCACTTCGAACTCGGTATTTTTTAAAATTTGGACGTTAGTATGTTTTTGTCCAAGGGGATGGTGAGGTAGACCAGGACGTAACACATTGGATCAACACAGGATGGATGAAATGGCGAAAGGTCACGGGAACAACTTGTGACCCACGGATGCCCCTCAAGTTGAAGGGTAAAATCTACAAGTCCGTGATAAGGCCTGTCATACTGATCAGAATGTTGGGCTGTGAAAAAGAAGGATGAAGAAAGATTGCACGTAGAGTTGGATGAGAATGTTAAGATAGATGTGTGGTGTGACGAGAATCGATAAAGTGTATACAATCCAATCCAATCCAATCAATCAATCAATCAATCAATCAACCAATCAACCAATCAACCAATAAATCAATAAATCAATAAATCAATAAATCAATCAATCAATCAATCAATCAATCAATCAATCAATCAATCAATCAATCAATCAATCAACCAAACATTCAGTCAATTAATCCATCAGTCAATCTATCAGTCAATCTATCAATCTATCAATCTATCAATCTATCAATCTATCAATCTATCAATCTATCAATCTATCAATCTATCAATCTATCAATCTATCAATCTATCAATCTATCAATCTATCAATCTATCAATCTATCAATCTATCAATCTATCAATCTATCAATCTATCAATCTATCAATCTATCAATCTGTCAATCTATAAATCTATCAATCTATCAGTCAATCTATCCGAGTCGCACAATTCTGTTTGTCATGGTCTTCACATGACCATACCAAGACAAACAATTCCCTTTCAACTTTTCAGTCACTGGCGACTCGGATATTATCATTCTTCACACAATCCATCTATCTTTTCCATCCATCCATCCATTGTCTCTCTCTCCATCTCTCTAATTCCCAACCCTCCTGAAGAGGGTTGGGAATTGTTTGTGTTGGGAATGACAAACAATTCCCTTTCAACTTTTCAGTCACTGGCGACTCGGATAGATTGACTGATAGATTGACTGATAGATTGACTGATAGATTGATAGATAGATTGATAGATTGATAGATTGATAGATTGATAGATTGATAGATTGATAGATTGATAGATTGATAGATTGATAGATTGATAGATTGATAGATTGATAGATTGATAGATTGATAGATTGATAGATTGATAGATTGATAGATTGAAACATTGATAGATTGATAGATTGATAGATTGATAGATTGATAGATTGATAGATTGATAGATTGATAGATTGATAGATTGATAGATTGATAGATTGATAGATTGATAGATTGATAGATTGATAGATTGATAGATTGATAGATTGATAGATTGATAGATTTATAGATTTATAGATTGATTGATTGATTGACTGACAGATTGATTGATTGATTGATTGATTTATTGATTTATTGATTGATTGGTTGATTGGTTGATTGATTGATTGATTGGATTGGATTGGATTGTATACACTTTATCGATTCTCGTCACACCACACATCCATCTTAACATTCTCATCCAACTCTACGTGCAATCTTTCTTCATCCTTCTTTTTCAATCAATCAATCAATCAATCAACCAATCAACCAATAAATCAATAAATCAATAAATCAATCAATCAATCAATCAATCAATCAATCAATCAATCAAACATTCAGTCAATTAATCCATCAGTCAATCTATCAGTCAATCTATCAATCTATCAATCTATCAATCTATCAATCTATCAATCTATCAATCTATCAATCTATCAATCTATCAATCTATCAATCTATCAATCTATCAATCTATCAATCTATCAATCTATCAATCTATCAATCTATCAATCTATCAATCTATCAATCTATCAATCTATCAATCTATCAATCTATCAATCTATCAATCTATCAATCTATCAATCTATCAATCTATCAATCTATCAATCTATCAATCTGTCAATCTGTCAATCTATCAATCAATCTATCCGAGTCGCACAATTCTGTTTGTCATGGTCTTCACATGACCATACCAAGACAAACAATTCCCTTTCAACTTTTCAGTCACTGGCGACTCGGATATTATCATTCTTCACACAATCCATCTATCTTTTCCATCCATCCATCCATTGTCTCTCTCTCCATCTCTCTAATTCCCAACCCTCCTGAAGAGGGTTGGGAATTGTTTGTGTTGGGAATGACAAACAATTCCCTTTCAACTTTTCAGTCACTGGCGACTCGGATAGATTGACTGATAGATTGATAGATTGACTGATAGATTGATAGATTGATTGATAGATTGATAGATTGATAGATTGATAGATTGATAGATTGATAGATTGATAGATTGATAGATTGATAGATTGATAGATTGATAGATTGATAGATTGTTAGATTGATAGATTGATAGATTGATAGATTGATAGATTGATAGATTGATAGATTGATAGATTGATAGATTGATAGATTGATAGATTGATAGATTGATAGATTGATAGATTGATAGATTGATAGATTGATAGATTGATAGATTTATAGATTGATTGATTGATTGACTGACAGATTGATTGATTGATTGATTGATTTATTGATTTATTGATTGATTGGTTGATTGGTTGATTGATTGATTGATTGAATTGGATTGGATTGTATACACTTTATCGATTCTCGTCACACCACACATCCATCTTAACATTCTCATCCAACTCTACGTGCAATCTTTCTTCATCCTTCTTTTTCGCAGCCCAACATTCTGATCAGTATGACAGGCCTTATCACGGACTTGTAGATTTTACCCTTCAACTTGAGGGGCATCCGTGGGTCACAAGTTGTTCCCGTGACCTTTCGCCATTTCATCCATCCTGTGTTGATCCAATGTGTTACGTCCTGGTCTACCTCACCATCCCCTTGGACAAAAACATACTAACGTCCAAAAGAGATTGCCCAAATTTGTATGTGGATCCGTACCAACTTGCGTCAAACCAAATTTACTCTCAAGAGTATAGTTATTATTTAAATTTTCACTATCTAAAATTGTTTTGTTAATATTTAACCACATTTTTGAGAAATTAAAAATAGTTCGAAAACGCCTGATCATATTTCATAGCAATTTTTAACTGATTATTATAATTTGCATTCTATACCATAGGTATGCGTTTTAAGGCAAATTGCTGTGTAGTGTATTGCATTATTTTTGATTTATGCGATAAGTTAGGACCCGGATTCCTTCGCTCCTATATTGTGGCGTTACTTAAGCTCAAGCTTTTATCGCGCATGGGAAATATCTTTACGCTATACCTAAGACTACACTGAAGAACCTTAAGACTGTTAAAAGTCGTAATGGTTTAGTCTTTTATTTACTTATTTATTTATAAAGTTATCAAGACCTAAACAAACTTATGACGTGTTTTAGTTCGATTTCTCGAATCAAAAAACGCAATACATCACTTACAGGTTGTGGGTTCTACATTCAGCTACCGAAACGTACAGTAAAGGGGTTGACTGTAGCCTATCATCACCCTTAGCTGCACCTAATAACCTAGCCCTAACCATATAGCTACAATATATACGTATATAAATAATAGTGCGGGAACCCTGTTGCCTTGACACCTAAGGCAACAGACGGAAGGTGGGAATAATGAAGGGTGTATAGGACGGGATTTTATCATTGCCGATCCGCAACCTCACGGACCGACCAATAACTAAGGCTGGATAAGGCCAGAGCTATCGGCAACCATTAACGCCCGTTCTCAATAATCTACCGAAGTTCATAGATAGGTAGCTATCTCCGATAAACAGTAGGATTCTATCTATCCATAGTCTGCGTTTTACAATCAAAGATAGGTGCTATCTATCTTCAACCAACGACAGATAGCTTTTTCCCTCTCATCTATCCAAGCGTGTCCAAACGTTTCGTTCTATTCTAACCACTAAAAAATGTCACGATCAAAATGAAATATTTTTTATTTATTTATCATTAATAAACGTACTCAACTCGTTATCAGCATAAATGTAATTTAAAAAAATGAAAAATTAAAACATTTTATCGATATTATTCGCTTTATTTATCGCCTTTTTAGTAAAACTGAAACCTAAAACGAAACGTTTTGACAATGACAGACTATCGGCGCCGACGCGCATTGCCACCTACATATTCGCGCTCTTTTCGGTATCTTGAGTGTATAGTTCCTTCGTTTACGGTGTATATTGTACAGGTTTACGTTTTTAAAACTCCTAAAAGTGAAATAAAATGAACTCTGTAAGTATAATGTATTGTTGATATTTATTTATCTATATAGTTTAACGCGTTCCGGCCTTCATAGATTTTTTTTTTTCAGTCAGTGAAAGCAGCACCCATGACAAAAGATGAGACGATGCTACTTGTACAACTTGTAGCGGCAAATACTGTTATAAATAACAAAGCCACGAATGCCACCAATAACAAACTGAAAGATCAGGCTTGGCAAACGTTAGCAAGTAGCTTCAATTCATCTATATCAAGTTTCCCACGAACTCCAGCACAGCTTCGTTTGAAATGGGAGAACCTAAAGAAGTCTGCTCGCAAACGCTGTGCAAATATGAGGAGTAGCCTTAATAAGGTAAGTTAAGATTATCAGTGAATGGTTCGCGACTATACCACTAACATTTTTAATTAAAGTAATTTTGTTCTTTTTTGCAGACCGGAGGAGGCAAAGACTATTTTCCACCTGATGAAGTCTTGGATAAAGTGGCTTCACTGTTAGGCAGCACATGCCAAGGTTTTTCGGTGGAATTTGGTGGAGATGCCTCTTTCCAAAATCAATCTTTATTGGTTATGGGTGAATCATCGAATGTTGAGGTTGAGGAACATAATATTAGTTTAATAAGTAGGAATGAACAAACTGGTGATGGTATTTGTGGTGGTACTGATGAGGGGGAGGTATTGAATGAAATTCAAATCCTTGGGACACCTCCCTCAAAACAGAATAACTTTTTTTTTAGTAGAGCTAGCGGAAGTGGTACATTAGGTGGGTGGCTATAATTTTTCATTATTTATGTTTTATGGGTACTGCTTTGTCTTAGATTATAACTAAAGTAATAACTTTAGTTATAATCTAATTTGGTTTGCAGTTACTTATAATTACCGTTTATAGTAGAATATGAAATTCTTGTAGATAAACATAATATAATTATGTAACTGTTACAGAAATTTAACTAACAAGTTTACTAAAACTTAGTTTTCCTATTTATGCAATTAGTTTAATAACCTCTTAATGTAAATTAGTATTGGTGCATATTACCATGAAATAGTAGGAATATTTAGTAACTCTGTTTATTTTACAGCAAAGCGGAAACATAAAACGCAAGAAGAGCTCTCTAGATCCCGGATAAATAGGGAAAATGCTTTAGCAGAGTACCTGATCTCTAAAAAGAAAAGGCTGGACAGAGAAGATGAAGAAAAGGAGTTGGTGATAGCTAAACTTAAGTTAGAATTAGAAAATGCTAGGTTAGAAAATGAACGATTAAAAAAATTAATTAATTAAAATGAATTAAGTTTGCATGTTAAATTAAGTGAAATATAAGATAGGAAATAGAATTAAACTTAGTGTTTGTTTGCATTTTAAATTAGGTGTATTTGTTGTAGTGATATAAAATAGGTAATAGAATTAAACTTAGTGTTTGTTTGCATGTTAAATTAGGTGTAATTGTTGTAGTGATATAAAATAGGTAATAGAATTAAACTTAGTGTTTGTATGCATGTTAAATTAGGTGTAATTGTTGTAGTGATATAAAACAGGTAATAGAATTAAACTTCGTGTTTGTTTGCATGTTAAATTAGGTGTAATTGTTGTAGTGATATAAAATAAGTAATAGAATTAAACTTAGGGTTTATTTGCATGTTAAATTTGGTGTAATTAGTGTAGTGATATAAAATAAAAAGGCATAAAAAAATTTAATGTGTTTTATTCATGTTTGAAAGTAATTATTTATTAGTAATAGCCGTTCTGATGTGAATTGTGGAGGAGAATTTTCATGAGAAATTATATCATTTTCCTGAGACATGTCTGGAACTGATACTTCTGGTTCTATTTCTTCCAAATTCATATTTCTGGCAATATTATGCAACACTGCAGTTGCTATGATAACTGCTTGCATATTCATTAGTTTTAGCCTACTTTTTAATGACAGTATAGGGAATCTTCTCTTCCAAACTCCAATGCATCTGTAATAAATTAGTACCTGTAATTAATAATGTTATCTTATATAACTTTACACTACTTGTACTAAACACAAACAATTAACCTTTCTACAGTATTTCTTGTTTTTATATGTGCTTCATTATATCGTTGCTCAGATGGAGTACTCGGGTTGAGTAACGGTGTCAAGAGATAGGGCTTACAAGGATATCCGCTGTCACCAAGCAACCAGCGATTTCCAAGTACACCTTGTTCACAATCATCTATTAAGAATATTTAAATGCATTAGATTTTTATACATACAGTGGGACCAGCGTTACATTGACAATAATATAATCAATCAAATAACAAACTTTTTAAATCAGAATGGTTAAATATAGTTGCATCATGAGTGGATCCTGGCCATCGAGCAACAACATTTTGAAACACCAATGAGGCATTACACACAACTTGCACGTTGATCGAAAAGAAGCCTTTTCTGTTTCTGAATTCTTCTCCTATGTTGGAATCTGTAAAAAAAAATAGTTAAGTATGTGTAAGTGTACTAATATCCTATAGCTGAAGAGTTTGTGTACTGTACTATCATTTGTTACCGTGTTTGAAACCACAGAGGACATTTCACATAATATATTTTTGTACTATGTATATATAGAAATAAGAAAATATCTAGTGAGTACCTATAGAAAGTTACTTACTTGGTGATTGTATTAATATATGAGTGCCATCTATGGCTCCATGTACTCTAGGGAATCCAGCAATATAATAAAACTCCTGTTGTGAGTGATTCTGAAGTTTAACAAAATCTGGGTATAATCTTGCTAGGGCTCTAGACACATCAGAAACAATACGACTAGCCGATGCTATAGACACTCCAATGAAATCTGCAACAGACACCAGCATAGTACCCAATGCATAAAATCGTAGAGCCAGAAGTATCTGATGAAGAGGGGATATCCCATGATTCCTGTAAAAATGCGTGATATTAGGCACAGAAATATAAAAACCCATTTAAATTATTTAATTAACCTTACCTACCTTTTAGATGTAACACAGTATGGTTGTATTAAATGAATTAACTGAGTCACAGCCACTTTATTTAGTCTAAATCTATAGGCAAATTCGTAGTCATTTAGTTTAGATAAATAATTCACACGTGGCTTATATTCCTTCTGTAACGGTATGTTATCGGTATCACTGTCACTCTCTTCATCATCACAATATATTATCCTTTGAAATAATTCCAAATCACTGTCATCACTGCTAAAATATTCCATTTTAAGACAAGAAAACAAACACTCGTACAACACAACAAATATTAATTTTCAAACGCTTAATCCCCGTTACCGGTCGATAATGACGGATACGCAGATGACGTTACTAGAGTTAGCTCCGCCTATCGGAGAGTAACTTCAAACTTATATTGAAATGCAGGTAAGGACGAATTGTATGAGCGGTCCTATCTCTAGTAGACTATCGAACCCAAAGACTACTAATCGAACCTCCCGACGATAGATTGACAGCTTGGGTAGGAAATGCTATCCGTCGGTAGGTTATAGGAAAGCAAGTAAGGACAAAAGGATAGATTTCTTTATCTTTAGTAGCTGTAACTGTAGATAGATAGGTTATTGAAAACGGGCGTTATAGGCGCAGTAACAGTGAGAGGAGTCGATGGTCTCGTCGTAATGAAACAGCGTTGCTCGTAGCGTAGAAAGAGACTTTATAACATATTTACATAGTATCATAGTATTTATATTAATCTATTTACAATAGTTATTAATGCATTTGTGTGAAAAAACTGATGTACCTAGTCGAATTATTTTAGCGACAAATAACTAATATTGAAGTCATTTCGGCTTCACTGCCACTTTCTCGTGTGAACATAGGTACTTAACAAGGTAACACAAATAAAGATTTTTTAATTGTTAGGCAGATAAAACATTTACTTTTAGGGTACATAGTATCAAATCATCGTCATCTTCCTGCCCTTAGCCCATGTTACTTGAGGTAGGCCCAAAACATTTTTTTCTTCCATTGTATCCTGTCAACCGTCACGCTATCACTGACTCCGTTTTCTTCGCACAATCTATCCGACTTTTCTTTAGCCTCCTTCTCCATCTATTCACGTGTTTATTCTTTAGGTATATTCTGTGTATAACTCTTTGGGTGTGTTCACATCTGGCGAATACGCCGCTAGCGAGCTGCGTGCGTGCATTTCAAGTTAGCGCGCCGTTCCCATGCCATCATCGTACCCTTCGCGCGAAAGCTTCGCCACGCGCGAACGGTGCAAAACCGCGCGCCAGCGGCCAGCGCGCTTCTCCTCGCGCCCGCAGAAAGCAAATGGAAATGCATGCGCGCGAATTGCGCGCCCCGAACGTGCGCCGCGCGCCCCCTTTACAAACCTTGCAAGTGGCAACACTATGAGTCACTATCTCAACACTGTCAATAGTTATTATAGACGTATTGAATTAATTATTATTCAATATAACTACCAGAATTACTCAAATGCGGTACAAAACCACCAAACCAAACGATATAAACGTCAGTATAACAACAAAATATCAAAATGTCATAACCAAATTGGCAGTGTCAAGTTTTCAGTTTCTAATATACGCAATGTTTACTTTATAAAATGGTGAGATAAAATAAAATAATTTAACAGAATTCATTTTTAGCAGTTTAATTATTTTTAACTACTTATATTAATTTATTTACTTAGATATCAGATAAAATTAATTAGGCGAACCATTTATTTATGATCATTGTCAGATTAAAAGCGTTAGCATTACATACTCTTTGGTCAGATTACGAAATTAACTGAAAACTGTAATCGGAACGTAAAGATTTCTGAAATGACGTTATTTTTTTCGGAAGTAGGAATTGTTGATCATTTAATATCATTTTTACGATATTTTTTAATGTGGTTAAAAAAAGCGGAGAAAAATCAGTACATTGTACATATAAATAAAACATTATTTTTGGTATTAATATACTTGTGACGCAATATGGTACGGGGTATGGGCATTCTTCTTTAAAAAATACCGAGTTCGAAGTGACATTTTGGCATTGTGCGAAAGTGGCATTTTGCGAAAAGTCATTTTGCGAAAGTGGCATTTCGCGAATATGGCATTTTGCTAATGTGACGATTTGCGATATGGCTTTTTGAGAATGTGACATTTTGAGAATATGACATTTTGCGAAAATCTAATGTGTCATTTTGCGAATGTGGCATTGTGCGCCTAATCCGTCAGCAAACCGTAGGGGCCCAAAAGGGGCGATGGCCGCTAGGGCCGTGGGGATTTTCTGAAAAGGAAACTCGTGGTCCGAGAACGCAAAGGGCAACTGAAGACCACAGGTGTGGTTTTGTCAGTAAAAGGCTGACAAAGATGTCATTGGATGATTTCCCACCTTAAAAAAAAGATACTTTATAACTATAACATAAAAATGATAAGTTATTTAGCCAAAGATGATTGATTGATATGAAATAAGATGATTTGTACATATACCTACCTATATAACAATATTTTTAGTTTATGCGAAACCTGAATATAGTTTGTTTAGAATCAGTAACTGAGTGGATTCCAATAGTTTTTACACCATGTTATATTAGAAAAAATATTTAAAAAGGTCGCAAGTTGAACACCACCGACACTAAGTACCTACAACATAGGTCACGGCAGGTATTAGGCGCTAGCAAACAGCTGGGTGCAAGTGCAAAACAACCCCTCAATCGCCTGGATTTAACTTTTTGATTTTTCATGATACAGTTATGAAATTTTGTACATAGATTCTTTAAAAAAAATACCTACTAGACATGTGGTTAAGGTTTCACGTACACTAAAACCGATATCCGTGACTAAAACTAATGTTGTATAAAAACTAGCCAAGTTAAATGTTGAGGTTTATAGGTTCTCTGCAACTGAGGGATCACGGTTGATGGCTTACCCATCCAAAAAATGTACCTAACCTGCAGTTAAGTAACTTACAAAACAAAATCCAAACATTGTTAAGTTGGCAGGTCTTCGTTACGTAAGCCAAGTGAATTGTTTTTGTAACCCACATTTTACTGATAACAGTAATCAGTCAAAAGGTATTTGGAGCGATCTTAAACCTACTTACTCTATTATCTGGCATCACACTGTAAAGGCAAAAAAAAGTTTGTATACATGTTTGTGTGTTGTGTTTGTTACTCCTTCACGCGTCAACGGCTAAACGCATTTTGATGAAATTTGGCACACAGGTAGACCATTTTTTTTAAATTCATATAAACCAGTGCTTGACTGCGATCCCACCTGATGGTAAGCAGTGATGCAATCATTGATGGTGAGGCGCACTAGTTTATCAAGAGCCTATTCACTCTAGCCTTGAAGACACCTAAATTATAGTTGGACGGGAAGACCGCAGCAGGCAAATTGTTCCAGTCCTTCGATGTACGCGGTATAAACGACGAAGCGCAACGCTTAGTCCGGACCGTTGAAGTTTCAACAACGTAAGGGTGGATACTCGCCGTACGTCGGGTTGTCCGATGGTAGAAAGGAGATGGCGGAATCAAGTCTTGCAATTCCCGCGCACACTCTCCAAAATGCAACCTGTAAAATACCATAATTATCCTGAAATAGGACATAGGAAACTTTTTATACCACGAGTACGTTCCCTTGTTGTTGTTGTTGTTAGTTTTCTACACTCACGTGGACGAAGTCGCTAACAGAAGCTAGGTACCTAATCAATTTGAGATTCTGTCTACCTACGTATTAGTAAGGTCTAATAACCCAGAAAATACAGCTGCGTAAATAGATTTTAATGCGACCGTGACCCCCGACTACCAGACACGGCAGTCTCGCCGTCCGGTCGTCCGGTAACCGTCCGGACCGCGCCCGAATCGTCGACGGCGCGTAGTGTTCCACACCCGCCTCAACGAAATGTCAGCAAAAACGTAGGGACCACCTTAAAAAAAACTGGGCAAGTGCGAGTCGGACTCGCGCACTGAGGGTTTCGTAAAACTTACCTACCTATGTAAATAGTTCAATTCCCGAATGGTGTCGTAGCACAAGTATAGGATAAATCTGAAAACTGTAAAAGAGATTGCCCAAATTTGTATGTGGATCCGTACCAACTTGCGTCAAACCAAATTTACTCTCAAGAGTATAGTTATTATTTAAATTTTCACTATCTAAAATTGTTTTGTTAATATTTAACCACATTTTTGAGAAATTAAAAATAGTTCGAAAACGCCTGATCATATTTCATAGCAATTTTTAACTGATTATTATAATTTGCATTCTATACCATAGGTATGCGTTTTAAGGCAAATTGCTGTGTAGTGTATTGCATTATTTTTGATTTATGCGATAAGTTAGGACCCGGATTCCTTCGCTCCTATATTGTGGCGTTACTTAAGCTCAAGCTTTTATCGCGCATGGGAAATATCTTTACGCTATACCTAAGACTACACTGAAGAACCTTAAGACTGTTAAAAGTCGTAATGGTTTAGTCTTTTATTTACTTATTTATTTATAAAGTTATCAAGACCTAAACAAACTTATGACGTGTTTTAGTTCGATTTCTCGAATCAAAAAACGCAATACATCACTTACAGGTTGTGGGTTCTACATTCAGCTACCGAAACGTACAGTAAAGGGGTTGACTGTAGCCTATCATCACCCTTAGCTGCACCTAATAACCTAGCCCTAACCATATAGCTACAATATATACGTATATAAATAATAGTGCGGGAACCCTGTTGCCTTGACACCTAAGGCAACAGACGGAAGGTGGGAATAATGAAGGGTGTATAGGACGGGATTTTATCATTGCCGATCCGCAACCTCACGGACCGACCAATAACTAAGGCTGGATAAGGCCAGAGCTATCGGCAACCATTTATAGGCGCAGTAACAGTGAGAGGAGTCGATGGTCTCGTCGTAATGAAACAGCGTTGCTCGTAGCGTAGAAAGAGACTTTATAACATATTTACATAGTATCATAGTATTTATATTAATCTATTTACAATAGTTATTAATGCATTTGTGTGAAAAAACTGATGTACCTAGTCGAATTATTTTAGCGACAAATAACTAATATTGAAGTCATTTCGGCTTCACTGCCACTTTCTCGTGTGAACATAGGTACTTAACAAGGTAACACAAATAAAGATTTTTTAATTGTTAGGCAGATAAAACATTTACTTTTAGGGTACATAGTATCAAATCATCGTCATCTTCCTGCCCTTAGCCCATGTTACTTGAGGTAGGCCCAAAACATTTTTTTCTTCCATTGTATCCTGTCAACCGTCACGCTATCACTGACTCCGTTTTCTTCGCACAATCTATCCGACTTTTCTTTAGCCTCCTTCTCCATCTATTCACGTGTTTATTCTTTAGGTATATTCTGTGTATAACTCTTTGGGTGTGTTCACATCTGGCGAATACGCCGCTAGCGAGCTGCGTGCGTGCATTTCAAGTTAGCGCGCCGTTCCCATGCCATCATCGTACCCTTCGCGCGAAAGCTTCGCCACGCGCGAACGGTGCAAAACCGCGCGCCAGCGGCCAGCGCGCTTCTCCTCGCGCCCGCAGAAAGCAAATGGAAATGCATGCGCGCGAATTGCGCGCCCCGAACGTGCGCCGCGCGCCCCCTTTACAAACCTTGCAAGTGGCAACACTATGAGTCACTATCTCAACACTGTCAATAGTTATTATAGACGTATTGAATTAATTATTATTCAATATAACTACCAGAATTACTCAAATGCGGTACAAAACCACCAAACCAAACGATATAAACGTCAGTATAACAACAAAATATCAAAATGTCATAACCAAATTGGCAGTGTCAAGTTTTCAGTTTCTAATATACGCAATGTTTACTTTATAAAATGGTGAGATAAAATAAAATAATTTAACAGAATTCATTTTTAGCAGTTTAATTATTTTTAACTACTTATATTAATTTATTTACTTAGATATCAGATAAAATTAATTAGGCGAACCATTTATTTATGATCATTGTCAGATTAAAAGCGTTAGCATTACATACTCTTTGGTCAGATTACGAAATTAACTGAAAACTGTAATCGGAACGTAAAGATTTCTGAAATGACGTTATTTTTTTCGGAAGTAGGAATTGTTGATCATTTAATATCATTTTTACGATATTTTTTAATGTGGTTAAAAAAAGCGGTGAGAAATCAGTACATTGTACATATAAATAAAACATTATTTTTGGTATTAATATACTTGTGACGCAATATGGTACGGGGTATGGGCATTCTTCTTTGTAGTTACATCACAAAATAAATCTTTTTTTAACTCAATTCGGGAATGAACTGTTTTCATAAGTAAGTTTGTACGGAACCCTCATTGCGCTAGTCCGACTCGCAATTGGCCGTTTTTTTTTTTTACTAAAATTGTCCAGAATCATTATCATTATCCAGAAATTGCATAGTGGTGTAAGAAAAAAATTACAATTCTAACACCTTATTAAAAAAAAGAGCAACCTAAAACAGGTCATTATAGGTTTATTAACACTCGTAAACAAATATTTCTTATGTACACAAAGTTGCAATAGTACACTGACTCCTAACTCACTAGTCTCCCTAATATAGATTTAAGATTATTTAACATTTGTGCAGCCTTTTAACAAAATCCAATGTTCCTATGATTGTGAAATGCAATGTAATTGTATACAAAGTTTAGTTTTTGGGCCAAAACACTATTTAAAAAAAAAATGTGTGAAGTAAATTATGTATTATTGTGTACCTAACTAAGTATTTAAGTTATAATAAGATCGAGGCTAAACATATTTAAAACCAAATAAGTAAATAAATTCCAAAAAAAAAGTAATTTATAATGATCCTTTATTCATAAAATCTTCTAACTTATCAAGATTATTATCTAAACTATCTAAAATATCAGTAGAATATGGTTTACTAACACCCTCTTCTAACAACTGTAACAGTTTTGCATAGACTAGAGTTGGCGCGTCAACGGCCCATAAAAAGTCAATATGGTTAAACTCCTTCAATGGCACTATATAGTGAGCTATTGGATTCGCTAGTTGCACATACAAGTTTGTCACATCAACGTCACTAGCTAACCAATCATTATCAGCACTGAACAGAGCAATAGGCAGAGTGATCTTGTGTAACGGATATTCAGGAGGAGTTAAAGTCCCGTATTCCTTAAAATTATCTTTAGCCCCGTAGTCAAACATCTGGAACTTTCCACTCTGCTTAATCTCTTGTGCGTAGTGAACTAACGTCTTTGTTGAAGCTCCCGCGGGAACGTGGCCCAAAATCAACGGTAACAATGACCTATTGAATTGTTTCTCATCGTGCCCACACAAAACAAACATTGAGTTCTCGCATATCGCTTCCTCATAATGGTTTATCTCACAGGCATGTTTTGATAACCACCGTAGCACTGCGTTTTGAGGAAGGAACTCATTAGCCCCGAGTAACTTCATGAGATACTCTATGTTATCGCTGTACTTAGCTAGCAGACGTATCGGGCTCTTAATCTCTGTCATGTAGGCTACTGGAGCCAATGCGAATCCTGCTCTCAATACCTTGTTGTAATGAGTCTTCGTCGACAGCAGTGCGAATAGCACCGTTGTCCCCATAGAATGGCCGATGTAGTTAATCTTGACGTCCCATCCTTTAACCTCCATTATGTAATCGATGACCGCCGGCAGGTCGTGCTGGCTCACTTCATGGAATGTGAAGTTCCAGAATTCGAACGAGTCGATATTTCTTGATACATGAGCTCGGGAGTATGTGTTTCCTCGCACGTTGGCTAACCACACGTCGTAGCCGGCATCAGACAAGATATATCCCAAGCCCTTCTTAGGTCCTGGTATTATCCAATCTGCAGAGCTCCCGAGTAGACCGTGATGCAGCAGCACTGTCTTCCTGGGACTTATTTTATTTTTGGCTTCTTTAGAATATGGTATCCTATGTACTGTCAGTATGTAACCGTCGTCTGTGATGATGGTGTGCGCCTCTGCAGGGTAGCCGTGCACCGCGATGAGCTGCGGCGTACTCATATGAATGGTTGGATCTTCATCTGAACAATGATACTTCATCTCTTCCTCTGGTGCTATGGAATCAAAAATTTTGTTTTCTGTCGACTGAGCAACTTGGACGAAGTCTCTGAATTTCCTCTTGATCCTCCATTGTTTGTCTTCTTGTGTCTCCTTAAAGTCTGGTTCGCCGGTGGTGGTGTTGACGGTGAAGTAGGAAGTGAACTTCTTTCGCACATTTTCAACGTAATAGTTCTTAAGTCTGCGTCCCCTTTCGCGCACATAGTTTGTAATTTGTGAAGTTTTGTTGGTGAAGCTGTCGAATACGTCGGGGAACCAGGAGATCTGGCGGCACTCACTGTGATGTAGTTGTAATACGAGTATGAATGAAAACGCGACCAGTAGCGGGAGCTTCATTTTGTGCGGAGCAACGCGGCGCGACGTCCGAGCATACAGCGACTGAACTCAATAATGGAGCACTCGACTAATTTATTCCCGCGCGGAGGTCAAGGGGAAGTTATGAGTAATACATAACAAACTGGTATACACAACACATCTAATATTAAAAACATAAAATTGCTGATACACAAAGTTCACTCTGTGAATCATTCATTTGCTTCTAGTGCTATCTCTTGGTCTGTTCGTATTCTAAATATGCAATAACATCCAATCATGTTTATTTTGTTTACAATAGTTTTATTGTTTCTGGCAATTAATCATTATGTTTTTGATTAATTAATATCGGTTATATATTCTAGACCAATGACTCATTTAATGTAATAAAGACCTTCGTATGACCGAGCATTATTTTGCGCAGTCCAATTTATTTAATAATTAAATCGATAAGAGGCAGATTTACTTAATTATTCACCGAAATTCTTTCTTATTATGCTATTCAGCTTACAATCAGGAGCGCCGACTCCGTGGGTGCTCGGGGGCAATAAACAGTGGGTGCTGAGCACCCCTGAGAATAGACATCAAGAAACAGATCAGTAATCGCCTTTTAGGGATGGGCGTTTTTTCATTACCCGACGACCCGTTTAGCGCAGTGGTTTAAAGCGCCGGTTGAGACGCAAGGGTCGCGGTTTCGATTCCCGCACCAACACAAAATTATGTTGTGCTACAAAATTTAGTAAAAGAAATAAATCGCTGCTAAACCAACTTCACACAGTCTTGTATGCGGCATACATACATACTCTAGGGGTAGGGCATACAATATGCTCTACCCCTAGAGTATAAGTCAAGCCCGCGTAGGCGCGGCCCGCGAGCTGAGGAACAAGTGGTCTGGCCGGCAAAATCGGCCAGCAAGCCGAAGCTGCGGTGGTGAGCGTTAACATCTGCGACGATAAGCTCGCGTGGGCACAGGCGTGGGGCCGCCCAAACCCCGCAGCGCCGGAGCCATGACAGAAACAATGCTTGCTGCATGTTGCATGCATGCTTCCATGCTGCATGCCTGCTGCATGGTACATTATGCCTGCTGCAAGTTGCATGCCTGCTTGCATGCTGCATGCCTTCTTGCATGCTGCATGTCTGCTTGCATGCTACATGCCTACTTGCATGCTGCATGCTTAAACGCAAACTAGTCGGTTTTGTTTTTGTAAAATATTTTAATTTTAAACTTTTTACGGAGTTCTGAGGTAACACACATAAAAAAATCCCCACCCGAATTGATAACCAACTCCTTTTTTTGAAGTCGGTTAAAAAAACGAAACGATAATAGTTGAAAGATTTTAAGTGAAATGAAATTCGGTCAAATATTTTTCGAACATAAGATAGGTAACCGTATTTAAAGGGTTCTCGAAACTATCAAATGCGATGCGACTTAATATTGTCATATTAAGTGATTTTATGCCAATTGGTGCGAAAATTGCCCGTTTATTTTAAACGATTATAAAATAAGTGATTACTAAATAAAATTAACTTATTAAATTACATTGGGTTTAGGCGCAAAAAGCATAATTTCAAAATGGCAACTGAGTCGCAAAAGGACTACCTAGTTTTCAAAACGGCCAATTCTCAAAAAGCTTACTTCTCTAAATGGCCAATTCACTAAAATACCAATTCTCTAAATGGACAATTCCTGAAATGGCTAATTATCAAAATAGAATTTTTTCTACGATCGGAATAATGAAAAGTACACATATATTTTGAAAGTGTAAATATGCGTTATGAATTAATTTCGATAGTCAAAAATGTTTGAAATAATGCCCAGTATCACGTGACTACAAATTCCGCATTACGTCACGGTGTGAGGAAAACCCTTACTTTTTGAGAATTAGGCCTTTGCGCCTAAACCAAAATTGTCAATCGCAATTGATGGTTTCGAGAACCCATCCACATTAGATGTTAGGCAGGTATCGCGTTTACTTACCGGTCTAGGCTCCATCGTTGATGTAGGTTCTGTACCGCATGGGGGTTCCTCTCCCTCTCCTCAGCTCATAATTGATTACACAGGAATGTCGGCTATCATATCTATCTGTGTCTGTGTCGACTCATGCATACCAGTGCATGAAAAAACCAAAACAAAACCAGACCAATGGCGGTGCCTCCATATTCATGAAATATCTGATTACAATAATTTGATAGGTGATTGATTTGTGTTAGTTGTAACAATTAGCATAGCATAATCAGCATTATAATGATCCCACTGCTGGGACTCAGGCTTCCTACATGAAGAGGGAATGGGCCGTAATGCGCCAAACGAGTCTAGTGCGGGTTGATGGATGTATAAATGATAATATATAGAACACTTTTACACGTCAATTTTTTTTTTCTTCATTTTAAACTAAGGCCGGTGTTTCCTAGCTGACTACCCTGAGAAGAAATACCGAAACAAACTCAGGGGTCAAAGTCTCTTTTAAAGTCCATACAGTAAATATGTAATGGTCAAATCACATGAGAACCATGCAGATTTGTCTGAGATGATCTTTTGAAGAAAGAACGTTACAGATTTGAGTGGACCTGTCCAGTCAGTGCAAGCATTTGTCAGTATTCGCAAAGCTCAACTCAGGACTACTAAGAAGCTCAACGACTTGACGAACAATACCAAAGAAAGGACATTTGGGTAGGCCGCAGAAAATAAATTGCCAGACATACGTTAAAATGACTGAAAAGGAAAAAAAAGCAATCAACATAGTCCTCACGTTTACAATAATAAAAGGAAATATATAGTTTACAAAATGTAATACTTAGTAAAGTAAATATTTACATAAGTCAAAAAATTGAAAAAATAAATAAAAATAATGTCAAAGATATATAATGTCTTTAAATTTTTGGTATGTAGGTAGTACGCTACGTATGTACAAATAAGGTAAGTCAGTAGGTAGTACAATACCATAATAAATTGTTACATACCAAAAAAACCGGGCAAGTGCGAGTCGGACTCGCGCACTGAGGGTTCCGTACAAACTTACCTATGAAAACAGTTCAATTCCCGAATTGAGTTACGAAGATTTTTCCGAATCGCAATTTTTTTTTTGTGACGTAGCTACTAATTAACAGTTTTCAGTTTTTTTTTCTATATTTGCGGTGTGAGACCTTGCTTTATGCCAAATTTCAGCATTCTAGGTTAACGGGAAGTACTCTATAAATTTTGATTCCCTTGATTTGATTTTTTCGCAGCTTCAAGGGACCGCAGACTTGAGTATATTGTTTTAATTTCAACTCGATACCTCCACGCGTTTCCGAGATAATGTGTCTTGACAGACAGACAGACAGACAGACGGACCACAAAGTGATCCTATAAGGGTACCTTTTTTTATTTTGAGGTATGGAACCCTAAAAAGTAACTTTTTTATTACCTTATTTATTATTTGTCTTTCTGTATGAACGTGATAAACTGAAAAACTAAAAAACGGATTTACATGCAGTTTTCACAAATACGACAGAATGATTCATTAGGAAGGTTTAGGTGCATAATACATGCATATTATACCTAGTAGAGAAAAACCGAGAAGTGCGAAGTTGGGTCGGGTCACTATCCTAACCTACTGTTAGGTACCTATAATTAATAGAAATCATAATGATATGCGGGAGAGGGAAACCAAAGATAAGATGGATGGATTGTGTGAAGAGTGATATGAAAAAAAAGGAAGTTAGTGATAGCATGACGAGTGACAGGGCAGAATGGAAGAAAAAAACGTGTTGCGCCGACCCCAAATAACAACGGGACAAGGGCAGGATGATGATGATGATAATGCTACGCGAGTGAAAATAACATTAATTTGTTATTAGCTCAAATTGCATAAGAACATTATCGTAAAATAATTATAACTTACTCGTAAAAAGTAAAGTCATTAGTTTTACTAATAAGATATTGATAAAACTTTTACTAATTTATTTATTTATTTAAACTTCATGTACAGTAGTGGTACATAGGCGGACTTAATGCAACAAGGCATTCTCTACCAGTCAACCTTTGGGTTAAAAAGACAATACTGTGCACGCTGTGTGTGTGTGTGTGCTGTGTGTACTAATGCACGTAGGTATAATTAAATGACGTCTAATGCACGTAGGTTTCATAGAATTCATAATACTTAGTACCTACATGCTTAGTAAATTATAGAATTATTTTTTTTTTAGAAAATTTTTGGAAATAAAAAATCATCCAATGAATTTTTCGCGCTTTAGGGCGGAGCAGGCGGGCGTGTCAGATTTTTACTGACTAAAACCCACTCATGTGTTCCTTGCTTTATGTTCCAAGACCCCGGGGTTGTTTTTCGCACAACCCATGGCCCCAGTATCTAGGCTTCGACCCTGCTGAGCTCCTACGGTTTTGCTGACATCTCCTTGAGGTGCGCATGGAACACTACGCGCCGTCGACGACTCGAGCTCCGCACGGTTACCGGACGGCCGGACGACAAGCTACCCATTGCTCTCTGGACCCACAGCGGCTAGGCGGCTGGGGTGTGAAGATGTCCGTTCACTCACGCGTGTGGCCGCTTCCTTCGCTAGCATTACCTACTGCTTCGCAGTAAGAGGCGACCGCCTGCCATTCCTCCTCGCTCCGGACCATGACCTGTACCAGGGCCCAGTGCGAGAGGAGTGGTCATTATTGAAGGTTTAAATATCATATAAAGTTTAACAACCTGTAGGAGGTTGTTAAACTTTCGCTGCTAACCGTACCTAAAGTTCGGTAACTAGAACTGTGAGCAGTGATAGGTTATCAACTGAAAACCTTTGAACCCGGGACAGCAGGCATGTGTCATTGAAGTTGTCATCCTTTATATCGGTAGCTATCTACTTGACCCCTAGTGTCCTATTAATTTGATGAGTCACATGGGTCAAAAATATCTTTTCAATACACTTACTCGGAAACCCGCTCTTATCCCTACCGCTTTTAGGCACGCATTTTATTGTTTTTCGCACTAGTGCGGTGTAAAAGTTTGTATGTTCATCCCCACCAAAATTTATTTATTGTATTTATAGTATCAGGCTGGGCCCTAAGCGACCCCCACGCGTCAACCCCCGTTAATTTATTTCTTCGTAAGTGTATTGAAAAACGTCATTTGATAAGCACTCGGCTCCGAATTCCGCCTCGGTTACAATCTCAAACTTTCTTCACTTGTATCAAAATGTACCTACTAGGTATACCAGTAGCTCCAAACTTAATGGCGGCTAAAAAGAGTGCTACCCACAGCGCAGTACCCCACAAAACTCACCCTTACCGCCGTGCCATCGTGGGGGCGATCGGCGACAACGACCTCTCGCGCCGGGCCCTGGTACAGGCCATGATCCGGAGCGAGGAGTGGCAGGCGGTCGCCTTCTTCTGCAAAGCAATAATGCTAGTGAAGGAGGCGGCCGCACGCGTGAGGGAACGGCCCTCACGCCCCAGCCGCCGGGATCCCGATCTCGATTTCCAGCCACCGTAGGTAGGCGTAGGCTTGCGGTTGGCGAGCAATGGGTAGCTTTTTTTTGAAACTTTTTCTTAGCAAACATACCTACTTACAAGGTGTGCAGAGTGCCAGTTTTGTCTGGCTCTCTAATTGGTTAAGAGATTGGGGCGGGCCAATCGGAGCGCCAAACGTCATAAACGTGTCGATCGCGTTAACGTAAAACAAACTCACACTAAGCACTCTGAACTCACTTAACCACCAGGCCCTATCAGAATACCAGCGCTGCGTTATTTTTTACTTTTTAGTTTAAAATCGCAGCATATGCTGAGATAGGAGCCTTTTTGGCCTCGCACAGGTCTTTTATTTCTATTTTTAATATTGTTTTTTCTATTATTTTTAAGTTAAGTATTTATAGATTAAGTAGTTACTTTTTATTTTATTGTTGTTTGTCCTGTGCGAGTCTCAAATAAATGTTTTATTTCTTTCTTTCTTTCTTTACTTATGTGCATTCCTTCAAAAGAGATGTTAGCAAGGAGTATGATGCCCCTGACCAATGTTAGAATGTTCGCTCACGAAAATTATAAAAGTAGCTACTTCAGTATGACCGTGAAAGTGTGACGTCACAAGCCTATTAGGGTTGTGGGCATGTCCATCTTGCCCATAACGGTGGAGCCACGCTTGCACGAGTTAAGGTAAGGGTGAGTAGTTTTTTTTTTAGGTGGGAAATCATCCAGTGACTAAAATCGACTTCTATTCCTTCTTTGCCTTCGTTCTAGGGCCTCGGAGTTCACATTCAGATAACCCATGGCCCCAGTAGGTTTCGACCCTGCTGGGCCCCTACGATTTGCTGACATCTTGAGGCGCGCGTAGAACACTACGCGGCGTCGACGACTTGGGCTTGGTCCGGACGTTTACTTTACCGGACGGCCGGACGGCAAGCTAATACCCATTGCTCGCCATCCGCAAGCCTACCCCTACCTACGGTGGCTGGAAATCGAGATCGGGATCCCGGCGGCTGGGGCGTGAGGGCCGTTCCCTCACGCGTGCGGCCGCCTCCTTCACCAGCATTACTGCTTCGCAGAAGAAGGCGACCGCCTGCCACTCCTCGCTCCGGATCATGGCCTGTACCAGGGCCCGGCGCGAAAGGTCGTTGCCGCCGATCGCCCCCACGATGGCACGGCGATAAGGGTGAGTATAGTGGGGTACTGCGTTGTGGGTAGCGCTATTTTCAGCCGCAGCCGCCATTAAGTTTGGAGCTACTGGTATACCTAGTACATTTTGATACAAGTGAAGAAAGTTTGAGATTGTAACCGAGGCGGAATTTGGTGTTATGGAGCCGAGTGCTTATCAAACGACGACTTTGACTTGACTTGAAGTTTTTACCTCGTTAGAAACTTAGCAAAGAGTTAAACTGTTTTCACTAGTTAGGACATTTGTATTTTTCCCAATTTAATAAGTCAAAGTCAAAACGGTTATTGCAAACCAAGTGATAACCAAGTGATCTTATAATATGGTCAACTAAAACTGGACAGATCGTTGATGATATGTCAGTCGGGTCTTCGTTTGGCCATTGTTGTAGGATTTCTATGACAACAAAAGTTCTAAAGAAAATAGGCCAAACTAGGATTGACATAATCATCAAACTTCAACGTTTAAACGATCTGGGGGGTTATTGGCTAACTTTTTCAATAACTGTTGACAACTAGCATTCGTTGCACACTAAACTTAGTTGTCAACTGACAATTTCATAAAATTGGTATTACGTATCACACAAGTGACTAACAAACTACGGTGGAAATGTGGTGAATTATAAAAATTTACGGTGCCTGTTGTGACCACTTTAAAATTTTATCGACTATTATACAGCTTCAAAAGCTTACACAATCGCAATTTTAAAAGTATCGATACAATAACATCTGTCAAAACATGTTACGGTGGCTAATGACGTCACTGCAGTTGGTCACTGAAGATAGGCAATACGAAACTAGCTGTTTGACAGTTCAATGATGCACATTGTTAACAAGTGATCATCACTTGAACTGTCAACACGCAATAGCCCCGCTGGCCAGTTTTAGGTGGCCATATCATGAAGTAAAGAAAGAAAGAAAGAAAAGAAAAGAAAGAAAGAAAGAAAGAAAAACAATTTATTTACGTCAAATATGGCGCACACCTTAAAATAAACAAATAACAATAACGACATATATATATGGTAGTTTATGCGTCACATCCGCGTAAAACGGCCAGCGCTCAGCAAAAATGCTGAAGTGATCAATTTCTAAGATCTGGCCACGACATTGACATTATAATGCTGGCCTGTTGGTCTAGTGATTAGTAGCTCTGACTGCTATGCCGGAGGTCGTGGGTTCACCCAGGACTAATGATTGCGTGATGAGCACAATGATTTGTTCTGTGTCTGGGTGTAATTTATCTATAATATGTATTTAGAAATGTATAAGTATGTTTATCAGTTGTCTAGTACTCATAACAAAAGCTCTGCTTAGCTTGGGACTAGACGACGTTGTGTGATAGTTGTGGAATATTATTATTATTATTAGAACATAAGATTTACTAAAGCGCCATCTGTGTCACTTTTAAGTACTACATACCCATAAGTTTAAGGTGATATGTTAAAAGATGGTGCTAGTGTATCAGCGGAAAATGGTCGCCTACGTCTTCTACGGCAGTGCCACCTTCCTGTAAATTAGTTTCTCAAAATAAAAACAAAAACAGTAATTTTGCTTTTGAGAGTGAACTTCAAAAGCTCAAAAAGTTAATTGTTTTAATAACATCAAAACCAGCAAAGGAATGTTCTGTGCTAGTCATACTTAGGGATTAAATTATAAGCCATGTATAAAACTTAAAATATATCTATAATTAACATTGATTCTATAATTATATTATATCACACTTTATACACATTTTAATTCTTCACATATACTTTCAAAATCATCTCGAACCCACTTCAGTAGCTCAGCCTCAAGATCTTTCGCTTCAAGATTATGAAATGCCTCTGCATCTGTAACATAACATCAAATCATATATTATTTACTTAATAAACTCGAGATGGTGGATGGAACGCCGTGATACGTGCGCGCTTCTCAAGCAAGAAGTAGTAAGTGGCTGTATGTGGCCAGGGGAGTGTTACGAAATGCACCATCGCTCCAGTGTCTCGGTCATAGGTAGTTGCAGAATATGGAGTGGTTTCAGGAACGAAGTATCTGACCAGTGGCGTAATTATAGGGTGGCAAGGCTTTCTTTTTTAAGTGTGGAAATCACGTAATGACTTCTCGCGCTCTGGGCGGAGCGGGAGGGCGTGTCAGACTTTTACTGACTAAAACACACCTGTGTCCTTCAGTTGCCCTTTGCGTTCTAGGACTACGGATTTCCTTTTCAGAAATTCCCCGCGGTCCTAGCTAGCGGGCATCGGCCCTGCTGGGCCCCTACGGTTTGCTGACATCTCCTTGAGGAGCGCTTGGATCACTACGCGCTGTTGACGACTGGCCTCGGTCCAGTCAATTACCGGACGTCCGGACGGCAAGCTACCCATTGCTCGACGTCCGCAAGCTACCCATTGCTCGACGTCTACCGTGGCTGGCAGTCGGGGTCAGAATCTCGGCAGCTGGGGCGTGAGGACATTTGTTCCCTCACGCGTGCGGCCCCCTCCTTCGCTAGCATTACTGCTTCGCAGAAGGAGGCCACCGCCTGCCATTCCTACTCGCTTCGGACCATAGCCCGAACCAGGGCCCGACGCGAGAGGTCGCAGCCGCCGATTGCCTCCTCGAGGACACGACGGTCCTGCGCCCAAGCGGGGCACTCCTCCACCGTGTCCTCCGGGCGGTCCACACAATGATGACACCCGGGCGTTTCTTCCGCCTGAATCCGATGCAGGAACCACCCGAACTTGCCATGTCCGGTGAGGATCTGCGTCATGCGGAAGGTGAGAGGGTGGCAAGGTTGGCAAAATGCTACGGGCCCCCGGTCTAAGAGGGCTTGAACTTAGAAGAAGTAAATATACAAATGCAAGTAAATTATTAAGATTTATTAAACGCATTCATAAGAAAAGGATCAATTTCCCGTGGTATTTTGCCAGCCTTACCACCTTATTAGATACGCCTCAGGGAAGCCCACCTTCAGAGACGAAATATAAAAGCCCTCGTGTGTAATAGAGAACTTGCCGATTTATTATTTGACTGGCCTGTTGGTCTAGTGGTTAGTGGCCCTGACAGCTATGCCGGAGGTCGTGGGTTCGATTCCCACCCAGGACAAATGTTTGTGTGATGAGCACAATCATTTGTTCTGTGTCTGGGTGTAATTTATCTATAATATGTATGTATTTAGAAATATTTAAGTATGTTTATCAGTTGTCTAGTACTCATAACACAAGCTCTGCTTAGCTTGGGACTAGACGGCGTTGTGTGACAGTTGTGTGAATATTATATTATTATATTATATTATATTAATAAAAAATAATATTTTATGTCTGTACTTCAGTGATTTATCCAAAATTAAATTACAAAGTTGACGATTTTTCTAGGGCCCCATCCAATGATTTTGTCACGGGCCTCAGATGGTATAGTTACGCCACTGTATTTGACAGAGTCCTCTGCCTAGGATGGAAGACATCTATGAGAAAATAAAAATCAGACGATAAAAAAAACTTATCTATATATTTAAAAATGAATAGCTGTTCGTTAGTCTCGCTAAAACTCGAGAATAGCTGGACCGATTTGGCTAATTTTGGTCTTGAAATATTTGTGATAGTCCAGGGAAGGTTTAAACGATGAGAAAATATGGAAAAACTCACGAAAAAAAAATCTAATAAACTCATTTTAAAATAATTTATGCTGTTATCGTAATACCGGTAGATGGCGTTATCCTTCGACAATTTAGCTAACACAACAGGCGGTACGAAGTTCGCTGGGTCAGCTAGTTTTATTATAAACACAAATAACTATTTACCATAAATCGGGAACCAACCACTGAGTTCTAAGACAGCCACATTGAACGCCGCCAATTTTTTAGCACCATTACTATTCCTCCTTGGCCAAACTATTACATTCACCACATCCTCCGGACCTCCTACCCTCCGTATCTTAGTCATGAGAATGTTGTGAGCAATGGATTTCTTTAAGAAGTAGTCCAAAACTTTCCACAGTGTTTGGGTAGAAGAATGTCTTTGTATTTCAAAACAGAATGCAGGAACTGGATAACTTTCGTCCAAGCGATAGATGTCTTCTTTAAAGTTCTGCCAGTTCTGGAAATAAGAAAACAAGGTTTGTCAACAGCAAATTATTACTGTTTCTTGTCGAAGCCTACCGGGGCCAAGGGTCTGATTCTGAAAGGAAGACTCGGCCCTGGTACGAAAGGCAACGAAGGAACAGGAGTGGGTTTTTAGTCCGTAAAAGTCTGACACTATCTCCCGCTCCGCCCAAGAGCGGGGGATGTCATAAGATGATTATCCCACCGAAAAAAAAAATACTGTTTCTTGAATACATTAGAAACAAGCTTTTGCCCGCGACTTCGCTCCCGTCAACTGACTACTCTATTCTGCTCTACCCTACTTTACCCTACTCTACCCTACTACCATTTTTTAAATTTTTTTCTTTCATAAGAACCTTCTCCTGACAATAACAAACACAACAATAAAAAAATGTGAAATCGGTCCAGCCATTCACGCGTGATGCCGTGATCAAGGGAAATAGGGATTCATTTTTATATGTATAGATATAAATGTTGGGTAAGTTTAGAGATGTTCCCGTGTGCAACCAGAGTTCATATAAATTTTATATTATTCAAGGCAACTTTCCATCTATCTATCGGAGTCTGGTTTCCGCACTTAGTCATATGATCGAAATATGTAAAATCCATTTAAAATTTTGTTGGCCTTGTTTACGGAGACTTGGACTATTACAATTATTAAAAAAGAAAATCTGTGTTTAAATAGTGATATGCTATCAGTACCTATACAGCATTACATTTTTATTGAGAAAGAAAAGATGATAGAGGTTACATGACTGATATCATAATGCCCTTATAAAGTAATATAATATGAAATATGCCTACATTATTGCATTTTATATTGTGGCTCCCATAATACAGATTTCTCTCAATTTCGATCTATCTTTTTCTATTTCAAGTTCTTACAGTCCATCCTAAGGTTGTCTGGCAGATATCGCTGTCAGCGATAAGACCACTTTTGTACAATGCTTTCCAAATAAGAATAGGATCGATTGCCAGGTAGTGACGTCACGTCATACTGTCAAATCGAAGAATTATTATGGTGAGCAAAACAAGAAAATTTTAAAATTTAATTTATTTGCGAACTGTGAACGAAAATAGTTTAATCAGAATCCAGTTCTTCAATTTTGCTCATCTCCGAGTTCTTCAATTTTGCCCAATTTTTTTGCGATTTGACAGTATGATGTGACGTCACAACATGGCAATCGATTCTATTCTTATTTGGAACGCATTGTACCCATAGATTTAAGTTACCTAATGTAAAAGTTTTTTTTACTATTTTGGTGTACAATAAAGTTTATTCTATCTATGGCGCTACTATGTATTACTTAAGCAATGTATTTAGTCTTTGTGAAGATTAACGCAATAACGTAGAATGTCCGATTTTCGCGGATACGTGTCCTTGACTTATAATGCAAACACTAAAAACAAAATAAACTAAAAATGTTGAGTACAGCGCCATCTACCGAGAACGTATAAGTAGCATCACTATAATTAGAAAAGGGTTATAAATTACTGCTGCTGCATAATTATGTTTTTATTAACAAATTATTTAAAGAAGTAGTGTTACACTGACCACTTTCTCCACGGCTAAAGTGTTCTTCTCCACAAAAATGTGATAGTGCAAATGGTTGACTGAAGCAAAACCACATAAACTGTTGAACCCGATCCTTACTTTCCTGAAATAAAACATATTTTGCTTTAAGTTTAGTTTTTTTAATAAAACAAAATAAAAATACTGAAACATATTTGTTTATAATAATAATAATAATATTCCAAAACTATCACACAAGGCCGTCTAGTCTCAAGCTAAGCAGTGCTTGTGTTATGAGTACTAGACAACTGATAAACATACTTATATATTTCTAAATACATACATATTATAGATATATTACACCCAGACACAGAACAAATGATCATGCTCATCACACAAAGATTTGTCCTGGGAGAGAATCTAACCCACGACCTCCGGCATAGCCAGTTTTTTAATTAATATAGCTTAAAACATTATTTTGATTAGTTACATTAATTTTAATAACCATTAAGTCTTTCATCAATCTTCCATACTTTGGAAAATAATCTAGTAAAGATAAATGAATCAATAAGTTCCTAAAAGGCATGAATCAATCTGTCTATTAGTGAAAACTAGTGTTGCAACAGAACTCTGCTTCCGCTTCTGCAAAAGTTCCACAAGCTTTTTCACTTCCGTTTCCGCTTCCGCAAAATTTATAACAGAACCCTAAACGGAAGAATACAGCGAGAAGCGCGGGGCTGGAGGACACGACTGGACACATCGGAAGAGGCGCGGTGGGGGGGGGGGGGCGGTACACTAACGTGTCGCATCGAGTTTCTTTATTATAATTTTTTTTTTTGCTTCATTCTGAGCATCACCGCGCCTCGTGACGTGATTACGACGTAAGCCTTCTGTTGTTTTTAAAAATAAATTGTGCTTTTTCTTCATTAACACTTCCGTTTCCGCTTCCGCATCCGCAAAGATTTACTTTTCACATCTGTTTCCGTTTCCGCTTTCGTTAAGACACTTCCGTTGCATCACTAGTGAAAACCGCAAGACATCCTGTTTAGTACTTTTTGATTTAATCGAGAACAGACGAAACAGACAGAAGCTGTGGGGTATTTTATTTTATAATATGGGACATTGTTTTTGACATTTTTTTTAAAGGGCTTGCTTCTGCCAGCTATTTCACATGCATAAAATTCTGAAATTATCCCAAGGCAACCATACTTACTTCTAAGATAATTCAGTGTGTTTTGTCTTTGTGGTGTTCTAGATTTAGGTGTTCTGGACACACTTTTTATTTTGTGTTTGTCTCTAATATTCATTTGGTCAATGTCATGCATACCTGTTATTTGCATGGTTACTGAAATGTCAATTTTAGATGTAAGTTTATTTGAATTGTAAGTGACTGTGCTGTTGGTGTGCTTATTATAAATAAAAAAAGTGTGGCACTCGGGGACTGCCGCGGTAAAGCTATTGCACAGCATTTTGTATCAACTTATGCAATTATAATTATTTATTTATTTTATTTATGCAGTATTTCTTTTTCATTGATATTAATTCAAGTTACACTTTTTGAGTGTGGTGACCGATAAGAAAACAAATATTTTTTTTTCTTGTTTACTTCATAAATTGCTACAAGTGTGTTCAGTTGTTATCATAGAACATTACTATAATCTATTATAATACAAAAAGACTATTTTGTTTGACCGAGATTTGAACTCGAGGCACGATGATAACATAGGTAGAACGCTGTACCAATGCGCCACACAGGTCGTTAACGACTTTTCAAAAATAGGTGTTCGGTCTCTGTCGGCTTTCAAGCCACACCTCCGTGCCCGTTGGAGTGGGGAGCGTGAGGTTTTTTTCGTTACGGAATTTCTGGATTCGCTCCCCGCGTTCAAGGCCCTCGATAGAAGCTATGCAATAGCTTAATAAAGTGTCCTTTATTCTATTCCAAGAACTGGTCTACAACTGTGCTAAGCTTCATCTAAAGATGTGTTTTCTAACAACCAAACAGGCAGATAGACAACCACAGTTACTTTCACATTTATATTAGTAAGGATTGATAGAGGCACTATTTACATACAAATGTTGTGTGTACTTGCCTACACTCACCAGTCCTCAATCAGAAACATGAGCTTCACTGCGAGGTCCAAGCTCTCGGGTGCCATGACTTGAGGTAGACACTTGTCGACAGAAGGGCATAGCAAGGAATGGTATCTGGACACGGGGCTGACATTCACTAATACTGTGTGTTTGTTTGCATCTGGAAATTCATATGGTAAACTAGGATTAAATAAAGTTCTTTCTCATTACTGATAACAGGATATTAGAGTATTTGTTGTCTTTTGTACAGGTTAGACAGTAATTATGTCAAAATTGTACACTTTTTTTTTTCTTCTTTGGCAACTGAGCCAGTGAAAAAATTACACTGAACAAAGTCAGTATGGCTAGAGGGACATGCACGACCGTTGAAGAAGATGGCCTCATTGAAGAAGAGAGTGTATAAAATAGATTAAAGTAGTGGTTCGCAAAGTTGAGAGGACCGTGACCCACCTGACAAAACCTTCACAAATAAGAGACTTACTTACCTCTTGGCCTTCATGAAGAAAAAATTGAACATTTCTATGCAAAAATGAACATCATAATATGAATGAAGGACTTTTTAAGTAAAGCTAAGTTCAATCAATTTGCATAGAAGCTCTCTAAATAAGTTATATATTTAGGACGGGATGTTTCTGTATCTGTGGCATTAGCTTTTCAAGGAGCAATCAATGTTCTGCGGCCACCAATGGGTCACAACCCTCACTTTGGGAATTACTGGTCTAAAGAATTCATTCAAGTCTATAGGTAAGCATTTAAGTTAAAAAAAATATTTGTGTACTGTACCTTCGTCTTCTATGGAAAACAATATTTCTTTTGTTGAAACTTTATTAAAATTGAACTTTTTTTCATCAAATGGTTGAAAGATGTTGTTCATCTCTTCCGGAGTTCTTCTTTTAGACTGGCGGTCTGGATTCAACTGTAAAACAGTATAAGATTTAAGCAATCTAAATTAAAATACAATCAAGAGAGAGAAAATTAAATAGGTAGGTACCTGAAGCAAATAACTTCCATCCACAAGTCGTTCTTCTAATTTATCGATTTTATATCTAAATATGTCAGTATCCTGGTGAATTTCGTCCCATTTTGTTGTCAACAAACTTATAAAACTTGTAGGACCATCACCGGTTAAATCTTTCAGCTTGTACATCACTTTTTCCTACTTGATTTTATGATAAATTTATGCAGGTACGTAAATCTTTTAAATAGATTTACTTATTTTATTTACTGCAATGTTTTGAAAATTATAGTTTCAAAAACATGTTTGTTTGCAAGTTTGTTTTCATGTATTTCTTTCCATTTCTTTCTAACCTTGAAAAGTCAAGTCAATGTCATTGACGTCATTGCCATAAATGTCAACGTCACGCATATTGCCAGTGGCCACTTATTATCATTAACACATTTTTTTAAATTATTATCTTTTTTTTTTTTATTTATTTCTTGATCATGAACACAATCCCGCAGTTGGACATCACGTAGTGATTATATACTCTCTGTTGGACATTAGGATAGATGTGAGATATTAATGTGCTGCCATTTCAGAATTATTATGAAGTTGACTTTATCTCAAATGCATGTAGAAATGAATTGGCAGCACATTCATGCATTAAAAACTATGACGAAAGCGATAGACATTTTTTAATTGATGCAGGGTAGGGTTGGTGGCCACCACGGAATAAAGAAAAGCTGTGGTGGCCACCAATTCTAGACTGGCCAACGAAAGATGGCACAACAAAAAGGAGGCCGTATTAAAAAAAAATTAAGCTGCTCACCCTGACTGTACGCTGCTTAAACGGAGTTGATACTTTAGATTGTTCATTAAAATAATATGCGATGCATCTTTATTAAAAACTAACTTTTGCCCGCGACTTCGTCCGCGTAGAATTCGAAAATGTTTGTATTAGGTTTTTTTGGTTGATTTTGTTTTATTATAATCAATAGCACTTGCCCATGACTTTGTTCTGTTATAAGTTGGAAGTATTTGTAAAGTCTAAGTACATTAGAAGACTGTTTTAGGTACATCACTCACGCTATTATAAGTAAGAATGAACAGCGTTTAGTGAAAGTACTGGGTCTTATAATATTATCAATGGAAAAGAAGTTGATGCGATCTCCTGTAGGTTACCCAGAATTATTTGGTATCAATTTTGTCAATGCTACTATTTCTAGCCGCCAATATTGCCCTTTGACACATCCACTGGTAGTATTAATTTTCTATTTAGACTACATCTGGGTAGACCAAAGAGATTAGGTCAATTCTCACTAATCACGATCAGTTTTGATATTGTCTTCAGGTTCTTTCCCATCTCCTATCAAAAGTAAACATTACTCGTCGACAGCAAGCCCATGCCTACTGTGGCTGGTAGTTGGGGGTCGGGGTCTCGGTGGCTGGGGCATGAGGATGTCCCTTCCCGCGGCCGTCTCCTTTGCTAGCATTACTGCTTCACAAAAGGAGGCTATCACCACCCATTCCCCCTCGCTACGGGCTATGGCCTGAACCAATACCTGGCGCGAGAGGTTGCCGCCGCCGATCGACTCTGCGAAAATACGGCGGTGCCCCGCGCCGTGTTCTCCGGTCCGCACAATGGTGAACCTTCTGAACTTACCATGGCCGGTGAAAACCTGCGTCATGCGGAAGGTGAGAACGCCATGACAACTCTCCAGTCCTCAAAGAGGAAAATTTCCGCCATGATTATGGTGTGGCCAGCGCTGGGTTGCGACATTCGTTGTCACCATATCACCATGAGATTCCACCGGAACTCTGTCCACCGTGCCGAAAATATGGTGTGGAAATTGGGACAAGGGCAGGAAGATGATGATGACTATACACTAGTGCATAATCCATAATGCTGACGCAGCTAGGTGGGTACAAATATTTCCCTGAAATTCATCGTCATCAGATGACAAAATGTGACTAACATCGTGGTTTAGGGTTTCCGTAATGAAATAAACTACACGTCACAAATGAAACAAAAGTCACGCTGAGTTTTGCGCATTTGGCTCCAGAAAGCGGGCTAAGTAAATATGGTACCTTAGTATGTCTTATCTATTTACATAGATACAGGTTCTATATGGTAGATATTATGTGTTGGTATGCGACAGAAACATGTTTATTGTATGCATTTCAGGCATGATATTGCGGGTTCGAAACCGGGCAAGGACCAATGTGATTTTTTTAAATTCATATTTGTATACTTTTCTAAATTTATCTAGGACATTACGGACATCCCGTGTTTAACGGTTGTTTCAGGTAGTCAGATTAGTCTATCCAAGGAGTATCGAGTTGCCTAGTAACTGGGTTGTGGAGGTTTGATAGGCAATCGTTCCATGTAAAACACGGATATTCAGCAGCATCCGGTTAGACTGGAAGCCGACCCTAAGTTAGTTGGAAAAAGGCTAGGAAGATGATGGAAGACATGTTGATTATAAGTAGGTAAACTTATGTCTCGGGACTTTTCAACCTATGGTGAAACGTCCCAGAAGGAATGTAGGTATGTTAAATATCGATAGACAGGTACTAATCAGGTATTCCTCAAAGGGGCCATTCAAGTATTACGTAAGCACTACAGGGGGGTGGGGGGGTCTTTGCTTTGCTTATTTTTGATGACATGGGGGATGGGGGGGTCTAGATGGTGATTACGTCAGCAGTATTATGTTTTTTTTTTAGTTTTTTATGAGAACGATGTCGATGTTCCAAAGTCGCAAGAAAATGAGTTGACACGACACACATCACTAAGCAGCAAACATCTGACGATTTAGAGTCATGGATTCGTACTGTATCATGGACTGTGGACTGGTAATTTGAATTAATATGTCAAAATTTTAAATGAAGTTTGTTTTTCCTTTATTTCAAACCTATTCCTTATTTGTAGACTTACAACTGCTGCTCCTATATTAATAACGAAACCAACACATTGACAAATGCTTGTACCATGCAATGTTTACGTAAGCATGGGGGGGGGGGGGTGAGAGCTTTGCTTACTTTTGCTGACAAGGGGGAGGGGGGAGTTAATATTTGCAAAAAATCTGCTTACGTAATACTTGAACGGCCCCAAAGACAAAACATATTTTTTTCCAATATTAGGTACCAAGCTAAGGTATGAACGATTATGAGCTTGTCATGAAACAGTATATATACAAAAAGAAGCCGCTAAAAACCAAAGAGAGGCAGCTCATATTGTAATGCCAGAAAAGCAATTACCCACTTTGCTGGTGCCAACACTGAGGTCTTCCGATTGTCAGCGACATCAACGCCGGACATACTGCAGGTCAGTTCCTTACCAACTGAAGCGGTCCTCTCTTTGAAGACAGGTAACGGATAAAGGCTTGACCAGATTACTGCGGAAATGCTAACTTAATGTTCTATAAGTTTCATCTGAAGTCTTCTGTATGATAATCCTGGATAAGCTGTTGATGGTTGTGGAACTTTTACTCAAGCCACCAAAAGTGGTTCCCTATTAGAGAGCATCTATAAGAAACATTCTTGCAAGTTGACTCATGACGGCCTTATCTCTATGGCATCGCAGTGTCCACTGCTGCCTTCTTTCACCTCTTCTCTATAAAATCGTTCTCGAAGTAATTATGATTTACATTTACGTCACCAGGTGCTACGAGATAGATTGGGGATTATCTTTACTGATTTTATTATTATGCCTGCTGAGTCATCCACACGCAGATATGCAAGCAAAATTGAATTACCTACGCAAGGAGGCAGTGGAAACTGAACTCCGAATTAATATCCGGAAGGCTCAAGGATGCGTACAGGGGTGAAGAATGAACTTACCTCGAGAGCATCGAATCGGAATCACAATCAAAGCCCGAGCTACCTTCGCACAGTTGAGACCTGTTTGACAATCGTAGAAACTGAACCGAAAGGTTAAACTTAAAGTCTTCCGGATCAATATCAAACCCCGTGCTACTCTTGAAGAATGGTGCAAAGAACAACTCATGCCAAATTTAGGTCTTTGTCAACCAATATCGATGGCCCGAGATCATCTCTGACGTAAAGCTGTTGAAAAAATGCCACGAGAGTCCAATCGATCACAATATCGAGCATCGTGAGTGGAGACGGAATGAAGCCACTGCGGCTCTGGAACGCAAAAAACAACTGAAGGAACACGGATGGGTTTTAGTAAAAGTCTGAAAATCCCTTTTACTCGGCCTAGCATAGTCCCGCCTTATAATCTTCCCACAGCTGGGACTCAGGCCTCTTCTCTAGGAGACGGAATGGGCCGTAATCCACCATGCGGGCCCAGTGCTGGTTAGTGGATGTCGCATGTCTTCGATTTTTTGGTTCTACATGACAGTTTCCTCACTATGTTTTCCTTCACCGTTTTCAGAGCAGTGGTGATGAAATAAATTACACTAAGTATTGTGCCTGGCTGGGTTTGAACCATGGATATCGGTTTGAATCCGTGATCTGCAATTCATAAGTCGGGCCCGTTACCACAGCCTAGGGCGGAAGTTATGTGATTAGTAAAGTGGATACCTACACTACTTTTCAGATAAGTCCCTAAATTGGCCTTGTTTGGCTTTTAATTAGGTTAACCTAAACCACTTACAACTTTACTGTAAGTACAACCACATGATATTTGTCAGTTAATTAACCGGTCTAGCCCTTACTGTTTCTAACTAGATGAAATACAACAACCGTAACGTAGTACAACAAAACAAGTCATCGTGAAGCAAAGCACATAGTAAAATCCAACATTCCGTCATCCAGATAAGGTACGCCGTACGCGCGAAGAGTTGAGCAACTCAATGTTTATTAGTTTCAACTCGTCATCGTCAGTACCCAACTGGAAAGTGACGAGGCCAGTCGCCGAAGTTGTTATTCAATTTTAATTCGTGTTGTGCGCTGCGCTACAATAAAACCGGTAAGATGTTTGCGTTTGTATGTTCTATTTAAAAATATCGCATCAGGAACTTCGACTCGCTCTATTAGACTATTTAGAGTACCAGTGACAAGGTTGTTACATCAAGTGAATAATATTACAATAATAGTACAGTTTTACTACGTTATGCGTTATTTTGATGATATCATACAAAAAATATTTCTATGTAACACATCTACCTACCTATTATTGGGTTTGAATAATCAGTTTACACACCTACAACTCATTTACAAGGTGGTTTACTTGAGGTAGATACTAAGTACCTTCTCACCGATAGACAGTTATTTAGGTGAAACTAATTTAATAACAAATTAACAATAACAACTCTGTACTTACTCAAGAAACTTATCACTGTTGCTTGCACCAATTTACTCGTATTTACATTTCTTATCTAACTGGCTGATAACAAGTGAAAATTAGGTAATGAATGCTGAAAAGTTTCCTACATGGTAACGATTACCTACCAGTGAATGAGTAACCATAGCCCTCTTGTTTTTGGAAACTCGTATAGAAAAATAAACTACGACCAATTTATAGTTTCATTGACCCTGTCTCGTGTTACCGTGGGTGCTGAGTTGATCAACTTGGTAGATAACTTTCTCCGAGCCTATTTTTTTTGGCTTCAGCTCATAGTGTAGCAGGTATGTTAATTAGTAGGTATCCAATGTTAGTTTTACAGTTCGTATTTTCGTAATTACATGACACATGTCGGAAACTCAGGATCTGGAGGCCTTGACGCTGTTTTACATAGGTAGTGGCACCTACCTACGCTGCTCGCATACTTACCATAAGTAGAGAGATAAACAATGGAGAGGAAAGTTTATTGGTTTGTAAAATTAGGAATTCGCGTCACGTCATTGTTTATCTGATTGATATGAAACTTGATTTCTCACATAGTTTGTCGTTTGTACCGTACCACTGCACCACTTCATCAAAATTACCATAAGATACCGTTTCTTAGTGGGCCTGTGGTGTTCTAGCTTATATCTGTTGTATTGGGTCCAATTCGGTACTTAATAATTCCATGACTGGGTGTTTAATCGTAGGTTAGATAAGATCTGTCATCATGAGAAGTAATGATGAATGGATGACACACAACTTATATTTATCACTCTTTTCTGAATGAAAATGAACATAAAAATTAAATAACGAACTGTCAAACGCAAGTCAATTGCTGTGATTAATGTGATTGGTTGACTGAATTATGGACAGCCAATCGAATCAATTGACATGAATTTTGACATTTGGTTGATTTTCGGTGCAGAAACTGGTTGGCTTGTTGGGTACCTAGCATAGCAGATAGAATTAATTTGAAAGCAACGTAAAACCCTTTTCGAAAATATCTGTTTTGCGCAACACTATTTCCAAATTGGGTAGATACCTACCTAGGTATTTGCTTGTGTTATTTTTGTACAATATTTTAAAAACACATGACGTAAGCACCTGGCAATTAGCGTTTCAAATATTGGTACCTATGAGGAAGAGTAGAGATGCGGTGGGAAAATTTCGCAATCTCTTTTGTACGTACCTACGTAACTTAAGGGTCCTGGTACGCAAAGGGCAACTGAAGGAACACTGATGGGTGGGGGTCAGTAAAAGTCTAGGTCTCCCTTTCGCCCCACCCAGAGCGGAATACTTATTTGATGATTTCCCACTTAAAAAAAAAGATATAGGTAATATGACGTAAATACTATTATCTAGGTAGACTAAAAATAAACCCTAGTACCTATCTAGCTCTTTAATGTTTCGTAAGTTGTCGCCTTGACATCATTTTTCGTGACATCATGTAGAACGATCATGAAGAATGATCATAAAATGTTTTAATGAATTACAATGCAAAATTAGTGTGGGTGTGGAGTCTCCAGACAGTAGATATCTTTACAGTTAACTATCCTGACAGTAGATCGGGGGGCACGGCAGTGCCCCCGCCAAGCCGAGCGCGAAGCAAACACTGCCGTACCATCCTTTACTGGAACCATTTCGCCGCATTTTCAGGCCCCTATTTGAGAACCTCTGGATAAGACCAGAACGCAGAAATTTTCGTCATCCAGTAAGCTATAATCACATACCTAAAATCTAAAATTTCAAGTCTGTAGGTCATTTAGTTCCGAAGTTAAGCGAAAGCAAAGTTTGACTTGGCCGTTGCAGGGTACACAAGGGTACAAAACCAGGTGCTCCATGACACCTTTGCACCAATCTGTCGCCAGAACCGCTACCCATTGACGATGGAAAATTGCCACTTGGAAAACGTATTGTTCAACGGCCAAGTCACACAACATTAACTATAAACTATAATAATAAAGAAATCGCCGTAAGCCTTAGACTTGGCACGAATTTGCTTTTTAGAGATAAACAAGCAGCTCCATCGAGACTTGGCTAGTTTTTTACAAAATGTTTTTGGTGGGATAGACCTGTCAGGATACCTAGCTGTAAAGCTTAAGGTTGAAGGTCACTTGCAAACCAGAAAGATTTTTTTGTTTACTACGATACGACTCGCCTAGGTCCAAAGGGTGTGAGAAATCTTTGAATTTCTACTGTAATATGCATGTAGCGAAGTAAACGTTTACTATACATTTAAATCGTTCTCATGAATCACTCTATCTATTGGTGACAACCGCATGAAAATCCGTTTAGTAGTTTTTGAGTTTATCGCGCTCAGACAGCGTACGCTGGGACTTTGTTTTTATAATATGTTGGTTCTTATACCTAAGGAAAGTAGTAAGTGTAAATTCAGTTCCCTGATTTTAGTAGGTTTCTAACTACCGAAAAATAAAATGTTAGGTAGCATAACTATCTACTTATGGGTGCTTTTCCACCACAGATGTGCTATGCTACGTTGATGGATGCGTTTGATATCCACCAATCATATCCATTGGTGCACATAGCTAAGCACTGGTGGAAAGGGATTCAACTAAGATATGTTTTTTTATATAGAAGGATGTGTACTATGGATGCGTGCTATAGATGTGTGCTATGGATGCATACTACGAATGCGTGCTATGGATGGTCGCAAGTGGTGTCGCATCGCATAGCTCGAACTGCGCATCTTCCTCGCGCAGCTATTTTGCGGCAGCGCATCTTCATAGCACATCTTACTCGCACCGCCACATAGCTTAGTGTCAGTGGAAACGGTCACATAGTTTCACAGCTTAGCTATTACATACTTGCAGCATAGCTGCATAGCAAATCTCTAGTGGAAAAGCAGCCATAAACTGTAGTAATGTATTACTTATAGCCAATCAAATTCTTAGACTTGAGAGCTTAATCAAGGGGGAAAATATATAATAAGTTGGTATTATATATTTTTCCTCCTAAGCAGCCGAAAAAAAGCGACGGTACATATTCCAGTAACTACTGTAATCTAATCACGTGTTGAGATATCTACATACATGTTAAACCATTTAAATCAATAAATTTGACCAAAAAACAAACACAATAAAAATGATTAAAACTAAGTGATTACCTACTATATTATGTGAAAGGTACCTACCTACCCATTTTTTGGAACGTTAGTTGCTGAGTGCCTAGTGCGAGTCTGTTTGTCGTCGACGTCATCGATACCATTTGTGACGTTCGGTGCAGCGCTCCCGATTGGCCCGCACCAAGCTCCGCAACGGAAGTGGTAAATCTTTGCGGATGCGGATGCGGAAGCGGAAACGGAATTGTTAATACTATGAAGAAAAAACACAATTTTTTTTTTTAAAACGACAGAAGGTAAACGTCGTTATCACGTCTCAAGGCGCGGTGATGCGCAGAATGACCTAAAAAAAAATATAATATTAAAGAAATTCGTTGCAACACGTTTGTGTACCGCCCCCACGCGCCTCTTTCGATGTATCCAGTCGTCCACACGCCCCCCACCCCCGCGCTCCTCGCTGTATTCTTCCGTTTAGAGTTCTGTTATAAATTTTGCGGAAGCAGAAGCGGAAACGGAACTGAAAAAGCTTGCCGAACTTCTGCAGAAGCGGAAGCAGAGTTTTGTTGCAACACTACTCTTAACCAATCAGAGAGCCAAACGAAGTAAACGTTTCGATCGCGTTAACGTAAAAACAACTAGCACTCAGCGCACTGATTGGTTGAATGAGAGTTCAGATACCAATGACATCAAGACTTCAGCTGCGGGAATGTTCGAAAGGGTTACCGCGGCCCTGGAGCGTTAAGGGTAACTGAAGGAACACACAGGGTTTTAGTCAGTAAAAGTCTGACTTACTTGAAGATTTCTCACCTTAAAAAAAGCACTAGACTATCGTTTAGTTCGGGATCCGTAGATAATTTCCAAAAATGAACTTAATTCTTTAAAACCTAGTAAGTAAATAACTCATACATTTTATCATGATATGTTTTGAATTCAATGAAAAACACGAATATCTCAAAAGGTTATTATTAATCATAATGGTTTGTTAAAAACAATGACAGGACAAATTTTAAATATGTTAGCAGAAATCAACATGACCAATTTTAATTAATATCAGATAGTGGTGTTATTTATGAATTTTGGAAACATTTTCTACACTGAACTCACACATAAAGTGAAATATGTTTTTAGGCAAATAACTTCCAATCATCATCATCATTTCAGCCGAAAGACGTCCACTGTTGGACATAGGCCTCCCCCAAGCGCCGCCACAACGACCGATCCTGTGCTTCTCGCATCCACGGCACTCCCGCGACCCTCACCAGGTCGTCGGTCCACCTTGTGGGAGGCCTTCCAACGCTGCGTTTTCCGGTGCGCGGTCGCCACTCTAGAACCTTTCGGCCCCATCGACCATCCGTTCTACGAGCAATGTGCCCTGCCCACTGCCACTTTAGTTTGGCGATTCTTCGGGCTATGTCGGCGACCTTGGTTCTCCTGCGGATATCTTCATTCTTTATGCGATCACGCAAGGAAACTCCGAGCATAGCCCTTTCCATTGCCCTTTGGGTGACTGTAAGCCTTCTGATGAGGCCCATTGTAAGCGACCATGTTTCAGAGCCATATGTCATCACTGGCAGTGAATAACTTCCAAATAAAATGATAATTCCTAATTTCATAAGGACCCAGGGGTCTTGGTTCAACTTTTGGAAGGCGTATGAGTTACTGAAACCAACTTGCAGAGGCTCTTATACATTTTTCATGGAACGTAGTAGGCAGCAACCGAAGATTACCTGTTAGAAACTATTGCTACATAATTATGGAAAATAATATAGGGACTATGGTGTTTAGTGCTTATGGTTTTGTGGACGGGTTACCAAAAACTATGTTGTTAATGTACTTACCTATATCAATAAAAAATAATTTAATTTTTTTTTCATTGAATTTTTTATAATTTATATATATTTTTATTTCCTTTTTCTATCCAAAACTTTTTGTACACTGCACCGTTCCGGTTTTAATGTCGACACCGCCACTGGCCCACGCTGAAAACCAGCGATGCGTGAGGCCAGAGGCCGCCAGCTTTAGGCTGAGCGTTCGGCCGATTTTTGTTTGCCAGTTTTAAGATTGCGTCATTTCGCGTAAATAAACTGTTTTTCCGAAGTGACGTAGCAACATATCCTGAGGTGCTTGAGGAGTGGAGAGGTATACCACGACTATCAGAACATTACTGGAAGTACGGACAAGATCCCTACCAGCATATTACTAGAGTATTCATCCTTCTCCCGAGCACATTTGCTCTTGCAAATCTCCACTCATCGGCCAATAAAGGCAAAAGAGAGATAGGAGCTCTGTTCTTCCTCCGTGTTCATTCCTGCCGGTCAATAAAGGTCAGTAGATCAGGTTCGTGGGGTGGCGACTGCCCAACAGTTCGCCACAAATCTGCCCTGCGGATTGTACCTACTCGTATCTCTCTGGCCCCTCATTATTTTTTTTAAAATCTTTATTTAAAGAGTTTTTTCGCTAGTGCGTATATGTCATTCTGTTGGTAAGTATACAAATATAACAGTTAAAAAAAAAACAGGTTTTGGGTCGGTTTTTCAGAGCGAACTTAACCATATTAATGATAGGGATTATTTTATCTGAAACAGGAAAATTTGTGTTCTGAGCAATTGATTTCGGACACATTAAAATATGATATGTGTCCTCGTCTTCATTACATGTACAGCAAATAGGTGAAGTTAACTTTTTCATCATAAAACCGAATTTATTGAGGCATATGACCCGAATGAAGCCTTAGTAATATGGTTAAGTCCTCCCTGGTAATGAAATACTTATCAATCCATGGTGAATACGAAGATTGTGAATGGATTGTTCTATACCAAATGCATTTTTCCCTTTCATGAACGAAGATCAAAGTAAACTTTGATATGTAGCAAAGCTAACTCTACCAGTTCAGACCTAGGGTTCTTTGGAGCGCGCTCGTAGAGATACGGCGATTGATATTAGATTACCCGTAATTAATGTTAATTAAAAACACATAAGTAGTCATTAAAACAGTGAGACTGATCATAAAACCCGAATATTGTAGGTATTTACCATATTTGTGGCTAAAAAACAAATTAAATATCAGTTCCCACTAAATCCCTCTTAGGCTTGTCATAAGATTAGTTGCATTGATAAATTAATGGTAAGCAGACAGTATCTAACAACAATGACTTGGGGTGATACCTACCATAAAAGATAAAAAACTGGCCAAGTGCGAGTCGGTCTCCTACACGAAGGGTTCCGTTCCAAATTATTAAAATCGGAAAAAAAAACCAATACATCTTTTAATTTTTAACTATATTATTCCACGTTCTGTGAAAATTACAACTCTACATTTTATGGTTTATGAGATACAGCTCGCTGATAGACGGGCAGGCAGACGGATGGACAGCGGAGGCTTAGTAATAGGATCCCGTTGGCACTCGGGTTTGCGGACGTCAAGCAATGGGTATCTATCTGGCCGTCCGATGTGGACCAGGACCTGTACCATGACGTTTAAAGTAAGATTGTTTCATTCTTATTTCAGTGTGGGTAAGAGACAGAGCTATACAGGTCGTCTAGCGCCATCTCTTACCCACACTGGAAATAAGAATGAAACAATCTTACTTTAAGCGTCATGGTACAGGTCCAGGCCCGATTCGAAAGCGCGTTGTGTTCTACGAGCGCCACTAAGAGATGCCATTATAATTGACGGAGCCTGCTAGGGCCTCTGCCAGCCAGGGTTGCAGGATTATTTGATAGAGCCACCGCGGCCCACTGAAGAAACACGGATGAGTTTTAGTCAGTAAAAGTCGTACACGCTCTCTCGCTCCATCGAGACCGGGAAAAGTTATTTGATGTTTTTCCATCTAAAAAAATAGGGTCTAGACAGACAGACAGACGGACAACAAAGTGATCCTATAAGGGTTCCGATTTTTCCATTTCAGGTACGGAACCCTAAAAAGGCGTCAAGTCTTTAATATCCTTGACATGGGTAGTAACAGCTGTCGTGATGGCCCAGTGGTTAAGGCATCGGCCTCTCATGTATGAGATTGCGGGTTCGAAACCAATATGATTGTTTTAATTGATTATGTGATTTTCTAAGTTTATCTAGGACATTATTGACACCCCGTGCTTCGGAAAGCACGTAAAGCCGTTGGTTCCGGTGGTCATTCGTAGATCTTGGATACAGTCTGGGTTGTGGTCTGATAGGCAGTCGCGTCATGTAAAATACTGGCCCTGACTGACCCCAACAGTTGGGAAAAGGCTAGGGAGATGATGAGGTAGAGTTGTTAAAAAATAACAGGCCCGTAAATGACATCTGTCAAAACGAATGTCAAACTCGCAATATATTCCATCATATTATATAACGCGCCAAAAACATTTACCTATTTTTTAAAACACTATGTAATTAATTATTATTTTATTTTATTGTTTCTTTCAGTTTCATTCCAAGATACATTCTAGGGTAGGTATTTCTCAAATGTCAAAACGACCCTTTTATTTTTTAAAGAGTTTAGTAAAAGCTATTTATTATGCAACAATCACGCAAAAAGCTTGTGACATATGCAACTCTAACATTTGTTTTTTTTTCTTTTTCAGCAAAATGGGCAACATCATCTATTCGATAATTTGGTTCATAATCCTCATCTTCATATCATTTTGGGTGGCTGGAATTTGCGCGGGAATCTACATAATTGTCCTACCCTTCACCGTCTGTGTAGAACCGTTATCGGTGAGTATTTTATGTTTTATTTTTATATAGTTTGTAACATATTAGGTATGCTTAGATAACGTTATAATAATATCCGGTTTAAGTATGCAAAAGAATTATCGACTTATCAAAAATTAAATGCAAACAATGGAACGCGAACTCATTGAATATTCGAATTCAAATCTTTTGTTTATTTCTATACAAAACAACAAATAACACTAAAATAAATCAATTTCTGATGAAAACAGCATGAAAAGCAATTTTAATATTGGTTGGCGTCACATATTGCCTATGTGAACGCACCTTAGATTAGTGTTGCATGTTAATATTTAAGTCAATATTGTTAAGTTAGTTAAGTGGCAACACGAGGCGAGGATTTTTTGCGGGGCGCTACCCTTAGCGTCTCTCGTCCTCGCCTTTCAACCGTCGCGAAACACGGACTAGATTATTTATATTGTCATTAGTCCGATCTCTCATCTCCCACAGCTAGTTACAATTGGTTACAATGCGTTCCAATAAGAATAGGATCGATTGCCAGGTAGTGACGTCACGTCATACTGTCAAATCGAAGAATTATTATGGTGAGAAAAACAAAAAAAAAATAAAAATTTAATTTATTTACGAACTGTGAACGAAAATAGTTTAATCAGAATCCAGTTCTTCAATTTTGCTTATCTCCGAGTTCTTCAATTTTGCCCAATTTCTTGCGATTTGACAGCATGACGTGACGTCACAACATGGCAATCGATCCTATTCTTCTTTGGAACGCATCGTATACTGGCTTGCTATTGTTCGTAGCTACAATGTTTAGAAATACATTTTAAATACTGCAAGTTGGATTTTCACTTCTGGGTCCAAACATCATCTCGTCGCAAGACACATAAAAGGGGACAGGCACAGTATCTGCCATCCGCGTCCCCAAATTGGTATGAGGAAGGAGTGGTGGCAATAGTTGTTCCCACCATGCTGTTTCTTCCTTCTGCTATCTCTTTTTTCTGCGCGCTTAACCTAATGACGGTGACGTCACATTGTAGTCTGCGCATCCTTTTTTTCTGATATTTGTCAGTTTCCCGTTCTACCAGAATAATAATAATAGTTTACAAAACTAAAAAACACGCTTTTAGCACGCACTAAAAATTACAAAACTTTCATTTGATACCCTTAGCATGCACCCCGCATTTCAAATAGCCAATCCGCCATCTTGGATTTAAGTCACGTGACTATTTTTTTCGTATTCCTGACAGCAAACCCTTTCATTTGATACCCATATCATGGAGTGCACCTCCATGGTATGGGTATCAAATGAAAGGGTTTCAAATAGCCTGTCCGCCATCTTGGACGTCCGCCATATTGGATTTAAGTCACGTGACTATTTTTTTTTCGTTTTTCTGACAGCAGACCCTTTCATTTGATACCTACCCTTATCATGGGGGTGGATTTCAAACAGCCAGTCCGCCATCTTGGGGAGGCTGCCATATTGGATTTGTAATGACGTTTCTTAGCTAGTCATGTATTGTCATCAGAACTCAGAGCGTGTGCAAAATTTCATCCTAATCGAAGACCGGGAAGTGGGTCAAATTAAGATTCCAAGATTTTCTTACATACATAGTTACAAGTGAAGCTAATAAAAGCGTGTTAATAAAAGCGTGTTAAAAAGGTTTCTGACTTATTTAATTTTGAAAAGATTTGATAAATTGCAAATAGATTTTATTTGCAATTTTGGATGAAAAGTAACTCTTTTTGACATTTGTATAAAACAAATTGAGTCAACTAATCAATTCCGTCTTGCGATATAATAATAGACCTATCTAATATTTGAGTCCTATAGAATCAAATCCGGCTAACTCACGTTTTTGGTAAAAATGAACTGTGAATACGGCAACATTCAAAATTTTAAATACTTTATAACGAATTTTAATGTCCATATCAGATATGGCTATCTTTCGTAGAAAATCAACTAAAAAGTAACAGATTAGTAACAAATTCGGCTTTCTTTAGAGATTCAAAATCAAACATGGCAAACTGATTGCTCGACCAATCACAGACGTCCATTATGTTTGCGAGCTGTCATGGCGGCGTACGAGTTTTACTTATGTTGTGCTGTGTGATTTTATTGATTTATTAACGTTTATGCTGCTGAAGTTAAATAGATTCTGTGAAATTATAATCATGAATTGTCACCCATCACCTGTGAATAATCATTTTGCTCGAAAACGCCAGAAGGATCCGGATAATTGGAAAGTAAATATAGCTAAGAGAAAGAGGTGAGTACCTTGTGTAGGGTTCCCACTTTTATAAAATTAACCGAATACATTTTATTTTGATACCTCCAAATGTACTTACATGTTACTTTGTTTTGTTTTACTGAATTTGAGATAAACTAAAACTTATGATGAACTTAAAAAATTTGTGAGAAACTGATTTTCGTTAATATTTTGAATTAAAATATGATAATTTACAGTTTGTATGTTATTGACAACCCTTGGTTTACTTCAGATTTTTTAGAATCAAATATGGCAATCTGACATTTAGTTGGGATCAAATATGGATATCTGCAATAGGCTTAATATCAAATGCGGTCATCTTCAATGTTTAGAGTCAAAACCGGCAATCTGAAAAAAAGATTCGTCACCTACTTTTTTGATATTGACTTCACATCGTTTTTTGTGTATTTACTAATAGCACCAATAATTAAAGATACCTAAACAAATAATAATTATTTATTAAATATGAAATAATTAAGTACAAACGTTTTTCTTTTATTGCCACTATTTAGTCAAAATGCTGATATCCGCTTTTGATTCTATAGGACTCATTTAAGCTTTTTTCGAATGGACTCAAATTTTTAGATAGGTATCCTGTTTTGGGTCGCCCCGACTATACTTTTTGGCTCGTTTATGGCTAAACGTGTTTAATTAAAACGCCGTTACATTTCTATCATTCGTTTGAAGGTCAAAAGAGATAAAATTATGTTTTAAAAATGTTTAACATTAACGCATTTAGTGATTTTTGCCCGTGCGCATAGTTTCTTAGTGTCGCCGCACACAGACCACCGGCTACAACCACAAAACGCCGCCACCGGCATATTTCCTGTAGTTTTCATACATTTAATATGGACTCGCCTCACACGGTTGACGCCAGTGGCCGCCACACGCAACAAATCGCTCGCATCTTGTGGCCCGCACTGGCCACTAAATGCCGTCACACGCCACTCGCGCATTTAAACCTTCTTCGTCGGTATTCATTACGATACTGCGCGTATGGATTAAAAAAATAGTAACCACTGGCCACAAGTGACTGTCGCGCGCTTCAGCTTCCTTTGTGGTCGCTTCTAGCTTCTCGTGGCGGCGTTTGTGGCTGTCGTGTGTGGTCCGTGTGCGGGCGACCCTTATTGTTGACGTAGAAATAAATGCGCAGAACGTGACGAGAAGGTAGGTACTTAGTCTAGTGACCAGCCTCAAGTCTACTATTACAATAGTGTCAGAATGGTATATAATTGATTTCTTAATTGTTGGTTTTGACAAGTTTGGTAATCTACTAATACAATGGCGTCATTATGACTTTCCAATGGTCAACCACTGGCACTCCATTGAAAGAAGTGGCATAGAATGGTAATCTCGATTACCATTCTATTAAAATTTTGACAGTTCCTTTGATCAGTGACGTACCATTAGAATGTCATTGTGCAGTCATTGCTTTTAATAAGCTCGATATTGTCATTCTCTGACACTGGCAGAATAGTCGACATCGGCTCAGTTGCCAAAAGGGGAAAAAAAAAATTGTCATTCTACTACAACTCTATTACGCGACCATTGACCGATCAATGATCGATCATTATGAATTAGCAGATTACGAACTTTTAGCAAAATGACAATGGGATCGCGTTGGAATGACGAATTTATAAAAATAGCAGACTTGGGCCCCAGGGCCTTATCATGATGTGTTAAAATGTAAAGTGTGCGAGCGAGAAAGGGGGATGGAGCTATACACCCTATATAGCTCCATCCCTTTAACAGTTCAGTTAAGGTCGTAAAATGGATCGCGTTAAAAACGAGTCGAGTAGGGCCTCTAGAAAACTTTGGAGTCGTGACGGACTGTAACAGCTACCTCCTGTAACCTACATACCTATTTAGTATTCGATCTGAATCACTCAAGAGTCAAGACTAGCATTAGGTACTGCGTTTTATTTGTGGCGACATCTATGGCGTCACATAAGAACTAATCCTGCATCGCGCAATTAAAGTTCTTCGCGCGATTGGAACCTAAAGAACAGCTCATCATCTATCATCTATCGGGCAGTTGCCCGCCAGACATAACACCCGTCTGGTTTGCGGGACTTTACACTCTGTTCCGCCTACTTCCAAATATTAAATGTGCTAGCATTATAGCTTTTTCTACTGCATCCATTTATGACTGGTCGAAAATGTCTTCTATCATCATCAACCTTTGTTGTTTTATTTCGTGGTGAAAATCCTAATGCTTGTCCTTCGCCCTGGGAGGGCAGACTTGTACTGACTTGAAGCACCCTGGTGTTCCCTCGCACACTTGCGTAGGGGGCTGCTGCGTGTGTAGTGTGACTTCCTCTGTCTTGGACTAGTGTTGGCCCGCTGCCCGTGGGCTTCGTCCCGTATTGGGGAGTGACTCCCCTATACGAACCACTATATTTGACACACACACTACTGTTTGGCACACTATATTTGTGTGATGAGCACAATCATTAGTTCTGTGTCTGGGTGTAATTTATCTATAATATGTATGTATTTAGAAATATATAAGTAGGTTTATCAGTTGTCTAGTACTGATAACACAAGCTCTGCTTAGCTTGAGACTAGACGGCGTTGTGTGATAGTTGTGGAAAAAAAAACTGTTCCATTACTGTCTCTTGGTACTATCCACGGAACACTATGCACCACTATCTCGAGTCCAGATTGATGGGGCGACGGATGTCCCCTAATGACGAAAGAGAACACAGTCCCTTTCCGCAGCCTCTAGGTTGCAGCAGCGATATGGTGATCTCCTTCTGCGAGAATGACATCTCTCAAAAGGAAATCACCACATAACGCGTGTGTAACTCTTTACTGAATCGACTCACTGTTCCGAAAAATTTTAGTGTTCCAAAAGATTGGAACATCAGTAATGTTTTAAATGCATCCTTTGGAACAATTAGAACTTACTTACTTTAAGTGACTTGCAGTCTTTTTAAAATTCAAATTAAAACGTAGGTAAATAGAGTATGAACTAAAAATATCTACTTAAAATTATATTCTTAAATCTAAATTCAATGAAACAAATCTGTTAGTGTAAATCTAACAGTTCTCTGTCTCAGTGTGACTGCGACATAACAGATCACGATTCATAACAGTTAGTGTCTGTAGCTTTTGAGCCGATGTTTCAAATGTTCCAAATGATACGTATTAGTGTTCCGGAACATTTCAGTGATTTAGATGCAAATGTTCGTGTCATGCTCTGCCGCAGAGCCACCATTTTAGAAGTCGATCAATTATATCTTAAAATGATGTACGTCAAACGAACATAATGTACGCATACCATCATTACTGTACGTGCATTAGGTAATGATAAAATAGACATTGATTGTGGCTCTGCTACAGAGCATACTCTCTAGCAGAGCCACACAGAACTTAAACTCAGGAAAGACATACGCCACTGTGTTTTGATAAAAACTGTTGTACGAACAGTGTTTATTGCGTACGTGTTGAAAAATATCATTATTATACAGCGGTTTTATTTATTTCACTTTTTTAAGTTTTCATAGAAAGCGCCTGGATATTTTGTGTCAGCAATATGTTTTGCAGCCACTGCTATATTTGTGATTAGGCGCACAACTATAAATATTATGATCGAGTAAAATTTGCATATTATTTATTACATAATATTACTAATTTGTTTACTTTTCCAATATGCACATGAATCAATTATACTTACCTACCTACATTATCAACCTATTTTCCATGGTTTTGTTTATTTTTTTGACATTTCATTCAAACTACAGTAAATTATGTCAGCAAAATATAAATAAAATAGAATAATATTTTTTTGTATTTTTTTTGGAATAATATTTATTTTTGTGTATATAATATAATAATAAAATATATGTAAACTTAAATAAATCAAGAATTTACATTTTATTTCAGTATAATGTGTTTTCATAATGAATGGTAGGAAAAGAAAGAAAACAAGTCTTCAGTTGTTGTTTCAAAAATCGTATGTTTTCATTCAGCTTCGCTGTGCACCGATTACCAGGGTTTATTTACAGGGTCCTAGGGTTTAGTTTAGTTAGGGTTTAGTTAGTTTAGTTGTTTATTTCTGTTCCGCAAAGCTCCAGATTTGAGCTCAAAGAAGAGAGCTTTCAACCGTGCTGCCAAGTCCTACAAAAAGGCACTGAAGAAGACTCGGTTCGACCGCATTACCCATATTGGCACAAAGCTCTCTGCACAACCGTCCGGTAGCAGAGCATTCTGGTCCCTTGCCAAGTCGATCGAAGCGAACTTCTGTAGGCCCACATTGCCTCCGCTGGTTAAACCTGATGGAACACTGGCTCACTCGGCGAGAGAGAAAGCAGGTCACTTTGCATCTCTCTTCGCCCATAATTCTCGTCTTGATACTAGCAGTGCTACTCCATCGACTCTACCTCACTGCAACACCTCGATGCCCGAGGTTCGCATAAGGAACAAAGAAGTTTTGAGAGCACTGTGTCGTCTAGACGATTCACGTCTAGATGACACAGCGCTCTCAAAACTAGTGGACCAGATGGTATACCAGCAATAGTTCTCAAGGCATGTGCGCCCAAGTTGTCTGTTGTATTGACGCGCTTGTATCGCCTCTCATTCAGGACTAGTATAATAATAATAATAAGATTTATTTCTCACCACAATATAAGGTACATTTACATAGTATAAAGAAAGCAATACATAATTGCAGTTTTACAATTACCTATAATGTTATATTGTGGGAGACTGGTGCCTAAGCTAGACGTAAGGCCTGTATTTCAGGACACCAGGACTCCCTCTCATTCGAAGATAGTAACATTTTTATACATTATGTACTCTCACATTATTAAATGCGGTAGGTTACTTATAACATAAACACGCACACATTATCATGTTTACAATAAAATAGTTAAATTCAGTGTTAGTATTTAAGTGAATATAAGTTGTGTTTGGGTGTATGCGTGTGATGGTATGTGAGGGTGTGTGTGTGTGTGTGTGTGTGAGAGAGGGTGAGGGTGTGTGTATGTATGTTTATGAGGGAATATGACTGAGATTAGGAAAATTATTGTTCGAATATTGGGTTGATTTATGAACAGGATGCAATTGAGTTAATTTAAAAGAGAATAACAATGGTAATTTAATAACCGGAAAATGGTATAGTGTTTTGTTAGCAAGTTACATCTGAGTTGCAAGAAGTTTTAGTATAGTGCCCAAGTCCTGGAAGCTTGCCAACGTGCAACTCGTGCCCAAAAAGGGCAGTTGTGCCGATCCTGCCAACTATCGGCCGATTTCAATAACCTCTATACTCTGCAAGATTATGGAGCGTGTATTGAACTCGCGCCTCATGGCATACCTGGAAGGTAACGATTTCCTCACTGACCGACAGTACGGGTTTCGCCACAATCAGTCTACTGGGGACCTACTAGTGTATACCACTCACATGTGGGGGGGCGAGGTCCTCGAGAAGAATGGAGAAGCGATTGCTGTCTCCTTAGACGTCTCGAAGGCCTTCGACAGGGTATGGCACGCCAGCCTTTTGAGTAAGCTTCCAGCGTACGGCATTTCCCCTGGTCTGATTAACTGGGTAAAAGACTTCCTGAGTGAACGGTCTCTCCGAGTTGTTGTCGATGGATGCTCATCAGAGCCCATGACCAGCCGTGATGAGCCTAATGCCGGAGTTCCTCAGGGGTCAGTTCTCTCTGCAACTCTTTTCCTGCTGCATATTAACGATATGCTGATGCCCGGTATCTATGGGTATGCAGATGATAGTACAGTTGTAGAGAGATACCTTCCAGGTGCTCGGTATAGTAAGGAACTAATCCGGTCCGAACGAGAGGCTATGGTAGAGCGTTTGAATGTCTCACTTCAGGCAGTCTCCAAGTGGGGCGAAACCAATTTGGTAGAATTCAACGCCGCCAAAACACAAAAGTTTCTGTTCACCGCCAAAAGGAGCCCGTTCACCTTGGCTCCTGCTTTTCGGAATTTATCCCTGGAGTGCACCGACCGCCTTCAGCTCTTGGGAGTTGAAATTTCCTCAGACTTCAATTTTGGGCCGTTCATTAAGTCCAAAGCCAAGGTAGCTGCTAGAAAACTAGGCGTTCTTGCAAAGGTCCGACGGTACTTCACACCGGGACAACTTCTAATGTTATATAAAGCACAAATGGGCTGGTGCTGCAAAATGCCATCTAGAAGCTTTGGACTCAGTGGAAAGGCGTGCGAAGAGGCTAATTGGTGAACCAGATTTGGTTAAGTCCAATCTACAAAGCCTCGAGCACAGGTGCAGAGTAGCCAGCCTATCGGGATTTTACAGGTTGCATTTTGGTGAGTGTGCGCGGGAATTGCATGACTTGATTACGCCATCTCCTTTCTACCATCGGACAACCCGACGTACGGCGAGTATCCACCCTTACGTTGTTGAAACTTCAACGGTCCGGACTAAGCATTTCGCTTCGTCGTTAATACCGCGTACATCGAAGGACTGGAACAATTTGCCTGCTGTCTTCCCGCCCAACTATAATTTAGGTGCCTTCAACGCTAGAGTGAATAGGCTCTTAATAAACTAGTGCAACTCACCATCAATGATTGCATCACTGCTTACCATCAAGTGGGATCGCAGTCAAGCACTGGTTTATATCAATTAAAAAATAAAATAAAAATTTTCCTTTATCATAATATTTATAGTTGTGCGCCTAATCACAAATATAGCAGTGGCTGCAAAACATATTGCTGACACAAAATAGCCAGGCGCTTTCTATGAAAACTTAAAAAAGTGAAATAAATAAAACCGCTGTATAATAATGATATTTTTCAACACGTACGCAATAAACACTGTTCGTACAACAGTTTTTATCAAAACACAGTGGCGTATGTTTTTCCTGAGTTTAAGTTCTGTGTGGCTCTGCTAGAGAGTATGCTCTGTAGCAGAGCCACAATCAATGTCTATTTTATCATTACCTAATGCACGTACAGTAATGATGGTATGCGTACATTATGTTCGTTTGACGTACATCATTTTAAGATATAATTGATCGACTTCTAAAATGGTGGCTCTGCGGCAGAGCATGACACAAATGTTCCAATCGCAAAGATGACACACTTTGCCCACGCCTACACCACATCCCAGGAATCTGCATTGCCGACCAAGGATTAAACCATGGCCGGCAGTGACAGGTCGCTTTCGACTTCCAAAATGAGGGCAATCATCAGTCCTTTCCCAACTGTGTTGGTGTCCGCTTCTAGTATGATGCAGCTGATACCACTATTGCGTATGGATTAACTGCCTATCGTACCCAGTTACTGGGTACCAATTTTCAATTGCTTAACTAATATTATTTTTATTTTTGGTTGCAGGGCCTCACAGATTTCCTGCTGTCAGTGATACAATTCCCGAGATACTGTGCTCAAGCGATGATGGAGGGAAGAGGACTCAATTAGATTATAATATAAGCATTAATTCTAGTCAAATTAACAGATTAACGGAATTAAAACTTGTCGGATGTATGGGCTTCAGTCTTCGTCTTCAGTCGTATATCGCAGCATCAAGTATACTAAATTCAAGTTGTGTTTTGTGAACACAACAGAATTAGCGCCATTTTATTTTTAATCAACTTAAAAAAAAGTTATTTTAAATTAAGTGCCATCATTATTTTGATTAAGCGATGTTGGCAAAACCATTTATTAACGTTTTTAATGTGCGATAACGATTTAACTAATTTATGTGAATGTGATTGTAAAGGCCTGACCACATTACTATGGTGCGGTGTAGTTAACGTGAAATGGCACGGCGCCTGACTGCGTCACTAAGCCTCGTGTACTACGACATTATGTTTTTCAGACGCTGCGTCGTCAAAAATTTCGCATTAATCTTCAACTAAAGGGGTTTGCAACGTTGCCTTGTCGGGTTTTTACACGATGTGGCAGGGCACCGTACCTTGGCTTGGCCACCGTATCTACTTATTTCTGCTCGACGCGGCAACGTGTGGCTTCAGTCTTAAGCATCGATACCAAGTTGCTAGCCAGTCGGTTTTGTACCGGTTGCATTTTGGGGAGTGTGGGTCGGATTTGCATTACCTAAGTAATTCTACCAAATCCATTCCATCATTGGACCACCAGACGTACGGCGATGCGTCACCGGTACATGGTGGACATCTCACCCATACGCACAAAATGTTTTAGGAACACATTCATTATGCGTATAGCAAAGGAGTGGAATTTCCTGCCAGTCTGTGTTTCGTGATAGCTAATAACCTGGAGATCTTTAAGTCATGAGTGAATAGGTTACTTCTAGGCAAGTGTGCACCATCGTCGACCACATCGTCACTTTCCATCAGGTGAGATATCAAGCGCGTGGCTATCAAAAGTAAAAAAACGTGACGCAGTCAGGCGCCGCCCCATTTCACTTTAATGACGGCACACCGCGGTAATGTGGCCTGGATTTATGTCTATGACTGTGAAGTATTTTTTATTACAAAAGTGTTCAATGGACCGTTTCAACCTACAACCACCTATAAGTACATAAATCATCGAATTCGTTAATTAATTTGAGATTAAACATATTCTAATAATTAAGTACCTACGTAAGTAATATATTGTAATTAAGTCATTGTTAAGCAATAATATCACACATCATGTTTTATTATAATTAAAGCAAAAAGTACACTGTTTCTAAGATTATGGTTTTATTGTATCTTCTGTACTGCCTGAAAAATTGCCTATATACCTAGAGTGGATTTTGGAGATGGAGCAGTAAGCGCGTTCTTTTATGAGACTGTCCAAAACTTTTTGAGTAAGTAGGTATTTCTTTTTCGTCTGGTTTTGCCGTTTCTGTGCATTTAGCCCGGGTCAAGTTTAGAAAGCTTTTTGGTTTTTGATACAGCATATACTTTGTTTCCCATTAGAATGCGGATGTAACCTATCTAAAAGCAAATGTCAGCCTTCTGAGAAGTCTGACTGCCTCCATTTTACCGTCCTCGCGCCTATCGCAATAATTCCACATAATTATTGTCAAGTTGTGAAACAAATCTACACAAATTTTGCATCACAATATCCACTAGAATTTGATTTGCGAAATAAAAGTACTGGACTTGACTAGAAAAAGTCCCGCCAGAAACCCAATGGTGTTATTTCTGTGTTCTTTCGGTGACGAAAATGGTAACTGCATTTAGATTATGTGGGTACAGTCAGCAAGAAAATGGGAAATTTTCACAAAAAAACTGTATGATGACAATGTCATGTCATTTTTGTGTGTAGATTATTTGTTAATAAAAATATAAGATACCAGAGATACACCTTTCTGCAAAATTATTTTTTTCAGTGTTTATGTAATAAGATTATAGATAAGATTATAATTTGTGTGCAAACTCGAAAAAATTTTATAGTACCTACTTATATTCTACTATTTTACCTGTCAGGTATATATGTAGGTATTTTTAGGTTTCCGTACCTCAAAAGGAAAAAACGGAACCCTTATAATATCACTTTGTTGTCCGTCTGTACGTCGGTCGTCTGTCTGTCTATCTGTCAAAAGCTCAAAACCCTTTATCTCGGGAACGCGGGGAGGTATCGAGTTGAAATTAAAACCATATAAGTACTAAAGTCTGCAGACTCTTGAAGCTGCAAAAATAGAAATTTCAGGATTGTCCACGTGATACTCAAGGTCTCATAGCACAAGTATAGGAAAAAATCTGAAAACTGTAAAGTAGTTATGCCACAAAAAAACTTTCTTTGCGATTCGGAAAAATCTTCGTAACTCAATTCGGCAATTGAACTGTTTTCATAGGTAAGTTTGTACGGAACCCTCAGTGTGCGAGCCCGACTAGCACTTGCCCAGTTTTTTTTAAGATAGAAACTTACTACGATACAATAATGTTTTGACTTAGTAGCTTACTTTCAAGTAATCACATGCAGTCTATGTAACGAAAATTATTGCAAAAAGACTGAAAAGTTGTCAAGGGGGTACCTATAAACTTGATAGTTACCGTGGCTCCAGAACGCAAAACGCAAATGAAGGAACATAGGTAGGTTTTAGTCAGCAAAAGTTTGACGAGCCCTCTCACTCCACTCTAGAACGGGTCAATTGATGAATTCCCACATAAAAAAAAATAATTAGGCGCCAACTTCTGCTAGTCGCGCGGTTGAAGGAACTGTCAACAACCCAATTTGTGACGTCCTTTGTTTTATGTTCATTTTCGTTCCAGAAACAGTCAGTCAGTTAATGTTACGGTACCTAAGAAAAAACTAAAACAGATTTGATGTTACTATGGATGTTACTCTCTTTACTGTCTGCATTCCTATCTGTGAATTACATTTTCTACTCAAAGTCACAGTAGAGCACATTGCAGGGTCAAGCTAGGGTTGGTGACCCTGGTATTTAAAACGCGACTGAAGAAACAACAGGTGGGTTTTAGTTAGTAAAAGTCTGTCACTCTCTCTCCCTCCACCCAAAGCAGGAAGAGTTATTTGATGATTTCCCATGTGAAAAAAAAGAAGGGCTGCCTGTGCAGAATTAATAAAGAAAAAATATTAAGTATGTGGCGCCATCTATACTGCCACATACGAACTACGTCACAAAGTTACGAAGTGCATATTAAAACTGCTCAACAAAAACCATCGGGTCCTGCCTGGAGGTTTTAATTTTTATCAATACCACCACAAAATCCAGTTGGCCATTCGACAGCCTTGTAGGTTGAACTGCGAGAGGCTACAGCCATTAAAACCACTATAGGACAGTCGTAATCAACCGGTAGCGACATCTATGACGCTACATAAGAACTAAAATTCGAAATCCTGGTATCATGGTACGAGTGTTAAAGTTCTCCGCGCGATTAGAACATATGGACGTATTTAAGCTGAAAGGACCTAATCCACTGTTTGGTCGGAATTGAGTTAAGTATGCCATCATACTTCTGAGGGTCGAATCTATCATACAGTGAAGACTTTATTTTCGAAATGTATATAGAAACTATTTTTATTACTACCCCGACTCATCCCACATGTATGAAGAGCACGAAAAAAAAATTTGCTGAACGAACCCAACCTGCTTGAATTGTTTCTGAGTAATGCAATTTCTATGTACGTATTCTTAAAGATAATTTATCAGATAAAACTCAAACAGTTTGGGTCCTTTCTGAGAATTAAATTTTGCCTAACAATTTAATCTTGAAAATCACTGAAACGACTTAAACAATTTGGGTCGTTTCTGTGTTTTAGGTTTACTGCAAACGAACTTCTGTTTTTGTTTATTAGAAACGACTCAAAACACTTAGGCTATTTCAGAAAAAAGGTTTTATATGAAACATCCATACAATTCTTAATAACCTAAACTGACTCAAGAAGGTTAAGTCGTTTATAAGAAAAAGATTTAGTGATTGACTCATACACTTATATTTTAACTGAAACGACTTTCGTATTTATATTAATATATCACATTCAGAGCTGTTGCCACTAGCGTAGCTACCGAAGGGCTGGGCGGGCAGTACCCTGGGGTCCCCAAGGTCGAGAGGGCTCCCAAAAATCTGATTAGCAAACCCCTTATGAACTGGCGAAAAATTATCCCATCTTTGAAATCTAAATAAAATAGATTGCACCACTAAACATGACAACTAGTTTTAGTCAATAAAAGTATGACACTCCCTCACGTTCCACCCAGAGCAGGAGAAGTTATTTGAAGATTTCTCAAGAAAAAAGGGGCCCCAATTTTTTTTTTGCCCCATGTTTATTGGTTACCTAGCTATGCCACTGGCAGTTCCCCAGACCGGACAGAACACTAAGTAGGCAGTATGTGGGAATAGCTATGTTATTTAGTATAGGTACAGTACAGTACTTACCTAGGTCTAGATAATCTGGAATAGGGAGAATTTTGAGGACTAGTTACACATAGTCCAAGGGTGAAGCAAAATCATATACAAACAATAACTGGATTCTTAGTATTTACATATTTCTTATATTCCTTCAGACTTAACATTATTCGGATTTAATGGATTATCTTCATGATATAGTAATAATATTTCCATTATTTTACTTGAAAATTGTGCTGCATCATAAGAATTCATTTGTGACAATTTACTAGTTACCAGCTGGCCTATTTGTCCATGTTTAGTGTTGTCTATACCAAAAGCGTTATTTTGTACTCCTCGGAATACATTCAGTATTCCATTGGCTATGTTTTGGCAAGTGGGATCAAGTTTGTTTGACGATTTCTCTGAACTTTCATCACTGAAAACGTTTTCTTCATTGTCTCCTATTGCATCATCCTGCAAAGTAACAGGAATAATATTTTTATATTAAGATAAACATCGTGAGGAAACCGGCATGTCCTAGAACCAAAAATTCGAAGACATGCGACATTCACCAACCCGCACTGGGCCCGCGTGGTGGATTACGGCCCATTCCCTCTCCTAGAGAGGAGGCCTGAGTCCCAGCAGTGGGAACATTATAAGGCCGACTATGCTATGCTATTAAGGTAAAAGCTATGAGCCCGAGGGTGTATGTAGTATAGTGCTTTACTTAAGCACTAACTATAGTTCATTCCACTCTGTAGAATCATGGATAGTCAGAATTACAAAGTGCAATAAATTGAGGGAACTTGCAATATTTCCCACAAGATTGTACCTTTACTATGAGCATAGACTACTACTATGATTTAAAAATGTCCATGGAGTTTCTTAAACATTCTACTCCATAGAGATTTACGCTTTGGAACATACAATTTAGCTTCACTTTTTTTTTTACTGACCAACATTTTGATAATTCAAAAGTGCCTGTAATTGGTCTATTTGAAATAAATGTTTCTGATTTCTGACTATAAAACTATGGGGCCACAGTAGTAAGTCTACTTGTCTGATCATAAAAAAATGGGTTATGTAAGCAACTTATCTTTAATTCTTTATTGTACACACTAAAACAACTTATAAAATAAGTAGATAACAATGTTCATGTACATAGGCGAGCTTAACTCAAAGTTGAGTTTTCTTCCAGCAAACCATTGAGTGATAGAGATAGATCACAATAGAGATAGAGATACACTTACTTTAAAGTCATCATTTCCATCATCAGTTGTGTCCACTTGAACGTTCTTGTTAACTTTGAGTAAAAATTTGCAGTGATCCCATAGGTGCCATGTGATCTTACATTCCTAGAACAAATAATATTAAAGAGAATTTTTCATGAAATTTAAATATTACTTAAACTTCTCTCATTTCAAACTTAATCTTTATCATAATTATTTATTTGGTTGACTGATTTGGATGAAACATTGTGTGTATAATTGAGTGGGTTCTTGGACAGTTTAAAAATACAATTGGTGGCAGTGCAATTGGGATCTCATTTTATTTTTGGTCTAGATTTGATCTCTATTCATAGACATTTAACAAAATGTGATATACTAAAACACCTCTTCCAAACTCTTTGGGAAATACTGCAGGCCTAGCCAAGTTACAACCGTTTTGTTTCGAATCTTTTTTTACACTCGGTAACGCCTCCAATTTCTTTGTACTGACCACATGACTTAACGTTGAGACAATGTCATTCCCAAAGTTTTCAACTAGCATTAAAGATTATAGATTATCAACTTGGCTAAGCCCTCAGGTGTCACATGGTTGTTTAATTTAGAGAAATTATTATTATTTATTAACCTTTTGAATACCGTAATTAGAGACACAATATAAAGACAACAAGAGAGTGAATTGCTTGGGGTTTAATGAATTAATTAGGTATAAGGTTTTGTATATTATGTCACATTACTGACATAGAGCAGGTAGGTGAGTATACAGTTTGTAATTAGTATATAATTAAATAATGGCCTAGGTTATTGTCAGAATGAATTCGAATGAAGTTCAGTGGCTACTTTAATTATTCACAATTTCATTCCGAGCGGATATTGTGATGTAAAATTGGTGTAGTTGTCTATCACAAATGTCTACAAAACTGAATAATATGTAAAATCATTAAAACAGATGCGATCTCAGTAAAATGGAGCTGAGAATTTTATTGTAATACTGACTATTTCAGCAAAGCTTGCCGAGAAGGCCGACTCGAAACATTAGCAGGGACTGGCTAAATGCCCAAACTAAGCGAAGCCAAAACAAAAAAAAAATTACCTACATACCTCAATGCCCTTAGCTTGACTGGCTTTTAATTTTCTCAGGTAATTAGCAAAGGTGGACCTAATATTCGTCCAACGATCTTTAACAGCTTGACCTGTGAACTCATTGCCGTATTGTGCTGCAAATTCCGCATAAGTTTTATCTCTGTATTTGATTGAAGTATATTTAGGGTGTTTTGGATTCCAAATATTCGGTCTGCTTTCCATAAATTTCACCAATTTAAGATTCATTTTCCTTGTCCAGAATACTTTTTCCTTTTCGAATTCAGAAATCATTGTGTCACTGTTTTAGTAACAATTGATAACTTATTATTTAAAACTATTTTCAATCAGAAATTCTCGCGGTTTGTTTGTGTATTTTCTGTGAAAAGTGATTTTCTACTTCTTGACAAATGTCACTCATTGATTGAATGTCATTGTCATGTCCAAAGACTAGGTACCTACTATAGTATACTGGCTTGTCTGATATCGGACGTCAAACTGTGCGTCACGCACTGACGTATTATTTAACGTCAGTGGCGTCACGTCAATCTGGCAATTACAGTCAAAGATAAAAAAATAAAAATTTTCAACGCAGAATAAAAATTGATTTCACATTGTCCAACAGATGGCGTGTTTGCATATAATTCATAATCTTAGATTGGAATATTTTATCGTTTTGGTCTGAAATCTTATTCTGTAATATTAACATTCACAATTATAAATAGAAAATAAAAGTTTAATAAAAAAATGTTTGCAAAATATTTTGTACTTTACAAAATAATGTTGCCAACGTTGAATAAACCTTGTGTTCAAATTTTGCAAAAGATGGCGTTTTTTATAATAATATGCATAACATCTAAATAATGTTTGATCGTGTTGGAGGGTGGGCAGAAGTTTTGGCCAAGAGTATCTGCATTATAAGGTTGGCACGATGACTTTCTAATCCTGACAATTGAACTTTATTATGAGTCTGTATTTTATGCTTGTGACTGTATACAACTAGAAAGAACTACTTATTAGCTTTAGCTGAAAGCCATCAGCCAACCTTCACTCCTACCGCAGCCTTCAGACAAATTCCTCATTACGCATAAAAAGATTAACGAACGATAACATTGTTTTGTATTGTTCGCGTGATCATGAAATTATAATATTAGCACACAACAACCTTAAAAATTAGTATGAAACACACGATATTGCTGTGTTTAGTTCGTTAAGAATAAATATCTGCTATTACATCACTTTCTTTCTGTTGCTAATATCTAAACGGTTTTAAATTATTGTTTTCAAGATTATTATTATGCCTGGTTAAGCTGTTGATCCCCGCACGAACGCCGGCGGTCGTGCGCTATTGTCTTACTATTGTGTCTCTAATTACGCTACTCAAGCAGTTAAATAATAACGTAATTAATAAAACTAACTTACAAAATAAAAATAAAAGCCATAAAGTACTAAAAAAAGCAATCTAAAGTACGGCGTCGAAAAACTCCTCCACATCGCTGTCGACTGGTATAATGTACCCAAAATACTGGCGGCATTGCCACGCTGAATGGCAATGCTTATCCTTTGTCCGAAGTAAAAGCCAGCCCTGGCCAGCCCTTGGGTCATGCGAAGTGTCAACAAGGCGTTTTGAAAGTTCTTTAAATAATTTGTGAGCACTCGGACCCCACGATCCGAGAGTTTCAACCCCAAACGGCTCGAAAATATAACTACCAACAAGGTTATTATATTTCCGGCGCTTGAGGTTCTCTGCAGCCGCTGCGGCAGCACCGGCACAGCACGACGAGCTAGGAAGATGAGATGGCGCAAGAGTATCTACACAAGTAGCGTCCCACACTAAAGGCCTAACCATCTTCCATGGAAATAAAGACATACCATCCGGTCTTTTGCCATCGTCGCGTGCCAGGCCATGAGGTTCCAATACGGCCGGAACGCCGACGGTGACAAGAGCACGTCGGATGATGTCGTTGATATTCGCGTGTCGCGCTATGCGACCCGCACTTCGGCTGCATGACAGACCGTGGTGTCCGAGGCTGTTGACAACTTCGCCACAGTGGCAGCGATGAGGAGAGCAACAAGGAGCGCCAAGACGTAGGGAAGCAGCGAGGCGGAAGGTAGTATCGTCGAACAAGGTGCCTATGTTCGACGACGGTAATGCATGAAGCCAGAGACCCGACTCCCACTGCCTGGTTTAAAAAACCTCATTACCGGTAGGTATACCTAGATACTTACAAATAAAATATTTTCTTTTTGCCACGGACTTCAAGTAAGTAGGTATTACTTAGGTATTAAGTACCTAGTATACGAAGTGTTCGGAAACTGTTCTATTAATTGATTACTTAATGAAAAAAAAATTGTTATAACATTACCCACACCTTCTAACCTTATTTTTCTTTGACGCTTTGAATGCCGACTACAGATTATTCGTACAATGCGTTCCAAATAAGAATAGGATCGATTGACAGGTAGTGACGTCACGTCATACTGTCAAATCGAAGAATTATTATGCTGAGCAAAACAAGAAAATTTTAAAATTTAATTTACGAACTGAACGAAAATAGTTTAATCAGAATCCAGTTCTTTAATTTTGCTCATCTCTGGGTTCTTCAATTTTGCCCAATTTCTTGCGATTTGACAGTATGACGTGACGTCACAATATGGCGTCGATCCTATTCTTATTTGGAACGCATTGTATATTGTTTTGGGGTGCTACGACAGAAAACCTCCACGAGTGCCCGCAGGCTGTAGTTCCCTAGCGGATACGTCCGGAGTGAAGGCCAGTCTGCGGGACGGTGCACCCTGGGAGGCGGCCAACGACTCCCCTTAGGTACTTCTGCCTAAGGAGTCCCGATGTCCGCCTGCAAATATTCTGTCCGAAGGATCGCTTCAACGCGTGTCCCTCTGCTATAGCAGAGGGCACAGTGGCGAAGTAAGAGCGGGCTCGGTGTGCACTTACCCTGCCACCGGGCAGGCAGGAGAAAGACTTGCTCCTCCTTCTGCCACCGTTAGTCTCGTAGCCCCAGAGATTGTCCAAGGTCATGTTTCTGACTTTTGATGGGGGTCGAGGGTCCTGGCTTAACCGCCCGGGCCGCGAGGAAGACAACCTCTATAAAAAATTACCCCAAACCTCCAAGCGGCGGCGCACCGTGAGGGAGGTTGTTAGCTTGACTAATGGGTAGCTTAATTAGTCTCTAGTGCGAACCACTGACTTTGAGCAAGTACAGAATGAAAAATCTCGTGGGAACAATATGGAACCAAAATCAAAATTTTTCAGACACCCGATGGAGAGTGATGCGCGGTCGGAGTCCGACGCGGCATCCGGAGGGAGCTTGGAGGGCTCGGAGGTAGAGGAGGTTGTGGGAGACTCCGGTAGAAACTCGCGTCTCTACCGGAAGCGCCCCATATCGGGGGACATATCGTCCTCCGATGCAGAGAAGGGCTCGGCCCCAAAAATCCCCACCCGTGGGCGGGGTGCGGGTCATGCGCGCGGCAGAGGGAGGGGCCTCACCGCCCAAGAATCTGCTCAGCGAGCTGACAGGCTTGCCGCGGAAGGGCGTCACCCTGGAGCGGCCAACGCTGAGTCGGACCCCTCGGGGCCGTCTGGCAGCGAACGAGGTGCCAGGGAGGACTCCGCCGAGGAGTCGCGCAGGTCGCTCGGGGTGTTGATAGTCTCCGCACTAAGGAACATGGGCAGGAAGAGGGAAAAGTCCTCTAAAGAGAGGACTGTCCAACAACTGGCCGTTTCAATCGCGGAGGCTATCGACGCCTATTTCGAAAAGAGGGCGGCAAAACTCCGGGCCGAACTCGTGGGTCCTCAGAGAGTATGCCGCCAGGAGTCGCCGAAGGGGGAGCGCAAGCAAGGGCAGGGGCAAAGTCAGCCCCAGCCCCAGCCTGAGCCGGAAAGCCAGCTGCTGACGCTGGTGAAGCAGGAGCTGGCTGCCTTCCGGCAGCAACAGCAGCAGCAGCAGGAGCAGTTCCAGCTACGGATGCAGCAGCAGCTTTCCGTGCTGGAAGGCATTGTTCTGAGTCCCCCACTTGCGGCCTCTGGCCCGCGAAAGGCGGCGTCGTATGCCGCCGCCGCTGCGGCCACAGTTGTTGCGCCCAAGCCGGGCCCTTCGGGGCAGGCCAAGCGTGAAACCGTGGTGTCGGAGTCCGCGGTGTCAGCCTCTTTGGCTAGAAAACAGCAGCAGGGGAAGCCAGCTGCTGCCGCCTCCAAGAAGGGCAATATTGCACCGGTCACTAAGGCAGTAGGAGCCCCTGCCGTGGGGGCAAGCAGGCAGCCTATGCCGCCTCCCCCACCTACGGAACCTCCGGTTGAAGCCGAATGGCAAGTGGCCGGAGCAAAGGAAAAGGCGGGTAAGGCGGCTCGAGCCGAAAAGAAACGCGAGCGGCGGCGGCAGCGGAAGAGGAGGACCATCGCGGCCAGGTTTCGCGCCCCGGATTCTACGGCTGTAGTGATTACACTGCAGCCCACTGCGGAGAAAAAGGGCGCGACCTACGGCGAGGTCATCCGAAAGGCGAGGCGGGCGGTGAACCTCACCGAGCTCGGAATCACCGGGGGCTTCCGGATGCGGCATACCGCGACCGGTGCCCTTATGCTGGAGGTCCCCGGGGCAAATAGTGGCCCCACCGCAGACGCCCTGGCCGAGAAGATCAGGGCGTCCTTGGATGCGAAGGAGGCCCGAGTGTCCAGGCCCACCAAGTGCATTGACATGCGCATTATGGGCCTGGACGAGTCCGTGACGGTGGATGAAGTCGTGGCCGCCGTCGTCAGGACGGGAGGGTGCCTTACTGACCAGGTCCGGGCAGGCGCCATCCGTGCTGACGGCACGGGCATGGGGGCAGTGACGGTGAGTTGCCCCGTGTCAGCGGCCAGGAACATCACCGGGGAGGGCCGACGGCTTTTGGTGGGCTGGGTCTCCGCGCGGGTAAAACTGCTGGAGCCCAGACCTCTGCGTTGCTATCGCTGCCACGTGGGGCACCACGTGGGGGCCTGCTGCGCAGCGGAGGTGGATCGCAGTGACCGCTGCTTTCAGTGCGGTCAGCCCGGTCACAAGGCCGTCACTTGCAGTGCAGCGCCGCACTGCTACGCATGTGCGGCGGCAGGCAAGCCGGCCGAACACCGGGCTGGGGGTAGGTCCTGCGATCCCCCCGCCAAGGCCAAGGGCAAGGTCCCGAGGCCCATCCCCGCGAATGTGCTCGCCGCTGCGGCCGCCAAGTTGGCCGCCGCCGCCGTCGCTTCCGCAGACGCCGCCGCCACCACCGCAACCACCGCGGCAGGGCCTTCACAGGGGGCTCGGGAGGAGACTATAATGGATTGTCATTAATGGCTACATTACGTCTCCTCCAGGCGAATATCAACCACTGCGCCCCCGCTCAGGATCTGTTGCTCCAGAGCATGGCGCAGTGGTCGATAAACATCGCCGTAGTCTCCGAGCCGTACTACGTCCTGCCCAGGGCCGACTGGGTGCAGGACCTGAACGGCTCGGTAACCCTAATTTCGTCGGCCGCCGCCGGTACTCCGTCCCTCGAGGCCGTCACGAGGGGACGGGGTTGCGTGGCAGCACGGTTCGGGGACATTGCAGTGGTAGGCGTCTACCTGTCCCCGAACAAAACTCTCGCCGATCTTCACATCTCCCTTATGGAGCTGAATGCCGTCGTCGCTGGGTTTGGTTCCCTCCCCGTGGTCGTTTGCGGGGACTTCAATGCCAAGAACTTGGCTTGGGGTTCCCGGTACACAGACCAGCGGGGTCGGATGGTGGAGGACTGGGCTCTGGAGACAGGCCTGGTCGTCCTAAACCGGGGTTCTGTCCCCTCGTGTGTGCGGATGCGGGGCGAGTCGGTGGTGGACATTTCGTTCGCCAGCCCCGCTTTGTCACCGCGTGTCGTCGACTGGCGCGTCATGGAGGGGGTGGAGACGTACTCAGACCATCGGTACATCCGGTTTGACGTCTCCGCCCAGTCTTCAACCGCGCCGGTCCAACAGACCCCGTGTGGTCCGCGTTGGGCGCTGAAGCAGCTGGACCGGGAGCTTCTCCTGGAAGCCGCGATGGTACAGGCCTGGGTGCAAGCACCGGACAGGCCTGTCGACATCGACGTCGAGGCAGAGTGGTTCCGGGAGGCCATGTCGCAAATCTGCGACGTGGCAATGCCCCGTGTCCAGCCAGGACGTGCCCGGCGCCAGGTGTACTGGTGGTCGCCAGAGATCGCTGCACTGCGTAGCGCGTGCAATGCCGCGCGGCGCCAGTACGCCAGGCACCGCAGGCGCCGCATCCGTCCGCCGGATGCGGAGGCCAGAGAGGCGGAGCTGTACGAGGGATACAGAGCGGCGAAGCGCACCCTTCGAGCAGAAATAAAGCGGGCCAAGTTAGAGGCCCACAACGTGTGGCTGGAAACTCTGAACGGAGACCCGTGGGGGCGCCCCTATAAGGTGGTGCGAGAAAAGCTCCGCCCCTGGGCTCCCCCGCTGACGCAGAGTCTCCGGCCCCAGCTTGTGGAGGGTGTGGTTGGCGCTCTGTTCCCCTCACGAGGGGAACACTCTCCCCCGCCTATGGCTCCGACAGTTGCGGTGTCCGACGTGGACCACGACGGCGACGACGACGACGACATTGCTCCAGAGGTGACCGAGGTAGAGATGCGAGTGGCGGTACGTAGGCTTAGTGCCAAGAATACCGCCCCAGGACCCGATGGCCTGCCTGGAAAGGCCTGGGTCCTGGCCATGGAGGAACTCGGGCCTCGACTAAGAGGGCTCTTTAGCGCATGTATGGAGAGAGGCCAGTTCCCACTTCGCTGGAAGACGGGGAAACTGGTCCTCATTGCGAAGCCGGGGCGCCCTGCGGACTCACCGTCCGCGTACCGGCCCATCGTGCTGCTCGACGAGGTGGGCAAGCTCTTTGAAAGAGTTATTGCAGACCGCCTCGTCGCGCACCTAACACGGGTGGGGCCGGATCTTTCGGACGGCCAATTCGGCTTTCGCAGGGCGCGATCTACGGTGGACGCCATCATGCGCGTGCGAGCCCTCACGACGGGGGATGCGGTATCCCAGGGCAGGTGTGTCTTGGTGGTGTCTTTGGACATCGCCAACGCCTTCAATTCCCTGCCCTGGAGTAGCATTAGGAGGGCACTCCGGTATCACCGGGTGCCTGACTACCTCTGTCATGTTATCGAGGCCTACCTGTCGGACAGGTACATTATCTACCCTGGTCACCTGGGAGAATGGAAACGGCGAGAGATGTCGTGCGGTGTTCCGCAGGGATCGGTACTAGGACCACCCTTGTGGAACATCGGTTACGACTACGTGCTGCGCGGCGATCTCCCTGACGGGGTCAGCGTGGTCTGCTACGCAGATCATATATAGAGTCGTACCAGGCGGCGGTCGAACTAGTGACACGCGGGGTTGCGACAGTCGTGGAGAGGATCCAAGAGTTGGGACTCAAGGTAGCATTGCACAAGTCCGAGGCCATGTGCTTCCACGGCCCTCGGAACGCGCCACCATCGAGTTCCCAACTAACGGTAGGAGGAATTCACATCGGCGTCGAGTCGACGATGAAGTACCTTGGACTTGTCCTCGACAGCCGATGGAATTTCGAGGAGCATTTCCGACGTCTGGCTCCCAAACTAGATCGTACAGGGGCTGCCCTCAAGCGGCTCCTGCCCAACCTCGGGGGTCCAGACGCCTCCTGCCGGAGGCTCTATGCAGGAATCGTTCGGTCCATGGCCCTTTATGGGGCGCCGGTATGGGCACCGTCGCTTCGAAAGCGACCGGCGGCCAAGCTGAACGCAAGCCAGAGGGTCATGGCCATCCGGATGGTGCGGGGATACCGCACGATTTCCCGCGAAGCAGCGAGCCTCCTTGCTAGCCAACCACCGTGGGATTTGGAGGCAAAAGACCTTGCGCGCATGCACGATCTGCGCATGGAGATGCAACGCCGGGGAGAAACTCCGCTGCCGCGCCAAGTCGCGGCATGGCGGAAAGACTTCCGGCGGGATCTCATGGTGGAATGGCGACAGCGACTGTCGCAACCCAGTGCTGGGCACGCCATAATTATGGCGATAAGTCCCCTCTTTGAGGAGTGGCTGGAAAGGCCTCACGGCGTCCTTACCTACCGCATGACGCAGGTCCTCACCGGACATGGTAAGTTCGGGAGGTTCCTGCACCGGATTCGTGCAGAAGAGACGCCCGGGTGCCACCATTGTGTGGACCGCCCGGAGGACACGGTGGAGCATACGGTAGAGGTGTGCCCTGCTTGGGCAGAGCACCGCCGTGTTCTCGTGGGGGCGATCGGCGGCAGCGATCTCTCGCGCCGGGCCTTGGTACAGGCCATGGTCCGGAGTGAGGAGGAGTGGCAGGCGGTCGCCTCCTTCTGCGAAGCAGTAATGCTAGCAAAGGAGGCGGCCGATCGCGTGAGGCAACGGTCCTCACGCCCCAACCGCCGCCGGGATTCCGATCCCGATTTCCGGCCACCGTAGGCGCGGGCTTGCGGACGGCGAGCAATGGGTGGCTCGTCGTCCGATCGTCCGGTAACTGTCCGGACCGAGCCCAAGTCGTCGACGGCGCGTAGTGTTCCACGCGCGCCTCAGGGAGATGTCAGCAACCGTAGGGGCCCAGCAGGGTCGAGGCCTACTGGGGCCATGGGTGATGCGAAAGTGATCCCCGGAGCCCTGGAAAAATGGCAAAGAAGGAACAGGAGTGGGTTTTTAGTCAGTAAAAGTCTGACACTATCTCTCGCTCCGCCCAAGAGCGGGGGATGTCATTAGATGATTTTCCCACCCGAAAAAAAAAAAAAAAAAAATTGTATATTGTTTCTATGCAGGACGCCAGCTACGGATAGATACGTAGGAGTTCACTACGAGTTTCAATAGAATGTACAGTAACTGGTCTTACCAATAGAGTATTTTAATATAGGATGGCATCTCAAATAAAACAATCTCAACTTTATTGACTATACGTAACAAAGAAAACTAAAATTTTAAAGCTCTGTGGGCATTTTTAGACTTTTTTTTTGGAATGTAGAACCTAATATTTTTTTTTTAAAAAGCAAACAACGACTTAACTTTTGCTAAACACTATTTATAAAATAAAAATTTAAAACTTACATAATAATTTTTCGAACAAAACGAAATCAGTTACATTTTAGTAACTCAGAAATAATATTTTTTATCGTAAACATAAAATGCAATCAGCCTTATGTACTCGTAAGTACGTATATCTTGGGACTCTAATACCTAAAAAAAAAAAACTATTAAAATCAGACTACCTTACCTAATCTAGGATCTGTGTGATATATTTTGAAGCATTCGAGAATGCATAAGGCCGGCTTTTCTGGGCACATAGGGCAATAGTAACTTTCTTTGCGCTTTTTAGGGTTCCGTACCTCAAAAGGAAAAATCGGAACCCTTATAGGATCACTGTGTTGTCTGTCTGTCAAGACCCATTATCTCGGGAACGCGTGGAGGTATTGAGTTAAAAGTAAAACCATATACTCAGGTCTGCGGTCCCTTGTAGCAGTGAAAAAAAAAATTAACTTCTAAATTAACGAAAAAGAAAGAAACGGCCGTTTATGTCGCAAAAAACGTATATTGCGACACTCCCAAGTGAATCGAAATTCATAGGGTACTTCCCGTTGATCTAGAATCCTGAAATTTGGCATGAAGCAAGGTTTCATAGCACATGTAAGTATATAAAAAAAATCTGAAAACTGTAAATTTGTAGTTACGTCACGGAAAAATCATAACCCAAATCGGGAATTGAACTGTTTTCATAGGTAAGTTTGTACGGAACCCTCAGTGAGCGAACCCTCAGTGACTCGCACTTGCCCGGTTTTTTGTTTAGTGCAAACTCTACGTGGTGTCCAGGGGTCTTCTTTTTATTTTTTTCGGTAGGAGGTATCTCTTCCCAAGTATTGGAAATTATCTGGAGAAGCTCCGAGATATAGGATTGGCTGGTTGGATGGATTGTGATGACATAGACGTAGAATCATCGTAGAATAGAAGAAGAATACCTAGAAGGAGAAGTAGAATTTTCTGTACAAGTATTTGATAATCCAAACAAATGTCTAACAAATTCTTCACGAAATTTTAGTAGCCTCATCTTGCAAGTTAGAACTGGTTTACGAAGACGCCTATGCACATTTTGCACGTAAACATCAAATATGTGCAGTGCCAATTTTTTATGCTATCGCAATGTTTTTCTCAAACAAGAATATAGGAGATCATTTGGTCACATCGGACGACTCCAGACATGCCTAAATTATAATCAGCAACTAGGGGCGCCGGCTTTTAGAAAACCTCATGGGTGCTCATGCTCATTTGATGGACTCGAAAAAGTGGCAAAGTGTGAAAAGAGAAATGCACACTGATCGACCGACAAATAAATAAATGTCCTACTTACATACTGCGTACTTAATTACTAATCTATCTTATCTTATATATATATTTAAGAAAGTCGTGTTAGTTACACTATTTATAACTCAAGAACGGCTGAACCGATTTGGCTGAAAGTTGGTGGGGAGGAAGCTTAGAACCAGGAGACGGACATAGGATACTTTTTTTTTGAGTAGGGTAGAGTAGGGTAGAGTAGGGTAGAGTAGGGTAGAGTAGGGTAGAGTGGGGTAGAGTAGGGTAGAGTAGGGTAGAGTATGGTAGAGTAAGGTAGAGTAGGATAGAGTTGGGTAGAGTATGGTAGAGTAAGGTAGAGTAGGATAGAGTTGGGTAGAGTAGGATATAGTAGTCAGTTGACAGGAGCGAAGCCGCGGGCAAAAGCTAGTTATGTTTGATAAAAATATAAAATGAAACCATTTTATAAAAATTAAACTAGTTTTTAGTATCAAGAAATATTATAATTTATACTCTCTGTTTCTTGATATCTATTCTCAGGGGTGCTCGGCACCCACTGTTTATTTCTCATGGGTGCTCGAGCCCCCGAGCACCAACGGAGTCGGCGCCCCTGTCAGCAACTATGTTTGGCTTATCTGAAATTCTCCCATTCTGGTTTTTACTAGCTTGTGTTAGTTCGAAATAACCAAAACCTCTCGCTTGTCTCTCCACTTGCAAACTGTTATGTCGTCAGAGGACTGAAAGGCCAGTTCACCTTTTTTTTCAGTCGTAAAATAAAATAATCCATCAGCCGTGACTACACGGCTGATGGATTATTTTCGGTTACTACGGAAAGTACCACACACAGGTCTTTTTCTGCTCAAGAAGTCTTATCTACTTAACGGTATGATTGCGGCGCGTGTGTCGCGGGAACCAGGGGTCAAGGAATTGTGCGGGGCGGATAAGTAACAAGGATGCCGAATCTACGTATACGTATTTATCCGTATATTGGCACCCAGGGTGCTTTAATTTTCGCTGTTGCCATAAACGTATTTATCCGTACATAGACAAATGTGTGGTGGCCACCGAATTTGTCCATGTAGCCAATGTCAGCATTCAATGGGTTAATAAATTATTATTATTAAAAAATAAATCCAGTGATTATAGGTTTGAAACACACTTGCGAATCCCTAATTCTCTCGAAGCATCACATTTTATTAAATTAGAAGTGGAATAGACCGATGGGGAATTAGGTTAGTTCAATGCGCATGCATAATCATAAAAAGACTTAAATAAAAAATAAGGTATTTGAATCTTAAGAAATATGTTTCAATAATAAGGTCTAATTTTTAAATACTTTTTTTTGAGTTAGGTCTCTTTTTGTTAAGTATGCGATTATACTTCACAGCCGGGTACACTGGAAGGAATGGAGGGAGGCTTTTGCCCCCTCCCACCCCTGTGGGACAGTAGGTACAGGCAAGATATAACAATTAATAACTCAGTTATTGGCTTTTAACTACAACAAGAGTTGCGACATGAATTCCTGCTTGTATAATATCACAATAAGTAGGATTTATGAGAACTTATCTACTAAACTAGTCCTAATAATAAAATCAACAAAAAGAAAAACTAGAGCGGGCCAGCGTCTAATAAAAAATAATAAAGAGCTCATTCAGACAGAAAGAGAACGGCAGTTAATTGCCGTCCATGACTGTAATGTCAGAAACAACATCGACTCCCGCGCAACGGTACACCCTGGGATCTCGAGCGAGGCGCGCGCGCAGTCTTCGTCGCGGCCTTAACCGCCATGGGTCGTTCTCTCCGCACGTTCGCGGGCTACACGCGACCGTTCATAGTGAAAAATGCCCGATACGCAAGCACTGGGTGCCCGTTCTCAAAGCGGGAGCGGTCCCAAATTGCCCCAACCGCGGAATTGACAGAAGAAATTTTTTCAAATGCTAAACCCTACTCTGAGGTTCCTGGACCCAAACCAATTCCGATTCTAGGAAATACGTGGCGTATGGTACCAATAATCGGGCAGTTCGATATTTCTGAATTTGCGAAAGTGACTAAGCTCTTTCTGGAGAGGTACGGAAGGATTGTCCGTTTGGGAGGGTTGATTGGAAGGCCGGATCTGTTGTTTGTTTACGATGCCGATGAGATAGAGCGGATATACCGGCGGGAAGGGCCAACTCCGTTCCGGCCTTCGATGCCCTGCCTCGTCAAGTATAAATCGGAAGTGAGGAAGGATTTCTTCGGGGAACTGCCTGGAGTTGTTGGAGTGTAAGTGAATTAGATTTATTTTGTTGTTAAAAGCTTTAACGATCTAATTGTTTTGAAAAGATGCTTTGAGTTCTTGACCTACTTTTTGATTCGGCTAACTCTCATTTTCGATTAGTTATAAACCGGATTGTGTGTGTGGTTTTGATTTAGCCTTATACCTATAAATTTTTAGCTCGAAGACAAATTAATTTAAAACTTTTAGCACATTATCTAGTATGCCAAAACCAGTCAAATTCAAATTATCTCGGATTAATGAAATCCAAGTCAGAGTTCCGTTATCGAAAGAATGTCAAGAACTTTCACTTTGCAAAAACGAAGCGACATAAAAACATCATTAACTATTTTATGCATAGCTTCATTACTAAGTAGACACCATTTGGCTTCTAATATTTTAACTGAAATAATATTCATTAAGTTTATAATTTAAGAAATAGGTTACAAAAGACTTTGACAAGGTTATAAAGGTAATTACCAACTTATTCTAAAGTCAAGGTATAGATTTGTTTAGCAATATATTTTAATAAAAAAACATAGATTATGTAGGTGTCGCAATTTTTCTGTGGGTCAAAAGTTCAAGCCTTTGTGAGCCAATACAATGGTGAGATGAGATCTTTGGAGAAACACGTTTGTATTACCGACACTCTAAAGATATTTGGAAGAATAGAATTCAAATACAGAATAGAATTTAGAGTAATAAACAACAAATACAGTGCGAAAACCTCATCTTCATTGTGATCACTTTGTAAACCTCAATAAATTGCTGTACGACGGTTTCCCAATCATGTTTTTTAGGGTTCCGTACCTCAAAAGAAAAAGACGGAACCTTTATAGGATCACTTTGTTGTTCATCTGTCTGTCTGTCTGTCTGTCTGTCTGTCTGTCTGTCTGTCAAGACCCTTTGTTAGGGTAAGCGTAGAGGTATCGAGTTGAAATCAAAACCATTTCAGGTCTGCGGTCCCTTGAATCTGTGAAATTATCAAACTTCTGATTTAAGGAAAAAAAAGATGCGGCCATTTATGTAAAAAACGTATATTTCGAAACTCTCAAGGGAATCAAAATTCATAGGGTATTTCCCGTTGACCTAGAATCCTGAAAGGCATGAAGCAAGGTCACATAGTACAAATATAGGAAAAAATCTGAAAACTGTAAATTCGTAGTTACAAAAGTAAAAAAAAAAAAATACCATTAGAAAAATCTTCGCAACTCAATGCGGGAATTGAACTATTTTCAAAGGTAAGTTTGGACGGAACCCTCTGTGCGCGAGTCCAACTCGCATCTGACCGGTTTTTTTTATAAATTCCTTTCACTATAATTTAGATAAATGGGTGGACCTACTCTTCACAAACTTATAAAAAAATAAATAATAATAATTGATTTAACATACACAGTTATTTACACATTAATGTGACAAAGATTAAAACTAACTAACAATGACCGTATAAAATTAGCAATGGGTCCCAGACTAAGTGCAGCCTGTATCTTGGTGACCCAAACATTGCACCAAGTTCTTAATATGAGTTATGACGTGGCCTGATAGCTCTACGTGGAAATCTAAAATAGGTAATATTAATTAAATTTCGGGGAGTGTGCACTGGAATTGCACAATCTAATTCTGCCAAGTCCGTTCCATCATCGGACCACTAGACGTACAGCGTTGCGCCACCGGTACATGGTAGACATCCCACCCATACGCACAAAGCGTTTTGAGAACACATTTATTATGCGTGCAGCCAAGGAGTGGAATTCCTTGCCGGAGTCTGTGTTTCCTGATAGCTACAACTTAGGGGTCTTTAAGTCGAGAGTGAATAGGCTACTTCTAGGCAAGCGTGCTCCATCGCCGAACACATCATCGCTTACCACCAGGTGAGATGGTGGTCAAACGCGAGCCTATCATTAATAAAAAAAAAATATTCCTAGTATTTACGGGCCTATTGCTGGGCAAAGGCCCAAGTCCTTCCTAACATTCTTCTCTCGTACCGTCTTAAACCAGTCCTCTCAGTACGCGTTCAGATCATCTCGATACCTCTTTACTTACAAAGACACAAAAAAAATAATCTTTTATTGACTAAGAATTTTGGGCCCAGAAAAACAGCCATACACTGGATCTATCTCATAAATGACGGGATAGGGTTTGGGCCGAGGTCAGTTGGATAGAATAGAATAAAACTATATTGTACACCAAAATAGTAACAAAAACTTTTAAACTAACTTAATCTATGGGTACAATGGCGGTCTTATCGCTAACAGCGATATCTACCAGACAACCTTAGGATGGACTGTAAGAACTTAACATAAAAAAGGGGGTAAACTGCGGTGTACTGCAAATTAAATTTAATTAAATTAAAAATATATATTAGACTATACATAGATATAAAATTATATTATATAGCTATAAAAGACAAAAAAAATAACTCATGAATATTATATATATATATATATACACATACATATTATATATTAGACAATTTCAAAGAAAGAAATAGAGAAAAAATATAGAAATATAGAATAGATGGAAATCTTGAGCTGATTAGACCTTGGAGCTTAAGCCGTTAAACTATTCGAGACCATTGTGCAACGAAATTGTTTGACGACTTTGTCTATTTGTTTACGCTATTGATAGTAAACCATTCGGTTAAAATAATCACATCCCTATTGAAATGAAATGAAAGTTGCCTACATCTGAGGAAGCGATTATTTGTTTTTACCTCTCTGCCTATGAAATTGTCGATTGCTTAACTGGACTAGCTTGTGGGAGCTTTAATAAAAATTAAACCACCAACCACGGCTTAAAAAAACACCCTCTTTGGATTACGGACCTCGGCTTAAAGCGTCGCTGGGAGAGGGCAGCAAGGGACGGGCTGAATCGAACAAGTTAAGAAGCGATCAGTAGGTGCAAGTATTCAAAAACTAAGATAATGTACTCACATAAGCATAAGTACTAGTGAACGACCAAAACACGATTTGTGGTTTAAGCCGAAACCATAACCTCCTCTTCCAATTTCGGCAGTAAACGAAACCGAAACTAATGTAGTAACAAGAATCTGGCATTATAAGAATCTGGCGTTTATAGTATCTGACATTTGTAGAATCTGGCATTTGTAGAATCTGGCATTCATAGAATCTGGCATTTTAAACTCGTCTGACATTTATAGAATCTGACATTTGTCGACTAAACCAGAAAAACTGATATAAATTAAAAATAATATTTCGATACAGTTGGTAAATATATAGTTATAACGTTTAATATTTATTTAATCGAATAAATCAACGATTACATAAAAATAACATACGTAAACTAATTTTTCGGTCAGTTTTTAGGTCTGTATCACAACGGTCAGCTCGGCCCCTTTTTGACCGAAAGTGACACTCCAGGCGAAACCAGTTTTCTTGGCCGAAATCAAGTACCGTGCCCTTTGTGTACACCCGGTGCGAGCTTCTATAACTGGGCAGTTAAGAAGCTCGCACTTTAAAAAAAAGCCTTAATAGTACCTACATTTTGATACAAGTGCAGAAATTTTGTCATTGTGACCGAGGCGGAATTCGTACGAGCCGTAGGCGAGTGTATTATGGAGCCGAGAGCTGCATTGACAAATTTGCACATGTATCAAACGACTTTTTTCAATACACTTACGAAGCAATGAATAAACGGGGGTTGACCGGCGACTAGCGGGGTCGACGCGCGCCCAGCCAGATACGATAAATGTAATAACATTGTGGCGGGAGAGCACGCGCACTTTTCTGCACTAGTGCGGAAAACAGTCTATTGCGTGCCTAAAAGCGGTGGGATAAGAGCGGGTTTTCGAGTAAATGTATTGAAAAAAATGTACTTGTGATGTGATGCTTCAAGCACACCACCCACTTGGGCACGCCAAAATTATGGCGGTAAGTCCCCTCTTTGAGGAGTGGTTAGAAAGAGGTTACGGCGTCCTCACCTTCCGCATGACGCAGGTCCTCACCGGACATAGTAAGTTCCGGAGGTTTCTGCACCGGATTCGTGCGGAAGAATTCGCCGTCCGGCCGTCCAGTAACCGTCCGAACCGAGTCGTCGACGACGTGTAGTATTTCACGCGCGCCTCAAGGAGCTGTCAGCAAATCGTGTAGGCCCAGCTGGTTCGAAGCCTACTACTAGGGCCATGGGTTATGTGAAAGTGAAGTCCTGTAACGAAGGCAAAGAAAGAACAGGAGTGGGTTTTAGTCAGTGAAAGTCTGACACGCCCTCTTACTCCGCCCAAGAGCGGGAGAAGTCATTGGATGATTTCCCACTATAAAAAGAAACCACCCACCACTACCACCCACTAATTGCCTCTTGTAATAGCTAAAACTCTGAACACCCAAGGAATCGGCAATCCAGGTAAGGCGCGATTACCGGCTACCGTAGGCGCGGGCTTGCGGACGGCGAGCAATGGGTAGCTCGCCGTCCGCCCATCCGGTAACCGTCCGCACCGAGCCCAAGTCGTCGACGGTGCGTACTGTTCCACGTGCGCCTCAAGGATATGTCAGCAACTGTAGGGATCCAGCAGGGTCGAAGCCTACTGGGGCCAAGGTTCTGATTCTGAAAGGAACACTCGGCCCTGGTACGAAAGGTAACGAAGGAACAGGAGTGGGCGTACTGATCCACGCGCGCCTCAAGTAGATGTCAGCAACTGTAGGGGCCCAGCAGGGTCGAAGCCTACTGGGGCCAAGGGTCTGATTTTGAAAGGAAGACTCGGCCCTGGTACGAAAGGCAACGAAGGAACAGGAGTGGGTTTTTAGTCAGTAAAAGTCTGACACTATCTCTCGCTCCACCCAAGAGCGCGATTGGTCATTAGATGATTTTTCTACATAAAAAAAAACCTTCGGTTGGTCTCTAATAAATACCAACGCTCATATTGCATAAGTCAAACGTTTACGATCAGCAGTAATTGAAATCCTTGTACTCGTTTAGACAAAGATTTAAACAAAATACTCACGAGAGCAAACGGTAAACGGCTATTTAATTGATTAGGTTGTATATCTGCATACCTAGATAAATAATTTTAATTTTTCTAGTTCATGTTTTCAAGTCTTGATGTATTTATATTTTTTAATCCGTCGTTATTGTGGTGATTGAAGAAGGCCTTCATCATTAGCGTATCTAGGGTTAAGTATTTTTCTTTTTGACACGCAATGAAGTATGTTTCGCAGTAGTGCGGAAAAATTCTCCACGAAAATCAACCTTGTCGCTCTGATAAAAAAAAAGAGTGTGTGTACTTATGTACACGCGTTAGAAGTTATACTTCTTTGGCGTATGGAAAAAAATAACTAAAATGCAGTAGTGATTAACGATAAATTTTAAAATTAATCAAAAAGATTTTATTTAAATAAAAAAGGTTTTATTAGATAACTTACAAATACTAGAACATACAACTTGAAGATAGTTATCAATTTTCATGCATGCCACCTAGAACTAACTTCACGATGTAGAATTTAGGTGTCGGTGTGCGCGCGCATCGTAAAAATTCACTCTCATCATTTTTCTCTATCGCGCCAAAAGAAGTAATAACTTCAAAACCGCGAACTATTTCTCACAATAATTAATTACTAATATTATCTATGTTTAGGTTTTTGCTTCGAGTAAATGTTGAAAAACATCATACTCGTAGAATCAGTAGCCCAACATCCTGGTAGGCATTCCCCACTTGTTTTATTATGTTTTTTTTTTGCTTTGATTTTTAATTTAATTTATATTTTGATTTTCGTTTTTATTTTAATTTTGATTTGTATTTTTAATTTAGTTTTCTTTAATATTAATTTCTGTATTTTAATTATTGATTTTAATTTTGTATTTGAGTTTTGTGTTTTATTTTTTTTACTTTTTTTTTAAAATTTTATTGTTTCCATTTTTTTTTTAGTGCCATAAATTATATAAATAAAATCTAGATATCTAGATCTTATAGCTCCTGTAATACAGTGTGCACTAGCGCAGGAGCTAGGGAATTCATAAAATGCATATATTATATTATATTATTATTATATTATATTATTATTACTTACCCCGCCCCTCCTATATACGCCTATGGCCCTCGTCTAAATTTAGTTGGCGACGCGGTCTTGGGAGAATATGAAAGAATCGTCTAAATATAAATCAATCTCCGGATTCCCATAATTATTTATTATCTATCTCTCCATACTCCAAAATAATGAAACCTCTAAAATTCTATGGTTTTAGTATTAGTACCTACTTCCGAAATGTCTTTTATTTATTTTACGAGCACGAGTATTTCTTTTGCGTGTACGACCGGTTTTTGCGTTTCATTACATGGTGCCATTTCCAATGAGCAAATATTAATTACGTTACCTTGAAATACATGGCTTTGTAATAAAGGTACTCACTGGTCATTCTAATTGAAGAAGTAAGTATAAGCTTTGGGAAACTGATGGCACTGAACTTTTTTTTATTTAATACTAGTTGACCCGGCGAACTTCGTACCGCCTAATAGTAAGGATAACGCCATCTACTGGCATTACCAGAACAGCATAATTAATTTTATAATGACATTTTAATTAGAGATGGCGTTGTAATCGGATTTTTTTTCGTGATTTTTTCCATTTTTTCTCACCGTTTAAACCTTCCCTGGACTATCTCGAATATTTCAAGACCATAATTAGCCAAATCGGTCCAGTCGTTTTTGGGTTTTAACGAGACTAACGAACAGCTATTCATCTATGTATATATCAACGCACAGCCGAAACTACTGGGACTAGGAGCGTGAAATTTTGCACAAGGATCCCTTTTATGTCGTAGGCGAGCACTAAGAGAGGATTTTCTAAAATTTACCCCTAAGGGGATGAAACGGGGGTCCAAAACTGGTATGGAGAAATCTATTTTCACGCGGGCGAAGCCGCTGGCAAAAGCTAGTTTTTATATAAATAGATTGATAAATGTATGTGCTAACAGTTTCTCTCTACTCTTTGTATTACTTAGCAGCTGTTACTGCAGGATACGATGGTATGGTATTCACCTTTCAAACGTACAAATACTTAATTTCATCATTATTTTGACTGACCAAACCTTATAATTCAAAAGTAAACGGTTTACTTGAAATAAATGCTTTGAGTTTGCGTTCTTACTCTTTAGAAGTGACTACTTATTAATTGTTTTCGGAGGCTTTGGAAAAATCCAATGAGAAATTGTCGTAAGAACGATACATTACAAGACGTAGATAAGCATAAATAAAAAAATAGCTTTATTTTCCTTCTACAATTTTTTTTCTTCTTTATACTTAACTTGTTTTTTTTTTTTTTTAATAGATAATAATTATATATTTGGTCTGTACAAGGACTGCTAGACAGCGGTAAAAGCCTCCTCCAGTCGTTACCACGTTGACCTTTCTCGGGCCACTCTGCTCCATGTTTTTCCTGCTGTTTTTATAGTATCGTCACTCCATCTCTTTTGTGGTCTGCCTTGTCTGCGCATTCTGCCCATAGGGTACCAGGATATCTAAGCATATTAACCGTAAAGTTGATGTTTACGAAAACCGAAAGTGAGCGCTCTAAAAATCTTAGAAATTACGGCGGGAAAACACACCCATAAATTTAAAATAAGAACATGGCTGTGTTTACTTACAAATTCTTCGAAAGGCGTGAGTAAGACATAAATCATTTCAAGTTCTTTGTTCGCCAGCCAGTATCCTAGACCTACAAAGTATTGCACAAGATCATTAGCCCTACGTTCGATCTGTTTAATATGCGTATGCGGCGAATGGGCGACGCCTTACCTAGGCTTGTTGAAATATATCGATAAATAATAATATTTTGATGACATTAAAATAACGAACATCCAAATACGACGGTGTTTTGACCCAAAAATGGAAATTACCTTAACTCAAAAGGCTGGAGTTCAGGTCCTAAGAAAATATGTAGCTATTTGGCTGTTTAAAAAAAATCTGACGTGAATATTTTTTAGAATATTACAAAAGACCGCCATTGTGCCCATAGATTAAGTTAGTTTAAAGTTTTTGTTACTATATTAGTGAACAATAAAGTTATATTCTATTCTATCCTATCCTATCCAATCCTATGCCATCCTATCCTACCCTATCCTATCCTACTCTATCCTATCCTATTCTATACTTAAATATCGAGCAAGGTCTTAAAAAAATATTCGTATCACTGTCCTGCCAGTGACACGACGAAGAAGTTATAGGACTTATCGAAATTTTTTCGCACTTCCGACACCCATTACTAGTAGCCTTCTGTTTCTAACGTTCAGTGTATTTGAGCTCGCTAAGTGCGAATGTGATTTAGGCCTCATTTAGATGTTAGTCGATATCCTTGGACAACTATAAATGTAAATTGAGGTAGGTAAGTTAAAGATAGTGGATATATCTAAGTAAAAAGTATAGGTATTCAATTTTTTTTTTAAATTTTGTCTCTAATTGACTACGAAGTCAGGGCTGCTTTAAATGAAATATTAGTGCATTATTAGGTGTTATTTCATAATCTTCGAAGTCTAAGGGACCATATTTGCAGGTTTATGAGACACATTTTATAGAACATCATGAAATCATATTTATATAACAATTATAGCCACAATGACCGGTCTTGTACATCTTGTATTCATTGGATACCCCCGACCCTTACCAGGTCGTCGGTCCACCTTGTGGGAGACCTTCCAATGCTGCATTTTCTCGTACGTGGCCGCCACTACAGAACCAGATTTAACAATAGCTACATACTATGATAATATTTACATATGTATTTAAAACTCTTTACTAACAATAATTAAATAAGGCACCGAAAAACAGTTTTGCATCGCTGTCAACTGACCAAAAGACTTGCGAAAAGACTCATCAGTCTTTTGGGCACATTTCCAGTTGACATATTCCCAGCAGCGCTGCATTGCCATGATATATAGTAGGAGTGCTTATCCTCTGACCGAGTGGCAAAGATAACTGGCGATCCGCCACCCCTTGGGTTAATGATAAATGATATTTATTTTGCAAATAGGTTTAAAAAAACACTTTTACACATCATTTTTTTTGTCAGTATAAAATAGATGGGGCCGGTGTTTCCTAGCTGACTACCCTGAGAAGAAACACCGAAACAAACTCAGAGGTCAAAGTCTCTTTTGAAGTCCATACAGCAAACATGTTTGGAGGTACACACGCAAATGAAACTCGTGGATATACGGAAAATGGTTTCTATTCGTAATTACTTGTAATAAACACATATAAAGTAAAAATGATAGAGCTCACGCTAGCTCGAATAGTAGGAGCAGTCTCTTTTTGCAATATGGCGGCAGACTATCTAGTCTGGCGCCGGAAACATATTTAGTGTTGCCACCCAATTTATTATAAACGGTGTTGCGACATAATACGCCACACATGTAATGGTAAAATCATACGAGAACCATGCAGATTAGTGTCTGAGTTGGTCTTTTGAGGAAAGAACCACACAGATTTGAGTGGTACTGTCCAGTCAGTGCAAGCATTTGTCAGTATTCGTATAACTCAACTCAGAACCATGAGTAGGGTCACACGAAGTGTCAACAAAGCGTTTCGAAATAAGAATTATTCTTAAATTTTGTATAGTCATGTTCTTCACGTAATTTTACAGATTCGATAACTTCGTGAAGGTCTATAGCCATTTTAGTTTTGGCTTGTATGAATTTGGTATCACACTAATGTTTAATAGACGGAAGTTTGTATATGTATCTTTTTTTATAACGATATAAACCAGTGTTTGACTGCGATCCCAGCTGACGGTAAGCAGTGATGCAATCATTGATGGTGAGGCGCACTAGTTTATTCAGAGCCTTGAAGACACCTAAAAATTTTAGTTGGACGGGAAGGCCGCAGCAGGCAAATTGTTCCAGTCCTTCGATGTACGCGGTATAAACGACGAAGCGAAACGCGAAGTCTGGACCGTTGAAGTTTCAAGTTTTTTCATCGAGTATGTTTGTTACTTTACTCCTTCACTCTCAAACAACTTGGATGAAATTTGGTTCACCCGTAAACCAAATAAATAATGCCTGAAATAGCACATGGGATAGTTACTTTTTATGCAGCACTGCGCACCCTTGAGATAATTACCTACTTTCACGCGGGTAAAACCGCTGGCAGTTTGCGGACGGCGAGCAATGTGTACTGTTCCACGCGCATGCGACAGCGCGTACTGTTCCACGCGCGTCTCAAGATGTCAGCAAACCGTAGGGGCCCAGCAGAGCCGAAGCCTACTGGGGCCAAGGGTTTGTTTCTGAAACGAAAATTCGGCCCTGGTATAAAAGGCAACGAAGGAACAGGAGTGGGTTTTTAGTCAGTAAAGCTATGATTTCCACCTAAAAAAAAACCACCCACTATTTACTTCTAATGATAGCTAAAATGCTCCACCCTAGAGCGGGGGATGTCATTGGGTTATTTTCCCAACTACAAACAAATAGTAAAAAAAAATATTGCTCCAACAGGAGCAATATTTTGTGTTATCTCGGAGTCTTCAACATACATATAAACTAAAAAAATATGAAACCTCAGTGTCTATTCCTAATGATGCTATGCAGGAACTTTTGAAAGAGTTATCGTAACCTTAGAACGCAAAGGGCAAATAAAGAAACATATCGCTGACTGAATTCGATAGTGGCACAAGACAAAATTCAACAATTTGAGAAAACGTACAATAAATATTCGAAGACTAGTGCGAGCGCACAAAAAAGCTCTTACCGACTACATTTTATGGAATATATAGTTCATGTTTGGTTTATAAACATCTACGTTATAGCTTCAGTTGCCGGCAGTAATAGTTTTGAAATATTTTTTGTTATTTTTATTAATATGAGGTTCAGAAGATGGCGACTCCGAGTTGTGCCAGTATTGCATTGTTCTGTTTTCACTTTTTTGAGTAATGCTAGAAATTATGTTATAAAAGTAAAGAAAATAAGAATGCATTTTCACGAAAAACTAGCTAAGTAGAAGTGCTCATTAATGGAATTGTTAAATTGTAAATAAAAGTAGCATAAATGTTTAGTAACTTAATATTTATTAGCATACTTTTCAGTCTGACTGATGTATTGAGAATCAGTTTTAAACAAATCAACAAACGAAATTTAGTTATTGTACTCTATGTTTGCACTTATAAAAAGTACTACACTTAAAAAACAAAATATAAAATCCACTTTAGCAATATAACAAAAATTTACGAACATAAATTTATCAAAAACTTCTTAGGTTTCAGTTCAATAAACTCTCAAATCACAAAAAATCACCCTTATGATTCCAGTAGGAAATTATAGGTCAGTTATTGTACTCTATGTTTGCACTTATAAAAAGTACTACACTTAAAAACAAAATACCACCACCAACCACCCACCACCAATCCACTTTAGCAATATAACAAAAATTAACCAAATAAATGTATCATAAACTTCTTAGGTTTCAGTTCAGTAAACTAAAAAATCTCAAAAAAATCAGCCTTATGATACCAGTAGGAAATTATAGGTCAGCTATCACATATTAATTAACAATCTCAAAAATAGGTACCTAATCAAAGAGTAGACAAGAACGTAAGTTCTTTGAAAGAGTAAACATGTAGGAATTTTTAACCAAATCAATCATGTTTCAAGTTCTGAAAAAAATCTGCATAACATCGTGGAATAGTATTAGAATTAACTAATGACATCAAATCTTGAAATTTTCTTTGGGAAATGGGTATCTTATCAGGGTAAGCTTTCTTCAGTTGCGCATCTTGTATAAGTCTTAGTTGTTTTCTAGTTCTGCTGGATCTAATGTTGACCGTTTTGTAGTTATCATCTTTGTATGAAGTCTTATAATAGAAGATACCAGGATTCTCTTTTTCCACTCGTAAGACACAAATGTCGTTAAAATTAAACTTCTCCCCACGTGTGTTAACATTAAAATTGGTTGCAGTGTTATCTATGAGATCTTTCAGGTCAAAAAAGAAGCTATGATCTAATTCATGCACCTTAAATGATTCTCCAGATTTTCGTGCTGTTGAAATTAAAGTAGTATATTGCGATGGTAGATATATTGGGTTAGATTTCAACGCTTTCTTGATATTTTTTTCGATTAATGAATGGCTCACATCGCCTTCGTTTTGTGTATGGCCAGCAACCAAAAATTTATGTGTAATTCCTTTTATGTCAAAATTTGACACAGCATAAAGATAAGCAGCAATTATGAATTTGTTCTTTCCTTGACCACCACAATTATCGGAATACAGTACAACTTCTACTTCGTCGACATCACTAGAGCAACCAGCAATATCCTGTCTTGAAGCACACATTTCTAAATAATGCAGTAAGCAAGACCCTATCTCATTAGATCCTTTATGCCCTTCACCTTCATGCCAAATGTAGCAATTAACTGTGCCCAATCCTTTCTTATTCAAGTCACATATGGTAAAATTGTATGTGGACAATTTGCTTTTATAATAAAAAGTCGAAACCTCACCTTTCGGGGTTGGTAAAGCGGCCTGAAGATCGAAGCATGCAACTCTGTAATTCTTAGAAATTTTTGTTTTATCTTCTTCTTTCTCCGTTCTAGCTATATTTTTCTCTTCGTGGTGTCTCATGTACTCGATTTCTATGTCTAATCTTTCACCGTAATCTTTATTTTTGTATGATTCACAAAACTGGCATAAATCTTTTTTTGGCTTAAAAAATTCGATATTAAATTCAAAATTAAATATTTGTCTATAGATTGAGAAAGTAACGAAGTCACGATTTTCTTTTTGACAATCTTGCTTGTAATCTCTGTATAGGTCCATCAGTGTTCGTCCTCCTTCTATGTAATTTTTAGAACTATCTGCACGCGTGTAGTGACTTTCAACTGTCGGAATACTAGAAATATGATTACGAGCACCGTCTTTTACTTCTTGAGGTATTGTACCGTGTTTTTCATGTTTGCCTCTTCGATCTTCTGAAGTGAAGCCTTTCTCTGTCTTTTCAAGTACAGTTCTTATGCATCGGTTTGTTATACCTAGAGTAGAAATAAAAAACGTTTTGCAGACTCTTACTTTCTCTTGAGCCTTGTACATAAAAAAAGTATGGTTTAATTTGCGAGCTGTTCGATTTTCACGTAGAACAGGATATCTATATTTAGGTTGAACCAGTTCCATAGAATTTGCAATGAATTGTCTTTGTCTGTTAAGGTCTTTCAAAGACCAAAACGATTGAAAATATTCCTTCCGTTCATCTTCGCTTATTTTTAGTGTGCATTTACGTCTGCAAGAGTCAGTGCAGGGAAGCCCTATTGTCCTTGAAGGCACCAGTTTACCTTTTTTTAAAGTTTTATATTCTTGTCCAGAATTACGTAATTCTTTAGCTCTATTTCTTTTCCACAGTGCAGGATTTGCTTTTCTTTTGCGAGTTTTAGGCTTAATGTTTTCTTCCTGCACACTTTCAGATAGACTTGATAAACTTTCATCAGACTCAGAAATTCTGGATTCGATCCTATCAAGATTTTCATAATCAGGGTCGGCATCAGAGTCGTCAATCTCTGACTCCGAACTTAAAGACACATCTGTTAGAATCGGAGAAGTTGGTATTAAATTGACTTCGGAGTAATGGTGCTCTGGAGACACATTGGTGGGTAAATCAAGTAGAATATCATATCGCGAAGGGCTATTTAATGGAGATAGATTTAGGGGCATTTGCTGTTTATTAGGACTTTCACAATCAGTCAAATCGTCTTCTATAGGTTCAGTTCTAAATTCAGACGTTGGTGGCATAATCGAAGGACTACCAGGACTACAAATAATGTTATTTGGATCGTTTGGCGTGTCTTGCTCATACATTGTAGGGTAATTTATAATTTTATCTGTATCTAAAGATGCCGAGTTTTCGCACAATATTTCTCCCTCTGGCACGCATGAGAACGTTGGTATATCGTTTTCCAAAGAAATTACACTTTTTGATTGTTTGTCCAAGCTTTCAGGTTGACTTTGCGAAAACTCGAAATCTGATGCAGTCGATGGTGAGTCACATAAAATCTGAGATACATTCGAGACACAATTTCTGCCAAAGAGATCCTTCATTAAATCATAGTCAAGTCCGGAGAAACATTTGTTTTCAATTGTGTTTCTAGCATCACTCAATTTTTTTACACCAGAGTCACTTACTGATGAACCAGTCTCATCGTGTTCTCTTTGACAAGGGGTTTCTTTAGAACTGAAAAAAACAAAACAGTTATAGTATATTAATTCATACTCGATACTTTGTGGTATTAAGGAATTTGCGTTATATTACACGATGTCAATTAGCATTATTTGTTTTTAAGAGCGACCTTTATAAAAAAAAATATATATGTTTGCCGATGACATTGTGTTGGTTGCCGAGAGTGGCCTAGAGGTCCAGAACAGATTGGAGGTGTGGTGGCACAGACTGGAGAGTGTTGGCCTGAAATTGAGTAGAACCAAAACGGAATACTTGTTCTGCGATTTCGGCGGTCTCTCCAATCCAGTGCCTTTATCTCTCGCTGGAACACCCATACCGATCTGCTCCGACTTTCGGTATCTCGGGTCACTCGTCCAAGGGGATGGTGAGGTAGACCGGGACGTAACACATCGGATCAACGCAGGATGGATGAAATGGCGACAGGTCACGGGAACAACTTGTGACCCACGGATGCCCCTCAAGTTGAAGGGTAAAATCTACAAGTCCGTGATAAGGCCTGTCATACTGTATGGATCAGAATGTTGGGCTGTGAAAAAGACGGATGAAAAAAGATTGCACGTAGCGGAGATGAGAATGTTAAGATGGATGTGTGGTGTGACGAGAATGGATAAAGTGAGAAATGAGTATATTAGGGGAAGTTTGAAAGTGGCGCCAGTGACTGAAAAGTTGAAAGGGAATCGTTTGTCTTGGTATGGTCATGTGAAGAGGAGGGATGAAACGCATGTTACTAAAAGAGTTATGAGTTTACATGTGGATGGATGGAGAGGGAGAGGGAGACCAAAGAAAAGATGGATGGATTGTGTGAAGAGTGATATGAAAGAAAAGGAAGTTAGTGATAGTATGACGAGTGACAGGGCAGAATGGAAGAAAAAAACATGTTGCGCCGACCCCAAATAACACGGGACAAGGGCAGGAAGATGATGATGATTTGTCAATTACATCTTTAAAGGAATATTTTACACTTTAATGCAAATCATACGCTGTATTAAATATTTACTAGTGATACCTCAGACCAAATAAGGGGCTGAGAGTGATACATAGAAAAACATTACAATAGAACATTACAATCAGCTACGTATAATATTTCTAGCTGGATTGTTTTCAGTTCGAAAACGTAATTAAATTTTTTTTTTACGCAAACAAGTGTCTTTCACATTTCACAGTATGGTTACATTATGTTGTATTATTAATGGTGATTATTTTTATTAAAAACAAAATGAATGACTACTTACCGTGGTACAGCACACATATTTTTGTTTGGCATCATTCTTATCAAAATTACACCAGCACAACTAAAAAAACTTCGCGATGTTTGTGCAAAACTGGCACAACTCCAAAGTGTCACTATTGCACAACATTAAGCGTGCGGTAGCCGCGAGCACATGCGGCCGATTAACGATGAGCCGGTGTTGCATGAAGGAGATGCAACGATATCGTTTATTCACTAACGACACTTACGCCTCCAACCGGGTAGTTTATGAACTAACGAGTTGGGTCTTTAATGCATAAAATAAAGTACCTAATTTAGAACAAGAATTCATTACTAACTCAAATTGCCACAAATTCGACTTGTGCCACTAATGTATTCAGTCAGCGATATGTAGCTTTAGTCAGTAAAAGTCCGACACTCCCTCTCACTCCACCTAGACCGGGAGAAGTCATTTAACAATTTCCCACGTAAAAAAAGTGTCCAATACAATGATTCACAATGAGTTTGCAGATTTTTTTTCCTTTATCAATGTCACCTACATTACTTATAATTATACAAATAGTCAAAACAATTGACAAGTAATTCACACAATAGGATACTATTTAACTATTGACGGTACTAGTTTAGCACAGTCGTGTGTATGATTTAAGATATTAGCACATTATTGCGGAGGTCAGAGCATGAGATAACAGTGAAGACTGAAGTTTCCGTGGTATGACAAACGACCTTGAATCGTCCCTTGTGAAGTTGTGATACTTATCACAATACTACGTGACACGTGTTTTCCCCACAGGATTACGTAGTGGCGTAACGTACCTAACTGTACACTGATATACTCGTAGTACCAATAAGAAAAAAGAAAAAAAAAGAAAAAAGAAATCGTAGAAATAATAATAATAATATTCGCCAGCAACTTGATCTTAAATACAATCTTGTGGAATCAGAAGTACCGTACTATAAGTATGTGTCCGACCCAGTTCTTGACAATGGTTATATCACGTTGTATTGAGATCGATCTATCATCACTGACAGGACTATTGTTGTCAATAAGCCTGATATAGTGGTGATAGATCGACAAGAGCGTCGCAAAATGATTGTTGATATAACGGTCTCTCATGACGTGAAAGCTTAGACCCTGTTCCCAGTTTCCAGTGGGATACTATTTTTTATATTTTTAAATGTTTTTTTTTTATGATTTAAAATGTAATAAAATATGTTTAAAAAAATTAATAAATGGAATAATAATAAGACATAACATAATCAGCCTTATAATGTTCCCACTGCTGGGACTCTCTCTCGCCCTGCTGCCGGATTGTTCGAGAGAGTTACCGCGGTCCTAAAACGCAAAGGGCAACTGAAGGATCACGAGTGGGTTTTAGTCAGTAAAAGTCTAAAACTTTTTTTCGTTCCACACAGAGCGAGAGAAGTTAATTAATGATTTGACCGAGCCCAAGACATCGACGGCGCGTAGTGTTCCACGCGCGCCTCAAGGAGATGTCAGCAACCGTAAAGGTCCAGCAGGGTCGAAGCCTACTGGGGCCATGGGTGATGCGAAAGAGATCTCCGGGGACCTGGACAATGGCAAAGAATGAACAGGAGTGGGTTTTTAGTCTGTAAAAGTCTGGCACGCCCTCTCGCTCCGCCCAAGAGCGCGGGGATGTCATTAGATGATTTTCCCACCTAAAAAAAAGTACGTCTAGCTGGTTTAGTGCCCACAACCTACAACTCATTAGTCGGGGCCGTTACCACTGGGCCACAACTGATTTAGACGCATGACCCATATATTTTCGCCATGATGAATCAACTGATCTTAACTGATGAAAAAAAAACAATAAAAATTGCCCGACGGGGATCGACGCACAGGACCTTACGAATTGAACTCAAATGCCGACGTCAGGTTGCATCAACCGGTTTTGGTTCGAAAGCGGTTCTGTCGTAAACCTTCAAGTTTTTTATTGCAGATGTTTTGCCGGTACGGTACGCCCGCGTAGTATTTAAAGCTTGAATGAACTGGTACCGTTAGCTAATTGACACTTCGCGTGACCTGAGGTCTGGCTTTTACCTCGATCAGAGATTAAGCATTGCCATATAACGTGGCAATGCCGTCAGTCTTTTGGGCACACTTCCAGTTGACAGCGATGCAGAAAAATTTATTGACGCCATATTTTAGCTAGGAGTTATTGTCTATAATATGTATGTATATAATTAAAAAACCATCAACATTAAGTGAACTAAAATGTAAGTGCATCAAACAAGTTTATTCAAAATTCAAACTGGCCACTAACAAAAAAAAAAGCAGAATAAAACGTGGTCGTGGTTACTGACGAGTTTCGAAAAAAAAGTAATGAAAAAGCGGGAACGATAAAGAAAATTGAAACTATAGAATCTTAGAGTAGGTACTTAGTGAATTTTGTTTGTTTCAAATCTCGAGACACGTTGAGTGATAGTTAAGATTAAATTGTACATAATACTTATATTTCTCTAATATATCATTTTTTTTACTAAATTATCTTTTAATTATCTCGCAGATGGTGTAAAAAGTAGAGTATCCAACACGGGGATAAAGCTGTCTTTGTCTTGGGTGGCTTGAATTCCTCACTTCACTCAGGTTTCTTTATTAACTCCCTCGCAATGCTCGGGAGTTAATTATATAAATCCCTCACTATCGTTCGGGATTAAAATTAGCAACCTTCGTTTCGTTCGGAATTCAACATGCCTGTCCGCGACTTAAAGTCACTGCTTTATCCCCTAGTCACATAATCTACTATTAATTATGTTGTTTTACCTATGTTTAACAAAAATAAAATCTCTATGTCATTAGTACCTACCGTTGACTTTTTTGTGATGAGGTTCTGCAACACGTGAAAGTAAATGCGTAGATCGTGTTTGATAGGTTTTTATATGATTCTACATTGCTTATCTACTTGATTTCACTTCAGCTGAGGGTCTCCACGAAGCGATATTTTATTAGCGGTAATTGTAGCCAAAAAACCCCAAAGCGTGACTACTACTATCACATACGACTATTTAGTTCCTACCATGATATTCGTTTGATTGAAACGAAAGTATAGCTTTCGTGTGAAAAAGTTGACGATAGCTGCGTACTAAATCTAGAATTTTTGTAAGAGAAAATTCGAATTATATGCCCGATTATGTAAACACAGACGTTGTAAATACAGGTTGGTCAATTCGGGTGTGTACAACTTTACTTTTGTTGTATGTTGTTTTTGAGGCCTATTTCTGCTATTGTTTGTAGCTGACGGGATCCAAATTTTTTTGGGTAACGAATTAATTGGCTCCTAAACTCATCAGATCGATCTTTTGTTCTTGATCTTTTGTATTTTTCTTTATAGTTATCTAAAGTGGTCAATCTTCAACACTATAAATAATGTTTGATACTTTCTTATTGGAATAGGTACCAAATAAAGTACGCTATCATTTGATTAAAACCGCAAAAAAAGCTAGCGCATTTTTATGAAGCAAATAGATGTAGATTTGGTAGGTTTCCATTGCTAAACCTGAATAATATAACAAATATGAAAAAAATATCATCATCATCATCATTATCATCAACAGATAACTTGGAACTTAAAATGCCGATGCATTCAACTACTTTCCTGGATGAGTTTTTCACTGTCCAGGCCGCTGGTCTATGGAACGCATTGCCTGTGGCAATAAAACGTCCGCAAACACTGCTTGTATTTAAAAGGCTTGTGAAGGATCATTACTTGTCACTGTGATCATGTCTTTGTTTCATCACTTACTCTCTTGCTTATAAATATTTTGTATGTATGTATATGTGTATCTATTTTAGTATTAAGTATCTATCAAGTTTTGTTTACTTTTATATTTGCACCTAGTCAATCTCTGACCATTCTGGAAGAAATCGCCTAGTGCGATAAGGCCGCCAATTGTATGTTTTTTATTATATGGTTTCTTTTGTAAATGTAATCTTGGTGTGCAATAAAGTATATATAAACAATAAATACCTAAATAAATTATCTGGTAAACATAGTTTGATAAAAAAATATCTTTATTTAAAATTAACATCCGGGTTCACCAACCTGTATTCAATTGTCTATGCGACAGTTCGAAACATTCAACTTCGATGAAATTCAAAGAGCACTCGAAGCACATCAAGTTTTTTGAATTCATTGTCTATGTAGAGCGTCGTCTCCTAATCGCCGCTTTCACTCGTACGTCTATGTGTCACATACGTTATACTTAGTCCAAATTTTTAATTAGTCTAAATTAGTTTTGACTAGCTTCAGCTTCAAAACCCTTAATAAGGTTGGTGTTCCAGTGTAGCTTTTATCATGACATCGCCATTCAATCGGGTTAGACGAATTGAGAGGGTTTTTTGTTTTTATTTTTTTAAGGTGGGAAATCATCCAATGACATTTCCCGCGCTTGGACGGGGCGAGAGGGCGTGTCAGAGTTTTACTGAATTGAGAGGGTTGTATTGATGATTTTAATGATCACGTATTACGGCACACAATGAGGATCAGTTATAATTTTTGTGGAGTATGTAGACTTATAGACTCAAAAAAACAGTAAATACTGCTATGAAATTATTTAAATCGGACCAAAAATGACGAAGATACAGCAATTTTAGTGTATTAGTTTCACATACGCGACCGAGAATGAAGCGACTCGCTGTGACGTCATCTGTCATGATCGGTCTCCACTGGCGAATGAATACGATCAAGCCGTTCGTCGCACGAATCATGACAGATAATAATTTAAAAAAAAAAATGTTCAGTAAATTATTACACATACGATGTACTTAGTAAAAAACAGATTTGCTATTATGTGATTGATCCTCATTGGACTTTTACCGTACCAATGATGAATGAGCAACTAATACACTTGCTAATAAGCGCACGAGTTAACTAAATAAAATAGACACGTAATACACCAGTGGATGCTAAGTAAGAACAATGAAGCTAAGTGGAATTTTAAATACCTGACTTAAAGTTTCATTCATTGGAAGGTTGAGAGTTGTGAGACGTTACATTTCATTACAAGTTATTGTAGAGTAGAAGCATTTCCAAGACATTTAATATACATTACAAGGAACTCTTTTCATTCATATTTTATGAGGACCTGCAATCTGGTGAGTCTGTTTCTTATCTGTAATGTTGAAGAAGTAAGGCCATTGCTTACTGCTACCAGTTCTTGCAGCCAAGAAAATACCTACATGCAGCTTTATGGTACCTATATACCTCACCTGGCCACAGTTGGTCACGCAGTCAATCATACAATTTTTGACGTGACGACCTGGGGACGGCGGCGTCATGGCGTCTCAGTGAGGCACGGCCCTTACTGCAATTTCAATTTTTTGTTGGTGCGAAGAGAATACAAGACATTTTCTAAAGTACTCCTATCAAATTCTCTATTAATTTCGCTCCTTTTTAGGGTTCCGTACCTCAAAAGGAAAAAACAGAACCCTTATTGGATCACTTTGTTGTCTGTCCGTCCATCTGTCTGTCTGTCTATCAAGACCCTTTATCTCGGTAACGCGTGGACGTATCGAGTTGAAATTAAAACCATATACTTAGGTCTACAGTCCCTTGACGCTGTGAAAAAATCAAACTTCTAAGTTAACGGAAAAACAGGTATGGCCGTTTATGTCGCAAAAACGTATATTTCGACACTCAAGAAAGCCAAAATTCTAGAGTAGGTACTTCCCGTTGACCCAGAATCCTGAAATTTAGCGTAAAGCAAGGTCTTATAACACAAGTATAGGAATAAATCTAAAAACGGAAAATTTGTTGTTATGTCACAAAAAAAAAAAAATTTTTTGGAAAAAACTTCGAGACTCCAAACAGGAATTGAACTCCTTACATAGGTAAGTTTGTACGGAACCCTCAGGGCGCGAGTCCAACTCGCACTTGCCCAGTTTTTTTCATTACGTTATTAACAGAATCCTGTAAATTGTTCTTTGTTTTTTTTTTTTCTGGGAAGAGACCTGCGTCTTAAAATACGGGCTCGGCCTAGCTCACGCGCAGTTGCACATTTTTATTTCTTATGCATTTGTATTAAGTCGCCTTCAATTCATAGCTCAAATTTGTACAATATTATGGAGAAATAAATTATTATTCTTATGCATTTATTTAACTCAGGACCTGAACCTTTTTTGACCTGAGCATTTTTTTATTCATCCAACATTCCACTTGGTACCACCATTTTACTTTACACTAGCTGTCACAAATTAACGCGTTCAAACAAACAATCTCTCCAGCTTTATAATATTAGTATAGATTTTGGCCGCTCTATTCTCCAGCTAGACACCTAAAAGCATCTTATCACATCATCATGGTAGTTGAACTCGCACACATTGATACTTGGCCCACTTGGGAAGCAGGGCGAGGCGAAAGCCGCATGCGCAGCGGGACGTGACGGGCACAGTAATGACACATGCCCAAAATGGATGGAGAAATTATCTCTTGATGTTTGCTTGTTGGATGACGAAAGAATTGATTGACTTGGTGTTATAGTAAACACAACAATGAACACTGGGAAGGTTGTACAATACAATCAAACTAAAAGGGCAGGAGTTGTTATAGTATTGAGGCAGTCAGGCATGTATCTTTTCTGTCACACTAATATAAAGGCGAAAGTTTGTGAGTGTATGTGTGTGTGTGTGTGTTTTTTTTTTGGTAGGTGGCAAAATCATCCAATGACATCCCTCGCTTTTGGGTGGAGCGAGAGGGCGTGTCAGACTTTTACTGACTATAAAAACTCAGCACTGTGTTGCGATAGTCGCTGTCGCCATTCCACCATGAGATCCCGCCAGAACTCTGTCCGCTATGCTGCGAGTTTCACGCGCAAATCGTGCATGCATGCAAGGACTGTTGCCTCCAGATCGCATGGTAGCAGGCCAGCAAGGAGGGTGTGTGTGTTGGTTACTCCATCACTCCTTCAACTGTTAAAGGTATTTGGAAAAAATTTAGCATACGGGTAGACCATGGTCCATGGCCTAGAATAGCACATAGGTTAGGGTTTTATCTCGGGAGTATGTTCCTTTGAGACAAAAGCTGCTGACAGTATGATGTACTTTATAAAGACTGCTCTATCTTCCATCAATCTACGTATGATAAGACATTCACAACTAATTAATTTGCATTTTTATTAAAACAGCTCTACGAGGTGTCCCATGGGTGGGCTGCGGGATTGTTTGTAACCGTCGCCGCAGCGATAGAACGCAATACATAACTTAGGGAAAACGGGTAAAATTGACACATGCTGAAATTCTGAAACGGAAGTCGTGGTCCTGTCTTGGAACGCAATGGGCAACTGAAAGACACAGGCGTGGCGGATTCTCCCGCTCCAAAACAAAACCTGTGTAATGGTGGACGTGAAGTTATAAGTATCAATAAGTTGGGAGATGCCAGGACTCTAGACCAATTAATTAATAAAGATAAGTTCAGTAATTAATAAAATCTACAGATTCAAAAAAATAAAACTTAGGATTAACAATTAAGTACACAAGAACAAAGTAAAACATAAAATAATTAAACATCTTGCAATAGATAAAGTTTTATCTACACTTAATGCTACGACTCACAATATAATTACACATTTCGACACAGCACGGCCTTCTATGGTCTAATCGTCATCAAAGATACGCTGCATAATTGCAGATCCAAAGCTAATCTCAAATCTTTTGTAGATGCATGATCATGCTTAGGTACCTCTACTGATTTTATACGAGATAGCGTATTGATTTGAACATACTTAGTTAATGACCAGTTGAATTGTAAGGAGTTATTATAAAACACGATACTTCGATTGGCAATTATTATGTTTCTGTCAATCAATTTGTGTCTATCTTCATGGAGTTCTTCAAATAGATAATATGACCTCTTAAATAAGTACTGTAATTAACGTTTACGAGCTATTAGCATCGGGAATTAACCATTGTGCTTGAGCTATTATCATTTTAATGGTGTCATAATCTTGAAGTATGTAGTGCATCGATCACCGATACAAATATGCATTCAAGAGATTGAAACACGGTTTTCAAATGGAGTTGTTTTGGCCATCGTCATATTAGCTATAGTCACAACATCGATTACCGTCTGGTGAGATAGTGTAACAAAAGAAGAATTATTTTGAATTTATTTTATTAGAACATATTATTAAGATTTTTTCGTTAATAATACCTATATACTAATGCTTGACTGCCGTCCCACTTGATGGTAAGCAGTGATGCAATCGTTGATGAAGTAGCGCAAAAGCGAAAGCTACAGTTAGAGGATGCACTCGTTGAGGCGAGACTTCAGAGTCTTGAGCTTCGAAGCCGAGTTGCTAGCCTGTCTATCTTCTACCGGTTACATTTCGGGGAGTGTGCGTCGGAATTGCATAGCCTAATTCCGCCAAACCCATTCCATCATCTGACCACCAGGCGTGCGGCGATGCGCCACCGGTACATGGAAGACATCCTACCTAAACGCACAAAACGTTTTGGGAATACAATCATTATGCGTACAGCTAAGGAGTGGAATTCCCCGCCGGAGTCTGTGTTTCCTGATAGCTACAACCAGGGGATCTTTAAGTCAAGAGTGAATAGGTTACTTCCAGGTAAGCGCACATCATCGCTTTCCATCAGGTGAGATAGTGGTCAAGCGCGAGCCTATCAACAATAAAAAACTGGGCAAGTGCGAATCGAACTCGCGCACTGAGGGTTCCGTACAAACTACAATTCACGAATGGAGTCTCGAAGATTTTTCCGAATTGCATAAAAAAAATTGTTTTGTAACGTAGCTAATAACAAATTTACTGTTTTCAGATTTATTCCTATACCTGTGTTGTAAGACCTTGCTTTATGCCAAATTTCAGGATTCTGGGTTAACGGGAAGTACCCTATGAATTTTGATTCCTTTGAGAGTATCGAGTTTTACGTTTTTTGAGACATATATGGCCGTATCTTTTTTATTCGTTAACTTAGAAGTTTGAAATTTTCACAACTTCAAGGGACCGCAGACTTGAATATTTGGTTTTAATTACAATTCGATAACTCCACGCGTTCCCGAGATAAAGAGTCGTGACAGACAGACAGACAGACGAACAACAAAGTCATCCTATAAGAGTTCCGTTTTTTTCTTTTGAGGTACCCAAAAAACAAGATATATCGAAAACAGCCTTGCACTTTACCATCGCCATTCGCTCAGTTGAATGCACTTTTAGTAATCTTTAAGAAACTGGAATTGATCCTGAAGGCCACATGGCATTGAAAGGTCAAGGAAGAAAGGTAGTGGATCATACGAGTTCTTTCAGAAGTGTGAAGACAAAGGCCAGGAACTCCCCAAGTTAAAGGCCAAGATTAAGTATGCAGTCCATACATACTCGTATAGCTATTATGAGAACGACGTGTACTAGCTGTGTTGGTTACACATCTGGTTTTGCATATTGATTGTATTAACATCATAGTCCTTGTGATTATGACAGGGATACTATATAAAAAGATCGACTCATAAGCTCAAAAACACAGTCATGTCGTACGTCAAAGTTCTAAATAGGATCTTATTCAAGAAAAGAGAGGATAGTACGATACACTGATTAGATAAACTTTAGGCATTTGTAAACATTTAGGGCTAGGTTCTACTCATTTTCAACTTTTTTAAACCTCTGAAAATTCACAAATACAAAAGAGAGCACCATGAAAAAATACTTTATTAAAATTGACTATGTGACCAAAAATATAAACATAATATGGCAAAAATCAAAACATGATATAAATTAGTTGTTTCGATAAAAAAAAAACGCGAATCTGACCCTAACTTACGATTTCAAACGTGTATGTCTACGAGATTACGTTACGGAAGTATTTGAAAGTTATAAAAAATAATAAAGCTTGTTTTTTTTTTTAAAAGGGCCTCGCAAAATTAAAAATCTTGAATATTTATTGTGTTTTTTTTTTATAATAATAAAACCACTGTTACATCGACTGTGAAATCGACATAGATCAGAGCGGAGTTCATACAAAATGCTCAGTGACTACAACGGCCCTTAAGTTAATACTGTGCTGTGTGCATTTGATTAATAAATGATAAATGATATTTATTTTGTAAATAGGTTTAAAAAACACTTTTACACGTCATTTTTTTTTCGTCATTTTTAAACTAGATGAGGCCGGAATTGTTTTTTTTTACCGATAAACCCGCGCTTGACTACCTCACCTGATGGTATACGATGATGTGGTCGACGATAGAGCACACTTGCCTAGAAGTAACCTATTCACTCTTGATTTAAAAATTCCCAGGTTGTAGCTGTCATGAAACATAGACACTTACAGGGAATTTCATTTCATTCGTTCATGGCTAGTATGATTGAGTACAGATAAGCTGCAGTATTTAAATCGGATAGGAAGAATAAAATACTGTTGCCGTAGAGCTTATCAATGGGACAATAAAGAAAAATCCCGCTCTAATGTAAACCAGGCCCTCATTTAATTTATATACATCTTCATGATCGATTTTGCTTTCATAGATTCTGTCTCGTTATTCCTAGACAACATATCACATATATGTGGGATTGTTCGGTATTGTTCGAAAGAGTAACCGTAGCCCTGGAACGCAAGGGGCAACTGAAGAAACAGTGGGTTTTAGTCAGTAAAAATCGGATACTTCTTCTCGCTCCACTCAGAGCGGGAGAAGTTATTAGATGATTTCCCACCTCAAAAAAAAAGTGACAGTGAAATGAGTTTCAAAGCAGAGTAGCAAATAGTAGATTATGTGACTAAGAGATAAAGCAGTGTCTTTAGGTCGCGGGCGGCATGTTGAATTCCGAACGAAACGAAGGTTGCTAATTTAAATCCCGAACGTCAGTGAGGGATTTATGTAATTAACTCCAGATCATTGCAAGGGAGTTAATAAAGAAACCTGAGTAAAATGAGGAATTCGAGCCGTCCAAGACAAAGATAGCTTTATCCCCGTGTTGGATACTCTACTTTTTACACCTTCAGTGAGATAATTAAAAGCCAATTTTGTAAAACAAATCATATACTAGAGAAATATAAATATTATTTACAAGTTCATCTTAACTATCACTCAACATGTTTTGAGATTAGAAACAAACAAAATTCATAGCTCTAAGATTCTATAGTTTCAATTTTCTATAACGCTCCCCGCTCTTTCATTACTTTTTTTTTAGAGACTGGTCAGTAACCACATTTTGTTGTTTTTTATTTTTGTTAGTGGCCAGTTTGAATTCTGAATAAACTTGTTTGATGTACGTAATTTTAATTCGATTAATGTTGACGGTTTTTGACGTTCCGAATTCAAATCTCATTATTCCCTAGGGATCGCACATATTGCAATATATCCCTAGGGACAGAATGACTTGCTTTAAGTGATGGTTGTATGACATATAAGGGCATTATCGAGCAGGTGGTTTAAAAAGACACTTACTGATTTGACTTCATAATTATCCAGTTTTTAATTTCTTATGTGCTAAATAGAAACCAGATGTCATGCAATTTACATTAATGGATTCGATTTACTACATCTAGGCGTTGTGAAACTGCATACTATGTCGGTTAGTGCCAGATATTTGGACCGGTTGTGAAACAAGAATGCATCTAGCTCTAGAACCACTTAGTTTTAGACTTGAGAGCAGCGAGGGTTTGCGTAAACGTTTTTGAGGTAGTGCTTATTCACAAGGACATTACCTAAGACTTGTACCAAATATAGAAGTTAGACGGTAGTTTTATGAAAGTGAACCAGAAGGATGTGTTCTTTGTCATCGTTTTGTGTAACTCATTGTTAAAAGATTTGGAGGACCATCATCATCGTCACATTAACCTAGAATCATCTACTATTGGAACTGAGGCCCTATTACGAGTTCTTATGCGATCCATTTAACGACCTAAACTGAACTGTTAAAGGGATGGAGCTATATAGGGTGTATAGTGCTATCCCTCTTGCTAGCACGCCTGACATTTACACATGTTACAGTAAGGCCCCTGGTCTCCTTCCTTTACATGCGCGGTATCTTCTCGTTCAACATACCACAGTGTCTCAAGACGAAAGTCTATGACTAGTGCGTGTTGACGGTGATGACATTTGGCACTGAAACATGGTCGCTTACAATGGGTCTTATCAGAAGGCTTACAGTCACCCAAAGGGCAATGGAAAGGACTACTCGTATGCTCGAAGTTTCTTTGCGCGATCGCATCAGGAATGAAGATAACCGCAGGAGAACCAAGGTCGTCGACATAGCTCGAAGAATCGCCAAACTAAAGTGGCAGTGGGCAGGGCACATTGCTCGTAGAATGGATGGTCGATGGGGCCGAAAAGTTCTAGAGTGGCGACCGCGCACCGGAAAACGCAGCGTTGGAAGGCCTCCCACAAGATGGACCGACGACCTGGTGAGAGTCTCGGAAATGCGATAGATGCGAGACGCACAGGATCGGTCGTAGTGGAGACGCTTGGGTGAGGCCTATGTTCAACAGTGGACGTATTTCGGCTGAAATGATGATGATGATAGTTTATTTACATTATTGTTACATATTAGATGCGACAAGAAATATGTAGCCGAGATATTTATAATACATAATAATAATAATAATAATATAATATAGCCTTTTTATTCAGATCTCTTATTACAATGCATTTAAACTTATAATATAATAACACTGACTCATAAACTATTTAACCTAATATCTGTTGCTTGGTTATCTTTCCTAGATCTGTTTGCCAATCGGCAAAGGCCTCCTCCAGCCTTTTCCATTCTTTCCTTTCCTGTGCCACTCTGTTCCACGTGACTCCGGCCACCTGTCTAATGTCGTCGACCCATCTTTTTTGCGGTCTACCTTTCTTCCTCATGCCGTCTCTGGGATACCAGTGGGTCACTCTTTGGCTCCATTTGTCGCATCCTCTTATCACGTGGCCAGCCCATCTCCATTTCAGTCTTTTGATTTTAGTTGTTACATCTTTAGTTTTTGTTTTATTTCTGATGACGAAGTTTTTCAATCTGTCAGACTTTCTAATGTTTAGCATACTCCGTTCCATTGCGTACTGACAGGTTGATAGTTTGCTTAATATTTCATGATTTAGCGCCCATGATTGGCATCCGTACGTCAAAACAGGTAGAATGCAGGTGTCAAACAGTTTACTTTTGAGGTTTATATGGAGTTTTTTATCTTTCATAGCCTCTCTCAGGCTCCAGTATCTCTTCCAGCCATTAGTAATTCTTCTCGCCACTTCCTTTTGCATGGGTTCTTTTTGAGTTATAAGCTGTCCTAGATAGATGTACTCGTCAGTATAGTCTATTTCAGTGTTTCCTAGTTTGATAGTGTACTTGCTTCCGTTTGTAATAACTCTAGTTTTTTCCGGATTCAGTGTCAGTCCCACTTCCGCACTTTCTGCCGCAAGTTCTCCCAGCATTTTGTTTAAGTCTTCTGGTGTTTTGGCAAATAGCACTATATCATCGGCGAACCTCAAGTGCGACAGCAATACTCCATTAACGTTAATACCGAGGTGTTCCCAATTAAGTCGTCTGTAGATTGATTCTAGTACAGCGGAGAAAAGTTTAGGAGATAGTGGATCCCCCTGTCTAATGCCTTTTTCTATTCTGAAAGGAGCGCTTTTCTTTTCTAATTGGATTCTTGCTGTGCTGCGACTGTATATGTTTCCTATTAGTCGGATGAATTTGTGTTCGATTCCTTGTTCTAGTAGAGCCTCCCATATTTTTTCGTGAAGAAGAGAATCAAACGCTTTACTGTAGTCGATAAACGCGATGTAATACGTTAGCTGGTATTCGTTGTACTTCTCTAGGACTTGGCGCACTACGTGTATGTGGTCGATTACCGAATAATCTTTGCGGAATCCTGCTTGCTCGATGGGTTGGTGTTCGTCAAGGGTTCTTTCGATTCGTTTTAAGATGATCTTAGCGAAGATTTTATATACGTTGGACATAAGGCTAATAGGGCGATAGTTTCCTATATCATATTTATCTCCTTTTTTATACAGTAGGATGATATTAGACTCTGTCCATTGTAGGGGAATGGTTTCGGTGTTTATGATGTCATTGAACACCTCTGTGAGAACTGGTATCAGGATTCCCTGACTGTGTCTTAAAATTTCGTTCCTTATGCCATCGGGTCCGGGTGCTTTCTCTTCTTTTTGGGTATCAATACCTTGCTTTACTTCAGAATAGAGGATATTAGGGATATTCGAGGGTTCCACCAGTTCTATTTTGCTTTGCGTAGTATTGTTGCTGTATAGTTTTTTGTAATATGATGTAGCTGTTTCTAATATGTCTGTTCTGTGGCGGTTCCATTCTCCTCTTTCATCTTTCATTTTTACGATCCAGTCTTTTGTGTTTGACAATTCCTTGAGAGCTTTTTTGGTTCCACCTGTTTTAAATATATAGTTTTCTATCGTTTCCATTCTCCAATGTTTCCTATCGTTCCTAATGTTCACTTTGATTTCTTTGCTAATTTTGGCAATTTCCTTTCTTCTATTTTGAGTAGTTTTTGCGCTGAGAAGGTGCTTCCTATCTTGTAGTAGTTTCATAGTGTTTGTTGATAGCATATTTTTTTGTTTAGTTTTTGTGTTCGTTATGAGTTTGGTCTGAGTTTTAATAATATTCTCTAAGTAGTTGTACTTTTCTTGGGTTGTTAAGTTAGTAGTAGTTTCTTTGAAGTCCATAAATTTATCTCTCAGAGCGATTGTTATTTGTTCTAGTTGCTGTTTGCTAAGTTTTGTATTTCCTACGTTTTGTCTTGGTCTCGCCTTCATTGGTTGCTTTGTTTTGAGTTCAGCTCTGATTAGCCTATGATTGGTGTTGAAATTTAATCTTTTAATGACGGAAAAGTTGGTAAAATAGCTGCTTCTGTTTGTCATAATAAAATCGATTTCGTTTTTTGTTTTGCCATCAGGTGAGATCCAGGTCCACATGTTTTTCCTGTTTTTCTTGTACATAGTATTTAGGATTGATAAGTTATTTTCCAGTGCAAAGTTTGTAATTTTCTCTCCATTCCTAGTCCTAGTCTTGTTGCTATATGAAAATTGTCCTAATATTGTATTTTCGCCTGGGCGTCTTGCTCCGATTTGGCCATTATAGTCTCCCATTACTATAAGGTTTTTATGGGTGTGCTCTTGGATGGCTTCATTTAGATCTCGGTAAAAAGAATTTATTGTTTCTAAATTTGACTGTTCTGTAGGTGAGTAAACCTGTACAATAGACCAAGGGTCCTTGTATCCCGGTAGTTTCACGTTCATAATCGCTAGGCGCTCTGAGATTCCGATGAATTCTTCTATATATTTCGTTATGTGTTCCTTGACAATAAATCCTACTCCGTGATGGCCTTGCGTCTCTCCTAGCTGGTACAGTAAGTAGTCTGGATGAGAAGTAATCCTTTCGCCCTTTCTTCTCACTTCGCTCAGGCCAACGATGTCCCATTTGATTGATTTTAGCGCGTTAGTTAGTTCAGTAAGATTTTCCTCGTTCATCAGGGTAAGTACATTAAGGGATGCTATGGATATTACTGGATTCTGGTGCTTGTTAATCTTTGGCTTTGGAGGGTTGTGGTCTCTTTCCCCCACGAGGACCAGTCGGCTTGGGGGAATTTGGTAATTTGTTGTTTCATTGTTGGCAGTTTCTTTAGTAGGTTTTGGTTTCCGTTTGCGGCTCTTTAGTTGCTATTGGTTTCCCTTAGTGTTTGATATACTCGAAAGGGAGCCGGATCTAGACCGCATTATGTCAAAAGCATTAGTTCTGTTAGACTTGGTTGTGTTTACTGTTTGTTGCTTTTTAGGCTGGTTACTGTAGTTGGAGGGTGAAGCCGATATCTCCCTTTTCCTTTTCTCTTGAGTAGTATTGTTATCTTTAACTATTAGTTCATCATATTTCAAGTATGCCGTATTGCCCTTTTTCCTCTCTTCAACTAATTTTGCCTGCAACTCTTTCCTTCTTTCCAACACTTCTTTCGAGTAGTCCTCACTTATGTAGATTGTTTTAAGGTTCTTTTTGTTTTTGATAATTTCATTCTTCTTCCAGTTATTTATAAAAGAACACAATACCGGTCTCGGTTTATTCCTCGCTTTCTCTTTGTTTCCTAAGCGATGGATTTTGTTGACTTGGTGCTCTTCTATGTTAATATTTAAATCCTGATTGAAGATTTCCTTAAGCTTTTGTATAAGTTCATAAGAGGATTTTTCTTTTTCTTCTAAGCCGAATACAATGATATTATTGCTTCTTTCAATCCTCTTAAAATGCGTTATCTCTTTTTCTAATTTTTCTACTTTAGTTTTTAAGTTTTTATTTTCTTCCACAATAGGTATTAATTTTTCATCCATTTTGTCCATAATAGTTTTCGTAATCGAGTTCTTCAATTCAGCATTTTGGATTTGCATTTCGATCTTCATTTTTTCGAATAATGTTTGGAATTGGCCTTCCATTCTTATATGTTTTGAAGTATTTTGGCTGTGTAAAACGAAACGTAATAGAAGAATATGGTAGAAATGCTTTCTGAACTGGCAATACTATTGAGATGACAGATTCGTTGACGTTTGACGTTGACGTATGACGTTGACGTTTGACGTTGACGTTTGACGTTTAGTGACAGTGTCAGTATAATACATAACATGATTTAAATTAAAACTGTGTCCATGGAGTTTCTTGCACATTCTTCTCCTTAAAGATCTTCTACACTTTGAAAATTATAACTCGTATAGCATCATTTTTCTGACTGACTGCCTTCTTCAAAATTAAAAAAGTGCCTAAAAATGTGTTATTTGAAATAAATGCTTTGATTGATTGAGTAATAAATATATTATTTTATACTGAAGTGAACGGTTTTATTCCACGAGCATGAGACAGTTTGCCCTTCAAAATATGCCTATATCATTAAGGATCCTTCTGTAAAGTGCAAAGTACTTGATTGATCATGTAATGTATGTAGGTAATATCCTTTATTTACTCGCAAAATACACGTGTAGGTATCACTAATTGAAAATAGAGAATTTGCAAATCGTATCTATCTTCGTACTATCGTAAACTTGTATTTACTTGGTTTATCTTACCGGATGGAACTAAGAGTCAATAGCAACTTGAGCCGATGTACAAACAGGCAAACAGCTTTGAATAATGCTGTAGACACACTCCGATTGTAAATAATGTGGTGCTGGTTTTACAACTGGTCTCTTGTCATTGTTGCGGAGGAAAATGTAAGTGTTTATTTACTTGTTAACACTTCTTTGGGGAATTTGAAGCGATGTCTTAGATTTATTGATGAATCAGGAAAGCTGGGTAAAGCTTTGCAGGGTTTAGCTTTGGGAAATCTATATCCAGTTAGTTTTTTTGTTTTTCATTAATTTTGTGGGTTTACTATATCGAAGGAAATCAGGACCAGTCAGACACAGTCAGGCAATGTGTCCAGGTTGCCTGAAAGAGATCGCGCAATGCGATAAGGCCGCCAATTGTATGTTTTTAAATTTAAGGCTCAAAATGTAATATTTATTATCTTGGTGTATAATAAAGTATATATAAATAAATGTGCAACTAAGTATTAACCAGTTAAAGTCACTTAGCGATTCTTGTCGTAGATCTCAATACGAATAAAATTTAAGACATGAAACTGTGCTAGTCGCAGTCGTGGTATTTTTAACCGACTTTAAAAAGGAGGAGGTTATATGTTCGGTTGAATGTATGTTTTTTTTATGTATGTTCACCGATTTCTCGGTCAATTGTGGAACGATTTTGAAAATATTTTTTTTGATGGAAAGGTTATGGTTCCGAGTTGGTCCCATAGAAATATTGTTATGATCTGATCATGAACTTCGAAGATATGGAACAGAACTCCTCATAGGATCACAGCAGAACCGTGGTAACAAGTAAAATTGCTTTGTTTATACGTGTAGTTGATGACTGACTAAAAGTAGAGGGGGAATATATCGAACTGATCTGATGATGAAGCCTGAAGTTAGGCACCGGAACTCTGTAATAAATTAATGTAATCTAACCGTGTTTGGGATTATTAGAATTGTCATGAGATGCACTCTGGCTATAAGGTATTTAAGTTTGGCTGAGGGGTACTTTTTAATGGTGGTACCAAAACTAAAAAGTGTAAAATAAAAAACTTTTTACAAAAAAAAATCAACCGACTTCAAAGTAAAAAAAAAAACACTGAAAAGTGCAAAATAACTTTAATTTCGGAAGTCGGTGTTAAATAAAGAAGAGACAAAACTATTATAGAAACACCGACTTCCGAAATGAAAGTTTTTTTGCACTTTTCAGTGTTTTTTTTTACTTTGAAGTCGGCTATATTTTTTTTTGTAAAAAGTTTTTTATCTCATGTTAGGAACATGTGAAACCTTTTTACTGTTTTGCAATAAAACCAGGACAATGTTTTATGAACTATAAGATTTGTATGATCTTATTCACTTTGCTGAATAAGATGCTCCAGACATTCCGTAACAAAAGTTATGTAAAAAAAGCTTTGTGAATGACTCATTTCTTTTTTTACGCAAAATAGCGTGAAAAATACATATGTGTCTCAAGCCTCTTCCGAGGCTTCACTCCTCTGGCCTATTTTATATTATTCCATAGGAACTATTAATTAATTTTTCCAGGATTTTTCATCTATGCCAATCAGCAATAGCAGTAGCTTTCAATCAATGAAAACAATTCGTACTCGAATTAGACCAACATGCAGAGATGAGAGATCCTACAAACAAATGATTATTTGTCTAATATAAATTCCTTTAGAATGAATAAGTTACCAGTAGTTTCGCTCACGTGTAAGTAGGTGTCTCCATACAAACTTTGGACCTCTATTTCATCCCCTAAGGGGGTGAATTTTTGGGAAATTCTTTATCATTATTTCTATACATTATAAAAGAAAGCTCTGTGCAAAATTTCACCGTTCTAGATCGCCCAGCCCAAACCCTTGGGCTGGGCGTTGATAGTAAACTCGTTAAAAAATAAAAGGCCCGTTTTGACATTTGAGAAATACCCTAGAATGTAACTTGGAACGAAACTGAAAGAAACAATAAAATAATAAATTAAATACATAGTGTTTTAAAAAAATACATACCTTTTTTTGGCGCGTTAAATAATATGATAGAATATATTGCGAGTATTCTTTTTGCGTATGCTTTGACAGATGTCAAAATGGGCCTTTTATTTTTTGAGAAGTTTAATGAGTCAGGATTTTACCTTTTATATATGCAGATAACATATTGATAGGTGTTCATTTAACGCCAATTCAATTCCAATTCAAAATATAAGATTTCACATAGACCTAAATGGGCAGTAACAAAACGTGAGAAACTATAGTTTCGCTGATGTGACTAGACTTAGAGAAAGAATACTAATTTCACTTATCCGTCTGCATTGAAGCGGCTCTCAGTGTGAAGGCAACAACCTCGTAAACACAGCTCGGATCATAGCTGCAATAAAATATTATGTACCATTTCACTTCTTTACAGAAACTGCTGGTAATAATGGCAGGTGATCCTTCTAATGTATTCCGCAAACGAGAGAAAGTTTTTGTTTTGTGAAGTTCATTGACATTATTTTGTATGGGCATGCAGATTAGGGTATATATGTTAGTGTAAAAGTCCGGACTACGGTAAAAGAATAAAGTTCTTAAGCTTTTAAATTATTTTTTTAAATCTTAATTTGCCGGTTGGAGTTGGTAAATATAAGTATTGTATTATATTTTGTTAAACACTGACTCCTAAGTCACAGGTCTTACTTACCTAGTTTAGGAGGCAGGGTCCTAATATTAGAAGATACCTTTCAAATTGAATGTACCTATGTATGTAAGTCTTAACTTTGTTTATAAGGTTTTTAATTGATTCAATAAAGTTATTATTATTATTATTATTAATAATCAGAAAAAAAAATTGGCGGTTGGTAAATGTTGGTTTTGGGAAGAATACGATCATTATGATTCAGAGCAATTCGACTCGGATAGGTTGGGGTAGAAGGCTAAGGCAGGAGCTCTGCTTCGCTCCCGCATTGGCCTTCGTGGTTATTGTTTTGTTTTAAACACTTTGATATGTCTGTTTATCGATAGATATTTACTGTGTATTTTAAGTAAATCTTAAGATTTGCTTAGTGAATGGTGGTAAATGCTCGAAATAAACAAAAATCACTACACTTTTCGGATCGGGCGCCTCAGGGAGATGTCAGCAAATCGTAGGGGCCCAGCAGGGTCGAAGCCTACTGGGGGGCCACGGGTAGTGTGAAAGCGAAACCCGGGGCCCTGGGACGAAGACAAAGAAGGAACAGGAGTGGGTTTTTAGTCACTAAAAGTCTGACACTATCTCCCGCTCCGCCCAAGAGCGCGACTTGTCATTAGATGATTTTCCCACCTTAAAAAAAACACTTTTCGGATTTTCACCATAACTAGTTGGTAAATCTTAGGATTTACCATAGTTCAGGCTTTTACAGTAAAATATATCTTTATTTTGCAGCTTGCTTTTGTTTTTGGACATTAATGACCAAAGTCAAACATTGAGATTTTTTATAAACCCTACATGTTTTGAGGCGAAAACATGAGGGATAAGTAAAAGAATTGGGGAAGATGGATTTACTCATGAATTTGTTTCAATCGTGATAGTAGAAAGAGGAAAGATTGGTATTTTTATTTGTTATGAATAAACATTGAATAAACTTAAAAACAACAGCCCCCCTAGCCAAGTTACAATCGTATCGTTCGCGCCGAACGCCTCGAGTAGGTCACGCCTCCGATTCCTATGTTCTGACGTCATCTCAAAGCTCAGTCACGTGTTCAAAACAAAGGAATTGGAGGCGTGGCCTACTCGAGGCGTTCGGCGCGAACGAAACGATTGTAACTTGGCTAGGCGGGCTGGATCGATTTTAAAAATTTCTTCTCAAATATAATGACAATACTTCTTATAATAAATATTATAAAGAAGAAAGATTAGTATTTATATTTGTTAATAAACTAAAAAACTACGAGATCAATTTTAAGTATTCTTTTACCAGTAGAATGCTACGTTCGCTGACATAGGTATATAGTTTTCGGCTTATGTTTAACTTACCACCAGATATAGTAACATATAACAGACAGAAATAGTAAATGATCACCAAAATTAAACCCGCACTTTAATGTAAAATTATAACCAAAGTTTTAACATCTCGCTATCCTATTTAAGCAAAATGACTCCAAATAAATCATTGTTAACCCAAAAGTAGTAAATGATCACTAAAATTAAAACAGCATTTTAATGTAAAATTATAACCAAAGTTTTTACGAATAGACCTAGCCAAACCTTAAAATATTCTATGCATGGTTGATGGTGGGCTTGGTTGACGGAGCCCTGCTTGTCGGGGCTCCTACTTATGTGTGGTTTATAAAAAATACCACGAAAGGGATGGCGGGGTCTATTCGCTCGCTTCGCTCGCTCACACGACCCCGCCATCCCCTTCTAACCTAACCTATCCGAGTTGGAGTGCCCTAAAGTCCCGATTGCATCCAGTTTCTCCTGATATAATATTGCTCGCTAAGATTTGGTGATCATTTACTACATTTGGTGTTCGAATACAATTTGAAGTGCAGTCGTGACTAAAATAGCTAGTACTATTGTAATTTTAGACTTTATTTTTCTGGTGTCAAGTATATATATTTTGGTAAAAGAACTAAGGGTATCAAAGCATTTTATGGTGGTCATTATATTTAACCCCATAGTTTTCTACTTTTACACGAGTGAAACCGCTGGCTGAAGCAAGTATTTCATATTATTTATTTAATCTAAGTTTATCGTCAAGTAGGTCAAGTCAACATCTCCCTCCAAAAGGCATAGTCAAGGCTATGGAAATTTAAATAATCTGTTGAAACCATAGACACGCTTTTGAACATAAAGCACCTAATTTAAAGCGTTTCTAAGTGAGTGACAATCACTAAATACAACGCAAGCAAAACATAAAACTATTGTAACTTTTTGGTGTCAAAAATGAAGAAACAAAACCAGAAACACTGGCGTTCGAAATTTAAATTATTTTGCGATTTTTTTTTGGCTCTTGCTTTAATTTTTTGTAAAGAAGTTTTTATATTTTTCTGTGGGTTTGGACGAAATGGTGTAAACGATGCATATTCATACGAGATGCATACGATGAAAAAAAAATCAAAATTATATGCATTTTAATAACGATAATCTAACCAAATCTGATCAATAGTTTTCAGAAAATCACGGGCATACAAACATATTTAAGTACAGTCAAGGATCAAAAGTGCAGTTGCTCTCTACCAATTGAATGCTAAAGTGTCTAAAATGTCTTTGTTGTAGAAGTTCAATAGTCCACAACTAGTTTATTCAATACTTTAAATTCTATGCTACCAGTCATGAACCATTGACCCTCTTCTACAAAGAAATTTTAGACATTTTAGCATTGGTAAGGTGGAACTGCACTTTTAACCTCTGACTGTACATACCTAGAAGTCGAATAAAGAACCTTTTTTTGAAGTCGGTTAAAAAGTAAATAGATCACAAACATTCGATCAAAAGAAAACTTGAGTCAAAATTAAAGTGACAGTAATTCCGAACGAATCAATTCTCTGGTCACGTATTAGTTTCTTTTTTACAATAAGGAGGAAAAAAATAAAGGCTATAAACGTCTATTGTCATACTACACACGCAATGCTAACGCGTTATGCATTGGAATATGAGCAAAACCTATTGATGAGACACTAAAAACTAAAGCGAATATTATGTACGCAAATGGAGTGGTAGAAATAAGGGCGCTGCTCCATAGCAACTCACGGCTAAGCCACGCTGGTGTATCTAAAGCTTTGTTTGTTTGTGCTTTCCATCATCAACCATGACCCATGGCCCATTCCCTCGCCTAAAGAGGAGGCCTAAGTCCCAGTCTTTCTCCTTTCCTCAACTTTTTGATGGACTATAAGAACTTAAACCATCAGGCGAGGTCGAGCTTGAGACGATGGTAGCTCACAACGAAATTATATTTAACACTTTGAATACCAAGAAATTTCAAGGAGTCAAATTCAGTTTCCATTATAAATATAAGTCTATACGAGAAATCTCGTTGCTAGTGTCTGGATTTATCAGGTTAACTAACAGTATATTCGCAGGAGAATCAAGGTTACTGATATAGCGCCAAGAATCGCCAAACTTAAGTGGCAGTGGGCAGGGCAAATTGCTCACGGAACAGATGGTCGATGTAGCCGATAGGTTATGGAGTGGCGATCGCGTACCGGAAGACGCAGTGTTGAAAGGCCTACCACAAGGTAGACCGATGAGTATGATCTGGTGAGAGTTATGGGAATCCGATAGATGCAGGACGTATAGGACTGGTCGTTGTGGTGATAGTTGGGGGAGGTCTATGAAGTCAACAGTGAACGTTTTTCGGCTGAAATGATGAATGATGATGATGAACTAACAGTGCCCATATACGAGATATTATATCGCATACGAGATAACTCGTACTTTAGCACCAGCAGTTTTAATACTTTCATTAGAAGCCATCTATGGCCAGAGAGGTCCTACGATATACCTCGTATCTGAGAAAAAAATAATTTTGCTGGCATTCAGTGTTTTAAAAATATAAGCGAGATCTTGCATTGCGACCCACGGTCAAGCTACGCACGAATGCGTGGGCAACAAACAAATCACCCGCACAGCTAACATGGCGAACCTCTCCATGTACATCCTACGTTACATTGGACGGTGGACTTACTCGAGTCACAAACGTTTGCGGTTCTATGAAAAGATGGCGTGCCGTGATCATTGCGTTTGAGTCAGCCACATTTTCTCACGCATGAGCTTCAAACACATTCTTATTCTTAAGACGATTTCTTCGTAGTTATTGCTGTCATTTCCTCGTCATCGCTGGCGGTCTTTATTAAGAATTCCTACATTTGTTTAACAGTTTACATTTCAATCTTTACATTGAGTGTTTGCTTTGTCTTATGACGTGGACAATCTTTTATGATTGAGCTCTCTTTATCTTCTTTAAGCAGTAAAATAAATATAGCTAGAATAATCAGTAGCCCAAGCTGCTGATTATTCTAGCTTTTAACGAACGCGTCACTTGACATCTTTACTCTCTACTATCTTTTTACCTTTTTTTTTTCTTTCTTCTTGTTTGTCATCTGACCTATTCTTAATGCACTGTTTTCTATCTATAGCGATAGTATTCTCCGTCTTTGTCACACTTTTTTCCCGATTTGTTTTCTCTCGCTATTCAGTTAGTGAATATTGACACCAATAAGTTTTCTTGGAATGTGGTCAAGAAATGTGGGTGTGTGATAGGTACACAGTATAGTCAGAGTACATTATTGCTTGAATGAAACTTTATTTATTACATCTTTATGGACTATTAAAAAGACACTGTACAAAGGCGAACTTTATGCCTTAGGCATTTTCTACTAGTCTACTATTTAAAACATAAAGTCAAACCTTACCATATCTACTATTCCCAGGTGGGTTTTGATACCGTAGGCGCGGGCTTGCGGACGGCGAGCGATGGGTAGCTCGCCGTCCGACCGTCCGGTAACCGTCCGGACCGAGCTCAAGTCGTCGACGGCGTTTACTGTTCCACGCGCGCCTCAAGGAGATGTCAGTAAACCGTAGGGGCCCAGCAGGGTCGAAGCCTGCTGGGGCCAAGGGTTTGTTTCTGAAAGGAAAACTCGGCCCTGGGAATAAAGAAAAGAAGGAACAGGAGTGAGTTTTTAGTCACTAAAAGTCTGACACACCCTCACGCTCCGCTCAAGAGCGTGGGATGTAATTGGATGATTTTCCTACCTATAATAAAAGGTGGGTTTTGATCACAGTGGGTTTAAGTTAGTAAACGTCTCAAACTCCTCGCTCCACCCAGAGCGGGAGGAGTTGAGTGATGATTTCCTACCTCAAAATAAACAAAACAACTTTAAAAAATACTTTGATAATTAAAAGTTTGTGGTTAAAAATATGTGCGGTGTGTTAATGTTGGGCAGATCAGAAAGTATCGATTCAAAAATTGCAGTAACTCAAACAGATTGGAAGGTAGAGTACTACTCTGTCAAGAAAGTACCGGGAAAAGATCAATAATACACAAAATGTTTGTTATTCATCCAAATTTATTTTATCACCTTCAAAGTATGCTCCTTCAGAAACGATACATTTACGCCAACGAATAATCCAATCATCAAAACATTTGTTAAATGCTGTTTCCGGAATTGAGTCCAGTTCTCGCCGCGAATTCTCCTTTATGTCTTCTACCGATTGAAAACGGGTGCCACGAAGTGGTAATTTGAGTTTAGGAAAAAGAAAGAAGTCGGCTGGAGCCATATCTGGTGAATATGGTGGTTGCTTGATGGTATTTGTTGAGTGTTTGGTCAAAAATTCGTTCACCTTGTGCGCAGGCGCATTATCGTGGTGCAAAATCCAAGATTTTTCTTTCCACAAATCTAGCATTTTTCGTCGAATTTGCTCTCTTAAATGCCGCATAACGCTCAAATAATATTCTTTATTTACCAATTGTCCTTCCGGCAAGAATTCCGAGTGCACAACACCGCGATAATCAAAGAAAACAGTCAACATGACTTTGGCTTTGATCGATTTTGGCGTGGTTTTTCCGGTTTCGGTTCAGTTGGAAGGCGCCACTCCGAAGTTTGTTGACTAGTTTGCATGTCAAACTCGTAAACCCACATCTCGTCACCAGTAACAATGCGTTTCATGAATGTTGGGTCGGAATTCTCGTTCTAGCATGTCCTCAGCGACTCTCATGCGATTGAGTTTTACTGAGACTAGCCGAGCAGTAACATGTTTCATACCCAAATGATTATTTAAAATGGTACGGATAGACTCGTGCGATACAGAAAGTTCGGCGGCTATCTCTCTCAAAGTTGAATGAGGATTTTCAGTCACTATTTTCTTCACTTTTGCGATGTTAACTTCAGTTGAAGACGTTGATGGCCTACCAGAGCGAGGCAAATCTTCCATCACATCTCAGCCGCTTTTGAACGCTTTGTACCACTCATAAGCACGTGTTTTTGATAAAATCTATTCACCGTAAGCCTTCTGTAACATTATCAGTGACTCCAAACACGAAATTTCATTGGCGATACAAAATTTAAGACAAACTCTTTGGTCGCTGTTTTTGTCCATTATGAAATTCGCAATACACACTAGATATGATATAACTAAAAACAGCACTGTATTTAATATAAATAACTGATGCAACTCGAAACTCCGCGCCAAAATGGAAAACAGTTGTGTCAATCTACCAACAACAAAAAAAAAAACAAAAATTTGAATTTGGAACCATAAACAAATCATCCATTCCCGATACTTTTCTGACTGAATGTACATCAGGGATAAAGGAAAATGCTAATTTTCCTTTAGCTTGCAAGACAGTGGTTACTGGCGACTAGTTGCGAAACCATGTATCGATATAGTTGCCAAGTAAGCGCCATTTGCACACTTGCTTAGCATTAACATTATTTCTTTTAGACAAATATTAGGTGCTTCTGGATTAGTACATTTTGGTACAAGTGGAGAAAGTTTGTCATTACGACCGAGGCGGCATTATGCGGTTTTATGGACCCGAGTACCACAGTGACAAATTTCCACGTGTATCAAACGACGCTTTTCAATACACTTACGAAGACATTAAATAAACGGGGGTTGACGCGCGACTCATGGGGTAATAAAATTGTGGCCGAGCGAGCAAGCGCAATTTTCCGCACTAGTGCGAAATAAAGTAAATTGCGTGCCTAAAAATGAGTAAGTGTACTATTGAAAATAATTAATCGATAAAGTTATCATCGATACTTAAAAGGATTCTTATAAAATAAGCCGCGAGTCCATATGGGATTTCTCATCTGCAAAAATGACGAATTTCCGTATAAATTTTTATTTCTTATAGGTAAAATTTTTTGAGAATGACTTTAAAAAAATTACTTATTCGTGTGTGTTGACTTGCGTAATAAAGAAGTCTTGTACAATTTTTTTTAGTAACGTTTTTGGCTTTGATTCTAAGTCCAAGCCGTCTTCGTATGACTAGTTTATTTGTTTACCATTAGAATATCGATGTACAGATTCTAATTATTTTGTAATATTTGGCAACAAATGTATCAAGTCAACCTTCTCGGCAAGCTTCGCGTAGGTAGTCAACACTACAATTAAATTTTCAGCTCCATTTTTACCGAAACCGCGCGTGTTTTAATGATATCCTATATTGTCCAGTTGCGCAGACACTTGAGATACAGCCCCCCTAGCCAAGTTACAACCGTTTCGATTCGATTCTCTTTTCGCTGATCGCCTCGAGACGGCCACGCCTCCTATTCGTTTGTTATGACCACGTGACTAAGCGTTGAGATGACGTCAGAATAAAGGAATCGGAGGCGTGGCCTACTCGAGGTGATCGTCGAGAAGAGAATCGAAACGAAACGGTTGTAACTTGGCTAGGGGGGCAGAACTACATCAATTTTATATCACAATATCAACTAGACATTAATTTATGAATAATTTAAACAGCCACTAAACTTCCCTCAAAATAAATCCCGCCAAAACTTCCTCTTGTGCTAATACTTCTCGCACATTATGTTGTATGTTGTTTGTCAGTGAATTTTTGTTCTTTTTTAGGGTTCCGTACCTCAAAAAGAAAAAACGGAACCCTTATAGGATCACTTTGTTGTCCTTCCGTCTGTCTGTCTGTCAAAACCCTATATCTCGGGAACGCGTGGAGGTATCGAGTTGAAATAAAAACCATATACTCAAGTCTGCAGACTCTTGAAGCTGTAAAAAAAATCAAACTTGTTAACGAGAAAAAAAGATACTTTCGATTATGTGGCAAAAAACGTACATTTCGACACTCTCGAGGAAATCAAAATTCATAGGGTACTTCCGTTGACCAAGAATCCTGAAATTTGGCATAAATCAAGGTCTTATAGCACAAGTATAGGAAAAAATCTGTAAATTTGCTGTTACGTCACAATATTTTTTTTTGCCTTTCGGAAAATTTTCCGAGACTCCATTCCAGAATTGGATTATTTACCTAGGTAAGTTTGTACGGAACCCTCAGGGCGCGAGTCCGACTCGCACTTGCCCAGTTTTTTTATGGGTATATCTAGCAAATTGTGGGTTTGAACAGCTTTCATATTTTATCTTCATTTCTAGATCTATCAACTTTAATTATACTATCTTTTTAAAGTCTCTTCAGAAAGCTACGTACGGGCCACCCAGAAAGCATTTCTCATTCAAATCTCTTCAAGTTTTATGGGACAATCAAATGGTTCGCTACCTCGTTTTATGTATATTTTCTTTTGTGATAGGAGTTTAGAGCTGTCGTTTATAGGTTTTATGCACTACCAGATGATTGGTTCAGGAATAACTTATAGCGGTTTTATAAAAAGCTTGTTGCTATTTTGTTTTATGATGATTGCAATGTAGATGGTTCAATAGTGTTGTACTATTGGTAGAAACAGGCACAGGTTCGGCCTGAATGGAGACGTCATGTGCAGCAGCACGTGCAAGCCTTTGAAGATCGTATCGGCCCAGCAGGGTCGAAGCTTACTGGGGCCGTGGGTTGTGCGAATGTGAACCCCGGGTCCCTGGAACGAAGGCAATAAAGAAGGAACATAGGAGTGGGTTTTAGTCAGTAAAAGTCTGACACGCCCTCTCGCTCCGCCCAAGAACCACCTAAAAAAAACTGAGCATGTGCGAGTCGGATTCGCGAACTGAGGGTTCCGTACAAACTTACCTATGTAAACAGTTTAATTCCTGAAGATTTTTCCGAATAACAAAAAGTTTTTTTTTATGACGTAACAACAAATTTACTGTTTTCAAATTTATACCTATACTATAAGACTGATTTGTGCCAAATTTCAGGATTCTGGGTCAACGGGAAGTACCCTATGAATTTTCATTTCCTTGAGAGTTTCGAAATGTAGATTTTTTGCGACATAAACGGCCGTATCTTGTTTTTCGTTAACTTAGAAGTTAAGTTTTGTCACAGCCTCAAGAGACCGTAGACTTGAGTATATGGTTTTAATTTCAACGCGATACATACACGCGTTCTCGAGATAAAGGGTCTTGACAGACAGACAGACGGACAACAAAGTGATCCTATAAGGGTTTCGTTTTTTCCTTTTGAGGTACCTACGGAACCCTAAAAAAACCTTTAAAGATAAAAGGGGGTTGGACTCGGACCGAGAACGCGATGACCTCAAAGCTAGACCACCAACAGCTATGTATCATGTCGTTAACGGTGTTCTTACATGTCCGCTCTGTGTTTGGAGTTTATCGACCAAGGTTGAATATGCAATTCACATAAGGGCGCATAACAGAGCTGCATATCTGAGCTCACAACCACTAACTGTATCGTAGGTAGCATCATCATCAATGTTTCCCTGTCTTATTTATTTATTTATTATTTATTTAATGCTTTATGCACACAAAAGTACAAAGGCGGACTTAATGCCTTAGGCATTTTCTACCAGTCAACCTTTGGGTGATGCAGAGAAAAGTAGTAGGTGCAATAAAAGAGAGAGAAAAAGGCGAATACAGGAATAGATTTACTTATAGACCATAGAATAAATATAATACAATTATACAATATATATACTCAAATTAATACACTACATACATACACTACATACATACACTAAAATACTCTGTCTGTCTGTCTTACTTCTGGCTTCTATGGCAGTAGTATAAACATCTTTCCATTGATATCCTTAAGCTTCAGATACACTAGGGGACAAATTGCCCCCCAAATTAACGTGAAAGACTCAAATTGTCCAACAACATGTCCTGTGTCACGAGAATGTATCGTAAAATAATAATACCATAGTTCCTGGTAACCAGTCCACTTAGACTCCAAAAACCATAGCATTATTATCTTTGTTTTCCAATATGTCGCAATAGTTTTTCATCAACCGGGGGTTGTCCTTGGATGCACTAGCATAGTGCGTACAGGGATAATCACCGGTTCGTACCACTTTCCATTAAAAGCGTCTAAAAGGGCCTCTGCGAGTTGGTTTCGGCTCCTCGTACGCCTTCCAAAGGTCCAGGACCTCAGGGTCCTGAGATAAATTAATGTATAAAAATAATAATAATAAGAGGTACTCCTGGACACGGCTCGTATCGTTAGGAGGTTCCTTTCTCTGGAGCCCTGACCAGAGCTTGGACCCTGTTCCCGATACCGGTGGGACACATTTTTTTATATTTTTAAATGTTTTTTTTTTTTTTGTTATTGAAATATTTAAAAATATAATTTATATGTTTAAAGTAAACGATGAGAACGACGTAAAGTGAATAAATGATAATAATAACTTGTTCTTCATCTCCGGCCTTTATTGGCCGGCCGTAGTGAACACTGTCGAGGAACAGAGCTCCCACCTCTCTCTTGCATTTATTGGCTGGCTTGAGTGGAGATTCGCAAGAGCAAACGAGCTCGGGAGAAGGATGTATAATCCAGTAAGGGGCTGGTAGGGATCTTGACCGTACTTCCGGGATTGTCCTTATAGCCGATGGTAAGCGATGTGGTCTTTTTTTTTTTTTTTTATAGGTGGGAAAATCATCTTATGACAAATCCCGCTCTTGGGCGGGGCGGGAGATAGTGTCAGACTTTTACTGACTAAAAACCCACTCCTGTTCCTTCGTTGCCTTCGTCCCAGGGCCACGGTTTCGTTTTCACACTACCCATGGCCCCAGTAGGCTTCGACCCTGCTGGGCCCCTACGATTTGCTGACATCTCCCTGAGGCGCGCGCGGAACAATACGCGCCGTCGACGACTTGGGCTCGGTCCGGATGGTTACCGGACGGTCGGACGGCGGGCCACCCATTGCCCGCCGTCCGCAAGCCCGCGCCTACGGTGGCCGGAAATCGGGATCGGAATCCCGGCGGCGGTTGGGGCGTGAGGACCGTTGCCGTTGCCTCACGCGATCGGTCGCCTCTTTTGCTAGCATTACTGCTTCGCAGAAGGAGGCGACCGCCTGCCACTCCTCCTCGCTCCGGACCAAGGTTGGATCACGCTGGCCTAGAAGTATTCACTCATGACTTGAAGAGGGTCTTCAAGTCAAAGCTGTAGCTATTAGGAAAAACAGACTCCGGCAGGGAATTCCACTCCTTAGCTGTTCGTACATATAAATGCGTTCGCAAAACGTTTTGTACGTATAGGTGGGATGTGCACCATGTACCATTGGCGCAACGCCGTACATCTGGTGATCTAATGATGGAACAGGCTTCGCGGAATAAAATTGTGCAATTCTAATGCACACTCCCCGACATGTAAACGACAGAAAACCGACAGGCTAGCAATATAATAATAACGTTTATTTCGGACAAATATCCATATTTAGTTAGTAGTACAAATTGCTTTAAACCTATATTAGTAAGTACCATCAATGAAAATAATAAATTATGTTGCTTAATATGCAGCCTCAGTTATACATTTCACACTGTCTAACTAGAACCCGCATGAAAGCCTGCATTACTTTTGAGTAGACTTTGTCAGCGACTACCTTCAGGATGCTATTATTATATAATGTATTTTCGTTTTTCTTTTATATTGATACTTTACTTATTCAAATCAAACGTTAGGCATTAAATATGATTAATTCTATAATTTTCTTGCCATCACAATCAGCAAACCACATCAGAAGGGCCAAAAAAAAAAAACAAAAATATAAAAATAAACTTAATATCTCGTAGAGAAATTATATAAATTGCCAGCCATTGGTTGTTCATTGAGTTATGGTAATTTTGTCCCTTCAACTAATAGTTCCATTAATGCAAGCTTCTTATTGGCCTCGCACTTCGCACAGTACAATGTTCGGTTATAAACAAACCATTTCTCAAACACTTCTTGACATCTAATTAATCATAAACTTGTAGTGCTTAGCATAGGCGAGTATAGGGAGGGAGCAGGGGCCGTGTCCAACCCAGAATGGTCTAGCGCCCACCCCAGAATGGTCTAGCGCCCACTCCAGAATGGTCTAGTGCCCACTCCAGAATGGTCTAGCGCCCACCTCAGAGTAATGGTCTACCGATTCGAAATTCTATGATAGACGAAAAGATATTGAAACTTCACACAAAAATCAGGCATATCAGAGCCAGGCCCTCCTATAAAATAATATTAGATACGCCAATGCTGCTCATGTATGTAAGTTCGTAAAATAGGTAATGCTACAATATAATATGGGTACTATGGAGCAGGTGTGATGATGTACCCGGAAGGCTGCATTAGGAACTTCATAACCAAACAACATAGCAACCATAGTATTTTGAATCATTGTCAATGAGTGTGTTTTTTTTAATAAAAATATTGTTTTTTAAAGGTTTTAAACCTTTTGTCAAAAAGCAAAAGAGTGTTCTCAACACCAACGGCAACTTGGCAATTTCATCCTTTAAAAACAGAAATAAAAACAAATTTTCAATGAAAATATTTTTTTTTATACCAAGCCATATAGCGCGGCAGATCAATACCTTTCCAAAAAGCTCAAACACGATATTATCTGAGTCTCTATGGCCACCTTCCGGTTACATCATCAGATCAGCTCCATGTCATAATAATTTTGCATTGTCACCTGATTTACACATGCATGCAAAATTTCAGCTCAATTGGTAATCTGGAAGTACATCAAATTTAATTTGCGAGATTTGATTACTGACATACAAACATCGGGACAGGTGAAACTAAATAAAAGCTTGTGAAAACAATACTTTCTTACAAGATTTATTAGCATTTAAGTCTGTCATGTAGTCTTGACTGTGGCGTTCTGGACACATTAACTTATCATTTATTTTAATTACAGGCACGGCGAGCAATGGCGTCGGTTTCGCTCTAAGGTGCAGCGGCCGATTCTACAGCCGCAGACCGTAAAGAAGTATGTGGCTCCCATAGAGTTGGTCACGGAAGACTTCATCAAGTACATGGAGAATGCGAGAGATGAGAATGGAGACTTACCGCATGAGTTTGACAATGACATCCATCGCTGGTCGCTCGAGTGTAAGTATTGGGGAAAACATTTTTCTTTTTAGGGTTCCGTACCTCAAAAGGAAAAAACGGAACCCTTATAGGATCACTTTGTTGTCCGTCCGTCTGTCTGTCTGTCAAGACCCTTTATCTCGGTAACGAGTGGAGGTATCGAGTTAAAATTAAAACCATATATTCAGGTCTGCGGTCCCTTGAAGCTGTGAAAAAAAAAAGATATGGCAATTAATGTCAAAAAATATATATTTCTACACTGTCAAGGAATCAAAATTCATAGGGCACTTCCCGTTGACCCAGAATCCTGAAATTTGGCATATAGCAGAGGTATAGGAATCTGAAAACAGTAAATTTGTTTCAACGTCACAAAAAATTTTGCGATTCGGAAATTTTTCGAGATTCCATTCGGGAATTTGTACTATTACATAATAGTATGTAATTCTGTACGGAACCCTCTGTGCGCGAGTCCGACTCGCACTTGCCCAGTTTTTTTTGAGTGTACCTCATAGGTTGACTCGCAGGTCCTATGAGGTAGTCTTCTGCTTAACTGGACTAGCCTGTGGCGGCTTTACTAAACGAAAACCTCCACCCAGGGCTAACAAGAACTTAAAACTAAGCAACTACACGCTAATGGACCTTGTGGGGTACGGATCTCAGCTTAGGGCGTCGCTGAGGAAGGACAGCAAATATTAATATTGGGAGAGTAAGTTTCTGAGAAGATTTGACTGCCCCCCTAGCCAAGATACAAATGTTTCGTTTCGATTCTCTTTTCGTCGATCGCCTCGAGTAGGCCACGCCTCGCATTCCTTTATTCTGACGTCATCTCAACGCTCAGTCACGTGGTCAGAAGGAATAGGACGCGTAGCCGACTCGAGGCGATCAACGAAAAGAGAATCGAAACGAAACGGTTGTAACTTGGCTAGGGGGGCTGATGACGCTATTGACTTTGATAGGTACGGTAATGACATTAACACAAAAGTGGATTCTACCTGATGATCGAAATTTCAAGCTTCGATAATTTCCACAAAATAACGCTTTATTCTATTGCCTTGATTCTATCTAGGAACTACTTAGTAAGATTTAAGACATCAGTCTTAAAATCTTGCATCATCAATACATGCATGCATGAAAATAATTTATCAATGATATATCTATCATTGGTTAGTGTTCTAGATGCAATTAAATCTTAGCTGCTTTCAATCAGTCATGCTCTACTAACGGAGTGGCCATTCGAGCGTAACATAGGCGCTACTTACGCAGCGCAAAGTTCCCACCGATTTCTGACAGATATAATTTTGTCCATAATTACTTCGTAATATTTATAATAAACAATATGAAAAAACAATTTGGCCAAATGGAAGCCCCATTTGGCCAAATTCTACGACTCGACCCATCTCTAACACAGTACCAGTGTGGAGCCGCTGCACAGCACATGCGTCATATCATAGAAATATCTTATATCTATGCTTGCTATGCTGTCCATCCTGCACAACCACCTGCAGTTTTTAGGATCTATACGAGGCCAATAACAGAGCCGTAGAGGTTGCCAAATACTGCCCCCCTAGCCAAGTTACAACCGTTTCGTTTCGATTCTGTTTTCGTTGATCGCCTCGAGTCGGCCACGCCTCCTATTCCTTTGTTCTGACCACATGACTGAGCGTTGAGGTAACGTCAGAGTAAAGGAATCGTTGGCGTGGCCTACTCGAGGCGACGAAAAGAGAATCAAAACGAAACGGTTGTAACTTGGCTAGGGGGGCTGGTCAGAAAAAATTTAGAGTACATCGACATGAAAAGAAGAAGAAGAAGAATTGTATTAAACAGAAACAAAGGAATTTAATACTAAGACTCGTGTATTAGTATTAAATTCCTTTGTTTCTATAAGTTTATAGTTTACTAGCAACTACCACCAGCTTCGCGTACGTGAAAGTAGTTGTCTGATTACAAACTTTGGACCCCCGTTTCATCCCCTTAGAGGGCGCGGACGGCGAGCAATAGGTAGCCCACCGTCCGGTAACCGTCCGGAGCGAGCCCAAGTCGTCGATGGCGCGTATTGTTCCACGCGCGCCTCAGGGAGATGTCAGCAAATCGTAGGGGCCCAGCAGGGTCGAAGCCTACTGGGGCCATGGGTAGTGTGAAAACGAAACCCGGGGCCCTGGGACGAAGGCAACGAAGGAACAGGAGTGGATTTTTAGTTAGTAAAAGTTTGACAATATCTCTCGCTCCGCCCAAGAGCGAGATTTGTCATTAGATGATTTCCCACCTAAAAAAAAATCCCTTAGAGGGTGAATTTTGGTAAATCGAGAGGATTTTAATGCTAGCCTACGTCATAAAAGGAAGCTTTGTACAAAATTTCACTTTCCTAGTCCAAGTAGTTTCGCCTTTGCGTTGATATCGTGGATATGTCAGTCAGTCAGTTTTAATTAATTTCTATCGATGAAAAAAATTTTGCAATCGGACCAGTACTTTCAGAGATTACTTCTTACAAACAAAAAAAAAAAAACAAAAATACAAACTTTATGTATTTCTTTATTTTTATTATGTATTAGTGTAGATGCCAGATCTTAGAAATTGATCACTTCATGATATGACCAAGTAATGATCGTTATAAACGTTAAAGTTTGATGATATTTCAATCTTCGTTTGGCCTACTTTCTTTAGACCTTTTATTATCGTTGAAATCCTACATCAATAATATTAGGGCCAAACGAGGATTGACATATCATCAAACGTTACCGTTTAAACGATGGGACCAGTTTTACTTGGCTATATCATGAAGTGATTCATTCTGAGAACTGACCACGACGACATAGATATAGATTCTCAGTCATGACTAACATACCTCAGTGCTGCCAACTGTTCCGACCGCCCGTCAAAGTACCATTAAAACAAGGAAATCTAACATCGCCATCTATGGCCATCCCCAGGTATCGGCCGCGTCGCTCTCGACACTCGGCTAGGTTGTCTCTCATCAGACCTGACCAGCGACTCGGAACCCCAGCGTATCATCGACGCCGCAAAGTTCGCGCTGAGAAACGTTGCTGTGTTGGAGCTCAAGGCGCCTTACTGGAGATACGTGCCGACCCCGCTGTGGACCAAATACGTTAACAACATGAACTTTTTCGTTGAGTAAGCTGTCATAGTTATCGTTATATTTATATGGACAAGTCCAAAGACGACGACCACATCATCGCTTACCATTAGGTGAAATAGTGGTCAAGCGTGTTAATTTTTATTGTTATTAGTGATAACAATCAACAATATGCTATCTAGAATTTTATAAGACAATTTTTCACGTATACTGACTATTAACTGTACCTTAAAGACTCACAAAAACTAATCAAATGGAAAAAATAACCTGCCATATCCTATCTTCAATTTCCTTCAATGGCTATTTAAAAAATGTCTCGTATGCTTTCAGGCTTTGCAGCAAATACATAAATGAGGCTCTTGAGCGGCTAAAGACCAAAAAAGTGACGTCAGAGAATGATCTATCTCTGCTTGAGCGTGTGCTCAGGAGTGAAGGAGATCCAAAGATCGCTACTGTTATGGCGCTGGATCTTATTCTAGTTGGAATTGATACGGTAAGAGGAGAAGTTACTATTGTTGTGTTGTTGTATTGTGTGTTGTGTTGTTGTTGTATAGTATTACTATATACGTATTGTTGTATTGTATTGTAAATAGCCAAGTTCAATTATCTTAGTTCAATGTGCAGATTTGTGATCACAGTAATGATATTATAAAGGTAAAAGTTTGTATGTGTGTGTGTGTGTATTGTTTGTTACTCCTTCATGCTCAAACAGCTGAACTTACTTATCAAACCTAAAAGGAATAGTAATGAAAACAAAGTGTTAACAGTAAACTTGTCTTATTTCTTTCTAGATATCAATGGCAGTGTGCTCAATTCTGTACCAAGCGGCTACCAGACTGAAGCAACAAGAAAAGATGGCAGAAGAGATCAGGAGAGTATTTCCGGATCCCAGCAAGCCACTGTGTTACACTGATTTGGACAAACTGCATTATACCAAGGCTTTTGTTAGAGAAGTTTTCAGGTGAATATTGTTTTACGTGAATCTATTAAGAGGGTCCTTTTTCACTCGCCCATCGTCAACATCGAGCATGGTTTAAAAGCTTGTTACTTCATCTAACGCAATCCAACGCGATGTTTGACGAAAAGGCAACGCGAAAAAAGAGAGATAACGCCTGAAAACTTGTTCCAGGAAATACGTGTCTTTTTTAAACCCTTATAAGTTTTTGAAAAAAGTTGTTGTCATTTAGAATCTTGATTGCAAGTCTTCTATTGTTATACTTTTTTGGCCTTTTTTAATTTTTGAGTAAACTATGAAGTGTTAATTTTCATGCAAAATAGCAGATTTTCAGAGGTCTTTCCTGGATTAGTTTTACACAAATTTATAAATTAATTTCAATAGAAGCCTAGATAATATCCACAAGATACTGTGTTTCCAAAATATCTTATGAAAAATATGTAATAACGTCATAATCGCGTAAGAGCGGTTGTACTTATGAAAAACAGTGAAAATGTATGTCGAGTTGCATCCCCTTAATATAATAAAAGAGGAAGAACCGCATTTTTTTGTAACGCAACAAATTGTGCCGAAATAGGCCTGGCTAGATGGAAGTGATCTCACTATGCATTCGACTATCTTCGAGAGCGGTCGTATGCAAGACATAACAAATGCTAACACAGCATTTGATAAGCTTGTAATATAAAAACGTAAAAATAAACGTTCGGTTTTATGATAGTCATTCTACTTTTCTGACCTTCTTTCCTTACATATTTTGAAATTGCAAGTTTAGTTAACTTTTAGCATCTCTCTGATAAGATTTCATAAAGCCGGTGTAAGAGGTTAAGCAAATTTTTAAAATTTCTTTCAGAATGTATTCTACAGTTATTGGTAACGGTAGAACACTTCAAGATGACGATATAATTTGTGGCTACCACATCCCCAAAGGTGTAAGTATTTATACGAACTTAGTGGCCATTTTCTTAAATTATATTTCATTATATTTTATTCTTTTCAAATGTCTCTCAGCACTTTTAAAGTTTCGAGTACTCTTGGCTAGTTTTTGACCATCCTTTGAATCATCTAATGTTATCTGTAAAGAATTCTTATCATCATTCTTTTTCTCAATGACAAGAAATGGAATGGAAATGGCGAATGGAATGGAAATGGCGTTTGTTTTCTTACGTAATTCTTTGTTTCCAGGTTCAAGTGGTATTCCCCACAATCGTGACGGGTAACATGTCGCAGTTCGTCTCCGACCCCGACGAGTTCAAGCCGGAACGCTGGCTGGAGAGCGACGGTCGTCTGCATCCCTTCGCTTCCCTGCCATATGGCTTCGGGGCAAGGATTTGTCTGGGCCGAAGATTCGCTGACTTAGAAATTCAGATTCTTTTAGCAAAGGTAAAAATGAAATACTAGAAACCTTACATTGATCTTCAAGTAGGTAGAAGTGGGGCTGCTTTTAGTCAATAAAAGGAACATGAGAAAGTTTTAGTCAATAAAAGGAACATGAGTAAGTTTTAGTCAATAAAAGGATTATAAGTAAGTTTTAGTCAATAAAAGGTACATGAGTAAGTTTTAGTCAATAAAAGGAGTATGAGTAAGTTTTAGGCAATAAAAGGAACATGAGTAAGTTTTGGGCAATAAAAGGAACACGAGTAAGTTTTAGGCAATAAAAGGAACATGAGTAAGTTTTAGTTAATAAAAGGAACATGAGTGAGTTTTAGTCAATAAAAGGAACATGAGTAAGTTTTAGTCAATAAAAGGAGTATGAGTAAGTTTTAGGCAATAAAAGGAACATGAGTAAGTTTTGGGCAATAAAAGGAACACGAGTAAGTTTTAGGCAATAAAAGGAACATGAGTAAGTTTTAGTTAATAAAAGGAACATGAGTGAGTTTTAGTCAATAAAAGGAACATGAGTGAGTTTTAGTCAATAAAAGTAACATGAGTAAGTTTTAGTCAATAAAAGGAACATGAGTTAGTTTTATTCAATAAAAGGAACATGAAAAAGTTTTACTCAATAAAAGGAACATGAGTAAGTTTTAGTCAATAAAAGCCTGACACTCCTTCTTGCTCCACCTAGAGCGAGAAGAGGTATTTGATGATTTCCCACCCCAAAAAAAGTATGTACAAGCAAACTTTTTCATAAAGAGGAGCCAGTGTCATATTATTGGGCTAAGCTAAGTGAGTAGCTAATTGTACTAAAGAAGGCGTCTTCCCGAAGAATCCGTGGATACTAAGAAGAACAACTATAATGATTTGGACTGACTTTCTTAAATGTTTCCATTTCGAATATTTCCAACTTGAACAAGATAGATATATTCAGCTAATTTTATGTTAAACTGCACAACAAAAGTATTTGAAACAATAACGACTATAATCTTCTTTGCAGCTAATCCGCCGATATCGTCTGGAATACCACCACGAGCCACTCGACTACGCTGTCACCTTTATGTACGCACCGGACGGCCCGCTGCGTCTGCGCATGATCGAGCGATAGAACTGTAGCACCAGAGGCCTTACAACGAACTCTTTTTCAAAATTAAAATTCGAAATTCAAAAAATTCAAAATTCAAAAGTTTTTAATTCACATAGTAAACTACATGGACTTATAAAACGTCAGAAGCTAGTGCACGGTTCCAAATTGGTCGTTGTCGTTTCCTATGGAGAGGAACCAGCACGAAAAAATTGCTTTTCTTACAATATTTGGTCGTAACGTCATGGTTAATAGGCCTCTGAGCCCGTAATAATAATGACGTGCAAATCCATCATGGTTTCATTGTGAATAAGGGATAGCGAAAAAATTCAATTTGCAAAATTTATATATATATACAAAAAACAGCTTTATCACGTTATGGTAGGTGGTCCCTAGGGTGGTAATATGACACGTCGAGTTTTAGTAAGAGACTGTTACACAGGCATGATCCAATTCGCGTTTGGTCCAATTCGTGGTCGGTCCAATTTACGGTTGATCCATTTCACGTTTAGTCCAAATCGCGGTTGGTCCTATAAAAAGTACGTTTGCTAAAACTTGATGTGTCGATGATGGAATGGCGCGTCATAAATAAATATTTAATATAATACGTAAATATTTTGAAGTTTATTCTGAAAAGTTAAGCAGGTTAATTGGTGTATTTGTAATGTATAAGATTGTACTTAAGATGTAAATAAAAGTTTAATTTTTTTATTATTTTTTGTTTTTTTATTAGCTGAATACTAACACGTTTTATATTTTTAATTTTCTGGAAATATTGCCAGCTATTTAGCACGTAGCTTGGCTCACGGATTCTAATTTAGCATTTAGTTACTTAAGGTTCTTATATTCTAAAGTTATTGTTATCTCGATTCTATATAAAAAAAAAACTGTTTTAAAAAATCAGCTCTAAGTAAAATTGGTCTCTACTTTCAAAGGCTAGGTGGAAATAGTGAGAATTGCCATACCTTAGCGTCACCAATGAATGCTAATTTTAGTTAGCTAAAATAAATTTATTTATTTATTATTTATTAAATACATTATGCACAAAAGTACAGCGGCGGACTTAATGCCATAGGCATTTTTTACTAGTCAACCTTAGGGTGATGCAGAGATAAATAGTGGAAGTTGCAATAAAAGAGAGAGAAAAGGCGAATGGTACAAGAATAGATATACTAATAAACCATGAATATCATACAATGATATAATACATACACAAGTTAATAAAATATCTATACATATATATCTACACTATTAAAGTCAAAAAATTGGTTCAAATCGACATACTGCCAACTTCTTACGAATTAGCTCGCGAACTTTATATAACTTTTACCTCACTGACTTTGAAAGCATAGATCGGTGTAAAGAATGATTTGTAGATTCTTTTTGAACATCCATCCTTACAATATATCCATTGAATTCATTATGTCCATAGAGGATGGTAGGTTAGTGTAGGACGCTACTTGTATCGATACTCTTATACTATCACATTTTCCTAGCTCGTCTAAATATTTTTTATATTTTTGAACCGTTTGGGGTTGAACCTCTCGTATCGTGGGGTCCGAGTGCTCAAAAACTGTACCTTTCTAAACACCTTGTTGACCTATCGTTTGGCCCAAAGGCTGTTTTTTTATCTGGGAAAGAGGACACCTAAGCATTGCCATATAGCGTAGCAATACTACCAGTATCTTTGGCACATTACCAGTTAGTTTTAATTAGTTATTTTAAAGGTTTTTATTATTCTCACCTTAGATCACAAACCTCATTATAACCTGGCTTATGCCTGGCATATCTTTTAGTGTTTTCTCGCGTCACCTCAACAACAGAGATGCATAAGCCAATAAAGTCCCTACTCTACCCTACTCTACCCTACTCTATCCTACTCTACCCTACTCTACCCTACTCTACCCTACTCTACCCTACCCTACTCTACCCTACCCTACTCTACCCTACTCAAAAAATAAAAATAAAAGTATCCTATGTTCGTCTCCTGGTTCTAAGCTACCTCCCCACCAACTTTCAGCCAAATCGGTTCAGCCGTTCTTGAGTTATAAATAGTGTAACTAACACGACTTTCTTTTATATATATAGATTAGATGGTAACAAAACTTTTACACTAAATTAAATCTATGGGTACAAAGGCGGTCTTAACGCCACGAACTGTATGGAAAGCGATCAATACTGCACACCCAAGTTGGCCGTTGCAAGCACAACCTGGTAAAATGGGGGATAACAGACCCCTCCGACACCCAGTGTAAATGCAGTGTTCCTGGGCAGGTGATGACACACTTACTAGATTGCCCAAAGTGTCCCTACATCTGCACTTTGGAAGACTTTAAAAATGCCACTGATGCCGCTATAAACGTGGCCACCTAGTGGGCCCAAATACTTTGAGGGAAAACGAAAATTACCTGTCGATTCGAAAAGGAAAACAAGAACAAAACAAAAAGAAAAGCCGTAGTCACACGTCATAATATATTATGTACCAACCGTAACACTTTAATAACGTGTGACTACGGCTTTTCTTTTTGTTTTGTTCTTGTTTTCCAGTAACCTTATATAATTCAGCGTCCTGAAAATCTTATTTCATACTTTTTCAGCGTCGTTTTTTTTTTGTCGTAGTTAGGTTTTGGTTTTTTTTATTTAAACTATTTTGGTGTTTTATTGACATCGAATTTTTTGACCGCTTGAGGTCGCCACATTGAATTTTATTAGATAAGTACAAGTGAAGCCCTTTCAAATGATACTAAACACGGCGTATTTATCTTATTTTATTTTTTTGACACAATTCTTTTTGTCCGCTAGATGGCGCCACTTTGAGTTTTGTGACACGTCACGTAGCCTATGTTCAGCGGACGATAAAGACGGTTCTAACGATACGTCATTTGTCGAGTTCCGATAAGTAGTTTAGGAGCTATGAGGGAACAGATGCCTCCTTTGGCTTTGCCGTAGTCGGGTAAAAGAAGACTGCACGAACTAAGTCTTCAGTCTATGAAGTTCTTACAATTAGTACTTTCTTCAAAGTAAAACTTTCTAAAAGAACAAAGCAATGTTATTATGTAAAGAAAGTTATGCGGTTAAGTTACCACACTTTATATGAACCGCAGTTAAATTATGTTTGACGTTTGTTTGTGATAACGCCTACTAGTATTTGCTCTTTGCACCTCACTGTTAATAAAACAATGGAGCGTCGTATTTTGCATAACATTTATTCTAGGCGTTTCTGAATTGTTTGCTGTTAGGCCTCCCAGGTTTTTTAGGGCGTCTGTAAGGGAATTCAGGGCTCGCATGCGTGTATCAGTGACACTTGTGTAGTTATGGAGCAAATGCGCAATTTTCTCTTCCATCTCCAAGCATGATCTGTACAGGGGACTGTCTGTGATGCCTATTGTGTGGAGGTGTTTATTCAGTGTGCAGTGTCCGGCGATGGTCCCTGCCACCAGGCACTGGCTATATCTGTCCAGTCGCATGAGGCTCTTGGTAAAGGTCCTAAAGTAGGTAAGATTTAGGACCTCATTGGTAGAACAATAACAGTCGCATAGGTGGAACTCCGTTAAGCAACGGTTACCGAGGACGGTCTATGGATGGGTGACCAACTTAACATATCGAGATTCAAGGGAGCAAATTAAGCTGTTAGTCCTGGCTATCATTTGTAGATAAGTACGAAGCGTTTTGGGAACACATTCATTATGCGTACAGCTAAGGAGGGAATTCCCTGCCGGAGTCTGTGTTTACTGATATCTATTACCTAGGGGTCTTTAAGTCAAGAGTGAATAGGTTACTTCTAGGCAAGCGTGCTCCATCGTCAGACACATCATCGCTTACCATCATGTGAGATAGTGGTCAAACGCGATCCTATCCATAATAAAAAAACCAGGCAAGTGCGAGTCTGACTCGCACACTGAGGGTTCCGTACAGACTTACCTATGAAAACTGTTCAATTCCCAAAATAACTTACGAGATTTTTCCGAATCGCAAAAAAGTTTTTTTTTGTGACGTAATCACGTAACTACAAATTTACAGTTTTCAGATTTTGTCCTATACTTACTTGTGCTATGAGAAGTTTCTTCATTCCAAATTTCAGGATTGTAGACTCTCGGGAGTCTTGAAAGACAGACAGACGGACAACAAAGTGATCCTATAAGGGTTCCGTTTTTTCCTTTTGAGGTACGGAACCCTAAAAAATAAAAAAAATCTTTGACTGTCGTTATGGATTGCCTGAAGCCAGGAAATCTGTCAGTTCTGTCACCATCTTGGCCTAGGGGTTTCGTCTACCCAGTTACTGGGTATTGTGGAGGTCAGACAGGTAGTCGCTTCATGTAAAATTCTGGTATACAGCTGCATCAGGAGCACATTGGAAGCCGATACCAACACAGTTGAGAAAAGGCTTGGAAGACAGATATAGTTTTAGGTTAACCCCATGTTTGGGTAAGTATATGCAAGTCAAATTTATTTAAATTTTTCAATAAGTAAGTATACTTAGTAGGGGTCTGCGGAGAGACGCCGCACAAACACTGAAGATCGGATCGCACAATTTCTCCGCAGACCATGTCCCACCTTCGATCTTGCATCACGTGCCCTGTTACCCGTTCACGTAGGGACCTAATGACGGCATCAGCGGACGGCACTGCCGTGGCCGAATACTGGGCCAGGCGAGGAGTTTAACTAGTTTTGCCATCGATACGCATCGAGAAGAAGAAGTAGGGGTCTCATCAGAAGGCTTAAAGTCACCCAAAGGGCAAAGGAAAGGGCTATGCTCGGAGTATCCATGCGTAATCGCATTAGGAATGATGATATCCGCAGGAGAACAAAGGTCGCCGTCATATCCCGAAGATTCGCCACACTTGTGAAAGTGGGCGGGGCAAATTGCTCGTAGAATAGGTGGTTGATGGGGCTGAAAGGTTCTAGAGTGACCGCAAAAGACGTAGCGTTGGAAGGTCTCCCACAAGGGGAACCGATGAACTGAGAGTTGCGGGAATGGGATAGATGCGAGACGTGCAGGACCGTTCATAGTGGCGACACTTGGGGGAGGCCTATGTCCAGCAATGGACGACTTTCGGCTGAAATGATGATGATGATGATGATACTTAGTAGGTACTATCTTACACAATAGATCACTAAACGCAGCTTTTCTATTTTATGTTCGGCTATTGTTCATGAGTTCTTTGTTATATCCAAACGGAAACTATTGAGCAACCGTTAAATCATAATTTAGGCAAATGGCCTCCGCAGAGTCCCACCAATGACACATTACCATCACATATGCAATTTTGTGGTTATGCCTTATTAAAGTAAATTACGTATGTGCCAACTGAGCAATAACTACATACAAGCTTCAAAGCAGAAGGCGTAATTGGGTAATCTCCTATATTTATTTTTGTATCTACAATATTTTTAAAACTAAACTAAAAACAATACTAAAAAGAAATATTTTTCTCTCAAAACAGAATCAAAAATGGTTATTAAATGAAGCAGCCTGCCATTAGCATTTCAAATATTAGTAAAGTTACGCGAAGTATCGCGAAATCATGATAATTATTTTCGATAACCATAATCGTCGTTTTCTAAACTGAATTTTAGATTATTATTGATGATATGGATATCACTACACTCTTTTAAATTATGTTATGTATTAAAAATATCTCGGTTACATATTTCTTACCGCCTACAATAATATAAGAGACAAACTGTTCGGTCAGTACTATTTCTAATACAATAAAAATGGTCAAATGCGAGCCTATCTATAATAAAAAACTGGGCAAGTGCGAGTCGCACCAATTTTCCTCTTCCTCACCTCAGATGACGTAAAAGCCTTGTCAAAAATTTCGAGGTTGTCCTTCCAAGTTGATCCAACCTAAGCAAGTTTACCCAAACTCACATACCGTCTGTTTGTCCGTCAATATGTGTCCGGTGCTTGTCTATGGTATATCTTTGTTTTACGACCACGCCTCGCTTGAGTAAACGTTTCCTTTGCCGTGTTATGTAAGCTAAGTACGTTTAATGATGTGTAAATATTCATTATGGAGTAATGGTATGGTATATTTTATGTTTTTTGGTACAGGATGCTTTGTTTGACGACATTGTACGTGTTAAAGCAGTGCTGCGCAATCGTTTGATGTATAGCCAGTATGAGTACTTGATGTGGGCACATCGGCAGTATCCTTGGCTTGGCAGTCAACTCTGCTGGAAGATTTTGGACCATTGTTAACGGTTAGTAACGAAGAAGAGTGAAAGAATGTGGAGTGACAGAAGGCCTCCCACAAGGTGGACCGAGAGTCGGGGGAATCCGATGGATGTGAGACGCACAGGAAAGTTCGTTGTTACAATTGGGGAAGTCCTGCCTATGTCCAGCAGTGGACGTCTTTCGGCTGAAATGATGACGGAGTGATATAATCTCCAACTTAAGAGAACGGATAGTTTACCATCCTTAACATATCGGAGCCCGAGACCGACATCCAACGACTTCGCCCGCTCTAAGGTTTAGCGAGAGAGCTTCTCAGACTTTTACTGACTAAAAGCCCCACAATATTCGTTCAGTTGTTCTTTGTTAGAGGCTACGGTAACTCTTCTGAAAAATCCCGCAGATCAATGTCATTTTACATCCAAATCCTTTTTATTTTTAGACCTGATATAGGCCCGCGTTTTCGTTGTCGACATCCATATCTCTGAAAATCTAAAGTTTTTTTTTATTTTTTATTTTTATTATTGATAGGCTCGCGTTTGACCACTATCTCACCTGATGGTAAGCGATGATGTGGCCGACGATGGAGCACGCTTGCCTAGAAGTAACCTATTCAGTCTTGACTTAAAGACCCCTAGGTTGTAGCTATCAGGAAACACAGATTCCGGCAGGGAATTCCGCTCGTTAGCTGTACGCATTATGAATGTGCTCCCAAAACGTTTTTTACGTATGGGTGGGATGTCCACCATGTACCGATGTCAGTAAGTAAAGTCTAACCTTTCTCCTTTCCGCCAGTCCGTGCCGTGACTATCAGCAGCATCAACAACTAAGCTTTGACTAAGTTGAGCAGTTTGTTGCTTCTTTGTTAATAATTGCTCGTGACTTTATGTTCCGTACGTGTGTGGAAATTATGCAATTTTGCAAATTACCCGTGTAAAGCGTTGTGAAAAGGTCATTTTATTTGCTTAATTGCTGCGCCTAAGCTAACAGCTGGCTTTCTAGTCGTTTCTATGTAAATTTTGAAGATAATAAAAAAGCGATGAATATATTGTCTTAAATTGCCAAATTTATACTAGGTTTTTTAAAATCAATTTTAATTCTAATGTTTCAGATTTTTTAAGTAAATTTTAATTCGATAGTTTCTGATTTTTGGATACTAATTTTCCTCCGCTGTGGGTGGAGGAAAAGAGTTCAGGCTTTTGCTAACTGACACCCACCTGTGTTCTTTCAGTTGACCTTTGCGTTCTAGGGCCGCAGTAACTCTTTTCAACAATCCCGCAGCCCGCAGGCCGCAGGCATCTGCCCTAGCGGGTCCCGTCTATTTTGCTGACATCACTTAGAGGTGCGTGTGAAATACAATGCACCTGCCTTATCGCCGACGCGGGACTGCGATCGAAAACGCTTGATCACGTTACGTTTCGAAAGCTTATGTCAGCCCCCCTAGCCAAGTTACAACCGTTTCGTTTCGATTATCTTTTCGTCGATCGCCTCGAGAAGGCCACGCCTCCGATCATCTCAACGCTCAGTCACGTGATCAGAACAAAGGAATAGGAGGCGTGGCCGACTCGAGGCGATCAACGAAAAGAGAATCGAATCGAAACGGTTGTAACTTGCCTAGGCCCCCCTAGCCAAGTTCCATAGGTTTCGAAGTTATCGAATTTCGATATCGTTAATGAAAATGTGACATTGTCCAGGCCCCCTGGTCCTTATTGGACGGCCAGCTATCTACAGCTTGCCGTTGCCTTGCGCTTTTACGGTAGCTGGGACTCGCCCTGTGACTCTCGATGCCCAGGGCTCTCTGGCTTATATGTCATATGACAATGAATACTAATTAAACTACGCATAGAATAGTAACTAAGATTTTAAATTTAAAGTGAATTTAATTCAAGTTTTATTTATTTATTAGCTAATCTAAGACAAATTTTATTGATCTTAACACCTAGATACATTTTTACGAATGTGAAGATTAAAAATGCAGACTCAATTTCGATTATGCTAAAATTTAAGGCCAGGCATAGACAGGTGCAAAAGGTTATATTATAATTTGATATGATTTATTTATAAGTATGGTTAATTTATATCTGTTCTAGATTTTATAATGATTCTCTGAATTTAGTTGATGTAACGTAAACGTAAATATCATTAACTTTATGGTTACAATGCTATTTGGACACAAGAAGATTTTTCTTTTTCGCGAAACCCTAATTCTTTTTCAAAAATAAAAGGAGCCTAAGTTACTCCTTATAACATTAGCTATCTGTCAGTAAAAATTACATCACTCACCTTCGGTTTGCCGACGATATAGTAGTCATGGCTGAGACTACGGAGGAGCTCAGAACAATGCTCGATGACCTTAGTAGAGTTTCCGAAAGAGTGGGTCTTAAAATGAACATGGACAAAACCAAAGTCATGGTAAATAACCATGTAGCACCCACTCCGATCAAGATCACAGACTCTGCACTCGAAGTTGTAGACGATTACGTTTACCTGGGACAGACAATCCAGTTGGGTAGGTCTAACTTTGAGAAAGAGGTCAGTCGTCGAATCCGACTCGGCTGGGCAGCGTTCGGGAAGTTGTGCGGTATCTTCACGTCCAATATACCACAGTGTCTTTATTAAATCACACTTTATTAAATAGGCCCCTGGCATTTTCTGCCCGGCGTGTTATTTCTATGTCATCTTTTTTGCCTTGCCTGGAAAGAGACTACTTGGGCCAAGTAGACTAGCGATATTCATGGACATATTGTTTATTCTCCCCGCCCAAATATATATATATATCATCGTCATCATCATTTCAGCCGATAGACGTCCACTGCTGGAGATAGGCCTCCCCCAAATGTCGCCACAACGAACGGTCCTGTGCATCTCGCATCCATCGGATTCCCGCAACCTTCACCAGGTCAACGGTCCACCTTGTAGGGGGCCTTCCAAAACAGCGTCTTCCGGTATGCGGTCGCCACTCCAGAACCTTTCAGCCTCAACGGCCATCCGTTCTGCGAGCAATGTGCCCTGCCCTTTGCCACTTAAGTTTGGCGATTCTTCGTGCTATGTCGGCAACCTTGGTTCTCCTGCGGATATCTTCATTTCTGATTCGATCACGCAAGGAAACTGCGAGCATAGCCCTTTCCATTGCCCTTTGGGTGACTTTGAGCTTTCTGATGAGGCCCATTATGAGCGACCACGTTTCGGAACCATATGTCATCACGTCCAAATATATGTTTCTTGTAAAACTGTCCATCTTGAGCTTAACCTCAAGTCTTGTGTCACTTAGGTCTTGTTACATTTGCTCTTCCCCAGCGGCTGAGGAAGAAAAGAGGACAATGTCATCATCGAAGCGTAGATTGGACCATCTCGCTTTTAATTAACTTCTTTCTCTTCCCATTTGTCATCCAGTATCTTGAAGGGTTTTTCTATAAAGCTTGTGAACAGCTTTGTAAATAGCACCCTTTTTGATTCCTTTGAGAAATCCGAACTTGGACCTAACCTTTTAAATTTTATGGCACCGGTACTTTGAGTGTAAATATTTTGCAGTAGTTGAATATAGATTAGGGGCCCAAGTCTGCTATTTTTATAAATTCGTCATCCCAACACGATCCCATTGTCATTTTGCTAAAAGTTCGTACTCAGCTAATTCATAATGATCGATCATTGATCGGTCAATGGTCTCGTAATAGAGTTGTGGTAAAATTACAATATTGAGCTTATTAAAAGCAATGACTGCGTCAGATATTCATTTGTCAATATGTACGAGATTACCATTCTATTCCACTTTTTTCAGTGGAGTGTCAGTGGTTGACCATTGGAAAGTCATAATGACGCCATTATATTAGTAGATTACCAAACTTGTCAAAATCAACAATTATGAAATCAATGATAGACCATTCTTCTGACACTATTATTGTAATAGCAGACTTGAAGCTTAGTTCTATTTTATTTCGTCTGTATATCAAATATTGCGGAATGTGTGATACTATCAAAGGCTTTAGAGTAATACAGAACTGCAAGATACAGTGTTGCCTTTTATTCGTGGTACTTTTAAAGTTTTAACTATTTGATTGATGTACTCAAAACATACATAAAAATCGTAGTAAAGAGGCATTTTAAATGTAGGATATTAGTAGGCCATCAGCGAAATTTCTTATAAATCTGGTCTGCATAAAAGTAACGGGATAAATGTAACAGTAAACTATATAAAACTACTCTAGTCGAATAATTTAAAATATTTAATTTTGATTTCTAGTCTTTTGACTTCGATTGATTGTAGAGGTCATTGGCCTATACACTGCTAAAATGAATAAAACCTGTTATGTATATATATATAAGCATATATAAGATAATACTATATTTTATAAATCTTAACAGATAACTAGTTTAAGTAGGTACCAGCAGATTCGCCCGCGTGGAAGTAAATAAACTGGGCAAGGGCGAGTCGGACTCGCGCCCTGAGGGTTCCGTACAAACTTACCTATGAAAACAATTGTTCAATTTCCGACTCGAGTCTCAAAGATTTTTACGAATCGCAAAAATCTTTTGTTTTCTGTGACGTACTCGTACCTAACTACAAATTTACAGTTTTCAGATTTTTTCCTATACGATATGAGACCTTGCTTCATGCTAAATTTTAGGATTCTAAGACAGCGGGAAGTACTCTATGAATTTTGATTTCCTTGAGAGTGTCAAAATATACGTTTTTTAAGACATAAACGGCCGTACCTTTTTGTTCGTTAACTTAGGAATTTGATTTTTTCGCAGCTTCAAGAGACCGCAAACTTGAGTATATGGTTTTAATTTCAACTCGACACCTCCACGCGTTCCCGAGATAAAGAGTCTTGACAGACAGACAGACAGACGGACAACAAAGTGATTCTATCAGGGTTCCGTTTTTTCCTTTTGAGGTACGGAACCCTAAAATATGTCTCACATATGTCACTCAGTGATAAAATAGTGACAAAACCCATGGTCTTAGAACGCAAAGGGCAACTGAAGGAACATATGTGTGATTTTTTACGAGTAAAAGTCTGACACGCCCTCCCGCTCGCAGCGGGAGAAGTCAATAGATGATTTCTTGCCTCAAAAAAGGGGTCCAAAGTGCAGTTGCAATCTATTTGCGTGACTGTCATGCGAGTTTAAATGTTTGTAAACGCACCCACGTATTTCCGACTTACTGACGATTCGGACACAGAATATAATAATATAATTATAGTATATTCGGACACAGTGTCCGAACCACACATTTTTATTTTAATATTTTTTTCACAAAAGATTCGGACACACCCTGTTTAGTATAGTCAGATAAAAAAAAAAAAGGTATATGGGGAAAAAAAGCGTTACCATAATTATTTTAGGCTAGATTTAAGGCGGCAACTTCGGGTAACTTTATATTATATTTTAAGACTTTTTTTATCTGACTGTACTAAGTAAATAGCTTCAATAAATTTGGTGGTGTCCAAATCGTCAGTGAAAAATATATTGAAAATAAAATGTGTCGATTCAAAAGTCTATGTCCGTATAATATATATGGACACAGGGTTTCCGAATCATCAGTAACTCGTAATACCTAATATGGGGCAGCGTTCTATTATAAAAACACACAACGTACTACAACACTTCCGAATATAACATTCATATCATAATGAAAGGTTCATTCACACTTTTCCATTCATCGGTGCGTACGTTCGCACTTGACCGTCAAAAGAAATAGAAAGTGTATTACTACGGAACCTGAGTGCTTGCTCAAATAAATGATACGCGAGGCTTTCAAGGTGAAATAAGGAACAAGTTCTTTCTTTTGTTTTAGTCTAGATATAGAATATAGAATAAAATAGAATAATTAGCCTTTCAATGTTCCCACTGCTGAGACTCAGGCCTCCTCTCTAGGAGAGGGAATGAGCCGTAATCTACCACGCGGGCCCAGTGCGGGTTGGTGAATGTCACATGTCTTCGATTTTTTTGTTCTAGGGCATGCCGGTTTCCTCACGATTTTCCTTCACCGTTTTGAGAACAGTGGTGATGAAATAAATTACACAAAGTAATGCGCATGACTGGGTTTGAACCCGCGATCTATAACTCATAAGTCGGAGCCGTTACCACTCGGCACTGCTCACAGTCTAGATATGTCCACATATATTTGCCCACACCTGGGCAAAGGCACTCACTTTGTAGAGACTAGCCCAGCAGTCAGTGTGTGTGCATGCGGCTGACGTGCCTCATTTTAGCCTGGCAGTCTTTTTTCCTGCGTCAATAATAATAATCATTTTATTTCAGGTAAACAGTACCCATATCATAAATAACTTATTGGCTAACATACATAATTATATCAAAATTATTTTGTTACTAATTTTGTTACTTTAATTCATAAACTAGTGCTTCACTGCGATCCCACCTCTTGGTAAGTAATTATGATTTAAAACTATGTTAGTAACAATTCACTTCGCACTATATCGTCTTGGTGCTGTCCTGAGTTATTGGTCCATGGAAGCGACGGAACACCACGCCTTGTGGCCAAAAGTCTTTTTTCATAACAAGGTGCAGAAAACAGTCGGTACTCGCACCACAAACGCATTAAAATTGACATTCTGTTGCGACTCCAGCAACTGCACCCTCAGTGTGTACTTCAACTTTTGGCGCACATATTTGACGATGTTCTCCACCTTTGTGGTGTAATTCAGGCGGGAGTGATGTACACCGGTGTACACCGTCAAAAAGAGAACTATAGAAGAAGAATACATGTAGCGACGACTCCAAATAAGTTGGAATACGTAAGGGCAAGAGACATTATAGAGATGAAAAGTAATACCGGTGTAGCGTTGAAATAGGTACAACCGACCTAGATTGATCTAGGGATCGATTTTCATTCATGTGATTGTAAACGTAGGTATATGTATTACGTTTATGTATTTGGTTACATTAAAAGGGTTCTTTTTCACTCGCCTATCTTCAAAATCGAGGATGGTTTAAAAGCTTGATACTTCATCTAACGCAATCCAACGCGATGTTTGACGAAAAGGCAACGCGAAAAAAGAGAGATAACGCCTGAGAACTCTGTTAGCATTCGGTAATTCCGTGATTTACTCGAATATTTTACAAAACTTGTTCCAGAAAATACGTGTTTTTTTTAAAACTCTTAAAAGTTTTTGATAAAAATTGTTGTAATTTAGAATTTTGATTAAATTTGCAAGGCCCTGTTGTTATACTTTTTTGACTTTTTAAATTTTTGAGTAAATTATGAAGTGTCAAAGTTCATGCAAAATAGCAGATTTTCAGAGGTCTTTACTGGATTAGTTTTACACAATTTTTTTAATTGATTTCAATAGAAGCCTAGATAATATCCACAAGATACTGTGTTTCCAAAATATCTAATGAAAAATGTGTAATAATGTCATAATTGCGTAAGAGCGGTTGTATGAAAAACAGTGAAAATGTATGTCGAGTTGCATCCCCTTAAAGCCTTGTACTGATAATCTGGTTAAACTATTAAGTCAATGTTAGGGTCACATTGAACATGAGATATGAAGTCAGAAGCCAGAAAGTCCGACCATCAGTCTATCCAAGAAGTATTGTGTTGTCCAGTAACTAGGTTGTGGTGGTCTGATAGGCAGTCGCTCCATGTCGGTCCGCACTAAGCGTTTCGCTTCGTCGTTTATACCGCGTACATCGAAGGACTGGAACAATTTGCCTGCTGCGGTCTTCCCGTCCAACTATAATTTAGGTATCTTCAAGGCTAGAGTGAATAGGCTCTTAATAAACTAGTGCGCCTCACCATCAATTATTGCATCGCTTCTTACCATCAGGTGGGATCGCAGTCAAGCACTGGTTTATATGAATAAAAAAAAAAAGTAAAAATACGGATATTCAAGTGCATCCGGTTAGACTGAAAGTCGACCGCAAGGTCGTTGGGAAAAGCTAGGGAGATGATGATTGGATGGGAGATATGGAGAATGGTATGGCAAACATTGTAATCAATGCTCCTTCGAGTGTAATATTCCATAGAGTTTTAACTTTCAGCCTTTATAATAATTTTTGAACTTGGGGTATGCTATATTAAAAAACTGGGCAAGTGCGATTCGGATTCGCGCATTGGGGGTTCCGTACAAACTTACATATGAAAACAATTGTTCAATTTACGATTCGAGTCTCAAAGATTTTTAGGAATCACAAAAATCTTTTGTTTTCTGTGACGTAACTAAAATTTACAGTTTTCAGATTTTTTCCTATACTTATGCTATGAGACCTTGCTTCATGCCAAATTTCAGGATTCTAAGACAACGGGAAGTACCCTATGAATTTTGATTTCCTTGAGAGTGTCGAAATACACGTTTTTTGCAACATAAACGGCCGTATCTTTTTATTTCGTTAACTTATAAGTTTGTTTTTTTCACAGCTTCAAGGGACCGCAGACCTGATTAATTTAGTTTTAATTTCAAATCGATACCTCTACGCGTTCCCGAGATAAGGGGTCTTAACAGACAGATCGACAGACAGACAAAGTGATCCTATTTAAGGGTTCTGTTTTTGCTTCTGAGGTACGGAACCCTAAAAGGAGGAATGAAATACTTGTACACACTAATTGGGTGATGAAAATAAATGTTGATAAATGAGGAGGAGAGAATCCTTTTGTAATCATCATTTTCAGCCGAAAGACATTCACTGTTAGACTAAAATTACAAATTGTGTTTTCATTATTAAAAGTTTAAAAAAAATACACTATTCTCACAATGTAAATACTCGTAAGCAATCGACATTATTAGCACAGAATAAATAAATCATCATCATCATCATCATTTCAGCCGAAAGACGTCCACTGCTGGATAGGCCTCCCTTAAGTGTCGCCACAATGAACGATCCTGTGCGTCTCGCATCCATCGGACTCCCGCAACCGTTACCAAGTCATCGGTCCACCTTGTAGGAGGCCTTCCAACACTACGTTTTCCGGTACGTGGTCGCTATTCCAGAACCTTTCGGCCCCAACGGCCATCCGTTCTGCGAGCAATGTGCCCTGCGATTCTTCGTGCTATGTCGGTGACCTTGTTTCTCCTGCGGATATCCTCATTCCTGATTAGATCACGCAAGGAAACAAATAAATACGTGTCACAAAATGTAGGTAATATTATAATTTAGTTGCATGTTGTCAACTATTTGACTACAAATGCGATAATTTGTTTTACTTCACACGTACTTACGCCTGAATTATCGGCATAACGTGAACATATAAGCCACTAATGTCACTTATGTTTTATGATATTTGTCATAATCGTAAATCGTCATTATAGTCACATTTCTCTTGAGTGTTATTGAGTTATTGAGAATTTCTCCCTTGTGCGAAATTAATTTCATTGCTTCAACTCCGATACAGTTGTTTGTAAATACTTTGTTTGTAAAAGGTATACCTACTCTGGGTTAACTGTAGGCGCGGGCTTGCGGACGACGAGCAATCAGTAGCTCGTCATCCACCCATCCAGCAAGGATCAGGCCAGAGTGGAGAGTAGGGTTCAATGGGCGGCTCATAGAGATATCAGCAAAACTGAATGGGAGGGCCGATGCCTGATGGGGCTGTGAGTAAGTTTGGAGGAGTGACCGTGGCCGTATAACGCAAAGAGTTTCTCTGGGATTACTGATATTAAACTTTACATTCGCTTTTTCGAGCGCACAATTGGATGCTCGACTTACCCGACTTAACGACTAACCCGATTTAGGTATTAATTCTACTAAGTAATGCAAAATCATAAATAACGAGAACAAAATGACGTGAGTGTGTGTGTAACTAGAGAATAAAATGAAAGAAATATTATAAAGTTACGAAATGACTTTTTTTTTTTAATTTTGTTCACTATTTCGAGATTATGAATGTTAAACATTGTTATGAATTTTATTGTCCCACAAAAACCATAGATATGTGTAGTGTAAGGGCTATATTTCACCGGGACGCCATGGCGGCGCGACCAGTCGCCGCTACCAACAAAATGTATACAGCTCTATATAGAGTTACTCCGTTTGGTTGTGCAACCAGTTTGGCGGCGCGACCAACTCGGACGCGTGCACTTAGGGTCCATTTTGATACTCTCAGTGTGGTGTAGCGACTCTGGTGTCTGTATTGTGTCTAGTTTGGTAGCTTACAGACACCATGGCGGCGCAACCGGTCGTGCCGCCTTGGTGTCCCGGTGAAATATAGCCCTTACTAACCTGGTGTCCGTTTGGTTGCGCAACCAATTTGGCGGCGCGACTAGTTCGGACGCTTGCACTTAAGGGCCATTTTGATACTGTCTCAATGTGGTGTAGCGACTCTGGTGTCTAGTTTGGTAGCTTACGGACACCATGGCGGCGCAACTGGATGCGCCGCCATTGTGTTTCGGTGAAATATAGCCCTTAACGTCTATTTTGATACTGTCTCAGTGTGGTGTAGTGACTCTGGTAGCTGTATGGTGTCTAGTTTGGTAGCTTACGGACACTATGGCGGCGCAACTGGTCGCGCCGCCATGGCGTCCTAAATATAGACCTAAGAGCTTCTACCACCTGTGATGCAGGTTTATCCTTGTACAGGCATATACTGCTGCATAGGTTTGTACTGGACTCTGAGGGCCGTAAGGTTGGAAGCGCGCCACGACGTCAACCTCAAGTCGTTCGTGGTACGAGTTCCAAACCAACAGCTACAGACCTTCTTAAAAGAGGACTTTTGGCCGAAAGGTGTCGTATACCGACGTTTCCGAGGACGTTTATGCGATACCACGCTGGGCAACACGACGCCGACCTCATTGCGTGTATAATTAAATTATAGTTAAATAAGTTTTGTTTTTATAATATGAATTAGTTTATTATTGTTTAAGATTATTTTATGTATTTTTCCTATGGACCTTTGATGCCTAAAAATAAAATGTTTATTATTATTATTATTATAACATACCCATGTCTTTGTAATTACCCCTAAGATTCTGTGTAGGTAACTATTTTGCCAAGTTTTGACTCTAAATAAATATAATAATTATAATTATTACTTTATTGTCATTGTAGACTGTAAAGTGACTCATTATCATAATTATGTTGTCTTTTTTACAACCGGCAGCAGATGGTTATCAGCACACGTAGGTACTTGCACTTGTTTCGTGTGACGTAACTCACGTAACAGATGACCTACTGTATCATCTGCTCGTCGCACGTCGTCAACGCAATGTCTTCGAAATTCAGGATACGATTGATTACAAAACAATATGACCGTTCCACAATTTTTTGTACGCAGGTCTATTTAAGGCCCTAGCTCTCGAGCAGTACCATAAAATAGTGATTTAGCTATAGAAATAGCAGGGTCGAAGCCTACTGGGGCCACGGGTAGTGTGTAAGTGAAACCCGGGGCCCTGGGACGAAGGCAAAGAGGGAACAGGAGTGGGTTTTTAGTCAGTAAAAGTCTGACACTATCTCTCGCTCCACCCAAGAGCGGGGGATGTCATAAGATGATTTTACCACTGGAAAAAAAAGCCTACTCTTCGGTAACGGCTAGGTCAATAGGTTTGAATAGATATATATATTTATTACAGATTCATAATCTATATATATAAAAGGAGAAACTGACTGACTGACATATTAACACACAGCCGAAAATATAGGGTCTAGGAACGTGAAATTTTGTACAAGGTTTCCTTTTATGACGTAGGCGAGCACTAAGAAAGGATTTCTAAAAATTCATCCCCTAAAGGGATGAAACGGGGGTCTAAAATTTATATGAAAAAAACCTACTTACACGCGGGCGAAGCCGCTGGCTGAAGCTAGTGATATATATATGAATCAACATATGATTCTTTCGTATGAATAATACTTTTGCAAAAAAACATTAACTACATGATAATATATTTTTTCGTTTGTTTTCCCTACTCTTTTCAAACAGCTTTGATCTCTAGAAATACGTTTACACAAAAAAAATTCTGGTTGAGTGTTCTTCAGAATGTACATGTAAATCAATCAATATTTCGCAAAGTAAATGGATTTAAAGGTCAGCGTGCCTCCATGCGGACGCAGGCAGCAGTACGAGTATGTGTGTTTTTAACTCCGGCCAGATTTTTAAGGGACTATGGGCCTTAATGATTGAGTCATGAGTACGCAATGTAAGAGGAGAAATTTTGAGTTACTATGGTTTTAATTATATTATTTCTTGTAAGATGTTGCGTTAAGCTTAATTAGTGTCCTGTTAATTATTTATTGTACAAACATAATCACAAAGGAACTGCTTATTTTTATTCGACTGCGCGTCGCAAAGGAGGGTAACGTGTTTATCAGTCTATGTATGTATATATGTTTGTTTCTATGTGGCGTTCTAGAGACCGAATGCGTAGGCCGATTTTTTAAAGAAATTTCTTCTAGAAAACTTGCGAAAGGAGAAAATGAAAAAGGAAATAATAATAATAATAATATTCCACAACTATCACACAGCGCTGCCTAGTCCCAAGCTAAGCAGAGCTTGTGTTATGGGTACTAGACAACTGATAAACATACTTATATATTTCTAAATACATACATATATAGATAAATTACACCCAGACACAGAACAAATGCTCGTACTCATCACACAATCATTTGTCCTGGGTGGGAATCGAACCCACGACCTCCGGGCATAGCAGTCAGGGCCATTAACCACTAGACCAACAGGCCTGTCAAATTACAAAAAAAAAAAAAAATGTGGACATAGTGTGTAAAGCAGGAGAAGTGTATGTGAAGTCTATCAAATAAACATTCACACATAATTTAAATGTTAATATCTATTTATAGTTCAAGGTGGCTCGAGAAAAGAATACCTGGGGCTTCAACTTATCGTGTCAAAATGTGAAGAGTGCGAGCGAGAAAGAGGGATGGAGCCATACAACCTATATAGCTACATCCCTTTCACAGTTTAGTTTAGATCGTCAAATGTATCGCCTTAAGGACGAAATTGGTCGAAAAAAAAAAACTATGTATCTAATACTACATCATCATCTCCACAGCCTTTTCCCAACTATTTTGGCGCTGGCTTGCAGTCTAAGGCCCGTATAAATAAACGTTCCTCAGCCCAAGATCTCGTACTTGATATCAAGCTTGAGATCCTGATCGTATTAATAAACGAGATTCACAAGCCCAAGCTCGAGCTCAAGTTTCGGCTTAGGTTTACGTCATCAGCCGATTGTTGACTGATTAATAAACGAGACTCGACACTTAAGTTTACAACAATCTGCGTACGTGAGATTCCAGATCATGTGTGCAGAACTGCAGACCGACCGGGACTTGTGGTCGTGATTAGCGTAGTGCGAAACATGGAGTTTGTAAATATTTTGAGCCAAATTAATTATTACGTTAAAACAGAGTACTATGACGCTATTTTATGGCCTTTGCGACATCGGTATCAAAATTTTAGGTAAAGGATGCCTCAAATCCTTTTGGATTGCCAAGTAAATATTTCAAAAAACGATTTAGATTTGTTCAAGATTCGGTGTTTTATTTATAGTCTTATTAATTACCGAAGTTTAAAATTTAATTTTAAACTTCGGTCAATGTGACGTAATCGTTCACGTAAGCACAGCTTGAGTACAGCGCATTGAGGAGCTGATCTTGGTAACTGAGATTCTGTACTCATGTGTGTATTAATTAGCAATGATATTGAGCTTGTGACATCGTATAATCGGGTATCAAATGATATCGCACTTGAGGACGTAGTTGAGCAACGTTTATTAATACTGGCCTAAGCGGGTGCGATCGAATAGTCATGTTTTACATGGAGCGACTGCCTGTCAGACCTCGACAATCAACTTACTCGGCAACACGATACTCCTTGGATATACTGATGGTCAGACTTCCTGACGTCTGTCTGCCGGTAACGACTGACAAAGATCTACGAATGATAACCGGGACCAAGGTTTTGCGTGTTGTCTATTTTCAAAAATCAAGTAAAAGAGCAATGTCTTTCAAATATATTATGTAGTAATTGATAAGTAATACTATTATCATTATTATTGTTGAGAGGAATGATTCCTTTTTTACTTGGATTTTGACAAAAAACATGTTTGTTTTTTATTAAGGTTGAAAATCATCTAATGACTTGCGCTCTAGGGCGGAGCCAGAGGGCGGTCAAACTTTTGCTGACTGAAACCACACCTATTTTTCTTTTTTTCCCGGGTCCCGGGTTTCCCTTTCGGAAGTCAACCCATGGCCCCAGTAGGTTTTGGGCCTGCCTGCTGGGCCCCTACAGTTTTACTGACATCTCTTTGAGGAGCGCGTGGAACACTTAGCGCCGTCGACGACTCAGGCTCGGTCCGGACAGTTACCGAATCACCAGACGGCGAGCTACCCATTGGTCGTCGTCCGCAAGCCCACGCTTACACACATGTTACATGTGTAGTTATATATATTAATATTAAATTAACTACGAATACTTAATTACTATCAAGCACGCTAATTCACTCTTGCGCAATCACATATCTAAATATAGTGTTCAAAAGTGAATTAAGACTTCTACAGGTCATGTGTCAAAAAACTGGGTCACCTACTTTAAATATCATTCAAAATATATTGCGTTTGACAATTATTTGACAGTTTTGGAAAGAACATTGTAACCAAAAATATATATAATATAATATAATATTCCACAACTATCACACAACGCCGTCTAGTCCCAAGCTAAGCAGAGCTTGTGTTATGAGTACTAGACAACTGATAAACATACTTATATATTTCTAAATACATACATATTATACATAAATTACACCCAAAAAGCCTAAGGCTAGCCACACACACACACAATAATATTGTCAATGCAAGATTGACAAAAATATTGATCAATATATGACCCCGCACACTACGGTACATACGGCACATACGGGTCGTACACACACAATATTATTGTCAAGATGAAATTTGTTGACAATATTATTGTATGTGTAACCTTAGGCTTTAATCACGTACAGTTTTACAATCACTGGTTCTGAATGATAAAAGATTTAGAAACAAATCATTAGTATAATTAGCCTTATAATGTTCCCACTGTTGGGACTCAGGCCTCCTCTCTAAAAGAGGGAATGAACCGTAATCCACCACACGGGCCCAGTGCAGGTTGGTTGATGTCTTATGTTTTCAAATTGGTTCAAGGACATGCCGGTTTCCTCACGATGTTTTCTTTCATTGTTTTGAGAGCAGTGGTGATGAAATAAAATACACAAAATAATGTGCCTGCCTGGGTTTGAAACCACGACATATATCTAACTCGTGAGTTGGAGCCGTTATCACTGGGCCATCACTGCTATAAAAGAAAGAACAAATCATTATGAGTTTCTTTTGACTTAAAGCTCTTGAGCGTAATAAAAAACGTGTGACGAAAAATTTAGTAAGAAATCATGTTTTTTTAGGGTACCGTACCTCAAAAGGAAAAAAACGGAACCCTTATAGGATCACTTTGTTGTCAGTCTGTCTGTCAAGACCCTTTATCTCAGGAACGCATTCAAATTTGATCTTGAAATCAGAATCGAGTTGAAATTAAAACCATATGCTCAGAAATGGCTACAGCGACTGTCGCGACCCAGTGCTGGGCACGCCACAATTATAGCGGTAAGTCCCCTCTTTGAGGCGTAGTTGGAAAGACCTCACGGCGTCCTCACCTTCCGCATAACGTAGGTTCTTACCGAACACGGTAAGTTCGGGAAGTTCCTGCACCGGATTCGTGCGGAAGCGACGCCCGGGTGTCGCCACTGTGTGGACCGCCCAGAGGACACGGTGGAGCACACGGTGGAGGTGTGCCCTGCTTGGGCAGAGCAACGCCGTGTCCTCGTGGGGGCGATCGGCGGCGGCGATCTCTCGCGCCGGGCCTGGGTACAGGCCATGGTCCGGAGCGAGGGGGAGTGGCAGGCGGTCGCTTCCTTCTGCGAAGCAGTAATGCTAGCAAAGGAGGCGGCCGATCGCGTGAGGCAACGGTCCTCACGCCCCAACCGCCGCCGGGATTCCGATCCCGATTTCCGGCCACAGTAGGCGCGGGATTGCGGACGGCGGAACGTCCGGTAACCGTCCGGACCGAGCCCGAGTCGTCGACGGCGCGTATGGTTCCGCGCGCGCCTCAGGGAGATGTCAGCAAATCGTAGGAGCTCAGCAGGGTCGAAGCCTACTGGGGCCATGGGTAGTGTGAAAACGAAACCCGGGGCCCTGGGACGAAGGCAACGAGGGAACAAGAGTGGGTTTTTAGTTAGTAAAAGTCTGACACTATCTCCCGCTCCGCCCAAGAGCGAGATTTGTCATTAGATGATTTTCCCACCTAAAAAAAACGGGCCGAAAAAAAGATACGGCCATTTAGGTCGTAAAAAACGTATATTTCGATACTCTCAAGGGAAACAAAATTCATAGGGTACTTCCCGTTGACCCAGAATCCTGAAATTTGGCATATTGCAAATTTTTATAGTTCAGGTATAGGAATAAATCTGAGAACAGTAAATTTGTTGTAACGTCAAAAAAAACATTAACACTTTTTGCGTCTCGAAAAAATCTTCGAAACTACATTCGGCAATTGAACTGTTTTCATAGGTAAGTTTGTACGGAACCCTCAGGGCGCGAGACCGACTCGCACTTGCCCAGTTTTTTTTTATTGTTGATAGGCTTGCGTTTGACCACTATCTCACCTGATGGTAAGCGATGATGTGGTCGACGATGGAGCACGCTTGCCCAGAAGTAACCTATTCACTCTTGCCTTAAAGATCCCCTGGTTGTAGCTATCAGGAAACACAGACTTCGGCAGGGAATTCGACTCCATAGCTGTACGTACAACAAATGTCATAATGAGGTTGCGATTATAATTATGTGATTTTCAAAGCTTTTGTGTATGATACAGAATCGAAGAAAGTAAAACCGCCAAACTTAAGTGGCAGTGGGCGAGGCATTTGCTTGCAAAATAGATGGTCGATGGGGACGAAAGGTTTTGCGGGGTTACCATGATGTTCAAAGTAAGGTTGTTTCATTATTATTTCAGTGTGGGTAAGAGACAGAGCTATATAGGTTGTCTAGCGCCATCTCTTACCCACACTGGAAATAAGAATGAGACAATCTTACTTTAAGCGTCATGGTACAGGGGGGTTACCATGACGTTTAAAGTAAGATTGTTTTATTCCTATTCCATTGTGGGTAAGAGATGGCGCTAGACAACCCGTATAGCTCTGTCTCTTACCCACACAAAAATAAGAATGAAACAATCTTACTTTAAGCGTCATGGTACAGGTCTTGGAGTGGCGACCACGTACTGGAAAACGCAGCGTTGGAAGGTCTTCCACAAGGTGTACCGATGACCTGGGGAGGGTCGCGGGAATCCGATGGATGCGAGACGCACAGGATTGGTCATTGTGGCGAAACTTGGGGGAAGCCTATGTCCAACAGTGGACGTCTTTCGGCTGAAATGATGATATGATACTTAATTTAGATTCGTACTAAGTTAGCAATCAATGTGCAACTTACTGCATTTTAAATATTTTGAATGAGGTTACTAACAGTTTCGACATACAATTTTAAAATGGCTTACGAACATTAAAAAAATAGCTGAATTCAAGGTTTACTAATATGAATTGTGATAAAGTTTTATATATTTAGATAATGCGCTATTCAATATTGACTTCAGAAGGCCATTTCATTGAACTGGCCGACATATCTAATATGACGATTAAATGGTTTTAACTGCGAAGCTTGCAAATATATCATCAGGTATATCTCTGCGCCGTAGAGGCCCAGCAGGGCCGATGCCCGCTAGGGCCACGGGGATTTCTGAAAGGAAACCCTTGGTCCTGGAACGAAAAGTGCAACTGAAGGACACAGGTGGGTCAGTAACATTCTCACATGCCTTCTCGCTCCACCCTAGAGCGGGTGAAGACATTGGAAAAAAGGTATCCCCGTGCTTAGAAACACAAAATAATGCAATGAGTTCCTGATACTTTAGCCTTGAAACGCCTTTGTTACTGAGTATATCAAGCCTTAATAACCGAGATGTATTATATCGATTTTTAGGGTTCCATACCTCAAAAGGAAAAAAACGGAACCCTTTTAGGATAACTTTGTTGTCCGTCTGTCTGTCTATCTGTCTGTCAAGACCCTTTATCCGGAAACGTGGAGGTATCGAATTGAAATTAAAACTCATGTCTCCGATCCCTTGAAGCTGTAAAGAAATCAAACTTCTAAGTTAGCGAAAAAAAAAGTATACGGCCGTTGATGTCACAAAAACGTACATTTCGACACTCTCAAGGGAATCAAAATTCAAAGGGTACTTCTTGTTACTCAGAATCCTGAAATTTGACTTAGAGCAAGGTCTTATAGCACAGGTATAGAAATTAATCTGAAAACAGTAAGTAAAATTGTTGCAACGTCACAAAAAAAAAAAATTGCGATTCAGAAAAATCTTCGATACTCCATTCGGGAATTGAACTATTTATTTGGTCGTACATAGGTAAGTTTGTGCGAAACCCTCAGTGCCCGATTCCGACTCGCACTTGCCCCGTTTTTTCTTTTTTACCTCTACACTCGTGACTTTTTAGCTCAAAAATTTCAGTGAGGCAATAATGTATAATTTAGTATTTTGAATATAATATACTTAGCTCTGGACTAGTTGTGATACGTATATGATACGTATATTTGCAAATATTTGAATTTCTTAGCGGGGTTTAAGTTTGCCATCGTCCTGGTGATTTTGTCGAGCCGTCGGAGAGCCTCTCTCCTGGACACGTGTTGCCATGGCCCACCTGGAAAACTCTAAACAAACTCCGCACCCAAGTTGGGCGCAGCAAAGACAATCTCCACAGATGGGGGTTCTCGGACGGTTCCGATCTTCAGTGTTTGTGCGGCGTCTCTCCGCAGACCATGTCCCACCTTCCATCCTTCATCACGTGCCCTGTTACCTGTCACGTGGTCCCTCCCTAATGACAGCATCAGCGGACGGCATTGCCGTGGCCGAATACTGGGCCAGGCAAGGAATTTAACTAGTTTTGCCATCGAAACGCTAAGAAGAAGAGCGGGATTTTCTGTCCACAACGTCACTTTAAACCTGTTACTTTTTTATATTATACTCATAAAACTGAAGAGTCTGAATGTTTGATTGAATGTGCTGATCTTAGGAACTATTGCCCCCCTAGCCAAGTTACGACCGTTTCGTTTGGGTCGAACGTTTCGAGTAGGCCACGGCTCCGATTGCTTTGTTCTGACGTCATCTCAACGCTCATTCACGTGGTCAGAACAAGAGAATCGGAGGCGTGGCCTACTCGAGGCGTTCGACTCTAACGAAACTGTTGTAACTTGGCTAGGGGGGCTGGTCCGAATCGAAAATATATTTTAAGCTGGATTGCTCATTTAAAGGGGAAGGCTTTAAAGGCTAAATAACATCACGCTACGGCCAACAGGAGCGGAGCAGTAACCAAAGACGCGGGCGAAACCGCGAGTGACCACTAGTAATTTATATGTGACTAGCTTCTGCCCGCGGCTTGCCCGCGTGAGAGTAGGTTTCTCCATACAAACCCCGTTTTACCCCCATAGGGGTGGAGTTTCGTAAAATCCGTTCTTAGCGGATGTCTACACCTTATAAGGAACCTACCTGGCAAATTTTAAGTTTGTAGGTGTTACAGTTTCTGAGATTTCGTGATTAATCAGTGAGTGGTATTTCGCTTTTAAATATATAGATTGAGTGGAGACTCTATGGGTAGAGAACTACAAAGTTGAATAAAACTAATAATATTATAATAGTGAAATTTTTGAGTATATGTGTTTGTTACATCTTCACGCTCGAACGGTTGAACGAATTTGGATGAAATTTGATACACGGGTTGTAATAATCCTTATATGGTCACAGTTTTATAATGTGATTGCTTTTTTTGGTGAAATAAAGAATTTATTAGATATTATATTCCGTTTATTCATTAATTATAAATTATATTTTTAAAAGAAAAAAAAAAAAAACATTTGGCTGTGGTACCCCCCTTTACCAAAGAATGATAAACTTTGGTTTGTTTAAATTTTTACATGTGTTTTATTAAAAGTTCTAAAAATCCTGACATTTCATGAGATTTGCAAAATCCAGCCGCAACCCTGAGAAGAGTCCTAAAATCCTGAAATCTCAGGACAAATCCTGAGATATGGTAACCCTATTGCACTTATTAACGCATCATTAATGTACGTAAATTGTCGGAAAGATTGCGTAAGGTGCAGACATGCAAACATTTTGTTCCGTTCACTAATCATTGCAAAAAAATTATCGACTTAGGAATGTGTGTAACACTTTCGAATTGAAACTTACTAACTTTGCAAAATTCGAGTTCTTATCTGGTCAAACTAGTGTTTAAATGAACGTGTAAAGATGATATAGGTGTATATCTATATAGTTATATAGCTACATCTTCTACATTCTTCTGTACTGTTTGTTTGTCACCTAATTCCTCCTAAACGGCTTGACTGATTTGGATGAAATTTTATGTGTAGATAGAGTGGGTTCCTGGATGGAAAATACTATTGGACTCGTAAGGTGGCGTTGTAATTAGGTTCTCAATTTTTTTTTTGACGAAAAGCCTGTTTTCGGGCAGGACAACCGAACGCCTATTGGGACTGCTAGTATAGATATAGGTATATCATTTTTCTGTACTGTTTGTTTGTCACTTAAGTCCTCCTAAACGGCTTGACTGACTTGGAAAAAAATTGTGTGTGTATTTGAGTGGGTCCCTAAATTGTTAAAAAATAGTATTGGACTCGGTAGGTGGTGCTTCAAACAGGTTCCTTCTCTCAATTTTTTTCTGACGTAAAGCCAGTTTTCGGGCTCGAAAACGTCGATAAAATATACATTTTTTATATGGTAACTACAGTAACAATAATTAAACTTATATAACTATGTTAGTGATAAGATGATAACAAAAACGAAAATATTCACACACAAACAAATATCATTGGTTTAGTATACGATTGCAAGTATATGATTTCGATTTGGTATTTTAAGATTTTCATGGGTTAAAAAAACCTAAGCTATTGACTTTGGTTTTTTTAAAATTGATATTAACTAGTGCTTGACTGCGATCCCACCTGATGGTAAGTAGTAATGCAATCGTTGATGGTGAGGCGCACTAATTCATTGAGAGCCTATTCACTCTAGCCTTGAAGACACCTAATTTATATTCGGATGGGAAAACCGCAGCAGGCAAATTATTCCAGTACCTCGATGTACGCGGTATAAACGACGAGCCGAAACGCTTGGTCCGGACCTTAGAGGTTTCAACAACGTAAGGGTGGATACTCGCTTATTTCTATCAATTCTTGTATATAGGGTGACTGGCAATTAGTGTACGATACTTAAACACGTGATTGTGCGCATGATACCAAACAATTTTCACTATGGGAGCAAAGCCGAAATCGCGAAAAAAATATCAGCTGTTCAGTACATTAGGCAAACATAAATGTACTGAACAGCTGATTTTTTTTTCGCGATTTCAGGTTTGTTCCAATAGTAAAAGTTGTTGGTTATCATGAGCACAATCACGTGTTTAAGTATCGTACACTAATTACCAGTCACCCTATATATTCTTGTTATTCTTCTCGGAACTTTTGTCAAATGCATTTTAGCAGATAATTGTATGCTTGTATGGAGTAGAATTCCTTGCCTGATAGCAGCTAGTAATAGTAGTCTTTAAGACTTGGGCTTGTTCGAAATAATTACCACGGCCCTGGAAGTCAAAGGCACACCGGTGGGTTTTAGTCAGTATTCTAATGCGCCCTCTGAGATGCAAAGCGTGAGAAGTTATTTCCGACCTCAAAAAAATAAAACAGCCAATCAAAATCAAAATATTTTTATTTCGCTTAGGCCCTACATGGGCACTTATAAAACGTCAGAAGCTAGTGTAGGTATGGTAGTTTCTTATGGAGAAGAACCGGTAAGAAACTCCATGCTTATCATTCGATTATCCTCGTTTTAAAAAAACCGAGCAAATGCGAGTCGGACTCGCGCCCTGAGGGTTCCGTACAAACTTACCTACCTATGAAAACAGTTCAATTTCCGAATCGAGTCTCAAAGATTTTTACGAACCGCAAAAAAGTTTTTTTTCTATGACGTAACTACAAATTTACAGTTTTCAGACTTTTTCCTATACTTATGCTATGAGACCTTGCTTCATGCCACATTTCAGGATTCTAGGACAACGGGAAGTACCCTATGAATTTTGATTCCTTTGAGAGTGTCGAAATATACGTTTTTTGCAACATAAACGGCAGTATCTTTTTTTTCGTTAACTTGCAAGTTTGATTTTTTCACAGCTTCAAGGGACTGCAGACTTGAGTATATTTAGGTTTTAATTTCAACTCCATACCTCCACGCGTTCCCGAGATAAAAGGTCTTGACAGACAGAAGGACTGACAACAAAGTGAACCTGTAAGGTTTCCGTTTTTTCCTTTTGAGGTACGGAACCCTAAAAATGATTGGCTTCACTGTGTCCATATTTCAATATTAATAGGTATAAGAGGACCGTTTAGATCGGTCAACATTGTACCCAAATTGTGCTCTATCATCGACCACATTATCGTTTACAAATAAGTAAGATAGTGGTCAAAAGCGGTTCTATCAATAATAATTATTAAAAACGTTATATGCTAAAGGAAACCATCTGCCATACAAGTCGTAAATCTTCAAATACGTTTGTAGATGTCAAGATTACCATAAAAAATAAAGAGGGAGTGCAAAGTCGTGGGTAAAAGCTATTTAATCCTAGGAACTAGAAAGATACTTTCGATCTCGTTTGTTACGCCGTGTACCGTAGTCGCTCGGTCGTGCGTTGTCACTACGTGACCGGCGCGCGTGCCCATTGATACACGACTTTTTTTAGTCGCGTTTCGATTGTAACTTAGACTTGTGTGGCATGATAAGTGCTCCAAAATGAAAATTATCTTGATTGAAACTAGCACTATAAAAAGGCAAATTGTCTATTTGTTTATTTCGGTAAAAGTTGGATTACGTAAACGATTAAATTTTTACTGGCCATCGAATTGTCCCGCAAAAATGTTTACATTTTACATAATAACTTATTAATAGGGAATATGCAATCAATCAATCCCCTGGCTTGTTCCCTATTTAGGGTCAGCCCTCCTGATCCTTTGACGCTATTCTAGGTGGTTTTGCGTCACATCTGGCGTTAGGCCCATTGTCAGCAGCCCCCCTAGCCAAGTTACAACCGTTTCGTTTCGATTCTCTTTTCGTTGATCGCCTCGAGTCGGCCACGCCTCCTATTCCTTTGTTCTGACCACGTGACTGAGCGTTGAGATGACGTCAGAACAAAGGAATCGGAAGCATGGCCGACTCGAGGCGATCAACGAAAAGAAAATCGAAACGAAACGGTTGTAACTTGGCTGGGGGAGGGCAGGTCGTTCTGGATGGTACGCCTCTTAGTTGTCGGTGACCGGACTCTTCCTCTTTTGCCCTCTTCTATCTACACTAATATTATAAAGAGGCAAAGTTTGTTTTTTGTTTGTAGGAGGTAATCTCTGGAAGTAATGGTCCGATAACTAAAATTTTTTCACCGATAGAAAGCTGCTTTATTCCTGAATGACATAGGCTATATTTTATGTACGCGGGCGAAGCCGCGGGCAAAAGCTAGTGGCTAATAAAAAAATACTTCATATTTGTTATAAAGTTTAAAATGATTTAATTTAGCATAAAATATTGCATTTCCTATTGTGCATTTATATTTCTACTAGCTGCTACCAAGGGAATATAACCCCGGGATAAAAAGTATCTGATATGGATGTGGTCTACCTGTACGCTAAACTTCATCCAAATCCCTACAGCAGTTTCAGTGTGAAGGAGTAACAAACATACACAGACACAAACTTTCGTCTCTATAATATTAATGAGATATACTATGTGCTACCTGCGGCTTCGCTCGCCTGATACTACTATATTATCCCAACGAAACACACATACCTACTCTCGGGTTAAAAAGTAATAGTTTTTAAAAACTCTGTTACTAACAAATTTTAAGCCTAGTTGTCATTAATAAACAGTTATTATTATAATTTAGTCCCGATGTTCGTTTGTGATGTTTCCTTGCGTGATCGAATCAGAAATGAAGATATCCGCAGGAGAACCAAGGTTGCCGACATAGCACGAAGAATGGCCAAACTTAAGTGGCAATGGGCAGGGCACATTGCTCGCAGAACAGATGGCCGTTGGGGCCGAAAGGTTCTGGATTGGCGACCGCGTACCGGAAGATGCAGTGTTGGAAGGCCCCCTACAAGGTGGACCGATGACCTGGTGAAGGTCGCGGGAATCTGATGGATGCGAGACGCACAGGACCGTTCGTTGTGGCGACATTTTGGGGAGGCCTATGTCCAGCAGTGGACGTCTATCGGCTGAAATGATGATGATGATGATGATGTCCGTTTGTCTGTAATCAAACCTTGCAAATTAAATTTGATTCACCATTTGGTTACCGATTGAGCTGAAAGTTTGTATGCATGTGTAAATCAGATGACCATGCAAAATTATTACAAGAACAAGGAGCTGATCTGATGATGGAACCGGGAGGTGGTCATAGGAACACGGTAGTTAAACGACACAACCCCATCGATATTGGGCTTGTATGATTCGCCTTGACGAATACTTTGATGCTCGATGGTAACCAGGGTCTTATGATGGAGTTGAAAGATGGCCATAGGAATTCGATAAGCGTAATAAGATAACTCTATGGTGTTTAAACTTTTTTGAATGGTCTTGATGAGTATTAATTATATCTATATAAATAAAAGAAAGTCGTGTTAGTTACACTATTTATAACTCAAGAACGGCTGAACCGATTTGGCTGAAATTTGGTGGGGAGGTAGCTTAGAACCAGGAGACGGACATAGGATACTTTTTTTTTTAGTAGGGTAGAGTAGGGTAGAGAAGTAGGGTAGAGTAGGGTAGAGTAGGGTAGAGTAGGGTAGAGTAGGGTAGAGTAGGGTAGAGTAGGATAGAGTTGGGTAGAGTAGGATATAGTAGTCAGTTGACGGGAGCGAAGCCGCGGGCAAAAGCTAGTAGTATGTTTCAGAATGGTTTCATGACACTGATATTATAAAGGCGAAACATGGTGTGTGTGTGTGTGTGTGTGTACGTGCAAATGTGTGTTAATTTTCAACTTTTACGCAGGGAGAAGTCGCTAGCAGAAGCGAGTATGGAATAAGACAGAATTATTAAAAGTTGCACATAAGAACATATCAAGAATAAAAAAAAAAAAAAGAAATTCGGAATCTGTAGTGTGTGTCACAAAGGAGCAATAGGTTAGGCTACACTCATACAATGGAAACTCGCACAGAAAGCAAGCACCTAACTTGTGTTCAAGGAAGCTCAGTCGATGTTGGACTCGCTTGTTGCTCACAGGGGATCGGCAGAGGTAGTTCCCGTGATAATAGATAGTAAAGTGATAAGACAAACAACATAGTGCCGTGTGAAAATTGTGAAAGTGATAAGGAAATTTAATATTTTTTTCGGGCAAGGTTAGTTTTTTATTATTTTTAATTTGGTTGTTTGTCCAATGTTAGTAATGTAGGTTAGAATTTCCATGAAATTTTGAAGATTTTTTTATAATGATGTAGTCTATATTTATGGTATTTATGTGAAAACCATGACAATGAGTGTGAAAATAGTTTCTGAATGTTTTTTTTTTTTGATACACAAAATTGTTAAAACACATTGACATTGGAACATCAACTAAGGGGTGAGCAGGCATCTAATGGATTATTTGTAAAAATATTAGTTTTTTTTTAATAGCTTATACTGTCCCACTGCTGGGCAAAGGCCCCCCCAACTTCTTCCAGGTATTCTTTTCTTGAGCCACCTCGATGTATAAAATATTTGTTATTGTATAATAATCCGAACTTAAGTGGCAATGGGCAGGGCCCATTGCTCGCAGAACGGATGGCCGTCGGGGCCGAAAGGTTCTGGAATGGCGACCACGTATCGAAAGACGTAGCGTTGGAAGGCCTCCTACAAGGTGGACCGATGACCTGGTAAGGGTTGCGGGAATCCGATGGATGCGAGACGCACGGGACCGTTCATTGTGGCGACACTTAGTGGAGGCCTATGTCCAACAGTGAACGTCTTTCAGCTGAAATGATGATGATGAATCCAAATAAAATAAATTATCTTTATTTTTGGTCCATTTCTAAAAAGAAAAGCTCACGTTATAGTAAACAAGTTTACATTTTATGTACCAAGAGACAGTAATGGAACAGTTTTTTTTTCCACAACTATCACACAACGCCGTCTAGTCTCAAGCTAAGCAGAGCTTGTGTTATGAGTACTAGACAACTGATAATCCTACTTATATATTTCTAAATACATACATATTATAGATAAATTACACCCAGATACAGAACAAATGATTGTGCTCATCACACAAACATTTGTCCTGGGTGGGAATCGAACCCACGACCACCGGCATAGCAGTCAGGGCCACTAACCACTAGACCAGGTCAGTCAAAGATGAAGGAGAAGAAGATGAAGATGATGATGTTCACCATCATCATCATCTTCGATGTAGTAGAAGATACCTGTATATATTAACTTATTAATTTACTAGTTTCTGTCAGCTGCTTCGCCCGCTTGTAAATAGATAATTATGCTACGGGAGCATACCCTAGGTTATATCCAGAGGTCGGAATTAGGTAGAGTTATTCATGTACTTATACTGATGTCATACAGCGAAAGAATAAAGTGCATGGATATGCCTCAAATCCCGAGATTAATTTTAAAGAGCAGATATTCTTTATGACACTATCAGAAATATAGCAGATACGTTGTTGAAACCTCAACGATCGGGACTAAGCGTTTCGCTTCGTCGTTTATACTGTGTACATCGAAGGACTGGAACAATTTGCCTGCTGCGGTCTTCCCGTCCAACTATAATTTAGGTGTCTTCAAGGCTAGAGTGAATAGGCTCTTAATAAACTAGTGCACCTCACCATCAATGATTGCATCACTGCTTACCATCAGGTGGGATCGCAGTCAAGCACTGGTTTATATCAATTAAAAAAAAAAGATAAAATTTGTTCCTGCATTAATGACAAGGAGGAGGAAGTGCATAAATTTGTTAACCTCACCTCAGTTGACGTGGAGAGATCTTTTTCAATGAAAAATACTAATGAAAATTGTATGTTAAATATCTTTATTTAATTTGTCTTTGATATCTATCCCTAGAGGTTTTATTAGTATTTACCTGTAATATTGTTGGCCACACGGGAGTTTTCATTAGAAATCTCGGGAAGATCCATATTAATATCAACATTTTGATGCAAGTACATGAATAACTCGTTTAGGGCCTGCGCACACTTGAGACTAGACTGTCTTAGACAGACTTGTCTACGACGTCGCAGACTTGTCTGCGACATGACTGTTTTGTCTACGACACGGCGCACACCATCAAGACAAAACAGTCTAGCGGCGTACGGCCAGTATTGCTAACTTAGTGGATTTTCCACTAAAACTGGTGGTTTTAACCCCCATTTAATTGCGAAATATTAGTTTAAGTGGCTAGTGGATTTTTCTAGTACTTTAGAAAAATTCAATTTCTTACTACAAATGCGATCACTCGGGTGTAAATCAGCACCATAGAATCCATAATTATCAATCTGATACCGACGATGATGGTGCAAACAAAAATGACTCGTCTGAAGACGAATTAATACATAGCTGTTATTGAATAATTTGTATGTTGATTTATCTACTAAGTACCTAATGTTAATTTACCTACAAATGGTATTTTGATCAACTGATTGTTAATTTTTATCACTTATTATTAAAGGAAACTAATATCCTTTTTGCCTACTTATTTTATATCGTACAACACACATTTTTTTAGTGGGAAAATATGCGATTTTGTGTGTGATAATTTTTTGTTAGTGGTTTTCTGGTTTTAAAAGTGGACTCTAGTGGTAAGTTAGAACTGTTGACAACACTGGACGTCTCAAAACAGTCTTGTCGTAAACAAGTCTGCGATGTCGTAGACAAGTCTGTCTAAGACAGTCTTGTCTCAAGTGTGTGCAGGCCCTTATCCTCAATGTTGAGGGTTGTGACCTCAATGAATAACTTTCTTGTGGATTATATTAATTTCACCATGTTGTCCTATCTACGGCGATGTGGATGGCGTCGCAGACTGTGGTCTCCAGTGTAGCATGGTTTGGTCAGACCAACGTATCGGACTCCTGCCCCTGGGTCTTTTCCTATCTACTTTTCCTGTCAGCAGAAAATTTTCCAGGTTATCACCTCTCTTTCTGGCAATGTGGCCAAAGAAATCAAAGATTCTTCTTTGGCATAATAGTGGTGAGTCTTATGGGTGACTTGAGTTCGGCTATTATGGAGTCGTTGGTCTGATGCTCTGTCCAATGGATTCCAAGCATTTTCCTCCACCACATCCGTCGATATAATATTAGTATGATATCGACCCGCCAGATTGGCATGGGTGCTATATTTATGTAACGGCAGTTTAAAAAAAAATTGCCATAATGAATTTTGTCCTGACAATTACGAACACGCCAGCAATAAATCAGTCAAAACGATCGAGTCGGTCTATAGTGATGCACTCACTCGATAGTATGACGAATCGAGGCAATTGATTTTTAACCGACTGCACCAAAAGGAGGGTTATGTTTTTCCGAGTGTATGTATGTGCATTTCTTTGGTACACCCTAGAGTCTTAACGGCTTGTTGCATTTTAGCTTGAGAGGATCTTTAGATTCATCTTGAAAAATAAAGAAAAAAAGAAAAAAGTTAAATGGCGGATTTTAGTGGCCAATTATATTATACATAAAAACGCTTACTTCTAGGTTTGCGGGATAGTTCAAAAATAACTAGAGTAGGGTAGGGTCGTTACTCTAACCGTTCAAAAATGCTTCGAGTTGCAACCCAGGTTCGTTCTTTTATAACTCGAGTAGCTACCCTAGAGTTAACCCAACTAACTCTAACTCCGAGCAGGGTAGGTTGGTTTATGCGGCAAGAACGACAGTTGCTTGGCATTGACAGTTGAACTCTACGTTCGCGTTTAAAAATGCACCTCAGGGCTGCCGGAGACGCACCCAGCGCACTCCTTCTCTCTCTAACCAGAGTAGTAGCAGTTATAAGAGTTACCGCATGCCTAGAATAGGTACATAGATACGACGTGTATCGCCACACATTCGCCACTAAACCATCGCTCTACTGACGTACTGAATAGAGCACAGAACATGGTACACAGTGCATATGTACCAATAGAACACTATTCGGTACATATGCACTGAGCGGTGACTCATAATACAATGCCGCTCACACACCTATATAAGTCGGCTCTGCGGTCTAAACCGTGGCCGGCTCGCTCTGGAAGCGGGTCAGACGGGAGTTATATTTCCTACTGTAGGTCCGTAATAAGCCGGCACACTCGTCAGACACACATATACAAAAACATATGGGTGCAACATGCGCCCAACAAATCATGCCAACAAGTGGTAACCAACCCACGGGTCCATTGCTACGGACCACAGTAGGCTACTGCGGTCAGAGGGCGAATACCCTGACACCGCTTGCCACGCTCCCTAGCGGATTACATATAGCAACTGCAGTTACACGGATGGGTACTAGACAGAAAAAAGCCATTACTTAACTTTCGTAACTCACCGATAAAAAACTGAATGTTGCATCAATTCTCAGATTTAAACTTACATACTCTTGTGAGATAGTGTAGATGAAAAAAAAAAACTTCATGCAATTATTTTTAATTGCTTTTCAAAAAATAAGGTCAGACTAAATGAATGACCTCGTCTTCTGAAAGGTCAAATTTCACACGCAAAGCTTCTAAAAAGGTCACAACAGTTTAGCTGTAATAACTACAGCACTAATCTAAGTTATTCTAAACTAACTGCTACAAGCGGCTTCGTCTGCGTTTTTGAAAAGAGTATCTTATGTCCCTTTCCATTGGGTACGCCATAATCATAGCGGTAAGTCTTCTCTTTGAGGAGTGGCTGAAGAGACGTCACGGTGTCCTTACCTCACTTACGCAGGTCACCATCGGACATGGCAAGTTCGGGAGGTTTCTGCACCTGATTCGTGCGGAAGAAACGCTCGGTTGTCGCCACTGTGCGGACCGCGCGGAGAACACGGAGCATACGGTGGAAGTGTGCACCGCTTGGCCGGAGCACAGCCGTGTCCTCGTCGGGGTGATCGGCGGCGGCAACCTCTCACAACGGGCCCTGGTACAGGCCATGGTCCGGATCGAGGAGAATAGGCGGAGAGAAGTCATTAGATGACTTTCCTTTTCCATATGTAGGCTTATCTCTATTATAGTATTTACTACATATTATGTAGTTACTACGATTACATGCTATTATATTCTGTGAAAGAGCGCGTAATACTGCTGTTAGCACGTCAAACACCGGTTTATTTCTAAAGTAAAAGTTAGATAAAGTATCAGCTACAAATAATAATATGCGTTCTGTTGTTTTGTAACATACATTGATAGACTATATCTATCATTACTAAGATTATGTCTACCGCTGCAAGACAAAATGCTTCTTAATAATATATATAGTAAAAGGATGTTGCTGTACTACGACGACCATAACATTTACGACATTGATAATGTTTGTTTGCTAGTTTTAAGATTGCGTCATTTTGCGCGAATAAACAGTTTTTCTTTCTTCTTTTCTTTCTTTCTTTCTACTAGCTGCAATCAACTTCAGGGTCATCCTTTCGACATACCTTTTTTGAGGTGTGAAATCATTAAATAACTCCTCTCTACCTGGGTGGAGCGTAAGGGAGTGTCAGACTTTTACCGACTAAAACCCACCCGTGTTCCTTCAGTTGCCCTTTACGTCCTAGGCCTCCCGGTGACTCTTTCGAAGAATACCGCAAAGGTACTGCACTAATCAAACGAATCGGAGAATCTGCAAAATGAAATTCTTACTACTGACGCCGTCGTCTATAACTTTCCTTGCGTTATTGCTTTAAATAGCCCGTGTTGTTATGTTATTTAGATAATAATCTTACTTAGCTCACTTTTCCGGATATGAAAGGAGCAGTGAAAATATAAGTATAATAATAATTAAATACGTATTAGGTACCTTAGTCATCACGTAACCGCGCTTCTTTTGAAGAAAACTAAATGAGTGACGGTGAATATGAAATCGTGAAGAATTAGTTTTAATCTATTGTGACCTTTGTGTTTGAAGATACTAATCAACTTTCGGTTTGTATGCCTTGTGAAGATTATTATTATATTATTATTAGGAATTATACCTAATATATAATATATATAATAGTTATTAATGCTCATTAATAACTTGCATGGCAAATACGATGCCAGATTAAAAAGTCGGTACCGGGTCCAAATGCGCAGCGATATAGACCAAATTTTGGCTTTTAGGCGTGTACCACCAGGAGCACGGAGTACTTATTGTAGGGTTGTTCATAAGAGTTAGGTACTGCTGCCTTGGAACGGGAATGGAACTCGTTTCACCAAGAGCGGGAGTTGATGATTTTCCACTAAAAAATATGTTTTTTTTTTTTTAAATTGATATAAACTAGTGCTTGACTGCGATCCCACCTGATGGTAAGCAGTCATGCAATTGTTTATAGTGACGTGCACTAGTTTATTAAGACCCTATTGACTCTAGCCTTGACACATAAATTAAGATTTGAGAGAGTAACTAAACGGGGATGCAACTTGACCTGTTTTTCATACAACCGCTCTTACGCGTTTTTTTTTTATTAATGATAGGCTCGCGTTTGACCACCAGATTATGACGTTATTACACATTTTTCATTAGATATTTTATTTATTTAGTTAGTTATAGGAGAACTAACAGCTATAACAAAAGAGCAACAATAGTATAAGAGACATTGGGCCAATTACAGGTTCTCACGGGTAGAAACAGGTAAAGTAATAGAAAACTTACGATCACCAATATAATAATTAAACATCATAAGGGATGTTTAATTATGTTCTTTTTTTTAAAGTATGTAAAATGAGCACTATGCACTTTTGAAAAAGTCCGCATTCAGCTGAGTGCGTGCCGAATAGGTTTTAATAGTAAACGGGTCAAAAGAGAACTTTAAAGTCCTCACACGCTCGCACCATGCAGGAGTTTCGCCTGTAATTAGAAGAGGAAGAAGGAATAGAGATAGGCGGATTAAATCTAACCGATCTCTGGGGGACATTAAAGCATAATTTGGAAGCACAGTATCTTGTGGATATTATTTAGGCTTCTATTGAAATCAATTTATAAATTTGTGTAAAACTAATCCAGTAAAGACATCGGAAAATCTTTTATTTTGCATGAACTTTGACACTTCATAATTTACTCAAAAATTAAAAAAGTATAACAATAGAAGCCATGCAAATTTAATCAAGATTCTAAATTACGACAATTTTTTCAAACCCACGTATTTCCTGGAACAAGTTTTGTAAAATATTCGAGTAAATCACGGAATTATACCGAATGCGAACAGAGTTTTCAGGCGTGATCTTTCTTTTTTCGCGTTGCCTTTTCTTCAAACATCGCGTTGGATTGCGTTAGATGAAGTAACAAGTTTTCAAACCACGCTCAATGTTGACGATAGGCGAGTGGAAAAGGACCCTCTTAATGGAGTATTCTGCCCTACTAAGACAAAAAGCGGTAACTCAATAAAAGTGAATTTCGAGAAAAAAAGTATTTGGTAAAGATGCAGTCATCTTTGTGACGTAGGTTTAAAAGCTTCTGCCCGCGGCTTCACCGGCTTGTTACGTTGATAAAAAGTATCTAAGTCCTTTTTTTCCCATGTTATAGACTACGTCTCAAGCTAAATTCCATTAAGATCGGTCAAGCGGCTTCGGCGTGAGAGACGATAAATGCGAAAGTAACTCTGATTGATTCTTAATCAAACAGAGTTACTTTCGCATTTATTTATGCGTATATGTATCAATAGGTAGAGTATTTTTGTTCAATATTCCAATAAAGATATGAATTTTTTGAGTACCCTTGTGATGCTGAGCATTGTAGGCATTACTATGCAAAAAAAAAAAACGAATTTTCGAATAATTTTGAGAAACCTCTTTTTTGCTTAGTAGAGCAGTATAATGTTTAAACTTGAGGCCCTACCACGCGATCCATTTTACGACCTATACTGAACTTTGAGCCGACTGAAGGGATAGAGCTATATAGGGTTTTTTTTAGGTAGGAAAATCCTCTAATGACAAATCTCGCTCTTGGTAGAGCAGGAGATAGTGTCAGACTTTTACTGACTAAAAACCCACTCCTGTTCCTTCGTTGCCTTCGTCCCAGGGCCCCGGGTTTTGTTTTCACACTACCCATGGCCCCAGTAGGCTTCGACCCTGCTGGGCCCCTAGGATTTGCTGACATCTCCCTGAGGCGCGCGTGGAACAATACGCGCCGTCGACGACTTGGGCTCGGTCCTGACGTTTACCGGACGGTCGGACGGCGGGCTACCCATTGCTCGCCGTCCGCAAGCCCGCGCCTACGGTGGCCGGAAATCGGGTATAGTTCCCTCTTTCTCGTTCGCCTGACACTTTAACACGTCAGCGTCATAGTAAAGCCCCTAATCTTTTCTTTTCTTTTCAGGAAGCATCACCAATAAAATGCGGAGTCGAGTCAGCGTGGTCAAATGGCCTCTTCGCAACATTTACTCTGGTCGCCAGTTATCCACTACAGCGCGGAGCAGCCAGGCTTCCGACGGTGGATTAGAAATCAGTGCGTAATATTTATGATTAGCTTTTGCCCGTGGCTTCGCTCACGTATATAAAATATAGCCTATGTCACTCAGGAATAAAGCAGCTTTCCATCGGTGAAAAAATTTTCGTAATCGGACAAGTACTTTCAGAGATTACTTCATACAAACAAACTAAACATAAAAACAAACTTTACCTGTTTATAATACTATATATAATATATACAAAGAAAAGTAATGTAATAAATATAGTAAGTATATAGATTTCCTTTACTTGATTATACTCCATTTGTTTAGATACTTAACTAAACGTAAATAAACTTGATATGTCTTTTTATTTTAAAAAAATCGTATAAAAGACAAAAAAAGATTATTTAAATTTATTTAATTACCTAACATCGGTTTATGTAAATTAATTGTAAACATTTTTAGATAAAATTTTTAGACAATTTTTAGATAAAAGACGTCAAGATTGTTTACATTTAGTTAAATACCTAAACAAATGGATTATAGTGTCAATCACGATGTATTGGAATGGAAATAATAAGAATTTGTTTGCTTTCGACAAGATGCGTCGCATAAAATCGTGCGAAAGGAAATAATTTATTGTTTATCTGCCCCCCTAGCCAAGTTACAACCGTTTCGTTTGGATTCTCTTTTCGACGATCGCCTCGAGTCGGCCACGCCTCCGATTTCTTTTGTCCTGACGTCATCTCAACGCTCGGTCATGTGGTCAGAACAAAGGAATAGGAGGCGTGGTCAACTCGAGGCGCTCAACGAAAAGAATCTAACGAAACGGTTGTAGCTTGGCTAGGGGGGCTGATCTTAATGGCTTCTTTTTTAAGGTTCATCATCATCACATTTAATCGAATTACTAGAAGACCCCTACAGTTTCAATCAAACAAAAACATTTAATTCAAATAAACAATTTACAAACAAACAACAACAAAAAAGTGAAGCTAAATTGCAAAGAAACGTTATTTTGTCAGCGTTTTTTTTTCTTTCTATATTTAATATTGTAGTACGTAACTCTTTTTATGCTAGTCTGCCTCCGTTTTTTTTTTGTTTTACTCTTTGCCAAGGATTTTTTTTGTGCCATTCTTCACACCCACATCGGTCGACACATTGCGCAAGTTAGTGTAGAGTGAGCGTGCAAGTGATAGTTAGATGCAGTAATTAGATCTAGATCATTAAGGTTGCCTAACGATGTCAAAATGGCAGCACTCGGTTTAGATATTCATCAAACCTAGATAATTCTAGCTCATTTATTTGATTGAGAAAAGAACAAATACAGAATATACAATATTTAACAGGAACAATGCACACCATTAGGTATACCTACACCCCAATTAGAAAATGAAGTTACAATTATAATTTGAAGTCTGAAATTTCACTTAAATGTACTTAGATAGTGTTTTTTTTTGAGAAATTTATTATCCTAATTGTTGGCAAATAATATAGGCATCGACGCTCTATTGGTACTTAGCACATCGATATTGGTATTGTGATACCAGACGCAAATGAAAGGCTTCTATGGTTCAATTTACTATTATTCTATTATTAGAAGCAGTATTTGTTACATTATTTATAAAAATATATTATTTGCTTAATCTTTTCTTGTTTCACAATCACTAATCATTCTATGTTTCGAATATGTACAACTATGCTTTTTTGCCAGTTTGCAAGTTAGTAGTATTGGCGTGGCCTCCATGGTCGCCACAGTATCAAGACTTATCAAGAATTTATCAAAATAGGTTATTTATCAAGAATTATTTTAGAATTAAAAAATCCCTTGTTTAAAAATAGCTGAAATCGATTCTGAATTTGATTCTGAACATATTAATTTCAAGATGAGCGATAAGTTAATTGTCGTAGAAGAGCGCAAAAGTGTTGCTTATTTCAAAAGTTTATTCTAACACTAACAGACTGCGACAGGAGGATTGGTTGGTTCCTAAGATTGTCTGGTAGATGTCGCTTTCAGCGATAAGACCGCCATTGTACCCATAGATTAAAGCTAGAACTACATTAGACTGACGCACACGTGTAACACGCCTGATTTGTACGTGGAAAGACGTTGCGTGGCGTGGATCAAGTGTAGCTCTACAAGTCTAGTTTCCATATATAATGTATGAAGACCGACGCGCTCAGATCGGCGTGTGTGGCACACGTGTGCGCAGTGTAGTTCTAGTTTAAAGCTAGAACTACACTAGACCAACGCACACGTGTAACACGCCTGATTTGTATGTAGAACGACGCCGCGTGGCGTCGCGTGGCATGGATCAAGTGTAGTTCTACAAGTCTAGTTTCCATATAAAATGTATGGAGACCGACGCGCCCAGATCGGCGTGTGTGGCACACGTGTGCGCAGTGTAGTTCTAGCTTAAAGGTAGAACTACACTGCGCACACATGTGCAACGTACTCCTATCTGGGCGCGTTGGTCTTCATACATAATAAAGGCAACTAGACTTGTACAGCTACATTAGATCCACGCCACGCGACGTCATTCTACGTAAAAATCAGGTGTGGTCCACGTGTGCGTCGGTCTAATGTAGTTCTAGCTTTAAGTTTATGTATAAGTTGTGTTGCTCAAGTCGTCGACGGCGCGTACAGTTTGTTCCACGCGCGCCTCAATGAGATGTCAGCCAACCGTAGGGGCCCAGCAGGGTCGAAGCCTACTGGGGCCAAGGGTCTGCTTCTGAAAGGAAGATTCTGCCCTGGTATGAAAGGCAACGAACAACGAAGAAACAGGAGTGGGTTTTTTTTAGTCAGTAAGGATGATTTTTCCACCGAAAAAAAAAACCGAAAACAAACGTACAGAAGAATTATATAGATATATAAAGATATATTAGATATGTTGCCTCTCATTAGGCGAGATTATGCATATGTCCCATTTTTACTAAGAAAGTAGGTCAGTTAAGATAATACTTTGGTAGACGATACAATTGATGGGAACTCCATTTTTTCAACATTATTCTCGTACGTCGCAATCATTCTTGAGCACAAAGCGAACTCAAAGTAACATTCATTAGCTGGAACTCTCTTTGTATTCTTACGATCTAATGTATGTTTAATGTAATAATATTAGAATAATGGACTTTCACACACGAGGAAATCCCTTGAAAGGCCTATGGTAATCAAAAGCCATTTACAATGTGTCCATCTTTTAATTTCAATAAAACAATATTTTAAAAAAAGTTAAGTTATATACACAACTAAATTAAAAAAAAAATTTTATTAAAAAAAATCGGTTTTTCATCATCATCTTCCTGCTCTTGTCCGTTGTGGTCGGCACAACACGTTTTTTTCTTCCATTCTGTCCTCTCACTCGTCACGCTATCACTAACTCCCTTTTCTTTCATATCACTTCTCACGCGATCCACCCATCTTTTCTTTGGCACCCCTCTCCATCCATCCACATGTAAATTCATAACTCTTTTAGCAACATGCGCTTCATCCCTCCTCTTCACATGACCATACCAAGATAAACGATTCCCTTTCAACTTTTCAGTCACTGGCACCGCTATACTCATTTTTCACTTTATCCATAAAAAAAAAGGTTTTTGTATTTTTTTATTGAAAATTGAATTCTTTTTCACCATACAATGCTCTTCCCTTTTTTATTACAAGCTTTTATTGAACTTGCAATGTTTGTATATACGTATGTATGTTTAGGGCGAATCTTGCAAATTGATTTTCAAACAGTTATCCCCAACCGATTGATTTGAAATTTGGAATACTTATGTAACTTGGATGACAATGCATTAATATAGTACCAAACAGCTGGTCTGATGATAGAGTTGGATAGTGGCCATAGCTAGTAACTACTGAACGCAAAACGATACCCCCTTCGTATTTGAGCCCTTTGGAATAGTCTTCATGAGTACTATAAGTACTGAGTGATAAAAGCTTCTTGAAAATACTAGTTCTACTTTTCAATAGCAATTTAATAAACATCAACTATTTTCACCAGGTCCAAAACCAGTACAACAGTGTCCAGTACAAGGAACTCGAGCGAGATCGACGCACGCAGCCATTGATACGTCGATGTTCGACGTGGCTCCGTCCGTCAAGTCGTGGGAGGACGTGCCGGGGCCCAGGCCTCTGCCGCTGTTGGGGAATACATGGCGGTTCACCCCCTATATCGGTAAGTGATTCTAAAGATTCTTTATAAAAGGTAAAATAAATGCTGGCTAAAAAGTCACTGTTATCTCTATTTCAACATACTATTTGAATAATTATAAAATATTTAAATAATTATGTACATATGTATACCAACAAAAAAAAAAGCCAAGTGCAAGTCGGACTCTCGCATGAAGGGTACCGTCCGCAGCAAAAATAGAACAAAAAAGTCTAAAGTGTTACATTTTTATAAATTTTATTTTTTATTGTGAATGTGGGAACTATGTGGATTACTTTTGCTTTTCTGTAATTTTAACATTATGTCTGGCAGTTTTGAGTATTTGATGCGGCCTACGCAAATGTCTTTTCTTTGGTATTGTTTGTCAAGTCCTTGAGCTCCTTATTAGTCCCAAGTTTGAGCTACACGAATACTGACAAATGCTTGCACTGACTGGACAGGTTCACTCAATTCTGTGTGGTTCTTTCTTTAAAAGACCATCTGAGACACTTATCTGCATGGTTCTCATATGATTTGATCATTACATGTTTACTTTAAAAGAGACTTTGACCCCTGAGTTTGTTTCGGTGTTTCTTCTCAGGGTAGTCAGCTAGGAAACACCGACCTCATCTAGTTTAAACTGACGAAAAAAAAAATTTACGTGTAAAAGTGTTTCTTTAAAACATATTTGCAAAATAAATATCATTTATCTAACTATCATGGTTCATGAGATACAGCCTGGTGACAGACAGACAGACAGACTTAATAATTTAGTTAAAAATGGGTACGGTACCCTAAAAAACGAAGCGTTCGGAAAAATTACTACAGCCCTGGAACGCAATTCTGCTCCTCCGGTCGGTTTTAGTTAAAAGTTTAATACTCCGCTCCACCCAGACGAAGAGGAGATATTTGAGAATTTCCCTCCAAAAAAAAAAGACCTATACGAAAGCCAGACAATCTGTACCAATGTCGTAAGATGGAAATGTTAAATATATATACTATATAATTATATATGTATAAGAGCGAAATAAAACTCACTGATTAATCACGAAATCTCAGAAACTATAACACCTACAAACTTAAAATTTGACAGGTAGGTTCCTTATAGGCTGTAGACATCCACTAACAACGGAATTTACGAAACTCCACCCAGAATGAGCATAAACCAGTGCTTGACTGCGATCCCACTTGATGGTAAGCAGTGATGCATTCGTTGATGGTGAGGCGCACTAGTTTATTAAGAGCCTATGACTTCATTATAAAGGGATTTATCACATAATTTGTAATGGTCTGTTCATCATCGTTACAACAATGAAGAATGGTAGTTCAACTTATACTTACAGGTTGGTAGAATCCGCGAGAGATCTGCTTTGTTTAATACTAATGTGTCGGTCATTAACGTTAAAAAAAAGCAAAACTTTCATGTTTATGAGAAAGAATGAAACTTTTTCCATCTTTAAGATTTCTAGTGTGAGATTATAATGGTAATCTAAGCTGTATATTCTAAACTAGCAACTTGCCCCAGCTTTGCACGGGTTTAGCAAATCTTTGAAATTCTCGGCTTTTTTCTAACATAATATGTATGTATTATACATCTAAACCTTCCCAATGAATCATACAGTGTTTACCAACAGACAGCTATTTGGTACAATTTTTTTGAATTTATCGCGAATAGACTATCATACAGACGCGATGGGGGCTTTGTTGTTTTGTTTGTTTGTGTGGGCTCATAGAGTACTACTGAAAAACTGAAAAAAAAATAAGAATCCAATTGCAGCGCCATCTATCGGGTCCAATTGTGTTTTCTAACCACCCTGGGACCCAATCAAATACATACAATCAGTCAAGCCGTTTTGGAGGACTTAGGTGACAAACGCACGTACACAATCTTCATATATTAAAGGAATAAAATTATGTATAGAATCTTTTTATATTATATAAAGATTTTATACGTGCGTTTTTTCCCGACCGATTTGAATGAAATTTTTTGGGTATACAATTCAAACCTGGTAGGTGGCGCTGCAATCGGGTCATCATTTTTTTCTGAAGAAAAGCTAGCTTTTGGACAGGAAAACGTCTCACGGGCCATTAGTTATATTATGTATAAAGATATCATCATCATTTCAGCCGAAAGACGTCCACTGTTGGACATAGGCCTCCCCCAAGCGTCTCCACTACGACCGATCCTGTGCGTCTCGCATCCACCGCATTCCCGCGACTCTCACCAGGTCGTCGCTCCACCTTGTGGGAGGCCTTCCAACGCTGGGTTTTCCGGTGCGCGGTCGCCACTCTAGAACCTTTCGGCCCCATCAACCATCCGTTCTACGAGCAATGCGCCCTGCCCACTGCCACTTTAGTTTGGCGATTTTTCGGGCTATGTCGGCGACCTTGGTTCTCCTGCGGATATCTTCATTTTTTGTGCGATCACGCAAGGAAACTCCGAGCATAGCCTAGCCCTTTCCATTGCCCTTTGGGTGACTGTAAGCCTTCTGATGAGGCCCATTGTAAGCGACCATGTTTCATTGCCATATGTCATCACTGGCAACACGCACTGGTCATAGACTTTCGTCTTGAGACACTGTGGTATGTTGGACGAGAAGATACCGCGCAGCTTCCCGAACGCAACCCAGCCGAGTCGAATTCGACGATTGACCTCTTTCCCAAAGTTAGATCTACCCAATTGGATTGTCTGTCCCAGGTAAACGTAATCGTCTACAACTTCGAGTGCAGAGTCTCTGATCTTGATCGGTATAAAGATATGTAGGGATATTATTTAAAATTATCTCTTATTTTTAATCATATACGTATATACATAGATACGTTTAGCACAAGGTCAAGGTCGCCCGGAGGACACGGTGGAGCACAAGGTAGAGGTGTGCCCCGCTTGGGCAGAGAACTGCCGTGTCCTCGTGGACGTGGAGGAGATCGGCAGCAACAATCTCTCGGGCCGGGCCTTGGTACAAGCCATGATCGTCGTCTCTTTCTGCGAAGCAGTAATGCTAGCAAAAGAGGAGGACGCACGTGCACACGCGAGGGCGCGGCCCTCACGCTCCAGCCGCTCCCGATTTCCGGCCACCGTAGGCGCGGGCTTGCGGACGGCGAGCAATGGGTAGCTCACCGTCTGACCGACCGGTAACCATCCGGACCGAGACCAAGTCGTCGACGGCGCGTACTGTTCCTCGCGCGCCTCAAGGAGATGTCAGTAAACCGTAGGGGCTCAGCAGGGTCGAAGCCTACTGGGGCCAATGGTCTGCTTCTGAAAGGAAGACTCAGCCCTGGTATGAAAGGCAACGAAGGAACAGGAGTGGGTTTTCGTCAGTAAAAGTCTGACACGCCCTCGCGCACCGCCCAAGAACGGGAATGTCATTGGATGATTTTCCCATTTTCCCACCAAAAAAAACAAGGTCAAGGTCAAGGCTGTGTAACTAAAAATATTTAGAAGCCACAAACAAGCAAATATTAAAATATGGCATTGAAATCATAATAATCTATGTTCGAACTTTATAATAATAAATACTGAAAGTATAAACAGCAAAATTTGACATTTAAGTAATTGATGCTTATATACATTGCATAAATAAAATAAAATTACTTGGGTAAATACCTATGTCTTGATTTTATAACCACAGGTTTCCTCTTTAGAAATTCTCCGTGACTCAAGCGGGCATCGGCCCTGCTGGCCCCTTACGGTTTTGGATAATTTACTTGTCCCAGCAGTATGTTCCCTGGGTATAATTTACTTATCCCAGCAGTATGTTCCCTGGGTATAATTTACTTATCCCAGCACTATGTTCCCTGGGTATAATTTACTTATCCCAGCAGTATGTTCTCTGGGGATAATTTTCTACTTTCACGCGGGCGAAACCGCTGGCAGAAGCTTGTTACCAATCATTTGAAGGAGGTTTTCTTCTTATAGACAGCTGAATGTGACGAATGAGACAGGTACACATTTCTTTCTTTTTAGGGTTCCGTACCTCAAAAGGAAAAAACGGAACCCTTATGGGATCACTTTGTTGTCTCTATATCTGTTTGTCAAGACGCTTTATCCTGGGAATGCGTTGAGGTATCGAGTTTGAAATTAAAACCATATACTCAGGTCTGCGGTCCCTTGAAGCTGTGAAAAAATCAAACTTCTGAGTCAACGAAAAAAAAAATATACGGCCGTTTATGTCGCAAAAAACGTATATTTCGACACTCTCAAGGAAATCAAAATTCATAAGGTACTTCCCGTTAACCCAGAATCCTGAAATTTGGCATAAAGCAAGGTCTTATAGCACCGATGTAGGAATAAATTTTAATACATTGTTACGTCACAAAAAAAAAACTTAATTTACGATTCAAAAAATCTTTGAGAATCGGGAATTGAACCATTTACGTTTAAGAACCGTTTTTGAACCGTTTAAGTTTGTACGGAACACTCAGTGCGCGAGTCCGACTCGCACTTGCCCAGTTTTTTTATAAGTTACATTGAATTTAGAATTGTAGGTACCGTAAAGTAGGAATACTTTGGCCCTGAAATATGACTTTGGCACAAGCTTATTAACCAATAGAAATATGAGAAACAATGTTCACTGTGTTTCTATTAATTTAATAAGCTTGTGGCAAAGTTATACCCCTGAGTCAAAGTTACCCCAATTTACTCGGTATTTAAATTAAGCATAAATGTTGTGTATGTAGGTTTTCCAAAGAAGGCTCTATAATGATAAAGTAGAAACATTCAAAAGAGTGCAATTGTACCTACAGTAATTTAAAATTCCGTCAATGTTTACCAAAATTTATCTCTGGTGTCGGTTCTTGCGTGTTAAATGTCGCATTTGCAATCAGAACACATGAGGAACCGTTCTACGAAATTAGTGTATGTAGGTACCTTCGAAAGTACCGTTAGTACTAAGTATTGCAATGGTTGCACATTCCATAGAAGAGACGATAAAACGAATTTGATCGTAGAGATTAAACGTCCCACAAAACAATGTAATTTTTAATTTTATCATTATCATTTCAGCCGAAAGACGACCACTGTTGGACATAGGCCTCCCCCAAGTGTCTCCATAACGACCGGTCCTGTGCGTCTCGCTTTTATCTGATTCCCGCGACCCTCACTAGGTCACCGGTCGACCTTGTGGGAGGCCTTCCAACGCTGCGTCTTCCGGTATATGGCCACCACTCCAGAAGCTATCGTCCCCATCGACTATCTCTTCTGTGAGCAATATGCCCTGTTCAATGCCACTTAAGTTTGGCACTTCGGGCTATGTCGGTAACCTTGGTTCTCCTGCGGATATCTTAATTTCTGATGTGCAGGATGATGATTCGATCACAGTATTTACAATCTTTATAAATGAGGTATAGATCAGAAATAAGTTCACTTAAGTCTCACCTCGTAACAAAAGCTGATTCAGTAATCAGTAGGCTTTACAACTATCGCACAACGCCATCTAATCCCAAACTAAGCAGAGCTTGCGCTATGAGTACTAGACAACTGATAAACATAATTATATATCTCCAAATACATACATATTATAGACAAATTACACCCAGACACAAAACCTATAATCGTGATCATCACACAAGCATTTGTCTTGGGTGAAAATTGAACCCACGACCTCCAGCATAGCAGTCAGAGCCATTAACCACTAGACCAACGGGCCAGTCGTGACGTACCCTGGTGGAGGCAATTATCCACAGCCATAAAGTAATAGTTTAGTTACGAAACCTGGTCATTAAAAATCAATTAACATAGAATGTATGCGTATAACAGTGTGGCCTAGGTATCGGTGACTTAACGGGGACCTTGACTGCCGAGTGCTGATGCGCGGTAATAGCCTAGTGATCTTGAACTTAAAACTTGGAGCTAAGGGTAAAAGTGCTTAGCTAATCGGGTAGTAAACCCAACTTTTTCTTTTGATTTTTTACAAAAAAATTAACTGTACTTATCCAAAATCACAAACAAAAAGAATTCGCGGACGGCGAGCAATGGTTAGCTCGCCGTCCGATTATCCGGTAACCGTCGGACCGAGCCCAAGTCGTCGACGGAGCGTAGTGTTCTACGCGCGCCTCAAGGAGATGTCAGCAACCGTAGTGGCCGAGATTCTGATAGGAAGACTCGGCCCAGTCCCACTAGCCAAGTTACGACCATTTCGTTTACGTCGAACGCCTCGAGTAGGCCACGCCTCCGATTCCTTTGTTCTGACCACGTGACTGAGCGTTGAGATGACGTTAGAATAAAGCAATCGAAGGCGTTGCCTACTCGAGGCGTTCGAAGCAAACGAAACGGTTGTAACTTGGCTAGGGGGGCTGGTATGAAAGGCAACGAAGGAACAGGAATGGGTTTTTAGTCAGTCAAAGTCTGACACTACCTCTCGTCCGCCCAAGAGCGGGGGATGTCATTGGATGATTTACCCAACGAAAAAAAAAGAAAAAAGAATTCAATATATAAGTTAGGAATCTTTTAAATCTGGTGGAAGAGAAAACTGATACGTTACAGAATAAGGACGCAGTCATTGAAATGTGACGTCAACGCCATTACGTTACGTGTGTACTAAAGAGATAGTGAAATGTATACTATCTACTCTATACTTATAGTTCTTCTTCTACTCGATACTTCTAGGCAAGCGTGCTCTATCGTCGGCCACATATCGCTTACCATCAGGTGGGATAGGTCAAACGCGAGTCAAACATAATAAAAAAAATGTTCCCACCACGCCTCCACCCAATCTCATACCTTAAATTCTTATTGCTGCTTTATTAAATAACCAATTAGGATGCGGTTTTCAGAAGAAAAAATCTTTTAATGATTAATTACTAGCTTTTGCCCCATGGGTAGTGTGAAAGTGACAACCGGGGGCCCCGGGACGAAGGCAAAGAAGGAATAGGAGTGGTTTTTTAGTCAGTAAAAGTCTGACACGCCCTCTCGCCCCGCCCAAGGGCGGGGGATGTCATTGGATGATTTTCCCACCTAAAAAAAAAGAAAAAACTTCTGCCAGCGGCTTCGGCCGCGTAATAGTGGTTTCTCCATACAAACTTTGAAACCTCGTTTCGTTGCCTTAGGGGGTGAATTTTGAAGAATCCTCTCTTAGTGCTCGCCGACATCATATAGAAGATTTTGTGCAAAATTTCATGGTTCTAGGCCCTGTAGTTTCGGCTGTGCGTTGATATGTCAGTCAGTCAGTATCTGGTGGGCAACATCCCTATAGATGATTTCGGGCTGTTCTTTATGTTCCAATCGCGCAGAAAACTGCAGGATTGGTTCTTATGTGACGTCATAGATGTCGCTACATTACTCCACTCCGATCGAAGATCCGAGATCGGAGATCGATGGTTCTTGATGCTTCTTGATGCGTGCCAGGCCAGTGGTAGGTTGGTTCCAGTGGGTCGGAACCAGGAACCGAATGCCGCATAGTTCTCGGTGAGTCGGAACTGTCTGCGGTGATGCCCCAGTGAGTCGGGGTGGTGATGTCCCAGTGAGTTGGGATAATGCCCCAGTTAGTCGGGGAGATGATGTCCCAGTGAGTCGGGATGGTGCTGCAGGCTCCAGTGAGTCGGAGTAGTGCTGCTAGCTCCAGTGAGTCGGAGTGGTGCTGTGTAACGTAGTGGCTTGACTGCTGGCTTCGATCAGGAGAGGTTCTTCATGGCTCTTCATGTGACTGGCGGAAGGTGCGGTGTGCTTAGCCAAGGTCGCTGATGAGGCTGAGGGTGATGACCAGGTATGACCAGGTAGGCATGCTGGTGGTCAGAATACCCTTTATAGCCGTGGTGGGTGCTGGCTGTATGGCTCGCTGCTCGATAGCTTGAGGAAGTGATAATGACGTCACGAAGTAGTGGCTGCACGAAGGCTGCGCTGACGTTCTTTGTAGAGGGTGACCAGTTTGGAGGCAGGCGTAACAGAGTGTAAAGTCCCGCAGACCTCCGTTGAAAAGGGAGGATCCTCCGACCAGACGGGTGTTATGTCTGGTGGGCAACTGCCCGATAGATGATTTTGGGCTGTTCTCTATGTTCCAATCGCGCGGAGAACTTTAATTGCGCGATGCAGGATTAGTTCTTATGTGACGCCATAGGTACAGATTGTTAAGTATACAATATAATTATTACAAAAGTAAACACAATTAATACCCATTTTTTACAGACTCCAAGACTTTATCTGACTAAAACCCACTGAAAATAAAACCCCTGTGTTCCTTCCGTTGTCCTTTTCATTTCATGGCCACGGAAACTCTTCCAACAATCCCGCAGCCCTGCGTTCAAAAATGAGTTAGAGTTAACTCTAATGACGTCATCAGGGTAGATATTCTAAGCTCGCATTTTTGAACGAGAACGTAGAGTTCAACTGTCAATGCCAAGCAAGTGTAATTTATGGCCGCCTACACCAACCTACCCTACTCGGAGTTAGAATTAGTTGGTTTAACTCTAGGGTAGCTACTCGAGTTATAAAAGAACGACCCTGGGTTGCAACTCGAAGCATTTTTGAACGGTTAGAGTAGCGACTCTACTCTAATTATTTTTGAACGCAGGGCAGTCCTAGCAGACATAATGAGTTTCAGTCTTAGGAGTCATAAAAAACTTGGCTAATTCAAAATATTTGATGTTTGCCTTAAAATACATAATTATCATAATCCATCTTTTTAAACATTGAGTATATTTATATAGCAAACGAGTGGGCACAGCGATGGCTTTTCAAGAAACTCAAACACCGGTTTTGTTAAGAAATATTTGTAGTCCTAACATTAATACTATGCATATGTAAATGAATAGATATTATAAGGTTAAATTATACAATTATGGATTTATTATCTTCATTCCGTAGGCTTGCATTATAATATTTTATAATGCGCTTGCATATACATATAAAGGTATCAACCGTAACAATTCAATAACGTGTGACTAGGAATTTTATTTTTGTCCTATTCTTGTTTCCTTCTCCAGTAACCTTGTTTATTTCAGCATCCTGAAAGTTTCATACTTTTTCAGCGTCGTTTTTTTTGTCGTAGTCGCGTTTTAGTTTTTTTTTTTAACTTTTTATTGACTAAAATCACACCTATGTCTTTCAGTTACTTCAATAGTTTATCTGCCCCCTAGCCAAGTTACGACCGTTTCGTTTCGATTCTCTTGCGTCGAACGCCTCGAGTAGACCACGCCTCCGATTTTTTCGTTCTGACCACGTGACTGAGCGTTGAGGTACGAATCATGAACGAAAAAAATGTAATCAGAATCTAGTTCTTCAATTCCGTTCATCTCTGCATCACTGTGTCAAGCGTACTTATCAATAAAAATAATACTTAGCTGTCATTAAGAACACCATGTTCAAATTACGATGCAAGTGATAGCACGCTCACGGCAATCTTAAATAATTACGTTGTAATAAGCCATCAGACCATTGTTGATGTTTCATAATGGTTGTAGACACAACCGGCATAACAATTTTCTTTAATATCACTTCTCTTACGAAATGTGTTATAATCTGGGCCAAGGTTGCCATTTTGATTCTTTATGCTCACCAACAATGAATTTATTGTCTCATCTTCATGCTAGCTTGGTGACACTTTCGACCTTGTAAAGAAAATGTAAATTCATTATGCGAATAATTTTGGTGGGGTATTAAAATACAATATTTAATTAGGCAATTTAGTAAATGGACACATTCTAGTGGAACTTATAGCATTTTCTCAGAATTTAAATGATGAATACGTGAAAGATAAATTGATGCCCATAAAAGTAGCTATAAATAATACAAGTTAGGTTGTAAGGAAAAGAAGAAGGCGCAATTGATCAGCATAGCTTTGTAACATCTAACTCCTCATGGAATGAAGACCTAATTGGACATGCACAAACTAAACGGTCGTAACTTGGCTAGGGGGGCAGTGAGCTCAAGGAGCACGTGGGCGGCCGTTTGCTTCATCTCCATTTATGCTCTGGACATGGAACTATCCGTCACGCCAATTGTGTGGGAGTGTTTATTTAGTGAGCAGTCCCCCACCAGGCAGGTCTTTCCAGTCGCAGAAGACCTTTATTTTTGTTCAGGGTCTCAATCTAACGAAAGTATCTCTAATTTGACTTTTTGGTCTCGCACAGGTCTTTTTTTATATTTTTTTATTTGACTCTGTTATTTGTTCCTGTGCGGGTCTCAAGTAAACGTTTTCTTTCTTTCTTTTATTTACATTTTTTAAGGTAAGTAATCATCAAATGACTTCTTGACAAAATCAAATGACTTCAGTTGAGAGTTTGTCATGCTCACTCAAATGTCTCACTGATGGTGGTTCGTGTGTTGGTTCATTCGGTTCCCTTCAAAATGGTTGGGCCGAGTGGTGCTAATATTCGCGTCATGTCCATGAACGGGTGCTGTCAGTTGAGACTGGTCATTTCTTAGCTGCCAGTTGCTATTTTAATATCTAGGTATAGTTAGTTTTTATTTTTACTTTATTTACATTGTTCTCACATGATAGTAGCGACAAGAAACATGTAACCGAGATATTTGTAATACATAACATGAATGAAAAGAGTGTCCATGGAGTTTCTTGCACATTCATCTCTATAGAAATCTACGCTTTGGAATGAAATTTTTTTTTCTGACTGACTGACTTCTTGACATTTCATAAGTGCCTGTAAATGGTTTATTTAAAATAAAATGCTTTGAATCTTGTATCTTCCGCTTTACTGTTGTAGCTAAAGGACGTATCGGACTTTTACTGACTAAAACTCACCTATGTTCCTTTATTTGCCTTTTGCATTCTATGGCCACGATAATTCTTTTAAACATTCCTGCAGATATTGATAGTCATTGCGATGAGATTGTGAATAGCTTTTGAACTTAGTTTTGAATTGGCTATCTAAAGCAAGTTAAGTTAGGTTTTTAAAATTGATATAAACTAGTGCTTGATTGCGATCCCATCTGATGGTAAGCAGTGAGACAATCGTTGATGATGAAGCGTACTAGTTAGAGGTTTCACTCTAGCCTTGAAGACACATAATTTATAATCGGACGGGAATACCGCTGCAGGCAAATTGTTTCAGGTCAATGAATATAGCTGGTAGGTACAAATAACAGGTGCTGGTAATAGGAGCAGGTTCCGGAGTTACGCGCAACACGCAATAGTTTCCCTTCCTTGTGCAACCGCTGCATGGTTGACGGTGCACGGTGACCACCAATTAGTATGGCACGAGAAAACTACCAGGATTCTTTCTTACTAGTTTTTTTTTTTTTTAATTTCATTTATTTATTTGTTTTATTGCAGATACTCTCTGCACTAACTGTCGAAACCAACACGTGCAGAGAAGCATTACTTAATCATCTATATATATATAAAAGAAAGTCGTGTTAGTTACACTATTCATAACTCAAGAACGGCTGAACCGATTTGGCTGAAAGTTGGTGGGGAGGTAGCTTAGAACCAGGAGAAACACATAGGATACTTTTTTTTTACTAGGGTACAGTAGGTTAGAGTAGGGTAGAGTAGGGTAGAGTAGGGTAGAGTAGGGTAGAGTAAGGTAGAGTAGGATAGAGTTGGGTAGAGTAGGGTAGAGTAAGGTAGAGTAGGGTAGAGTAGGGTAGAGCAGGGTAGAGTAGGGTAGAGTAGGGTAGAGTATGGTAGAGTAGGATAGAGTTGGGTAGAGTTGGGTAGAGTAGGATAGGCGGTACGAAGTTCGCCGGGTCAGCTAGTTATATATATAATTCTTCTGTACGGGTGTTTGTCACCAAACTCTTCTTAAACGGCATGACCGATTTGGATGATATTTTGTGTGTATGTATATTCAGTGGGTTCCTGGATGGTTTGAAAATAAAATTGGACCCGGTAGGTGGCGCTGCAAACTGGTTCTCAATTTTTTGTCTGACGAAAAGCTAGCTTTCGGACAGGAAAACGTCTGCGAGGACCGCTATACTATAATATATAAATCAGAAAATTAAAAAAAATACAAAAAAAGTATATTATGTAAAAAACAGAACAAAAAGAAAGAAAAAATATACTACAAACCATAGATATGTAATTATTTCACAATAAATAAGTAACGGTAATAAGTTCGAGTGGTAACGGTCCCGACTCACGAGTTGTAGGTCGCGGGTTCAAACCCAGCCAGGCGCATTACTTTGTGTAATTTATTTCATCACCACTGCTCTCAAAACGGTGAAGGAAAACATCGCGAGGAAACCGGCATGTCTTAGAACCTAAAATTCGAAGACATGTGACATCCACCAACCCGCACTGGGCCAGCGTGGTGGATTACGGCCCATTCCCTCTCCTAGAGAGGAGGCCTGAGTCCCAACAGTGGGAACATTATAAGGCCGACTATGCTATGCTATGCTAAATAAGTAACAACAGTTCGAATCAACCACCAAAACATTCCGTCCAAAAACAATCGCACACTAGAGTGGATTCATGAAACCTAATTGACTATTTGATGTGACTGAGTACTACACTTTTTAAAGAGCAATATATTTAAATTTTGAATAGGTAATAAAATATACTGGTACAAATATTTCCTTTACCTTATTATTTTTTTAGTGAATTTTTTTTTAAATGAAGGAGTCATTTGATGAATTCTTCATCAAAAGACTCCTTCATTATCTACTCCATTATTTTTGGTGGTGCGAGAGAGAGTGTCAGTCGTTGGAAACAAAAAACAATGAAAAACCCAGCTTACAATTTGTAAACTGCTGTTATTGGTTGAATGAATTATATACCCCTATTTTTTAAATAGTACAAAAAAATTGATCTCTATCTGTACCCGAAAAGTAAAAAAAACTAAATCCCAAAATTGTCCACGAAAATTTATCATAATTGGTAAATTCATAATTGAATCAATTATTCATAACAATTGCTACTAGAAAATACTACGCGCGGTGTTTTTAAAATGTTTTTCATTCATAATCAATAGTCATAATCAATATGTACAATATTTCCATAAATTGAGTGACATTTTGGGATATAAACAAATGCTCATAACTTTGCTGTTTATGAATATTGTTTATTGAGACTTTACTTAAATAATAAGAAGACCTTTTCTAATAAGCCCTTTAAGTATTTGTACTAATTAAACACTAGTGGTGTATCATCAGGTAAACATATACTTTAAATTACGTTTTTAACACGAAGATTGTCTATTTATTATGGAAAATTCAATTTTCATCTAAGAGTAGACACTCGTACCACACATAGACAGGTGTGATTCTATGTCTATGTATTATCTATGCCCTGTGCGATAAGATCGACCATTGTACACTTGTTTCTATAAAAGTTTGCCAAGTTCTTTATTTTTATGCGGTGTACAATAAATAATATTTAATAAATCATGACCCTTAATTTAGAAACAGCTTCCAGTCGTTACCTTGTTTTATTATGTAGTAAAATGCCGTGAAACATTCTCTAAAGCCAATTAGCGGTGCAAGTCAAGACCTTCAATAAAAACAGGTAATGTGAGAGAGATACGTAGAAAGTAGTCCTAGACACCTGATGTGAAGTCTAAGAGGGTTAGGTTGTTCTAAACCTTAGATTAGAAAATGTTTGTGTTGATCGGGTAATTAGACAAGGTTTCTAAACGGGTCGGGAACAGTTGTGGTAGACCGCTTACTTATATTAAACTTGCGAGATCAACAGATACAATGGTATTTTTTTTTAGGTGTGAAAATCATCTAATGACAAATCCTGCTCTTGGGCGGAGCGGGAGATAGTGTCAGACTTTTACTGACTAAAAACCCACTCCTGTTCCTTCTTTGTCTTCATCCCGGGGCCCCGGGCTTCGCTTTCACACTACCCGTGGCCCCAGTAGGCTTTGACCCTGCTGGGCCCCTACGATTTGCTGACATCTCCCTGAGGCGCGCGTGAAACAGTACGCGCCGTCGACGACTTGGGCTCGGTCCGGACGGTTACCGGATGGTCCGACGGCGAGCCACCCATTACTCGCCGTCCGCAAGCTCGCGCCTTCGGTGGCCGGAAACCGGGATCGGAATCCCGGCGGCGGTTGAGGCGTGAGGACCGTTGCCTCACGCGATTTGCTAGCATTACTGCTTCGCAGAAGGAGGCGACCACCTGCCCCTCCTCCTCGCTCCGGACTATGGCCTGTACCAATGCCCGGCGCGAGAGTTCACTGCCGCTGATCGCCCCCACGAGGACACGGCGGTGCTTTGCCCAGGCGGGGCACACCTCTACCGTATGCTCCACCGTGTCCTCCGAACGGTCCACACAATGGCGGCACCCAGGCAGGAATTCGGTACAGGAACCTCCCGAACTTACCATGTCCGGTGAGGACCTGCGTTATGCGGAAGGTGAGGACGCCATGTGGTAGATATATATGAGAACGTACGTGCCACTAAAAATATAAAAAAAAAATGTAGTCTTTGCGTCCCGCCAAAGAATCTTGGCTTAGTGATTTCATGAACAAATATTTAAACTAAATGCTATTAAATTTTAATTAGCAGCCTAAAATCAGTAGTTTGTTTATTCAATTATATGTATGAAATTGAAAATTGGTTTGATTACTAGTGTTTCAAATTTGGAGGTGTGCGGAACACAGAGTAAAGTCCTACATACCTCCGTTGCAAAGGGAGGATCTTCCGACCAGACAGTTGTTATGTCTGGTGGGCAACTGCCCGGCAGATGATTTTGGGCTGTTCTATTATATGTTTAAATCGCGCGGAGAACTTTAATTGCGCGATGCAGGATTAGTTTTTATGTGACTCAATAGATGTCGCTACACAAATCACCTACATGTTGTACTTCTTTCACTGGCGTGCCCGAATTGTTTTGCCGCGTACCACCACTGGCACACGTGCCATAGGTTCGCCATCTCTAGTATATGGTGTGACATAGTTATGGTGTTCTGATGCTGATGCGTTTATCTATTTCCTGCGTGATAGTAGAATATTGTGCGAGGGGAACAAAAAGTATCCTATGTGCTGTTCCAGGACATGATCTACTCATGCACCAAGTTTCATCGAATTCGGTTCAGTCGTTCGAGCGTGAAGAAGTAACAAACATACACTCAAAAATTTTCACCTTTATTATTATTATTACTAGCTTCTGCCAGCGGCTTCCCCCGCGTGAAAATAGGTTTCTCCATATAAACTTCCAACCTCCGTTTTATCCCCTTAGGGGTGGAGTTACGTAAAATCCGTTCTAAGCGGATGTCTACACCCTATAAGGAACCTACCTGCCAAATTTTAAGTTTGTGATTTAAACTAGTAACATATTACTAAAAATAACTTATACATATTGTCACTTATAGAATTACACAGCTCACAGTACAGTCACTCAAAGAAAGCAGCACCCTTATAATATAAGTATGATATTGTACACCATGTAAATAAATATACAGCTTTACAGACAACACTTATCGTAATGTGTACATTACCCTATTATGGTGCAGCAATCAACTAAAAACTATGTATAATAATCATCATCATTTCAGCTGAAAGACGTCCACTGTTGGACATAGGCCTCCCCCAAGCGTCGCCACAACGACCGATCCTGTGCGTCTCACATCCACCGCATTCCCACTGTTCCGTATGGTGTCCGGACACGTAAAGAATATTACCATTCCATCTCTTCCCGTGGGTGTTGTAAGAGGCGACTAAGAGACACACCAGAGAATGGGCAGCAGCATTCTCTGTGAATTGCAACAACTACACTGCGATCGCCAACCCGCCTGCCAAGCATGGCGATTATGGCAACCCCCCCCCCCCCCTAATGATAAGCACTATAATAATATTATCGCATAATTACAATATTTTTTTAAACATTGACATACATTCTCACTCACAAAAATATAATATATAAACAATAAGTAAATAAATCTTACATGTTGTAGGAACAATGACAATCAAACACACACTGCCAATAGTATTTTAGTACGTTATAAAGTACAATGTAAAGATGCCGAGGTAGTAAACACGATTCAGGGATGTCCCACTGAAGTGAGAACAATGGCCACTTCAGCTGTAATCACTAACCAGCATTGTTGAGGCGTCTTCGGACACATGGAGAATTATGCAATTTTGGTAATCATTGATTTCCTTTAAACGGTTTGGAAAAAAATAATCGTTGTTAGGTACAAATAATATGGAACAGTGCGTCAGGTGCGTGTTTAACGTTTATTAGCCATCCGTGTTTATAGCGTTTGGCTCTCTGCCCCTCTAGCCAAGTTACAACCGTTTCGTTTCGATTCTCTTTTCGTCGATCGCCTCGAGTCGGCCACGCCTCCGATTCCTTTGTTCTGACGTCATCTCAACGCTCAGTCACGTGGTCAGAACAAAGGAATAGGAAGCGTGACCGACTCGAGGCCATCAACGAAAAGAGAATCGAAACGAAACGGTTGTAACTTGACTAGGGGGGCTAATTGGTGCGGAGTTTGGAGCGCGCCAATCGGAGCGTCGAACGTCGTAAACGTGTAAATAAATTCGCACTAGGCACTTTGATATTATAATCTGTTGCGCTTGTAAAATTATGCTGGAACTACTATACGAGTATAGTTAGAAGAGAGAAACACTGGATTGGTCAATTTTAGCGACGCTTGTGAGAGGCCTGTGTCTGAAAGAATGGGGCTGAAGATGAACTTAAACTATTTGCATGTTGGCATCGGCTGATTACACTTTTCCCCCTTTTTTTGGGGGTGACATATCATCAAATATTTTTTTCCGCTGTGGCTGGAGCGAGAGGGTGACAGACTTTTACTGACTAAAACCTACCTGTTGCCTGTTCCTTCAGTTGCCGCAATAACTCTTTCGAACCATCACACTTAAGACCTTATCATACTCCCGAGCAGTGCTATAAAACAGTGACTTGCTGAAGCCTACGACTAATAATAGACTAATAAATAAGACTAATTAATACTCTGGCCAAAAAAAAAAAAATTAACAACATGATATATTTTTTCGCTGGTTTTCCCTACCCCTTTCAAACGGCATTGATCTATAGAAATATGTTTAAACAAAAAAATTGCTGGTTAAGTGTTCTTCAGAATGTACATAGCATATGTAAATCAATCAATATTTCGCAAAGAAAATGGATTTAAAGGTCAGCGGGTGTCAAGAACGTTTTCTTTCTTTCTTTTTTTTTTTTTTTTTTATGTTGATTGTCACTTTTTCCTTTATTTTTTTGAGGTGGGATATCATCAAACGACTTCTTCCGCTCTACTGCTTCCTTAGCCAAGTTACGACGGTTTCGTTTCAATTCTCTTGCGTCGAACGCCTCGAGTAGGCCACGCCTCCGATTCCTTTGTTCTGACGTCATCACAACGCTCAGTCACGTGGTCAGAACAAAGGAATCGGAGGCGTGGCCAACTCGAGGCGTTCGACGCAAGAGAATCGAAACGAAATGGTCGTAACATGGCTAGTGGGGCTGTTGTAGCTAAAGGGTGTATCGAACTTTTACTGACTAACGTAATGCCGCCTAGGCGGCGGCGGTACGAGTATGTGTTGGTTATTGCATTTTCTTTCATTATTACTATAACAAAGAAATCGTTAGGTGTAATTGCACATTTCAAACGTGCTTCGAATGGATATGAAAGTAACTTTTAAACAAATGCACTCACTATATTTAAAAATATGAATGTATTTAATGTGAATACAAATGCAATTTTGGTTTTGATTGCTCGAAATGGATGTATGAAAGTTTTAATTATTAATTCTATGTGCATAATTGTGTATTTGGGTTGTATGTGATGATATTATATTTTTTTGGTTTCGAATGTATATAGCATAGCATAGCATAGTCGGCCTTATAATGTTCCCACTGTTGGGACTCAGGCCTCCTCTCTAGGAGAGGGAAAAAAAATATCAGCTGTTCAGTACATTAGGCAAACATAAATGTACTGAACAGCTGATTTTTTTTTCGCGATTTCAGGTTTGTTCCCATAGTAAAAGTTGTTGGTTATCATGAGCACAATCACGTGTTTAAGTATCGTACACTAATTACCAGTCACCCTATATAAATGTCTCCCAATAATTTTACTTGAAAAACAGTTGAGGTGGCGCGGTTATTAGAGAAACTGAGAGCTTACCACGAGCTCTTAACGCGATCCATTTTACGACCTAAACTTAACTGTTAGAGGTATGGAGTTATACAACCTTAATTTTAGTATATACGAAACCCGATCAACGTGTCTAGTCCTTTTATGTAAAGAACCTGTATACACAATTTCATAACTGTATCATGAAAAATCACAAAGTTATAAGCTTATTATGTTACCTGGTTGTCCGCACAAATACACGATCCATCTGAGGGGTTGTTTTGCTCCCGAATCCAGCTGTGCGCTGGCGCCTAATGCCCGCTATGACCTGCCGTGACCTGTGTTGTACTTAGTGTCGGAGGTGTCAAACTTGTGGCCTTTTTTAAATATTTTTGGGAAAAACTATAACATGGTGGAAAAATTATTGGAATCGATTCAGTTACTGATTCTGAACAAACTATATTCAGGTTTCGCATATACAGTCAAATGGGTTGAATAGAAACAAAACTTCAAAGGGTATTTTAACGATAGTTGAATATTTTTGCAGCATTTAACTATATCAATTTATTAATGAATTGTTATTCTAAAAAGTCAATGCTTTGTTAGAAGCCGCTACTGTGGTATCAAAGTGAAAAACCAAACCAAAGTTTTGTTTCTATTCACCCCTGCGTTTCTATTCACCCCGTTTTACGTACTAACAATGATGTTGTACAGTGTGTCTCGCTCGCATGACTGATATTTTAAGACTTCATGGTAAGGCCCCTGTAGGCAGGCCTGGCACTTAATTACTCGTACGTTCTAAATTCTTGAGTCACAAGTCTAGTCAGTTTTAATCAGAAAAACCAAACATGGAGTAACTTGATTAGAAATCTAGAACAACTTGATTCAATCTATGCACTTAGTTTTATTACATGTTCCAGAAAACTGTTCGCAGAATTTAATTAGTCAATTTGGATAATTTGTAACGATTATAGTTCGATTTCATTTCAAGATTAGATTATCACACTATTATAATCATTATTAAGGTGAAAGTTTGTATGTGTATGTTTGTTACTCCATCACGGTCAAACGACTGAACAGATTTGGATGAAATTTGGTACATAGATAGACCATGTCCTAGAATAGCAAATGGGATCCATAAGACATCTGGGTAGTATCTGTGGGGTCTCAGTAGGTTCCCTTTTACGCGGGTGAAGGCGCTGCGAGAATCAAGTGAGGTGAATAAATTCTTGTTTGCATTTTATGTTGATTAGTTCATACTCCATTTTGTAAATGAGTATTTAGGAGTAAAAAATATGTAACGAGGGGTCGAAATTCAATATTTGATAGGGTTTTACAAGCATAAGCATAATCAGCCTTTTAATGTTCCCAGTGCTGGGACTCAGGCCTCCTCTCTAAGGCATGCCGGTTTCCTCACGATGTTTTCCTTCACCGTTTTGAGAGCAATGGTGATGAAATAAATTACACAAAGTAATGCGCCTGGCAGGGTTTGAACCCGCGACTCGTAAGTCGGGGCCGTTACCACTCGGCCACCACTGTTCTCCCTGCTCTGATAAGGTTTTACATAGCGCTATCTATACCACTAAATAGGAACTAACCTGACCATGGCATCAGAGTTCTCCGCGCGATTAGATCTTTAAACAACAGCCGGAAATCAACTATCGGGCAGTTGCCCGGATCAGACACAACACCCGTCCGGTCTAAGGATACTCCCTTTTCAACGGAGGTATGTGGGTCTTTGCATCTTGGTCCTCATACCACCAAAAAAGCTTTAAGTAGATTGACCTAATAAAGTTAAATTGATTGTTTTGAATACTCTTCTTTATAAGTAACTTGATTCAAGGTAGAACTATAACACTGCGCACACGTGTGCCACACACGCCGCACACCTGGGCGCGTCGGTCTCCATAAATTTTATATGGAAACTAGACTTGTAGAGCTACACTTGATCCACGCACGCCACGCGACGTCGTTCTACGTACAAATCAGGCGTGTTACACGTGTGCGTCGCTCTAATGTAGTTCTAGCTTGAGCTGAAGTTTAGTGAAGTAAATATCGAAAGAAAAATACCAGTAAGTACCTATATTGTAAAATTTGGGATTGTTCTAAAGACTTACTGCGGCCCTAGAACGCAAAAGGCAACTGAAGGAACACAAGTGTGGTTTAGTCTGAGCATGCCGTAGTCACGGCGGTAAGTCCCCTATTTGAGAAGTGGCTGGAAAGACGTCACAGCGTCCTTACCTTCCGCATGACGGCGGTCCTCATCGGATGATAAGTTCGGGAGGTTACTGCATCGGATTCGTGCGGAAGAAACACCCGGGTGTCACCATTGTGTGGATCACCCGTAGGATAAGGTGGACGCCCCGCTTGGGTGCACCGCCGTGTACTCATGGTCCATAGCGAGGAGGAATGGCAGGCGGTCGCCTCATACTGCGAAGCAATTGATTAATAAATAAATCATAAGCAGGTTCAATGTAAAATTACGATTTAATAAATAGACATTATGACTTAAAATTGTTCGTACCAACAGAACTAAAATTAGTGTAACGATTAATTATTTCGATAAACGAGAAACGATGAGTCTAATCGAGCTCTCACTTTCTTAAGAAAGGTACCCACTGACAAAGTATTTCGAAAGTGAAACTGTAGGGAACGGGAATACACTGTTGTGCAGTTTCTACTCAGATCAGATTATGTTTCAACTCTTGTTTGACGGTAAGTCTAGGTGCGTAGGTACTCATAGGTGAAGGTACCTAGTTGACCTACGTCACTTTCTTTAACAGGGCCGTGGGATGGTTCGAAAGATTTACCGACGCCCAGAACGTAAAAAGCAACTGAAAGAAGAGAGGTGGGTTTTAGTCAGTAAAAGACTGATACTAGGTGTCTCTCGCTCCAACCACTGCGGGAGAAACTGTTTTGATGATACCTACGTCACCCACCAAAAGGGGGGGAGGGGGAGAAGTGTAATGAGCCGATGCCAACATGCCAATAGTCTATACTCCATTTGTTTATGTAGTTAACTAAATATATAAACAATCTTAACATGTCTTTTATCTAAAAAATTGTCTAAAAATTTTATTTAAAAATGTTTACAATTAGGTATTTTCTTAAACCGATGATAAGTAATTAATTAAATTTAAATAGTCTTTGTAAAAGACATACAATATGTCTTTTATACGATTTACTTAAAATAAAAACACATATAAAGATTGTTTACGTTTAGTTAAGTACTGATCATTTCAGACAATAAACTTCCACTGTTGGACATTGGCCTCCCTCAAGTGTCGCTAAATTGACTAATACTGTGATTCTCACTTCTAGCTGTATTCGTATAGTAGTCGTTCAGGTATAATTTTATTTATAAGCACAAAATCCAAATTTACATTTAACAATAAAAATTTTTCCCGAACTGTTATTTTTTAATTTTTTTTATGATTTCGCACTTGGTAAAAACAATTTACACTAGCATTATAAAGTGGTAAAGTTTGTTATTTTTTGTTTGCAGGAGGTAATCAAATTTTTTCACCGATAGAAAACTGCTTTATTTCTGACTGACATAAGCCACCACAAATTTTTAATTAGTAAAAATATTTAAAGGTCGATTTTATCGCACGGGGCATAGATAATACATAAACATAGAATCACACCTGTCTAGGTGTGGTACTCGCGAGTGTCTACTCTTAGATGAAAATTGAATTTTCCGTAATAAATACACAATCTTCGAGTTAAAAACGTAATTTAAAGTATATGTTTACCTGATGATACACCACTAGTATTTAATTAGTACAAATACTTAAAGGGCTTATTAGAAAAGGTCTTGTTATTATTTAAGTAAAGTCACAATAAACAATATTCATAAACAGCAAAGTTATTAGCGTTTGTTTATATCTCAAAATATCACTCAATTTATGGAAATATTGTACAGGTTATTTATTATGAATGAATTAATGGCCATTAAAATGAAAAAAAAAAAACACTGCGCGTAGTATTTTCTAGTAGCAATTGCTAAAAATGATTGATTCTATTATGAATTTACCAATTTTACTTTTGACCACAAAAATATGATCAGTAACGGGTACGGATAAAGCCCCATTTCTTTTTGTACTTTAAAAAAAATAGAGCTGTATTTATGTGCGCGGTCGATCAGATCAGATGGCCGTTGGGGCCGAAAGGTTCTGGAATGGCGACCACGTACCGGAAGACGTAGCGTTGGAAGGCCTCCTACAAGGTGGACCGATGACTTGGTAACGGTTGCGGGAGTCCGATGGATGCGAGACGCACAGGACCGTTCATTGTGGCGACACTTGAAATGATGATGATGATGATGATGATGATGACGCGGTCGAAGCCGCGGGCAAAAGCTAGTGTATGTATAAATTAGTGAAAGTATTATGTAGGAGTATTCATTGAAAAGTAGCTAGGTATAATTTATATGGACAAACTAACACATAATATTGTAATTATTCGCTCACGATGTAAGCAATTTAGCATGAAAGAATGGACAGGCAGGTAATAGTTTCTAATATGGCATTTGGTTATGAAGGAACTTGTTGGTATGATGTCATTCCGGTAAGACTTTCGAAGCATATTACTGTTTTTTTTTTAAATGATATCGTGGAAAGAGACGTTATTATTATTAACTAAGGTATTTTTAGGGTTCCGTACCGCAAAAGGAAAAACGGAACCCTTATATATATATCCTTTGTAGTCCGTCTGTCTGTCTATCAAGACCCTTTATCTCAGGAACGCGTGGAGGTATCGAGTTGAAATTAAAACCATATACTCAAATCTGCGGTCCCTTGAAGCTGTGTAAAAAAAAATCTACTAAATTAATGAATAAAAAAGATACGGCCGTTTATGTCGCAAAAAACGTATATTTCGATACTCTCAAGGGAATCAAAATCTATAGGGTACTTCCCGTTGGGATCCTGAAATTTAGGATAAAGCAAAGTCTCTTATAGCACAGATATAGGAATAAATCTGAAAACAGTAAATTTTTTGTTACCTACGTCACAAAAAAAGAATACTTTTTTGCAATTCGGAAAAATCATCGAGACTCCATTCGGGAATTGTAGTTTGTACGGAACCCGCAGTGCGCGAGTCCAACTCGCACTTGCTCAGTTTTTTATTTTACATAGCATGAGTAGGATGACAGCAGGATGAAAATATGCATCTTTAAGATGAGAGAAAAGGATAGGTAGCTACATTGTACGAGTATGAATCCGACAGCTGTCACCCGCACCATCGTATCCTGATAATGGTATAGTTGCTGCCAGCAGCTTCACCCGCGTGAAACTAGAAAATTGTCCCAAGAGAACATACCCCTGGGATAAAAATACTCTATCTGCTATTCCAGGATACGGTCTACCCGTGTACCAAATTTCATCCAAATTCGGTCAGCCGTTCGAGCGTGAAGAAGTAACAAACAGACGTATACTCAAACATAAGTGTGATTTATTTCAGATGAAAATATCCATACAACAAAAACCGAGAATTCAGAATTCAAATAATTATTGTGAAATTTTGGAATAACAAACTCTATGTCATTCAAAACAAAGTTCTGGTACCCCATATTTTTTTTTGGGGTTTTAAATACGACGGTCTCTTCAAACTCAACTTAATAGGTACTTGAGCTGTTGGTGATGACCCCAAATTACCTTGAATTATAAATAATTATTTATGAAATCTATACACACATGTACATAAGATATACTAAGTATTTATACTAAACCTAACTACATAAAATACAAAAACACAAAATACACTTAGGCGTCGAAGTGCTCCTCCACATCGCTGTCATTCGGAAATGTGCCCAGAAGACTGTAGCATTGCCACGCTGTTTGGGAATAGGTACTAATTCTTTGGGCAAAGAACGACCCAGCCCTGTTGGTCACGTAAAGTGTCGACTGATCAACACTACCTGACCAAGAGGAATAATAATTATAATAGTATATAGGGTGACTGGCAATTAGTGTACGATACTTAAACACGTGATTGTGCTCATGATAACGAACAATTTTTATTATGGGAGCAAAGCCGAAATCGCGAAAAAAATATCAGCTGTTCAGTACATTAGACAAACATAAATGTACTGAACAGCTGATTTTTTTTTGCCATTTCATGTTTGTTCCCATAGTAAAAGTTGTTGGTTATCATGAGCACAATCACGTGTTTAAGTATCGTACACTGATTACCAGTCACCCTATATATCTTTTTTTTGCATGTTATATTATTTCATTGTTAACTATGTATTTTGTGTGTACCAATTTTCCTTTTACTTCTACACACAGTGTCTACATATCTATTTTCTCCAACTCTCCTTTCGCAGGTATGCTAGGAGAGATTTTTTTAGAATTAAGCATCACCTTTGTACTATTCTTCTGTTTGCTTCTTATTTTCTTTTATTATTGTGCGTAAGTACATAAATTTTTAAATAAATAAATAAGAGGGCTGAAATTTCCTTAAAAAGGAGACACGCACTCGGACCCCATAAGTGTTTCGACCCCAAACGGCTCAAAAATATAATTACCAATAATTATGAATTAAACAACCTTTTTTGTTTTAGGTGGCTATTCCGTGGAGCACATAGACAAGGTGTGTCTGGCCCTACGTGCTAAGTTTGGCAATTGTGTGAAGATGACTGGTTTGCTGGGCAGACCTGACATGCTGTTCGTCTTCGATGCCAGTGAGGTGGAACGAGTGTTCAGGGGCGAAGATGCGGCGCCACATAGGTGAGATTTTGTGTTCTAACAAACAACAAACAAAATACTTAAAATAATCAAAGGCAAGGTAAAGGTTGCGGAAATCCGATGGATGCGAGACGCAGAGGACCGTTCATTGTGGTGACACTTGGGGGAAGCCTATGTCCGACAGTGGACGTCTTTCGGCTGAAATGATGATGATGATGATGAATCAAAGGCACAGAGCTCAAACACGATATAAAAAATCTTAATAAAAGATTAAGAATAAAAGATTAATAAAGATTAAGTACCAATAGGTTGAAATTCCCCGTGGAGAGATTAGCATAGTTTGAGAGTCTATGCTAATCTCTCCACGGGGAATTTCTTAAAGGGATAACTGAAAGACAGGTGGGCTTTGGTCAGTAAAAGTCTGAATCGTCCTCTCGCTCCACTCTAGAGCGGGAGAAGTCACTGGATGATTTCCCACCTCAAAAATGGTACACTGTCTCTGCCACGGCCCTGGAACGCAAAGCAACTGAAGGAACACAGGTGGGTTTTAGTCAGTAAAAGTCTGACACGGAGGCTTAATTTGATGACTTCCCACCGAATAAACACTACATATATTTACATAAATCTAGTATCGTACTGTGTGTTTAAGGTCTTTTTTACATAGCATGGGTAGAATGACAGCTGGACAAAAATATGCATCTTTAAATGAGAGAAAAAGTTAGGTAGGCTCTACATTGTATGAATCCGACAGCTGTCACCCGCACCATCCTATTCTGATAATGGTATAGTTATTTTTTATATTTTCAGGCCTTCAATGCCCTCATTGAACTATTACAAACATACATTGAGGAAAGACTTCTTCGGCGCCGAAGAAAATTGTGCTGGTGTTATTGCAGTGTAAGTAACTCTATCTACTATTTAATATCTGATAGATACTATGTTAATAATTATAGAGCAATATCAATTCTTCCAACATACCTCACGCGACAAGACGAAAGTTTATGACCAGTGCGTGAAACATGGTCACTCGCGATGGGCCTCACCAGATGGCTTATAATCACCCAAAGGAAATTTAGCCACTATTTATTTCAAAATTTTTATTTAATAAATTACTATTATTTCTGCATTTTTGACACTTGAAAGAAGATTTTCAATGTCTTAGAATATGAATTTTTAGTAAGTTACTGCAATTATCAGAAAATCGCAAATTAACCTAGTAAAATCTTAATTTAACTTAGTAACTTAACCTACACAACAAACCATATACTTACAGAAGACGGACACATTATGAACGACAAGAGGCTCTACCACGATCTCTTAATGCGATCTATTTTACGACCTAAACTGAATTGTTAAAGGGATGGAGCTATATACGGTGTATAGTTCCATCCCTCTTTCTCGCTCATTTTAACACGTCATGGTAATGTCCAAGATAGCCCTAATCGAACTAAAACACTTACAAAGTAGTTGAGCATTTTGCCATCCATTTTTCAAATAGGATTTTCAGATTTTTTTTTTTTTCCTGATTTTTTCGCTCTTGACCGCTATCTCAGCTGATGGAAAGCGACGATTCGGTCGACGATGGAGCGCGCTTGCCTAGAAGTAGCCTATTCACTCTTGACTTAAACACAGACTCCGGCTAGGAATTCCACTCCTTAGCTGTACGCACAATGAATGTGTTCCCAAAACGTTTTGTGCTTAAACCTGGGATGTCCACCATGAATGAATGTTAAATTGTATGTATTTCAGACATGGTGATCAGTGGTCTGCCTTCAGAACTAAAGTATCTCGAGTAGCGTTAAGTGCTGGTGCTGCTGCTCAGTACACGGTGCCCGTCGCTGAAGTGGCCGACGCTTTTATCCAAAGGTATAGTTGCATTATTCTATTCTATTCTCTGCCTTACCATAAATGCCACGGTTGGCGCAGTGGTTGAGCAATTGGCTGGTGCACAGCGTGTCACAGGTTCGATTCCCGCACGGAACACACATTTATGTGGCCTACAATTCAGGATCTGGGTGTATTGTGTATGTCAATTTATGTGTTTGTGAACGCACCCATGATACAGTTAATTCCTAGTGTGGGACAACGTTTTTATAAAGAAAAAAAAAACCCTTTAGTTGGACGGCTTTCGCTTAAACTGGAAGCCTCTTAGTCTAACGGAAACGGAATGAAAGTACCTGTACCAATATTTTATAATTATAATAATATTTATTTGAAAAGACAACAATATATTCCACTTTGTTAGTAAACTTAAAATTACTTAAAGTTAGTGTTAGTAATACATAAACAAAGATACAAAAATAAAAATAAGAAAAACATGCGGTGAGGTGGATGACTGAGGCAAGATGTGTAGAAAACAATATAGCAAGCAGTAAACTACCTGTCCATTCTCTCCACATAGTGCCTCAGAATAGGGGAGTATGGATTCTTAACTACTGTTTTCAGGATGCTATTGTCACTGACCCGCGTTCTGTGCATCAGTGATGCAACTTTCTTTCGAATCATTGCATGAAAGTCGATTCTAAGCAAACATTTCCGAAGCACTACAGAAACACACATGGAGAGAGTGGATTACGGCCCATTCCTTCTTCTAGAGACGAGTTTTGGATCAGCAGTGGGAACACTGCAGTACACGGCAGATTAACCCCTACTTTATTTTAAGTTCTTAAAGTCAATCTAAAGGTCGTCTGGTAGATGTCGCTGTCAGCGATGAGACAGCCATTGTACCCGTAGATTTAAGTTTGTGTAAAAGTTTTATTACTAGTTTGTTGTACAATAAAGTTAATTCTATTCTATTATATTCTCAGTAACTTTGTTAAACGATATTATGCTCATTAATTACTTAAATAAACTTTAAGAAAATATATATTAGGTGTTCCATTAATTGAATAACATTTATAATGTTATCAAAAGCATGTTTCAATAAAATCCTTGTCATTCATTTCAGAATACGTAGCATAAGAAATGAAGACTCAGAAACGCCTGCTGACTTCTTGAACGAAGTACACAAATGGTCATTGGAATGTAAGTACAAAACTCGAGCAGTCGTAATCAGCTAAATCAGAAAGAGTTGGCACAAGGAGTTAAGAAAAACTTTTGCTGTGTAGACCATCATCTTGGTTACTCACACTAGTACGAATTAACAGGCGCTATCCAACAAAAAACAGCAGTGGTGGGGTAGTCCAGAGATAATGACACCAATTTGTATATTTTATTTTATCACCACTGCTCTCAAAATGTCCATGTACCAAAATTCGAAGGCATGTGACATCCACCAATCCGTATTGGGCCCGCGTGGTGGATTACGGCTCATTTTTTCTCCTAGGGAGGAGACCTGATTCCCCCCCCTGATTTCATAAGGCTGGATTATATTCAAAAGAGACTCAGTGTTCCTTATAAAAGGAACACATTTATCAATTGTTAATTTGTTGATCTGTTAAAAATAATCAATATGTTAAACGGACTATTATTTTTTTTTAAATAATTTATTCAACATAATCAATTTCATATATTTATATTATTTATTTCTCACATTATACTTATTTTTCTTAATCTAAAATACAATGGAATCGGATGGATGCGAGACGCACAGTACCGTTAACTGTGGCGACATTTGGGGAAGGCTTATGTCCAACAGTGGACGTCTTTCAACTAAAATAATGATGATAATTATGAAAATACATATGATGACAATTAATGGAAAACTACTTAGGAGATAACGGTGATGACTGTACCTACTAGTATGAACTGTGTCACAGAGGTACACGGATTGAATGAAAGAATACTTAGGTATTAGAAAACCAATTTAATTTTTTAGGGTTCCGTACCTCAAAAGGAAAAAACGGAACCCTTATAGGATCACTTTGTTGTTCGTCCGTCTGTCTGTCTGTCTGTCAAGACCCTTTATTTTGGGAATGCGTGGAGGTATCGAGTTGAAATTAAAACTATATACTCAGGTCTGCGGTCCCTTGAAGCTGTGAAAAAATCAAACTTCTAAGTTAACGAAAAAAAAAATACGGCCGTTTATGTCGCGAAAAACGTGTATCTCGACACTCTCAAGGGAATCAAAATTCATAGGGTACTTCCCGTTGACCTAGAATCCTGAAATTTGGCATGAAGCAAGGTCTCATAACACAAGTATAGAAAAAAATCTGAAAACTGTAAATTTGTAGTAGTTAGAAAAATCTTCGTAACATAATTCGGTAATTGAACTGTTTTCATAGTTAAGTTTGTACGGAACCCTCAGTGCGCGAGTCCAACTTGCACTTGCCCGGTTTTTTTTTAAGTTATATAAACTAGTGCTTCACTCCGATTTCACTTGATGGTAAGCAGTGATGCGATCGTTGGTGGTGAATCGCACTACTTTATTAAGAGCCTGTTTACTGTCTAGCCTTTAAGACACCTAAATTATAATCGGACGGGAAGGGCAGGTAAATTGTTTCAATCCTTTGATGTACCTACGTGGTATAAACAAAGTCATAGCAATAATTTATCTGTAGCGACATCTATGGCGACACATAAAAACTTATCCTGCATCGCACAATTAAAGTTCTCCGCGCGATTAGAACATATAGATCAGCCCGAAATCATCTATCGGGCAGTTGCCCACCAGACACAACACCCGTCTGGTTGGAGGATCCTCCCTTTTCAAAGGAAGTTTGCGAAACTTTACTCTCTGTTCCACATACCTCCAAATTTTAATATCATTATTATTTTTTAATTTATTTCAGCCCTCAGCCTAATAGCTCTAGACACGCGTCTCAACTGTTTCTATGCCTCCGAAGACTCGGAGAGCATGCGCCTGATCCATGCCGTCCAGACCTTCTTCCTTAGCGTGGGTGAACTGGAGCTGCGCGCCCCCTGGTGGAGACTGTACCCTACTAAGATGTTCAGGCAGTATGTCGCAGCCTTGGATACTATCCTTAGGTAAGATAGCTGGAAATTACGGATCAATTTATTTTAATGTCAAGATTAAGAATTATAACAAACAAGTTTACAATGAGCAGTGGTGGCCGAGTGGTAACGGCCCCGACTTACAAGTTGTAGGTTGCGGGATCAAACCCAGCCAGGCGCATTACTTTGTGTAATTTGTAGCGACATCTATGGCGTCACATAAGAACTAATCCTGCATCGCGCAATCAAAGTTCTCCGCGCGATTAGAACATACAGAACAGCCCGAAATCATCTATCGGGCAAGTTGCCCACCAGACATAACACCCGTCTGGTTGGAGGATCCTCCCTTTTCAATGGTGGTATGTGGGTCTTTACTCTCTGTTCCACATACCTCTAAACTGGTGACCCTCGACAAAGAACGTCAGCGCAGCCTTCGTGCAGCTTCTGCTTCGTGACGTCATCATCACTTCCTCAAGCTTTCGAGCAGCGAGCCATACAGCCAGCACCCACGGCTATACAGGGTATCCTGACCACCAGCATGCCCACACACACATACACACACACACACACACATACACACACACACATACACACACACATACACACACACATACACACACACACACACAGCATAACATCACTACTGCTCTCAAAACGGTAAAGGAAAACATCGTGACGAAACCGGCATGTCCTAGAACCAAAAATTCGAAGACATGTGACATCCACCAATCTGCACTGGGCCCGCGTGGTGGATTACGGTCCATTCCCTCTCCCAGAGAGGAGGTCTGAGTCCAAACAGCGGGGAATATTATAAGGCCGACTATGCTATACACTTGTACTATTTCTTATTCTGTGGCTATACTAAGTTTACAATGAAAAATTTTTTATTCATAGCAAGCTTTTATAGCACGGTCTGTACCTATATTATTAATACTCATCGAAAACAATTCCAAAAAGTTCAAAGATGATAGGATTATCTTATTACGCTTATTACCCAGTTCCTATGGCCATAATCCAGCTCCATCATCAGACCCTGATTACCATTTAGCACCAAAGTACTCGTCAAGACGTATCAAACGAGCCCAAACTGGATGGGGTTGTGTCGTTTAACTACCAAGTTCCTATGGCCACTTCCCGGTTCTATCATCAGATCAGTTCCATGTCATAATAATCTTGCATTGTCATCTGATTTACACAAGCATGCCAAAGGTAAATGTCCAAAATGGCCCTATGCAATAAAGAGCATCGGAATACGCGATAGTTAATTGTTCTTTTTTATTAAATATTGCAAATACTTCTGTAACACGGACTAGCTTTATTTATGCCAAAATGTACATTTTATAGTATTTTAAGTGACTAATAACATCCGCCAGCCGTCATCTATGCCTAATGTCATGTCGTGTCGATAATGAATTAGGGATGCCCAATCAATTGTAATCGATTGATTGAACTTATAATCAATTGATTGTTTTTTTTTGTTTTATAAAAATGTATTTTAAAAAACCTAGTATATCTACTTTATAAATGAGGTCATACTCGATTTTAAATAGGTAATTAGAATAATGATGAAGTGGTCAAAACCTATTATTTCATCATGATAATTTTTCAAAGTCTTCTAATGATCGTTTACAAAAGTCTGTGGTCTATTTTTATCTAACCAAACGATTATTTTCGACAAAAAATGCAAATAATACAAAAGAGTTAATTCGAAAAAATGCCGAATTTTATGCTGACCTTTGTCTGACATAACAGTTGAAAGATTAAAGCTAGGCAAAAATTAAGGCTAAATTAAATGTTGCCCCAAACAAGATTTTGTTTTTTTTTTAATCCTTTGTCGTGGGCGTTTCACAAACATAAGCATAACACCTAGACCCACCAGTGCTGGGCACGCTACAATTATGGCGGTAAGTCCCCTCTTTGAGGAGTGGCTGGAGCGGCAACACGGCATCCTCACCTACCGCATGACGCAGGTCCTCACCGGACATGGCAAGTTCGGGAGGTTCCTGCATCGGATTCAGGCGGAAGCAACGCCCGGGTGTCATCATTGTGCGGACCACCCAGAGGACACGGTGGAGCATACGGTGGAGGTGTGCCCCGCTTGGGCGGAGCACCGCCGTGTCCTCGTGGAGGCAATTGGCGGCAGCGACCTTTCGCGTCCGGCCCTGGTTCAGGCTATGGTCCGGAGCGAGGAGGAATGGCAGGCGGTCGCCTCCTTCTGCGAAGCAGTAATGCTAGCGAAGGAGGAGGCTGCACGCGTGAGGGAACGAAGGTCCTCACGTCCTAGCCGCCGTAATTCCGACCCCGACTACCAGCCACGGTAGACGCGGGCTTGCGGACGTCGAGCACTGGGTAGCTCGTCGTCCGGCTGTTCGGTAATTAACCGGACCGAGCCCAGTCGTTAACAGCGCGTAGTGATCCTCGCGCTCCTCAAAGAGATGTCAGCAAACCGTAGGGGCCCAGCAGGGCCGATGCCCGCTAGCTAGGACCGCGGAGAATTTCTGAAAGGGAAACCCGTAGTCCTAGAACGCAAAGGGTAATTGAAGGATACAGGTGTGGTTTTAGTCAGTAAAAGTCTGACACGCCCTCGCCCTCCACCCAGAGCACGAGAAGTCATTTGGATGATTTCCCACCCAGAACATCTAAATGTAGACCATACAAATATTTGTTTTGTGCGAGAATCGAACCCGCGACAAGCAACGGTGTAACCTGTCGCTCAACCGCTTGACTGCACGGTTGGTGAACAGTGCAATTAATTCCAGTTATGTAAAAAAAAATCGTTTCGGTAACCAACTACAATAACTTATTGATTATAAATATCGTCTCCTAATGCTTCTACCCATTTATATTCTATTGAATTCGCTTCATGATATCGTCATCTTATCGATTCTTTGACTCGTCATAATATTTATAAAGAATATTGAATTATAATAGTTCGCTCCTTACACCCATCTCCGTAGACTCAGCCCTTTCCATAAAATAACTACTTATAAATTTCACTACAGCGTAACTCTCAGTCATGTGGAGAAGGCGCTAAAGGAAATCGAAGCTAACGGCAGCAGTAAGTCCCTGCTGCAAGACCTGGTGACGGCTGCAGGTCCAAGAGTGGCAGCTGTAGCAGCTCTCGATCTGTTCTTAGTAGGAATTGACACGGTAAGAAATGATCTAAAACGTGCAACACAACAGTAATCGCATTCCAGTGAAAAAAAATCTAATTTTGTTAAATTGTATTTAAAATTAAAAAAAAAAATATTTATTTAAATAACAATATCTTAAAAAATAATATTTAATTGTCTTGAGTTCAGAAAGTTTTATATTTTATTAAAAACATTTTGTGATAAGTTTTGTAGAGTTTTGCTTAGGTACTTCTAGCATCTTACATAATATATTAATATTTGCATGCTAACTGATGGCGAAACGTATCTTTGCTGGTTACTGTCTCTTGTAACGCATTTATAGCAAAAAATAGCTTTGAGTTTGTTACATATCAAACGAGTCTAAATCACTTGCCTGATGAAAATCTTATAGCAATACTTGACGAAAAGCAAAACAATATCTCACAGAAATCAACGAAGTTATATCACAAAACGATCTAATAATACCAGTATTATCTAAATATATGAACGTTTATTTTACACAATTAATATAGTCGATTAAAAATTCACATATAACAAGGACAGTGTTTCGCAGTACATTTGATCCTAACCACCAAACTAGGCTGAAAGCCTGTATTATGGTGATTAGTCATTCAGCCATAAAGTTCAGTTAGGAATTACATAGTCAGAGGGTGTCGCTACATTGTCACATGTTTTGGCCTACAGACTATAATAAAACCAAATCCAAATCTGGTAAAACATTGCCCTTCTGTTATGTAAGTCACATGTGGGCACATAACTGAGTAGCATATCTGAGCTCACAGCAGCCATGAGGAGCCAAGAAAAACGGTTGCTGTGGCCGAAATCGGCTAGATGGCATCATCATCCTTCTGGTACATTACGCCGCAGCCGGATAATTTGAAAAATAGTTAACCATTTCGAGATGTGGTAAAAATATTTGGTTAGGAAATAAATCAGTCGGAGGCGTGGCCTACTCGAGGCGATCGACGAAAAGAGAATCGAAACGAAATGGTTGTAACTTGACTAGGGGGGCCGATCGTCACACTACGTTCGTTGCGGTCGACCTCGACGGTATCATTCTCTCTCAAGCGACTAGTATGTAAGTGACGATCTTCGCTCACCTGTCAGGGTGCATTCCTGCGAAGCGGCCAGCCCACTTCTACTTCAACCTGGCTGTTTTTTTACTGCTATATGTCTGAGTATTTTACGTGGAACATTTTTAAAAACAATAATTTTCTATTTACAGACATCAAATGCAGTAGCTTCAATACTGTACCAGTTATCATTAAGACCGTCAGTTCAAGAGCGGTTGTTTGAAGAGATCAACAAAGTGTTGCAGGGTAGACCGTTAAAGCCTGGGGATATCAACCAGATGCCGTATCTCAAGGCGTGTGTCAAGGAAGTTATGAGGTTAGTGGAGTGGTATTCGCTTTTGGTAATCGAGGACCAAGCGCATTAAAGCAAGAGATGTAGGGGATTTTCACGATATTTGTAGTACTCCATTTGAAATACAATTAGACATTTAAACTAACCTTTTTCACTGTTCGTTCAACCCATTTTGTCTGCCACTTTCTCTCATTTCATCCAGATCGGAAGAGGTAATTTGATGATTTCCCACCCTCTAAACAAAAGGGGGTCTAGGGTATTCATTTACTGATCTTGTCAAGCACTGCTTAACCTTGATCAGTCGGCTTATTACTTATGAGGTGCGTAGTCATCAAATGACATCTCCCGCTCTAGGGTGAGAGGGCGTCATTTGCGTTCCAGGACAACGGCAACTCTTTCACATATAATCATTACATACCATCAGAAGGAAAATGATGGAATTGTGCCTACATTTGAATAAAAAATACATTAACCTTTCCAATATACCATTTTTTTCAGGATGTATCCTGTTGTAGTCGGTAATGGCCGACAGCTGACTAAGGATACAGTCGTTTGTGGATACAACATACCTAAAGGAGTAAGTACCAAACAAAACTGGCAATCATAGTAATAGGTATTATAAAGGTGATAGTATGAAGGTATGTGAGTGTGCGTATTTTTGTTCAAACGGTTGAACGGATTTTGATGAAATTTGGTACACGAGTCGACTCAATCCTGGAATAGGACATACTATATTTTTATCCAGGTGGTTTTTTTTTTTTAGGTGGGAAAATCATCTAATGACAAATCCCGTCCTTGGGTGGAGCAGGAGATAGTGTCAGACTTTTACTGACTAAAAACCCACTCCTGTTCCTTCGTTGCCTTCGTCCCAGGGCCCCGGGTTTCGTTTTCACACTACCCATGGCCCCAATAGGCTTCGACCCTGCTGGGCCCCTACGATTTGCTGACATCTCCCTGAGGCGCGCGTGGAACAATACGCGCCGTCGACGACTTGGGCTCGGTCCGGACGGTTACCGGACGGTCGGACGGCGGGCTACCCATTGCTCGCCGTCCGCAAGCCCGCGCCTACGGTGGCCGGAAATCAGGATCGGAATCCCGGCGGCGGTTGGGGTGTGAGGACCGTTGCCTCACGCGATCGGCCGCCTCTTTTGCTAGCATTACTGCTTCGCAGAAGGAGGCGACCGCCTGCCACGCCTCCTCGCTCCAGACCATGGCCTGTACCAAAGCCCGGCGCGAGAGATCGCCGCCGCCGATCGCCCCCAATCCAGGTGGTAAGTTCTCTTGAGGTGATTTTCTAATTTCACGTGGGCAAAACTGCTGGCAGAAGCCAGTATTACATAAACTTCTAGATAGGAAGCTGCTGAACAACCATAAGTTTTCAGTGACAAGCTTTGAGCGAACGCAATGTAATGCACCTTGATAACTAACTTCTACTTCTGCTGCTTTCAATCAGGTCCTCAGAGAGAGAGCTTCCGATGTCAGGTCAGTACTTTCAGTGAGTACAATTTTGTTGGGGGCCACCGCAGGCGCGGGTTTGCGGACGGTGGGCAATAGGTAGATCGTAGTTCGGCCGTCCGGTAAGGACCAAGCCCGGTTCGACGGCGAATTGCGTTCCACGTGCACCTCAAAGATATGACAGCAAGATTGATGGGGCCCATTAGGGCCGATGCCTGCCAGGGCTGCTGGATTGTTGTTGTTTTGTTTGAGAGTTACCGTGACCCTCGCAAAGGGTAACTGAAAGAACACTGTACATTTTAGTCAGTTATGGTCAGACATTACCTCCCACCCACCCAAAACGGAAGAAGTCATCTAATGATTTCCCAAGTAAAAAAGATTTTCTCCCTTTAATAAACCTGAAAAACGCTTATCTTAAAATGTTAAGGGGCTCCTATTAGCCGAGACCCTGAGCATTTTTCTACCCCTTTTCCCCTATATATTATTACACTTGAACGATAAATCTATGCAAAGACGGGAGCGTTACGGCGAGAAAAATGACGTACGTCCACCCGTTCAAGGGCTAGGCGACCATGATTTGACATTTCGACGTCATGATTTTCAAAATTTGGTACCGAGAATTGAAATATGCTGATATCTCAAAAAAATTACCTTTTAGTAAAAAAAGTATTTGTAGTTACAATCATTATATTCTCTATTTGTGTTGGTTGGCTTAGGTAAAAAAGTTGAAGCACAAACAATAAACGCAAACATATTTTTTTATTGTTTTTACTTGAATGAAATTTAAATTTTGTTATACCCTTTTAAGGTAATTTATACAAGTTGAAAAACGTATATTTTCAAAGGTAACTTAAGAAGACACTATAATTATTGCAATCTAATGTTTTATTTTTCCAGACTCAAGTAATATTCCAACACTACGTGATGGGGAACAGCGACGATTATTTCACCAACGCATCAGAGTTTCGACCAGAGAGGTGGATGAACAGATCTCCTTCACAAAAACATCATGCCTTCGCATCACTACCGTTTGGCTATGGGAAAAGAATGTGCCTTGGAAGAAGATTTGCTGAACTCGAAATACACACGGTTATTTGCAAGGTACAAAATGCATTCGTATTATCTGCATTAACACGTTCAGTGCGGGACGAGGTCTAATAAGCCTCGTACGTGTCTTCCTTGCTGTGCGGCTAAGAAAAACATTGTCTTCTCTGCCGTGCGGAGGCCGTGGTTTAGTTTAGAATAGATATTATATCATCATCTTCCTGCCCTTGTCCCGTTTTATTTGGGGTCGGCGCAACACGTTTTTTTCTTCCATTCTGTCCTGGCACTCGTCACGCTATCACTAACTCCCTTTTCTTTAATTGAATATCACTTCTTACACACATCTTTTCTTTGGTCTTCCTCACCCACTCCATCCATCCATCCACATATAAACTCATAACTCATTAGAATAGATATTATATACCTAAGATATTCTATTAAACAGAATGCAGTCGTGTATCTACTTTAATACGGGGTCATTTTGACCTCGTACAACACACCAAAAAAAGCTTTAAGTTACTTACACGATACGGGGTCTAATAAGCCCCTTTCCATTATAATGATAGTTTTCAAACGAGGTCTTAAACGCCTCGTACAGCAGGAATGGCTCACAGTGAATAAATTATTTATTTTTCAGATGGTGCAGGCCTTCAAAATGGAGTATCACCATGAACCGATGGATTACCACATACATCCTATGTACACGCCAAATGGTCCCATTAGATTGAAACTTTTGGACCGGTAGATTTTTCAATTTAAAATAATATGTAGATATTTGCAATAATAACTTAGTGTTCCTAGAATCGTAGCAAGTGCTTATTAGTGAATTAGTATCTATATATAATTACTATAATAATTATGAGGGTTCGATCTTTTTGTTAAGTATTTTGGATTAATTATACTTCTGCTAGTAGGTTTATTTGTATCAAATACTGCCGCTACTTTTTTACTACTAATGACAAGTACAAAGACTTGTTATTACTATTGTATTTTTGTTACCTGTTTAATTACTTATTCCTTACCGTCCATTTATTTAGCTTCTTTCTTGAAAAACGTTTAAAGTGGTTAAACAATCGTTATTATCAATTTCTGAACACTTCTGTGTTAGGCACACTTTCCACGGACGCTTAGCTTCATAGACGCGTATTCGTCATTATACGCTTGGTGTAAGCGAGCGTGAAACTTACATACAAAACTATGGCCTACTGGAAACGGACGCGTGGCTTCGTAGACGCGTATTCGTTATTATACGCTTGATGTACGCCTGCGTGAAGCTTACATACAAAACTATGGCCTACAGCCCACGGACGCGTAGCTTCATAGACGCGTATTCGTCATTATACGCTTGGTGTAAGACAGCGTGAAGCTTACATACAAAACTATATGGCCTACTGACAACGGGCGCGTAGCTTCATAGACGCGTATTCGTCATTATACGCTTGGTGTAAACCAGCGTGAAGCTTACATACAAAACTATGGCCGGACGCGTAGCTTAATGGACGCGACACGAGCGACGACACGACGCTGCCGCTTCGTCGACAGAGTTTCATAGTTTTGTGTTTTAGCTTCACACAGGCGTATACTTTAATATAATATATAATAAAAATATATTCCTGAACTATGACACAACGTCTAGTCCCAAGTTAAGCAGCTTGTGTTAGTACTAGACAACTGATAAACATACTTGAATATTTTTAAATACATACATATTATAGATAAATTACACCCAGACACAGAACAAATGATCGATCTCATCACACAAACATTTGTCCTGAGTTGGAATCGAACTCAACAACCTTCGGCATAGTAGTCACGGCCACTAACCACTAGACTAACAGGCCAGTTACACTAAGCGTATAGGTAATGACGAATACGCGTCTATAAAGCTACGCGTCCTTGGACAGTTAGACAGTAACAGTTAAAAAGGCAAATAAATCAAAAGGAATTAAAAAAAACCATTTCAGAAAATCAAGTGAAACCATGATAATGATCATGTCAAACATGATAATGATCATGTCCTTGAGATGAACGCTAAATGGCGAAATTGTGCAGGGTGCTACAAGAGACTGCGGAGAACCTTTAATAGTACCCGAACAAAAAAAAGTTATAAAAATAAAATAAAAATTGCAGAAAATGCAACCAAAACCTTTGTGTGACATGTTTTAAAGACAGGCATTAGTAAATAAAAATCTTTTTATTTTTTTTTGCGTTAATTCTGTTTTATTTTCGATATACCCTTATTTTTGTCTGTCCCATCACTACTAAAAATTCTATCTAGTGCGGTTTAGGTCGATATTGACCTGCCGCTTTCCCCGGTTTATTTCTCATTTCCTGTTTGGTAGATCTGGAGGCGAATCTAAACTAAGGAAGTTGGGTTCAAGGTTCTTTTAACAGTACCAAAACAAAAAATGTTAAAATCATGCTTTCGCAAATTTATAGCATTCTAATTTACCCTAGTGCTGGTGGGTCGAGAAAGACCTGCCACGCACTGGCGGAAATATCGTTGGGGGCGCATTTCGACCCGCCACCGCCACCAGATGAAGGTTTATGATTTTACTTGCCGCAGCCAAAGTGTTAACTATCGGATAGTTGTCCGTACCAGACTCAACACGCATCTGGTCGGAAGATCCTTCTTTTTCAATGTAGGTTTGCGAGATTTTACACCCTCGCTCGCTTAGATATCTCTAAAGTTTCTGTGTAAAAATTATGAACGCACGGGGGCTACCGTCAGGACATTTCTAAGGCACTTAGTGCATGCCTAAGAAATGTCTAACTCCATACCACATACCCCATACCATCCACCAACGCGCACTGGGCCCGCGTGGTGGATTACGGCCCATTCCCTCTCCTAGAGAGGAGGCCTGAGTCCCAGCAGTGAAAACATTGTAAGGCCGACTATGCTATGCTATACCCCATACCTGGGTGTTTCTGAATTAAGAATATTAAATTGAGAACTGATCAAATACTTAAGCATGAAAACCGGTTAAAGGCCTTATCAAAGATCCGTCTTGTGGGAGGCCTTTCAATACTGCGTCTTGCGGTGCGTGGTTGCCACTCCAGAACCTTTCGCACCCATCGACCATCTGTTCTACGAGCAACGTGCCCAGCAAAGGTCTGTCAGGTGTAGTAAATTAGTGGACCATCAAGTAAATACAGTCATGGCGCTGACGTCACTACATAACACTGGCAGAATAGTCGACATCAGCTCAGTTGCCAAACGGGGGAAAAAAATAAAAAATTACGAGTTGTCATTTTTGAAGTGAAACTTCTTTATCGGGGTTGGACAAAAATTTAGTGTAACATTTTTTCGTTACGCGTCACATTTTTCCGTTACGCGCCATCTTTTTCTTATCCCTACCACGCGTGATTCGAAGTATACTTTCTCCAGCGGAGTAGGGATTGGTAAATGTCTCCAATGTATTTTGCGGCCCGTTTTGAGTAGTTACATTTTTGAAATCCAGGTGGCGATTGCATTTAACCAATTTCTGTAAAGTTGCATATAGTAAATTATTTTTTGAAAAATAACGTCATAAAGAAGTTTCACTTCTTACGAGTGTACGCTAGTACACGCACACATTTTTTTTATTCAATTGACGACGGTAGTGAGCCGTAAAGCGCCTCTTAAGACGGTCCGTTCCCACTCGCCTATCGTCAACATCGAGCATGGAACAAACACTGTGACACGAAATTTTTATAATTGACTAGCCTGTTCGTCTAGTGGTTAGTGGCCCTGACTGCTATGCCAGAGGTCGTGGGTTCGATTCCCACCCAGGACAAATGTTAGTGTGATGAGCACAATCATTTGTTCTGTGTCTGGGTGTAATTTATCTATAACTAGCTTTTGCCCGCGGCTTCGCTCCCGTCAACTGACTACTATATCCTACTCTACCCAACTCTATCCTACTCTACCTTACTCTACCCTATTCAAAAAAAAAAAGTATCCTATGTCCGTCTCCTGGTTCTAAGCTACCTCCCCACCAACTTTCAGCCAAATCGGTTCAGCCGTTCTTGAGTTATAAATAGTGTAACTAACACGACTTTCTTTTATATATATAGATATGTATCTAGTCATGTGTCTAGTACTCATAACACAAGCTCTTCTTAGCTTGAGACTAGATGGCGTTGTGTGATGGTTGTGGAATATTATATTATAATTATACAAATTATATTAATTATATCAGATTAGTTTTGTGATTCTTGGATACGTCCATAACAAGCAGATTATTACAAATTTTAAAACTGGTCACACTTATAAGACTTTATCAGCATCCATACTTTATGACGACTGTCGGCTTGCAAATCTTGGCGGTCATGGTCTACATGTTTTTTGAATTGAGGGGAACGATTTTCAGGTTTCAATGAAATAAAACGAGTGTCTTGACATTCATAGAATGTTTTACTTAGATTGACTCGACAAGCAATCTTAGGTACTATCATTACAAATTCATTGAAAATAAGATACTCTGACATTGGGTACACTCTGCAATAGAAATATACATTTTCAAAACTCATTATTTTATTAATCGTTAAGTCGCTTCAAACAGAGTGTACCTAAGTCGTTTTACATTAAAATTATACGTACACTATACATTTAATGGCCACATCAGCGTACTGGTAAATATATTATGTATTTACACAAAAATATCACAAATGAGTATATTTAAAAAATGAGTAATTTTGATTTTATACATCATGAATTCAGAACATATTATACATAAAGAATACATAGAGAATATTGACTAGGGATAAAAATATACATTATAAATTGTGAGGATGTATCAAAGAAGACACGATAATATATTAGATATAATTATGGCACTATTTTATATACTGATAAAATAGGCATGCAAAAGCGCCTGAAATCATATTACATAAAGCTTTAAAAAGGCAGTGAAAATTACTTTAAAAAATAATCAATCCTTAAAACGCAGCCATTCATATTTTGTATAAAATTGCAAATTGGAATGCATTAAGTAGTAAAATTAAAAATTAAAATATCACAATATTTAATTTTAACACATTAATAGTAATTCACAATTTCAACAAGGGTTCTGCGTTTTAACTGTCGCTTCTGCGTACACAGTTCTTAATTTTAGCTTTCTGCTGTTTTTGTACAAATAAATGGCAAGTGTAATTGACAAAGTCATTAATATAGCAGAGCCCATGGCAATGTAAATGATGGCAGTGCCGCTAGTAGCGAATGCGGCAGATTCACTGGTGCCGCTCACATCGCGCACTTTTCTTGACCTCGTGACAAGTACAAAGACTTGTTATTACTATTGTATTTTTGTTACCTGTTTAATTACTTATTCCTTACCGTCCATTTATTTAGCTTCTTTCTTGAAAAACGTTTAAAGTGGTTAAACAATCGTTATTATCAATTTCTGAACACTTCTGTGTTAGGCACACTTTCCACGGACGCTTAGCTTCATAGACGCGTATTCGTCATTATACGCTTGGTGTAAGCGAGCGTGAAACTTACATACAAAACTATGGCCTACTGGAAACGGACGCGTGGCTTCGTAGACGCGTATTCGTTATTATACGCTTGATGTACGCCTGCGTGAAGCTTACATACAAAACTATGGCCTACAGCCCACGGACGCGTAGCTTCATAGACGCGTATTCGTCATTATACGCTTGGTGTAAGACAGCGTGAAGCTTACATACAAAACTATATGGCCTACTGACAACGGGCGCGTAGCTTCATAGACGCGTATTCGTCATTATACGCTTGGTGTAAACCAGCGTGAAGCTTACATACAAAACTATGGCCGGACGCGTAGCTTAATGGACGCGACACGAGCGACGACACGACGCTGCCGCTTCGTCGACAGAGTTTCATAGTTTTGTGTTTTAGCTTCACACAGGCGTATACTTTAATATAATATATAATAAAAATATATTCCTGAACTATGACACAACGTCTAGTCCCAAGTTAAGCAGCTTGTGTTAGTACTAGACAACTGATAAACATACTTGAATATTTTTAAATACATACATATTATAGATAAATTACACCCAGACACAGAACAAATGATCGATCTCATCACACAAACATTTGTCCTGAGTTGGAATCGAACTCAACAACCTTCGGCATAGTAGTCACGGCCACTAACCACTAGACTAACAGGCCAGTTACACTAAGCGTATAGGTAATGACGAATACGCGTCTATAAAGCTACGCGTCCTTGGACAGTTAGAATTTTCGATTATACTCGTAGAATAGCTGTTTGCCTGATTTGAGTTTTTATTTTGTTTTATTGTACCTGAAACTGAAAAATGGACAAAACGTAGGCCGTTCTTTCTTTTTTTTAGGTAACAAAAGAAGAACGACCTATTTTTATAGCCCATGCCAAAACAAATTATGTACAGCTATTTCTAAAAATAATGTATATTTATATATACGGTGATATTTTATTAGTTACCATACTAATAGATTAGACCTAGAGTTTTAGAATGTGGTAGTTTTTTGTAGTATTTGTATTTTGTACTATTTTGTGATGGAGGTGTATTTCTTTCGTAAATAAAATTACCAGTAATTCTGATTGTTTGTTTATTCCTTTAGTTTTGTCATTTTTATGTAATGTTTTAGTTTAAAAGCGACATCTATGATGCCATAAAGGAACTAAATTACTAAAGCCTGCAATGCTGTATCATAGCTCTCCGCGTGATTAGAACTTACAGGTCATCTCCTTAGCCTTTTCCCAACTAGCTTGGGATCGGCTTCCAGTATAACCGAATTTGACTGAATACCCGTGGTTCAAATGGAGCGACTGACAATCAGATCTCCACAACTTAGTTACTGGGCAACGCAATACTCCGCGGATAGACTATAAGATTAGAACACACATAAAAGTCCGATATTAACACCTTCGCTGCGGAACAGGCCCTTTTCGGCCCGCCGCTGTACTTCAGTTGGTGCGGACGAAGAAAACTATGTCCCTCTCGCTGGTGCGCAACGATTATCTCAGGTGTTTATAAAAGTTCTACAGAGACAAAAATATATTTCAGCTTATAGTCAAAATTTTAGGTGTTTCCCATCAAAATATCACGGCAGGCCCTTTTCGGCCTACCACGCACTGACGGTGAAATACTTCCGCTCAGTGCGGCAGTGGGTCTATTTCGCACCGCCAGTTAGTGCTGTACTATGCTATCTAGCTGATCTGACGTAGCGTTCGTTCGATATAATCAACGATGGCAAGCAATAAAAGAAAACTATAAATTTTGGAAAATAGAGTAATTTGCCCTGCAGATATTGATAGTGTTAGTGACAACATTGAGAAATATTTTTTTCCTTAATTTTTTAATTTCATTTGAAAACCTAATTATTAGTTCCCAACAGTGAGTTCAGTCTAACTGACAAATAAATCAAAAGTGTCAGTGACAGTAAGTGAAACCATGATAATGATCATGTCAAACATGATAATGATCATGTCCTTGAGATGAACGCTAAATGGCGAAATTGTGCAGGGTGCTACAAGAGACTGCGGAGAACCTTTAATAGTACCCGAACAAAAAAAAGTTATAAAAATAAAATAAAAATTGCAGAAAATGCAACCAAAACCTTTGTGTGACATGTTTTAAAGACAGGCATTAGTAAATAAAAATCTTTTTATTTTTTTTTGCGTTAATTCTGTTTTATTTTCGATATACCCTTATTTTTGTCTGTCCCATCACTACTAAAAATTCTATCTAGTGCGGTTTAGGTCGATATTGACCTGCCGCTTTCCCCGGTTTATTTCTCATTTCCTGTTTGGTAGATCTGGAGGCGAATCTAAACTAAGGAAGTTGGGTTCAAGGTTCTTTTAACAGTACCAAAACAAAAAATGTTAAAATCATGCTTTCGCAAATTTATAGCATTCTAATTTACCCTAGTGCTGGTGGGTCGAGAAAGACCTGCCACGCACTGGCGGAAATATCGTTGGGGGCGCATTTCGACCCGCCACCGCCACCAGATGAAGGTTTATGATTTTACTTGCCGCAGCCAAAGTGTTAACTATCGGATAGTTGTCCGTACCAGACTCAACACGCATCTGGTCGGAAGATCCTTCTTTTTCAATGTAGGTTTGCGAGATTTTACACCCTCGCTCGCTTAGATATCTCTAAAGTTTCTGTGTAAAAATTATGAACGCACGGGGGCTACCGTCAGGACATTTCTAAGGCACTTAGTGCATGCCTAAGAAATGTCTAACTCCATACCACATACCCCATACCATCCACCAACGCGCACTGGGCCCGCGTGGTGGATTACGGCCCATTCCCTCTCCTAGAGAGGAGGCCTGAGTCCCAGCAGTGAAAACATTGTAAGGCCGACTATGCTATGCTATACCCCATACCTGGGTGTTTCTGAATTAAGAATATTAAATTGAGAACTGATCAAATACTTAAGCATGAAAACCGGTTAAAGGCCTTATCAAAGATCCGTCTTGTGGGAGGCCTTTCAATACTGCGTCTTGCGGTGCGTGGTTGCCACTCCAGAACCTTTCGCACCCATCGACCATCTGTTCTACGAGCAACGTGCCCAGCAAAGGTCTGTCAGGTGTAGTAAATTAGTGGACCATCAAGTAAATACAGTCATGGCGCTGACGTCACTACATAACACTGGCAGAATAGTCGACATCAGCTCAGTTGCCAAACGGGGGAAAAAAATAAAAAATTACGAGTTGTCATTTTTGAAGTGAAACTTCTTTATCGGGGTTGGACAAAAATTTAGTGTAACATTTTTTCGTTACGCGTCACATTTTTCCGTTACGCGCCATCTTTTTCTTATCCCTACCACGCGTGATTCGAAGTATACTTTCTCCAGCGGAGTAGGGATTGGTAAATGTCTCCAATGTATTTTGCGGCCCGTTTTGAGTAGTTACATTTTTGAAATCCAGGTGGCGATTGCATTTAACCAATTTCTGTAAAGTTGCATATAGTAAATTATTTTTTGAAAAATAACGTCATAAAGAAGTTTCACTTCTTACGAGTGTACGCTAGTACACGCACACATTTTTTTTATTCAATTGACGACGGTAGTGAGCCGTAAAGCGCCTCTTAAGACGGTCCGTTCCCACTCGCCTATCGTCAACATCGAGCATGGAACAAACACTGTGACACGAAATTTTTATAATTGACTAGCCTGTTCGTCTAGTGGTTAGTGGCCCTGACTGCTATGCCAGAGGTCGTGGGTTCGATTCCCACCCAGGACAAATGTTAGTGTGATGAGCACAATCATTTGTTCTGTGTCTGGGTGTAATTTATCTATAACTAGCTTTTGCCCGCGGCTTCGCTCCCGTCAACTGACTACTATATCCTACTCTACCCAACTCTATCCTACTCTACCTTACTCTACCCTATTCAAAAAAAAAAAGTATCCTATGTCCGTCTCCTGGTTCTAAGCTACCTCCCCACCAACTTTCAGCCAAATCGGTTCAGCCGTTCTTGAGTTATAAATAGTGTAACTAACACGACTTTCTTTTATATATATAGATATGTATCTAGTCATGTGTCTAGTACTCATAACACAAGCTCTTCTTAGCTTGAGACTAGATGGCGTTGTGTGATGGTTGTGGAATATTATATTATAATTATACAAATTATATTAATTATATCAGATTAGTTTTGTGATTCTTGGATACGTCCATAACAAGCAGATTATTACAAATTTTAAAACTGGTCACACTTATAAGACTTTATCAGCATCCATACTTTATGACGACTGTCGGCTTGCAAATCTTGGCGGTCATGGTCTACATGTTTTTTGAATTGAGGGGAACGATTTTCAGGTTTCAATGAAATAAAACGAGTGTCTTGACATTCATAGAATGTTTTACTTAGATTGACTCGACAAGCAATCTTAGGTACTATCATTACAAATTCATTGAAAATAAGATACTCTGACATTGGGTACACTCTGCAATAGAAATATACATTTTCAAAACTCATTATTTTATTAATCGTTAAGTCGCTTCAAACAGAGTGTACCTAAGTCGTTTTACATTAAAATTATACGTACACTATACATTTAATGGCCACATCAGCGTACTGGTAAATATATTATGTATTTACACAAAAATATCACAAATGAGTATATTTAAAAAATGAGTAATTTTGATTTTATACATCATGAATTCAGAACATATTATACATAAAGAATACATAGAGAATATTGACTAGGGATAAAAATATACATTATAAATTGTGAGGATGTATCAAAGAAGACACGATAATATATTAGATATAATTATGGCACTATTTTATATACTGATAAAATAGGCATGCAAAAGCGCCTGAAATCATATTACATAAAGCTTTAAAAAGGCAGTGAAAATTACTTTAAAAAATAATCAATCCTTAAAACGCAGCCATTCATATTTTGTATAAAATTGCAAATTGGAATGCATTAAGTAGTAAAATTAAAAATTAAAATATCACAATATTTAATTTTAACACATTAATAGTAATTCACAATTTCAACAAGGGTTCTGCGTTTTAACTGTCGCTTCTGCGTACACAGTTCTTAATTTTAGCTTTCTGCTGTTTTTGTACAAATAAATGGCAAGTGTAATTGACAAAGTCATTAATATAGCAGAGCCCATGGCAATGTAAATGATGGCAGTGCCGCTAGTAGCGAATGCGGCAGATTCACTGGTGCCGCTCACATCGCGCACTTTTCTTGACCTCGGTTCTGTTCGCGAAAATTCAAAAGAATCTGTAAATAAATCGTTTTTTTTATAGCACACAATATAATATTTCAAGTTTCCAAATAGCGGTTTCTGTCCTTTTATTAGATCTTACGACATTGATGTTAATAAGGAAAACTAATTGAAAAAAAACTCGTCAGTATTTTGAGTATATTGCGATCTATTCGAATTTACTTACCTATTTCTGATTGGCTATCTTCGTAGAACTTCTCATCATCGAAGTTCTCAGGAGCTAATCTGCTGACCCTGGATGATTTGATTTCATTTTCTTCGGGGAATGGTGGCAAATATGTTGATGGCGGATTTGTGCTGCTAGGAGCGAATGGTTGAGGGCATTTAGGATCCCTGGATCCTGGATAACAAGAGCTTGGAGTTGGGGGTTCGGGTTTGGGGCATCTTGGGTCATTGGAGCCGGGGTAGCACCGAGGGGGTTCCTGAGTGGTAGGCTTGGGGCACCTGGGATCACTGGAGCCAGGGAAGCAACGAGGTGGTTCTTGTGTTGTAGGCTTAGGGCACCTGGGATCATTGGAGCCGGGGAAGCATCTAGGTTGTTCCTGTGTTGTAGGCTTGGGGCACCTGGGATCATTGGAGCCGGGGAAGCAACGAGGTGGTTCTTGTGTCGTGGGCTTGGGACATCTGGGATCAGTGGAGCCGGGGAAGCAACGAGGTGGTTCTTGTGTTGTAGGCTTGGGGCATCTAGGATCAGTGGAGCCGGGGAAGCAACGAGGTGGTTCTTGTGTTGTAGGCTTGGGGCATCTGGGATCAGTGGAGCCGGGGAAGCAACGAGGTGGTTCTTGTGTTGTAGGCTTGGGGCATCTGGGATCAGTGGAGCCGGGGAAGCAACGAGGTGGTTCTTGTGTTGTAGGCTTGGGGCATCTGGGATCAGTGGAGCCGGGGAAGCAACGAGGTGGTTCTTGTGTCGTGGGCTTGGGGCATCTAGGATCATTAGAGCCAGGATAGCATCGCGGTGCTGGCTCGGTTTGTGTTGTTGGTGGCAAATATGTGGGAGGATTCAAAGTCGTCGGACGTGGTGGTTGGGGGCATTTAGGATCAGGGGAGCCTGGGTAACAAACAGGCTTAGAAGTTGTTGGCTTGGGGCATCTAGGATCGCTGCTACCTGGGAAGCATCGAGGTGGTTCCGGCGTGGTTGGTTTAGGGCAGCGAGGGTCTTGGCTACCGGGATAGCAGTTTGGAGGAGCGGGTGTTGTTGGTTTGGGACATCTAGGATCTGTGCTACCTGGGTAGCATCGGGGCGCTTCGGGAGTGGTGGGTTTGGGGCATCTAGGATCGTTAGAACCAGGGAAGCAACGTGGTGGTTCAGGAGTCGTCGGCTTGGGGCATCTAGGATCATTAGAACCAGGGAAGCAACGCGGTGGTTCAGGAGTCGTCGGCTTGGGGCATCTAGGATCATTAGAACCAGGGAAGCAACGCGGTGGTTCAGGAGTCGTCGGCTTGGGGCATCTAGGATCATTAGAACCTGGGAAGCAACGCGGTGGTTCAGGAGTCGTCGGCTTGGGGCATCTAAAATCATTAGAACCAGGGAAACAACGTGGTGGTTCAGGAGTTGTGGGTTTAGGGCATCTAGGATCACTGGAGCCCGGGTAGCATCGCGGTGCCTCTGGTGTGGTAGGTTTGGGGCATCGAGGATCATTTGAGCCAGGATAACAACGTGGGGCTTCAGGTGTTTGTGTCGTAGGTGGTAAATATGTAGGAGGATTTAATGTCGTAGGTCGTGGGGGTTGTGGGCATTTGGGATCAGGAGAACCAGGGTAACAAATTGGTTTAGGTGTTGTTGGTTTAGGGCATCTAGGATCAGTGCTGCCTGGGAAGCATCGAGGCGGTGCTGGTGTTGTTGGCTTCGGGCAACGTGGGTCTTGGCTGCCTGGATAGCATTTTGGAGGGGCAGGCGTTGTTGGTTTAGGGCAACGCGGGTCTTGACTGCCTGGGTAGCAGTTAGGAGGCGCAGGTGTGGTTGGCTTTGGGCATCTAGAGTCTGTGCTGCCAGGGAAACACTTAGGTGGGGCTGGGGTAGTAGGCTTAGGGCAACGAGGATCTTGGCTACCGGGGAAGCAGTTAGGAGGAGCAGGTGTTGTTGGTTTAGGGCATCTAGAATCTGTAGAACCCGGGTAACATTTAGGTCCTTGAGTAACTGGTGGTAAATATGTAGGTGGGTTTAATGTTGTTGGACGCGGCGGTTGCGGACAGTTCGGATTAGGTGATCCGGGATAGCATACTGGCTTAGGAGTAGTTGGTTTGGGACACCTAGGATCAGTGCTTCCTGGGAAGCATCGCGGTGGTGCAGGAGTTGTCGGTTTAGGGCATCGCGGGTCTTGGCTGCCAGGATAGCAGTTCGGAGGAGCAGGTGTAGTTGGCTTGGGACATCTAGGATCTGTGCTACCTGGGAAGCATCTTGGAGGTGCTGGTGTCGTTGGCTTCGGGCAACGTGGGTCTTGGCTACCGGGATAGCAATTTGGAGGGGCAGGTGTTGTTGGTTTAGGGCAACGGGGGTCTTGGCTGCCTGGGTAGCAGTTAGGAGGAGCGGGTGTAGTTGGCTTGGGACATCTAGGATCTGTGCTACCAGGGAAGCATCTTGGAGGTGCTGGTGTCGTTGGCTTCGGGCAACGTGGGTCTTGGCTACCGGGATAGCAATTTGGAGGGGCAGGTGTTGTTGGTTTAGGGCAACGGAGGTCTTGGCTGCCTGGGTAGCAGTTAGGAGGAGCGGGTGTGGTTGGCTTTGGGCATCTAGGGTCTGTGCTGCCAGGGAAACACTTAGGTGGGGCTGGGGTAGTAGGCTTAGGGCAACGAGGATCTTGGCTGCCGGGGAAGCAGTTAGGAGGAGTAGGTGTTGTTGGTTTAGGGCATCTAGAATCTGTAGAACCCGGGTAGCATTTAGGTCCTTGAGTAACTGGTGGTAAATATGTAGGTGGGTTTAATGTTGTTGGACGCGGCGGTTGCGGACAGTTCGGATTAGGTGATCCGGGATAGCATACTGGCTTAGGAGTAGTTGGCTTGGGGCACCTAGGATCAGAGCTTCCTGGGAAGCATCGCGGTGGTGCAGGAGTGGTCGGTTTAGGGCATCGCGGGTCTTGGCTGCCAGGATAGCAGTTAGGAGGAGCAGGTGTAGTTGGCTTGGGACATCTAGGATCTGTGCTATCAGGGAAGCATCTTGGAGGTGCTGGTGTCGTTGGCTTCGGACAACGTGGGTCTTGGCTACCGGGATAGCAATTTGGAGGGGCAGGTGTTGTTGGTTTAGGGCAACGGGGGTCTTGGCTGCCTGGGTAGCAGTTAGGAGGAGCGGGTGTGGTTGGCTTAGGACATCTAGGATCTGTGCTACCAGGGAAGCATCTTGGAGGTGCTGGTGTCGTTGGCTTCGGGCAACGTGGGTCTTGGCTACCGGGATAGCAGTTAGGAGAGGCAGGTGTAGTCGGTTTAGGGCAACGCGTGTCTTGACTGCCAGGATAACAGTTAGGAGGAGCAGGTGTTGTTGGTTTAGGGCATCTAGAATCTGTAGAACCCGGGTAGCATTTAGGTCCTTGAGTAACTGGTGGTAAATATGTAGGTGGGTTTAATGTTGTTGGACGCGGCGGTTGCGGACAGTTCGGATTAGGTGATCCGGGATAGCATACTGGCTTAGGAGTAGTTGGCTTGGGACACCTAGGATCAGTGCTTCCTGGGAAGCATCGCGGTGGTGCAGGAGTTGTCGGTTTAGGGCATCGTGGATCTTGGCTACCAGGATAGCAGTTAGGAGGAGCAGGTGTAGTTGGCTTGGGACATCTAGGATCTGTACTACCAGGGAAGCATCTTGGAGGTGCTGGTGTCGTTGGCTTCGGACAACGTGGGTCTTGGCTACCGGGATAGCAATCTGGAGGGGCAGGTGTTGTTGGTTTAGGGCAACGAGGGTCTTGGCTGCCTGGGTAGCAGTTAGGAGGAGCAGGTGTGGTTGGCTTTGGGCATCTAGGGTCTGTGCTGCCAGGGAAACACTTAGGTGGGGCTGGGGTAGTAGGCTTAGGGCAACGAGGATCTTGGCTACCGGGGAAGCAGTTAGGAGGAGCAGGTGTTGTTGGCTTCGGGCAACGCGGGTCTTGGCTGCCAGGATAGCAGTTAGGAGGGGCAGGTGTAGTCGGTTTAGGGCAACGCGTGTCTTGACTGCCAGGATAACAGTTAGGAGGAGCAGGTGTTGTTGGTTTAGGGCATCTAGAATCTGTAGAACCCGGGTAGCATTTAGGTCCTTGAGTAACTGGTGGTAAATATGTAGGTGGGTTTAATGTTGTTGGACGCGGCGGTTGCGGACAGTTCGGATTAGGTGATCCGGGATAGCATACTGGCTTAGGAGTAGTTGGCTTGGGACACCTAGGATCAGTGCTTCCTGGGAAGCATCGCGGTGGTGCAGGAGTTGTAGGTTTAGGGCATCGTGGATCTTGGCTGCCAGGATAGCAGTTAGGAGGAGCAGGTGTAGTTGGCTTGGGACATCTAGGATCTGTGCTACCAGGGAAGCATCTTGGAGGTGCTGGTGTCGTTGGCTTCGGACAACGTGGGTCTTGGCTACCGGGATAGCAATTTGGAGGGGCAGGTGTTGTTGGTTTAGGGCAACGAGGGTCTTGGCTGCCTGGGTAGCAGTTAGGAGGCGCAGGTGTGGTTGGCTTTGGACATCTAGGGTCTGTGCTGCCAGGGAAACACTTAGGTGGGGCTGGGGTAGTAGGCTTAGGGCAACGAGGATCTTGGCTACCGGGGAAGCAGTTAGGAGGAGCAGGTGTTGTTGGTTTAGGGCATCTAGAATCTGTAGAACCCGGGTAACATTTAGGTCCTTGAGTAACTGGTGGTAAATATGTAGGTGGGTTTAATGTTGTTGGACGCGGCGGTTGCGGACAGTTCGGATTAGGTGATCCGGGATAGCATACTGGCTTAGGAGTAGTTGGCTTGGGACACCTAGGATCAGTGCTTCCTGGGAAGCATCGCGGTGGTGCAGGAGTTGTCGGTTTAGGGCATCGTGGATCTTGGCTGCCAGGATAGCAGTTAGGAGGAGCAGGTGTAGTTGGCTTGGGACATCTTGGATCTGTGCTACCAGGGAAGCATCTTGGAGGTGCTGGTGTCGTTGGCTTCGGGCAACGTTGGTCTTGACTACCGGGATAGCAATTTGGAGGGGCAGGTGTTGTTGGTTTAGGGCAACGGGGGTCTTGGCTGCCTGGGTAGCAGTTAGGAGGCGCAGGTGTGGTTGGCTTTGGGCATCTAGGGTCTGTGCTGCCAGGGAAACACTTAGGTGGGGCTGGGGTAGTAGGCTTAGGGCAACGAGGATCTTGGCTACCGGGGAAGCAGTTAGGAGGTGCTGGTGTTGTTGGCTTTGGGCAACGCGGGTCTTGGCTGCCAGGATAGCAGTTAGGAGGGGCAGGTGTAGTCGGTTTAGGGCAACGAGTGTCTTGACTGCCAGGATAACAGTTAGGAGGAGCAGGTGTTGTTGGCTTGGGACATCTAGGGTCGGTGCTACCTGGGAAGCATCTTGGCGGTGCGGGTGTCGTAGGTTTAGGGCATCTTATATCAGTTGAACCAGGATAACATTTGGGTCCAGATGTTACTGGTGGCAAATATGTTGGAGGATTTAACGTTGTTGGTCGCGGAGGTTGCGGGCAGTTAGGATCAGGTGAGCCAGGATAGCAAACTGGCTTAGGAGTTGTTGGTTTGGGGCATCTAGCATCAGTACTGCCTGGGTAGCATCGAGGTGGAGCAGGTGTGGTAGGTTTTGGACAACGAGGATCTTGGCTACCAGGGAAGCATCTTGGTGGTGCTGGTGTTGTTGGCTTCGGGCAACGCGGGTCTTGGCTACCTGGGTAACAGTTAGGAGGGGCTGGTGTAGTTGGTTTGGGACATCTAGGATCTGTGCTACCAGGGAAGCATCTTGGAGGTGCTGGTGTAGTTGGCTTCGGGCAACGCGGATCTTGGCTGCCAGGATAGCAGTCAGGAGGAGCAGGTGTTGTTGGTTTTGGGCACCTAGGGTCTGTACTGCCAGGGAAGCAATTGGGAGGTGCAGGCGTTGTTGGCTTGGGACATCTTGGATCTGTGCTACCAGGAAAGCATCTTGGCGGTGCTGGTGTCGTAGGTTTCGGGCACCTGGGGTCCGTGCTGCCTGGGAAGCATCTTGGCGGTGCAGGTGTTGTAGGCTTCGGGCAACGCGGGTCTTGGCTGCCAGGATAGCAGTCAGGACGTGCAGGTGTTGTTGGCTTGGGACATCTTGGATCAGTACTACCAGGGAAGCATCTTGGTGGTGCTGGTGTTGTTGGCTTAGGGCATCTGGGGTCTGTGCTTCCTGGGAAGCACCGAGGTGGTGCTGGTGTGGTAGGCTGAGGACATCTTGAATCGGATGAACCCGGGTAACATTTGGGTCCAGGAGTTACTGGTGGCAAATATGTGGGAGGATTTAAAGTCGTCGGACGTGGTGGTTGGGGACATTTGGGATCAGGAGAACCGGGGTAGCAAACTGGTTTAGGAGGTGTAGGTGTCGTTGGCTTTGGGCACCTAGGGTCTGCACTGCCAGGGAAGCAATTGGGAGGTGCAGGCGTTGTTGGCTTGGGACATCTTGGATCTATGCTACCAGGGAAGCATCTTGGTGGAGCAGGTGTCGTTGGTTTTGGACAACGGGGATCTTGGTTGCCTGGGTAGCAGTTAGGTGGAGCAGGTGTTGTTGGTTTGGGACACCTAGGATCTGTACTGCCAGGGAAGCAATTGGGAGGTGCTGGCGTTGTTGGTTTGGGGCACCTGGGGTCTGTGCTTCCTGGGAAACATCTCGGCGGTGCAGGTGTTGTTGGTTTTGGGCATCTTGGGTCAGTGCTGCCTGGGAAGCATTTTGGGGGTTCAGGCGTTGTTGGTTTGGGACAACGTGGGTCGGAACTACCGGGATAACAGTTTGGTGGGGCAGGTGTTGTTGGTTTTGGGCACCTGGGGTCTGTGCTTCCTGGGAAGCATCTTGGAGGTTCAGGTGTTGTGGGCTTAGGGCAACGAGGATCTTGGCTGCCGGGGTAACAGTTCGGAGATGTAGGCGTAGTTGGCTTGGGGCATCTCGGATCTGAGCTACCCGGGAAGCACTTGGGAGGTGCAGGAGTAGTCGGCTCTGGTGGCAAATAAGTGGGAGGATTTAATGTTGTTGGTCGCGGTGGTTGAGGGCAGTTCGGATCAGGGGAACCAGGATAACAAACAGGCTTAGGAGACGTTGGTTTAGGACACCTTGGATCAGTGCTACCTGGATAGCAACGTGGTGGTTCAGGTGTCGTGGGTTTAGGGCATCTAGGGTCACTTGATCCAAGGAAGCATCGCGGTGGCTCGGGAGTTGTAGGCTTGGGGCATCTAGGATCACTGGATCCTGGGAAGCATCGCGGCGGCTCTGGAGTCGTAGGTTTAGGACATCTAAGATCACTCGATCCAGGGAAGCATCGCAGTGGCTCAGGAGTCGTAGGTTTAGGACATCTAGGATCACTTGATCCTGGGAAGCAACGCGGTGGCTCAGGAGTCGTAGGTTTGGGGCATCTCGGATCAGTTGATCCTGGGAAGCATCGCGGTGGTTCAGGAGTTGTAGGTTGAGGGCATCTCGGATCAGTTGATCCTGGGAAGCATCGCGGTGGTTCAGGAGTCGTAGGTTTAGGACAGCGAGGGTCTTGGCTGCCGGGATAACAGTTAGGAGCTGTTGGAGTGGTCGGCTTGGGACAGCGTGGGTCTGTGCTTCCTGGGAAACATCTCGGTGGTGCAGGGGTAGTAGGCTTGGGACATCTAGGATCAGTGCTGCCTGGGAAGCATTTTGGAGGAGCAGGTGTTGTGGGCTTGGGACAACGAGGATCCTGGCTGCCCGGGAAGCACTTGGGAGGCGTGGGAGTAGTTGGCTCTGGGGGCAAATAAGTGGGAGGATTTAATGTTGTTGGTCGCGGTGGTTGAGGGCAGTTCGGATCAGGGGAACCAGGATAACAAACAGGCTTAGGAGACGTTGGTTTAGGACATCTTGGATCAGTGCTACCTGGGTAACAACGTGGTGGTTCAGGTGTCGTGGGTTTAGGGCATCTAGGGTCGTTTGATCCGGGGAAGCATCGTGGTGCCTCGGGAGTTGTAGGCTTGGGACATCTAGGATCACTGGATCCTGGATAGCATCGTGGTGGCTCTGGAGTCGTAGGTTTGGGGCATCTAGGATCACTTGATCCAGGGAAGCATCGCGGTTGCTCAGGAGTCGTAGGTTTGGGGCATCTCGAATCAGTTGATCCTGGGAAGCATCGCGGTGGTTCAGGAGTCGTAGGTTTAGGGCATCTCAGATCAGTTGATCCTGGGAAGCATCGCGGTGGTTCAGGAGTTGTAGGTTTAGGACAGCGAGAGTCTTGGCTGCCGGGATAACAGTTAGGAGCTGTTGGAGTGGTAGGCTTGGGACATCTAGGATCAGTGCTGCCTGGGAAGCATTTTGGAGGAGCAGGTGTTGTTGGCTTGGGACAACGAGGATCCTGGCTGCCCGGGAAGCACTTGGGAGGTGTAGGATTAGTTGGCTCTGGGGGCAAGTAAGTGGGAGGATTTAATGTTGTTGGTCGCGGTGGTTGAGGGCAGTTCGGATCAGTGGAACCAGGGTAACAAACAGGCTTAGGAGACGTTGGTTTAGGACACCTTGGATCAGTGCTACCTGGGTAACAACGTGGTGGTTCAGGTGTCGTGGGTTTAGGGCATCTAGGGTCGTTTGATCCAGGGAAGCATCGCAGTGGCTCGGGAGTTGTAGGCTTGGGACATCTAGGATCACTGGATCCTGGAAAGCATCGTGGTGGCTCTGGAGTCGTAGGTTTGGGGCATCTAGGATCATTTGATCCAGGGAAGCATCGCGGTGGCTCAGGAGTCGTAGGTTTGGGGCATCTGGGATCAGTTGATCCTGGAAAGCATCGCAGTGGTTCAGGAGTCGTAGGTTTAGGGCATCTCGGATCGGTTGATCCTGGGAAGCATCGCGGTGGTTCAGGAGTCGTAGGTTTAGGACAGCGAGGGTCTTGGCTGCCGGGATAACAGTTAGGAGCTGTTGGAGTGGTAGGCTTGGGACATCTAGGATCAGTGCTGCCTGGGAAGCATTTTGGAGGAGCAGGTGTTGTTGGCTTGGGACAACGAGGATCCTGGCTGCCCGGGAAGCACTTGGGAGGTGTAGGAGTAGTTGGCTCTGGGGGCAAGTAAGTGGGAGGATTTAATGTTGTTGGTCGCGGTGGTTGAGGGCAGTTCGGATCAGTGGAACCAGGATAACAAACAGGCTTAGGAGACGTTGGTTTAGGACACCTTGGATCAGTGCTACCTGGGTAACAACGTGGTGGTTCAGGTGTTGTGGGTTTAGGGCATCTAGGGTCGCTTGATCCAGGGTAGCATCGCGGTGGCTCGGGAGTTGTAGGCTTGGGACATCTAGGATCACTGGATCCTGGGAAGCATCGCGGTGGCTCTGGAGTCGTAGGTTTGGGGCATCTCGGATCACTGGATCCTGGGAAGCATCGCGGTGGCTCAGGAGTCGTAGGTTTGGGGCATCTCGGATCACTGGAACCAGGGAAGCATCGCGGTGGCTCAGGAGTCGTTGGTTTAGGACATCTCGGATCACTGGATCCAGGGAAGCATCGTGGTGGCTCAGGAGTCGTGGGTTTGGGGCATCTCGGATCACTGGATCCAGGGAAGCATCGCGGTGGCTCAGGAGTCGTAGGTTTAGGGCATCTCGGATCATTGGATCCAGGGAAGCATCGTGGTGGCTCAGGAGTCGTAGGTTTAGGACATCTCGGATCACTAGAACCAGGATAGCATTTAGGTGCTGGTGATGTTGGCGGTAAGTATGTAGGCGGGTTAGGTGTTGATGGTTTTGATGGTTGAGGACATCTTCGGTCAGGTGAGCCTGGGTAGCAGGTGGGCTGTGGCTGAGGAGTAGGCGTAGGCTGAGGACAGCGAGGGTCCGATGAACCAGGATAACACTTAATTTGTGGTTCAATAGTTATCCGTTGACATCCGGGATCGCGCGATCCTGGGTAGCATTGTGTTGGACTAATAGTGGTGGAAACTTCTTTAATAATGCCATCACAACTTGAATCACAGTTGTTTGTGCATAACTGTAATAAAGAATATCAAACATTAGTTATCACTCACAGCAAATAAGTAGAGAGAATCATGATTTAATATTAGTGGTGCATATAGTTACCTCAACATTGCAAGTTAAGTAGACTTGGTCGGTTTCTGGGAAACGGAAAGCGCTCACTTTGCTGTACGCTATCAAAGTCGCGCCGCTTTTACCCGTGTTTGTAGTTTTCTGCCACAAGTCAATGAGTTTTTTCTTCCTGTTAAAAAACAAAATATATTTTAAAGGCGTTGGCTGCGTAGTAAACTGTTCGGGTTCTTAGACTAGATCAAGCCTTGGGCATCGCCGCCGAGTTGCTAGCCTGTCGGTTTTCTATCGTTTACATTTCGGGGAGAGTGCACTGGAATTGCACAATCTAATTCCGCCAAGTCCGTTCCATCATCGGACCACTAGACGTACGGCGTTGCGCCACCGGTACATGGTAGACATCCCACCCATACGCACAAAACGTTTTGAGAACACATTTATTATGCGTTCAGCCAAGGAGTGGAATTCCTTGTCGGAGTTTGTGTTTCCTGATAGCTAAAACTTAGGGGTCTTTAAGTCAAGAGTGAATATGCTACTTGTAGGCAAGCGTGCTCCATCGTCGGTAACATCTTCGTTTACCATCAGGAGAGATAGTGGTCTATCGCGAGCCTATACATAAAAATATATAAAAAAAGGTAGGATGTTGTTATTATTATTATTTTTTTCTGTGTGATATATTATTGAGCTTTTTTTTTTTTTTTTTATAGTTTCTATATAGAATATATATTGTTTGGAAGTAAATTTATTTATGACTTATCAAAATCAGTTTTCTTACTTGGGGCAGCCGTTCTTGTCGGTAAGTTGAATCTTGTTAGTCTTAGGACTGTCATAGCTTTCGCTGTCATAAGCCCAACAATCATGGATTTTAAGGCTGAACTGGTTTCTGACATCTTTCAGGTACACGAGGATGGTTAGATATTCGCCAATTTTGATAGAATCTTTCAGTGGAGTCGTCTGTAAACGTACAAATGTTGATTAACATAATAAAGGGTGGATCCTTTAGAAATAACAAGTTCTGCCCCCCTAGCCAAGTTACAACTGTTCCGCCTCGAGTCGACCACGCCTCCGATTCCTTTGTTCTGACGTCATCTCAACGCTCAGTCACATGGTCAGAACAAAGGAATCGGAGGCGTGGCCGCCTCGAGGCGATCGACGAAAAGAGAATCGAAACTAAACGGTTGTAACTTGGCTAGGGGGCTGGTCGTGAAAAGAAATGAATAAAAATGACAAGCTTAGGAGTATCTTTTTTATTTTCTCATCGTCCTTGAAATATTATCTTTTGGTTTAAAATACGTTTCTAGATCTTAATCAGAGGGCTTAGTACGAGTTTTTACGTACTTAATCGAGTTAACGTACGTTTGCTTATGTCAAACAATATAACAATAAGGTTTTCGTTATTGTCACCAGACGGTGCTTACTTAATTAGAACAAATGGACGTTTACTTAACTGCGATCAAGTACCCACTTAAAAAAACTAGCTCTTATGCCACAGAACAGAACAAACTGCAGAACGTTATAATAATCCTTTTGGAACAAAAACACATGTAACAAATTGATTATGCACGATAATAGTCATATTAGTTTGAAACTGTATCGAAATTTTTAATGCCTACCTCCAGGAGAGCGACGACAGCGTTCCAATTACATTATTACATAGGGTTAACAATCCAATGGACCTATACATTGGATTATTAATCCAATGTACCTATTTGGATTTCGTCGCTGCTGCCAGCGCTGCGCTCAAGTCTGTTTTCTTAGAGAATTGCACTGCTGGAGAAATAAGCAAATTCAAAATAGAAAATAAAAGATATAATTAAAATTGTAAATAACCATTTAATTTCAACAGTGTGCTTCTATTATTTTCTATTTTGAATTTACTATTGTTAATTTCTCCTGTAATTGGAACGCTGTCGTTTCGGTACAGGGCTTTATTTGTCCATGTATGTAAGTTGTAAGTATAGAGTGGGCTTATGTAGAACCCCATACAAACCCACTCTACGCTAAGCCGTTTGCGCACGTATGAACACGAACATAGCGAAAACAAACATCAAACTTGAACATTTGGTTTGTTCGTATGGACGGCATATTCCAACACGAACACGAACATAGTTCGAATCGAGTTCGTGCACAACAGTCGTAAACTCTCTTAATAGCCATGGCGGAAAATACAGAAAATACTAATAGGATCGCCGCAAACATGTTTGACGAACAGAGTGTTCGATATTCGTTAGTGATACACACGTGCGAACCAAGTTGTTGCGTAGGTATCATGCAACGCAACAAATTTGTTCGTACGTGGCTTTACGTGCATGTGGTGTGCATCTCAGAAAGAGACTCTTTTTTTTTGTTTTCAGGCTTAAATTGAATTTCTCAATTCGGTACTTACGTTAGGAAAAACTCCCACTTGTATGTCCATCCAGCATTCTACTCCTCCGGCTGGACCTTGGACGGCGACCACGTCAAGCATGTCAACCATGAACGGCTTCAGTTTCAGCGTGTGTTCCTCCCTCGAGGCGACTACTCCCGTCGACACTTCCAGAGAAGTGCGCGCACATGATACCTGGAACATTAAAGTTGAGAAATGTAGGTCCTCGATATTTGTATTGGGAAGTGTAATAGAAATTTAATCAGAGGTTCGATTATTTCACGAAAGCACTTTAGTTTTGTGTCATCTATTGGCGCGCCTTGACAGCAGAATCAACTCAAATGCCGTGACGGCAAATGGCATGACGCGGTCAGGCCGTGATACCACAGTATAGATAAGATATGGAACAGTACGGAAACTACCAACAAATATTCGATACGGCACACTCACACAAACATACGCATCGATAAGACTCCTAAGCGTTTCTCGCGGTCCTGTCAGTAGCGAATGTCGCTTAGGAGTCTCGTCGATGCGTATGTTTGTGTGAGTGAGCCGTATCGAATATTTGTAGGTAGTTTCCGTACTTTTCCATATCTTACCACAAAAACGAAACCCGGGGCCCTGGGACGAAGGCAACGAAGGAACAGGAGTGGTTTTTTAGTCAGTAAAAGTCTGACACTATCTCCCGCCTCGCCCAAGAGCGGGGGATGTTATAAGATGATTTTCCCACCGAAAAAAAAAAAAAATCTATACTGTGGTGATACTATGCCACTGCTCTCGACTTTTCGATTGTTATTATGAATTTTAATATTAACATTGGTTTTCACATCTGCCAGGTGTCCCGATCCCTGGGCTGTGCTCCGGGCGTCGGCGTCGGAAGTCGGTGGGCGAGTCCCAGCCGCCGTAGACGCGGGCTTACGGAGAACGAGCAATGGATAGCTCGCTTTCCAACCAACCGGTAAGGACCAAGGAGGAGGGCCAGAAGTTATTTAGTGATTTTCCAATTTAAAAAAAGGCGTCCCGTGACGGTCAACTTATTTTTTTACATAATTTGACCTCATCCAGAGCCAAGTACGGAACTGATACCGTTTCGATGTTTATAACCTCTAAAATATATTCTTTAACTTCTTGTTAATTTTCTATCAGTTGTAGCGATTGTCACATGGTCCAGAATGTTTCGGATTTATATCCTCGTCCTTGCATCATATTCCTCAATGCTCAGGGTCATCACTTTCATTTTTATAATGTTCCTCCATCTATTCCTGGCTCTGGAGTTGTTAAGGGCCTTGTATACCGTGGAGACAAGAGCGGTGCGGATCTGCCCCCCTAGCCAAGTTGCAAACGATAAATGTGAACGCTTAGTAATCTCCAATAGATTTTCAACTTTATACCTAAGAGCATAAAGTTGAAAATGTATTAAAGACTACTGAGCGTCAGCGACCGGAACGAACGAAAACACCATGTAATCTTCAATAGATTTTCAACTTTATATCCAATAACATAAAGTTGAAAATCTATTAAAGACTACTGAGAGTTTACGTTTATCGTTTGTGACTTGGCTAGGGGGGCTGGTCGGACCAAAGTATTTACGATAACCGCTAGGAGATTATGGTTTGATATGCGTATATCAAAATCATTCGATTATTCCCAAACATTTTTAGTTTTGACAAGGGTCTTGCTTTCTCACCTTGCGAGCGAAGTCCTGTGGTCCTTGCAGCAAGTCGTCAGCTTGGAACACCAGCACGTTGTCGATGGTACCGCACGCGTTACACAGGGGCCGGGAGCCGCAGCCGTTCAGCGGCACTCGAAATGAGTACCGCGACTGACTGCCGCCCAATGACACGTATCTGAAATATCACAAATAATTTATTTAGGACTTGGTCGAACTAGCTATCTCGTGTTGTGAGATCTTTACCACGTTTTACAGCTTAGAAAACAAATCGATTTCAGTTGATAAAAAAAATCTATCAATACAAATCCAGAATTCTGGAAATTTAAAATGAGCTCGAAACAGATTGTATAATAAAATAAAGTGTGATAACATCATATTGCATATGGCCGCCATTTGGCTCTGCATCAACCAAAGGTTGACTGGTAGAAGATGCCTTAAAGCATTTTTTTTTTGTTGGTGGGAAAATCATCCAATGACATCCCCCACTTTTGGGCGGAGCGGGAGGGCGTGTCAGACTTTTACTGACTAAAACTCACTCCTGTTCCTTCGTTGCCTTTCGTACCAGGGCCGAGTCTTCCTTTCAGACCCTTGGCCCCAGTAGTTTTCGACCCTGCTAGTCTCCTACGATTTGCTGACATCTCATAAAGTCCGCCTTTGTACTTTGGTGTGCATATAGAATTAAATAAATAAATAAAAATTGAACTGTGCCTATTTACAATACAGACTCGGTTGGTGCTGTGCACGTAGCGCTAAAAGTCTCAAAGAAGAACATTTTATATGACCGCCAATTTCGCGAATGATTCTTATTATAGGATAAAAAAATACTTACTTGCACTTCGGATCATTTAAGAATCCCTTACTGTAAATGATACCATCAAAAATGTCTGCGAACTCGACGCTGACGTCGATAAAGTCGCCGGAGCATTGTACGTCGATGTCGGGAGACAAGGGTGAGTCGGCGGCCCTCGAGCCTCGGAAGAACACGACCCCAGCTTCTTCATTGCTTTCGTAGAAAGGTGTGAGCGCATTGTCGCCGGAGAGCTCGCGGTTCAGCTCAACCGCGGTGAGCGTTTGTGAGTCATCTGAAACAGCTGTAGCGAGCGACAGCTACAGCAAAATTCGGTCATTAAATATTGGATTATATATTTTTATTTATTTTAATAATAATTATGAAATTTTTGTTTTCTAAATCTGATCTAATCAAATATTCCTATAAAAATGTTTATTGTAAAATAATATATTTTGGTCAATGTATTCAATTCAATTTTTAATGGAATTTTGGTACACTAATTGCATTACACTAAGTGCACTAATTGTTTGGGAGAAGACACTGATTCCTGTAACACAGGTGTTTCAACCTAGCACAGGAGTCAGGGCCTCACTATATCTGTACATGTTTTTTATGCTGATAAATTTATGTTATCTTATCTTATATTTAAGATTTAAGCGCCATATAATGAGAGGGGTAGTACTGTGGCCTTACGGCCTTAGCACGGTAATATTATCTAAACAGTATTGTAACTCGGCCGTATCTTTGAAATAAATGCCTACAGCCTCGTGGTACGTAAACATGCGATAGGGCTGCCCGCACTATGGCTGCCCGCCTCCAGCATTTTAATTACATTTGCCTACTTTGTTTCCATTTAGTTTTGTGATTATAAATATACTTTTTTTATATAAACAAATAAAATACTTTGTGAATTGAATAAAGTGTTCAATATTTGCGACCGAAAAATATTTGCGCCTCGACTGAGACGTACCTACGAAATGCTTTATTATTAAATTTTAAAGTACAAAAATCCGCATTCTAAAGCTTAATTAAAAATTGTTTTGGGAAACATGGACAAGGTGGAGAAAAAGGAATATCTTTTACTTGGTTATAGCTACTTTACAAATTTATATGTTTGGTTTTAAATGAAGCAATACTTATGTGAATGAAAAACAGCACAATATATCCTACTCGTCATATTAAATATATAAATATGTACTTGAACTTATTTTTATTGAAAATATCGCGCGGCACAGACGCGAGTGTCTGCATCCCGAGCGCACCTCGAGATCGAGGCGCGTAGGTATAGCTCGCGTTTCGTCCGTTTGTATGAAGTTGGAATACTGTATAGATAATATTACCGTGGCCTTAGGTACGAGTTTGGGTTTCAACCAAGAAAGTCTCTTTTAAATACACTAAATAAAATAAAGACCCTTAAAAACCAACTAAAAGTAAACTATAGTATGGCATCACGGATTTTATGCTATTATTTTTAATTTGTAGGAGTTACGGCGTGTTCACACGTCAGTTTTTAATAAGATTCGTTTTTATTTTGTTAGTGGCAGTAAAACTTCAATGGCTATATGCACATGATCACGAATCGTGAAAAATCATGAATCGTGAAAAATCACGAATCGTGAAAAATCATGAATCGTGAAAAATCACGAATACATCCTAAAAATACGAATCGTTTGAACCATTTGATGGATTGTTTCTTTCGGTGTTAAAACTCTTGTATTCTAGGTTTTCTTCAGATGAAAACTTCGATAATTGTACGTTAGTAAATCTAAGACTGGATGAAAGCAATGATTGGATTTCTAATGTTGTGAATCGTCAATCACGGATCGTATTATATCACGATTCGGTTTAAAAATGTAAATGTCTATTCGTCTTTAACGAATTGTTATTTATGCAATTATCAATTAATTTTCTTTCCATGGGAGCTTGCCATCTTTTTGAACTCTCTATATATAAGGCGTTTCATGTATTTATTTTTTTTACTGTATTTTATTTATTTTTTACATTTGAAGCTGTTGATCCCCGCATTAACGCCGGCGTTCACGCGCCATTGTTTTTCTATTGTGTCTCTAATTACGCACTCAAAAGGTTAAGAAAGCTTACGGACTAATAACATCATAATAACAATAATAAATAACTACAATGATAATTACAAAATTATTACTTTTTTTTTATTAATGATAGGCTCGCGTTTGACCACCATCTCACCTTCCAGTACCTACCTATAGTTACTTCCTCAGAGTTGATTCAAATTTATTTGATTGGCTAACAATGGCTTTGCTAAGAGCTTCCTAACTGAGTTTGCATTAGTGCAAAAAAGGTCAATGCCAGGTCCACAAAAAAAAAAAAAAAAATTGTAAAAACTGTGACTGGCTCTCATAGTGTGCATTTATGCCTATATTTGTGTTTGCATAAGGTACAGTCAGGGGTAAAAGTGCAGTTGCATTCTACCAATGCTAAAGTATCTAAAATTTATTTGTAGTAGAAGTTAAATGCTCCAGACGTAGTTTATTCAATAATTTAGGCTACAAATTAAATCAGTCATGAACCATAGACCCTCTACTACAAAGAAAATTTTGGACACTAGCATTGGTAGAGTGCAATTACACTTTTGACCCTTACTGCACATGCAGCAGTGTTCATTGACCTCATCTGATTATTGCGTAATGTTAATTTACTTAAAGGATATATCAGTTTAAAGGTTTTTTAGGTGGAAACTCATCCAATGACTTCTCCCGCTCTAGGGCAAAACGCGAGGGAAGTGTGAGACTTTTACTGACTAAAACCCACTCCTATGTTCCTACTTTGCCTTCGTTCCAAGGCCCGTGGGTTCTCTTTCACACAACCCATGGCCACAGTAGGCTTCGACCCTGCTGGGCCTCCACGGATTTCCTGGCATTTTTTTGATGTCAGCTTGAAGATGATGTCATGTTGAATAGAATTAATAATAATAATAATTCTTTATTATCAGGCAACTAAGGCCCATAGACAAAATACACAAATATAAACTTACAAAATAATAGACTAATACATATTAAGAAACATCGAAGTGACGGCACCTTGTTTCGCTGATTAACCTCTCAAGATTTATAAATTCAGTTAATATCTGAGCGTGAAGATTGAATGTTAAAATTGTGTTTGGTTGAATAATACACTAAGTAACCCTTCGTCAAACATCCAAGGATCTGTGTGTGAGATGACGGCACTTATTACTATCGTAAAATCTGTAATTTATTGTTCGCGCCGCACAATGAGCACTGACTCTCACGTACTAAATTTGGTGTCACAAACCACAACTCAATATGAAAACTAAAACACGTCCATATTATAAAATTATTCGTCGAGTCATGTTTTAAAACTTCTATGACTTTTGTTGTTAAATTCTTTTGACATTTAAGTTTTGTTAGTGTTTAGTGATAGTGAATAATATAATGTAGCATAAGTGCTACCTAATAAATACAAGAACGAAGTGTATTCACCATAATAGAGACAATATGAAAAGTGGTATTAGATACATTCTTTGTAAGGGCAGTTTATTAATTAAGGATATACTTATACAAGGCCATGTTGTAATTAAATTAGGGTTCATCATTTGGATGTATTTATTTTAAGGGAAAAAATAAATAAGTCAAGTTAAAATAATTATTTAAATTCAAACACAATACGAACAACATTTTTTGCGGGATTTTTTTGAGTAAAATTCAGTAACTGTTTAATTATTCCTAAATTGGTTACTAGTGGATATTGTGATGAAAAATTGGTATAGTTTTGTATCTCAACTTTCTCTCAACTGAACAATAATAATATATGGGAATCATTGAAAAAGGCGCGATTTCGGTAGAATGGACTTGAGAATTCTATCATACCTCAGCGAAGCTTGCCGAGAAAATCAAATACTGCAAAAACATTAGAATATGTTACATCCGCATTCTAATGAAAAACAAAGTAACTATATTTTGTGCTAGCTGACCTGGCAACTTCGTACCTACTAACAGTCCCCCACCAACCGTGTTCCCACGTTGTCGTCGTGGTGGGGCTTGCGTGTCTCTGTGATCTTGAGGGCTATGCCGGTAGAGCTACTCATGCCGGAAGGCCTCAAGTGAGAGACCAGACCAAGAGGAACACACACAGGCGGAGTCCAGATGGACCGCCACGGAGGGTGCACTGTCCAGAAGCATCGGCACCAACAGCTGTTGGTGTTTTTGGACAGTGGTTTTATTTGAGAGTGGGTTCGCCTCTGGTACGCGTCTGCTTATCAGACGTGACCAAGATGGCGAACGTGGTTATTGGGGACCCCACCCCACAAAAAAAGGCAAAGCTGAGTTCAGCACATAATGGACGCGACTCTAAAGAAATTATTACCCCAGGAGGGTACCGCCTGCACCGCAGGAGGAGAATCCCTCCCCGAGCAGAGCTCGGGCTGCCCCTCGTATTCTGGGGGGGGCAAAGAGCGCGTCAGGTCCCCTAGGGACCTGTTACCGTCCTCCGTGGACGCTAGGAGCCAGGGTGGCTCACCCACCGGTAGCGTGGAGTCCCTGGGACCCGTTCCCAGCACTTCCACTGCACCGGTGGGTACTACAAAGGTCGGCAGGCGCTTCGGCCTCAGGGAGGTGAGTGAAGACACGGCGTCGGACTCCGATGCCGCGTCTTCGCTCAACTCGGAGAGAATGGAGGTGGATGAGGCCACCTCTAGAAAGAAGAGGAACTCATTCCTCAAGCGCCCCATGTCCAGGGACGGCCGGAGGACATCCTCCGACGATGGGCGTGGAGCTTCGGCTCGCAAAATCTCCACTGCTGGACGAGGTGCGGGCCGAATGGCGAGAAAAGGGAGGAAGCCCACCGCCGAGGAGGTGAACCAGCGGTCCCTAAAGATTGCCAGGGAGGGGCGCCACCCCGGGGCAAGCAGTGCCCAGGCCAGCCCCTCGGAGCCGGAGCCTTCTGGCAGTGAGCCAGAAGGCATGAAGGAGGCGCTGACCAAGTTCACGGAGATCGTGGCAGCTGCCATAGCAGGCGTGGCCAAGAAGAGGGAGAAGGCCGCCAAGAGGCGATCCATAACCCAGGCCATGACCTCAATAACCGAGGCACTGGGGATCGTCCTGGAGCCGTTCAAGAAATCCCTCAACAAGAGGATTGAACGGCTCGAGGCGGACCTGGCCGGTCTCCGTGAAACTGGTCCCGAGGTGGCGACAAACGGGGGATGCATGCAAGGGCAAAGCCAGTCGCAGCCCCTGCCAAAGCCGGAGAGTGCGGTTCTGACCCTGCTGCGGCAAGAGCTGGCTGCCTTCCGGCAGCAGCAGCAGGAGCAGCAGCAGCAGTTCCAGGAGCGGGTCCAGCGGCAGTTCGCTGTCCTGGAGGGCATTGTGCTGCGCCCCCCGCTTGCGGCCTCCGGCCAGAAAAGGACGGTCTCCTACGCCGCCGCCGCCGCGGCCACGGCTGCTGCGCCCAAGGCGGGCCAGTTGGGGCAAACTGGGCGTGAAGCCGTGGTGTCAGAGCCTGCGAGGCCGGTCCCGGCGGCCAAGCAGCAGCAACGGCAGGGGAAGCCTACTCCTTCCCCAAAAGGCAGAGTGATGCCTGCCGCTAAACCGTCGGGACCTCGTGCAGTGGCGGCGACTAGGCCACGCCTGCCCGAAGAACCCTCGGCTGGTGCCGAATGGACAGTTGTCGGCGCCAGCAGGAAGGCGGGCAAGGCGGCTAGAGCGGCGAAAAAGCGCGAGCGGCGACAGCGGCGCAAGAAGCGGGCCATGGCAGCCAGACTTCGCGCCCCGAATTCCGCAGCTGTAGTGATTACACTACAGCCAGCTGCGGAAAAGAGGGGCGTGAACTATGACATGGTCATGGCGAAGGCGAAGCAGGCGGTGGTAGATCACCTCGACGAGTTCGGAGCCTCTGAAGGCTTCCGAATGAGGCGCACCGCAACCGGGGCCCGAATATTGGAGGTCCCTGGTGCGGACAGCGGCTCTGCCGCAGACGCCCTGGCCGCAAGGATCAGGGCGTCCCTGGACGTCGAGGAGGTCAGAGTGTCCAGGCCCACAAAGTGCATAGACATGCGCATCATGGGCCTGGATGACTCCGTTAGGGTGGATGAGGTGGTGGCCGCCGTCGTCAGGACGGGAGGGTGCCAGGCCGATCAAGTGCGGGCGGGCGCCATCCGTGCTGACAGCACGGGCATGCGAGCCGTTACGGTTAGCTGCCCCGTGTCGGCGGCCAAAGCCATCACGGGCGAAGGCCGAAGGCTCTTGGTTGGCTGGGTCTCCGCACAGGTAAAACTGTTGGAGCCCAGACCTCTGCGGTGCTACCGCTGCCACGTGGGGCACCACGTGGGGGCCCATTGCGCCGCAGAGGTGGACCGCAGTGACCGCTGCTACCAGTGCGGTCAGGCTGGTCACAAGGCCGTCGAATGCCGTGCAACGCCGCACTGCTACGCATGTGCGGCGGCAGGCAAGCCGGCCGACCACCGGGCTGGGGGCAGGTCTTGCGACCCCCCCGCCAAGGCCAAGGGCAAGGTACGGAGGCCCATCCACCCGGACGTACTCACCGCCGCAGCCGCCTCCTTGGCTGCTGCCGCTGTCGCCGCCGCACCTAACGCGGCAGGGCCCTCACGGGGGGCACGGGAGGAGACTGTAATGGACTGTCAATAATTACTCCATTACGTCTCCTCCAGGCGAACATCAACCACTGCGCCTCCGCTCAGGATCTGTTGCTCCAGAGCATGGCGCAGTGGTCGATCAATATCGCCGTGGTCTCCGAGCCGTACTATGTCCTGCCCAGGGGAGACTGGGTGCGGGACCTTGACGGCTCGGTGACCCTAATTTCGTCGGCCGCCGCCGGTACCCCGACCCTCGAGGCCGTCACGAGGGGGCGGGGTTGCGTGGCAGCACGGTTCGGGGACATTGCAGTGGTAGGAGTCTACCTGTCCCCGAACAGATCTCTCGGCGATCTTCACATCTCCCTAATGGAGCTGAAAGCCGTCGTCGCTGGGTTTGGTTCCCTCCCTGTGGTCGTGTGCGGGGACTTCAATGCCAAGAACTTGGCTTGGGGTTCCCGGTTCACGAACCAGCGGGGTCGGATGGTGGAGGACTGGGCTCTGGAGACAGGCCTGGTCGTCCTAAACCGGGGTTCTGTCCCCACGTGTGTGCGGATGCGGGGTGACTCAGTGGTGGACATCTCGTTTGCCAGCCCCGCTCTGTCGCCACGTGTCGTCGACTGGCGCGTTATGGAGGAGGTGGAGACGTACTCAGACCACCGGTACATCCGGTTTGACGTCTCCGCCCAAACCTCGACCGCGCCGGTCCGACGGAACCCTTGTGGTCCGCGTTGGGCGCTGAGGCAGATGGACCGGGAGCTCCTCCTGGAAGCCGCGACGGTACAGGCCTGGGTGCAAGCACCGGACAGGCCTGTCGACATCGACGTCGAGGCAGAGTGGTTCCGGGAGGCCATATCGCAAATCTGCGACGCGGCAATGCCCCGAGTCCATCCAGGACGTGCTCAGCGCCAGGTATACTGGTGGTCGCCGGAGATTGCGGCACTGCGCAATGCGTGCAATGCCGCGCGACGCCGGTATGCCAGGTACCGCAGGCGCCGCATCCGTCCTCCGGATGCGGAGGCCAGAGAGGCGGAGCTGTACGAGGGATACAGAGAGGCAAAGCGCACCCTCCGAGCGGAGATAAGGCGGGCCAAACTCGAGGCCCGCAACGTGTGGCTGGGGACTCTGAATGGGGACCCATGGGGACGCCCCTATAAGGTGGTGCGAGAAAAGCTCCGCCCCTGGGCTCCCCCGCTGACGCAGAGTCTCCGGCCCCAGCTTGTGGAGGGTGTGGTGAGCACTCTGTTCCCCGTGCGAGGGGAACACTCTCCCCCGCCCATGGCTCCGCCACCAGCGGTATCCGACGTGGACCACGATGGCGACGACGACGAAAATGCTCCAGAGGTGACCGAGGTAGAGTTGAGAGTGGCGGTACGGAGGCTGAGTGCCAAAAATACCGCCCCAGGACCCGACGGTTTGCCTGGGAAGGCCTGGGTCCTGGCCATGGAGGCTCTCGGGCCTCGACTAAGAGGGCTCTTCAGCGCATGCATGGAGAGGGGCCAGTTCCCACTTCGCTGGAAGACGGGGAAACTGGTCCTCATCGCGAAGCCGGGACGCCCTGCGGACTCTCCGTCCGCGTACCGGCCCATTGTGCTGCTCGACGAGGTGGGCAAGCTCTTTGAAAGAGTAATTGCAGACCGCCTCGTCGCGCACTTAACACGGGTGGGGCCGGATCTAGCAGACGGCCAGTTCGGTTTTCGCAGGAGGCGCTCCACGGTGGACGCCATCATGCGCGTGCGAGCTCTCACGACGGGGGATGCGGTGGCCCAGGGCAGGTGTGTCGTGGCGGTGTCTCTGGACATCGCCAACGCCTTCAACTCCCTGCCTTGGAGTAGCATTAGGAGGGCACTCCGGTATCACCGGACGCCCGACTACCTCTGTCGTGTGGTCGAGGCGTACCTGTCGGACAGGTACATCATCTACCCTGGTCACCAGGGAGAGTGGGAACGTCGAGAGATGTCGTGCGGTGTTCCGCAGGGATCGGTACTAGGGCCGCCCTTGTGGAACATCGGATACGACTACGTGCTGCGCGGCGACCTCCCTGACGGGGTCAGCGTGGTCTGCTACGCAGACGACACGCTGGTCCTGGCGCGGGGAGAGTCGTACCAGGCGGCGGTCGAACTAGCGACACGCGGGGTTGCGACAGTCGTGGGCAGGATCCAGGAGTTGGGACTCGAGGTGGCATTGCACAAGTCCGAGGCCATGTGCTTTCACGGCCCTCGGAACGCGCCACCACGGGGTTCCCAACTAACGGTAGGAGGAGTCCACATCGGCGTCGGGTCGACGATGAAGTACCTGGGACTCGTTCTCGACAGCCGATGGGATTTCGAGGAGCATTTCCGACGTCTGGCTCCCAAACTAAATCGGACTGGGGCTGCCCTCGGGCGGCTCCTGCCCAACCTGGGAGGTCCAGACGCCTCCTGCCGGAGGCTTTACGCGGGGATCGTTCGGTCCATGGCCCTTTATGGCGCACCGGTATGGGCGCCGACGCTGCGGAAGCAGCCGGCGGCCCGGCTGAACGCATGCCAGAGGGTCATGGCCATACGGATGGTGCGAGGATACCGGACGATTTCCCGCGAAGCGGCGAGCCTCCTTGCTGGCCAGCCACCATGGGATCTGGAGGCAACAGTCCTTGCACACATGCACGACCTGCGCATGGAGATGCAACGCCGGGGCGAAACTCCGCTGCCGCGACAAGTCGCAGCATGGCGGACAGAGCTCCGGCGGGTTCTCATGGTGAAATGGCGACAGCGACTGTCGCAACCCAGTGCTGGGCACGCCACAATTATGGCGGTAAGTCCCCTCTTTGAGGCGTGGTTGGAAAGACCTCACGGCGTCCTCACCTTTCGCATGACGCAGGTTCTCACCGAACACGGTAAGTTCGGGAAGTTCCTGCACCGGATTCGTGCGGAAGCAACGCCCGGGTGTCGCCACTGTGTGGACCGCCCGGAGGACACGGTGGAGCACACGGTTGAGGTGTGCCCCGCTTGGGCAGAGCAACGCCGTGTCCTTGTGGGGGCGATCGGCGGCGGCGATCTCTCGCGCCGGGCCCTGGTACAGGCCATGGTCCGGAGCGAGGAAGAGTGGCAGGCGGTCGCCTCCTTCTGTGAAGCAGTAATGCTAGCAAAGGAGGCGGCCGATCGCGTGAGGCAACGGTCCTCACGCCCTTACCGCCGCCGGGATTCCGATCCCGATTTCCGGCCACCGTAGGCGCGGGCTTGCGGACGGCGAGCAATGGGTGGCTCGCCGTCGGACCGTCCGGTAACCGTCCGGACCGAGCCAAGTCGTCGACGGCGCGTATTGTTCCACGCGCGCCTCAGGGAGATGTCAGCAAATCGTAGGGGCCCAGCAGGGTCGAAGCCTACTGGGGCCATGGGTAGTGTGAAAACGAAACCCGGGGCCCTGGGACGAAGGCAACGAAGGAACAGGAGTGGGTTTTTAGTCAGTAAAAGTCTGACACTATCTCTCGCTCCGCCCAAGAGCGAGATTTGTCATTAGATGATTTTCCCACCGAAAAAAAAAAAAAAAAACCTACTAACAGTCAATGAATGTAGTATATCTTTCGATATAGTCAACCGATTGCGATGAAACAAAGCCTAAGTAATATATCAACTTACACACAATTTTAATATATAAAAATTATCTACATAGATTTCGTACATTTTACGTGATGCGCGCACAACTAAAAACTTTTACAGATTTATTATACGAGTGTGTATAGAAGATAGAGAGATGGAGAGATAGGTTTGAAGGCACCGTTGGCGCAGTGGTTGAGCGATTGACTGTCACACTGCGCGACGCGGGTTCGATTCCTGGCCTAGGTACAGATAGGTGTTTCCGGATCTGGGTCCCACGATACAGGAGTTATTCGTACTAGTGAGGGGAAAGTTTTTTTTTTAAAGGTTAAGTACTTTCTGAACTTGACACTGTTTGATTGGCTAAATGCTTTTGCGATACCATAACCATAATAATCGATCAGTTTAGTGAATTTTTTTTTGTTTATTGCTCACATGACAATGATAGTTTAAAAAAAGCCGCTCCTTTACCGCTTTATTCAAATATATTTCTCCAACATTTTTTATACTGGGCGAAACTGCATTGGTCCTTATTCAGGCTTGCGAATTATTATCAATCTTAAAAATAGGTTTCTCCATACAAATTTTGGACACCCATTTCATCCCCTTAGGAGTGGAATTTCGTAAAATCCGTTCTTAGCGGATGTCTACACCCTATAAGGAACCTACCTGCCAAATTTTAAGTTTGTAAGTGTTATAGTTTCTGAGATTTCGTGATTAATCAGTGAGTGGTATTTCGCTTTTATATGTACCGATTTTAATTTAAAATTATGTTATCGCCAAATGATTCGTAAACACCGTGACGTTTGTAGTGGGTCACAGTTGAGATTAAAGTTGTCGAAATAATCTTATATACCCATTACATCAAACCATGGTTTCAAATCAAAAATTAAGAAACAGTACTTACGAAGTCGCATATTTATTAGGTACCTGCATTGGTAGATGGGATTTCTATCAACACATAACGAATTGTATTGTTACTTAATTTTTTATTACGTTATTTTAGAAGTCAAAGGGAAATAGTTACAAAATTATTTAGAAGACAATTTATGAGAGAATGTGTGAACTATTGAACTTAGGTTAGGTATTCTTGGGTCAGTCAAGCGATCGTTGTTGATAAAATATTCATTAACCTGCTTATCGAAGTGTGTAGGTTCGTCTCGAAGTGAAGAAATGGGGAGTTTATAGGTACGCTAGAGGCCCTTAGTTGTATTTTTTGGTTCCTGAGATATTTTTTTTCTTTGTGAAAATTATCCTGTGACATCCCCCACTTTTGGGCGGAGCGGGAGATAGTGTCAGACTTTTTTTCCCTTACATTATAAATATTCAACTAGGCAGATGACAAAAAGGAAAAAAAGTAAAAAGTCTATAATAAGGCACAAAGTCACTTCGTTCATATACCTATCAACTTTCCTGCTCTTTTTCAATTAATTTTGTAACGTTTTTCTACATGCCTAATTAACTACGAATATTTATAATTTCCTTAATTATAATGTGACCAAAGTTATAGGTTTTTTATTGAAGAATAGATTAGGAGATATAAAATTGTACTTAACGTAGATATTATGAAGTGAGACTTACCTGCACGAGTGCAATCAGTGCCGCTATGCGCATGACAGCCGCTTCATGGGGCCCTGGAATAAAGGAAATACAGCATTAAACAAAAGAAAATACAAAAACCCTGAAAACGTCTGTGAAAAAACCTTTTTATATAGAAAGAAAGAAAGAAAAAGAATTTATTAAAAAAAAAAACCTAATAACAAATGAGGTTTATGAGATCAACAAGTCAAAATTTATACAAATTGATTTTCAGTGGTTACAATAACTACTTATTTTTTTTTCACGTTAAGATTCCGGCAGAAAGGTGCGACGTGATAGTGGCAGCGATGAGACATTTAATATCAGTTACAGAAACATTACCCGTTAAATAATTTCGCGGAAAGTGAGGTTTTTAGTACCATATTAACAATATTTTAATTTATGTTTATGATGAGATTAGATTCAGTAGGTAGTATATATTATGAGACTGCACATAATTAGGTAAGTTTGTTAGGAGTATTGTGGCAGTATTATAAACTACTATTATGTTTATGGAGTACGACCTTATATATATTTTTTTAATGACTTTGCCCAACACTATGGTTTATTTTTAGCAGGGATTATCATCTAATGACATCCCCCGCTCTTGGGCGGGGCGGGAGGGCCTGTCAGACTTTTACTGACTAAAAACTCACTCCTGTTCCTTCTTTGCCATTGTTCTAGGGCCCCGGGATCTCTTTCGCATCACCCATGGCTTCGACCCTGCTGGGCCCCAACGGTTGCTGACATCTCCTTGAGGCGCGCGTGGAACACTACGTGTCGTCGACGGCTTGGGCTCGGTCCTGACGGTTACCGGACGGTCGGACGGCAAGCCCGCGCCTACGTTGGCCGGAAATCGGGACAGAATCCCAGCAGCTGGGGCGCGAGGGCCATTACATCGCGCTTGCGGCCGCCTCCTTTGCTAGCATTACTGCTTCGCAGAAGTAGGCGACCGCCTGCCGCCTCCTCCTCGCTCCGGACCATGGCCTGTACCAAGGCCCGGCGCGAGAGATCGCTGTCACCGATCGCCCCCACGAGGACACGGCGGTGCTCTGCCCAGGCGGTGACACCTCTACACACTAGAAATTACTCCTGTATCGTGAGTGTGTACAAAAACTTGTAAACTCATTTACACAAGATATCCAGACCCAGATCCAGACAAATATTTGTTCCGTACGGGAATCGAACCCGCAATATGCAGCACATCAGCCAATCGCTTAATCACAGTTCACCGAGTACTAGATCTAAATCGTCTCAGAAAACGTCGATCGCGATCTATATTTTCATAAAGTCAACGAAAGTTTTTTTTTATCAACTCGTGCTTTTCGATTTTTAATGTGGTCCTTCCTCAAAAAGCACACTCTTGCCGCTGTAAAATTTTGCTACATGATACAACAATAAGCTCTTCAAATTATGATGAAGACACGAAATAAATGTTACGAAAACTATAATCAATTTCAATTTATAGTTAACGTGAAGAGTTTCTCAATTAAACAGCATTTATCACTCAAGAATAGACAGAGTAAATGGGGTTTTAAACAGTTTTGAAAGACATTTCGTGAAATATTTTGTCCAATCAGTTTCTTTTTTGTTTAGATACACTTGCATTTACGAAATGAATAGCTCAGTAAATAATTGTTGCTTACAAATAACTTTTTAGACTAAAGTATCTATGTAATAAAAAATCTTGTCTGATCAAAACAGACTTGAGGATTGGTAATTTCAAAATATCTTCATAGGTACTATCAGTAAAGCTCTTACAAAAGTACATACGTATTTACAAATGTTATACTTGTATTTTTTTTTTTTTTTTTAAATAATACTTGTATAATAATAATAATACTTGTATACGGGATGTATTAGTTACTAGCTTCTGCCCGCGGCTTTACTCGCGTGAAAGTAGGATTCTCCATACAAACTTTGGACCCCCGTTTCATCCCGTTAGGAGGTGAATTTTGAGGAACCCTTTCTTAGTGCTCGCCTACGTCAAAAAAGGAAGCTTTGTGCAAAATTTCACGCTCTTAGTCCCAGTAGTTTGATATGTCAGTCAGTCAGTTTCTCCTTTTATATATATAGGGTGACTGGTAATTAGTGTACGATACTTAAACACGTGATTTTACTCATGACAACCAACAACTTTTACTATGGGAACAAACCTGAAATCACGAAAAAAAAATCAGCTGCTCAGTACATTTATGTTTGCCTAAGGTACTGAACAGCTGATATTTTTTTCGCGATTTCGGCATTGCTCCCATAATAAAAATTGTTTGTTATCATGAGCACAATCACGTGTTTAAGTATCGTACACTAATTGCCAGTCACCCTATATAGGTACAGATTAGTTTTGTTACTATTTTGGTGTACCATAAATTTTATTCTATTCTATTCTATATTATTATTATATAATGTTTTGGGAATGTACATAGGTCTATCATTAGCATTTCATTTTATTTTATTTTTTATTTCGACATTATTTTCATTTAATGTTTTTTGTGCCAATAATTATTTTGTATGGGTGATGTATACCGTAAGTGTAAGTAGGCAATAAAGAAGGGTTTTTATTATTATTAAATCGTCAAACAATTTCTCCCGCGCTGGGTGGAGCGGAAAGGAGTGTCAGGCTTGACTACTGAGTAAAGTCCACCAGTGTTTCATTACTTATCTTTTGCGTTTCAGGGTCGTGATGACTTCTAAATCCATAGCGAAAGGAAAAGTTAAATACGCAATCCGGTTTAGCAGGATTCATAATCAAGTAAATTGCCGAGCGTATTATACAATTACAGCTAACGAAAGTTAAACAGACTTCACGAAGAAGATCAGCAATTCCATTCACGATTACATAAAGCATGTCATTATATTAATTATATACTAATTAAATTATTAAACATTCGTAAATCATGACCTAGTTTATAAGACCATGATTGATAGGTTAATAAATTCATTACAAAGTCATAATAAAACCTCAGTCAACGCATTTTTAATCAGCGTCAAATTAAAATCGAATTAATAATCACGAATGACAATATTTTTAACGCCACAACCAATCAAAACCTTCCTATTATTAAATCTGTATTCTAAGCATTCATAGAGTCTATTATAAGTTAATAGCTTAAGTGGCGGCTCACGGAGAGGCTTTAATTGTAAGGTTGCATCTCGGATTCGTGAGGTCAGTCTCGTGAACCGCGCCTGGAGTGTTTCCGTGTGTTATTTCGTCATAGGCTTCTCAATTAAACGCTTCTGGGCCGTTTCGACTCGCCTCTCTTGAAGTTTCTTTAGGTTACCTAAGTATTATCGATGACTAGCTTTTATCTATCAGCAACGGAGTTACAGGGGACTCCCGGACAAGGAGTAATAGGTAGCTCACCGTCCGGTCGACCGGTAAAGGCCAAGTCCGAGCGGCATGTTGTGTTTCATGCGTGCCTCAATAAGATGTCAGTGAAGACATCTTATTGAGGTAGTAGAACCTAGCAGGACCGATGCCTGCTACTGAGCCCAAAGGTCCTGCAACGCAAAGTGCAACTAAAGGAACACAGGTGAGTTTTAGTCAGAAAAAAAATCCGACACGCTCTCTCGCTCCATCCAGAAGTGTAAAAGTAAAGTTAGTAGAGTAGAAGTGTGAAGTAAAAGTGATTTTGGCGTTTTCCCATCTCAAAAAAGGACTTTGTCTACCCGTGTGAAAAATATCATCGAAATCTGTCCAGCCGTTCGAGCGCGAAGGAGTCAAACATACACATACGAATATAGTTACAACGTTTTGTCCTTATATCTAATTTATGGACAAAACGTGTGCGATGTGTGTGGGAATTGCATGACTTGATTCCGCCATCTCCTTTCTACCATCGGACATCCCGACGTACGGCGAGTATCCACCCTTACGTTGTTGAAACTTCAACGGTCCGGACTAAGCGTTTCGCTTCGTCGTTTATACCGTGTACATCGAAGGACTGGAACAACTATAATTTATGTGCCTTCAAGGCTAGAGTGAATAGGCTCTTAATAAACTAGTGCGCCTCCCCATGAATGATTGCATCACTGCTTACCATCAGGTGGGATCGCAGTCAAGCACTGGTTTATATCAATTAAAAAAAAAATATATGTATATATTAGTAACATATCTAACATTATGACCCTCATATACATTAGCTGTAATTAGGTTTCAAAATTTCCAACGACAGTAAATTTTCTGCAAGGATGATTTCACACTCATATGAGACTCAAAGAAAATGTAATATTACAAACTCGTTAATTTCTTTTCAAGGCATTCAAATACTTACTTACCAATAACGATTCGGTATCTATGTAACAGTGATGCAACTCTAAATTCGTTGACACTACGATTTGTCAGTATGATACAAGTAGGCAGGTGTTGTTTTCTGAATGTTTCAACTAATAAGATTCCCCACATTTGTGGCTCACTGTAACTTGGTTGCGTACGAAATACCTATATGTTTTTATGTTGGTAATTAATACTAATCGGTCTTAACAATAGTGGCTCGTATTGTTTCCCAAGTTTTTTGTGTGTTCTCATTGAAGAAACACCAATTTGTATTGTTCCCTGCGCATTGGTGATCGATTACACGGCAATCAATTGTTTAGTAACCTATCTTTTGATTTATATCTATCGTTAATGGTGTCGTTAATTATAATTAGCCGTTTTTTTTTTACTTATCGATCATCTGTATTACCTATATAAAAGGAGAAGCTGACTGACTGACATATCAACGCACAGCCAAAACTACTGGGACTAGGAGCGTGAAATTTTACACATGGTTTCCTTTCATAACGTAGGCGAGCACTAAGAGAGGATTTTCCAAAATTCACCCCCTAAGTGGAGGAAAGGGGGGTTCAAAGTTTGTATGGAGAAACCTATTTTCACGCGTGTGAAGCCGCGGGCAGAAGCTAGTTAGTTTCATATATCTATACTAATATTATAAAGCTGAAGATTTTTTTGTTTGTTTGAACGCGCTAATCTTAGGAATTGCTGTTTTGAATTGTCATAATCTTTTAGTGTTGGATAACCCATCTATAGAAAGAGACTATTATATCATGCTATGTTCGCTATTTTTTCATTATGTATTTTTAGTTTATACGATTGTGTGAATACCAAGGTGGACCGATGACCTGGTGATGGTCGCCGGAATCCGATGGATGCGAGACGCACAGGACCGGTCATTGTGGCGATACTTGGGGGAGGCCTATGTCCAACACTGGACGTTTTTCGGCTGAAATGATGATGATGATGATTGTGTGAGGCACGAATAAATGTTATTTCTTTCTTTCTTTCTTTCTCTGATTCACGGGAGCAGAGCAGTAACTAATGATGCAGGTGAAACCGTGGGGGACAATAGTACCTAATGTGTTTTTTTAAGGTGGAGAATCATCCAATGACGTCTTCCGCCCTTAGGTTGAGCGCGAGGGCGTGTCAGACTTACTGAATAAAAACCCACTCCTGTTCCTTCTTCACCTTCATTTCAGGGCCCCGGGGTTCCCTTTCGCACAACCCATGGCTTCAGTAGGCTTCGACCCTGCTGGGCTTCTATGGTTTTATTGACATCTTGCGGCACGCGTAGAACACTACGCGCCGTCGATAGCGAGCTACCCGGTGCTCGCCGTCCGCAAGCCCATGCCTACGGTGAGTACCTAATGTGTGAGATCGTATTAAACTATGAATTTGTTTAGATTTTTTATCATCGTATTGTGCCTTCTGTCATTAAAATGTATTCATACAAGATGATGTCAAAACATATTATTAATTTGCTTGCATTAGGCCTTAAAGGTCAAGCAGGTACTTAGTGATAATTTGTAAGAAACGAAATATTTTGAATAAATAATTATGTTTCGTGTTGACCTTCGTAAGTGCATGAGGAAAGCTTTATTTACGAGACTTTCAAAAGAAGTTCAAAAGCTATTATATTCAACCTTTTAACGACGCAAAGTGCAATTGTTTTGACTGGCCTGTTGGTCTAGTGGTTAGTGGCCCTGACTGGTATGCCGGAGGTCGTGGGTTCGATTCCCGCCCAGGACAAATGTTTGTGTGATAAGCGCGATCATTTGTTCTGTGTCTGGGTGTAATTTATCTATAATATGTTTGTATTTAGAAATATATAAGTATGTATATCAGTTGTCTAGTACTCATAATCGCATTGTGTGATAGTGGTGAATTATTATATTATATTAATTATTATATTCAACCTTTAAACGACGGACTGCGGACGGAAGAGCTACCTACCGTACTTTCTGGAACGAAAAGTGCAATTGAAGGACTACTAGTGGGTTTCAGTCAGTAAAAGTCTGACACTCCCTTCAACTAGAGCAAATAATTTGATGTAACCCTGTGCCTTGATAAAAAGCTGGCTAAGTGCGAGTCGGGCTTGCACATGAAGGGTTCAATATTAAAATCGAGCAAAAAACGCCCTTTAATTGTTAACTTAATTTTACATTGCACACGTGCCGTGTTTTTTTTTAGGTGGGTAAATCATGTAATGACTAATTCCGCTCTTGGGCGGAGCTGGAGATAGTGTCAGACTTTTACTGACTAAAAACCTACTCCTGTTCCTTCTTTGCCTTCGTCCCAGGGCCCTGGGTTTCACTTTCATACTACCCGTGTACCCCATTAGGCTTCGACTCTGCTGGGCCCCTACGATTTGCTGACATCTCCCTGAGGCGCGCGAGGAACAATACGCGCCGTGGACGACTTAGGCTCGGTCCGGACGTATACCGGACGGTCGGACAGTAAGCTACCCATTACTCGCTGTCCGCAAGCCCGTGCCTACGGTGGCCGGTAATCGGGATCGGAATCCCGGCGAGACATGCCGTGTAAAATTTAATTCTCTACCTCTAACGGTTTATGGGATACAGCCCAATGACAGATAGATAGACAGACGGACGGTGGGACATCGGAGGCATAGTCCCTTCAGGTACGGAACCCAAAAAATGATCTTGTTTGTAGAATTAAGTAATTACTTACCGCAAGGAGTTTAAATACAGAATCTGATTTAATGACGAAAATTACGCAATAAGCCTAATGATCCACAAATTAGTGTACCAAGGTCACAGTTGTTTAACAAGCCTCTCACGTAATTTACAACTATTTTGGTAAAGTTCATCAGGTCAACGGTCAACGTATTTAAGTAATCCGTGTTTTTGCAGTAATTATTTGAATACTCCTAAACGCCTGAGCTATTTGTGTTCTTGCTTTTAGACTTTGCTAGCTTTTGTCAGCGGCTTCGCCCGCGTGAAAGTAGGTTTCTCCATACAAACTTTAGACCTCCCTTTCACCCCCTTAGGGCCTGAATTTTCGGAAAATTCTTTCTTAGTGCTCGCCTACGTCATAAAAGGAAGCCTTGTGCAAAATTTCCCATTCCTAGTTCCACGAGTTCCGGCTGTGAGTTGATATGTCAGTTAATCAGTTCCTCTTTTTATGTACATATAGTATACATAAATTAGCGGTTCCGACAGACGTTGTACTGCCCGAAAGATGGGTTCGTGTCAGAAAAAAAAAAATTAAGAACCCGTTTACAGCGCCACCTACCGATTTTCAACCCATCCACCCAACATTTCATACAAATCGGTCAAGACGTTTAGGGGAAGTTAGGTGGTAAAATCATCTAATGACAAATCTCGCTTTTGGGTGGGGCGCGAGATAGTGTCAGACTTTTACTGACTAAAAACCCACTCCTGTTCCTTTTTTGCCTTCATCCCGGAGCCCCGGGTTTCGCTTTCACACTACCCGTGGCCCCAAGAAAAAGTTAGTTGACAAACACAAGTACAGAAGCATAAAACATATCTATATAAAGATAGATAAGGCAAGTGATTTCTATGATTCAACGGTAGCTTAGACTATGTGTTTAGACACTGTTTACCTTATTCGGAAAACAGTTAATTACTACCTATATTATTTGTTTTGTGCTCAAACATAATAAGACGTTATTCTATTTACGTTTACATCCCGTTAATAAAATTAGATTTTTATGTACTGGTGTCATCGAATTATTTCAATGTTTAGTGTGTCATGGCCGCCGTGACTTCATCGTCTCGTAAACCCTCTGCCCTAGACCGGTTGGACGAGTTGATGCATCGCAATATATCGGCGATCCGCCCAGAATCGCGACACAGCATTCATAAATATCTGTGGAACAAGGGCCGTGGGCTTATTATTTTGATTGTTATCGACACATCCCATACACGTGAAGTTCGGAGCGGGCTTGAATGGTGCTGTTACATGTTTACACGCAATCTTTAGAAAGATTAAACTGTGATAATATACAAAGCTATGGGGGACAACTGTTTACGACATTTGAACAATACTGGCTGAAAATAAAATCTTTTTAAGACAGTTAGAAATCTACGCGACAATGTTGAGTTATCGCGCGAGAACAATTTCTTTGAAAAATCGTTGTTGCGTCCAGCCTATCTATGCCTTCATACGTGTTGCATGCTTGAAATGGGACGCACAAACCTTTTTGTTTTTATTATGTCAATCAAACTTTGTTAAGTTTTATTTGGTTTTTGATGCAGAATACAGTCACTTTGTTTTCTAATATGATTGTGGATGTGACACATCCCAATGCTTTTGCAATATTTGCCAGTAAAATCGTGAAAGCTATTCCGGTGAGATTCGCTGAGATAGTCTGTCAATACTGCTGTTTCTCAACTCCATTTTACTAACATCGCGCCTGTTTCAATGATCCCACATTTCTCCAGTAGTGTACTACTACTATATTAATACTTAAATACAGAACTACACCAATTTTACTTCACAAAAATCACTAGAAATAAATTTGCGAATAATAAATTGAAACAGCTACTGATTTTCACACTAAAAAACCGTGCCAAAAAGAAAACCGCGAACCAGTTCTGCGGGAGTGTTCGAAAGAGATACCGTAGCCTTTTAGTCAGAAAAAGTCAGACACGACTTTTTGCTCCACCCAGAGCGGGAGAAGTTATTTAATGATTACCTGCCTCAACAAAAAAAAAAACAAATTACGTTCTGATAAAATAAGTCTTTATGTTTGCATACCAATTTTTAGGGTTAGCATTCTTCATTAAAGTATATAGATATTTGTAAAGAATCCATAGATGTCTTATGCAGATGAATATATTCCTATCGTCACGAGGCAGTTAGAACATGAATGTCAGCTTGTGAAGGGCCTGATATTTGGCATTCCTATAGGTATCTAATGGTGTCGTTTTATTTCATGCTTATTCAAAATTCAATCTGATATAGAAGATCTTGATTCTGCTATTTGCAGGAATTATTGCAAGGATCACTAGACACATGGCGTTGCGTCACCGGTATGAATTGGACTTCCCACCCTTATGTGTAAAACGTATAGAAGTAATGGTAGTAGAATGGCAAAAAAGGAACAGGAGTGGGTTTTTAGTCAGTAAAATTCTGACACGCCCTCCCGCCCAAGAGCTGGGGGATGTCATTAGATGATTCTCCCAACTAAAAAACAAAATTGTGGTAGTAGTAGTCGTAGTTGCAGTAGTAGTTGTTGTTGTTGTTGATGTAGTAGTAGTAGTAATTGTAATTGTTATTGTTGTTGTTGTTGTAGTAATAGTAATAGTTTGAGAACACATTCATTGTGCGTACAGCTAAGGAACCCTGCCAAAGCGTGTTTCCTAAAAGCTACAATCTGGTCTAGGGGTCTTTAAGTCAAGAGTGAATAGGTTACTTCCAGGCAAGCTTGCTCCATCGACGACCGCATCATCACTTTCCATCAGGTGAGATGGTGATATGATATTATAAAGGCAAAAGAGAGGCATGAGTGTGTGTTTGTATCTGTCTTACTTCAACACGCTCGAACGGCTGAATAGATTTCAATGAAACTCGGTGCATGGGTAGACCAGGCCCTGGAATAGTTCCCTTAGGATATTTTTCTAAGATTCCTAAGCCGCTGATAGCACCTAGTCAATAATAAATAGAAAACCAAAGTGAAAGTGTTGATTGATGTGACGACAATTAGGCGAAATATTTTTAATAAAAGAGCCTAAGATTAAGAAATAATAGCTACGAGTTAAAACTGAAGTGTCAATTAGCTTAAATTACCGTCTAAATGACCATAAATTAGTCATGAACGAAGTCAAGTCAACGAACGTACGTTCATAACTCATAACACAGCAGCACTTTTTAAAGATTTCGACATCCGTATTCCGCTCACGTGGAGAATCCGTAACGAATGATCAGTCACAATGTTTCCAACCATTTGTATTGTTTACGGGTCCGCTGTTCTTGCTTGTTAATATTTTTGGCTTGGATACTAAGTCCTTTAAGCTATGTCTTCGTATGAATAGTTAATGTGTTTACATTAGAACATGGATTTTGTAGTAGCATAATCAGCCTTTTAATGTTCCCACTGCTGAGACTCAAACCTCCTTTCTAGGAGAGGGGATGGGCCGTAATCCACCACGCAGGCCCAGTGCGGGTTGGTGAATGTCACATGTCTTCGAATTTTTGGTTCTAGGATATGCCGATTTCCTCACGATGTTTTCCTTCACCGTTTTGAGAGCAATGATGATAAAATAAATTACAAAAAGTAATGCGCCTGCCTGAGTTTGAACCCGCGACCGTAAGTCAGGGCCTTTTCGGCGAACTTTACTGAGGTAGTCAAACACTACAATAAAGTTTCTTCTCAGCTCCATTTTTCCGAGATCGCGCTTGTTTCAATAATTCCACATATTGTCCAGCTGCGTGGACACTTGAGATACAAAACTACACCAAGTTTACATCACAATATCCACTAGGAATCAATTTGCGTTTAATAAAAACAGACACTAAACTTCATTCGAAGAAATCCTGCCAAAAAAAAAAACTGGGCAAGTGCGAGTCGAACTCACGCACTGAGGGTTCCGTACAAACTTACCCAAAGTTCAATTCCCGAATGAAGTCTCAAAGATTTTTCCAAATCGCAAAAATGTTTTTTTTTCTTTTCTTTCTTTCTTTCTTTCCTTGAGAGTGTTGAAATATACGTTTTTTGCGACACAAATGGCCGTATCTTTTTTTTCCATAACTTAGAAATTTGATTTTTTCACAGCTATAAGGGACCGCAGTCCTGAGTGTATCGTTTTAATTTCAACACGCGTTCCCGAGATAAAGAGTCAACAAAGTTATCCTATAAGGGTTCCGTTTTTTCCTTTTGAGATACGGAACCTTAAAAACCCACTGTTCTTGCTTGTTGTTCAAACGCACAGTTGCGTAAATTATCATGTTCACGGTTTAACAATTACATTATTAATTACTGACAAAGTTCTACAATGGTAATTAAATTTTATTCTAAATCAAACGTGGGAATTTCGTGAGTCAGAATAGGACTGCGTTCATTATTGTCAATGGGCTGCATAAGACTAGGAAGTAGGGACGTGACATGACCCGTTGTTGTCTAATAGGTTCCTCTTAACTCTTGAAGATGGGAATCTGTGATGCAGTTAACGTAAATGTCTTTATGCGGGATGCGATGATATCTGTTTGAAATAAATACTGCTTGTCTGGGTGTTATTTATAACCAGTGATATGCTGATTTAGCGATTATCATCCAAGACATTCTCAAATTCGAATTCACCATGACAAATTTGAAAATAGAATTTGTTTAAATTAGAAACCGTGTGCATGTCTATCCCCCAATTTTCAAATTAAGCATTTGAAGTTGAATATTTCTCAAATACAGAGTTTTGCTCGATGGGTCCGATAGGTTCTGGAGTGGCGACCGTGCACCGGAAGACAGCTTTGGAAGGCCTCCCACAAGGCGGACCGATGACCTGGTGAGAGTCGTGGTAATCCGATGGATGCGAGATTCACACACGAGAATTCTCAGGTTTTCAACATATATGGGATTTTCTATAGCGGAGCGGTAAACATTCGACGCGATGTCGAATATGGCGGAGCGGAAACTATTCTTTAGCGGGAAGACGCCCTCTAGCGGTCTTTAGCGAGCGTCTCAAGAAAGCATTCGATACGTCAACCAATGGGCGCTGCGGTCGTAGATATTGGTGAATGGAATCCTCAACAGAGACTCAATTAACTTAGAGAATGCGGGAAAGGTAACTAATTTATATTATTTATTCTCTAAAAATATATACACCTTGAGAAAAGGCATTGACGCTTCACCAGAGGGATTTTTTTTTGTCGTGGGAAAATCATCTAATGACATCTCTCGCTCTTGGGCGGAGCGAGAGGGTGTGTCAGACTTTTACTGACTAAAAACCCACTCCTGTTCCTTCGTTGCCTTTCATACAAGGGCCGAGTCTTCCGTTCAGAAGCAGACCCTTGGCCCCAGTAGGCTTCGACCCTGCTGGGCCCCTACGGTTTGCTGACATTTCCTTGAGGCGCGCTCCATTGTGATATTTTTCTATTTTCACACGGGTGAAGCCACTGGCAGCCTTCAATAATAAGTTGAACTCTCTCGTAAACCTTAGTAACCTTAGGCACCGCTGCCGTCAGTGTGATGTTAAAAAACCATTTGAAAGAAATGCAAATGCCTCTAACTAAGTTCGAGAATCGAGTAAAAGTAACATTTGTACATTTGCATAGGTATTGGACCTTACGTAAACGCTTTTATCTTACGTTACTGGTTAAACAGGCAAATGAGTTTCATTTGGAATAGTTTTGAGGTTAAGAGAAGCCTTCTGTAATATTCTTCAAGAACAGTAGGTAAAGTGAATTTTATAGCGCTATTCTAAAACACTATAGTTGGAGACATGAACGGTCAGAATTAAATGGATTTTAATGCTATAATTTGACTTTACTAGTTCAATTGAGTTCAACGTCCGCCTTTGGCAAATACCAGGTTGGTATATAATAACACACATACAAACTTTCTTGTATTCCCTATTATAGTTATTTTTATTCACTAGTTGTATTTTAATTCGTGCTAAAATCAAAATAAAGTAAATAAATTGAGTTTAGCGCCATCTAACGAGAACGTACTGATGTTGGTTTTTGTTGTTTTTTTTTTTTAAATTATATAAGCATAAATGAATTTTTTGAAGACACCTGTCCTGTCCGGGATTACTCCATTTCTTCGTATACTGTTATAAATTATCTTTATCTCTACTAGATCATATCTGTTTTCTCCGGTCAGTTTTCAACTTAAGGTAATAGCCACGGACTAGGTAAAAGCTACCAGGATAGACCGCGAATTTTTTTTTAAAGATTTTTGTATTATACAGGTCACGGTATTTTTAATATCGTGCGGATTTCACCACGCATGCGAGATCGGCTCGGAAGCAGAAAATTAAAAAAAAAACGCGTCCCACGTGCGTATTCCACGAATTACAATAAATACTTGTATGAAATGGATATTTGCGGGGGTTACGCGTACGGGGCAATCCCGCATGCGTGATCAAAACCACACGACATTAAAAACACCCTTAGTATAGAGTCGTATGTTGATTAAAATATGATTAGCGGCGGCGGTTTATTTGCGGAATTATAATGATTAAAATCATCAATTGAACCTCTCAGTTTGTCTAACCCTGTTAAATGGCTATTTTATGAAAACTCAATAATTTCGCTGGCAACCCTGGTCGCATCCACCTCAAGTATCTTTTTCGGTTTAACTTCTTGAGTAGCGTAATTAGAGACACAATAGTAAGACAATAGCGCACGACCGCCGGCGTTCGTGCGGGGATCAACAGCTTAAATAATCACAACTTGCGTCATATAGTCCTATATCAATCGTTTTCAAGGCAAGCCTCGTGAACTTTGACCATTTAAAACATTTATCGAATCGTGGAACTGTTTTCCTTAATAATATCATTTCATAACGCTGTTACGCCATATTCCAAGGCGGTCAAGCGATGAATCTTCAGTGTACCTACCCCTTAATTACAACTTATGACTGTGAACCTCAATTCGTGGCCGGCAATTTGTGTAGGTAAAGTTGCAACACTTTGCGGGCCGTGATGGAGAATTTCAATAATTTTGTGCTTAACAGGGGAATTCACTTATCTTGTTGGTAATTTATATTGGGAAGCAGTTAACGAGAATTTGTCAATAATTTCACTTTATTATTGGTTATTTTCAGCTATAACGACTTGACTATCAATAATTTTTTTCGCATTCATTGTGCGTACAGCTAAGGAGTGGAATTCCTTGCCAGAATCTGTGTTTCTTGATGGTTACAACCCGGGAATCTTTAAGTCAAGAGTGAATATCATCATCACTTAGCTGCTAGTTGCTATTTTAATATCTATATTTAGTTTTTATTTTTACTTTATTGACATTGTTCTCACATAATAGCGACAAGAAACATGTAACATAGATATTTGTAATTACAAAACATGATTGAAAAGAGTGTCCATGGAGTTTCTTGCACATTCTTCTCCTTATAGATCTACGCTTTGGAATGTGCAATTAGCATCATTTTTTCTGACTGACTGACTTCTTGACATTTCTAAAGTGCCTGTAAATGGTTTATTTGAAATAAAATACTTTCGTCTTTGTCTTTGTAATAGGTTACTTCTAGGTAAACGCGCTCCATCATCGACCGCATCGTCGCTTTCCATCAGGTGAGAAAAAAAAAATTGAATTCGATATCGATTACTTTAGATTAGAATAGAATAAAACTACACTACTACTACTACTACTTTGTTCAGGTTAAAGAAATCATTATTTAAATTAACCTTTTGAGTGCGTAATTAGAGACACAATAGAAAGACAATGGCACGTTAACGCCGGCGTTAATGCGGGAATCAACAGCTTAAATAATCATAGACATCAGCTCCCTAGCCTTTTCTAAACTAGCTTATGGTCGGCTTCCAGTCTTACCGGATGCAACAGAATACCTGTGTTTTACATGGAGCGACTGCCTATTAGACCTCTACAACCTAATACTGGGAAACACGATTCTCCTTGGATCTTCGGAAAACTTGGGGCTAGAGATGCCAAGCCAGTCCACCAATTTTTATGACAAGTCGTTTACAGTTCAAGCAGTGCGGCTGTGGAATGCTTTGCCCGTGTCGATAAGGCAAGCTCAAACACTCACGATTTTTAAAAATATGGTTAAGGATCACTACCTTTCCTCTTGAATGTCGTCATTACGTACATCATTTCTTTTTGCTTTCATAATTATATATTTAAATATATATTATATTGTTTGTATTATATGAAATTTATTAGTTTATGTATTGTATATATATAAATAGTACACCACGAACTACCTGCGCATCTTTTTTCTCCTTCTCTGTCAAATCCATCCAAAGGTTGTCTGTAAAAAATCGCTTTTAGCGATAAGACCGCCCATTGTGACACCCTATTAATTTTAAGTTCCTAATGTAATTTGTATTTTTGGTGTACAATAAAGAATATATCTATCTATCTATTTAGACTAATCGTCAGACTTTCTGGCGTCTGACTACTTGTAGGTCTGTCAAAGATTTACCAATGACAGCCGGGACCAACGGCTTCACGTGCTTTCCGAGACACGGGAATTTCAATAATGTCCTAAGTAAACCTAAAAAAAGTACATATGATTTGAAAAATTCACTTTGGTAATTGTCCCCTTAACCACTTAGCCATCACGATATACAGGGTGTAACGGACAAGTCCATTTTCCATGGAAAGATCGAATATTTTTTCGTTTTCTAAAAAAAAATCTTGTGGAAGATTGTTCAGTTTCGTCTACTGATCAAGCCCTTAAATTTTGCGGAGACCTGTCTTATACACCCTGTATATAAATAATATATTACATAATCATAGTATATAAAAAACACCAATATTACTTTGTTCGAAAATTACACATCTTGGCAAAACAAATTAACACATAGCACCCGGTTCATGAACTTCTAACAAGTACTTATAATACGATTTAAGCAATAAGATTGCGTGTTCACAATAACACACAGATTGCTTGTAACGTAAACTTGATGATTATTAAATAAGTATTTTAAATGGAATGACTATTTAAACACGCTGAACATAAAACGACTTAATTGTATTCCAATTAAGGTAAGCCTTTACAACTTCTTAAGATAATGTACAAATTACCCTGTCTGGTGTACTCGATGACGAAACTAGAAAATTACCTGAAACAACAAACAAATATATAAACATACTATAAAACTCTGTTTGGGATAAACTTAAAAAAATACTAAACGGATTTTCATGCGGTGTTTCACGAATAGACGTGTGATTCATGAAGAAGGTTAGGATGTATAATATCATAATCATTATGATTTCAGTCCAAATACGTCCACTGTTGGGCATAGGCCTCCCAAAAGTGTCGCCATAAGGACTGCCCCCCTAGCCAAGTTACAATCGTATTGTTCGGCGCGACGCCTCGAGTAGGCCACGCCTCCGATTCCTTTGTTCTGACATCATCTCAACGCTCAGTCACGTGGTCAGAACAAAGGATTTGGAGGCGTGGCTTACTCGAGGCGTTCGCGCCGAACGAAACGATTGTAACTTGGCTAGGGGGGCTGGTCTTGTGCGTCGGATTCTCACGACTCTCACTAGGTTATCGGTCCACCAACAGAAAAGACAATTTTAAACATTTCTAACACCCATGTGAAAATGGAGCGGCTTGCTTGTAAATTACAAATACACAGTCACAAGAAGTTATATTAATTTAATTTTAATAAACACAGAATTGCAATATCAATAATATAATCAATAGATACAGTAATCAAAATAAATACATTCAAAGGTTATAGAAGGGACATCAGAGTCACGTCGGCAGTTATTGAACATCACGAAGTTCCTAATAATATGTCATTGAAAAACAAACTCGAATCATTGAAACGATATTTAATGTGGAATATTTTATGATTCTATGAGTAACCGAACGCAAGACCGAACCTATGTCATCATGGCATTACGCCCACTTTAAATTAGCATATCATAATGATGCACTATATAATTTTTATCATACAAGGATAATTGGAAATCTCAACGTGCCACAACATTGGTCCAAATCGATGAGAACGCATGAAGCTTTGCGCACTTATCGATCTCGGTATTGGGTCAATTGATTAGTTTCGGTTTTCTATTTCAATATATAATTTACACACGCCTTTTAATTGTAATTGATAGCTGCAATAAACTATATGATTACAAACATAAAACCATGTATGCATACATTTTAAAGGATGAGCAGAATTAGAACCATCAAACAACAGAGGGCAATAAAAGTAATGCTTATAACACAGGAGATATTTATTAAAATAATAGATAAGCTTCACGAGATTTCAAATAAGTCACATCCGAGCTTCGTCAGTGGTATAGAACGGTCTGTGTAACCTTTACTGCGGCGTGTCAGGTCAGACATGACGGCGCGGGCGCACAACCCAACGGCCGCTGGTAAAGATCATCCAATAAATCCACGCATCCGTTCACCTGTATGAATGTACTCATGTTCTTCATTGAACGCTTACATTAAACTTACACGAGTACATTTTAATGCGATAGCTAAACGAACGCTAAATTGTAGTGATAGCTAAACGAGCTACTGAAGCAATTGATTAAATTTGAATTGGCAAATCACTCTTATTTTTGATTGAAGCTGATGTAAGTGAATAAATATATTCTATTTCGAATGAATAAGTTCGTATCTCAAGTTGTGAATATTGACATTAAAGGATTCATGACAGAATTATGCTAACGAGCTCATAAGAACTATTCACTTAAGGATATCGTTTATCGTCTAAGACGGTCTATTCTAAATTTATCTTTAACTGTAAAGTCTCATTCTAAGGGGATCGGTACCACTTTAAAGTATTGCAGACCTTTTGTCGCAACACATAAGTTTACGCTGATATTCTCTGCGATGCTCACAAACGATGCACCTTGCTCAAGTAGGGTACCGTTCTCACGATTACGTTCATTAGCATTATCTTTTGATGTATTTTTAGCCGTCTCATATTGGCTGATATTAATAACATTATTAACGAAATCATGACCTTTATATTCAAGCGTTTTAGAATTTATTTCATTTCTAGTAATGAGTTGTTCTCCATCGACTTCATTTACATTAAAGCCTTGTATAATTTCCTAATCCTCTATCGTTGCCAATCTGACTCCTTTTATAATATAATCAGTTTCATATTACCTCTAAATTGAAAGCTTGGAACCATATTTAGAATCCAGCATGAAATTATGATGGGCGTGCAGCTTAATGTTCGTACCGTGAAAACGTGAAGCAATCTAATTACTTACATCGTTACCCTTTGTAAATAAAGATGATTCAGCGTAACAGATGAGCAAGAAAACTTTGCGAAGTCGGTCGTCGATCAAGTAAAGGTTAAATTTTGTATATGTATTGAAGGACATATATGGCAGGTTTGCATCATCCATATTAGGCTGAAGATAAACGTACACGGTTCGATTTTCAACACGGATAACAAAAATTCCCACTGTATTGATGTTTCTACCAAAATATCGCTCGATTTTAATTACAATGTTTTTAGATATATTCAAGGGCGTGTCTATTTATTGCCGTGTAAAGTTAAAACAATGGCGTAGTCAGTGGGGCAATCTGGTGGGTGTCATTTCATAAAGCCTTGGACAATGGAAGGTGCCACTGGTTTCTCACAGACTCGCTAAAAAGTAAAAACGCAAATCTAAATTACGAAATATGGTCAAACGGATGCGGTTTGGATCTTGTTTTAAGATGGACAATAAATAAATAGGTTTCTGCAGTTTTGCCATGTTTGGGAAGGCAATCATTGGTGGCAACTTGTCGCATATAAATGTGCTCTTCACGAAATGAGTACCTTAGAAAAAATGTACCAATCTATTTAAAGCAGGTTCTCTCTTAGCAAAAAATATAATTATCGACATATAGCTTCAGGTAAAATATGACGAAAACCAAAAATCTTGTCTTTTTAATGAGAAATACAAGTGGTTTATTGTCATTAGTAAACCGCAATAAAAAAGGTCAAATTATTACCTAATCGTGTCACAAGATGACCATTAAACAATATTTAAGTGCCTTAAGTTATCTGCGGTTGGCATTCGAGGACATTTTCATCCTCTTTGCAAACACAGTTATTTCAATTCATACTGTTTTAACTGAATTGATATTATTGAAGAGTTATAAATAGCAAAGCTATTGACTATGTTCGTATTCTGTACGTTATGTTTCCTAATGACAAAACAGTCACGTGACTTGGAATCTAATAAAGTCGCTCGATGAATACATTAATGTTTAATACGATACGGGAGGTCTGTTCAGGTTAAGACCTTTTACGAGTACATCTGCTCTCACATCTTTGACAATGTCTTTCAGTTTTTGGAACCAGGTACAGATAGGGATCAAAAGTGCAGTTGCACTCTACCAATGCTAAACTGTCTAAAATTTCTTTGTTGTAGAAGTTCAATAGTCCACAACTAGTTTATTCAATACTTTAGATTCTATGCTACCAATTAAATCAGTCATGAACAATTGACCCTCTTCTATAAAGAAATTTTAGACATTTTAGCATTGGTAAGGTGGAACTGCACTTTTGACCCCTGACTGTACATAGGTTACCTTCATAGCCAAAAATCTTTTTTTAAGACAAGAAATTATCAAATAACTTCACAACCGACCCGTGATTTTTTGTAGTGACATTTATGACGTCACATAGGAAATAAAATTCAAAAGTTCTTCGTGCTATTAGAACATATACTATCAAGTATCGGGCCGTTGCCCAGACCAGACGCAAGCACAACATCTTTGACTGGCCTGTCGGTCTAGTAGTTAGTGGCCCTGACTGCTATGCCGGAGGTCGTGGGTTCAATTCCCACCCAGGACAAATGTTTGTGTGATGAGCACGATCATTTGTTCTGTGTCTGGGTGTAATTTGTCTATATTATGTATGTATTTAGAAATATGTAAGTATGTTGATCAGTTGTCTAGTACTCATAACACAAGCTCTGCTTAGCTTGGGAATAGACGGCGTTGTGTGATAGTTGTGGAATATTATTATTATTATATTTTTTTCTGGTCGGGCGCATTCATTGAGATGGAAGGAGTCTCTTTTCAATGAAGGTTTGTGCTGGACTTTACACCAGGGTGTAAAGTCCAGCACAGCAACAGGTTCCGTATACCTTCAAAACCTTAATTTACCCTTTGCGTTCTTCTTCTCATATGTGTAACTGCCAATATTCTTCTTCTCATATGTGTAACTGCCAATATGGGCTCATTTGTGTACCAATTCGGTATTATTTTAATATCGATTTGTCATTGGATACTGAGAATTTGGATACATTATGGATTATACCTACCGACAAATTGAATTAATACAAATATGGCGATTAGTTTAATTTATTATTCATAATCGGTCTTCCTGCATTGTGCGCTTTGTGAGATAAAGAGTAAAGTTCATAGTTCATGAGCTTTATGGATAAATTGAGGTAAGCTGCTCTGTGCTCGCCTCGCTTTGATGTGAAATGTTAAAGGAATGTTATATTACTAGGAATGTCTATGGAAGGCTAATGTTATAGGCTAGTAATCTGTTAGAGATCGTAAACGTTTTCTACAAAATATTTTACATAATCATACAATGCGTTCCAAATAAGAATAGGATCGATTGCCATGTTGTGACATCATGTCATACTGTCAAATCGCAGGAAATTGGACAAAATTGAAGAACTGAGAGATGAGTAAAATTGAAGAACTGGTTTCTGATTAAACTTTTTTCGTTCACAGTTCGTAAATAAATTAAATTTTAAAAATTTCTTGTTTTACTCACCATAATAATTCTTCGCTTTGACAGTATGACGTGACGTCACAACATGGCAATCGATCCTATTCTTATTTGGAATGCATTGTACTAATAATAGTCATCCAATGACTTCTTCCGCTCAAGGGGGGAGCGCGAGAGTGTCATATTTTACTGACTAAAACCACGCCTATGTTCTTCAGTTACCCTTTGCGTTTTAGAACCACGGTTTCTCTTTCAGAAGTTCCACGTGGCCTGTTGGGCCCCTACGGTTTTGCTGATATCACTTTGAGGCGCGCGTCGAGTACTACGCGCCGTCGACGACGGCCGAACGGCGAGCTAGACATTGCTCGTCGTCTGCGGCATAATAATTCCGTGGAGGGCCCCAAAGACAGCGCAAGGTGACGGAGACACGGCACTTTACTGAAGAAGAAATTTAAATATGAAAAATAGTTTCACCATCAGGGTCACATTTTCACATTGCGTTTGTCTGCGGAAACCTTAAACAACACTTGTCTCAAAAGTTTGGTCGAAAGTTTCATGTTCAATCGTAGATATACTGAATTTAAAATGCCCTCGCAGACATGTTGATTAATTTTCTTCCTTGAAACATAAGTAATTTGCCTTTTGGCACTCACGCTCATAAAACAATTAATCCTAATGAATGACACTGGATAATGTGAACTGCGATTATTGTTAATTGAAAAATAATAATGTGAGATATTATTGTTATTGCAGACAACGGTTTTATTGGCCTTGACATTTCACTAATACATTCAATCATTCCAAATTGTCATTATTATTTGAATCTAGATTATAAAGGCGATAGGATATGTGGGGAAATGGCAACTCGACAAAGTTTTTATTAACTTTTTCGCAATTCAAAAAACATGTTTGGCCATTTTGATAACCGGTATTTTAATACAGGTGTCGACTTTCATCTGTAGTTATGGATAAAGTTTATGTAACCTTGACAGTGAATTATTTGGGAGTAATAAAAAAAGGGAAAATTTCCAAAGCTGTTTTTTTAGATTCTTTGATCTTGATTTATCTCTACCTAACATAGCTTTGAGAGGATTCATTTTATTGAAAAAAAAAGAGGTTGAAATATCACGTTTTTGTTAAGTCAATATCAAATGGATTGATTAATTGTTTGACAGTTTTTTTCGACGAGGTCAAAAAACCCAATCGGAAAATTCTGTTCCTAAAATTAATGATCACATTAGTTTAATCAGGAAACTGTTGATATAAAACATTTGACTATTTTTGAATAGATTTAAAATAATAATGACGACTACCTAAATGGTCGTAAAATTTTATTGGATTTGTAAGAAAATAATATTCATCAAAATAGCTATCTTTAGGATTGGCATTACGAGTATATTCATTGGTTTCGTTAATCGTGTCATCACAGTAACATTCGTTTAAAACGCAATTCCCACACTCATCACTTTAACACAGGCACATTATCAGTCAAATGTTAGGTTACTTTAGCAGATTGCTTGTTCAGTGGTTCGACAATAAAAAACCGGTCAAGTGCGAGTCAGAGTCGCGTACCAAGGGTTCCGTACAAACTTATGTATATAATAGCAAAAAGATAGTTACTTATTTTGTGATATAACCACAAAACGTGTTTCGGATTTTTTCCTTTACTTGTGTTAAGTAAATGACATTGCTTCTTCGAGTTTCTCATAGGTTTTTATTCCCTTGCGTGCGTTAAAATATACAACCATAACGAAGCATAAATGGCCTTATGTTTAGATTAATGCTGACTAAAGGCGGAATTCACCAATAAAACTAATCGCGTTTTAACGTTTGGCTCGTATAATCACTTTTAGCCGCTGTCACTAGTGTCACTTTCTGTATTTTTCTTTTGTTGTATTTTTACAAGTGCATCGGACACTCTTTACAATCATGTTATGTAGGTATTTCAAATATCTCAGTTACATGTTTCTTGTCGCTACTATTATGTGAGAAGTGAGTGGATAAGGGTTCCGTTTTTGCCGACGAGTTACGGGTCCCTAATATTAATAAATGCCGTAACTGTCAGAATAGAGGTCGAGCAGTCGAGGCTCGTGATGAACCACGAAGCAAGTGATGCAGATAGACTACCATTGACGTTATTACAGACGGTTCACGATTTCATTAACATAGATTTAATGGGAAGCTGTATCGTCATCTCTAAGATGTTATTGTTCCGGTGTAATTTTAACATATTTCCGGGTCTATAGTTAAGTCATTGAGGTCGCTGTGTTATACACGATTAGGCTGCTGTTAATTTTTTTTTTATATTATTGATCAGCCTACTAAAATAAAACCAAAGATTCCGTATCTATAATATTTAATCACTGTTTTCTTTTTTAATGTTAATCAAAAGCCATTTTGTTTTATTATGTCTACTTAAAATTACGTTACAAAATATACCTACATTTTTTTTTACAAAGAAATCAATTCGATTGGTGAAAAAAAAAATAGGTAACCGTCTGCGTGTGTAGACGGTTTAAATAATGTGATAAAACAAGTTATACGTTAATTTTCTAGCGTCATTATGATAAATTAATGTAATTAAGAGGTCATTGATATTTTCATAAGTTTACTATTTAACCTTACAGGCTTTCTTCATCTATCTTACAACGAAAGTTACCTAAGTCAGGTTATATTGAAATATCGAATAATGAAATCTAATTACCTATGACTAAATTATGGGTAATGGGTGGCTATTATGTTAGTATACAGATACCTACATTAAATGAACAGAGCTTAGCATAGTATAGTCGGCCTTATAATGTTCCCACTGTTGGGACTCAGGCCTCCTCTCTAGGAGAGGGAATGGGCCGTAATCCACCACGCGGGCCCAGTACGGGTTGGTGAATGTCACATGTCTTCGAATTTTTGGTTCTAGGACATGCCGGTTTCCTCACGAAGTTTTCCTTCACCATTTTGAGAACAGAGCTTACTTAAGTAATAATAATAATAATATTCCTTTCCTTTCGGTTTGGGCACGCTCAGCGCAACTATAATTTTGTAAATCTGTACTTTTTATTTTATTGTGTTGTTGCCTATTGTATTGGCTGCCTGCATCGAACAAATCCTATTCTATTCTATTCCACAACTATCACACAACGCCGTCTAGTTTCAAGCTAAGCAGAGCTTGTGTTATGAGTACTAGACAACTGAAAAACATACTTATATATTTCTAAATACATACACATTATAGATAAATTATACCCAGACACAGAACAAATGATCGACTCATCAGACAAATATTTGTCCTGGATGGGAATCGAGCCCACGACCTCCGGCATAGCAATCAGGGCCACTAACCACTAGACCAACAGGCCAGTCAAAGGCAAGTATATGTAGTTACCTCGTTGAGCGAGGTATTCCACTTTGGGCACCCGCTTAAACGGCACCTGAGCAAATGTTGAGCGACTGCGTGTCATGGGTTTGATTCCCGCACTGAATATTTGTATGGGTTAACTAGTTTTTCCTGCCCCCCTAGCCAAGTTACAATCGCTTCGAGTAGGCCACGCCTCCGATTCCTTTGTTCTGACCACGTGACTGAGCGTTGAGATGACGTCAGAACAAAGGAATCGGAGGCGTGGCCTACTCGAGGCGTTCGGCGCGAACGATACGATTGTAACTTGGCTAGGGGGGGTGGTCTGGGTGTTTTGTGTCTGTGAGTTTACATGTTAGTATAAGCACCCAAGGTACAGGAGAAATTTATGAAGCAGGACAACGTTTTCAAAAATATGACAAAAAGTATGTTTTATGTTTACCTTTTTTTTTAGGTGGGAAGTCATCCAATGACATCTCCCGCCCTTGGCGTGTCAGACTGTTACTGACTAAAACCCACTCCTAGTTCCTTCGTTGCCATTCATACCAGGGCCGGGTTTTCCTTTCAGAAGCGAACCCATAGCCCCAGTAGGCTTCGACCATGCTGGGCCCCAACTCCTTGAGATGCGCATGGAACAAAACGCGCCGACGACTTGGGCTCGGTTCGGACGTTTACCGGACGGCCGGACGGCGAGCTACCTTTTGCTCGCCGTCTTTTACCTGATTACTCAACAAAGATTATTTCGTGCTGCATTCATTGATGTTTTTTTTTTCGTTGGGAAAATCATCTTATGACCTAGCCCCGCTCGTGGGCGGAGCGAGAGATAGTGTTAGACTTTTACTGACTAAAAACGTAAAAACCCACTCCTGTTCCTTCGTTGCCTTTCGTACCAAGGCCGAGTCTTCCTTTCAGAATCAGACCCTTGCCCCAGAGCGTACATTGAGGTAAAATAATAACAAAACCATTGATATGGCTTATCAGTGGTGTTGTTTTACTTACGTACCGAAGATTTATTTAACATTTATTAAAGAAAAGTGGGTCATATCAGTGGAATTAATGACATAATATAATAAAGACAAAAGCTGAGTGCCACTTTTAAACTCAATCATCTATCATTTATCAAAGAAGACGATCAAACGTGGGTTTATTGCGTATTTTATCAAAATGTCAGAATGGAAAGCTGACTTCTTATATGGTAAGATCTTCCTATTGATCATATCGTCAAAGTACATTACTCCCTATTGTCAATACCTATCAATCAATTGTTATGCAATAATAATCATAGTTATGATAATTTTGTAGATATGTGTTTCCAAGTGACTCCGCGCGCTATGGGGCATCTCTATTTATATATGTTTCAAGGGAGGGTTGTGGATTCCTAGTGATATCGAATGAGATGGAATTTGCTATTAATTTTATTAACTTACAAACTGACAAGAAAATAATTTTCTTATTTTTGACTTTTTAAGGTTTATGCAAATATATGTAGAACAGGTTTTTGAATTAGATAGAAAAAAAAGTATTGCTTTTTAAGTCAGCCCCCCTAGCCAAGTAACGATCGTTTCGTTTGCGTCGAACGCCTCGAGTAGGCTACGCCTCCGATTCCTTTGTTCTGACGTCATCTCAACGCTCAGTCACGTGGTCAGAACAAAGGAATCAGAGGCGTGGCCTATTCGAGGCGCGCGACGCAAACGAAACGATCGTAACTTGACTAGGGAGGCTGATAAGTTAGGGCAGCTGTCAAGCCGCTAGGTGGATTGAGTGATCATAACATAAATATTACGTTTCTAGGAATAAAAATGATAAGATAGACAAATAGTCCTTGGTTAATATTTGCCACAGCTCACAATATTGTCGGTAATAAAATTACCTGAACCATCAAAACTTTCACAGTATCTGAACTTTAAAGATTGCTAATTAGTAACTTGGGTAACCAGTTTTATTACAATTTTATTACCTAATTAGTTTATACTGTCCTTAAAATGTGACTTTGTAATAGAATTGGAAGCTTCCTGCAAACTATAGACTAGAACTTTTAATTACCACATTGGCAGACATATATTAAAACGTTGAATATAATAGTAGATATGCCATCCGACGATTATTTTGTAATATCGATTGCGTAACATATGAAAACGATAGTCATACTCATATATACCTAGTTCACATTTACATAACATTCTGTATAGCCTAAGGCATTATTTAGAATTCTTTAGAAATAGTAATATTATACTGATCTTTCCGTTTGGCTGCTCGTTTTCTAAATTGAGGATTCTCTTTTGCCTTGGAAAAAGAATAATCATTGCCATAAAGTGTGGTAATGTGCCAGTCTTTTGGGTACATTATGCCATATTTTAAATTACTTTTAGTTAGTTCTTTCGGGCTTTTTTTATTTATTTAGTGTATTAAAGTGTTTTTTAGGGTTGCTTACCTCAAAAGGAAAAAACTGAACTCTGAATCACTTTGTTGTCCGCCTGTCTGTCTGTGAAGACCCTTTATCTCGAGAACGCTTAGAGGTATCGAGTTGAAATTAAAATCATATACTTAAGTCTGCGGTCCCTTGAAGCTGTGAAAAAATCAAACTTCTGAGTTAACGAAAAAAAAGATACGGTCGTTTATGTCGCAAAAAACGTGTATTTCAACACTCAAAGGAATCAAAATTCATAAGGCATTTCCCGTTGACCTAGTATCCAGAAATTTAGCATGAAGCAAGGTCTCATAGCACAAGTATAGGAAAAATCTGACAACTTTAAATTAGTGGATACGTCAAAAAAAAAACTTCGTAACTCAATTCGGGAATCGTACTGTTTTCATAGGTACGTAAGTTTGTACGGAACCCTCAGTGCGCGAGTCCGACTCGCACTTGCCCGGTTTTTTTTTAATACGTAAAGTGCTAGTTTTTTAAATGCAGGTTGAGTGAAAAATATAATGAGAATACTAATTTGTGATCTAGTGCTACAAAATTAGACTGAGAACAGGCCGAATTATAATAATTTGATGAGTTCTCAACTTCAAAATATTAATTAAGAAACCGCTTGTAGGTCTTGCTTAGCCTGTTTTCTGCTCAATAACGATACCTAATAAAGGAAATTTTAATGATGCAAATATTACACAAGAAAAAGTAACAGGTACCTCTAGGTAATAAATTAAAATATCACATTATGCCAAGTCCCTGGTACTTAAACAGTTTTACTGCTGATTATTGAAAGGGCCTATACATTGATAAAAACGCTTGTTTTCCTCCTTTGTGTATTTTGTTAATTACCTTACATAGGGTTATGACATTTTGGTATTTTATATGCGTTTTATTTTCTTATTTTTTTACCAATAAAAGACAAAGGGAGAGGCGATTGCTTCTCCCTTTGTCTTTTTTATTTTAAGTTTATTAATTTAATACATACTATTATTCACAGGCTTTGAATTAGGTAATAATACATAAAAAAAAATACAAAAAAGGGTGCTAAATATGCCGCCGTATAATTATTTTTTGTACTGATTGATTTTCGGTAAACCCACACCCACATTCACTTTTTTTTTGTAAAAACTGTTGCAAATTCAAAAATAAATAATAGGTTTCTTTTTGAAATATTTCTACAATTAAAAGTATGAACGTTACTTTTAATTGTAGAAATATTTCAAGATATAGATGAAAGAAAATATACCGGTTTTATTTCGATATTTTATACAAGGTGTTATTAAATATGTAAATGTTGGGATCCTTATTCGATAATAATTGCATAGGCATGTAGAAAACTTTATTTATGGTCATCTTGTATTGAACGTTTCACAAAATATGCCAAAAACTGCGTAACTGTTAAAATTTATCTATATTAACATTAATAGTAATCGATAGATTTAATATTTTTATTTTAAGTCTTCTTGTTTTAATGGGAAATCATCTAATGAATCACCTAATGACTTCGGCCGCTCTTGGGCGGAGCGAGAGGCCGTGTTAGACTTTTACTGACTAAAACCCACCCCTCTTCCTTCTTTGCCTTCGTTCTAGGGCCCCGGGGTTTTCTTTCGCACATTTCATGGCCCCAGTAGGCTTAGACCCTCCTGGGCCCCTAAGTGATCTGTCACTATTCAGTCTTATGAGTTTCTCACGGTTTCTTAGAGGCTTTGAGGTTGAAAACTTGTGTTTACTTTAGCATGAGTTGAGAACTTATCAACATCCACTTTTTGACTGGCCTGTTGGTCTAGTGGTTAGTGGCCCTGACTGCTATGCCGGAGGTCGTGGGTTCGATTCCCACCTAGGACAAATATTTGTGTGACGAGCACGATCATTTGGTCTGTGTCTGGGTGTAATTTATCTATGATATGTATGTATTTAGAAATATATAAGTATGTTTATCAGTTGTCTAGTACTCATAACACAAGCTCTGCTTAGCTTGAGACTAGACGGCGTTGTGCGATAGTTGTGGAATATTATTATTACTTTAAAGCTAATTTAACAAATTCCTATTCTAAATTCAGACGTCGGTTGTTAATCTTTTGTTTCATAATTTGTGAAGAACAATAAATAATAAGCATTCAAAACGTATTCAGCAACACATCAATCGATTTCCACACATACTTCTCACAAAAGTAACTCGTCATAAATTCTCTGCATGCAAATGAATGTTGCAGTGAAAATGAGCCGACAACTTGTGGGAATGCACGTAAATTAGACAATGTGTGAACTCGATTATGCTAGTTGCATATGAGTTACATTATTTGTGTGTTACTGAGCCTATACCGGGATTGTATAAAGGTCGAACTACACTGCGCACACGTGTGCCACACACGCCGATCTGGGCGCGTCGGTGTCCATACATTTTATATGGAAACTAGACTTGTAGAGCTACACTTGATCCACGCCACGCGACGTGGTTCTACGTACAAATCAGGCGTGTTACACGTGTGCGTCGGTCTAATGTAGTTCTAGCTTAATAATTGCCAGGCTTTGGGAGATCGCTGCGAATTATTCGAAAGAGTTACCCGGCCTTCGCAAAGGGCAAATAAATGAACAGTTTTTCGGTGGGAAAATCATCCTATGACATCCCCCGCTTTTGGGCGGAGCGTGAGAGTGTGTCAGACTTTTACTGACTAAAAATCCACTTCTGTTGTAGCAGACCCTTGGCCCGAGTAGGCTTCGACCGTGCTGGGCTCCTATGGTTTGCTGACATCTCCTTGAGGCGCGCGTGGAACAGTACGCGCCGTCGACGACTTGGGCTCGATCTGGACGGTTACCGGACGATCGGACGGCGTGCTACCCATTGCTTGCCTTCCTCAAACCTGCGCCTACGAAGGCCGGAAATCGGGGTTTTACTCAGTAAAACCCAGTCATTCCCTTTCCTAGAGAGGAGGCCTGAGTCCCAACAGTGGGAACATTATAAGGCTGATTATGCTATGCTTTATGTTAGCTGTAAGCTTATTTTTGTCATCATCATCATTTCAGCCGAAAGACGTCCACTGCTGCATATAGGCCTCCCCTAAGCGTCGCCACAACAGATCCTGTGACCGGTCCTGTGCCTCTCGTATCTATCTGATTCCCGCGACCCTTACCAGGTCGGCGATCCACCTTATGGAATGCTGCGTCTTCTGGTACGTGGTCGCCACTCCAGAACCTTTCAGCCAAATCGATCATCATTTCTATCAAAGGGCACAAATCTAAACTCCATTATAAACATTCCATTTCCTTATAACCATTCTCTACAAAAGAGAGACAATACAAAACCAATAACTATTTCGCAATAATATGTAACCGACAGACAATAGGACATCGTGCCTATTCCCCAGCACACTAAACTTTCTCTGTCGCGTCGTGATCGACGGCATCAGACCTGAGCGCTCATCTCCGGACGTGATTTTACCGATGAATTCATCTGATCATTTCCGTAGTGATTTCACATTTAAATTTCCTTTGATTCCTGATATTTGTCGTGTTATTAGTTAAAGAAAAAAACGATGCTAGGACTGCGAGAAAGATGACTTAGCTAAAACGGGAGTGACTATTGCAATAAGTTTTTTTTGGATAGAGGGAAGGTTCAAGAGTGGCGACCGCGTGCCGAAAGACTGCGTACTGTTGGAAAGCGAGATAGTGGTCAAACGCAAGTCTTATACATAATAAAAAGGTCTACCTAAAATAAAATGGAATAAATTCATAGTGCGTACAGCTAAGGAGTGGAATTCCTTGCCGGAATCTGTTTTTCCTGATGGCTACAACCCGGGAATCTTTAAGTCAAGAGTGAATAGGTTACTTCTAGGTAAGCGCGTTCCATCGTCGACCGCATCGTCGCTTTCCATCAGGTGAGTTAGCGGTCAAGCGCGAACCTTAAGAATAAAAAAAAAAAAAAAAAAAATGCAATTCAATTCAAAATATTTTATTACATATAGGCCTGTATGGGTAATTAAAAAACGTTAGAAGCACTAACTTCGGTTAAAATTGGTCGTTTCCTATGGAAAAGAAACGGCAAGAAACTCCATGGTTACTCTTTAAAAAAAAGATTTACCTACTTTTACAATGTTTCCTTATAACAATGAGGTGCATCTGTGTCTATCCAACCCAAGAGAATGATAATATCAAGAATTTGGTGAAGATAGCTCGATAAGGCAAATTATGTTTGGACATCGTTAATAAAATGTAGTTTAACATATAAAGAATTTCAATTTACGTTTGAAACGTACAATGAATGAACATTTCTGAACGTAAGTTTTACAAAAACGTGACCATACAAAGTAAGTAGGTGTGTCGAGTATAAAACAGCATTAAAATACACATTTACATAATAATTATGTAAATTTTTTGTTGTCAAGTTCGATAATTTAGTGTTATAGAATTCGATAGACAAATCTAGGTAGGATCAATAGGTTGAAGATGAATGAACAAAACTAAAATAATCGGAGAACCGTAACCTTGTATAACGCAAAAAATTAAAAATTCGGAACTCGTCTCCCGCTAATGTCATGTCATGATCGCAAGATATTTCGAAGCTACAATAAATTAACTACAGGCTGATGTTTTTATTACAATCACCTTTAAAACATCACATGTCAAGGCTTTAGCCAATCATGAATATGTTTACAACATGTGTATTAATATCATATTTAGTTTTGATGATTGTGATTTCATCAAAATCTATCGAGAAAGACAGTTCATGACTGACTATAATCAATTTGGATGTGTGTCAGCAAACTAATGAGCAAATTATTTATTGTTGGTAATTGAATTTTAGCTGTCAACGCTGAATATAAATTACTTACATTAAATTTGTGCGTGCATCAGTAGTTCACAATGCCTTTTAATTTGAAATACACCGTAAGAAAATACAATAGGAGCTAAAGAAATAAATAAAATAATTTTGCGTAAGTTTATTGCGAAGAATTGGGCGTGAAATCAGTTCCAATGATAATGTATTCCAAAAATAAATTAGAGATATCTCATAAAGTTTTTTTTTGCGAATCAACCTGTCTATAAGACAGGAATTCAAATTAATATTTGAAACAGCATGTATAGAAACAAAGTGACCTGTCACATTCAGAGACCTTGGCTGGCGGAACTTCTTGACCGTGGCTACTTATTATTTTAGTGCATTTAGCACTTATGTACCTATGTATATTTTCAATCGACTCGTCTCTAAGTCAGGGTTTTTTTAATACGAACAAACCGACAAAACTAACGGATGTGGACCTGTTTATGGAAGCTAAAAGGTCAAATATCTAAATGTTGACGTGACATTTTTAGTAATTATTCAAAGTTTGACGTGACCTGGCCGAAGCGACGAACATAAATACACTAATTATTTATGTATCTGTCGTAGATCTTAGTGGATATAAATATTCATTAATGTACAAGTCACTATACAAAATTCTGAAGATGTTATATTAGTAGGTGCATGTTTAATGTCTGCAGAGAATTACTAAGACAATGTTCAAATACCTCATTTACAAAGTTCATAAAATGACCTTAACTTTAATAATAAGTTGGAAAGGATGTATTTGGGCTAGACTGAAGATGTTTATCAAATATTAGTTATGTTTTTTTTATACAAAAAAACAACTATGTAAATTATTGTTTGACTTTTAAGAATTGTAACCTAAGGATGGAAGTATTGGACCGTAAGTTGCTATGGGCATCCAATGAATAGTGGAGTTTCTTCTTTACACAATTCAAGAATAATTTAGAAACATCGTGTTTCCGTAAAAGTTTAGTCTGAGAAAGGTTTATCTGGTTTACAGGTTGGTGTGTGTCTCATTATTTTCCTGCACACAAATCTTGCTCTTGGGCGGAGCGGGAGACAGTGACAGACTTTTACTGACTAAAAACCCACTCCTGCTCCTTCTTTGCCTTCATCCCGGGGCCCCGGGCTTCGCTTTCACACTACCCGTGGCCCCAGTAGGCTTCGACCCTGCTGGGCCCCTACGATTTGCTGACATCTCCCTGAGGCGCGCGTGGAACAATACGCGCCGTCGACGACTTGGGCTCGGTCCGGACGGTTACCGGATGGTCGGACGGCGAGCCACCCATTACTCGCCGTCCGCAAGCTCGCGCCTACGGTGGCCGGAAATCGGGATCGGAATCCCAAGTTATTTGGGGTCGGTTTTCTTTCTTCCATTCTGCCCATGTCAACCGCCACGCTGACTTTCGTTTCTTTCATATCACTCCTCATACACTCTTTTCTTTGTCCTCCCTCTCCCTTTCCATACATTATACTAATAACTCGTTTCATCATTCCACTTCTCCTGACCGTACCAAAACAAACGACTCTCTTTCAACTTTTCAGTCACTGGTGCCACTTCCAGACTTCTTTTAGTAGGTATACTCATTTCTCACTTTATTCATTTGCATCACTCCTTACGGATGTGTGGATCTCAACTTTCTCATTTCCGCTACATGTAATCTTATTTCATCAAGAGCCATGGGTACAGAACTTGAGAGCCTGTTGAAATCGCAGAACAAGTATTCAGTTAAGATTAGGTAAAATTTTAGGAAAACACTCTCCAGTCTTTGCCAATGGTGTAATGTTCAACCTGTTCTGGACTTAGATCACTCTCGGCAACCAGCACAATGTCATCCACAAACACCATACACCAGGAATCCAGAGAGTGTTAAAGAAAGAAAGAAAACTGGTATAATCAAGCATGCATTATCATCAGGGAAAGGTAAGGGCTGAGGACCGACCCTTGATGTAAGCCGGCAGGCACGTTGATCTTGCCAGTGGTACCTATTGTGTCAATAAAATAAAATAAAATTACATCAAAACTGATTAAATAAAGTCCAAATAAATAAATTCATGTGCCACTAAATTGTATAACGATGACTCCTCATACGGATAAATCTTTTGTTGAATTTCAGATTACAATTCGCATCATAATACATCGGATTGTTGAGCTTACATAAAAGCTCAAGTACCTAAGCACACAAACAAAGCCATATCTATGACAAATTCATTAATTTGTTGTGTCTTCATTCTTCGTAATCTCATGACAATTGTCCTCGGTAGCTGATTGCTGCGACCATCAAGTGTTTATTTCTGTTATTTGCTATCGCTCAGAAGCAATACAGATGAGTTTTGTAAGAGTGTCTAGTGAGCTCTTGCGAGATGACCCACTGCTATGCGTTAAACAAATTAATTTATGTAAATATTGCGTAAAACGACAAAAGTAGACAGAGATCGCACGCGTGCCATTATGTACTCCTTTCATACGTGACAGTTAATGCTGTCATTTTATAATTATGGAATCACAATTAAATATTACAAAGATTCTGACAAGGTACCCAAAAGGTCGTATGTATAATATATTTATAAGTAATTTGAGTAAGATGTATTGAGTGATCATTTTTTTGATGTAATATATTAAAATACTGACACTCCTTTATATGAAGAATGTTCAGTCATTTCAAGGATCTGGGGCCTTAATGACGTGTTAAAATGTCTATACACGCTGAATCTATACACCCCATATAGCTCCACCCCTTTGTCAAATGGATCGCGTCAGGGGCGCCGGCTTTTACAAAATCTCATGGGTGCTCATGCTCATTTGATGACTCGAATAAGTGGCGAAGTGTGAGAAGAGAAATGCACACTGATCGACCGACAATTAAATAAATTTCCTACTAACATACTGCGTACTTAATTACTAATTATGTTTGATAAAAATATAAAATAAAACCATTATATAAAAATGAAACTAGTTTTTATTTTCAATAATTCATACGGTAACCTAAAAGGTGATTACTGATCTGTTTCTTGATGTCTATTGTCAGGGGTGCTCGGCATCCACTGTTTATTTCTCATGGGTCCTCGAGCCCCCGAGCACCCACGGAGTCGGCGCCCTTGAATCGCGTTAAGGGCCTCTGATTATTTAGTAGAAAGAGAGGGATACCTACTAGACAGGTTTGCAACTATTGCATTTCTTTAACAATGTTGACAGAGTAAGATGAGATAGTTAACGCTACTTCGAGAAACAGTTAAGCGTCTATGTCAACATATTATGTTAATACTACGTGATTTATCCGCCATGCATTACGGAACACTCAATAGGTACATTTGGTCAGTTGGTATATTCAAAAGGGTCACAGATGATGGTGGTGCTGTTATTACTAAATAAAAACATTGTTAAACTATTTGGCAGCAGTTGAGTGCTCTTTCACAATGACGGTATCATTCATAAGTCCATTCAAGAGATGAGTTGCTTCTGAGGTTTGTATTCTGATTGTAAACGTTTCTAATATATAATTTATTATCATCGTACTGTATTATTTGTCTGTACCTGGGCGCGTCTTGTGGTTTAAGCCTGATCTAAGTTTCAAGGCAGAATAATAATTAGTATTTTTTATTCAAAATTGTCTGCTTAAACTCTATTATGTTAATTATATTTTTTAGATTATTTTTGTTGATGAAACCAGTTTAAAAAGTGCTTACACGTGCAATAGTGTTGCTTCTACTATTATTAATGAAGCATATTATGGTGAACAGAACAATATTTAATACTAAAAGAAACAAGAATTTATAAAAAGGCTGCATATTTAATCTTATAGAAGAACAAAAAATTTAAATATGACTTACAAAATGTTATGTTTTGTAGATTTATGACTCTAGCTAGCAAATTATTCAAAGAAATAAGCTTACGGTCAATATTATAAAACATAGGTATATTTTTCTTCGATTTACATATTTTTAGATGTATTATATCTGTTTTTGTTTCTGTTGAAGGTTCTACGGTAATTTATCGATTCGTTCCGGAATTATCTTCTTGTAAAGACTGCATTGTGCGTGTACCTAAAAACCTAGATATTTTATTGTGTGTAACTAAATTTAGTTACACACGCTGTAAAAGTAAATTCATGATCACTTCTTGTCTTTACAATTTGATTTATAACTGAACTTCGGTTACGTGTTTACGTTTTTTACATTGGCTTGCGTTAACAATGAGTAAATTAACGATATATCTTGTTTAAAATAATATTGTGTATACAAACATGAAGATATTACAATCAACATAAAATATACAGGAAACCGTTGATTACTGGTTATCCTAAAACTCAGTGTAAAGGTTAATCAGATGTTGTACCCTGGGTTGAGTTAAGTTTTACATAAGTTAGGTAATTAATTAGCATTAGGCGGACAGTTTAACATGTTTCCGATTTGTTGATACTTACCGGTGTAAATTTATTTGAGTAGGTATATATTTTAGATATTAACATGAGTAGGTTCAACATCTTCTTTTTTTTTGGTCGGATATCATCAATTAACCTCTCCTGCTTTAGGTGGAGCGAGAGGGAGTGTTAGATTTTTACTGACTACAACCTACTAGTGTTTCTTCAGTTGATATCGAAATTGATACGCCACAGATAAAATGAAAATCAAGTAATACAAATGGTTGGACTGCAGGATTATTCAAAGCGTCACTTCGGCCCTAGAACTCAAAGGGTAACTGAAAGAACATTAGTGGGTTTGAGTCTGTAAAAGTCTGAAACTTCCTCTCGCTTCACTCAGAGCGGGACCAATTAGTTGATGATTCCCCACAGAAAAAAAGCAATCACAACACTTTTATATCTTAAATTTCATAACAGCCGTGCAATAAATAAATTAGCTAAAGTAAGTAAACCGTTGAAAATCAGCCATCAAAACTTGATCCTTAAGATCCCAAACTCTAGGCACGTACCCAGGTACTCTTGCGTAAAGTCCCTATGTTCGTCAAGTTATTGTTATTAACAATGAGTATTGTGGCGGCATGTCGCAGCTATGAAATTCGCAATGCTTGAAATAACTGTTTTTAGAGGAAACCACGGCGAGGCGGTGTAGTGGAGAATGACTACCCACTCAATAATAGTATTGTACGCAAGTTATAGCCAGAGTCGTCAATAATTGAATGTTGCTTATCAGGAATTGTTGTGTCACAATGATTTTGTTGTTTATTAAGTTATGTCTCTTTAAATCCTTGGCTCTATTATTTTTATATGCAAGATGTTTTAGTAACGTCATCATCATCTATTGCGACGAAAGCATTGGTGACCCATTGGTAACGGCCTCGACTTACGAGTTGTAGGTCGCGGGTTCAAACCCATCCACGCATCACTTTGTGTAATTTATTTCATCACCACTGTTCTTAAAACGGTGAAGGAAAACCTCGTGAGGAAACCCGTATAACCAAGAACTAAAAAATCGAAGACATGTGACATGGATATACGCCAACACGCACTGGGTTCGCACGGTGGATTAAGGCCCGTTCCCTCTGCTAGAGAGAAGGCCTGTGTTCCAGTAGAGGGGACATTAAAGTTTGAATATGCTATGCTAATGTTATGTCATCTTCATTATCTTCCTGCCCTTGTCCCTGTTATTTGGGGCGCATATTTCGGCGCAACACGTTTTCTTCATCCATTCTGTCCTGTCACCCGAACCGCTATCACTAACTTCTTTTTTCTTTTATATGACGTCTGTTTATGCATTTCAATATCTATTTTTATCCAACAAAGTACTGATTCTGAAGTTTATAAAACACAAGGGATTTTAAATTAACCGATGTTTACAAGATTCTCAAGATTTCTTGTTTGTAACAAAAGCATTTATTGTCTAAAGTATCGCAAAACTGCTGTAGCTTGTTACAAAATAATGTGTACTAATCTGATAAAAAATACTTAATAAAGGCAAGCGTTTTGTGTGAAAATATGAGTTTTTTCACATCGGAATTCATTATGAATTAGGCCAAGTGCGAATCTTGCTCTACAATCGTAAAGTTATTGTAGTGTTTGTGATTGAGAATTTATAAGTTATTATTTACAGTTTTATGAGAAGATTTAGATTTTGAAGATTGTGTGGTCTATTATGAAAGAAATAATTATCATCACGAATATGTAGGTTAAGTAAGGTTCACCATCCAGGTTTGGGATTGGCACTTCAATCTAGTTTTCAAGGTGGCATTTTTACAAGTATAACACTACAGCATGTACGGGTATTTATTTATTTAAGAGCAATCAACAAAGAATACACCATTATACATGCTAAAGATTCATTATTCTTACAGTTTATACAGTAGCCTTAATTAGAGGCTGCCACGGCATGCATTAAACATAGAAAGAGTTATGAAATAACTTATCTATTAACATTTTGTACGACGTTAAACCAACTAATAAAAATATGACAAAAAAGGCAAATTCTAAGTCTTTATGAGAATTTGGTCCTTTTCACTTACATGTAAGTTCACTCTTGTGATAATGTCTTATGCAAGACAGACTTGAATCTATATCTCAATATACTGTCTCATTGTTGGACAATAGCCTTCCTCCATTCCTTCCTTTCTTCCCAGCTTTGGACCATTTCCTGCCAATGTCTAACAAAGACATCTAAGTCAGCCCACCAACTCCTTCTCCTTCTCCTTCGTTGTCTGCCGCAATTCCGTCTCGCGATTTCAGGGCACTAATTTTGTATTTAACGTGCCAACCACTCGATCAGCATGCGGCGCATATGTCCAGCCCTGTCCCATTTAAGCTAATCAGTCTTCTGAACCACACTGAACCAATTTCTTCTGATCTGTGTTTTGGAGCACAGTTAAGTCTTAGATATATTAGGAAAAAAAAAGGTCTCAATCTAGATGACGCTGCAACGTAGCCCAGTGTCCCGCAACTTGTATCCTAACATTTTGCAACGCATTCACGTGACGCGAGACATATTGTTGGATAATTTGACAGCGTTGTGCGTCGTTTTGGGGGACATGGGACATTTAGACCCTTACTTGAGGCTTAAAGTTTATAACCAAGTATACTGAGCTCCACAGCACGTTGAGAAAAATTGAGTTTTCAAGAGTATCTATTAAGCGATTATTTCCGTATTTTACAAAGAACTCGAGAACTAGGATATGTTTCATAAATAGGAACTTGTCTTATGTAGGTACGTGTCATAAAGATCTTGATTAAGTTGTGTGAGACCCACTGTAATTATAATTAAGTGAACACAATTCTAACGTTCATAATGAAATTATAACTATGCCGTTACAACATAACACTGTATTTCATAAGTTGAATAAAAATAGATGTGTTTCAAATGAGGATAAACGATATATTATAGATTTTAAACGTAGAATTATTTATTTATTTATTAAAACTTTATGCACTAGTAAGAAACACTGTACAAAGGCGGACTTAATGCCTTAGACATTTTCTACCAGTCGACCTTAGGGTGGTGCAGAAATATAACATGGTAGGTGCAACAAAATGATAAACTAGATTAGAAATAAAATAATAAATATATACTTAGATACATACATACAAATAAACAATGTCATTATGAAAAACGAATCCAACAAATCAACGCTGTGATGATTACACCAACTTCCTGCGAATGTATTCACGTGCCTTCACCTTAAAATTGAATCGACTGGAAGCCATCCTGATGTTCAGAGGGAGCGCATTCCAAAGGGAGATCGCCTGGACAAAGAAGGAGGACTGGATAAACCCAGAGCGATGTGTGGGACATCGTAGTAGGCGATTGTTGGTAGATCGGAGATTTTTATTATGACCAGAGCAAAGAAATATATCGCTGCTTCTACAGGATGCAGGATGGTTCGAAAGAGTTACTGTGACTCTGGAACGCAAAGGGCAACTGATTCCCTACCACGAGCTCTTAAAGTGATCCATTTAACGACCTAACCTGAACTGTTAAATGGATGGATCTATACAACATTATCTTTAGTATATGCGAAACCTGAATTTAGTTTGTTCAGAATCAGTAACTGAATCGATATTTTTTTCATCATGTTATATTTTTTCCCAAAAATAATTTAAAAAAGGTCACAAATTGGACACCACCGACACTAAGTACAACACAGGTCACGGTTGGTCATGGCGGGCATTAGGAGCCAACGCACAGCGGGGTGCGGGAGCAAAACCATTATACAGTCGCCCAGATGGCCCGGTGACCATGTATAAATGCGGATAACTGACGCTCCACCCAGAGTGGGAGAAGTTATTTGATGATTTTTCGCCTCAAGAAAAAAAAGAAATATGGCTGCTTAGATGTTGTTGATGTCAGCATATTCGGTAATCAATACTAATATTATAATAATAATAAACATTTTATTTCAGGTCAATATACCCTTTTTCAATTTCCGTATAAACGTAACATACAATTGACGCCAAAACACAATTCAAATAAACCAAATACAAAAATAAAAAAATAATAATGAAGATGAATATGATGGAAAATAATAATTCTTATAATAATAAAATAATAATGAGATATTTATCTGTTTCTAAGATATTAACAATAATATATGTATGTGTAAGTTGTATATTTATGTTATTTTTTGTTAAAACTATCTCTGAGACATGATCACGAACAAAAAATAAATCATAGTGTAGACGTAGAACAGTGACAGTGTGTCAAATCACGACATCCTAACACGAGTAAATACCACACACATAATAACACTTTCGCTTTCCGGGTGTGACGAACCATTGACAGATGGCGTTTGTTTTGACTGCGCGCGCGCAACACACGCAGTGCAAACATAATTGTGTTTTCGTTGACCCAGCACCGGAAAATAATTTATAAATTGCTATGTAAATTTATTCTTACTTTTACTTTATGTTACTTTCGAGCTGGATTTTGACCTTGCAAGTTAGGATCACTCTTTTGTTTTAAGGCGGGAAATCATTATCGTCATATTATGCGTTCTGGGGCCACGGTAACAATTTTGAAGAATTCCGTAGAGATAAGATCACCCTGATGTACAGTACTACAGTATAGGTATATGGAACAGTACGGAAACTACCTACAAATATTCGAAACGGCACACTCACACAAACATACGCATCGACGAGACTCCTAAGCGTTTCTCGCGGTCCTGTCAGTAGCGAATGCCGCTTAGGAGTCTCATCGATGCGTATGTGAGTGAGTGAGCCGTTTCGAACATTTGTAGGTAGTTTCACTACTGTTCCATATATCTATACTGTGACCGTACCATCACACGAAGGCGGGTTGGTCTTGTATGTGTGTGTAGACGTGCGCACTGTGTTTGTGTGCGTAAGCTATTTTCTGTGTCACTGAGCAGATGTACAGTCAGTAGTTAGAGGTATAACAACGCGCTTGAAGCTTACGCAGACAGACAAAAAGTTTACTTTACCCTTTGATTGGTGAGATGGAAAAACTATAAGTATTTGTATATTTACTACTTTTAATAGAGTTATTATAAGGAGTGAATTGACAAAGAAAAATTGAAAGTCGTGTGTGGCGCCGTTCCCAAGTAATCTTTTTTTTTTGATGGGGCATCAACATAAAATCCTTTGCTTCTCAGGGTGGAGCGACTGGAAATGCCAGACTTTTACTGACTACACCCATCTGTGTTTCATCTGTTAGATTTTGCGTTCCAGGTCGCGGTAAATCTTTCCCCAAGTAACCCTAGACCAGAGCAAGATAATGATGGTGATGATTGTAAAAACCTCCGCCCCCTTAGCCAAGTTACGACTGTTTCGTTTCGATTCACTTTTCCACCACGCCTCCGATTCCTTTGTTCTGACCACGTGAACAAACCACGTCAGAACAAAGGAATAGGAGGCGTGGCCGACTCGAGGCGATCAACGAAACGGTTGTAACTTGGCTAGGGGGCTGTTCAAGAAACTGATCGAGTGACAGATCAAGTCAGCCGAAACTATTTGGTTTAAGAACGAGAAGTTTTGCATAAGGTTTCTTTTTATGATGTAGGATAGGCGAGCACTAAGAGAGGATTTTTCAAAATTCACCTCCTAATTGGACGAAACGGGGGTCCAAAGTTTTTATTGCGAAACCTACTTTCACGCGAGGCTAGCAAAAGCTAGTCATTTAGTTTACGGCAGAAGACTTTTATACGAGTTAACTCCATAATTGATTATTAGCAATGAATTATCTAATCAGTAATGTTGATCCTTGTAACTTAAGTTATCTAATAAATAGCGGCTTGCGGCTATTCGACGGGTTGGGGTTATACTATGCAAATACAACTGGTCAAACAGGCAGGAAACCTCATACTAAGGCTATGAATACCCAGCCGATGAACCGATTAGAAAAAACTACTTTTTAAACTATCTCGCAAAGCAAGACATTAATAAATTCCTCGTGAGAGGAAGTTATTAATGTCTGAGTTCATTGACTACTTTAATACTATGTAGGATACTGGTTATGTAGGGTTAATTGACATTTACAAGGTAATGCTTACAGGATAAGTTTTGATTCATTGGCAATCTTGTACAGGCTATCTCAGAAGTCGCAACATATGTTTCGAGTAAAATTGTATTATAAAAAATATTGTTATTTCTTAATACATCCAACGTCTGGTACTTTTTATTTTTTTTTATTTGGGAAAATCATCTAATGACAAATCCCGCTCTTGGGCGGAGCAGGAGATAGTCTCAGACTTTTACTAACTAAAAACCCACTCTTGTTCCTTCATTGCCTTTGTCCCAGAGCCCCGGGTTTCGTTTTCACACTAAACATGGCCCCAGTAGGCTTCGACCCTGCTGGGCCCCTACGATTTGTTGACATCTCCTTGAGGCGCGCGTAGAACAATACGCGCCGTCGACGTGTTTTTTTATTTTTTGCTTAAAGCTTGTTATTTCATCTAACGCAATCCAACGCAATGTTTAATAAAGAGGCAACGCGAAAAAAATAGAAATAACACTTAAACGCTTTGTTGGCATTCGGTAACTTCCGTCAATTACTCAAATATTTCTCAAATCTTGTTCCAGGACATAACTACATGTTTTTTTTTAAAAACCTTAAAAGTTTATGGAAAAAATTTCGTCATTCAGTTTCGATGATATAATATATGAAATTTGTTGTTTTTATTAGTTGTTAATACTGTTTGTTTTCCGATTACAATAAAATAAAATAAATAAAGGTTTTCGAAAATATATTTTCTTTACTTTTTATTAATTTATAAGTAGTACATTATGAAAGGCCAAAGTTAATAGAAAATAGTAGATTTTCAGAGGTTTTGATTTCAATAGTAACCTAGATAATATCCACAAGATATCTGTGTGACCAAAATATGTAGAGAAAGATGTGTCATGACGTCATAATCAAATAAGTGGGAATTAGGTAGTACATATCACAGGTTGCTCTGATTATTATTGATTACATAATGCAAAAACAATGGTTAAGCGTTAAAAGTGTTTCACAAATTACTTATATCATTAACAACTATAAAAACGGCTCTCTTGAAAAATGCACTTATTGCCTGAGGTACGACCTTATGTAGGAGGCATCGAATAATAAACAACTTTTGCGCTGTAATTAACTCTGAAATACGATAAATACTCAGCTTTAGTTGGCTTTGTATATTTATTTTTAAAAATAAATCAAACATTATTACAATTTTGACTTACTATAACTATGCATTTAAAACAAAAACTCTTAACTAAATATCTTAAAATATATTGTCATAAAATGGCACCGCATCGCTGTCGACTGGAAGTGTGCCCAAAAGACTGGCGGCATTACCACGTTGTATCTTAATCTCTGACCGAGATCAAAGCCAGCTTTTGCGTCCCGCGAAGTGTCAACTAGGCATTTTACGCATTTGCGGGATTTATCCAAATGGATATAAATCTTTATTGATTTAGTACAGCATGATGATCTTTCACTTTGTCTTCTCATAGAACCGTATTTTTTAATAGTGTAGAGCACAAACGGCTTGTAAATGTAACTGCCGCTTAACTAATATTTGTTTATATTAATTAATCATCCCAATATCTTCCTAGTCGTAAATGCTTGGTAGACTAGTCATGCCTATTTCAGAACTGACTTCTCAAGTGGCGATTGTTGCAATACATTAACATTTTCATTTATTAAATTCTAAATATAGACAAGTGACGTATTGCTAAATAATATTTATGAATATTTAACATTTTTATGATGCATCACAAAGATTTTATGACTGTTCTTAGGATACATAATGTATTCATGTTATTAGTTGAAACTACGTGTGTGATAGATTGGTGAAGCCTAGCATATAATCAGATACAAACAAAGCCTGCGGTGATTTTGTGATGAACAAATTGCTCAGCGATAAATGCTTATGAATGCTGACGTAAGTAAATATAGATGATCGAAAATAATGACAGCTCGCATATTTATATCTCAATCGCACTAATATTATAAAAGCGAAAGTTTGTATGTATATGTGTGTGTTTGTCTGTCTGTTTCACGCTCAAATGGCTGAAATTTGGCACATGGGAAAATCATGTTCAGGATACTCACTTTTTATCTCGGGAGTATTTTCTTTTTCGATGCTTGCTTTCACGCAGGTAAGGCCGTTGACAAAAGCTAGTATAGTATAAAACAACGTGGCTGTCTGCATCTGCCACGGCTTATCTACGGCCTAACAATGTCCTAAACTACCACGAGACCGATTTTGGTGCATTTTTACCGAGGTAGAGCGATTAACGAGGTCGGTTTGTGTAGGTATATAATTTGCACCCGATTTTCAATCGGGTGCAAATTAGATAGTTTAGATATAAAATACGACTCAATTTCGAACATCATCATCATTTCAGCTGAAAGACGTCCACTGTTAGACATAGGCCTCCTCCATATGTCGCCATATCCAACGGTCCTATGCGTCTCGCATCCATCGCATTCCCGCGACTCTCACCAAGTCATCGGTCCACCTTGTAGGAGGCCTTCCAACGCTGCGTCTACCGGTGCGCGCTCGTCACTCCAGAACCTTTCAGCCCCATCGACCCTATTTTTTACAAGCAATGTGCCCTGCCCACTGCTACGTTTGGTGATTTTCATTGTTCCAGGTGATTTATACCACTATTACATTTATTTAACGCTTTTAGACAGCTTTCATCATCATTATTCTCATCATCATTTCAGCCGAAGGATGTCCATTGTTGGACATAGGCCACCCCCAAGGGTCGCCACAACGAACGGTCCTATACGGCTCGCATTCATCGCATTCATAGTCTTGCTAAGACAATTAAATAGATCGAGAACGAATAAGAACAATCGCGTGACGAATGAAATAGTGAGACGAACGATGCAGCGATGGCGTGAAATTGGAACACATTATAAACAAAGTCACTGTTACATAGATTTATGTTATATAGATGTGTAACTTGCTACAGAAAGAAAGCTTTTTAATTTGAACATGACGTCTTTTTTAGATTGTAATTGAAACAAGGAACAAAAACAAAACAAACTGCTAATGACCGAGTTTGAGCGTCTTTTAAACCGAAAAAAAACTAGGCGATTGCGAGTCGGACTAGCGCACTGAGGGTTCCGTACAAATTTACCTATGTAAATATCGTCCCAAATGGAGTCTCGAAGATTTTTCCGAATCGCAAGATTTTTTTTGTGACGTAACAACAAAAACACTGTTTTCAGATTTATTCATATACCTGTGCTTTAAGACCTTGCATTATGGTAAATTTCAGGATTCTAGGTCACCGGAAAGTATCCTATGAATTTAGATTCCCTTGAGAGTATCGAAAAATGCGTTTTTTGCGACATAAATAGCCGTATCTTTTTTTTCCGTTACCTTGGATATTTGAATTTTTCACAGCTTCAAGTGACCGCAGTCTTGAGTGTATGGTTTTAATTTCAACTTGATTCCTCCACGCGTTCCCGAGATTAAGGGTCTTGACAGACGGAAAACAAAGTGATCCTATAAGGATTCCGTTTTTTCCTTTTGAGGTACGGAACCTAAAACAAGGGCAAGAAGATATTGGTATATTCATGCCTACACTACAATTGCTATGGGATGGTATCGGTGACAGCGGTTGGATTCATACAATGTAGGTTCCTATCGTTTTCTCTCATCTTAAAGATGCATATTGTCGTCCTACTGTCATCCTGACAGTGCTATGTAGAAAAGATCTTAGTCATTTTAGTTACCTATTTCAAGCAAGCATCAACTGTTACATTACAATAGCATTACTGGCGCCAAATATTTCTGGCTGAATGCCATAAACACAAGTTTAGCATCAGTTTAGTCTTTTTCAATGGATGTCGTAAGTCTCGCAGGGGAACTATTTTAAAGAGATGAGCAGCAAACTTCTACGAGCTGTTACACAAGAATCTTCCTATTATGAAACGTAAGTTTTGAAGAGTGCGTATACAAGATAGTGTTATAACATTGGACAAACACTGCCGAGGTGCCTGTCCGCACTAAGTACGACTCGTTATGTATGTTTTGCTAACGAAAGAAACGTGAGTTTTTAAATTGTTCGCGTTTACATACGTAATAATATTGTAACTGTGTAAATAGATGATAAATTATTTGAATCGTGGAGGTACAACTGTATCAGAATTTTCCGTGAAGGTGAAGGACATTTTCACGCCACGACCTCAGCCCCCTTAGCCAAGTTACAACCGTTTCGTTTCGATTCTCTTTTCGTCGATCGCTTCGAGTAGGCCACGCCTTCGATTCCTCTATTCTGACGTCATCTCAACGCTCAGTCACGTGGTCAGAACAAAGGAATAGGAGGCGTGGCCGACTCGAAGCGATCAACGAAAAGAGAATCGAAATGAAACGGTTGTAACTTGGCTAGGGGGGCTGGAGAAGACCCGGGCATCGAAATTTGCAGGGCAATCAATGACGAGCAATAGGTTGCTCACCGTCCGCCCCTCTAGTAAGGATCAAGCCCGAGTTGTCGACGGCTTGTAGTATTCCACGCCCGCCTCAAAGAGATGTCCAGTAGGGTTGATGCCCGCTAGGGCCACATATAACACAAAGTATTAGGTAAAATAAAACAGAGTTCGACGATGACCTAGCTTGCATTGTGTTAAATTAAATTCTAAAATAAAAGTTTACTAGTGACTCGTTACAACTTCACGCGGGTGTTACAAATCTTTGAAATGCTCGGCGTTTTTTTTACTATAATATGCATGTATGCACTTCAACTTTCCTTATGAATAACTTTATGTATTGGTGAAAACACATGAAAATCCATTCTGAACTTTTTATTAGTTTATCGCAAACAGACTGACGAATAGACGTGGTAATGGAATTTGTTGTAAAATATTTAAGGATAAAAACTTCAGCGATAATATCTGTTTTATTTAAGCTTGACATTAAAATTGGGTCGTCTGAGTTATCTATGCAGAAAAAGGATACATTAAAGAAAAAAGAAACAAGACTTTAAAATACCACGTTAATTAATAAAGAGTTTAGTATCGCTTGCATAAATTACAATCTATACATCAAAAGTCAAGGTTTAACTTGCATGCGAAATAAATCGACATCTTTCTCACGGGTCATCTCGGCCCCTTCGAATAATTTTGCGCTATAGAAATAATAAATTTTGTAACAGATTCGAAAACGATCGCTTAACAAATTATAGGCTTTATATATGTTTCGATAGTTCGTCCAAACTACGTCATTAACTATAATCACCAGTGAATCTCACATCAACATATAACTGTTTACCAATGCACTGTGTCTTCACATTTTGTAATTATGTTTTGTTGCCTACTTGAGTTCAATTTGTGTCTGCGTTCCTTGAATATCTATCAAATTAATGTTCCTTATTTAACTTGTAAATAGATGTGTTAGTTAAATGCAGTCATAATATTAACACGTTTTGATGTGAACAGTTTTACATGCGGATGGAGAGGGAGGCCAAAGAAAAGATGGAAGGAATTTGTGAAGAGAGATATGAAAGATGAGGATGGATGAAAAAAGCGTGTTGCGCCGATATCAAACAACACGATTCAAGGGCAGGAAGATGAGCTCATCATTAACATCATTTCAGCCGAAAGACGTTCACTGTTTGACCGGGCCAAAGTGTTGGCCATAGGCCTCCTCAAAGTGTTGCCATAATGACCGGTCCTGCGCGTCTCGTATCTATCGGGTTCCCGCGACCCTCACAAGGTCATCGGTCCACTTTGTGCGAAACCTTCCAACTCTGCGTCCTCCGGTACGTAGTCGCCTCCTCAGAACTTTTTGTCCCCATCGACCATCTGTTCCGCGAGCAATATGCTAGCGATGATGAGCTGAACAGCCTAACAAATCTCTCTATTTTTAACAAGGTGTTCCCTCTATTTTCGAAAGCCGAATAGATCTAATATTAGAATACAAGAACTCCTTTTTTTGCTGAGAAGACTTCAAGCTTCTTACAAATAATCTAGCGTGGCCTATCATTTAGTTACATCAATTTCCGAATTACACATAGAACCTGGTTGTTTTCTTTCAAATTACTGTATGCTTTCTAAATCTTTATGGACGGATTATGTGAATAATTTCTTTCTCTTAATTTGAATTTTTCTCTCTTTGAAATGGGTAATAGACAATTAAAAAATGATGAATTAAGATTCAGACCATAGTGTAATCGCTGCCGTGAATTGTTGTTCCGCATATGTTAATAAAGTGCCTTGTATAATGTGGATAATATTGTAAACATTTTTGGTTTAGGTTTTAACAGCATTATCATTTCAGCTGAAAGACGTCCACTTTTGGACAAAGGCTCCCCTAAGTGTCGCCACAACGACCGGTCGGTCTTGTGCGCATGGCATCCATCGGATTCACACGACTTTCACCAGGTCATCGGTCCATTTTGTGGGAGGCCTTCTAATTCCAATGCTGCGGCTTCCGGTACGCGGTCGCCACTCCAGAACCTTTCGGCCCCATCGACAATAGATTTACGTTTATTTTTAACTAAGTATTTAACACGCAACGTGAAGAGTTTGGTATAAATACCTTTTATTAACAAAGGCTCATCCCAACTACCATAATTTAACAATTAAATAATAGCTTAATTAGTTGATTGGAGCTTCCATCCAATTATTTTATGCACGAGAAAAAAAAACAAACCTATTTTTTTTAGTTAATAAAATTGTTAAATACCTTCAATTAACAGTTATTCTAAGCATTTAAAGATGGGCGCTGTCAATGTTTTTGTCAAGGTCTCTTCCGATGATACTGATTTTCATCAAAAAAACAAATTATTTATTGATGAATTCCGTGATCTCGCATCAATTTGATTAGATGCCGCAGATTTTATTGCAAGTTTTACAAATTATGGTTAATAACTCTCCGATGTTATAGATTTGAATATTGATGATGATTATAATACGATTAACTCAGACTTTTATTAATTTTATTGGCATTTAAGTGCATAAAAATTTAACCATCTTGTTTTTCATTTGTGACATTATTGTTAATATTGATTTTAGGAAATAATCTTGTTTGTTGACAATATAATGAATCATCAGATTAATCTGTGTAGCCTTTTCCTGACTTCATTGGGGTTTGTTTCCAGTTTAACCAGATGCAACTGTATTTCAATATTCTAAACGGAGCAACTGCCTGTGCATAGCTGACCTCCACGACACAGCAATTGAGTAACCCTTCGCAAGTTTGGTGTTATTTTTTTCAGCTTCTAACTGCTGACTATCCATAACGACTGGGAAAGATCAATAAATGACAGTAGAGAACAACTGAGGAACGCAAAAGGCAACTCAAAGAACAAGGGTGAAGTTTAGTCAGTTAAAGTATGAAGTTCCCACTTGTTCCCACTTGTTGTTGTGTTGTTGTGTGTTGTTGTTCTTGTTGTTGTGTTGTTGTTGTGTGTGTGTTGTTGTGTTGTTGTTGTTGTTGTTGTTGTTATCTTTGATAGTCTGACATTATCTGAAGATTTCATACCTAAAAAAAAATATACTTGTAAAATCCAAACATCTGGCAAATCAAACAGACATTGACATCCGATAAATCTTTCAATAATAATTCAAAATAAAATAGGTTTCAGTACTGTCTATTTGTAAGCATTTGTAACGAGTCCATCGAGGTAATTTAGCCACAAGCGTGGGAGCCCGGTGTTAATTCTTTAATGATAGCCGTTACTCCATCCATATTGTTATTTGTAGTGAAAAATAACGTTTCAAAACAAATGGGTACTTTGTTAGACGTATAATTAAACAGCTTCAGTAGGTGCTTTATGGATTTAACATTTATAATTTTTGCACATTTTAGAATGGATTTTGACCTCCAAACAAATGTGGATTCACACAATATAAATACTCAATTATTATTTTATGACTAAGTTGATATTTCTTTTTATAGGGCAGGTATAAATCATATTTATATATTCTTTGGAATGAATTCTGGGAACAAAAGGTACAATGATTTATTTTATAGTTTTTTTTCTATTACATTACTTGGAAATATTGATAGTAAACTGTACGACACAACTCAATAAAATACTTGTATTTTGTAATAAAAACATTTAATTAGAATTTGCATGATTATAATGTTTTAGTTTACGAGTAAAATAATATCTTTTGTATTTACCTAATGTTAGTTATTCAATTAGGATCCTTATTGTCATTTTCATGTTTCTTCATCAATTTTTGACCTCGAACATTTTTATTTATTCTTAATCGATATAATTTCCGGGTATATTCTTCAGAAAATCGAGCGTTTGGATAAATATTACAAATGAACGTAACCTTGTCAAATTTTATATTGATAGCTTTTTTTATATTTTACATTGCAACATCTTGTCGTCGATTACTTCCTATAAGAACATGATCGATTGTGAATATATTTCTCAGTTTTAAAGTAGCTATAAGTGTCTACTCTAAAACTAATAGACTCTTCGAGTGTAAAATGCCTATAATTGGTTTTAAACGTTATTAGTACTTGTAACCACTGATATGTGTGCCAAAAGTTTTTAAAACATCTTCGTACACCTAAAAACATTATGACACACATGTCAACACGAAGTTCTATGAACCGATGAAGTAACGTTACTTATATTACAGAATATGACGGGTTTCTTGACTGGCTGTCTTGCTCATATTCATCAGAATCTTAAATGTCATTAGCTTTACATTTCTATGTAATTACCAATCAAGATAAATATCTTTATATTCATCGATAAATATGTTTTTAGTATCCATGCCAATAAAGGATTACAGTAATTACGGAAGTCAGCATACTTCTATGTTTACTCCTCGGGTCGATGATGCGTTATTATGTTCCACGTGCCTCAAAGAGATGTCAGTATAATTGACGGTACCACCTGCATATAAGAAGCGGATTGTTTGTGGAGAGCAAGGCTGGTCATTTGTGTAAATGTTAAACAGGACCGGAGCCAACACGCTACCCTGAGGGAGGCCATTTTTCTGACAGCGCCAAGGCATTTGTGTAAATGTTAAACAGGACCGGAGCCAACACGCTACCCTGTGGGAGGCCGGTCTTCTGACAGAGCCACCTACTTTTGGTATTGTTATGATGGACTTGGAAGCTACAGTTATTCACTATAGTGCTAGCATTCACACAAAACCTATATCCTTTGTGCACTTGTGCTATAAGACCTTGCTTCATACTAAATTTCAGGATTCTAGGTTAACGGGAATTTTGATTCCCTAGAGAGTCAAAATTCATAGGGTTATTGGCGACATAAACGGTCGTATCTTTTTTTTCGTTAACTCAAAAGGTTGATTTTTTCACAGCTTCAAGGGACTGCAGACCTAAGTATATGCTTTTAATTTCAACTCGATATCTATACGCGTTCCCGAGACAAAGGGTCTTGACAGACAGACAGACTGACCACAAAGTGATACTATAAGGGTTCCGTTTCTTCCTTTTGTACGGAACTCTAAAAATAACGTTTAAGATTGTTTCATAAATTACCTATATCATTTACAATTACAAAAACGGCTTTCCTAAAAAATTCACTTTTTGCCTTACGACCACACTAATGTAGAAGGCATCGATATTGAAACAACTAAATACAATTTTACAATAATTACAGACTTTGTAGATATTTAGTAACTTAATAAAGGTTCACAATCAGCTGATTTACTTACAATTGGTCGGGTCGGTCGAATTTTATCTGTTATTGTGCGCATGTTTCTCACGGAAGGTGCCGTCTCCCGTCACACTTACCTACATTGTGTAGTTACGTAGGAAATGTAGTACAATTTTAGTGTACTTGGATTATGTTATTTGCAGAATTTACAATGGGTGATGGTGTTTCTTCATATTTGCTACTTTGGATTCCAAAACGTTTACTGTTTACGTGCGTTTATTAAATTTGGTTTTTAATAGCAATAATGTTTAATTTTCTCACTTTAACAATTTACTAACCAAAAGATGATTTCCTATGAAATTATATAGTTTAACCTAAATAAGGCACATTTTGTCGAAACCCATGATATTCTTAAGCCTAATAAATGTTACGGGACAAATTGTCCCCAAACATGACGCGCAACGCTCAATCTACGTGACGTATACGTACGTCCCGCAATTTAATAATAATAATAATCTTTATTGATCGTTTACAAGTATTGCAGTACATTGGTATTTGATTTTTACTTGGTAAAATTACAAATTTGCTACAATTGTAATGGGTGCAGTTCTGATCTCCTAACTAGGTTACAGTATAACTTGTCCTCCAACATTTTCCAACGCATTCAAGTGACGCGTTGGCAGCGTTACGTGCCGTGTTGGGGACAATTTGTCCCTTAATGTATCCAAGGCTTTAAGTATGCCACGATTAAACACAAGACATCTTAATACTTAAGAATTTGATTAAATCACAGTCATCCATTGTGGAAACAAATACTAAGACTTAGGTAATTAGCACCAATCAATGCATTCCATTCACCAAACAAATGCAATTACGATGTCATTGTTTGACTTTGGCGCGGAGGTAAATGCGCAAGAGCATTATCGCACGTTACCCAGTCACCTGCCTACCGCTTAGTAATCAATGTAGCGGCATGTCAGCGTGCGATAATATTGCATAAGCGACACGTAACATCTCCGCTTTCGCTATGACTTGACCTGTGACATTACCCGATGACTGGACCGCTTAGAACATACTTTTTGTGATTTATGATGGAACAGACTGAATCGGGTCATTGGAATTTTTGCAGATTGATTGTATGGGAACGTGTCCTCAAAGGGCTATTGCAAGAACGAAGATTTCTTAATTTCAACGAGGTCTTTATTCATTTCGACGACATGCTGAGTTCCATCTGCCAATTTGTCGAATATAATTTTGGTGGATAATAAGTTGTAATGAATAAATTCCATAATAAATGGAGGCCTTCGTTGGTCGTGGGTGGTATTGCTTGGAGAAGTTCAAATTTATAGATACTGTTGTGCAATAAATGAAGTAGCGTCTTAAGAGGGCCCTTTTCCACACGCCTGTCGTCAACATCGAGCATGGTTTAAAAACTTGTTACTTTATCTAACGCAATGCAAAGCGATGTTTGATGTAGAGTCAATGCAAAAAAAGAGAGATAACGCCTGAAAACTCTGTTGGCATTCGGTGATTTACTTGAATATTTCACAAAACTTGTTCCAGGAAATTCGTATCTTTTTTAAACCCTTAAAATTTTTTCACGAAAAATTGTCGTCATTCAAAATCTCGATTAAATGTGCAAGGCTTCTATAGATGTACTTTTATATATTTTTAATATATGAGTACATTATGGAAGGCCAAAGTTCACGTCAAATAGCAGATTTTCAGAGGTCTTTAATAGATTATTTTTACACAAATTTAGGTTTTGATTTCTATAGAAGCCTAGATAATATCCACAAGATAGCAGTGTATTCAAAATATCTAGAGAAAGATATGTAATAACATCATAATCAGAATAATGGGAGCAGTGGTGGCCGAGTGGTAACGGCTCCGACTTACGAGTTGTAGGTTGCGGGTTCAAACCCAGCCAGGTGCATTACTTTGTGTTATTTATTTCATCACCACTGCTCTCAAAACGGTGAAGGAAAACATCGTGAGGAAACCGGCATGTACTAGAACCAAAAATTCGAAGACATGTGACATCCACCAACCCGCACTGGGCCCGCGTGGTGGATTACGGCCCATTCCCTCTCCTAGAGAGGAGGCCTGAGTCCCAACAGTGGGAACATTATAAGGCCGACTATGCTATACTATGCTAACATCATAATCACGTAAGAGCAGTTGTATGAAAATGTACCTCGAAAAGGACGCTCTCTGATGGCACGGTTATTATTTTACATGTTTATGAACGCGTCCATAAATTCCACCTATGAATGTGTGGGGCAACATATTTTTTATAAAAAAAAAAACAGACTGAAGACATTGTTGTTACGGAACAAATTGTATACAAAATACGTAGACATTATGTAACATTTAACAATAGTAAATATAGCCGACATAGATATGTATGAACAGCTCGTCGAAATGTCAGACGTCCATCGTGTCACCACATTTTACGTCTCTAAAAAAATTTGAGTTAATAGACAAAACTGTTTGTTGCAATACCGCCTTGGGGGTTCTTATCTCTCAAGAAACGTTAGGGATCTATGCCCATCAGCGGAAAATAGGAAGTTATAATGAATACAAAAAATAACGCGCATAATATTAACATTTAATGAGATGAGGTTTGTATGAATTCAATATCAGAGGAAGTAATTAATTTTAAAGTTATGTCTACAAATAGCGACGAGAATACGTTTTGTTTAGAAGTTGTATTAATTTATACAACTGTTACAAAGTAGTCCTAGCACGTAAAGTGGGTACAATACATCTTAGAACGTGCTGTCATCGACATATTTGGCATAGTAATGGTCATAGTTCGATGTGAACCTATTTATAACTTTGTAACTGGGTCTTACCAACAAGGTTATCTATCTATCCATCTATCTATTGTGATGGTCTTTACTCCAACCAGCCCACCTCACTCCAGAAGTAGATGAGTCTTTTCAGTTTGCTCAGGGCATCTATGAGTGAATTCGGCGTTTCCAAGGTTCGTGTTCTAATCTCGCTGACGGCTGTGCACTCGAGGAGCACGTGCGCGACAGTTTCCTTTGACTCCATGAATCCTCTGCACAGAGGACTATCCGTGATACTCATTGTAAAGAAGTGTTTGTTCAGTGAGCAGTATTTACCACCAAGGTTAATAAACTTAAAGAATTTTATTTAATGTCTTGATTATACAGAAGTTTATTTACGTGTATAAATGTATTTCACAAGTATTTAAATGCCCATAACACTTATTATTAGCATCAAGTTGAATTAAGTAATAAGAGTTAAACGAAAATGCAAGTTGTTCAACAGGTTTTACTCTCAAAAATATTAAGAAGTCATAAGGACATTGATACAAACAGTTATTTTATTATTTAAGTGCATAAAACGAATTGGATTTGTTTAAATTGCTTTATTTGAACAAGTTTAAATGTCAGCAAATGCTAATACTAATATTTAAACTATAAATAAATAAACCAGTAACTTGGTGACTACTGGTGCATATTAATTGTATAAACATTAATAAATAGGCTTATATAATTCAAGCTTCATCATTTACACACAAATGACCAATCGTTTTTGCATTCGCTGGGTCAAGTGCAAATGTACTATGTATGAAATATAATATATGTAATTAAGAATCATTCTGTATGTTTAGTATCTATTTTATAATTTACAGGGCCTTCATAGGTGAATAATAAATTAACCTAATTCTTGGGCTGCGGGATTGTTTGAAAGAATTAACGCAGTTCTAGAACGCAAAAGGCAACTAAAGGAACACAGGCAGGTTTTAATCAGTTAAAATCGGCCACTGTCTCTCGGTCTACCCAGAGCGGGAGTTATTTGATGAATTCCCACATCAAAAAAAAAACTTAAACAAGTTTTAGTGACTAAGAGAAAAATCTTGGTAAATTCTTGAATTAATAAAGTTTAAATGTTCCAGTCAATTTTATTATTTGATTATTTACTTTTTATTCATCATTATCGTCTTCTTCCTACCCTTATCCTATATTACTCGGGGTCGGCGCAACTTATTTTTTCTTCCATTCTGTCCTGTCACCTGTCACTCTCTTTTCTTTCATATCACTCCTCACACAATTCATCCATCTTTTATTTGGCCTCCCTCTCCCTTTCCATCCATCTAAATGTTTACTCATAACTCAGTAACATTGTGAGCCTAAAAACCCTACTCAAGTTATTTGATCGGTATTTTATGTAACGTTAATAAATTCTACATAGCATAGCATAGATAGCTTTATAATGTTCCCACTGTTGGGACTCAGGCCTCCTCTCTAGGAGAGGGAATGGGCAGTAATCCACCACGTGGGCCCAGTGCGGGTTGATGGATGTCACATGTCCTCGAATAATAAATTCTACGAAATCTATAATTAAGTTTCAAATTACCTAATGCACTAGTAATCAAAGTGTCTGTTAAAAGATCTTTCAACCCTATAACTTTGCGTGTACAAAAAGAAAGATACATTACTTCGAAAGATGCACATCTTTCATTTATGATAAGAATGCTTTAGTCCTATTAAGAAATCGTGTCGATTTAAATCTGAATATGGAGAGAAGACATGTTGAGTTGTCTTGCATTTGTCACAGTATTGTTAGCTAAATGTGAGTTCATTTAGTGCGCGTAACTAAATTGAAACTAAATTAACTGAAACTAGCCGCCCACCCCAGCTTCGTACGAGTTATACGGGATGGGCTGACGGCGAGGTACCCATTGCTCGACGTACGCAAGCCCGCGGCAACGGTGGTTACGCGCGCCTCAAGGCGATGTTGGCAAAACCGTAGTTGCCTAGCAGGATCGATGCCCGCTAGGGCCACGGGGAATTTTTGAAAAGGAAACCTTTGGACCAGGTTTTTGAGTTTTTCGCGTTTATACAGACAGACAAACGGGGGGACAAAGTTTTACAATTTATAAGGAATCGTAACCGGTTTTTTTTTTTTATAGGTGGGAAAATCATCTTATGACAAATCGCGCTCTTGGGCGGAGCGGGAGATAGTGTCAGACTTTTACTGACTAAAAACCCACTCCTGTTCCTTCGTTGCCTGCGTTCCAGGGCCCCGGTTTCGTTTTCACACTACACATGGCCCCAGTAGGCTTCGACCCTGCTGGGCCCCTACGATTTGCTGACATCTCCCTGAGGCGCGCGCGGAACAATACGCGCCGTCGACGACTTGGGCTCGGTCCGGATGGTTACCGGACGGTCGGACGGTGAGCCACCCATTGCCCGCCGTCCGCAAGCCCGCGCCTACGGTGGCCGGAAATCGGGATCGGAATCCCGGCGGCGGTTGGGGCGTGAGGACCGTTGCCGTTGCCTCACGCGATCGGCCGCCTCCTTTGCTAGCATTACTGCTTCGCAGAAGGAGGCGACCGCCTGCCACTCCTCCTCGCTCCGGACCATGGCCTGTACCAAGGCCCGGCGTGAGAGATCGCCGCCGCCGATCGCCCCCACGAGGACACGAGATTATCATTATATTGCAACTCTTAGACAATACAGGTGTATGCGAAATCGACTACAGTCATCATCTTCCTGCCCTTGTCTCGTTTTATTTGGGGTCGGCGTAACACGTTTTTTTCTTTCATTCTGTCCTGTCATTCGTCACGCTATCACTAACTTCCTTTTCTTTCATATCACTTCTCACACAATCTATCGAAATCGGCTACAGTTTGAGGCCCAAATAGGTATGTTTTAGTGGTTTATGAAATACACATCTGTACATTATACATATTATTATGAAAACGTAAAATGTCATCATTGGAAAAAATTAATCCAAGTAAAAAAGCCCCCTAAGATTACCTCACTCTTCCTGCTTTTCTATCATAATAATTTATATTAAAATCATAAAGTATACATAAAGATGAATACATTATAATTATTTAAAAAAAAAAACAGCGGACAGAAACAAAAAGCTGAGTAGGCGTAATCCGGGTCGCGAGGGCCATAGAACAGAGCATAGACAAACCATCTTTTTTTGTCTGTGGTCTTTAAATATTATGCAATGAAGTCTAGAGGTCGTCTTGGATACTACCAGTTTATGGCAAGTCTGGGTCGTGTGAAAATAATTTTAAGATTTATTGCAGGTACTGATTATTTTTATCTTTAAACGAACCAGAATACTGCTTGACTGGGTAATTCCCAGTCAAGCAGTATTTATAAAGTACAATGAGGTAGTTAATTTGATAAATTATTCAGTATAAGCTGTACCCCACGGTTTTACCTGCGCCTTTGGTTACGGCTCCGTTCTCGTGGGTGATGTCGTGATGTTAAATGTAACCTATATCCTTCCTCGATATATATGGACTATCCAACACATTTTTTTTTCAATTCGTACAAATAGTCCCTGAGATTAGCGCGTTCAAACAGACAAACAATCTCTTCAGTTTATTAATATTAGCGTATATATGTAGAGTATTTGTGTGCAATTTCATAATCTTTGGTATTGTAGTTACATACAGGTAAAACTTTTATTTTCTTTCTGCTAAAATGTATTTAAAAAAAATATTTACACAGCCTTTTCGCTGCATATTTGTATAAATTATTGAAACACTTTATTACTTGATTGACAAGCGTCAATAATAAATAACTTTGTAATAAACTTTACGAGTTTCTGTTGATTGTATTATTCATAACTTTATTACATCATAAACAGCTTTAGGAAGACTTAAATATATTATACATAAATGGTATTACTTATGAATTTTATACCTATGTCGAGAATTTAACTATGTATAAATGTATACTGCAAAAAGTGTAAGTGAACAAAAGAGCGAAAGTGAAGTATCTACAATTATTCTTAGCTGCCAGTTGCTATTTTAATATAATATATATTTAGTTTTTATTTTTACTTTATTGACATTGTTCTCACATGATAGCGACAAGAAACATGTAACAGAGATATTTGTAATTACAAAACATGATTGAAAAGAGTGTCTATGGAGTTTCTTGCACATTCTTCTCCATAGAGATCTACGCTTTGGAATGTGCAATTAGCATCATTTTTTCTGACTGACTGACTTCTTGACATTTCAAAAGTGCCTGTAAATGGTTTATTTGAAATAAATGCTTTTGAATCTTTGAATTAGCTCAATTAAACTCACTTTACTGTTGAATAAAAAAAATCTGTTTACAATTGCTAATTATCTCAAGTAAACTGTTTTGTTGACTGTACTTTACCGCTACACGCAAACTTAGATTTGCTTCCTGTTCAGATTAAAGTTCACAGATTATATGAAGATGGTCTTGTCGCACATAACACATGATTTTTTTTTTCTACAAGCTTAACTTGTTCGCGCTTAAATAACGTAGGTGTTTTGGCTCGTCTAAACTTCCGTCAAATTGTTATAAAACTTGCTGTAGTTATATATATATCTTAGGTGCCACAACTGGGTTGTCTTCTTGTCCAAGATGTTTTAGAAAACGCAAAAATAAGGTTCTTTATTTATTTTTTAACATGTTGCCTCATTCTTAGAATTACTCCTTTATCGTCGGCGCGTTCACAAACATATAAACTCACATACCCAAGAAACCCAAACTGTAGGCCATATACACCCTCCCACCCCAGCCGCCGGGATCCCGATCCCGATTTCAAGCCAAGTGGGCTTGCGGAAGGCGAGCAATGGGTAGCCCGCCGTAGGACCGTCCGGTAACCGTCCAGACCGAGCCCAAGTCGTCGATGGCGCGTAATGTCCACGCGCGCCTCAAATAGATGTCAGTAAACCGCACAACCCATGGCCCAGCAGGGTCGAAGTACTGGGGCCATGGGTTGTGCGAAAGAGAACCCCGGGGCCTTGGAACGAAGTCAAAGAAGGAATAAGAGTGGGTTTTAGTCAGTAAAAGTAGTAGATATTTGTTCCGAGCGGGAATCGAACCCATTATAAGCAGCCCGGCAGCCAATCGCTCAACCACTGCGCCAATCAAACCATTCTTTTATAAATGAACTATATCAAAATATGCTCAATATAGCAGATTCTATCCTATCCTTAACCATTTGCACTTTTTATAGATAAGTTAGGTTTTCTAGGTACTCAGAACTGTTTAAGTTTTATTTAGGTAAGCATGGTTAGATCCGAATAGTTATAATGATATATGAGTTTAAAAAGTGAGATTCATTCAGATCTACTGAAAAACTTCATTTGATAATTGTCAATCGCTAATTTATAAATCAGATCACAATAAAGGCAATACATGCTTATTTCAGTCTCATAATTAGAGAAGATACAAATCACGTTGAATTGGCCTTTGAGCGACAAATGAGCCTCTGTAATGTCATCATTATGTCAAGCGGCCGCGGGCAGTGCCGACCGCAATGTGCCGAGCAGATTGTATGCCTGAGTGATGAGACCTATTGTTGATAAACACCCACTTAAGAGGACTACAGAACCTAATCGCGAGTTTTATAATGCCCAAAAGTTTATGATCTACCACAGTTAACTGGATCAGAAAAATATATGTTTTTTTTTTTTCAGGATAAATGCTAGTTATATAGTGTGTTCAAAACAATACAGATAATTTAGTATGATAGAAAAAAATCACGAAGATGCCTCTGAAAATTACTTTTATCGATTAAAAACCGGACTAATATACATGCAATCATTCTGATTGTTTCTCAGATTATTCTACAAGCAACGTTTTACCGTTATAGTGCTTTAATTTTATAATAAATTCTGTAGACTTTTGGTAAATCGTTAAAATCCAAGCATAACATATTTATATTTGCAGGCATTGTGTCTTGGAAAATGTTGTTCTCTTGTATGTAGTTCGAGAGTGACCGCGTTTTAGGTGGTCTAGTCCTCTTAAACGACCAATTTGACGTAAAGGCAGGTCAATATATTGATGTTGATAAACAAGATCTTGGAGCTTTTCAATTTTAAACTCGCTTTCTTTCATAGTTAGGCATTTTTTTTTAAATATTATAAAATAATTAAACCTGTTGACCTTTTATGTATCACCTAGGTTCATAAAAATAAACGTCCATCTTAATATGCTTAAATTCCTCCGCGCGTCGGAAAACATGTTAAGCTGGTCCCAGATGACATTTTTTAAATCTTTGTCTTGTTTGGTACAAATAGGAGCCGACTGTAACATAGTAGGAAAATCTAGGCAGATTAAAACGTTTATAAGAAAGAAGTGATCGACATGTCACTCAAACTCCATAAGATCGTAACATTGCTCGGTAATATTTTAGACTTCACGCAATCGGCATAGTTTTCTACGTCCGCTTGTAAAAAATGTTAGCAAAACCTTAGGGGTCCGGGCACGCTAGGGCCACGGGAATTTCTGAAAAAGGTACTGTGGTCCTGGAACAAAAAGGGCAACTAAAGGACACAGATGGCTTTTATTCAGAAAAAGTCTGAGACTCTCGTTCTACCCTAGAGTGAAAGAAGTCATTGGGTGATTTCTCACGAACACGTTTTCCGTCGTCTCTCCAATAAAATGACATAAACTTTATCAAATGATCAGACTCGCATAAATAATCTTCTAACCCGTTTACTGACCGACAAGCTATAATTCTCATGTAATCAAAACGCATGATGTACGCTCACCGCCACCGGACGGTTGCCGCCGAACGCAACCCATTGTTGCGTAGCTCGCGGCATATCTCTCATCTCCGTTTAACAAACCTCGCCGTACGAATAGTTAACAAGCTTGTAGATTCAGGTCACTAGTGTCATCTCATTTAGACATGCTGCATATTTATAATGCGATCTTGGCCTCTTTGAAACTATGCCCAAAAATAAATCTGCCTTTTTTTAAAACATAGGTGTGGCTATGTTTTTTGGCTAAGTTCGAACTTGTCTTTTTTTTTTAGGTGGGAAATCATCTAATGACTTCTCCTGCTCCAAAGCGGGGTGGGAAGGCAGAATTTTATTGACTTGACGTTGACGACTCGGACTCAGTCTAAACGGTTACTGGACTGCCTGACGGCGAGTTACACATAGCTCGCCGTCCGCTAGTCCACACCTACGGTGGCAGGAAATCGGGGTCAGGATTCTGGAGCCTGGGGCGTGAGGAAGTCCGTTCCCTAACGCGTGATACGACCTTGTCTAAGAATATAATTCTGGTTTTAAGTTGGTTCTCATCGATTGACGATCCTACTTATTATTGACCTGAAGAAACTTTTCCTTGTTTTATCCATTAAAATCAAGGTTGTTTTATGTTAATGATCTTGTGTAACTACTTTGTGTTTTATCTGGAATAAATTATCATCATCTTAAAATATTTAACTTTAAAAATATTTGGAATGTCAGAACCAAATTATGTCTTTGTTTATGCAATCTTTGTACTGCAATCAGATGACCACAAAATTGTCTACATAGTAAATAAAGATAACAAGACAGCATGCTAGCAACTGAAAGTGGAAACTCTACTGGTTGGTGCATCTCAAACAGGCTCAGCCACTTGTCAAAGGTCGAACAAGTGGGTCTAACCTTCATACTTTCTTTCATTGTAGAAGAAAACTAAGCAGGCACACATCTATATATATAATAATAATAATAATACTATTCCACAACTATCACACAATGCCATCTAGTCCCAAGCTAAGCAGAGCTTGTCTTATGAGTACTAGACAACTGATAAACATACTTATATATATCTAAATATATACATAAAATGGATAAATTACACCCCAACACAGAACAAATGATCGTGCTCATCACACAAACATGTGTCCTGGATGGGAATCGAACTCATAACCTCCGGCATAGCAGTCAGGGCCACTGACCACTAGGCCTGTCAAAATATACTGCTTGTATATATTGCTCGGAATATGTGCGCTGTGTTCTTATGTAAGGTAAATAATCACATCATAGTAGAGATGGATGACTTAATAATGTTATAATATTACGCACAATGACAAGTTTTTGCACCCATGAGGGTAATAATTATGTAACACATTCTCGTTTTCCATTTGAAGGGGTAGAATACTTGATGAAAATCTAATTATAATCAACATCTAATATATAAAAATCTCTTGTCGGTTTATGGAACTCCTCCATAACGGCTTGGCCGATCTTTATGCATATTTTGTGCGTATTTGATAGGGCTGATAATTGGTTATAAGTTATTTTTTACCCTCTACATTATCTACACTAATATTATAAAGTTTATATTTTTATTCTTTTGTTTGTAGGAGGTAATCTCTGAAAGTACTGGTCGGATTGCTAATTTTTTTTCACCGATAGAAAGCTGCTTTATTCCCGAGTAACATATGCTATATTTTATGTACGTGGGCGAAATCGCGAGCAAAAGCTAGTATTAATATAATAATAATATTCCACAACTATCACACAACGCAATCTAGTCCCAAGCTAAGCAGAGCTTGTGTAATGAGTACTAGACAACTGATAAACATACTTATATATTTCTAAATACATACATCATCATCATCTTCCTGCCCTTGTCCCTCTTGTATACATATTATATATAAATTACACCCAGATACAGAACAAATGATCAAATGATTAAAATAAAATAAAAATATTTTATATGCGTTGCTTCAATGTTAAAGTTTTATTAAGTCTAATTTATTCAATTAATAGTTCACGATTAATTTACTGCAGTTTTTACAGGAATCAACACGCAAAGTTAATGTTGCTTTTTACGCCATTAACGCAGCGAGATAAGTAAAGTGTGTCAGCTGGTTAGTTCACACGTAGGATCTGGATGACTCAATAGATTTTGATAAAGTAGTTGTCAAAAGATAAGTCTTAATCCCACGTGAAAAACTGTAATTAAATCGCTAAGTCTGTAGTTTCAAATCTATACATATAATAAAATTTTAAGTGTCCGTTTGTAATATCAAAATACATTTTTTATACCCAAATGAAAATTTATTCGGTACATATAACAAAAAAATCAATTTTTTCTGTCTAGTCTGCCTGTTTGTTCCGGCTAAACTCCAAAATGGCTGAAATTCATAACGGGACTTTCACCGGAAGATTAGGCTATTTTTATTTTAGAAAAAAAATTAAGGGACCGCGACAAAAATAAAGTGTAAATGGCATTTTGCTGTTTTGCAAGTTTGACGCGGACAAAGTCACGGACACCAGCTAGTTAATTAATATAATTGACCCCGAGAGTAACGCTTTGTTTAAAACTAGATTTATTAGAACAAAGTTAATATTTTTTTTTTTACTTTTTTGGGACAATACTGGCAAATAAAGTTTGAACGTTAAATTATTAGAATGAGTTAGCATGATCCATATACGATTTGACCCTTACCTGGAACAGAACGATGCCTTGAAGTAGAACAAATTACAAACGGATACTATTATCCGTCTGTTATCAGAATAGATGATCAGCTAGCTCAAATGTTAAACCATTTAGGTCGATTTTCCAACTAAACACACTGTTATACAGGCTTGGCATTTAACATACACTGTGACCTCCTACATTTTCCGTCGAATTGAAATACTTTGTAGGCGTACTCGCGATGTGTCGTATCCATAATAAATTGCAAAGTAATAACATCCAAAGAACTGTATGTGTAAAATCAAATATCACTAATGCAATTTTGATGCGTAGACGTTTTACGAGCCAATATTTAATAGTGATGTCGCAATAGTCTCTCAGTTTATCCAATTCCCTTTTTAATATTCATCACGGTGCATCTTCGATACGTAAATAGAGGTCGGGTGCGCCAGCGCAGATATTAGCGGGTGCGTACCTACATATATTCATGTGCACGAGTCAAAGATGATAAAGCTCGCCTTTTGATGTTTATTGGGTTAATTGTATATTGTTAGTTACGAGTATTTTGTGTCGATGGAATATTTCGAAGTTATTATGTCGTAGATTATCTAGTTAGGACCCAAGGGCTGGCTTTTGCCTCGGCAGAGATAAAGCATTTCCATACAACGTGACAATGCCGCCAGTTATTTGGGTACACTTCTTGAGATTTTTTTTGACGCCATATTTTAACTAACAGTTATTGTTTTTAGTGTAGATATAGTTTTAATTAGTTAAGTGGTTTTTATTTTTTATCATTTTAGTATTTTATTATCATTAAATTCTAGTTAGGTTTTTTTTTTAAATTGTGTCAATTGATTTGGCCTTTTAAGATGAAGTTGACAATACATTTCCATTTGTGTCATTAATATATGATTTTTACTATTTAAAATCAAGTCAGAAAATTTCTAATGAACTTAGCAGTACCATCTGTTAATTTGTGAATAGATAGATCATTATAACAATGCATTTCATAACAGCAATTTTTTTAAACATAAAGTCATTAGAAAGAAAATGCGTAACGTTTTTTTTCACGCAAATAAAATAAGTGTAGATTTAACCTAGTTTCATGAGTCATCGGTGATCATGCACGCGATAAAGGGCTTTGAATGTTGAGATACACGTGAGTAGTATGCTTAACAAATGCTTAATGAAGCGTCGTCTGCAATGGAAATTAGTTTCCAAAATTAGGTTACTAGACACTTATTAAAATAATTATTTACTACCGAAAAATTAATTAAATCGCATTCTTTATATACCCCTTTAGAGGATTTAATTTTATAAATCCTTGCATAAATCGTTGTATATGGCACTTTTTTGTTATATTTTGTGCTTTCAGGACCAGACGTTTAGGCTGTGCGATGTCTATTTTTTTTTTTATAAGATTAAGGTGTATCTTGGTATACTTTAAATATCTGTATGTATATCAACTATAACATTGCACAAAAGCTTCATAGTAATGATAAATTTAACGACATAAGCACTATTCTTCCTTCTCGTGTCAGTTCCGGTCACAATTGCGGACGTTTGAAGCGGTGCGGGAGCGCTCGATCGTAATGTCAGTCACCGATTGCGCGTTGATGTCTTTTTGATGCGTGAACTTGCGACTAAGTTTATTTACGACTTTTTCAGGATATAAGCTTGGAATTCTACTGTTTTATTACGCATTGATGTTAGATAGAACTAAATTTTGTGCTTGATGTTTTTTTTTTCAATTTAAAATAATAATAATTGTAGAAAAAAATTATTCTTAAAAATACTCAAACATTTTTTTTTACAATAATTGAGAGGTGTAGTTCAAGACATAATGACCTAAATATTCCTAGAAATCGATAAAAAATGTAAACAAAAAAAAAATTCGATAAAAATAAAGAAAAAGAACTCACCTTGCACACAAGAAAAAACACGACACTACGTCACTCACACAAAAAATAAAAAATATATCAAAAGCCAAATCAGCAAAGTCCGTATTGTGCGCTAGCTGGGGTCAGAGTGCGCATGTGTTGTGCGCGGTGTCATCCGCGACTCGCGCGCTCGCATAGTGAAAGTGCTTATATAGCCTTTTAGCTGCAAGCGTGCACGAGTGTGTGACGTCACAAGCCTGCAACGGATTTATGGGCGGCCGAAACAATGAGATGAACTTTGGGCGAAGCTTCGACGGTTTTTTTTTTAATTACTTATAAAAGCTGAAGTACGGCAATGACATAGTTTTTAATAAATTGTTGGCTTCAGTATGTATTGAATCGTGTAATAGAGGATATCTATATATAAAAGGGGAAACTGACTGACTGACATATCAAGGCACAGCCGAAACTACTGGGACTAGTCCCAAAAAAACCTTAAAGAAATTTATGATGGAGAGCATTAAGAGGGAGGAAGGGGTTTTTGGAAATTCAACCTTTAAAGGGAAAAAAGGGGAGTTTCGTTTGTAGGTATACAATATTTTATTCCTTGCACCTATATGTTTAAAATTTAGCATAATTAGGATACCAAATAAATAAAAAGGTTTTCATTATTCGTTTTTCAAAACGTCCTCTATAAACCGATTTTTTTCTCCGATGCAACCCTTAACACCAAGGGGTGATAGAGGTTATATGGAAGAACCTTATTTCTTGGGTTAATATACTTGAAACTTGGCACAAATTCAAATCAAAATGGATAACAAAAACTGTTATAATTAGTTTTTCAAAACAACCAAATAATACGATTTAGGGCTGTTATAGTTTTTATGAAAACTTTCTCATGAATGAAGTCGTGTGTATAGTGCTAGTAAATCAATATTTTATGATCAGTTTTCTATAATAGAGTCACTTTGACTATACAGTTAAGATACTGTAAATAATTATGTTATTATCCCTGGCTACTCGCCATAATAAACAAACTATCTAATCCTGAAATGTTACATGTTCAAATTATATTTGTTAGCATAGCATAGTCGGCCTTATAATGTTCCCACTGTTGGGACTCAGGCCTCCTCTCTAGGAGAGGGAATTATATTTGTTAATCATTTATTTTATTACGGCTAATTAACTTTGAAGGGCTACAGAATAGTCATAATGTATTCAACCCTTGATGGGATGGATATTATGGTTTTAACATATTATTGTCAAGTAATAACATATACTCAGTTAATTTTTAACATTTAGTATAATGCTACATTATTATAAGTCTTTGAATTCTTAAATGTCAGAATATCTACGCTTTTTCCCATTAATTAAACACATGCCAGGCAAGAAGAAGCCTCAGGGAGATGTCAGCAAATCGTAGGGGCCCAGCAGGGTTGAAGCCTACTGGGGCCACGGGTAGTGTGAAAGTGAAACCGGGCGCCCTGGGACGAAGGCAAAGAAGGAACAGGAGTGGGTTTTTAGTCAGTAAAAGTCAGACACTATCTCTCGTTCCGCCCAAGAGCGGGATTTGTCATTAGATGATAGTCCCACCTAAAAAAAACACCCTCAATACTGTCGAAACCCGGGGCCCTGGGACGAAACCCGGGGCCCTAGGACGAAGGCAAAGAAGGAACAGGAGTGGGTTTTTAGTCAGTAAAAGTCTGACACTATCTCTCGCTCCGCCCAAGAGCGCGATTTGTCATTAGATGATTTTCCCACCTAAAAAACCCTCAATACTGTAGACAAAAACTTGGACCGGATTTTTCAAGAGATAGAGATTATAGGGTGGATAAACTGAGTGAGGCCAATTCAAATACTCCTCATAATTATTAAAAAATAATTATGTACCTAAATGAGCAAATCTAAGGTTACAAAATTCAAAGTCGCTTTCACTATTTTTCATTAAAAAGGAAGAAAGAAAAATTATGATTTGGCGACAGTCAACAGGTTCACACAAATAAATAAGTTTTCTATAAAAACATCACACACAATAACAAACTCTTATTGCGCAGTACATTTACTCGACTATTTAAAAAAACTCAAACACGATGGGGTTATCTTGTTGCGCTCAGTAGTTCCTATGGCCATTCTCAGATCAGCTCCATGTATCTTGCAAGTCACATAGCTGTCAAGATGGGGGCGCAATGAAAGGCTTTTTATATTCGATTAGAATATAATTATCTATTAATTTGAGCACTTTCATATAACATTTTCTATATAAATATACGTCCCGACACTTTTATGACGTTTTCCTATCTCTATTGACTGAACATCAATCAAAACTAAACTTTTTATAACATAAACTTTAAAAGTATAACATGCCAGTTCGCAAGTTAATAATAACTGTGACCTCCATAGTCGTTCTTCTTTTTCAATCAATGGTTACTGTTTCTAAATTCATTTTCAAGATTTGCCCCAAACAATCATACCTTTGCTATGTGCTATCCCGTTTTGTGTCCAGGCAATATCTGTCCGTTCCAGGTTGCCTGGAAGAGATCATGGCTACCAATTGCATGCTTTTAAAAAGGCTTAAATTGTATCATTTATTATCTTGGTATCAATAAGTAAATACAAACAAGCTTCTGCCAGCGGCTTCGCCCGCGTAAAGTACGTTTCTTTCTCCATAAAAACTTTGAACCCCCTTTCATGCCCTCTGGCGGTGACTTTTAGGAAATCCTGCCTCAGTACTCGCCTTTGTCACAAAAGGAAACCTTGTGCAGAATTTCACGTTCCTATGTTCAGTAGTTTCGGCTGTACGTTGATATGTCAGTCAGTCAGTTTATATTTTATATATATAGATAAATAAATACCTAGCATAATCAGCCTTTTAATGTTCCCACTGCTAGGACTAAGGTCTCCTCTCTCTAGGATAGGAAATGGGCCGTAATCCACTACGCCCAGTGCGGGTTGGTGAATGTCACATGTCTTGGAATTTTTGGTTCCAGGACATGCCGGTTTCCTCACGATGTTTTTCCTTCACCGTTTTGAGAGCAGTGGTAATGAAATAAATTACATAAAGTAATGCGCCTTTCTGGGTTTGAACCCGCGACTTATAATTCGTAAGTCGGGGCCGTTACCACTCGGCCACCACTGCTTCAGCCACCACTGCTCTATTAATACTAATACAAACATACAAAAATTGCAAGTTATAAAAGCTTGTAAAACACAGTAGTCAGTATATTCAGTAAGGCATCTGTTATATTGCTATATTTTGCTTCAACTTAATAGTTGAGGTACAAATAGTCCTCAATGCTTTTAGTAGATAGTTAGTGTGGTCTTCACAATGATCACGACGATCACGACAGAACATCAGAAGTTCAAGTGCGGAAGGAAGAAGAAACAAATAATTATCTAATAAATTATATACTGTGATCAGAGACTTACATAAATGTTTGAAATCAAGGTCATAATATTTAGGTACCTATAGAGGTGGAAGATAAGATGGAAGATCGATAATATTGACGACCAATAAGTTTATTGATTAAAATTTATTTAAAAAATGTTGTTATGAAATGTGAAAAATGTTTTTACCGGGAAAATCAGGTAGATATAGGTTACGGATGATCAATAGTAAATCTCAGGATTTTCCAGCAAAACTGGAGATTTGCTAAGCTTGACTGCCTACCTAATTTTATAAGCGATTCCATCAGTTATTAATTCAGAATTTTACCTTAAAGACTAGGTATATCTCAGGTTTAGCCGGTAAATCTTACAATTTAACGTTGTATTGACGTTTACAGTTACATATATAGTGTGACTGGCAATTAGTGTACGACACTTAAACACGTGATTGTGCTCATGATAACAAACAATTTTTATTATGGGAGCAAAGCCGAAATCGCGAAAAAAATATCAGCTGTTCAGTACATTAGGCAAACATAAATGTACTGAACAGCTGATTTTTTTTCGCGATTTCAGGTTTGTTCTCATAGTAAAAGTTGTTGGTTATCATGAGCACAATCACGTGTTTAAGTATCGTACACTAATTACCAGTCACCCTAATATCGATTAATTTCCTTACCAATAAAAATTAAAAAATTAGTTAGTAAACACAAAATAAATTATGCTAATCATTAATAGATTGTTGAAACACTGTGGAAAATTCGTTTATTAAACTTTATTATTATATTATTATTATTCCCAATTATGATTTAATTTTATTATTAGTAAGTTAGCTTATTTTTCTAATCTCTTGTTTGATTACAAGTAATTGCTACGCTGTAAACTAATTAAAAAATATATATTATTATTCAATTGTTGGTGAAGCTATAAATAAAATAAAAACTTCTAACTAAATGTCTTAAAACATAATGTCAAAAACTCGTCCGCTTCGCTTAAGACTGAAAGCGTGCCTAGCGGCATTGCTGCCAACAATCGACTGCTGAGCGTGGGGTCCTGGGTTCGGTTCCCAGGTCGGGCTAAATGTACTATTGAGTTTTTCCATAAGGAATTAGCTACTCGGTGTTTGCAAATTGGTGTCGTGACGCCCCCGCGCCTCGGGAAGCACATAAAGCCGTTGATCCTGCGCCTGATCTTTGCTCGGTCGTGTCGGATTGCTATCCCATGGGACTATATGGGGAAAGGATCAGAGAGGGCACCTGTGTTTGCGTACACTATAACATCTCCTGCATACCTAGCTGACCTCCGTTGAGATAGACCACCATGATCAAAATTCTGTCAGGAGGATTATACCTAGGCAATATTATCTGAATGGCAGTGTTCAAATTGAAAGCCAATTAGAAAAACTGGGCAAGTGCGAGTCGGACTAGCACCCTGAGGGTTCCGTACAAACTTACCTATGTAAATAGTTCAATTCCGGAATGGAGTCTCGGAAGATTTTTCCGAATCGAAAAAAAAAAATTGTGTCGTAACCACAAATTTACAGTTTTCAGATTTATTCCTATACTTGTGCTATAAGACCTTGCTTTATGCCAAATTTCAGGATTCTGGGTCAACGGGAAGTACCCTATAAATTTTGATTTTCTCGAGAGTGTTGAAATGTACGTTTTTTGCCACATAAACCGAAGTATCTTTTTTTTCGTTAACTTACAAGTTTGATTTTTTTACAGCTTCAAGAGTCCGCCAACCTGAATATATGGTTTTAATTTCAACTCGATACCTGCACGAGTTCCCGAGATAAAGGGTCTTAACAGACACAGAAAGACGGACGGACAACAAAGTGATCTATGGGTTCCGTTTTTTTCCTTTTGACCACTAACAGACCAGAAGCTTCTTTATTCGAACAAATCAACAACTTGTCGGGTAGCTCATCTGTAATCAAATCAAAGTTGCATTACACTTTGTGATAAATGATTTTCGTCTTGGCCATTACCCCGAAAAATTGACAGGCCAATCCAGATTGATACATTAAGACAAAGGGTTCCATTGATCAACCCTACAATGCTCAGCTGTAGACGAAGGTAGATACCATCTCAGATCTTCCAAGTACGTATTTCACAAGATGATATTACACATGCCAATGATTAATAGCCGCATTGTGCTACTGGCTGACATCAAAAACAGTTGTATAATAAGTTCGTCGATGTAATAACTTAGACAATGGCTGAAAGTACCAAGTGCGTTTGGTCATTGCCCGAATTAGTTGTCGGGTTGATAAGGTCAAGCTATTAGCAGAGCGCAGGGCGTTGGCAGTGCGGGGCAATATGCTCGCCCGTAGATTCGCTCGCTGCACGGCAGACGTCAAAATTAGTTTATTTAAGGCGTTCTATCAGTCTTTCTACTCGAGCGGCCTGTGGGTGTCATATACAAACCGGGCTTACAACGTCCTGCGCGTACAATATAATAACGCTTTCAGGATGCTGTTGCGGTTGCCGCGGCGTTGTAGTGCGTCGGGAATGTTTACCGCAACACGGCGTTGTAGTGCGTCGCAACGCGTTTTTTCTTCCATTCTGTCCTACCTGCCATCACGCTATCACTAACTCCCTTTTCTTTCAAATCAGTCCTCATACAATCCATCCATCTTTTCTTTGGCCTTGCTCTCCCTCTTCATCCATCTATAACTTATGGGTTGTAGGTGAGAGGGATGAAAGGTATGTTACTAGAAGATATTTGTATCTTTTAGTAACATGCGTTCCCATCAACGATTGCATCACTGCTTACCATCAGGTGGGATCACAGTCAAGCACTAGTTTATATCAATTTAAAAAAAAAACCGTCTTTTTCACATAACCATACCAAGACAAACAGTTCCCATTCAACTTTTCAGTCACTGACGCCACTTTTACACTTCCTCTAATATATTAATTTCTCATTTTATTAATTCTAGTCACTTTACACTATTATATCCATCCTCCATCAATACTCCATCTCCACTTTCTGTTTTAGTTTTTCCCAAGTTTAAATATATTTATTATTTTATACACATAAGTGTAGTTTAAATAAATGAAAACCTTGAACGGAGATATTCTTGGTATTCATATTATTTTTTGTAAACAACTGTAATAAAGTTAAAATATTTTATAAGGCTAGGCTTTTTTCATAAACCAAAAATAAACAAATACTAAAAAAAATTGTTCCAAACATGTGCGGATGAGAAAGAGTAACAAACATATAAACTTCTCATTTCTAATATATAATTTTTCGGTGGAGAAATCATCCAATGACCTCTCCCGCCCTTGGGCTCAGCGGGAGGGTGTGTTAGACTTTTACTGAATAAAAACCCACTCCTGTTCCTTCGTTGCCTTTCATACCAGGGCCGAGTCTTCATTTCAGAAGCAGACCCTTGGCCCGGTTTGCTGACATATCCTTGAGGCGCGCGTGGAACAGTATGCGCCGTCGACGACTTGGGCTCGGTCCGGACGGTTATCGGACGATCGGACGGCGAGCTACCCTTTGCTCGCCATCCGCAAGCCCGCGCCTACGGTGGCCGGAAATTGGGATCCCGGCGGCTGGGCCGTGAGGACCGCGCCCTCGTGCGTGCGCGTGCAGCCTCCTCCTTTGCTAACATTACTGCTTCGCAGAAGGAGGCAACCGCCTGCCACTCCTCCTCGCTTCAGACCATGGCCTGCACCAAGGCCCGGTGCGAGAGATCGCTGCTGCCGATCTCCCTCACGAGGACACTGCGATGCTCTGCCCAAGGTGGGGTACACCTCTACCGTGTGCTCCACCGTGTCCTCCGGGCGGTCCACACAGTGGTGACACCCGGACGTCGCTTCCGCGCGAATCCGGTGCAGAAACTTCCCAAACTGAACATGTTCGGTGATAAACTGCGTCATGCGGAAGGTGAGGACGCCGTGAGGTCTTTCCAGCCACTCCTCCAAGAGGGGACTTACCGCCATAATTATGGCGTGCCCAAAATTTTTAAAATAAGAGTGATTATTATCATCCTTGTTCACTGTCGGACGGCGAGCAATGGGTAGCTCGCCTCCCGACAGTCCGGTAACCGTCCGGATCGAGCCCAAGTCGTTGACGGCGCATAGTGTTCGACGCGCGCCTCAAGAAGATGTCAGCAACCGTAGGGGCCCAACAGGGTTGAAGCCTACTGGGACCATGGGTGATGCGAAAGAGAACCCCGGGGCCCTGGAACTAAGACAAAGAAGGAACAGGAGTGGGTTTTAGTCAGCAAAAGTCTGACACAAAAAAGGCGGGAAATGTCATTAGATGATATCCCACTTTAAAAAAAGACCCTTGTTCCAACCGTGCATCGACAGCTTCGATAAATGATCATCGAGACTTTTGGCCATTAACAAAAACGACTTGTGCCTCTTTTAATATTAATATGAAAACCGGATTAAATTGATAAAGACGGTTAATACTTACATATGTATTAGTAGACCAATTAGTACCACAAGTGTTGCGGTTATTTGCATTTTGCGATTTTGATGAGAGTGTGGAAAAGTTGATTACTTTTCAAGATTTTAGAGCTCGCCTCATAGTTATTTTTTTATAGGGCCTCTTTTCAGGTTTAAAGCTAATACGATTACACCTTGTAAAAGGTACCTACGTACGTACTATTGCAACTTTTCAACAATTAGAAACTACGTTTCGTTTAATAAAGTTGGGCCCGTTTTAAACCTCCTGATGCTTAATGAGGTCCGCGTTACGTATTTCGTTAGTTCATAATTGGTCGGGTCAAGATGATAAAGCTATCATACAAGCACTTAACTTGAGTTTTGCAATTTATTTCGGCAATTCTGTATCGTGTACTTTTCCATAACTGAGCAAAAATATTATGTCGTAAATAAATAATGGGAATCTTTCCAAAATTGTTAATATTTAATTAAAAGATGAAGCCTATTATGCCTTCCGGATTCGTTTATTGCGAAACCGGAAAATAATTCAAAATAACAATGTTTTTGAACGACTGAAATAATGGTAATAGTTAAATTTAAGCGATGTTCGTAATTTTTCATGGCGATAACATTTAACCTTCTGTGGTCAGCCTCAGTCTTGTTCTGATGCTCTAATGTTCCAAGACACATTGACCTTGAGAACAAAGACATGGTCATCGCAATGATATTACTAAAAATACTAAAAATTTATTGTTAAATAAAATTGCTAAAAAAAATTATAAATTTCGATAAAAAATTCGAGTAGTACAGTTTATATGTAAATAGGAAATTAATTTCGAAGATGACGGTGTTGACATTTACAAGAGCAATTAATAATTTAATTAACCTTCTATGTTTCTGCACAGTTTTGGTAACATATAAATTACAACAGCTAAGGTAGCAGAAGACGTTGTTTGCGTGGAAATATTTAAGTCACGCAGTTTCATCAATAGATCTATCATTATTTTAATTAACTTCGATGTGTACAAATTCAAAACGCAATCTTCAACTACTATTGTATGTGATAAAAATATACAAATTAAGTGAGTTGAAATTATAATGTAATAGGGATTTTTATTAAGGTGTGAAATCATCTAATGGATTCTCGTGCTCTAGGGCGGAGCGAGATTGTCAAATTTTTACTAAATAAAACCACACCTATGTTACTTCAGTTGCCCTTTGCGTTCTAGAACCACGGGTTTCCCTTTCAGAAGTTGACCCATGGCTCTAGTAGGCTTTGGCCGTACTGGGCTGCTACGGCTTTGCTGACATCTCCTTTAGGTGCACGTGGAACTACGCGCCGTCGACGACTTGGGCTCGGTCCGGTCTTTTATCGGACGACGAGCTACTCATTGCTCATCGTCCGCAACGGGTCGGGGTCCCGGCGGCTGGGGCGTGAGGATATCCGTTCCGTCATGCAACACCCATAAAATACTTATCTCACTTTTTTTATATCTAATCTCTGTTTACTAAATAACAAACACGCCATTAGTTACACGACTGTACAATAAACACGAAATGTTAATGTTTAACAAAGCGATGTTGGTGTTGGTTTAAATCGGCACGAATCGGTTTATCTTATCGATATTGAAATTCATCTCGTTTCGTTTAACAATCGAACGAAAAATGTTTTACCAAATGAAGGCAGACCTGGCGTGTTGTGTTGTAAACACTCGCACAATATGGGGCCTTTGGTAAAATTTCCAGGTAATTTTTTTGAGGGAGTAATTTTATAGTCAGGCTAATATTGTAATTGTAACTGTTGCAGGAGAACCAAGGTCGCCGACATAGCCCGAAGAATCGCCAAACTAAAGTGGCAGTGGGCAGGGCACATTGCTCGTAGAACGGATGGTCGACGGGCCCGAAAGGTTCTAGAGTGGCGACCACGCACCGGAAAACGCAGCGTTGGAAGGCCTCCCACAAGGTGTACCGACGACCTGGTGAGAGTCCCGGGAATGCGGTGGTTGCGAGACGCACAGGATCGGTCTTTGTGGCGACGCTTGGGGGAGGCTTATGTCCAACAGTGGACGTCTTTCGGCTGAAATAATGATGATGATGATGATGAATATTGTAATGGCGAAAGTTTGTGAGTGTATGCGTCTCTGTTTGTTACTTTTATACACTTGAACGGATTTCGATAAAATTTGTTACTCGGGTATATCCCGGAATAGGTCATAGGATACTTCCTATCCCGTGAGTACGTTTCCTTGGTATCATTTCCTACCATTATGCGGGCGAAGCCGCTGGCACCTAGCTTAATCTACCGGGATCTCGATCCCGATTTCCGATCACCGTAGGCGCGGACTTGCGGACGGCGAGCAATGGGTAGCTCGCCGTCCGACCGTCTGGTAACCGTCTGGACCGAGCCCAAATCGTCGACGGCGGCGGCGGCACGTACTGTTCTACGCGCGCCTCAAGGAGATGTCAGCAAACCGTAGGAGCCCAGAAGGGTCGAAGCCTACTGGGGCCAAGGGTTTGTTTCTGAAAGGAAAACTCGGTCCTAGGACGAAGGCAAAGAAGGAACCAGAGTGGGTTTTTGGTCAGTAAAAGTCTGACACGCCCTCCGAGAGCGGGGGATGTCATCGGATGATTTTCTCACCTTAAAAAAAAGCTAGCTTTATTTATACTTCTATATGGTAAACCAGGCATATAGTACATGCCCCAGTCGATAACGTGCGTGGGGCACGTTCGTTTTATGTAATTGTTGATGGCATTCCAATCTATCAATACTTTCACACTAATACGAATAATGTAAATTACCTTTTTGTTTCTGAATGGATTTGGATGAAACATGGTACACGGGTAAATATCCTGGAATAGAACATAAGGTAATTTTTATCACTGGAGCCGATTAGTGGAAAACTCTATGCACCCAGGATGGGAGCAGCAAAGACAATCTCCACAGATGGGGGTTGTCGGACGGTTCCGATCTTCAGTGTTTGTGCGGCGTCTCTCCACAGACCATTTCCCACCTTCCATTCTGCGTCACTTGCCGTGCTACCTGTTTATGTGGATACCTAATGACAGCGTCAGTGGACAGCATTACCGTGGCTAAATGTGTACTGGGCCAGGAAAGGAATTTAACTTGAAAAAAAAAACAAGTTTTGCTAAGAAGCAAAACTTGCAAACTTGCAAGTTTTGCTTTCTTCTTAACGTGTTGATGGCAAAACTAGTTTTTCCTCGAGCTAAATAACTAGATTTTTCCCTGGGGCATGTCCCCTTAGGTTCATTTCTACATTCACACTGGCGGAACCGCTGGCAGAAGCTAGTCATTTAAAAGATAAATTAAACATCACATTATATTCCCAGAACATACAAGTCTAAAAGAGGGGAGGGGTGTCCTGGACCAAGCAAAAGTTATAATCTTTTCTGTAGGTGCTAAACAAGAGAACAGCATTTATTTCAGTAGAAGATCATTTAGTAACAGTGAGCAGGCGTTGATATCTTTGCAAATTAGTTAGTACGTACGTATTTCTCTTACTAAATCAAGCCGTGAATCGCTTTTTATTAGAGATGCGCCGAATAGAGGTTTCACTGAATAATCGAATACCGAATAATATTCGGTTAAGTTCTTACCGAACCGGATAATTCGGTTCCCCGTTCCATAGTTTTGCAGAGCAAACCACGTTTGTTTTCCGAGGGAGGAAATGTGTATGTGGAGAAAAGAAATAGGCTTTTGCCAGATGGAGCTGAAAGCTTGGTCTTCTTGCATCATAATCTACCGCTGCTTGATTATAAATATTAAATTTGAATTAGAAATATTCTTGATTTATCTGTATTCAAATTTATTAGTGCCATAGTTGAAAAAACCATAGTAAAACTTTCCTATTACAATATGAATGTTAGAATATGAGATTTCTTTTATTTTTTTTTGCCCTAAAGGCTGATTGATTATTATTATTAAATCGATTCGGCATTTCCACCGAATGATTCGGCCAAATACGAATACCTCAAAATTCCGAATACGCCGAATACCGAATACAAAACGAATATTCGGCGCATCTCTATTTTTTTATGTAGACATCAAGACCGTGCCGTGTAAAAATCGTTAGTTCAGCTTCATCTGATTAGAGCGAGCTGACCCCAACACAGTTCGGAAAAGGCTTGGTTTACCCGATTACATAGTAATGCGTAGGCGCTTCAGATCATGGCGATAAAAGCTTGGTTAATACTAAACATTCCTCAAGAAGAATAGAGTGAATAGGTTACTTCTAGGCAAGCGTGCTCCATCGTCTGCCACATCATCGCTTACCATCAGGTGAGACAGTGGTCAAGCACGAGCCTGTCACACTGATATTATAAAGGCGAAATTTTTTGAGTATGTGTGTGTGTATGTTTGTTACTTCTTCACTTTCGAACGGCTGAACGAATTTGATGTAACTTGGCAGACAGGTAGACCAAATCCTGGAATAGAGTATGGAGTACTTATTTCCGCGGGAGTATGTTCCCTTGGGATTATTTTTCTACTATCACGCGGGCGAAGCCGCTGGTGGTCCATTAAAAAAAAACTGGGCAAGTGTGAGTCGGACTCGCGTACTGAGGGTTCCGTACACACTTGCCTATGTAAGTAGTTGAATTCCCGAATGGAAACTCGAAGATTTTTCCGAATGGCAATTTTTTTTGTGACGTAACAACAAATTTACTGTTTTCAGATTTATTCCTATACCTGTGCTATAAGACCTTGCTTTATGCCAAATTTCAGGATTCTGGGTCAAGGGGAAGAATATGAATTTTGATAGCATTGAGAGTGTCGAAATATACGTTTTTTTGCTACATAAACGGCTATATCTGTTTTTTCGTTAACTTAGATTTTTTACAGCTTCAAGGGACCGTAGACCTAAGTAGGTATATGATTTTAATTTCAACTCGATACTTCTACGTTCATGTCCGAGATAAAGGGTCTTGATATTCAGACAGACAAACGGACCACAAAGTGATCCTATAAGGGTTCTGATTTTTCCTTTCGAGGTACGGAACCCTAAAAACGCTTTTTGAACTTTAAATGGGTGGACAGTAATATCGATTACATACAATTAAATCATGATTAAACGAATGAACGACGAATTATAACGCTATCAAATATTGAAACATACTATGAATATTCTTTTTATTTTTAAAGGCGGTAATATGATTATGAGATGCAGAGAAATGAGGAAAGTACTGACCATGGAAGTCGATGATTATAAAGGTAGAGACAGATAAAAAATATGAAACATATTTCCCACAAAATCCCGAGATAAAGGGACTTGATAGACAGACAGACAAATGGACCATAAAATGATCCTATAAGGGTTCCGTTTTTTCCTTTGAGGTACATAACTCTAAAGAAACAGGATTAGTGGCACATAAAATCTGTTCGATTTTTTAAATAGCCACTATTGTCTTTTTAGTCAATTTATTAATGTCAGAGATTTATGAATGACTGTGACATTTAAAACCTACATAATATGGGTGGAGCCTTGCGGTGAGATTCAACACGTTTTACGATACTTTGGCACACGCGGCGATGATGAAACATACTACAATATATCCTCAATACAGTTGGCAACATAACCCGCATCCGACACCATCAAAGTATCAACCATTTGTTCACAAGTAGCTTCTGCCAGGAGTAGTAACGGGCCCGACTTACTAGTGGTAAGTCGCAGGATCGAATTCGGCCAGCCGAATTACTTTGTGTAATTTATTTCATTATCACTGCCCTCAAAACGGTGAAGGACACATCATGAGGAAACCGGCATGTCCTAGGTCCAAAAATTCAAAGACATGTGATATCCACTAACCCGCAACTGGGCTCGCGTGGTGGATTACGGCCCATTCCCTCTCTTAGAGAGGACGCCTGAGTCCCAGCATTATGAGGTTGATTATGAGCTTCAACCAACGGCTTCACCCACTTGAATCAAGAAAAATATACCATGGGACCATTTATCCCGGAATAAAAAACGTAACCCTACTCGGGGCCCCGGGATGAAGGCAAAGAAGGAACAGGAGTGGGATTTTAGTAAGTAAAAGTCTGACACTATCTCGCGCTCAGCCCAAGAGCGGGATTTGTAATTAGATGATTTTCCCATTTAAACAAAAATCCTACGTGCTATTCCAGGTCATGACCAAATTTCATCTAAATCCGTTCAGCCGTTTGAGAGTGAACGTGTAACAATCAAACATAAACACACATATATACCTAAAGTCTTTCTACTTCACAATGTTAGTGTGATTATATAATAATACGAACGATGCACAGCTCGACTGGTTTTTAAATTAGCTTTATCTATAGCTATTATAAAGATGAGCTGGAATTAGGTCTCAATTATATTAATATATTCAGTTTAGTACAAGATCTAGCGCTCTTTGAGTCATAGTTTCATTATTCATTCACGCGACTCTGGTTTGCTTTACAATTACAATTATTATCGAGCTAGTGTAACTCTACGATTAACCGTGATATTATACAAACATTTTAATGTATTGAAACTTCATTCAGCTTAGCGGCAAGCTTTGATCTATTCTTAATTGATGGTGACCCACAAGTTGTACAAAAGTCTTTGTTCAAAGTGTTTGTTAATAAACAAGAAAACTTTGCCTCAAAATAGGAATTGCTTCTGTATTGTGGGTGCGTTTACAAATACACAAGACTCCCATACCCAGCGGAACTATCTGTTGGTAATACAAATATTTGTTTGGTACGAACCAGCGACGCGACAGCGCAGCAGACATTCGCTTAACCAATCAGCCGACCATGTTTTATTTTTTTTAGGTGGGAACATCATCTAATGACAAATCTCGCTCTTGGTTGGAGCGAGATTTGCGTGGAGCGGTGGAGATAGTGTCAGACTTTTACTGAATAAAAACCCACCCCTGTTCCAAATTTGCCTTCGTCCCAGGGCCCCGGGTTTCACTTTCACACTGTCAGTCGACCATGTCAAAAATTCTGATTAAGAGTACATCTTCAAAGTAGCACATATCATTCTACCGTGCAAACTAATCATATCAGGAGATTTAGGCATGTATAATTAAATTGGTAATCCACCATAAACAGATAAAAGTACTCGCAAAATAAATAAATTCGATACACGTTTTATTTCTTACAATGTGGTCCATGTGAGAAACATTGTTGTAAACTAGCCGGCCTTTATGATGAACTAACATAAGACCTTGTGCTTTATGAGCATCAGCAGACAAATCCAACGCGCATGGGTCATTACGAGAAAAATGTCAGACAATTACTATCTCAGCCATTAGGGTGCGTTTCCATTGATGCCGAGCTAGGCGAAAGGAGCGGAGAAGAGCAGTGAAAAGTGGCAGGTATTTTCATTGAAGCGAAGCGGGCAGAGTAGAGCTGAGTTGAGCAGATCAGAGTTGAATTAAGCAGAGTTCAGTCAAATCTCACGTATTGGAAGACGCAGCTTTGGAAGCTCTTCCACCAGGTTGACCGACGACCTGTTGAGGGTTGCGGGAATGCGATGCGAGACGCATAAGATCGGTTGTTATGGCGACACTTGGGGAAGGCCTATCTCCAACAGTGGACCTTTTTCGGCTGAAATGATGATGACGAAATTCAATCTAAAAGTCCCGGTACCCTCCGTTTCATGGCTTTCGGAACCATAACCTGCTCGATTGCGTTCTGTCCAGCCCGGGGTCGCGTGTTTATATAATTTTATTTGAAAGTCTACTCAGCTCTGATCCACTCCACTTCCACTATATCCACTGATGCTGAATTAAAAAAAGAAGAAGTGATTTCAAGCACTGTGATTGGCCAATGGCCAATTCACGGTCCACTCCTCTCCACTCCGCTCAGCTTTGCGTCAGTAGAAACGCGCCCTTAGCCAAGAATAGGTTAAAGTGTTGTTAAATATCAGTGTGTTGTCCGAATGATATTTCAGTTTGGTCAGACACATCGTTATACTATTTTGATCCAATAATAACCATTATTTCTTCACATACATTACAGATTTGATTTCCATTACACATTGATTTTGCAAAACAAACAATGTTGTGTATTGTAATGTGTCTGTTGATCGGCAAGTAATGTCTCAATATTATTTCTATAAGCATAGTTTGGATTATTGTATCTTCATTAGCTTTTTACTTTGTTAATGATGTTTCTACAGTTAATTATTTTTTTTAGGGTTCCGTAGCTCAAAAGGAAAAAACGGAACCCTTCTAGGATTACTTTGTTGTCCGTATGTCTGTCAAGACCCTTTATCTCGGGAACGCGTGGAGGTATCGAGTTGAAATTAAAACTCAGGCCTGCGGTCCCTTGAAGCTGTAAAAAAATCAAACTTATGAGTTAACCAAAATAAAAAGAATCGGCCGTTTATGTCGCAAAAGATGTATATTTTGAACTTAAGGAAACCAGAATTTATAGGGCACTTCCCGTTGACCCAGAATCCTGAAATTTGGCAAAAAGCAAGGTGTTATAGTATAGGTATATAAATAAATTTGAAAACAATAATTTTGTTGTTACGTCACAAAAAAAAACGTTTTTTACGATTCGGAAAAATCTTTGGGACTCCATTCAGGAATTCAACTATTTACATAGGCATGTTTGTATGGAACCCTCAGTGCGCGAGTCCGACTCGCACTTGCCCAGTTTTTTGGTATGGGAAGTCACTCATCCATTTGCCTGATTATAATTTAGGTGTCTTCAAAGCTGTGTGAGTGAATAGGCTCTTAATAAACTAATGCGCTTCACCATCAACGATTGCGTCACTACTTACCATCAGGTGGGATCGCAGTCAAGCACTAGTTTATATCATTAAAAATAAATATTAAATAATTTCTCCTGCTCTCTGTGTCGCGAGAGGGAGTGTCAGACTTTTACTGACTAAAACCTACCCGTGTTCCTTCACTTGCCCTTTGCGTTCTAGGGCCGCAGTGATTTTTTCGAATAAACCTGCAATCTGTACAATATAGAAAGCTTGCGTCATTGCTACTGCATAAAACAACTGCGATAGTAAACAAATAAAGCTGCACTTCGACTTTTAAGTTTCTTGCAAAGTAATCAATCAAGTCCTGCTTCTTAAACACGTTCGTTTCCGTTATCAGAGGAGCATCGATCACGCATCAGGATCTAAAATGCCCTGACTTGGTCGTGCTATGACGTGGTGTGATCGCGTAATACTGTGTTTTTAAATAAAATAAAATCAAGATATCAATTATGTAGCTTAGAGTTGGTGCCAGGGGTTGAGACAGTGAGACCTGATCGCGGCAGATCATGGTGGAGATGGCGGGACGAACTGGACAAAAATTGCCAGAACCTGAACTGAAAGCACGAGTTCACAGAACATGGGAGGAGTGTAGGGACGCTTTTACCCAGGTGCAGAAAAGAACACCTAGCAAAAAAAAAACAATAATTTTTAAGTAAAAGTTAATAGCTATGACGTAAAAAATCAATGACCTTCGAGACCCATACGGAAATTGAATTATTTACATAAGTTTGTACGGAACCCTCAGTGCGCGAGTCCGATTCGCACTTGCCCAATTTTTGTTATCAATGACGTTGTTTCATGATCAATCAGTATTGATGCCAATCAATTGGGCAAGTGCGAATCGGACTCGCGCACTGAGGGTTCCGTACAAACTTATGTAGATAATTCAATTTCCGTATGGGTCTCGAAGATTTTTCCGAATAGCAAAAAAGTTTTTTTTGTGACGTAACAACAAATTTTCTGTTTTCAGATTTATTTCTATATCTATACTATAAGATGCTTGACCTTGCTTTATGCCAAATTTCAGGATTCTGGGTCAACGGGAACTGCCCTATGAATTTTGGTTCCCTTAAGTTCAAAATATACATTTTTTGCGACATAAACGGCCGTATCTTTTTTTTCGTTAACTCAGAAGTTTGATTTTTTTACAGCTTGGAACCGCAGGCCTGAGTTTTAATTTCAACTCGATACCTCCGCGCGTTCGCGAGATAAAGGGTCTTGACAGACAGACGGACAACAAAGTGATCCTAGAAGGGTTCCGTTTTTTTCCTTTTGAGGTACGGAACCCTAAAAACAACCTCGGGTAAACGCTTATTTCCCAATAAGCCCTTGACTGACTATCTTAGATGTCTAGTGGTTATCTGCATCTGTGGCCATACGCAATACCAAATTCATCGCATTTGTCTTGTCATCCTGAGACAGCCTTCTAATGTAGCTGTAACCAGACCAAAATCCATTTCCTTTGAGCTGGAATACTAGAGTGCGGCATGACTGTAAGGTGGAGCCGGTCGGGACGAGCACATAAAAAGAGCTAACTTCTCAAAAAAACAAAAATTAAGTCATACCAATTGTTGCTTTTCAGAGGTTTTTCCACAAGAGTGCATATCTAGTGGTCAAAGCCGGTTATACTATAATATAATAATATAATATTCCACAACTATCACACAACGCCGTCTAGTCCCAAGCTAAGCAGAGCTTGTGTTATGAGCACTAGACAACTGATAAACATACTTATATATTTCTAAATACATACATACTATAGATAAATTACACCCAGACACAGAACAAATGATCGTGCTCATCACACAAACATTTGTCCTGAGTGGGAATCGAATCCACGACCTCCGGCATAGCAGTCAGGGCCACTAACCACTAGACCAACAGGCCAGTCAAACTATGGTGGTCCAGTTATGTTAGTCAGATCGCAGTATCCTAGAAGACTGAATATAATGTACCTACGCAAAAAAGTAAGGTGAACTTTTTTCTGCTTAAGCTCTTGACATTTCAAGCTGCTACACGCGTAATTTTATAGAGTACGAGTTTAATTACTGCCTAAGGCTTTAGTGTTTTTGTTTTTACGCCACTTATCTGAAGAAGCATGCAGGCGACGCATTATAAGGAAACTAGTTTATGCTTGCGGCTTTGCCCGCGTAAGGAGTGTTTAATCATCGCAAGGAAATATTAAAGCAGGGAAAAATATGCTATACCCTAAATCTAGATTCACATGGACAAAACCAAAGTCATGGTAAACAGCCATGTAGCACCCACTCCTATCAAGGTCGGGGACTCTACACTCGAAGTTGTAGACGACTACGTTTACCTGGGACAGACGGTCCAGTTGGGAAGGTCTAACTTCGAGAAAGAGATCAATCGTCGAATCCGACTCGGCTGGGCAGCGTTCGGGAAGCTGCGCGGTATCTTCTCGTCCAATATACCACAGTGTCTCAAGACGAAAGTCTATGACCAGTGCGTGTTGCCAGTGATGACATATGGCTCCGAAACGTGGTCGCTTACAATGGGCCTCATTAGAAGGCTTAAAGTCACCCAAAGGGCAATGGAGAGGGCTATGCTCGGAGTTTCCTTGCGTGATCGAATCAGGAATGAGGATATCCGCAGGAGAACCAAGGTTGCCGACATAGCACGAAGAATCGCCAAACTAAAGTGGCAATGGGCAGGGCACATTGCTCGCAGAACAGATGGCCGTTGGGGCCGAAAGGTTCTGGAATGGCGACCACGTACCGGAAGACGTAGCGTTGGAAGGCGTCCTACAAGGTGGACCGATGACTTGGTAAGGGTTGCGGGAGTCCGATGGATGCGAGACGCACAGGACCGTTCGCTGTGGCGACGCTTGGGGGAGGCCTATGTCCAGCAGTGGACGTCTTTCGGCTGAAATGATGATGATGATGATGAAATCTAGATTATGGTCTACCCGTATTTGAAGTTTCATCAATCTGTGCAGCCTACAAACATCAAACTTTGTCACCGCTGTTCACGCCTTTGAGTTTTATTTTCGAAGCAGGAAGTCATCAGACTTCTCTCGCTCTACGGTGGAGAGAGAGGAGGTGTGGCAGACTTTTACTGACTGAAACCTAAGTTTCTTCATTTGTCATTGGCATTCTAGGACCACAGTAACTCTTTCAAAAGTTCCCGCAACGCCTTTGGGGTTGGATTTTGTTGAATAACGTAGAAAAGCAAAAAATAGTTATTTATGTAATTATAACCCAGTAGGTACACAAAATCAATATTAATTTCAGTTACATACGAGTATTATATATATATTATGTTTACCCTAGTCCGTGCGTCACTGCGGGGTGCCAACTGAAAACCAGCGCTAGGTGTCTAACGCCCAGCAAATGCTGAGGTGGTTAGCCTTTGTACTTTTGTTATTGTTTACCCGACTGCAAGAAGGGTTATTACTGTGTGTTTATAACCGTTGTGCTGTGTCTGTCCCGAATAAAAGTACCTATTTCTATTCTATTCTATTCAATCAAAACTTCATAAATTCAAAAAATAAAAAGATAAATCAGGTAAACATCACAATGTTTGTATTGTTTTATGTTATAAACTAACTTCAGCTATCGGCTTCGCCCGCATGAAAGTAGGTTTCTCCATATAAACTTTAGACCTCCCTTTCATCCCTTTAGGGAATGAATTTTGGAAAATCCTCTCTTAGTCTACGTCATAAAAGGTAGCCTTGTGTAAAATTTCACGCTATTAGTCCCAATAGTTCCTAAATAACTAAAAATAATATAAGAGCTATATATAATAGGAGAAATTGTCATTGTTTTTTTTTATTATTGATAGGCTCGCGTTTGACCACCATCTCACCTGATGGTAAGCGATGATGTGGCCGACGATGAAGCACGCTTGCCTAGAAGTAACCTATTCACTCTTGACTTTAAGACCCCTAGGTTGTAGCCAGACTCCGGCAGGGAATTCCACCCCTTAGCTGTACGCATTATGAATGTGTTCCCAAAACGCTTTGTACGTATGGGTGGGATGATTGTAATTGAATAGCCGCTGGCACAAGCTAGTACATACTAGCTTCTGCCAGCGGCTTCACTCGCGAAAAGTAGTTTTCTTCATACAAACTTTGGACCCCCGTTTCATCTCTTTAAGCACACAAGCGGTTTACAGTGCCCTCCGTATCCAATATAATAACGCGTTCAGGGCGGTGTTGGGGCTGCCCCGCTTCTGTAGTGCCTCGGGCATGTTTGCGGAAGCGCGCACCGACTGTTTTCACACCACCATGCGCAAGCGGTGCGCGTCCTTGGTGCGCAGAGTGCGGGGCAGCTCCAATACAGTTCTGGCGATGATTGCCGGCTGATTTAATTGCCCTTATATCGGACATTGCTGTAGCAGACATGTTGCTGGCTATGTCCGATAGTGTAAAATGTGTATATCTTTATGTGTGTGTGTTCTGTTTGTGATTGTTGTATGGGTGTTAAGTTGCCTGAAAAAAATGCATTTTTTTTTTAGGACTGAATTGTGAAAAATCCTCTCATAGTGCTCGCCTACGTCACAAAAAGATTGTGTAAAATTTCACGTTCCTAGTCCCAATAGTTTCGGCTGTGCGTTGATATGTCAGTCAGTCAGTTTGTCCTTTTATACATTTAAATATAGGTAACACCAACCTTTAACACTATTTTATATAGAGTTTCATAATTTTAATGATATAATGCAGTAATTATTGCCGTATGTGTTCGTATTTAACATTCCTGTCGCAACATGTTGTGAAGCTTGTAATAACGATATAAAGATAATGGTTATAATTATTTATAAACAAATATAGTTGCCTCTTGCTAACGGCTACTGTTTTAAATAGTTCCAATAGTTAACTACCGATAGGCTACCTTTTTCATGGCACATAATTATTTCTAAGCACCAAAATAATTATTTATTTAATTAAAAACCAACACATTGGCAATTAGATAGATTGAGTGTGCAGTAAATCAAACGCTTAGTTACTGTTGATACAAACAAAACTTGTCGAGATATTATTTTTATAACATGTATAAATAAACAGGTTAGTACAGGTATTATTTTCAGAATCGACTACTTAATCGAATTCAGCTATTTGTAAAATAGGTATTTTTTTATTATTTCAGAATTTAAAAAAAATACTATTTCTCATAAATCTTGATTGCTATATTGCAAGGGATGCAAACCTTTACTAGCAATCGCGCTAACAGTGTGTGCACTAACAGTGCGAGTCGGAATCGTGCACTGAGGGTTCTGTACAGACTTATCTATATAAATAGTTCAATTCCCGAATGGAGTCTCGAAGATTTTTCCGAATCGCAAAATATTTATTTTTTGTTACTCGTACGTAACATAAAATTTACTTTTTTCAGATTTATTCCTATACCTGTGCTATAAGACCTTGCTTTATGCTGAATTTCAGGATTATGGGTCAACGGGAAGTACCCTATGAATTTTGATTTTTTTGAGAGTGTCGAAATATGATTATACCTACGTTCTTTGCGACTTAAACGGCCGTATCTTTTTTTTTTCGTGAACTTAGAAGTTTGTTTTTTTCACAACTTTAAGGGACCGCTGATTATATGGTATATGGTTCCTGAGTATATTTTATGGTTTTAATTTCAACTCGATACCTCCACGCGTTCCCGAGATAAAGGGTCTTGACAGACAGACAGATGGACCACAAAGTGATCCTACAAAGGTTCCGTTTTTTCCTTTTGAGGTACGGAACCCTAAAAACAAAGCAAATCGTAACTTGTCGATTTAGTCGATCGTAACAGTAGTTCTGCTAATTCAAATAAAACTTAAAATAAATGTGAGTACTGTTGTTGCAAATTATTTTAGTGCTAAGTTTAGCGTGCCTGAATTATTACGTCATTTGCCACCACTGGCACGCGTGCCATTGGTTCGCCATGCCTGCTATATGGCAATACCGATGTTACCAATGGAGTGCGTCAATGCCCATATTATTTGCCTGTAATTAGAATAACTCTTTTCTTAAGAAACACTTTCTAAGTGAGTTTTAATAAGCTTTTAGTGCTTAAATTACGATTATTTTAAATTAATTTCCTAGTTGGGGTGTTTTATAGTGAGTATTATTCCAGTTACGTGTTGTATATAAGTGGCACTGCACTCACTGTTCCTTTACTCAAAATAGTCCATCCATTGTGACGGCAATTCGACGATCGGTGAGAGATCAGCCCCCCTAACCAAGTTACGATCATTTCGTTTGCGTCGAACGCCTCGAGTAGGCCACGCCTCCGATCCCTTTGTTCTGACCACGTGAATGAGCGTTGAGATGACGTCAGAACAAAGGAATCGGAGGCGTGGCCTAATCGACGCGTTCGGCGCGAACGATACGATTGTAACTTGGCTAGGGGGGCAGGATCTATCTCAACCTTGCATTTCGGAGAATAAAAGCAGAATGATTTTTGAATATAAAAATATGAGGTAAATAACAAGTTGAGATGAGAACATAATGGGCACATTTAATTATATATACAGGATGTAACTTGAACTTTCGGAAAAATAAAGAAGGTGATCAGGCGAGAATTATTGATGAGGCGATAATATTATAATAACCTCTACCTACTTACACTGTTGGTATGTATAGCTTTTTTTTCTAACAAACTTTACTATTTTTTTTGAGGAAAACAAAAATAGGAAAATGAAAAACTAAAGTAATATTACTAAAAAATTAACATAGTAATTTTTAAAATAAAGTGTTTAATAATTTAATAGCCTTTTAAAAGTTGGAACAGGTTTTGATTTCTATTAGAAGAGATTTCGATGTTTTCCGACCTGCATTGCTATTCTGAAAAGTTTATTTGCGAAATAACTTCTGAATCCGCAGTGAAATCAAAGTTTCGTATTCTGAAATGAAGTGAATTTGACACTGGCGCCACCGAGTAATGATCAAAGTGAGAGGAACTAAAACGGTTGAGTATTTTGACGTTTGTCTACTTTGTCCATAGGATTTGGTATTCTGAAATACAATTCGCTGAGTGTGACATTCGAGATGATTTGTGAAATGATTTTCGAAATGATTTACCATTTACAGAATAGCACGGCAGGGTGTGGGTGGAGGGTTCTGTCAGACTCACACGGATTCAAAGCAGCCTTCACTCAAAGTGCCTTCTCACATTTGCATTAGGAGCCACAGGATTTTTTGGAAGAGTTGGTCCTGAAACACAAAGGGTAACTGCAGGCAGCGGTGAATTTTAGTCAGTAAAAATCTGACACGTCCTCTTGCTCTACCCTAGAGAGGTAGAAGTCATTTGATTGTAGTTTATTTAGGGTGGGAAATCATCTAATGATTTCTCCCGCGGCGGAGTGGGAGGGTGTGTTAGAATTTTGCTGACTAAAACCACACCTAAGAAAGAAAGAAAGAAAAATATTTTATTTGGCACACATGGATACACACACTGTAAAAAGAAAATTTAAGACAGCTAAGAAAAAAGAAAAAAAAAACACTAACCTAGCGTTCCGGGATCCCGGGTTTCCTTTTCAGAAGTCGACCCATTGACCCAGTAGGCGGCCCTGCTTTGCCCCAACGGTTTGCTGACATCTCTTTGGCTATGTGCTTTAGAACTGGCCGCTCGCGGGCCTTGTTCCTCCATTATTTACCTACTTATAAACATCATAAAATTTAAGAAGATATTAAACAAAGGTGACGAGCTATTCATTCAAAGTATCAATGTTCTGGATAGCATTAAAGAAGCAACCTACTATATAAATAGACTTTACTAGCTAGGTATATAAAACCACATACATTATGATATTATCAGTTTACTTGATAATTTTAGCGTCCGTTTGACGTAATATGTCCTACAATCAAGGAAACATAAGCGGTGTTACTTCCTGCCTACTGTACTAACATCAAACATTGACACCTTTTTGGTACACATAGTGGCAGATAGAACTTTATTTACTCAGACGAGATTTTATTTAAGTTTTTTAAAACTCGGACTAAGACTTTATTTATTAATTTTGTGAGTTCACATGTGATATTAACACACTGACGATAGAAGAGTCGGAGTTCCAAGGGTGGAAAAACGCTATTTAAAAAACATAACACTCCTTTTTGGGGCAGTCGTGTAAAAAGGAAGAAAGTCAAAATTTAATCATCATCATAATCATCATTTCAGCCGAAAGACGTCCACTGCTGGACATAGGCCTCCCCCAAGTGTCGCCATAATGAACGGTCCTGTGCGTCTCGCATCCATCGGACTCCCGCAATCGTTACCAAGTCATCGGTCCACCTTGTAGGAGGCCTTCCAACGCTACGTCTTCCGGTACGCGGTCGCCATTCCAGAACCTTTCGGCCCCAACGGCCATCTGTTCTGCGAACAATATGCAATTTAATTGGTATCCATAAATTTCAAAAATAAAAATTAGAATCCGAATCCCTGGACTTTAGTTTATTTTTTTTATTTTTATTAATTAGAGGCTTGCGTTTGACCACCATCTCACCTGGTAAGCGATGATGTGGTCGACGATGGAGCACGCTTGCCTAGAAGTAGCCTATTCACTCTTAAAGACCCCTAAGTTGTAGCTATCAGGAAACACAGACTCCGGCAAGGAATTCCACTCCTCGACTGTACGCACAATAAATGTGTTCTCAAAACGCTTTGTGTGTATGGGTGGGATGTTTACCATGTACCGGTGGCGCAATACCGTACGTCTAGTGGTCCGATGATGGAATTTCGAACAACAGAAGACTAGGAGACCAATTTTCGTATAAATTCAAGTTGAAATCAAATCTCGGCGACAATGAATATCAAAAGTTTCAAATTGTAGGGATATAGTAGGACAAATACGAATATAGAGTGGTGTTTTAATAGACTCAGACTGAAATTAGAGTGCAAACGTTTGGTAAATTCCTTCTTAGTGTTACTATGATTTAAAAGTAAATCGCTCCTCAACAACAGTACAAACTAAACCATTCGTTTAAATAGTTAAGTACCTATACCTACCTCTTACCTGCAGTATTATGAAGTCATTCACTGTTCAAAAAGCATGAACTTTCAACATTAAAATCAGATGAAACAATAAAATTACAGGGCGATAAGGTGGGTAATCCACAAGTTGGGTAACATTACCCACACTTGATAAAATCTGTTGAAGTCAATGCGTTTACAATTATCACCAGCCCGCTAACTTGAATGATTTCTAAACAATATAGTGAACGGACCTGACGCTTTCGACATTAGGTACTTGCTCTAACTGTGACAAAAAATACATATATTTACTTGGAAAATTATGCGCCTTCCGAAATTTTAAAGTTATTTTGCACTTTTCAGTGTTTTTTTTTTACATTGAAGTCGGTTGTATTTTTTATTTATTAGTTATGGTACCACCACTGAAAAGTACCCCACATCCTAACTTAAATACCTTATAACCAGAGTGCATCTCATGACAATTCTAATAATCCCAAACACGGTTAGATTACATTAATTTATTACAGAGTTCCGGTGCCTAACTTCAGGTTTCATCATCAGATCAGTTCGATATATTCCCCCTCTTCTTTCAGTCAGTCATCGACTACACGTATAAACAAATCAATTTTATTTGTTACGACGGTTCTGCTGTGATCCTATGAGGAGTTCTGTTCCATAACTTCGAAGTTCATGATCAGATCATAACAATATTTCTATGAGACCATTTCGAAAGCATAACATTTAAACAAAAAAAAAAAATATTTCAAAATCGGTCCACAATTGACCGAGAAAACGTTCACCGTTTTCATACATTAAAAAAAAATACATTCAGCCGAACATAGAACCTTCTCCTTTTTGAAGTCGGTTAATGAGTGACATCAATTTCGAGCAAAGGTTTGTGCTATCAGGTTTCACTTCAGACTTGGGCACTGGGAAACTCTTGCTAAACTTCAGGAGGCCTGTTGAGACAGTGTTTTATCAAAAACCCAGGTTTATCGATGGTTTAAGGCATTTTCCGAAGGAAGAAAGTCAATTGAAGATGAACCTCGAAGCGGCAGGCCTTCATCTTCAAAAACCGATGAAAATGTCGACAGAATCCGGGATCTTTTGCATTCAAATCGTCGGTTAACGGTCAGAATGATCGGGGATGAGTTGAATTTGACTCACCCCACCGTTCATTCAGATTTTGACCAATGACTTGGGGATGAGAAAAATCTGCACAAAAATGGTTCCAAAAAACGGGCTGTAAAAACATTCTTGTGGCTCCTCAGCCTCCTTCTTCGCCTGACTTGAGTCTTTGTGACTTTTTTCTCTTCCCGAGATTGAACAATCACCTCAAAGAAACTCGTTTTGGGACACTTGAAAACATTCAAACTGTAACTGTAAACTGTGGCTGTAACCGACTAGCTGAAGGCTATTCCAGTATTGGAGTTCCAGCACTGCTATGAGGAGTTGAAGAACCGTCTCCAGAGCTGTGTGTTGATATTTTGAGGGTGACAATATAAAATTATAATTCTAATTGAATAAAAAAAAAACAGTCTCATTACTTACTTTACAGACCTCGTATTATATATTATTGTTCAGCCGCATCCGGTTAGACTGGCCACAAGTTTTTTTTTTTTTTTTTTTCGGGTGGGAAAATCATGTAATGACATCCCACGCTCTTGGGCGGAGCGGGAGATAGTGTCAGACTTTTACTGACTAAAAACCCACTCCTGTTCCTTCTTTGCCTGTTTTTCCAGGGCCCCGGGGGTCACTTTCGCAACACCCATGGCCCCAGTAGGCCTCGACCCTGCTGGGCCCCTACGGTGGCTGACATCTTGAGACGCGTGTGGAACACTACGCGCCGTCGACGACTTGGGCCACAAACTAGTTGGGAAAAGATTAGGGAGATGATATGTGTTTGTCACCTAAGGCCTACTGTTGACGGACGCGTAGCTTCATAGACGCGTATTCTTCATTATACGCTTGGTGTACGCCTGCTCTCAGCTTACATACAAAACTATGAAACTGTGTCGACGAAGCGGCAACAACACTGCTGACATTGTCGTTCCGTCGCCAGAGTTTCATTTTAGAGTTTCATCTCGAATACGCGTCTATGAAGCTACGCGTCCGTGAACAGCAGGCTTACTCCTCTTAAATGGCTTGTGTGTATATTTGAGTGGGTCCCTAGGCGGTTTGGAAATACAATCGAACCCAGGGTTCGCTTCTGAAAGGAAGACCCGGCCTTCTGAAGGGAAGGAACAGGAGTGGGTTTTTAGTCAGTAAAAGCCTGACACACCCTTCTGCTCCTCCCAAGAGCAGGAGATGTCATTAGATGATTTTCTCACCTAAAAAAGGTGATGTAGCGGGTTTCCAAAGTTGCTCTATGGAGAAACCTACTTTAACTCGACCGAAACCACTGGCAGAAGCTAGTGTCCTATAATCTGATCGATAGACTTATCGATAATCCAGTGTGTGTATTCTAACAAACCAGTTGTATTCTAATAATCCAGTGTGTATTCTTACAAACCAGTTTAATTTAATTAGTTTAACAATTTTTGTCTAGATCCAAATAGATTTTCAATTAACCTTTCCTAACATTAAGCAATATAAAGTAAATCTTCCAGTTTTATTTCTCATTTTGTATGTTTTGACATTAATTTGAAACGTTTATGCAAAAAACAGTATCGTCACGGTCCGATTCTAAGCATTTTAAACCGGTCCGACTTAGAAAAATGGGATTCCTACTGTCGATACAATCTAATTATGCTTTTGTGATCAGAACAAAGGTGGATTCTACCACATTCAATGTAGACTATAGGTATACACACGAAACGTGTGGACCTCACGTTCCACTCCTTTTAATTTTATGTTCATCTAATAATTATTAAAATAACCAGTTTGTCATCCGTCTCGTAAATCAATTCATATTCTAGAGTCTAGATTTTTTTAATTCTAAGTCTCGTTAGATATTTTTATGGTTCTATATTAGATATATATATATTCTATATATATAATTTATGATATATGTTTGCTAAAAATTAAATATCTTAATTCAGACAAAACCAATGTTCTGCACTGTTATTTTGTGAGTAAACAAGTTACGTTTTTGCTATCCTAGTGCTTGTGTTTAGATTTGAAGTTTATTTTTTTTCGAATACTACTTAACTACCCCTGCTGTATATGGATGGAATAGTGCTATGGCTAAATCCGAGATACCTGCAAATCTCTAAGTTAAAATATTGTCTATATAGGCTTTGCGAAATAACCGCTCTAAATGATTTTAAATTACGATGATTTGATTTGACGTGTGAAATTCACAGCTAAGTCCTTTGTGATACACTTGAAAAAAAAAACTTAAAAAAAAATACAGCCGACTTCAATGTTAAAAAAACACTAAAAAGTGCAAAATAACTTTAATTTCGGAAGTCGGTGTTTCTATAATAGTTTTGTCTCTTCGTTATTTAACACCGACTTCCGAAATTAAAGTTATTTTGTACTTTTCAGAGTTTTTTTTACATTGAAGTCGGTTGTATTTTTTTTTTTGTAAAATGTTTTTTATTTTACACTTTTTAGTTATGGTATCACCACTAAAAAGTACCCCTCAGCCATATTTAAAAATCTTATAGCCAGAGTGCATCTCATGACAATTCTATTAATACAAAACACGGTTAAATTAAATTAATTTATTACAGAGTTCCGGTGCCTAACTTCAGGCTTCATCATCAGATCAGTCCGATATATTCCCCCTCTTCTTTCAGTCAGTCATCGACTACACGTATAAACAAAGCAATTTTACTTGTTACGACAGTTCTGTTGTGATCCTATGAGGAGTTCTGTTCCATATCTTCGAAGTTCTGTGTTTCCTGATGGCTACAACCCCGGAATCTTTAAGTCAAGAGTGAATAGGTTACTTCTAGGTAGGCGCGCTCCATCGTCGACCGCATCGTCGCTTTCCATCAGGTGAGATAGCGGTCAAGCGCGAACCTATCAAGAATAAAAAAAAAGTTCATGATCAGATCATAACAATATTTCTATGGGACCAACTTGGAAGCATAACCATTCAATAAAAAAAAAATCAAAATCGGTCCAGAAATGACCGAGAAATCGGTGAACAAATATAAAAAAAAAATCATTCAGTCGAATATAGAACCCAGACCCGCAAAGGAATATAGACCCTTTTTGAAGTCGGTTAAAAATAATGTGTGTTAAATAAAGATTTGAAAAAGTTATTTAATATCTTGTAGTAGCTAGTCAAACTAAAGGAATACACATATATCGCTCAGTGATAAAAATGCAGTATATTGGTGAAAAAATTTTAAAATTGGTCCAGTAGTTTTTGCGTTTATTCATAACAAACATAAATACTAACATGCAAAAATACAAATCTTTCCTTTTTATAATATATTATCCTCTGCCAGCGGCTTCGCCCGCGTGCGAGTCGGTTTCTCCATACAAACTTTGGACCCCCGTTTCATCCCCTTAGGGGGCGAATTTTGGAATACCCTCTCTTAGTGCTCGCCTACATCATGAAAGGAAGTCTTGTGCAAAATTTCAAGTTTCTAAGACCCAGTAGTTTTCCCTGTGCGTTGATATGTCAGTCAGTCAGTTTCTCCTTTTATATAAATAGATAAAAAAAAAGTTGATCTTCACGAGGTCACACAGACGTACACGAAATACAACTTTGTTCTATTATTTGATACAGATTAATGCATAATAACAATCATAACATAGAAAAGAGTCACGTCGTGAAACAAAGCATCAAACAAACTATTAATATTATTATAAAGTTCAATGATTTACATTACCCTTGACCTTAATTACATGTTCCGACTATTTAATGAGGTATTTGAAGTTAAAGAAAAAAAAGTATCTTCCTAGCTAGTTTTCATAAACGTAGTTAATTAACTAGTTAAGATATGGCAGTAAAAAATACTTTTTTATCTGATGACCTAAGTAGATAACGGGTATAATGTAAATAGCACTATAAAACGTACTGACAGATGCAGCAGTAACATCGAGTACAAAATTGTTAACACTGAGTGTAAAAAAAATATTACAGAAATTACCTAATTTTTATTTATTAATTTATGTACACTCAAACACTTAATCAAATCAAAAAGAATAAAATAATTCAGATAGAAGAGTACAAAGGTGGAGGATACGGTGGAGCATACGGTAGAGGTGTGCCCCGCCTGGGCAGAGCACCGCCGTGTCCTCATGGGGGCGATCGGCAGCAACGATCTCTCGCACCGGGCCTTGGTACAGGCCATTGACCGAAGCAAGGAGGAGTGGCAGGCGGTCGCTTCCTTCTGAGAAGCAGTAATGCTAGCAAAGGAGGCGGCCGCACGCGCGAGGGAACGGCCTTACGGCCCAGCCGCCGGAAAACCAATGCTGATTTTCAGCCACCAGTAACCGTCCGGACCGAGCCCTAAGTCTTCGACGGTGCGTAGTGTTCCACGCGCGCCTCAAGGAGATGTCAGCAAAATCGTAGGGGCTCAGCTGGCTCGAAGCCTACTGGGGTCATGGGTTGTGCGAAAGTGAACCCCGGGGCCCTGGAACGAAGGAAAAAAAAGGAACAGGATGCCATTAGATGATTTTCCACCAAAAAAAGAAGGTGCTGCTTACTTGAAAAGAAATTTCTTCCAGCGGACCTGTGACGGGAGATTTGGGTGTGCGATATGAAAACGCACGGTGTGTAAAAATCTACACTAATATTATATAGAGGTATAGTTTTTTTTTTGTTTTTTGTTTGTAGGAGGTAATCTCTGAAAGTACTGGTCCGATTGCTAAAATTTTTTCACCGATAGAAAGCTGCTTTATTCCTGAGTGACATAGGCTATATTTTATGTACGCGGGCGAAACCGCGGGCAAAAGCTAATAGTTTATAAAATTGAATAAATTTACACGTAAATAGGTAAAATACATACAATTATACTATTTTTTCATTAATTAATTAATCTTAGTGGTTAATAATCACTAAAATATTAATTATAATTATGTAAGTTGTAGTCTTGTAATTTCAGCTACCTACGTGATGTGTATCCAGTTTTTTAACATACAGACTTGCATTCAATTTGCATTCTATTGTACTATACAATTTTAATTGTTCACAAAATTCTGAGTTCGTCCATACAGAATGCCGATTTGTAAAGTGACTAACGCAATACGAGTTTCTTATACAATTGAACTGAACGTTATTGCAGACACTACACTTTTGTTTGTCTCTGTAGTCACATCAATTGTGTCTATTTGTGATTGATGCTCCTAAATTTTATAAATAATCGTGATTGTTTGTTTTTATTCAACACTTTATATATCATTCACATATTAAATATCTAATTAATAGAAATGATGACTACAAATAGTTATTATTATATAGAACTGTATGCATACCTATTGCCACGCAGTGGCTTCCTGCAGAGGGAAAGCGCCGTCGAAGCCAGCCTAGAAAAAGGTGGCGAGATGATCTGGGCGCATATCACGAGGACTGGTTCTGGACTGTCTGGAAGTACTTAGCCTTCCTTTGCCCAGCAGTGGGACAGTAAAGGCTAGAAAAAAAAATGTATACCTATTATGTTAAGAGGAAGTATATCACGGATTTCTGATTAAAGTTTTCCTCTATTGATCGGAAAATTTATCAAAAAGTAATCTATCAAAATTGGGTGACCCTAATATGTTATTATTAACACTTCCTGAGCTATAAATTATGTTTGTTATTATTAATAGCCTTTGATACCCATTTGTAATATCAGAGTATTTTACGTAACCACACCCATTAAAAAGTTTATCGGTCGAACCTCAACATCTTTATATATTTTTAATTCTTCTGTACGTGTGTTTGTCACCTAATCTCTTCTAAAAGGCTTTACCGATTTATATGAAATTTTGTGTGTATATTTGAATAGGTCACTGGAAGGTTTGAAAATACAATTAAACCCGGTAGATGGCGCTGCAATCAGATTTTAATTATTTTTTTGTTACTCAAACCCATCTTTCTTTTTATATAAGAGTACTGCTCGCAGAACAGATGGTCGATGGGGACAAAAGGTTCTGGAATGGCGACCACGTACCGGAAGACGCAACATTGGAAGGCCTCCCACAAGGTGGACCGATGACCTGGTGAGGGTCGCGGGAATCCGATGGATGCGAGACGCACAGGGCCGGCCGTTATGGCGACATTTGGGGAGGCCTATGTCCAACAGTGGACGTCTTTCGGCTGAAATGATGATGATGAGTGTTTGTGTGCCTTTTATTATGTCAAATACATCCATTTTCTTTCTTCTTTTCTTTGATATGAATATAGGTATGTGCACTAACTCCTGGATGAGCGCTGGGCTGATGCTGCATATGCGAGTGTACGTGATCCACCACCGCGACGCTCCTTTGATGTCTACTACTCCATCGTGCATATGATGAGGAAAAGAAGCCTATTCTGAAGTAGTTGTACTCCATTGGTGTCGTTGCTGCATGGCGTTCCGATGTGAGGATAAACGAACCACATTAATATTATAAAAGCGAAAGTTGGTGAGATTGTGTCTGTGTGTATGTTTGTAACTTCTTTACGCTCGAACGGCTGAACGGATTCGGATGAGGCTCACGGCCAAATGATTCCCACATTTGGCTAAGCAGATCAACAACAACAAAGATAGCCTGAGTAATTATCAAATTAGCTGGCATGATAAGTCCATGTCATCACTATGGCTTTGTGTCAACTCGAGGCGGTTTTTCCCCAATCATCAAAAGGGATGGGAAGGTATGTTGCCGACAAACTGAAAAGAGACAATAACATTAAGTGTGGACGAGGGTTTTGGTGAGCAATAAGATAGTGATACGGACCCAAACTGGTACGGACCCTGGTCTTCTCGATTTTTTCATATGGCGCCGAGACTTGAGATGTGGTGCTGGAGAAAGATGCTCCGTATACTTTGGACAGCATTTTGGACAAACGTATCCATATTGCGAGAACTCAAAATCTGCTCGCGATTGTCGTCGGAGTATCTACACAAGATTCTACAATACTTCCGTCACATTGCAAGGAAAGATGGTGGCAACCTCGAAAGGTTTATCGTGACTGGTAATGTGGATGGGAAAAGGCCTCGTGGACGCAGTCCAATACGTTGGTCCGACCAGATCCGCACCGCTCTTGACTCTACGCTATACAATGCTCTTCACACCGCCAGAAACAGAAACAGATGGAGGAATATCGTTCGAATGAAAGTGATGAAGCAGGGAGAGGGAGGTTACGACTCTCAGCATTGAAGAGTACGACGCAAGGAGGGGGAAGATAGTGATACAATATGCCAGATTCTGACCTTCAAAACGATACAAACCTGGCACCAATATTCCTAGTTAGTTAGACACTGACCAGCTTTATAAAAGAGTTATTGTAGCAGTATATGTTCCTGGCTGTGTTCGATAGTAATTGTTTTATGTGTGTTTTCTGCATGAGTACCTATTGGTTGCCAGAAATAATTGCTTTTTTTATTTATTTAATTTTTAATAAAAATATTAAATCTGATTTAATGTACCTGAAATTAGCAGCTCTAAACATAAATTACCATATTTTAATAAAATACTAAATGGTGTTTATTTCGTTTAATATTTACTATTATCGTTCATTTTACATTTTAAAATCTTGTTTGACCAATAACTTTCTTTCGGAAAATCAAAACCCTACGATGTTAGATGTTGTAGGTTTCCGATTGAACTGAAATAAAACTCAATATCCAGGCTTAAGGTTATTGTCAAAAAACCAAAGCCATATTGTCTTTCTGATCTTTTATCTATTTAAAAATCCGACAGCTGTCAATAAGCTGAATAGGTATCCTTAATGTATGAACCAATCAAGTCCGTCATTTAATGATTATATGAACTTTAATTAAAACCGTATCGCAGCTTTATTAATGTTAATAATGTTAATAATATTAAAAATGCATATAAATTACTCATCAGTGATGAATGTCGGCGGTTTTGTCATTTCAAATGAATGTAAGGCAATGCCAACTAGTCAATTTCGTTAAATAGTCCATATATATTATCACCGAGTAATAAAATTGATCATTTTAAAAACCACTGAATAATTTAATTTTTGTATCAGTTTACTATTGCTAGTGAAGTCAAAGAATCTTTACAAGGCTGAAATGATCGAAAATAATCAGCTTTTACTCAAGTATTATTAGTATTGCAAGTCGAGAATACGGAACCCATTTTTTATATAGAGATATGTCCATTATAAGCTAACAGTACTTTTTTTTTTCGTGTGATAAAATCATCTAATGACATCCCTCGCTCTTGGGCGGGGCGGAGATAGTGTCAGACTTTTACTGACTAAAAACCCACTCCTGTTCCTTCTATGCCATTTTTCCAGGGCCCCGGGGATCTCTTTCGCATCACCCATGGCCCCAGTAGGCTTCGACCCTGCTGGGCCCCTACGTTTGCTGACATCTCCTTGAGGCGCGCGTGGAACCCTACGCGCCGTCGACGACTTGGGCTCGGTCCGGACGGTTACCGGATGATCGGACGGCGAGCTGCCCATTATTCGCCGTCCGCAAGCCCGCGCCTACGGTGAAGCTAACAGTACTGGAACCAAAACGCTTACAAGCTAGTACACAAAAAAATACAATAAAATTGTAATTAAAAATAGCCATACAGAAAAAAACAAAACAAATCATACAAAATAATTATCATATAAAATAAAATTGTCACATAAAATAAATTATCATATAAAATAAAATGGTCATATAAATTAAAATAGTAATACAGAGTAAAATTTAAAAAAATGTCTTATATAAAATAAAATTGTCATTAAAAATAGCATTAAAGATTATATCGGTGTCATGTATAAAAACTGGGCAAGTGCGAGTCGGACTCACGCACTAAGGGTTCCGTACAAACTTACCTACATTATGTGAATACTTCAATACCCGAATAGAATCTCGAAGATTTTTCGAATCGCAAAAAAAGGTTTTTTTTTGTGACGCAACCACATTTTTTTTTGATTTCAGATTTATTCCTTTAGCTATTCTATATGACCTTGCTTTATGCCAAATTTCAGGATTCTGGGTCAACGGGAAGTACCCTATTAATTTTGATTCTTTTGAGAGTGTCGAAATGCACGTTTTTTGCGACATAAACGGCCGTATCTTTTTTTATTTGTTGTTATAGCGGCAACACAAATACATAATCTGTGAAAATTTAAACCGTCTTGTTATCACGGTTCATGAGATACAGCCTGGTGACAGACGGACGGACAGCGGAGTCTTAGTAATAGGGTCTCATTTTACCCTTTGGGGGTACGTTTAAAAATATTCACATACACAAAGCAAGAACAACTATCGGTAGGACATACAAATATTTGTTCCGTGCAGAATTCGAACCCGTATCCCCCTTTTCATCCCCTTTAAAGTTGAATGTTTGAAAACCTCTTCTTAGGGCTTGCCTACGTCATAAATGGAAGCCTTATGCAAAATTTCACGTTCCTAGTCCCACTAGTTTCGGCTGTGCGTTGATACGAGTGTGTCAGTCAGTTAGTTTCTCCTTTTATAAAAAGAACAACTGGAATGCCGTTACTAGACGCTTGTATGAAGAAGTCTTTAGATTGGATACTATGTAAACCGAAGAATACTAAATTCAAGATAAATATTATTAGTAATGTAGTGATCCCTATCACCACGAAGGTGACGGTTATTTTGGACACTGGCTCACCACTACACACCGCCGAGCGCAGGCCCACGTCCGACCGTCACACGTTTATCGCACCAACGCGACTGACTGGTCGACGCTACCCCCTCTGCTGTACGTGAGACAGCGTATTATATCTATTATATAGATACAACTACAAACACTACAAGTAAGGTTAGTTTGGAAGATGACATTAATGTTACCTATGACTTATCTTTTCTACATAACTAAAAGTACAAAAACAGTAAATTTTTTTTTAAAGAGACTGCGGAAATTTAAAAATAAAACCTATTTTGTACAATTTACAATGAATTGTTAACAGCAAGTTAAGTAACTCCGTCTGTAGTATCCACTTGAATGATAGCGTTGCCCCGATGCTGGCGATGCGCCCAGCCTCTGACACATCTGCTCGCGCGCTGGCCCGCTCGGCCGAAAGGGCACGCTGGTGAAGGTCGCCGCTCTGACCGCATCCGCTTCGAGCCTAGATCATGTGCGAATGCTTTGAATAATTGATGTTTTGTTACTTCAAACTATTAGAAACATCTTACTTTTGGGTTTCACCAGACTCGGATGAAATGTGGCTCGTGTTTTAAATTTTTATTAATAATAGGTTTTCTCTGAAAGGACTTCGTTCGAAGAAAATTTTCCAAGATAAACACATGAGCATATAAGCACAAGCATAATTATAATCAGCTTTATAATATTCCCATTGTAGGACTCAAACGTGTTCTCTAGGAAAGGGAATGGGCCATAATCCACCACGTGGGCCTTGTGTGGGTCGGTGCATGTCACATGTCTTCGAAGTTTTGGTTCTAGAATTTGCTGGTTTCCTTCACACGATATTTTTCTTCACCGTTTTTAGAGCAGTGGTGATGAAATAAATTACAAAAGTGCCTGTATGAGTTTGAACCCACTACGCCAGACTTAAGGGTCGTCCTTAAGTCTGACCGTTACTATAAGACCACCACAACTTACATGAGGGAACACAAATGAGTGGCTACTTTTTAGGGTCCCGTATCGATCACTTTGTTGTCCGTCTGTCTGTCAAAACCCATTATCTCGGAAACTCATGGAGGTATCGAATTGAAAATAAAACCATATACTCAGGTTTGCGGTATAGAAGTTTGATTTTTTCACAGCATCAAGGCTGTGACAAAATCAAACTTCTATGGTAAAGAAAAAAAAAGATACGGTCGTTTATGTCGCAAAACACGTATATTTCGACACTATCAAGGGAATTAAAATTCATAGGGTACTTCCTGTTAAAAGCAAGTCCCTAAAGCACAGATACAGGAATAAATCTGAAAACAGTAAATTTGTTGTCACAAAAAAAATTTTGTTTCGGAAAAATCTTCGAGACTCCATTTAGGAATCAAACTGTTCACATGAATATGTTTGTACGGAACACTCAGTGCGCGAGTCCGACTCGCACTTGCCCAGTTATTCTTAGATAGCAAACGTAACTAACCTAGACGGATAGATATTCTTATCAAACAGGTTGGTCTTACTTATATGTAAATTGCCTAGATAACAGCTAGCCAATTTGAATAGTATGTAGATTTAAATAGAAATTATTGGAGTGACCACAGAATAAATACTACTACTGATCAGTCACTCAGAGTCACATGGGAGGCACTGAAGGGGTGTGAGTTATTCTCCAGTTAAATTTCCTTCTTTTGAGGTAGGAAATCATCCAATGAATACTCCCGCTCTAGGGTTGAGCGGAATCAGACTTTTACTAACTAAAACCACACTTGTGTCCTTCAGTTGTTCTTTGCGTTCTAAGACCACGGGTTTTCTTTTCAAAAATTCCCCATTGGTCCTTAAAACATACCTGCGTAATGTAATACCATATATAGTCATAGAAACCACGGTAATGCGTCACATACATATTCTTAACTACATATTTGACTACTTCAACAAATACAGGCTGCGCCTTCGGCTGTACGAAGTGGCAAAAAGATTAAGGTAATTTGATTTGAAGGATTTGTTTCGCCTCGTCGTTTATACCGCGTACATCGAGGGACTGGAATAATTTGCCTGCTGCGGTTTTCCCGTCCGATTATAATTTGGGTATCTTCAAGGCTAGAGTGAATAGGCTCTCAATAAATTAGTGCGCCTCACCATCAAGGAACGATTGCATTACTACTTACCATCAGGTGGGATCGCAGTCAAGCACTAGTTTATATCAATTAAAAAAAAAGGACTATTTGTTCTATAGTAGTAGTTCAGGATGCAGATCAGAGAGAAAATCTCCTCCAGATACCTTCTTGTGTGGGTAAGGAGCAATAAACAAACTATTCCAGGTTCCGCAACTGCTTTATTATGATGTAGGCTTTTGGCATTTAATTTACAACGAGTCGTAATACAGTCCCTAGACTAGTTGTTGTTCACGCGGTTGCTGACAGAGAAAAAAGGTCGAAACTTTTATCTGCTCGGCTCGCGCGAACGACAACATATATTACTTTCTATCAAAGAGATTTAAAGAGATACAATAGAGCGGCTATCAGAACAAATGTCTTACAAAAACTGTCATCCTATGTCTCAGTGACGCCATCTGGCTTTGAATAGCAAACACGCGAATTAAATTTGTAAAAATTTATAATTATTTAACTATCGCTCGGTAGATGGCCAGGGCCCGTACCATGATAATGTTAAAATGTCAGTCGTACGAGCGAAAAAGTGTGTTGGAGCTATACACGCTATATAGCTCCATCCCTGTAACAGTTCGGTTTAGGTCGTAAAATGGATCACATTATGAGCTCGTGGTAGAGGGTCAGTGTGTGATAAAGGTAAGGTTAAACTTTTCAGCAATAGATGGCATTATTACAAAATCAGCAAATGTTCTAGAACTATTTATAAAAATTATTGCATTTTAATTAATTACTTCGTAAATATCAAAAATATTTACGAAAATAAAACGAACTTAGGTCCAGTCATTTTATCATAACAAGATTTGCAATAGCGTAATGCGCAGTTCGGCATATTTTCTCAGAAAATGATTTTCTTTTAAAGCATAGAGCGGATACTAACACGACTTGACGTGTAGGGGCGTCATACTAGACTGAGCGACTTATGACCACTAGGTAATAAGTATCGGAGAACGATTTTGTTTGCTATGTCCTGTCTATTGGTAGTATATATTTAATGTCTTTGCTTTCTATTGACTTCGCCAACACAATATATTATAGTTTCTTGCGATGCTATCACTACAACTTTCAACTTCATTCGTAATTGAGTGAGTTGGGAAGTCGTGGTCCAGTGGGGGCAGCCCTGACATACGAGTTTGCAGGTCGTGGCGTCAAACCCAGGCAGACGCATTACTTTGTGTAACTTATTTCTGAATCGCCAATGTTCTCAAAACGGTGAAAAAAAAATCTCGTGAAGAAAGCAGCATGGTGAACATCCCACCTATACGCACAATACGTTTTGGGAACACATTCATTGTGCGTACCTACAGCTAAGGAGTGGAATTCCAGGTTGCCGGAATTTGTGTTTCCTGATGGCTACAACCCGGGAACCTTTAAGTCAAGAGTGAATAGGTTACTTATAGGTAAGCGCGCTCCATCATCGACCGCATTGTCGCTTAAAAAAAAGCATGTCCTAGACTAATAAAATTGAAGATATGTGATATCCACCAATCTACACTGGGCCCACGTGATGGATTACGGCCCATTCCCTTTCTTAGAAAAGAGGCCTTAGTCCTAGATGTGGGAACATTATAAGTCTGATTATGCTATGAGTTGGACACCAATACAGTCTGCTGGATTTTTCTATGCTATGCTATGAGTTGGGCACCAATACAGTCTGCTGGATTACCTATTCGAAAGAGCAACTGTGACCCTTGAACGCAAAAGACAACAGAAGGAACACGGGTGATGATTACCAAAACTCAAAAAAAAAAAAAACCACATACGAATGAATATTAGGTTTTATTAGGTGTCACTGTTATTCCATCGTATTAAAAGGTCTAACATTTTACACTCAGATCCAATAACAATCTGTGGTTTTACACAATCGTCACAATTGAAAATCAATTTCAAGAGATCTATCTGATGAATTATTGATTTTATAACATGATCCTACGTAAGACTCAACATAAACCTTTGACATAGCTATGTAATTGGCATAAGTAGTCATATAAAGAATATTTCTCATTGTGCGTCATTATTCGACTATACGTACCTATTAATAAATTTCAATTAGTTGATATTTCTACAACAGTGAGAAGAATGGAAAGATTATATATGAGTAAATGGCAAAGTTGAGGGCATTGTCATGTCAGTCCAATATTTAAAAAATGATTTGCGGCTTCGCAGTCGGTTGGCCTTTGTGATGACAAATCAGATGGTAAAGCAATATAATTTTGATCGATTGTGGTAACGAAAAGATCTTACAATGATTTTTATTGTAACCGTTACATAATTTGTTCATCCCGCAGTCATTTTTGTTCAGATGAACCGAAAATGTTCCAAGTTACAATTTAGTGAGCAAAATATGTCAGTTCTTTCGAAAAAGAATATCGTCACACCAACAAGTATCTACTTTATAACTTGAGCAAAAAGTAGGAAATTACTTTTTTAAACTTACACCCAACACGTAGATACTATTTATTCACTGCTGCCGAAGATGCCCTAAAAGTGACCAAGTATCAGGCCTTCAGAACCAATGAACTAATGGGTGTATCCATCGACACGAAAAAGTTTTCACCATTTTTTTTTTCATTGGAAATCATCTATGGTTATTCATGGTTGAAGCTATGAAGCTAGAGCAAGCATCAGACTTTTACTGACTAAAACCCACTTGTGTTCCTTCCCGTTAGAGCCACGGGGAATTTCTGACAAGGAAACCCGTGGTTTTAGAACACAAAGGGCAACTTAAGGACACTGCTGTTCTTTAGTCAGCAATACGTCCTCTCGCTCCACCCTAGAGCGAGAGAAGTCATTGGATAATTTCTTACCTCAAAAAAAACCTGTGTTCCTTCAAACGCAAAGGGCAACCCCTTTGCGTTCCAGGGCCGCGGTAACTTTTTCGAACAATTCTAAAGCCCCACATTTGATTCATTCATCATCATCATTTCAGCCGAAAGACGTCCACTGTTGGACATAGGCCTCCCCCAAATGTCGCCACAATGACCGGTCCCGCGCGTCCCGCATCCATCGGACTCCCGCGACCCTCACCAGGTCATCGGTCCACCTTGTGGGAGGCCTTCCAACGCTACGTCTTCCGGTACGTGGTCGCCATTCCAGAACCTTTCGTCCCCATCGACCATCCGTTCTGCGAGCAATGTGCCCTGCCCACTGCCACTTAAGTTTGGCGATTCTTCGGGCTATGTCTGTAACCTTGGTTCTCCTGCGGATGTCTTCATTTCTGACGCGATCACGCAAGGAAACTCCGAGCATAGCCCTTTCTATTGCCCTTTGAGTGACTTTAAGCCTTCTGATGAGGGCCATTGTAAGCGACCACGTTTCGGAGCCATATATCATCACTGGCAACACGCACTGGTCATAGACTTTCGTCTTGAGACACTGTGGTATATTGGACGAGAAGACATCGCGCAGCTTCCCGAACACTGCCCAGCCGAGTCGAATTTGACGATTGACCTTTTTCTCGAAGTTAGACCTAACCAACTGGATCGTCTGGCCCAGGTAAACGTAGTCGTCCACAACTTCGAGTGTAGAGTCTTTGATCTTGATAGGAGTGGGTGCTACATGGATTTTTACCATGACTTTGGTTTTGTCCATGTTCATTTTTAGTCCCACTCTTTCGGAAGCTTTACTGAGGTCACCGAGCATTGTACTGAGCTCCTCCGTAGTCTCAGCCATGACTACTATGTCGTCGGCAAATTGAAGGTGAGTGATGTACTCGCCATTGACATTTATGCCTAGCCTTCTTCACTCCAGAACCTTGTAAACATCCTCCATTGCGGCCGTGAACAATTTCGGAAAAATGACGTCTCCTTGCCTTACACCCCGCTGCAAGAGGATAGGTTTCGAGATCTGGTCCTGAAGCCGGACTGACACGGTGGCGTTTTTGTATAAACACTTCAGCACTTCGATGTACCGATAGTCAATCTGGCACCGTTGGAGAGACTGCAGTACAGCCCAAGTCTCGATCGAATCAAAGGCTTTCTCGTAGTCCACAAACGCTAAGCAGAGAGGCTGATTATACTCCTCAGTCTTCTGTAAAACCTGCCGCAGCGTATGTATGTGGTCCACGGTGCTGAAGCCTTTTCGAAATCCGGCTTGTTCAGGAGGCTGGAAGTCGTCAAACCTGCGCGCGAGACGGTTCGTGATGACTCTGGAAAACAGCTTGTAGACATGGCTGAGAACTGAGATGGGCCTGTAATTCTCAAGCAGGGTATTGTCACCCTACCACCACACCTCTGCTCCATGCCTGCGGCGTTTTTCCCTCGAGTATGACGGAATCGAACATCTTCTGAAGGGCCTTTAGGACCGATTTTCCACCCGCCTTCAGGAGCTCGGCGTAATTCCGTCCTCACCCGACGCCTTGTTGTTCTTCAACTGCTTCAGAGCCATCCTAATCTCGTACAGGCTGACGTCCGGGATATCTTCGGTATAGTGTCGAGTCAATCTAGCTCTTGGGTCGTTTGCTAGATTTGCAGTAGGCACATTTGACTATAAGAGTTTAGAGTCATAGTCATAGTAATTTATTGGTAAGGGATTTTTACAAGTCATTTATAGAATGTTACATAAAATTTGTCAACAAATGATTAGGTACATAACAATGTCAAATAATAAACAATGTTAAACAAATAAAAGAAAATACAAGGAATAAAAAAAAATAAAAGTCAAAATAGTTTTCATTCTAAATTAACATTCGCGTCAAAGTTAAATTAAATTAAATCATAAATTCGTCAAAAGAATAAAAAGTTTGCTCGATAAGCCATTTTTAAACGAGCTTTGAAGCTCCCTATAGTTGGGGCACCAGAAATAGCTACAGGCAGATTATAAACTGTCGGGCCCATAACATGAGTCGTCTTGGAAGATTTGGTGAGCTTTCTTGAGACCGTCGATGACTGACCCCTGCTTCTGGTGCAATATGAATGACGGCTGCCTACCTTTGGGTAAAGGTCGAGGTTCATCCTCACGTACAGTGCGACTGATATATATAAGTATAGCAGCTAACGTGAGGATGCCTAGTCTAGCAAAATGGGGTCTAGCGGACATGTAATTGTACTGTATGTAATTCTCTTATAATGATGAACGAGACATGTTTTCAATAGGTACCTGCGACATTAAAACAAATTGATCTAAATAATATTGTCTTAATCCAACAATGCATCAGACACTAATTTCGCAATCTGTATCATATCTTATTATCTGTAAAATAACGACAAATACTGAAATTGGCAATGAAGCTAATTTCACACTCTTTACAATGTTTATTATAACCGAAGAGCACCTTGTGACCTTAGTTCAAATAAGGAAATCCTACTAAGATGGTCGATCGTATCTTCATCATAAAAAAGCGGTCAAGACTATTGTGTGATGTCCATACAGTTCATGATAGCTGTAATGTGTTGTAATATCATGATGATGTAATTGAGAATCTTTACATTCTTCATAATTATATCGTCATTTCCGGTGTTAAATTTTTTCTTCTTCTTGAGATGTTATTGATGTCTTCCATAGACGATACTTCTATATCGATTATGATGGCGTATTTACTCGATGGTATTCTGGCAAAAGAACAAGTGTAAACGAACGGGGTCAAGCACATCTATCTTCGAATAATTTAGTCCAGTAGTCGTGGATACTTGATGCCAGTATTTCTTCCACCTTTGATAAGTGTTTTTTTTTTTAAACTACTCGTAGTAGTTAGTCCATAATTAAGTGCGATGACCAGTGTAATTGCGGCATCGAAATTGTGTCTTTATAAATTAATTATCTAAGGCAGGAGTTCCCAAACTGTGCGTTCGGCGCCTCAGGGCGTCGCAGTACTATCCCATGGGCGTTGTAATTCGGTGCGCTCAGTTCACCGGAAATTTCAATAGCTTAGGTACTCCTAACTACGATCAATAAAGATCATGCAAGGCAATTTTCGAGTAACAGATTCCAATGAAAAACGATAGCATCAAAATACAAGGGAACACAAGGTTTTAGTCAGTAAATGTGCAGATACCCAGAGTCCCTCTCGACAAGAGAAGTTATTCGATGATTCACCACATAAAAAAAACATAAGAAGCAACCACGTACCTATTTGCAATTTCAGCACTTTGAGCAACCTTTCTTTTAGTGCAGTATTACTTACAAATAATAACAGCTAGCCGCTTAAGTCATAGAAATAATGATGCGAGAATTAATTCGTTAAGTAATACTTAATGTTGAGTTTCATTGTCCTCTGAAGATAGCCGATGGTTGCGACGATTTAACAGCAGGGGTCATAAGGTTATTTATTGACAGTGGTACGAGGTAATGTGTCGTGCACTCGTGATGCTTTCAGATTGTTTATCACGATCTATTATTGTAGCCTTTTCGGGCAGAGTTTCATAATAGACTAGGTGTAAATGTGCAATCTTTGGTAAACATTTTTTGCTAGTCTTGACAAGAAGATCTAGGGCTGCTCTTACTTTTCACTCCAAATCGAATTTTTCAGAATTTTTAACTTTATTGTAGAACGCAGGGACGGGTTCCCATTTTGAAAAATCAAAGAAATTCTCCAGCTCAGAAATTCTCCAGCTCTGATTGGAGCGGAAAAGAATGTCAGATTTTTCGTGACAAAACCTGCACGTGTTCCTTTGGTTGCCCTTTGCGTTGACGGGCCGCGGTAACTCCTTTTGAAAATCCCGCAACCGTGGTAGGAGGTTGGGCTAACGTCGAATAATTGAAGCAATTATCAACGAATAGTTTATACCAATAATATTGACACAAGTAAGACGGCTTTCAGGGAATGTTTTCCCAGTGGTGAATGCATAGTCAAAACTACTCTTGGGAGGAGCATCACCGTGTCCTCGAGGGGGAGATCGGTGGCGGCGACCTCTCACGTCGGGCCCTGGTTCTGGCCATGGTTCGGACCGAGGGGGAGTGGGCGGTGGTTGTCCCCGGCATCGACAAGCGCCTCAAAGAGATGTAAGCAAAATCGTCTGGGCCCAATAGGGCCGAAGACACCTGGGGCCAAAGGTTGACGACTTCCGAAAGGAAAACCCGTGATCCTAGAATGCCCTTACATTCCCTGTCCTTCTTTGCTTAGTTAAGAAACATAGGTGTGGTTAGTCAGTAAAAGTTTAACACCCTTCCGCTGCGCCCAAGAGCGAGAGAAGTCATTGGATGATTTCCCAACTAAAAAAAAAAAACCGTGCGAAGCTGGGGCGGATCGCTAGTCTATTTTAAAGATGTAGAATATTATAACAAAATAAAATCTGGTTTTCTATAAATAATTGTTAGAAGTTAGGTTAAGAGAAAGGAAAAATTTAACACCTTAAAAAAAATAGTATGTGGTGATATCTGAAACATCACTACATATTATTGACTGGCCTGTTGGTCTAGTGGTTAGTGGCCCTGACTGCTATGCCGGAGGTCGTGGGTTCGATTCACACCCAGGACAAGTCTTTGTGTGATGAAAACAATCATTTGTTCTGTGTCTGGGTGTAATTTATCTATATATGTATGTATTTAGAAATATATAGGGTGACTGGCAATTAGTGTACGATACTTAAACACGTGATTGTGCTCATAATAACAAACAATTTTTATTATGGGAGCAAAGCCGAAATCGCGAAAAAAATATCAGCTGTTCAGTACATTAGGCAAACATAAATGTACTGAACAGCTGATTATTTTTCGCGATTTCAGGTTTGTTCCCATAGTAAAAGTTGTTGGTTATCACGTGCACAATCAAATGTTTAAGTATCGTACACTAATTACCAGTCACCCTATATAAGTATGTTTATCAGTTGTCTAGTACCCATAACATAAGCTCTGCTTAGCTTGGGACTAGACGGCGTTGTGTGATAGTTGTGAGAATATTATTATTATATACTATTTTTTTTAAATTTAAATATCAACCCTAAAAGTTTATTGAACAAGAAGATATCAAGACAGTGAAGGTTAGTGTTAGAGTACCGTATTTCGCAAGTACTAGCATTCCTGCAGCTCTGAGTGAACAACCTTTGACACAGCGATATGCCTGCCTCATGACACCCGGCGATAATAAAGCTCGCTGGATAATTGGCGTTTAATGTCTTCAATGACGCTTTTATTATGAAAGAAACGAAACCTTTTATCAAGTGCCTTGATTGATTTTCGCTAGCGTTGTTGTTCAAAAAGTCAGTGTTGTATAATTTGTTTCTAATGCCTGATCAACAAGGACATCGTTGTCTTTAGGGCTATAGATTTCATTTTCATTGAGCAGTAAATAAGGAAAGTCTAAAATAAAGATCAAGAGCTTTAATACAGGACGGCCGGGTTCCCACTATGCTGGACCGGCAAATCTACCGGAAGCCGGATGCCGGAACATAGTGTTCACATTACACCGAGTCCCGGACAGTCAAGTACTCACCTCAGTTGAATTTGGACCTGTGCGCACAATGGACGACGAATCTTATTAGAAAGCAAAATAAAAGAAAACATATCGAAATTGGTCCGGTATTTCTACCGGCACTTCGCAGTGGCAAAACGCTCGGTAAAAATACCGGATCCGGCAAAAATGCCGGATCCGGGATAATGTGAATAGCTTCATATAAATTGTACAGCCACTAGCCCTTCAGGCAGATTTGCCGGTCCGATAGTGGGAACCCGGCCGAAGACGATTCGACCTAGGACGACTTAGGAAGAGAAGTTGATGTCTGCCCCGCTTGGGTGGAGCGTCGCCGTGTCTTCGTGTAGGAGATTGGCGGCGGCTACCTCTCACAGCCAGGCCATAATACGGAGCGAGTGAGCATGAGAGTTCGCCAAGCGATTCCCTGCCACAGTACTCGCAGGCTTGTGGATGGCGAGCAATGGATAGCTAGCCGTCCGATAAAGTCCAGGCTTGGGTCGATGGCACTTCAAAGAACTGTCAGCATGAGGCAGACACAGGACACGGACAGGACCCACTTGGACCGATGTCTACCAGGGTTGCGAAGTCACTGCTGCCCTGGAACGATAATGGCGATGATAACGATGATATCCCACCCCATATTCCCAGAGAGTAGGCCTAAGTCCCAACAGTGGGAACATTATAAGGCAGATTGTGCTATGCTATCTCACCAAAAAAAAATAACGTGGAAAGTTTTCTTAAATATATTTTTTTTAGGTGAGAAAATCATCCAATGACAACTTGCGCTCTTGGGCGGTGCTTGAGGGTGTGTCAGTCTTTTACTGACTAAATACCTGTTAAAAGTGTAAACCCCAATGAAATGTGTGACATTTCGTGTAGTAAATAAAGTTATATTTTGAGTCGCACTTCGCGCTGTGTCGCGTCGCGTCGCGTCTCGGTGTAAACTGACCCTTAGAGAGGATTTCCCAAAATTCACCCTAATTTTGGAGAAATCCTCTCTTAGTGCTTGCCTACGTCATAAAAGGAAACCTTGTGCTTAATTTCACGTTCTTAGTCCCAGTAGCGTCGGCTGTGCGTTGATATGTCAGTCAGTCAGTTTCCCCTTTTATATATATATTATATATTTAAAGATAAATTATTTCCAGATTTAAGAACAATACTGGCTTTTTTAGCAAAATATTTTAAGACGTTGCCCAATGGCCTTAAAAACGGATCCAAATAGCAATAAAATATTAAATTAGCATTCAGAATGTTACAATATGACTTATCTAATAGTGATGAATTTCTATTGTGAAATAAATTAAATCATGCGGGACCTTGACCTACGCTTAAAATTAATATGAGATCGAAAATTGTTTATTATTGACACTGATTACAATTGGCATTTTAGTGAGTACTTTATTATAACAATGTATTGACGAATGTGCAAACGATCATCAATCAGTAAATACGTACCTACCTACTTGCTTGAATACGATTTGGTTTTATGTTATTTCTTTGTATTTTGACAGCTTACGTGTTGAATAATAACGTGTTGTATCAATTTATGTTGTTGGGCTCACCTTTGACATGTGCGTAGGTGGCTTGAACAACTTAAGTAACATCAACTTAATAAATATCAATTTGTTTTGGGTTTGTATCTAGCCCAGGGATCCGGTTGCTAGGTTTATTATCAACGAAGTGATGTCACAGGCCAGGTTTGCTTAGATTAAAAGTATCTAGGTACCAACAGGAGGTCTCCGTAATGGCAAGTGCGACGCGACATGCGACAACGCTTTTTCACAAAAATATTCTAATCAGAAGAATTCTATAAAACGTAAGATTGATTTCCTTCACCGTCTTGAGAGCGTGAGGAAACCGGCATGTCCTGGAACCAAAAAATTCGAAGACATTTGACATTCACCAACCCGCACTGGGCCCGCGTGGTGGATTACGGCCCATTCCCTCTCCTAGAGAGGAGGCCTGAGTCCCAACAGTGGGAACATTATAATGTTCCCACTGTTGGGACTCAGGCATATTGGTAGCATAGTCGGCCTTATAAGGCCGACTATGCTATGCTATACTAAGATTGATTTAATTTCAGTATCAAGAATTAGTACAAAGATTATGCAAATGTCTTTAAGATGTTTGGACATATCGTCCAATGAAGGCTCTTTAAAACCTTGAGTGGTACAGAGAAGAGTAGAGGACCAACATTCTCGCGGTCAATCACCCACCAGGTGGACGGACCTCATCGAAGTGTTCCCGCATTTAATGTAAACGCGTAGAGAGAGTGAGATGATGTCCTGCAAAGCCGCAAACAACCTACCAGATGATCCGTATGACCACGAACACTCCGCCAGGAGTGTACACCTGAAAAGAAGAACATGAAACTTGCACTACCTCAACGTCATAAATGAAATGCTATGTGTCATTCGTAAAAAAAAATATATTAATAGTGTCTATTTAACTAAAGTCAAACAATGTACATAAATATCATCTCTCAATCATCTATCTCTGTTCAAATCTTTATATTACAAAACAAAGTCCCCGCGTCTGTTGGTCTGTTCGCGATAAACTCAAAAACTACTTAACGAATTTTCATGCGGTTTTTACCAATAGATAGAGTGATTCATGAGAAAGGTTTAAGTGCAGAAAAGACAAGAATTTCAAAGATCTCTAACACCCGTGCGAAGCTGCGCGAGGGAACGGCCCTCACGCCCCAGCCGCCGGGACCCCGATCCCAATTTCCAGCCACCGTAGGAGTGCGGACGGCGAGCAATGGGTAGCACGCCGTCCGGTCGTCCGGTAACCGTCCGGACCGAGCGGATCCGCGCCTCATCGAGATGTCAACAAATCGTAAGGGCCCAGCAGGGCTGAAGCCTACTGGGGCCATGAGTTAAGTGGAAATGAACCCCCGGGGTCCTGGGACGCAAGGCAAAGAAGGAACAAACGAGTGGGTTTTAGTCAGTAAAAGTCAGACATGCCCTTGCACTCCGCCGCCCAAGAGCGAGAGAAGTCATTGGATGATTTCCCAACTTAAAAAAAACCGTGTATAGCTGGGACGGATCGCTAGTCTATTTTAAAGATGTGGATTATAACAAAATAAAAACTGGTTTTCTATAAATAATTATTTATAGAAAACATATGTTTTTATTTTATTATTTATGAAGAAAAAATGATAATTTAGTAAATACAACGTAGGTAGGTACCTCAATAAAAACGATGATGCTAAATCCTGCTAAATTCCTTTCTCATGTCATTGTGTTATGTTTAACAGAAAATTATTATAATCAAGATGCGAATAAACTTTATAACTTAATGACATCGTTTAGGGGGCACCATAAAGATTGCAAAGTTAATTAATTAAATTGTTTTGCGAAAAAAAGCATTTAGATTTTTTGTCTACTTCTCTATATAATTTATTATTTATTTAACGATTTATGTACACACACACAAAATAAAAGATTAGAAGAATGAAACAGAAAAATAGGTATAGAGGTGATACTTATTTCTAAAGAAATCTCTTCCAGCACACCTGCGAAAGGAGAGTTGAATATCAGAAAGAGGTTTTATTAGTTTCATGTTGGCATCCTGGCCTGATTCCTTACGTTTCTAATGTCTCGCATTGTTATACCTAGGTACTGTTTTTTGCTGATTACTAAATCTTTCAAACTTTTTGGATATTTTCTGCAAATTAAACAATTTAATCTTTCTTTTTAAATTTAATACGGCTTTCTGATATGATTGATAAATCGATAAAGGCCGGCAAAATTATAGCCCTACTTGAAGAAGATTGTTCACAAACTTACGTGTCTCGGCGGCTAAATGTGAATCATCCAGAGATCTGGGCAACGCAATCAAGAGATTGGTTCGGTCAAATAAAGAAAGGTTTGGGTAGAAAACGATGCGCAGAACCCCGAGATGACGCTTTTTGGATGAGGCAGGCGTTTAGGCAGAATGGTAAGACGTCAAGTATGAACCTGAAAAAGAGCCATCAAGAAGTAAGAGGAATAGTCTCCTTCTAACTGTCTGCAAGATAACTTACCTTGCAGACAGTCAGAAGGAGTTTTTTGGCTGTCAATATCAGCAGTTACCACCCGGCCCGGGGCCTTAAACTACTCCGAATCTGTGCTTCATGGACTCTAGAAAACTGGAACGAAGTATGAAACTCAGAATCTTTTTATGTGAAGAAGATCGGTGCCGGTGATTATTGCGAATCCCAGGGAACGCTATACGGGAGTGTGTTTCGAAGAAATGAGTCCTTATGGTGGAGGCTCCGTTATGTCTTGGCCAGCATTTAATTCGACGGAGCTTACGGAGTTAGTTTTCCTAGAAAATGGAACATTAAATGCACAACCTGTATTGACTGCTATGCAACCCGCTCCGCAAAACATCTGGGAGCTAAAAACAGTCATTGCAGAAGAAAGGGAATTCTACAAAACGTGATTAAAATTATCGTGGAAAGCATTTTCAGAAGGATGCAAGCTGTGATTTAGGCAAGGGTAGGTAACATGCGTCATAAAATTTTACATTTGTAGCGTTGTATAATATACGATGGAGTATTGTGGGATTATCCGAAGTCCGAAGACAGGGGGAGGACACGATAATCCTAAAATCTGGTAACCTGCTCTATTTTCGGGAGGGGGACCAGCAGTCCCAAGGTGGTGTCGGGTTTATCGTCCACAGGTCCCTTGTGAACAATGTGGTGAAGATCGAGAGCGTGTCGACCAGGGTGGCGTACCTTATACTCAGAATATCATCAAGATATTCGCTGAAGGTCATACAGGTTTACGCTCCGACCTCGACACACCCCGATGACGAAGTAGAGACCATGTATGAGGATGTATCCAGAGCCAAACATGGTTATAAGACTCACTTCACCGTGGTCATGGGGGACTTTAATGCGAAACTGGGCAAACGAGACGGTGACGAGCTGCGAGTGGGGCAATTTGGATTTGGACGTAGGAACCACCGGGGACACCTACTGGCCAGCTTTATGGAGAGGGAGGGCCTCTACATGACGAACTCCTTCTTCAGAAAGCATGAGCATAGGAAGTGGACCTGGCAAAGCCCTGATGGTGTAACAAAAAATGAGATTGACTTCATCATGTCGACGAAGAAGCAAATATTCAATGATGTCTCAGTGATCAATGCGGTGAAAACCGGAAGTGATCACCGCATGGTAAGAGGCACATTGAATATCAATGTCAAGCTTGAAAGATCTCGACTGATGAAGTCTACGCTCCGTCCTGCACAGATCCAGATCCAAAACTCCGAGAGCTTTCAGCTCGAACTTCAAAATCGTTTCGAATGCCTAGGAAGCTCTGTGGACGAATACAACGATGGGTTCGTGGAAACTGTCCATACGGTCGGGTCTAAATTCTATAAGACTCGTACAAATAAGAGCAAGAGGCTCACAGATCGAACTCTCCAGCTTATGAAGGAAAGGCGTGAGATGATTCTGCAGTCTTCAGACGAGGCGTGCACATATCGGCTGCTCAATAAACGGATCTCTAAGTCCTTGAAACGCGATATCCGTCACTTTAATACTGGAAAAAGAGATCTGTCTATTGGGCAGAGCCAGCTCACGAAACTGAAGACCGAAGATGGCAGAGTCATATCCGCCAAATCGGAGCTTCTGGGAGAGATCGAGGCTTTTTATGGACAGTTATACACGTCAATCACAAAACCCACTACGAATCTAGCAAACGACCCAAGAGCTAGGTTGACCCGACACTATACCGAAGATATCCCCGACGTCAGCCTGTACGAGATTAGGATGGCTCTGAAGCAGCTTAATAACAACAAGGCACCGGGTGATGACGGAATTACAGCCGAACTCCTGAAGGCGGGTGGTAAACCGATCCTTAAGGCCCTTCAGAAGCTGTTTGATTCCGTCATATTCGAGGGAAAAACACCACAGGCATGGAGCGGAAGTGTGGTGGTACTCTTCTTTAAGAAGGGCGACAAGGCCCTGCTCAAGAATTATAGGCCCATCTCACTTCTGAGCCATGTCTACAAGCTGTTTCCCAGAGTCATCACGAACCGTCTCGCGCGTAGGTTCGACGACTTCCAGCCTCCCGAACAAGCCGGATTCCGAAAAGGCTTTAGCACCATAGAACACATACACACGCTACGGCAGGTTATACAGAAGACCGAGGAGTATAATCTGCCTCTCTGCTTAGCGTTTGTGGATTACGAGAAAGCCTTTGATCCGATCGAGACTTGGGCTGTGCTGCAGTCTCTCCAACGGTGCCAGATTGACTATCGGTACATCGAGGTGCTGAAGTGTTTGTACGAAAACGCCACTATGTCAGTCAGACTGCAGGACCAGACCTCGAAACCTATCCTCCTGCAGCGGGGTGTGAGGCAGGGAGACGTCATTTCTCCGAAACTGTTCACAGCCGCAATGGAGGATGTCTTCAAGGTTCTGGACTGGAGTGGATTGGGCATTAATGTCAACGGCGAGTACATCACTCATCTTCGGTTTGCCGACGACATAGTAGTCATGGCTGAAACTACGGAAGAGCTCAGCACAATGCTCAATGACCTCAGTAGAGCTTCCGAAAGAGTGGGTCTTAAAATGAACATGGACAAAACCAAAATCATGGTAAATAACCATGTAGCACCCACTCCGATCAAGATCGGAGACTCTGCACTCGAAGTTGTAGACGATTACGTCTACCTTGGACAGACAGTCCAGTTGGGTAGATCTAATTTCGAAAAAGAGGTCAACCGTCGAATCCAACTCGGCTGGGCAGCGTTCGGGAAGCTGCGCGGTATCTTCTCATCCAATATACCACAGTGTCTCAAGACGAAAGTCTATGACCAGTGCGTGTTGCCAGTGATGACATATGGTTCCGAAACGTGGACGCTCACAATGGGCCTCATCAGAAGGCTCAAAGTCACCCAAAGGGCAATGGAAAGGGCTATGCTCGGAGTTTTCTTGCGTGATCGAATCAGAAATGAAGATATCCGCAGGAGAACCAAGGTTGCCGACATAGCGCGAAGAATCGCCAAACTAAAGTGGCAATGGGCAGGGCACATTGCTCGCAGAACGGATGGCCGTTGGGGCTGAAAGGTTCTGGAGTGGCGACCGCGTACCGGAAGACGCAGTGTCGGAAGGCCCCCTACAAGGTGGACCGATGACCTGGTGAAGGTTGCGGGAATCCGATGGATGCGAGACGCACAGGATCGTTCGTTGTGGCGACGTTTGGGGGAGGCCTATGTCCAGCAGTGGACGTCTATCGGCTGAAATGATGATGATGATGATAATATAATTAAAATAAACTAAAAATAACATGTCTTTTGCTGACAACTTCGGTTTTATGGAATTCATCGAAAATTAATTAAAAAAAACTGCCAGATTTGACTAGATGTATTCAATTACACGATAATAAATATACAGACTACATTAGATAATTAAATCCAATGTAATTAATTGAAAATACATAAACTAGAATAACATCTAACTATACTCAATCACTATATAGTTTAGGTATTTTTGGCAAACTAAGTGGATTTTGAGACAATTATTTGATGAAGTTCAAGGAATGGGATGTCCGATTTTAGCAAATACCTTTTTCTTTTTAATTATCTAGCTCCCATTTACTAAAATAATAATAATAATATACTAAAACTAGCTTCTGCCAGCGGCTTCGTTTGCGTGAAAATAGGTTTCTCCATAAAAACTTTGGATCTCCATTTCATCCCTTCAGGTGGTGAATTTTGGATCTTCCAAACCCCCCCTTCCCTCTTACTGCTCGCCTACGTCAGTTTCATGCTCCTAGTCCAGTCAGTCAGTTTCTACTTTTATATTATTACATTATATAGATGTAGAGTTCAGCGCCATCTAGCGAGAATATTGGTTTTCACCTAAAGTGAAATATTGACATTTTATATTCTATCGATATTATTCATCGCAAATCTCCTCTCCTTTGTGTATCACGTTTCTGCAACAATTTGACGATATTTTAAGAAGTGTGTCGAAATGAGGTCATTGTTATTTGACATTACTTAGCGGGCACCCACGTGAATGCATTAGAATGCTTGTCAGCTAGTGTTAAAAGTGTAAATATTACTGTTACTAAAATGAGATACACTAACGTCGGGTTACTTAGGCCCTGAAGTACTTTGGCCCAATCTTATTAACCAATAGGGAGACGGGTCAGCGGAACAAGCTTGGGGCAAAGTTATGCCTCAGGGCCAAAGTTATACCTACCTCAGGGCCAAAGTAGCCCGATTTCATGGTTGTTACATTGAATTTAGTTTATTGCCAAGGAAAAAGCACTCTTGAAAACATTTGATTAATCCTTGCTGTAAAAGAAGGTACAAGATTTACGAGATCACTGTCTTGCCTATCCGTCTGTTACTTTTTTTTTAATCATATACTGACAAATCCCGCTCTTGGGCGGAGCGAAAGATAGTGTCAGACTTTTACTGACTAAAAACCCACTCCTGTTCCTGTTCCTTCGTTTCCTTCGTCCCAAGGCCCCGGGTTTCATTTTCACACTACCCATGGCCCCAGTAGGCTTCGACCCTGCTGGGTCCCTACGATTTGCTGACATCTCCCTGAGGCGCGTGTGGAACAATACGCACCGTCGACGACTTGAGCTCGGTCCGAACGGTTACCGGACGGTCGGACGGCGGGCTACCCATTGCTCGCCGTCCGCAAGCCCGCGCCTACGGTGGCCGAAAATCGGGGTCTGAATTCCGGCGGCGGTTGGGGCGTTGCCTCACGCGATCGGCCGCCTACTTTGCTAGCATTACTGCTTCGCAGAAGGAGGCGACCGCCTGCCACTCCTCCCCGCTCCGGACCATGGCCTGTACCAAGGCCCGGCGCGAGAGATCACCGCCGATCCGTCTGTCACTAACGTTTTTGTTCTACACAAGATCTTATGATTTTATAGTTCAAATTTATCTGACCTTCAGGGATTTTTATGCATAAACTAAGTCGTTTTGATAATTTCATTTACAAAGGCAGATCAGCATTATGTCAGATTATTAGATAATACCATTTTAAAGTCGATAACATTATGGGCACTCAGAAAATAATAATTGTTGTTAGTTATAGTTGTGTTGGAGCTGAATGCCAGGTCGTCCAGGCGTAATGTCATTGCCACAGCCTTCAACGTCTGCGTTGAAAGTCGATTGTTGAGCGCACCACTAATTCATACGTTTCGATTAATCTCTCTAACCATAGGCTGTGTACGACGCATTAGGGTTGCAATTGAGTGGACGTGCGTGAATTAATTATTTTCTGTCGAATGTGAAACGTGTGTTGTAGACAAAGGTCACTTAAAAATTGATGAATGACCCCGCACATCGATGTAAACGATGCGCCTTCTTAAATTAGGCTTTCGTACCTCAATAGGAAAAAAAACGAAACCCTTATAGAATCACTTTGTTGTCCGTCTGTCTGTCTGTCAAGACCCTTCATTTTGGGAATGAGTGGAAGTATTGAGTTGAAATTAAAACCATATATTTAAGTCTGCGGTCCCTTGAAGCTGTGAAAAAATCGATCTTCTAAGTTAACGAATAAAAAAGATACGGCCGGTTATGTCGCAAAAAACGTATATTTCGATACTCTCAAAAGAGTCAAAAGTCATAGGGTACTTCCACTTGACCCAGAATCCTGAAATTTGGCATAAAGCAAGGTCTTACAGCACAGGTATAGGAATAAATCTGAAAACAGTAGTGGTAAACAGGAAAAGGTGGTAATGTGACCCCCTACTTTGTTTTTGAGGCCTCATGTAAAAATACTAGATTTATAAATCAAGTAAGTACGTTACAGTATTCCTTACCCTTTGCAATATGCATACATTTATAAGTAGGATAAATAAAATAACCACAGAATTTTCATTAATTAAGTGAGGGTTATATGGTACCCTCGGGGCCATATTAAATATATTAAACTGTAATTAAATCTTTTCGGATAAAATCACAAATATAATATTCTCCTTGCCAGCACAGGCTCTAGGAACCCATACATTGTACCTCAGGTACTGAAGTCCACTCTACCACTGAAGATACACTTCTCTCCATGTCTGTCACTAGAATAACTTGTTTCACGAAATATGCTTTTTGCATCCAAACTTTTAGGCATCGCTCGTCATATTCAGAGTCAGTTTGTCTATGACTGCGTAACTTTCAGGGCTACTGCTGGATGACTCGTAATTAACGGTAGGAGGAGTTCACATCGGTGTCGGGTCGACGATGAAGTACCTGGGACTCGTCCTCGACAGCCGGTGGAATTTCGAGGAGCACTTCCGACGTCTGGCTCCCAAACTGAATCGGAATGGGGCTGCCCTCAAGCGGCTCCTGCCCAACCTCGGGGGTCCAGACGCCTCCTGCCGGAGGCTCTACGCAGGCATCGTCCAGTCCATGGCCCTTTATGGGGCGCCGGTGTGGGCGCCGTCACTGCGAAAGCGACCGGCGGCCCAGCTGAACGCGTACCAGAGGGTCATGGCCATACGGATGGTGCGGGGATACCGCACGGTTTCCCGCGAAGCGGCGAGCCTCCTTGCTGGCCAGCCACCATGGGATCTGGTGGCAACAGGCCTTGCACGCATGCACGATCTGCGCGTGGAGATGCAACGTCGGGGCGAAACTCCGCTGCCACGACAAGTTGCGGCATGGCGGACAGAGCTCCGGCGGGGTCTCATGGTGGAATGGCGACAGCGACTATCGCAACCCAGTGCTGGGCACGCCATAATTATGGCGGTAATTCCCCTCTTTGAGGAGTGGCTGGAAAGGCAACACGGCGTCCTTACCTACCGCATGACGCAGGTCGTGCGGAAGAAACGCCCGGGTGTCACCATTGTGCGGACCACCCGGAGGACACGGTGGAGCACACGGTGGAGGTGTGTCCCGCTTGGGCAGAGCAACGCCGTGTCCTCGTAGGGGCGATCGGCGTCGGCGATCTCTCGCGCCGGGCCTTGGTACAGGCCATGGTCCGAAGCGAGGAGGAGTGGCAGGCGGTCGCCTCATTCTGCGAAGCAGTAATGCTAGCAAAGGAGGCGGCCGATCGCGTGAGGCAACGGTCCTCACGCCCCAATCGCCGCCGGGATTCCGATCCCGATTTCCGGCCATCGTAGGCGCAGGCTTGCGGACGGCGAGCAATGGGTGGCTCGCCGTCCTACCGTCCGGTAACCGTCCGGACCGAGCCCAAGTCGTCGACGGCGCGTGCTGTTCCACGCGCGCCTCAAGGAGATGTCAGCAACTGTAGGGGCCTAGCAGGGTCGAAGCCTACTGGGGCCAAGGGTCTGATTCTGAAAGGAAGACTCGGCCCTGGTACGAAAGGCAACGAGGGAACGGGAGTGGGTTTTTAGTCAGTAAAAGTCTGACACTATCTCCCGCCCCGCCCAAGGGAGGGGATGTCATAAGATGATTTTCCCACCGAAAAAAAAAAAAAAAAAGACGCGTGTATGGAGTTTTGCATATACTAAAACTAATGTTGTGTAATACAAAAAGTGTAAAATATGTGATTAAGTATGGCCCGGTATTCCCGACTTTTCTACCGTCAACTTGAGCGTGGTTTAAAAGCTTATTGGCAATGCGAAAAAGAGAGATAACACCTGAACGCTCTGTTGGCATTCGGTAATTCCGTCATTCAATTCAATACATATTACACAAAACTTGTTCCAGGAAATACGTGTTTTTTTTTTATTTAAAAGTTTTTAGTAAAAATTATCGTCATTCAGAATCTTGATTAAATGTGTAAAATATATTTTTATGACTTTTTTGATTCATACATTATGAAGTTAGCAAAATAGCGGATACCAGAGGTTGCAGACCTCTGGATTAGTTTTACACAAATTTATGACTTGATTTCAATAGAAACCTAGATAATAAATATACACAAGATATCAGTGATTCCAAAATATCTACAGAAAGATGTGTAATAACGTCATTATCACGTAACAGCGGTTGTATGGAAATGTATCTCAGATAGGATGCTCTTGGATAGGATAAATGCAGTGTAAGCGCCTGTATATTTACTAAGCGCACAGCCAACGTGAGAAACTTTGCTAGCTTCTGTTTACACTTCCACCTTCAGGGTAACAGTGCACAAACATTTCCTGTGTTCGCTCGCTCCATCGTCAACCTCGTTCATTGCTTATCATCAGGCGAGATTGAGCTAGCCGACTAATCAGAACAAAAACAAAACTGCATCTAAAATGTTGTTCAGAAATAAAGAGCATCTATTTTTATAATTAGTAAAAATAAATCGATAATTGTTTATATTTTAATTAACGATTCAAGCAACTTGTTGAATCAATATAATCTAGATGTCATTTAAATGACAAAGTTGAAATTCCATTGTAAACTAAGCGAAAACTTTCAGATGCAAAGCAAGACTAGTTGACACTGGATATTATAGATGTGAGGCAGTAAATAAACTCGGAGGTGCTAAGAAGACTGCTTTTTTGAATGTGTTTAGTATTTTTTTTTTAATTATTAGGCACTATTACCAAATAATTTTTAAGGGTTGACAAAATGTAAATATTGCAATATTTTACTTAAACAGGTACTCGAAAACACAAAACACATTATACAATTGCATTAAATGCTGTATGAAATATTATGCAATACATTTATTTGTTCATGGTAAAAACAAAAATAACTAAGACATGGTATATTTTGTATTACAGTCCCAGTGACAATTGAAACCCCAAAAGAGAGCATGACCAAAGTCATGGTTGGAAAAAGTAAAATTTTGAACTGTCGTGCCGATGGGTACCCGAAGCCCAACATTAAATGGATCTTCCAGGGCCTAAATCCAATGATACCTGCCATAGATATTACGTAAGTATATCTCATCATCTCACTTGTCGCTTGCTGAGGTCGGATTGTAGATGAGTTTCATATCGAAGAGCCGTAAAACAAGCGTTGCTCGGAAAGCAAGTCGAACTGTGAGCCCTGATTGTTGTTTGTAGTTATGTAGATGTCGTGGCCAGATCATAGAAATTGATCACTTCATGAAATGGCCAAGTAAAACTGGCCAGATCATTGAAACCTTAACATTTGATGATACGTCAATCCTCGTTTGGCCATAACATTGATGAAGGATTTCTAGGATGATAATAAAAGGTCTAAAGAAAGTAGGCCAAACGAGGATTTACATATCATTAAACTTTAACGCTTAAAACGATCTGGCCAGTTTTACTTGGCCATTTCATGAAGTGATCAATTTCTATGATCTGGCCACGACATAGATATGAGTAACATACTTATTATTCAGAAGCTTGATTTTCTAACCGATAGTTTTACGAACTGCTATTGTGCCGATCAGTAACTGGGTGTGAAAGTTAGAAATACAGTCGCTCCATATAAAATAGTGGTATTAGCTGTTTTACATTACCTAGCCAGGCAGCATCTCATCATCCTCCTGCCCTTATCCTAATATATTTGCACTCGACTGTTACATTTTATTATTTTGTTCCGTTGTAATTCATAAATAATTGTAATTCATAAATTCCGTTGTAATCATTGGTTTACTAAATGTATCCGAAACTTATAACAAAAATGTGAATTTTAAAATTTGGTGATCTGTCGGTTTGTCCAGCCGTAATTTTCTTGCGGTAATGGGATTTCAAAATACGAGATAAATTTGCGAAAAGGTTAAAGAAAATTTGACAGGACTTTCATTGGGATATAGCTAATATTATGATGAGTACCTACCATAAGCTACTTTTTATATTCTCGCGGAAACGGGACTTAATTCCAGCGGTTTGCCCAGACATCACCACATCCTGATTCCCGGGAGAGAACATCTTCGAAAGGGCTGAACCGATTTTGACGGGACTTTAACTGACGGAAAGCTTTTTTTATATATGGATAATCATCTAATGACTTTTCTCGCTCTAGAGCGGAGAGGGAGAGCGTGTCAGACTTTTACTTAGAAAAACTACACGTAGGGTCATTCAGTTACTTTTTGCGTTCTAGGCCCACGGGTTATCTTTTCAGAAGTCCCTCCTCGGTTTTGTTGACATCTCTTTAAGAAACACGTAGTACAAGACGCGTTATCGAAAAACTGCTCGGTTTGGACAATAGCCGGACGGCCAGACTGCGAGCTACACATTGCCCATCGTCCAAAAGCCCGCGCCTACGGTAGCTGGTAGTCGGGGGTTTCAGCGGTTGGAGCGTGAGGATGTCCATTCCCTTACACGTGCGGCTGTCCCCATCACTAGCATTACTGCTTCGCAGAAGCATTACTCACTCCGGATCATAGACGCGCGAGATGTCACCACCGCTGATTGCCCCCACGAGATCACGGCTCACTTCCACCGTAAGCTCCATCGTGTCCTTCGGGCGATCTAGTAATAATCTGTGGAGACTTTAATGTTAATATTTTAGAAAATAATTCAGATAGCAGTAGATTATTAAATCTCTTCAAATCATTTAATTTATCAAATGTGTTTATAGAACCAACTCGAACTACAACAACTACTGCTACATACATTGATAATGTTTTTTGTTGCTGCAACTATTTAGTAAAGGCCATTGTAAATTATCTGCCCTCTGATCATAGCGGTCTAATGGTAACTTTTGAATCCAACATACCAATACAACAAGTGCAGATACAATCCAGACCAATAACATCCGGTAAACTAAATAAATTTAACAGCACTTTAATTAGCAAGTTAGGAAATTGGAACCTTGCAGTGGACAATGGTAATATTTTGTATAAAGATTTTTTTTCAATAATTCAAACCGAGTTTAATAAGACTTTTGAGAAAAGCACTAAAAGTATCTGCCCTAAGTTTAGATTTAGTGATTGGGCAACTAAAGGAATCAGAATAAGTAGGGAAAGACTTTTTGAGCTGTATGGCCTTAAGCCTATTATTAACACTGAAACTTTTAATAAGTATGTTGCTACGTATTCAAAAATGTTTAAAAATACTTGTAAGGCAGCTAAGGCATTATACATTAGCAACAAAGTTAAATCAGCAGATAATAAAATAAAAACGGTTTGGAAAATCATAAATAATGAAACCAACAGGAACAAAATACATAACAATGATTACACATTGAAGACTCATCATGGTGTTATTAGCGATAACAAACTAGTTGCAGAAGAATTTGTAAATTTCTTTGCTAGTATACCAATTAAAACTACTGAAGCCCTAAATTCGTCGCCATCACATGCTTTTGGTTTATTACAGGCGAACGTTGCAGCCTGCTCGACTGAATTTAACTTTAAACATATAAACCTCTTAACAGTAATAAAAGCTTTTAAACAAATCAAGGTTAAATTGACTGAAGATCTATGGGGCATGTCTATCAAAGTTTGTACCTCAATTATTAAGACTGTAGCGCCGTACTTAGCTTTGATATTTAACTTGTGTATAGATCAAGGAGTCTTTCCGGATCTAATGAAATACAGTAAAGTGATACCACTTTTTAAATCCGGGGACAGTAAAGACACTAATAATTATAGGCCAGTGTCCGTGTTGCCGGTTTTTAGCAAGATATTTGAAAAGGTAATGTTAAATCAAATGCTTAATCATTTTAACACGAATAACATCTTGCACGATAAACAGTATGGTTTTACCAAAGGACGTTGTACAACTGAAGCTGGTGTCTCCTTACTAAAACACATTTTTAATGCGTGGGAAGAAGCACAAGATGCTATAGGCATCTTCTGCGACCTGTCTAAGGCGTTTGATTGTGTGGTTCATGAAACATTACTCCTGAAACTTGAGCATTACGGACTAGGCAAAACAGCTTTAAGCTTATTAAAATCTTATTTGAATGACAGACAGCAACTAGTTCAGATAAACGGTGTCAATTCGTCCAGATTAAATGTGAAAATGGGGGTACCCCAAGGTTTAATTTTAGGTACTTTTTAACCGACTTCAAAAAAAAGGAGGAGGTTATCAATTCGGTTGTATTTTTTTTTTTTTTTTTTTATCATTTTTTTTTTTTTTATGTTTGTTACCTCAGAACTCCGTCGTTTATGGACCGATTTGCAAAATTTTTTTTTCCCTATACAGGATATGCTTCCAGATTGGTCCCATTTTTTTCAAAATCCATTTCTGATGATGGAATTCATGAGGAATCGTTAACATCATAGTTCCCATGCGGGTGTTGTAATTGTAAAGAACGTGCAGCGACTGCAATATTAGTAGCATTTAATACTGAGGATAAAACCGCAGATTTGCTTGGAGAAGGCGGACCATCAAATATTTTAAATAAAGATGATAATGCTGTTTTATATTCTAGCATGATGATGGACATACTGATGAGCAGAATGATGACCATGATGACCAAAGTGATTAAATTGATGACCAGAGCTGTAATGAAAGCAGCTTAGTCGATGACGAGATGAGATTGGAGTGTACGGATGAAGCCGAAAACTCGGGTGTGTCCATTCCAATCATTTGTTCTCCAAATTTATTTCCAGGAAACCAAGATTCGTTTTTTTTAGAATCGCAATGTGATCAGAATGAACAAACGAACAAAGATCACATTGACAATGATCACGATTTAGAAATTAATTATGAAATTAATAATAATGAAACTGGACAGAGTTTTTTCCAGAGTGAAGTGGAAGATATGGTCCCGAGTTCAAGGGATGAGGTTCATTCTCTGTTGGTAACAACAAAATCAAATAATTTTAATTTTGAGTTTATTTTTTATAACAAATATCGTTGTCATGCCACATGTCAACCAGAAAAAGGTTTGGCACCAAGGAAGTTCGTCCATGCTAAGTTGAATCGTCGTCCCCAAATTAAAAAAAAAAATGTGTCGTAAAAAGGAGTTTAATTAGAAGAAAGTCCATCCGTCAACTTCATCCAAATAAAATAAAACCTCATTCATTAAATTTTAAATTTTGTAAAGATAATAACTTTTTAAAACAATCCTTTTTAGTGAAATTTACGTTTTAGAAATTTTATAAAAAGAAATTTAACTTTATTTTTAGTAATTATAAAAGAAAACGATTCATTTTGAGAATTTTGTAAATAATTTGGTTTTTGCTTTTGTTATCATGTCACTGCATTATTTTTGTGAGGTTAGCAGGGCATGAATGATTAATCATTTCTTTTTGTTTCATGTTCGTTTTCGATGAGAGGCGCCACGCGCCGTCACCGAAGAAAGAAGACAAGAAAACTGTGCGTTCAATAGTTTTTTCTTTTCGTCTGTTTTTTTTTTATTATTATTCGATTAGGTAAATATGATCCAGGTGACGTTTTAGCTTGCAGCAGTTAAATATATTTTGGGAAACTGTGGTCCTTTCTAATGAGGGGGAGTGGCGTATCAATAAATGCTGATACCGACTTTGCAGATATGGCATAGCCTTCGCAAAGGGTGTCTAGTTGACTCCATTGGTTTAGCTGATGATTGAAGTCCCACAGTTCAGTCAATATGGACTGATAGATTATATTAGACTACATGATTTTTTTTTAAAGGTTTTGTTACTGGAACATATTCAATTTATAGCAATGATAGGAACTTGCACAGTGCTGTCTTTTTCTTCTCTGACACGATGAGCGTCCGATGAGGTTAAAGTCATAACCGTAAGAGTTGTAGTTTATATCTTGTTAGATCCCTTCTGGATAGAGTTGGAGGTTTTGCCGCAGTGGGGTCTAAGCATGACAACGTTGAATGGTGAGCGCCAAGTTAGCGCATGGTAGAATTGTAAATAGATTTTGAATTTTACTTATCGTTCGTCATGTCTTAGGTTCGCTCATAAAGAGACGACCACTACCATGTAAATTACTTTCCTCCACAGGTAGGGACATCTGTGTTAGGTAATAGGCAGGTTATACATAAACCTTAAAAGTTTTTTTGGAATAGAATTGCTTTGCGATCCTCAGCATTTCTATTCGTAGGGGCGTAGCTCATGTGGCAACCGTGGAGGTTCCACTACTAATTACTAACTTGCAAAACTGGCATGTTAGACTTTTAAGGTTTACGTAATAAAAAGTTTAGTTAGGAGATTAACGTTCGAATCAATAAGAAAAGGAGACGTCAAGGAACGTCGATATATATTTTATATATAAAATAGAGAATGAAAGTACTAAAAGCTAAATAATATAGTGCGAAGAACATAAAGCCTTTCATTTGAGCTTTCCACCCCCAACAGTATCATGTCATACGGTATCTTACTATGGGGACGGGCTGCAGACATCGACTCAATTTTTATTCTACAGAAAAGAGCTATTACAGCTATTTACAATCTCCGCCGGTGCGATTCTCTAAGGGAAATGTTTAAGGATATTAACATCATGACGGTGCCTTGTCAATATATCTATGAAAACATCATGTACGTTAGAAAAAATCTTCATCTTTTTAACAAAAGAGGCGATAGACATAATTATGTTACAAGAAATAGGGACCAATTAGTTCAACCTGGTTTCAGACTGGCTAAAGTGGCCTCTTCTTTCATGGGGTACTGTTTGAAATGTTATAATAAAATACCTCCCCAAATATTAGAACTCAATGAAACGAAATTTAAATCTTGTATTAAACGCACACTATATGCAGGCAAGCATATTATAAGTTGGAGGATTATATTCAAGATAAAAATGCTTGGCTCAATGCTGGTCCAGCTCTACTACCACCAGGGTGTACAAATTGATTAGTTTTGAAACTATTATTACTATTCTTTAATGTTTTTTTTTTAATTTGTTAAATTTGTAAAATTTAGAATTGTATAAGTAATGTAGAAGCTTTTTTTTCAAAGTTTGTAAATGTGAGTGCCATGGAGCTATTTTATGGTTTTTAGGTTACTATTGGACTTGTTTGACATAAATGAGCATGGGCAGTTGAGAGTTTGTCATGCTCACTCAAATGTCTCACTGATGGTGGCGCGTGTGTTGGATCATTCGGTTCCCTTTAAAATGGTTGAGCTGAGTGGTGCTAAAATTCGCGTCAGGTCCGTGAACGCGCGCTGTCAGTTGAGACTGGTCATCTCTTAGCTGCCAGTTGCTATTTTAATATCTATATTTAGTTTTTATTTTTACTTTATTGACATTGTTCTCACATGATAGCGACAAGAAACATGTAACAGAGATATTTCTAATTGCAAAACATGTTTGAAAAGAGTGTCCATGGAGTTTCTTGCACATTCTTCTCCATAGAGATCTACGCTTTGGAATGTGCAATTAGCATCATTTTTTCTGACTGACTGACTTCTTGACATTTCGAAAGTGCCTGGTGAAGCGTCAATGCCTTTTCTTAAGGTATATGTATTTTTAGAGAATAAATAATATAAATTAGTTACCTCTCCCGCATTCTCTAAGTTAATTGAGTCTCTGTTGACGATTTCCTTCACCAATATCTACGACCGCAACGCCCACTGGTGACGTATCGAATGCTTTCTTGAGACGCTCGCTAAAGACCGCTAGATGGCGTCTAACCCGCTAACAAAACAGTTGTTGTCCGCTACGCAAATTCGACACGCGTCGAATAAAAACCGCTCCGCGGATTAAATCCCATATCTGTTGAAGACCTGAGAATTTTCGTGGAATAAGTGTATCTGCTACCGTGAGATATTGAGACCTTATAGTGCAGTGTTGGTTTCACGAGTTCGGACCAGCCCACCGGTGGATGAATCCAGATTAGCTCGCCGGCCGGCAGCACACACACAGACCACGCGTCCGTGAATGAAGCGCTTTCCTGACGACGAGTGGGGTCACTGGATTAGCAAGGTACGTGGGCTCTGAATTGCTATAGATGTCGCCAGATTCTGGTTCGCAGGGAATCGTCAAAAGGGATTTAATTTTGTGTAATATAACCATAATTTCACCGCCATATTGGTAGTCTTAAAACACCACCCATTCAGGTGATTGCTATTTACACGCGTCACCATAATTTTTTGGTCCTTTCGAGCCTGGATAGATAACCAGGTAACCGCTCCCTAGTTAGATTTTTACGTAATATTTGGTGAAAATCATAATAGGTATATATAGGTTATAGATATTTACGTAAACCTTTGGTAAATTATTCTTGCCTATAAACCGCTCTCCGCTATAACATAAACATAATTGACAATAGATTCTACGTAGGTTTTGGTAAATCTGTCAATATTGTTTCATAGAATTTAATGTGATACGTATTTCACTTTGATAACATATAATAGGAGGTAGTTTCACATCATTTCGGCTTTGTGCGTATTAGTGATTTTTATTCAGATACCGCCACAGAGCGGGAGGATACTTTACGATTGCTAACCGCCTGATAAGTTTACCCGCGCATATTTTTAGATATTGCTCTTGATATTAACTTAACAAAATGACTGAGAAACAATTAAAGCCGGAAGATTTACTGACTATCCTTCATGAGAAGAAAGGATTGTTATTCAAACGCCTTAATCGATTATATGAATTATCGAAAAATATTTCGTCGTTCGATACGAGAAATAGTGAAAGTTTTATGACTGAATCGGAGACTATTGACGACATTCGTGATAAATTTGAATCTTATGTCGATCAAATTAACCACATAAACATTAATTTGAAACCTGGTTCGAGTCCCGACTATGCTTGTTTAGAATCCTTTGAAGATTTGTTTATTCGCATTAAGCGTATTAGGAATAAAATCGACAGTAGTCAATCTCAGTTATCACAATGTAGTAATTCGAAAACGCTTTTTGAACCACTAAAAATAAAGCTGCCTCCGATTGCATTGCCATCTTTCGACGGGAAACCTGAGAATTGGCCTGTTTTCTATGAGTCGTTCAAGTCGAATATTCATGACAATGATCAGCTGACTGACTCGCAGCGTGTGCAGTATTTAGTGGGTAGACTTACACATAACGCGTTAAAGATTACAGCCGGTATTGTGCCTACGGCTGATACCTATCATTTTCTATGGGACAGCTTAGTTAATAAATACCAGGATAAACGTACATTAGGTATACACTATTTAAATAATATATTAGATTTAAAAAGTTGTTTGTGTAACGCAAATGGTCTCGATTCTTTCATTGAAACATTTAGTGCAAGTATTTCTGCCTTGAAACAACTCGGTATTCCGGATCTTGCGGATTTTATTCTCTTGCATTGCGCTATGAGAAAAATAGATTCACAGACTGGTCAATCGTTTGAACTTTCCGTTCGCGATGTTGAAATACCTACAACTAAATTGTTAATTAGCTTTGTTCAAGATCAGGCTAAGATATTAGCACGCTCGAATTTATCTCATTCGAACGCGAAAAATAATTATAATAAACCTCATAGTCCCGCATCTCGCGAGCCTCGCACGCAAACGAAAGCGTTTGTTGTGAATGTATCGCCTAATTCTACCGCTCCTCCCGCTCCGCCCCGCTCCGTCTGCGCGTATTGTAAAGATAACGCTCATGTTCATTTGTATAAGTGCGCTGAGTTTCAATCCGCGTTGACTCCTAGAACTAGGTTTGAGTTTATTAAATCCGTACATGGTTGCGCAAATTGTCTGAGCACGTCGCACGGTTTGAGTAATTGCAAGTCGACCTCAGTCTGTAACGTATGTAAAAAACGCCATCATACTTTATTACATTTTGAGAAAAATAATAAACAATCGCATGTAGCTGATGTTAAACCGACGAATTGCAATGTGGCCGTCGCGTCCAGCCTGGCTGTGCCGCTGGCCACTGCGCCCCCCGCGTTCCTCCCGCCCCGCGCGGCGTCCTGTGGTTCGGGTGACGTTGCTCAAACATGTCCGACCCATAGCACGGCCGTATTATTGGCTGCAGATACGAGGGCTAAGTCGGCAGTCTTGTTGTCGACCGCTCAGGTTTATGCGCGCGCTAACAATAATAGTTCGGGCCATAAAACAATAGTTAGGTGCTTAATTGACAATGGTTCGCAAAATAATTTAATAACTACAGATTGTTGTAGAAAACTCAACTTAGCGATAATTCCTTTGAATAATTCTTTTGTCAAAGGAGTTGGTTCTGTGTCGCGGCCGATAATAGGTTATGTGAATCTAGATATCGAGTCTCGCGTATACCCGCATCAAAAATATACTATTCATGCGTTGGTAGTTGAGTGCATTACGGACAAGCTACCTTCGCACCATATTAAGTGGGATTGTCATGTGGACTTCCACTCGCTTCCGCTCGCTGATTTAAGCTGGAATATTCCAGGAGATATTGACATAGTGTTAGGCGCTCAACTGTTTCCGTATATTTATTTGGGGAATAGGGTAGACTTAGGTTCAAATGCGCCACCCGCATAATTGACCACATTCGGGTATGTCCTTATGGGTGATTTTCCGCCTAGTAAAGATAATTTAAATTTACCTAGCTCTTCTTTCACAGCATTAGCCCTTAATGATTCATTACAAAAGTTCTGGGAATTGGAAGAAGTTGAAAATAAACGTTTTTTATCTCCTGAGGAAACCGAATGTGAGAATATTTTTTCCTCGACCGTGTCACGTGGCGATGCGGGACGTTATACTGTCGCGTTACCCTTTAGTAAGGATCCCAGCGAGTTGGGTAACTCCCGTACCGCCGCGTACCGTCGACTGGTTGCGCTGGAGAGAAAACTCCGCCAATCGCCGACGTTGCGGGAAAATTATAACGCAGTGATCCAAGAGTACATAGATAATGGATACTTAAGACCAGTCGACGAATCCGCCATTTCGGATGACGGGTACTACATCCCTCATCACGCTGTCGTTCGGCCAGACGAGCCGATGCCGCGCGTCGTATTGGATGCGAGTGCCAGGATTCATACCGGTTTATCTTTAAATGATGTACTCCATATTGGTCCGAATTTACAAACAGATTTGTTTCTTCTTTTAATCAATTTTAGATTATTTTCTATCGCTATCAATTCTGATATTAAGCAGATGTACTTACGAATTTGCGCACCTGTTGAGCAGCGTAAGTACCTACGCATTTTGTGTCGATTCAGTGTGAATGATCCTGTGTTGACATTCGCTTTTAACCGCTTACCTTTTGGACTGAAGTCGAGTCCTTACATAGCTATGCGCACTGTGCGACAGCTGGCCTCGGACAGTCCGCATTATTATATACTTAAATTCGCTAGACCGAAGGTTCATTGTGAACCCCGGTCGCCGCAGGGATTGTCAGCGGCGGAACGAGTTATGATCCGTGCTGTGCAATCTGTTCATTTTGCAGATGACATTAAGCTCATTAAATTTGGTAAATTGTTACCAAAGAAACTCCGCAGTTTGTCTGTCTTTTTGGATGAAGAGGGTATATTACGCATTGGGGGAAGACTTTCAAAGTCATGCCTTCCCTTTGATGCTAAGCATCCTTTTTTACTCCCCAAACATGATCCTGTTGTGGATTTGATAATTCGTCATTACCATGTGATGAATTGTCACACTGGGCCAGGGCTACTTATGTCTATTTTACGACAGCGATTTTGGATACTAGATGCCAGGACTGTCATTAGATCCAAGTTGCGACAATGCAACACATGCTTTAGAGTTAATCCGACGCACCCCACTCCAATGATGGCAGCCCTTTTTGAATACCGTGTATCGGAATCAAAGGCTTTTGTCCATACTGGAGTGGATTATGCTGGTCCCATACGCATAACTCTCTCTCGTCGCAGAGGTCAACACGCTCAGAAGGCTTACATATGCTTGTTTGTGTGCTTGTTAACCAAGGCTGTCCATGTAGAGTTAGTCTCTGAACTTACTACCGACGCCTTTTTAGCCGCGTTTAAACGTTTTATCTCGCGTCGAGGGCCAGTATCCTGTCTCTATTCGGATAACGCTGCCAATTTCGTTGGTGCTAAGGCTCAATTGGATGAACTTTATAATTTCTTAATGAGGTCAAACCTCAATTCATCTCTTTTAAATGAGTTATCAACTCGCCGCATTAAGTGGAAAATGATTCCACCTCGCTCCCCACATTTTGGCGCTATGTGGGAAGCCAATATAAAAACATTAAAAACGCATCTTTATCGCGTGATTGGAAGTCAACTTCTCACTTATGAAGAGTTACAAACTGTACTCATCCAAATAGAGTGCATTATGAACTCACGCCCTCTGAGCGTGTTGTCTTCTGATCCGCATCCTGAAGTTATTACTCCCGCTCATTTTTTGATGTCGACTCCATTGCAGTACTTGCCGGCAGCCGGTTTGTCTGATCAGCGCTTAAATCTGTCCCAACGTAAACAGTTGTTAGATAGTATGGTGCAATCCTTCTGGAAGAAGTGGCATCTAGAGTATCTGCATACGCTGCAAGTTAGGCAAAAATGGGCAACTCCGGACAAGCCTGTAGAAGTTGGAACTGTCGTACTCGTGGGACAGGACAATTCGCCTCCTCTGTGTTGGCCATTAGGAGTCATAACTGAGGTTTATAAAGGGACTGACAATGTCGCTCGCGTTGCAATGGTGAGGACAAGGTTCGGTAATTTTAAACGCTCTGTCACAAAACTATATCCTATTCCAACGCAATAAAATTTCATTTTAACGATACTCGTAGTTTTTTAAGGTTTAGGATTAGTATTCTGAATGATTTTTATTTTCCGCATTTAGTCATAAAGCTTAGACTTTCCGATCATGATCTAGGTTAGTAAATCTTTACAATTTTAACCTTTCCCTTTGAAAGCACTTGCGTCCTTCCAAGGGGGGGAGCATGGTGAAGCGTCAATGCCTTTTCTTAAGGTATATGTATTTTTAGAGAATAAATAATATAAATTAGTTACCTCTCCCGCATTCTCTAAGTTAATTGAGTCTCTGTTGACGATTTCCTTCACCAATATCTACGACCGCAACGCCCACTGGTGACGTATCGAATGCTTTCTTGAGACGCTCGCTAAAGACCGCTAGATGGCGTCTAACCCGCTAACAAAACAGTTGTTGTCCGCTACGCAAATTCGACACGCGTCGAATAAAAACCGCTGCGCGGATTAAATCCCATATCTGTTGAAGACCTGAGAATTTTCGTGGAATAAGTGTATCTGCTACCGTGAGATATTGAGACCTTATAGTGCAGTGTTGGTTTCACGAGTTCGGACCAGCCCACCGGTGGATGAATCCAGATTAGCTCGCCGGCCGGCAGCACACACACAGACCACGCGTCCGTGAATGAAGCGCTTTCCTGACGACGAGTGGGGTCACTGGATTAGCAAGGTACGTGGGCTCTGAATTGCTATAGATGTCGCCAGATTCTGGTTCGCAGGGAATCGTCAACAGGGATTTAATTTTGTGTAATATAACCATAATTTCACCGCCATATTGGTAGTCTTAAAACACCACCCATTCAGGTGATTGCTATTTACACGCGTCACCAGTGCCTGTAAATGGTTTATTTGAAATAAATGCTTTTGAATCTTTGAATCTTTGATCCACACTTTGGCGACATCCCCGAGCATTTTCTTTCACCTGAATCCGGTGCAGGAACCTTCCGAACTTACCATCTCCGGTGAGGGCCTGCGTCATGTGGAAGGTGTGGACGCCATGACGCCTCTCCAGCCGCCATGATTTTGGCGTGCTCAACAGACGGATAGTTGATGTTACAAGGAGTAACTTAGGCTACTTTTCATTTTCCCGCGGGAACAGGACTTACTTTCAAGGGGGGATATATCCCTGGAATAAATAGATAGCATTTTTTTACATGATGGCCCCAAAAATGGGGAGTAACGAAGTTGCGAGTAACCTAACCTAACCCAACAAGTTAGCAGAAAAAATATACGACATATTTCCTATTGTATTTTTTTTTTAATATGGTCATGATATACCATTTTGGAATCCTCATGATGAGTTCTTAATTTGATATCCATATTGCACTACCCAAAAAAAAAAAATTACTCTAATTTATAGCGTCCCACAGTCGTTATGCTGATTTTTTTTCAACGTCACCTATCTAAGAACACTTGGGTTAACAAGACGAATCTAACGATATGTAAATCCGTTCAGCGGTTTGGAAGATATGAGGTAATATAGAATATTACATACATACATACAAGATACGCACGAAAAACATAACCCTTCTTGCTGTCGGGTAAAAAGTCACCCCGAAGTCAGTGTGGTGTTAGTCATTAAAAATCTGAACTTTTAATGACTAAAACCACACTTATGTTCCTTCAGTTGTCTTTAGCATTGGGGTCGAGTTTGGTGCCATTTGACACCTCAGCGTCTATGAAGCCTTCGATAGATTTAACGATTTTCATTCTGAGGGTACTTTTGTCAGTCAAAAGTCCATCCATAGGTTATAAAGTGTCAATTTTTCAGCGATAACGTTGTTTATGAATTGACATTTTATTTGACAAATCAAGGGTGATTTGTTTAAGTACGGGATTTAACGCGACATCGAAACGTCTCGTCGTCCACCCGTTACATTGGGAGCTTCGGCATTGTTGTTGTCGATGATTGAATCGTACTTTTGTCTGTCATCTCATATATAGGTAGGTATGTATATAATTAAATAGTGATATGGTGTGCAAAAATAATTTGAGGATTTACATGCCTACCTATCATTTTCCTGTGCTAAATTATATTATAGGTACCAGCCCAGTTTGTTATTGATAGGCATTTAGTTATACCGAGTAACAATAATAAAATAACATTGGCCTATTTTTTCTCGATTTTCCCTATCTAATAATAAAAATCGCAACAAAATCCGTTGCGTGGTTTAGGAGGGGTTAACGAATAAACCGAAAGACAAACGCCGAAAGAGCGAAGAGAAAGGCATGACTTCGCTTAAACCATGTAGAGATAACAAGTTTGAATTGCCTACTGGAGAAGATCGCTTGGTGGTATTTTTTTATTAAATAATGTTGCCTCTCACGGGACAACATTTAATCTCATATGCACAATACGTCTAGACCTAGAACAACTATCTGTAAGTCCTAAAAATATTTGTTTTATACGAGAATTGAACCCAAGACGACAACCCGAGCGTAGCAGCTCAACAACTGCGCCAACCGTACTGTCTCCACAATAGTAGGTTCGAAATCGGCTTAAATGCAATCTAATAATAACAAGAACACGCTGCCACCATGTGACCACGATTTGTCATGCTGACTACATTATCCGACGCGTTCTTGTCTCTGTCTGTATTCCGGCTATATGCGAACCCAGTTTGTCACGCGACGAAGGCATGGGACTGGACGGCATGTCTTTATTTCCATGAAAGTTGGCCTTTAGTGTAGGACGCTACTTATGTCGATACTCTTGCGCCATCCCTTCTTCCTAACTCGTGTTACTAAGCAGGTGATACCACCACGGCTGCGGAGAACGTTAAGAGATTGAAATACCATTGTTGGCAGTTATATTTTTGAGCCGTTTGGAATTGAAACTGTCGAATCGTGAGAAGTAAACGCCTTGTTGACACTTCGATGACCCAACTTTTACCTTGGACAGAGAATACCAGTCGACCAGAGTTACCATATTTTGGATTGTTTTTAGTAAAAGATTGCTTGCAGCGGTCTTCCCGTCCGATATTATATATAGGAGTCTTTAAGGCTAGAGTGAACAGACTCATAACAAACTAGTGCAATTTACCATCAACGATTGCATCACTGCTTACCATCAGCTAGGATCGCTGTCAAAGCACTTGTATTAATCATTAAAAAAAGATAGTTGAGGATTTTAAGACCGCAAACACTTTTTCTTACAGAATATACAGAGGATACCAGAAAACCGTTGAAAAAACCGAGCCGTTAACCCGTGAAAAATGCTATAAAAATCTTAATTTTGAATTTTTTTTTCAACTTTAATTTTTTCTTTTGTTATGGTTTTCAAAACTTACTCGTCCATGTAGAGTGGAAGGTTATCGCAGTTTGAACGTAAAAAACAACTGCGCTGATAAAAGTTATACTGTATCTAATAATTTCCCAGAAGAATTCGAAACAAGCATTTTGTTTTTACTTAAAATTGCGTTTGTTTGATTAATGAACGCAATTAAAAACCAGAACCCATAACAAAGTCACTCATTGCTGGTTGGGTAAATTATTTTGTATAATTTCAAATGTCAGTAGCGAGATAATAGATAGTCTAACCTCTATTATGCAAAGTCATGTCCTCCAATTAGATTTCAGCTCGAATAACTAAATTGACTTAGGTACTTGATATTTACTGTCATAAATGGAGGGTGTTTTCAGAGGTGACCATCTTAACATACCTACCGAGATTCCTCCGTGCCTTGAAAAGCATGTTTAGCCGTTGGTCCTGGCTGTCATTTGTAAATCTCTGACAGTCGACACGGATAAGTCTGGCTGAGCACTTAGGGCTATATTTCACCGGGACACCATGGCGGCGCGACCAGTTGCGCCGCCATGGTGTCCGTAATCTACCAAACTAGACACCTGAGTCGTTACACCACACTGAGATAGTACCAAAATGGACCTTAAGTGCACACGTCCGAGTTTGTCGTGCCGCCAAATTGGTTGGGCAACCAAACGAACAAACCAAACGGACACCCGAGTACGAGAGACACACGGAGTAACTCTCTATAGAGCTGTATACATTTTGTTGGAAGCGGCGACTGATCGCGCCGCCATGGTGTCCCGGAGAAATATATCCCTAAGAGTTTGAAACTAAAGTAATATGAACACTGTTTCTTTTCAAAGGTTAAAAATGGGACCCTATTAATATGACTCCACTGTCCGTCTATCTGTCACCAAGCTGTATCTCATGAACCGTGATGGCTAGACAGTTGAAATTTTCACAGTTGATGTATTTCTGTTGCCGCTATAACAAAAAATAGGTACTAAAAACAGAATAAAATAAATTGCGTAAAAAAAAGTTGTATAGATATTGGTTTGGAACCCTTCGTGAGCGGGTCCGACTCGCACTTAGCCGGTTTTTTTAAATTATATTAGTTTTTGAATACCTACGTATTTGCCTTAAATATGACTTACCATCGTTTGTGATGCTAGGTACCTACTCCTAATTTGCAGTTACACTAAAGTGTACTAATGATAAACGTGCCAGGATAATGCCCTGCTACAAGTGGGCGATTAATATTCATAGGTCAGAAGTTATCAATTGCAACATTGCAGTTACTTTATTGCATTAAGGCGAGGTTTATTTATTTATTTAATCTCCATGCAACCAAAGGTACCAAACTGGACTTAATACCTTAGGGCTCCTTAGGCATTCTCTACCAGTCAACCTAGGGTGGTGGAAAGCCAATATGGCAGGTGCATAAAAAAAGAGAAAACTATTGTTATTAAGTTAGCACGAACTTACTTTTTATGTGGGAAATCGTCAAATGAATCCACCCGTTCTGGGTGGAGTGAGAGGGTGTCAGACTTTTACTGATTTAAACCCACCTACATTACAAAATAAATTAAAATTAAAAAATAAATAAAAGCAAACGAAGCAATCGTTTGCTTTTATTTATTTTTTTATGTACCTACCTATTATTTTAAGCCCCTCCCTTTGGTGGTCCAAAGGTCGTTGTTTCATCGAACGCTGTGACGCGATTTAATTCGTCGGTCTTCAGTGCCTGTATGGGTTTTAGGTTTTAGCTAACAATAATTCCATCGTCAGAAGGTATTGAAATAATACTCAGGCAGCATCATTGAATGTTTTTGCAAAAACAAAGATGTGCTTAGAGTTTGTTTTAATCTTCTTAATTATTTTTTTTATTAACTATCAAAAACTTGTTTTACAAGAATTCAGTGTTTTAACTTTAATAAAACCCTCCGATTAGACCTAATTAACCAATTCACCAACCAATTGAGTTCAATTAATTTTGTTATTAGGTAAAAATATCAATAAAACTTCATATTTATACCGAAGTTTTATTTATATTTTTACGCGCAAAATAAGCCTTTTTGAAAGTTTGAAATCATCTAATGACTTCTCCCGATCCAGGATCCAGGGCGGAGCAGGAGGGCGTGTTAGCCTTTACTGACTAAAACCACAACCATGCTCCTTCAGTTGCCCTTTGCGTTCTAGGTATCAGTTCTACGGGTATAATTTTTTTACTTCTCCCCATGGCCTCCGCAGCATCGGCCCTAATAGCATATGAGTAGATACCGTCTATCTACTCCGGTTCGCAATATAACCCTCGAGTCTTAGTTTCACAGTAGACACATATCACAGTAACTGTGATATTTAGTGGTTTGAAAGTTATTATTGTAATTAGATTAGATACTAAGAAGATAGCTTTCTCAAACTCGTGTCGATACCTGCGAAGTCATAGCTCTGAGATAGATTGATCTCATAGTGAAATTGAAAGGAAGTGCGTACTTTTCCAGAATATAACTTTTGTTTTGCTAGCCATAATGGTATATTTTGCTAAGTATCTAGTGTCTAAGTATGTTGTACTTATTGGTTGTAAGTTCATGTTTATGAACTTACAAGCAATAACATATTTAAGTATGATAGTATAATTTAACATATTTTTATCTTGTAAGAAAGCTTCTCCTTAATAATATACAATGACTGCGGACTCTTGATACCACTGCCTCAATGTTCATCAGTACATCGTCTCCCAACAACTTTGCACGATGTGGTTCAAAAGCTCTTTAATCTGTTTCTTCATATTTAAACTGATATCTTGTGAAAAAAGTTTCACAATAGTGCTGGACACAACTACGTCCATGCAAGAAGAATTAGATGTAATCAAAGTGAATTTACCTACCGCAATAAATACGCTTATTAACACTCATCATCATCATCATTTCAGCCGAAAGACGTCCACTGCTGGACATAGGCCTCCCCCAAGCGTCGCCACAGCGAACGGTCCTGTGCGTCTCGCATCCATCGGACTCCCGCAACCGTTACCAAGTCATCGGTCCACCTTGTAGGAGGCCTTCCAACGCTACGTCTTCCGGTACGTGGTCGCCATTCCAGAACCTTTCGGCCCCAACGGCCATCTGTTCTGCGAGCAATGTGCCCTGCCCATTGCCACTTTAGTTTGTGATTTATTAACACTGATATTACCAATTATATTTTAGTGCCTTTCAATGATCCTGGTAAGTGGTTTTATTTTTATTTTTAGTTGACAGATTGCCAGAATTGACTACGTGCATATATTTCTTTAGGTGCCTGTTTTTGAAAGCTTTTTTGAAATATATATATATGTGCCGTGGTCAGATCATAAAATTGATCACTTCATGTTATGAGCCAACTAAAACTGGCGAAATCGTTTAAACTTTTGATGTAGGATTTCAATGATAATAAAAGGTCTAAAGAAAGTAGGCCAAACGAAGATTGAAATATTATCAAACTTTAATGTTTAAAAGGATCTGACCAGTTTTACTTGGCCATATCATGAAGTGATCAATTTCTAATATCTGGCCACGACATATGTCTGATGTATATACATCAGGACGAGCCAGTTACAAGCCTATTAATTAATTTACTCCATTTCTTACTCAGTCAATTGTGATGTTTACAGATGTTGGGGAGCCTACAGTGGTACTCTCACCAAGATAAATTTTGTCTTCACTTAATGCTATCACAGTCAGTGGCGGACACGAATGCCCTGAGAATGCCCTTGCAGGCATAGAGAAAGCTCTACAGATAAGCAAGCAACATTCTAACATATTTGTGTTTACCGATGCGTATGCGAAAGATGTTAACAAACTTGGCTCTATAGAAAACTTGTGCCGAAGCACTCGCAGTCAGGTACTTAGAATAACTTTTTTAAAGGAAATTTATTTACACCAAAGTGATACTGGTGCAATAAAGTTTAATTTTTAGGGTTCCAATACCTCAAAAGGAAAAAACGGAACCCTTTATGGTTTCCCTTCTTATCCGTCCGTCTGTCTGTCTGTCTGTTGATCAGACCCTTTATCTCGGGAACGCGTAGAGCTATCGAGTTGAAATTAAAACCATATAGTCAAGTCTGCGGTTCCTTGATGCTGTGGAAAAATTAAACTTCTAAGTTAACTAAAAAAAAAAGATACGGTCGTTTATGTCGCAAAAAACGTATAGGTACTTCGACACTCTCAAGGAAATCAAAATTCATAGCGTAGTTCCCATTGACCCAGAATTCTGAAATTTGGCATAAAGCAAGGTCTTATAGGACAGATATAGGAATAAATCTGAAAACAGTAAATTTGTTGTTACGTAAAAAAAAACATGTTGCACATTTTCGTTTACGTCTTTTTCTACGTTTTCATAACAAAACCAAACTATTTTGATGGAATGTGAACGGAACATTACAACGCTGATTATGCTATACTATGAACGGAACGAAGCCATTATCATCATCGTTTCAACCGATAAACGTCCAATGCTGGACATAAGCCTCCCACAAGTGTCGCCACATTGACCGGTCCTGTGCGTCTCGCAGCCATCGAATTCCTGCTACCCTCACCAGGTCATTGTGTCACCTTGTAAAAGGCCTTCCAACGCTGCCTCTTCCGATATGCGATTGAACTCGAAAATGAAAATCTCCTTAGCATATTTTGACCAATCAAATGATACTCTTGGAGCTGTAGTTGGATGGTCCTGTAAATTCCATCTCTGATGACCTCTGGTTAAAGTACGCATCTGAACACTGCTGTATAATTTATACATTAACTGAACCAACTTAAATGCGGTGACATTGGATAGGGAAATTGCAATACCCTTCTTTCCTCTTGTATTTCATTGTTATCACTACATAATTTATAAATAGCCTATGGTCTAGTTATCATTTACATTTAAATAAGTCAAATATCTACTTTTTCGTTTAACAGGTGGTAATATTTTTGAGTGGCTTTTGTTCATCGCAGTCATCGCTTACGGTGAATGAGCAAGTTTATTACGATGTCGCTAAAGTTTTTTCAGGAGCTGTCGTTCTTTTCGACTCTGCGACATTAAGACAGGTAGGCTCCACAATCATATTTTTTTTAAAAATCTAATAAAGCCGTTGTACAACGGCATGGAGATGATAATAATGAAGTAGATAAATAGACCTATAGTAAGGTTGTGCGCGCACTGCCTTGCGTTTTTCTAACGCATAATCTGTGAAGTATGGAGTCTCATAGAAGTGCGCGCACTGCCGTGAAATAAACGCATGCGGTAGAATCACCGTTGGCCTCTCGCTGCAAATTTGCGGTGAATCTGCCGCAAATATTTTTGTATCGTATAGAAATCTAGGAAGCGCCGCGCACTGCCGCGAAACTAACGCACGTTTTAACCGACTTCAAAAAAAGGAGGAGGTTATCAATTCGGTTGTATTTTTTATCATCATTTTTTTTATGTTTGTTACCTCAGAACTCCGTCGTTTTTGGACCGATTTGCAATATTTTTTTTCCCATATGAGATATGCTTCCAGATTAGTCCCATTTTTAAAAAAATCCAGTTCTGATGATGGAATCCATGAGGAATCAAAGGAACTCCTCAAATATTATGCATTTACAGTCAAAAAGTAACATTTGATGAAGTGGAACTGATGAAGAAGACCAGAAATGGTCAACGGAACTTCATACTCACATAGATATCACAATGAAGATAGTTAAGCGACTATGAAAATACAAATAAATGAATAGTTCTGAATAGTTACGTTGAAAATGGTATCATCGAAGTGATCTGATGATGATGATGGAGCCGGAAGGTGGAAGGTAGACACAGGAACTTCATAATAAAACAATGTAACCTAGCAGTGTTTGGGTTGATTAGAATTGTCATGTGAAATAGGCACTCTGTTTATAAGTGTATCGCAGCTAAAAAGTGTTAAATAAAAACTTTTACAAAAATAAAATAACCGTCTTCACTAAAAAAAAACACTAATAAAAATAAAAACACTAATAAAAATTTCGGAGAAACAAAAAATACCGAGAAACCCCGACTTCCGAAATTAAAGTTATTTTGATCCCTTTAGTGTTTTTTTTTTAGTGAAGTTGGTTATTTTTTTTTTTTAAGTTTTTGTCATTCGAACTCCGGCTGTGGTGCTCACATGTCATGGTTATGGACTACCATACAAGAGTCTTTTTGTATATTTATTAAAGCGTAAAAAAGAGTATCCAAACCAAACGGTATTAGGTACATCCCTTGACGACCTTAAGGCCTATGAAGGGCTTCTTCGTCCTAAGTTATAACGATTCCGATTGCATTAATTAAAAGTTAAATGCCTCGTTTACATGTGGGCCCAGCCTCGGCCAGCGTCCAATGTACCTATTCTCCATCAACGCTTGGTTGCCATTTACATACTGGCGAGCGTCAGTCTGATAAGGACAGGCAAGCGCGGCAGACGATGACAACGTCTACCGTGTTGTGTCGGTTTTTACTTTTCGCTTGACATATTTCTTACCAACTTCAAAAAGGAGGATATAATATGATGTTCAATTGATTTTTATGTATGTTCTCCAATTTTTCGGTCAATTATGGACCGGTTTTGATTTATTAGAACGTGTATAGGTACCTACTTCCAAATTTCATAGGTTTCATACAAATATTATCATGACCTGATAATGAACATCGAAGATATAGAACGAAATTCCTCATAGGATCATAGCAGCTGATCATGATCAGCTGCTATGATCCTATGAGGAATTTCGTTTCGTTTCGTTCTTTCTATGGAAAGTAGTCACGGAAGCTCCGTAATAAAACAATATACCTACCTATTCTTATTTTAGATTTAAATTGTTTAAACTCTATCCATGTGGCCTCCTGTAATTGAGGAAGTGCGCTAATTTAAAACTTAAATGTATTCAACACTTGTATTTGTGTGAACATCCTTTCTTGGAGGCCCTAAATAAATAAAATATAAAAAAATAATGTATCTCAACTATGTCAAAAAACCACAGTGCAAAATAACTTTACTTTTAAAATAACTTAAATAACTTCGTCGGAAGTCGGTATTTTTATATAAAAATACCGACTTCCGACGAAGTTATTTTACACTTAGTTTTTTTTTTACTATCTATTTTTTACTATCTTCATTGTGATATCTATGTGAGTATAAAGTTCCGTTGACCATTTCTGGTCTTCTTCATCAGTTCCACTTCATCAAATGTTACTTTTTGACTGTAAATGCTTAAGTTCTCGATGAAAATACCAAAATCACTATAAGGTGGCCTATAATTTTTGAGGAGTAGGTACCCTCCATTCCTCATGGATCCCATCATCAGAACTGGATTTTTCCTATAAAGGCAAAAAAAAGTGAGCAAATCGGTCCATAAACGACGGAGTTCTGTGGTAACAAACATAAAAAAAAATGATGATAAAAAATACAACCGAATTGATAACCTCCTCCTTTTTTTTGAAGTCGGTTAAAACGTGCGTTAGTTTCGCGGCAGTGCGCGGCCCTGTGAATGCGTTTATTCTACCACACGGTAGAATAAACGCACCGCATTCCACCGCAAGGCAGTGCGCGCACGGCCTAAGTACAAACTTTTTATGTATACAGGTATGGTAATCGTTCTATATTTTTTTTCAGGCGTTCAAATATATAAAAGAAGTAATAAATGTGGAGTGGACTGACGTTATAGGCTACGACACTTTTACAGAATATAAAGAATTGTCTGTAAGTATATTTTATAAGGTGGTAAGTATCGTCATCCAAGGTACGGAAATGAATCAAGCAAAGAAGAAGAATAAAGCAGAGAATACCTATAAAGTATTTTTATTAAAATCATTAATAGGTGCGTGCTCTATCGTCCAAATCATCGCTTACCGTCTGGTGCGAAGTGGTCCAGCGGGAGTTTATCAGTTATAATTATAAAAATAAAACTAGATAATCCTTACACCATTAATTTTATTGTAGATCTCTGATTCTAAGTCATCATCGTCATCGTTATTTCAGCCGAAGGACGTCCACTGTTGGATATAGGCCTCCTCCGAGTATCACCACAACTAAGGGTTCTGTGCGTCTCGCATCCTTCTCATTCCCGCGAATCTCACCAGGTCATCGGTCCATCTTGTGGGAGGCCTTCCAACGCTGTGTATTTCAGTGCGCGGTCGCAACTCTAAATACGAGTACCTTTCAGCCACACCGAACTTCCGTTCTGCGAGCAATGTGCCCTACACACTGCCACTCTGTATGGTGATTCTTCGGGCTATGTCGGCGACCTTGGTTCTCCTGGGCAATGGAAAGGGCTATTGCTCGGAGTTTCCTTTCGTGATCGCATCTGATTCTACTACTAAACCAAAACTAGAACTGCAATAATATAAACATAATATTTATATCCCAAGTAACAAAATTAGGTACTTTATAAGCCCTGAGAACGATTTAGAACGTGCTAATAAATTAGTGATCATGATTAGTACTATAACGATGTTGTAAACGTTTACAGAACCCCAAAAAGGCCCTCGTTTTATCACTGATTTATTCTATAAACATTACTTAAAGACTCTCACGGAGATACATCAGCTCTATAGTTGAAATGTAAAAGTGTCGAGAAACGCTTTTTAGTACTAAAATAGTGCTGTCTGCAACATTTATGTCCCAAATTTGCTCTATAAAAGTAATGCAAACATGCTTATAGTGCTATTTTGCACCGTAAACGATTTCAGTGATCTTTTTATCACACTTGTTCGTGTTGTGATCGTGTCCTCGTGAGTGTTCCCCAAAAAAACAAAATGTTTTATGTAATTTGCCATTGTTGCTTAACGTAACATGTACCTAATAAAAAGGACATGCTACAAAGCATTCATGAACCGTAACTCTCCCATAACTTACACTTGCGAAAATAATTGTATTGATAAAATTATTACGCCGATTTCAATGCGCCCTCATAATTTTCGTGTTTTAATAAAATTTAAATTAATAATATATAGTACACATTGGCTCCAGCCATGCTGCTAATGTACTCTCATGGCAAAAAGCAGCAGCCATATTTTCACTGATCTAATTAGCCTATAAATTTTAGTGCTTTTATGTCCCACTTTAGTCTCGTAGCAGTAGCACAAACGAGCTATTAACAACAAATAGAGCTATTTAGAATTTAAGTTACTTAGCAACTGCGCCAGCTATGGTATGGTACTATTTAGTACTATAGAAGAGTGTTCACGACTTTTACGGAACTATTCCCATAGCGATTTTGAGGGAACTTTTCAGAAGCTAGCAGGTTACGTAATGGTTGTGCATGCTGATTGATTCTGTAATAGTGTTTTCGATACTGCTACAACACTAGTACTGTAAAACTTATTTTGACGCATTATTAGTGCAAAATAGATACATAAAAGTGTCAGTAGGGTCGTCTATAGTACTAAATAGTGCCATAATCGCTTTTTTCATATCTATTACAGTGCAACACTTTAAATATTCTTTTGTATGGTCCTGTAAGCGTTTGAAGAGCTAAATTATAGCATTTTTATGCTCTTTAATCTTATAGAATCAAAACGCTCTTTTAAAAACCATTATAGTACAAGCAGTCACAATGGTTACCATTAAAGGCCTACTGTATCACTGTTTGGTGATAAAACGCCTTGGATATAGATTCTTTTGTTACTTGGGATATTAACGGTCAATTTCAGTTTACAGTGGACTCGTTTACCAAGACCGTGTTGTTATTGGTTTCCGGAGATAACCCTAGACTAGAACTATCAACACCAGATAGCTCAGACAGAACAGTTGAAAAAATTTTGGATACCAGACACACAGGTATTTCATTATTGTACTAAAATTGTAAAAGATTACGAGAAAATGTTGTGACATATGTAACGATCTGTTATAACCCCTATTACAAGGCAACAAAGCCTAAATCCGCTTTTGCTATTAATTAATGTATTTTTCCTTTACAAACATGCTGATGTTGCATTTTTACCCAGTGCATAAAAATAATATGCATTAGTTAGATTCTGAACGCCGCCGCGTAACCTATTGTGCCCAAATAAAGGGAGCACAATGTCTCTCCATTGCATGGCCGTGAACTTAGCAGATCATTTTCCAGTAGAGCATAAAAAAATTAGAGTTCTACTCGCATGCAGCATAGTTCTGGAGTTCCTGATACTTTGTAGAAAAAGTTCTGGTGTTTTTCCTGGAAAAATTTCTAATGAAAATATGATCTGCTAACTTCCGGTAGCAGATAATTTTTTCCAAAACCAAAATTTTAAAAGTGCTTTCGGTGCATAAAGGCAAGTCCTATAGTTCCTAATTACTTTTAGTAATAGTTCTGTCAATTAGAGCTCACAAAAAAATAAAAACTTATCAATCTAATCACAGGAAAAAAACAAGTAATGATCATAAAACTGACGATAAGTACGTTTTATGATCATTACTTTGGTTTTGGAAAAAATGATCTGCTACCGGAAGTTAGCAGATCATATTTTCATTTGAAATTTTTCCAGGAAAAACACCAGAAATTTTTCTAAAAAGTATTAGGAACTCCAGAACTATGCTGCATGCGAGTAGAACTCTATATTTTTTATGCTCTACTGGAAAATGATCTGCTAAGTTCACGGCTATAGACATTGCCAACATTATAAGTGTTAAAATTCGTGTATCTGTGCCTGTGGTGATTAAAGTGGTATAAGTAGAATAATTGTTATTTTAAAAAAGGCAAACGTGGTCGGCCTTGTAACAGATCATAATATATTATTCTATAACCAGCTGCTACCGGCGGCTTCGCCCATGTGATATCAGAAGATTAGCCCAAGGGAACATACTCCCGGGAAAATAATCCTATGTGCTATTCCAGGATATGGTCCCATGTACTAAGTTTCATAGAAATCCGTTCAGCTGTTCGAACGTGAAGAAGTAACAAACACAAACTTTCGTCTTTATAGTGTAATAAGCGTTCAAAAGGATATCTGTTGTGTATGAAGATAAAAAAAAAAAAAAATATTACTCCACTTTCGATAATGAGTAAAGAGTGTGCTTATACTGGTACGCAACCAAAATGATTTCGGCACGACTGATACATATCACAGTAACTTATATTTTCTTTAACTTAATCTGTCCCACTGCTGAACAACAGTGTCCCCCATAGCTTTAACAATCAATGCCGCTGCTTTTACGGCAACAGTTAAAATTGAGTCACTATCGTCGTGCTAGTCTTTTGGGCCAGTCTTATCGAGTAGACCGGTCTCAGGCACTAACCACTGCTTGCCGACTCTGGCCCGTCTGCCCTAGTGCATCTTGTAAGTGTAACGCTCAGAACCACTTCAGCCTCAATATTTTACTATCCACCGACTTCAGCGCTTTACCGCTGCTCTCGAAAGCAGCTTCGAGAGTAATACGTACAACATTGTGAATACGATCCGTTACTTTTATTTTTAAAGTACTAAGCTCCATAGCGCTTTAGTAAACCTTTAGTAATCTGAACATAAATACAATGCATGTATGTATTTTGTGGTAGGTTTTCGTCTTGAAACAGCCGTCAATTGGCGAGCACATAGCCAAAATCAGATGCCGGAACAAAACATCCGTAGTTATATACAAAAGGTATGAACTACCGTTGCGATTTGGATTCTCTACAAAGCTGCCTAGAAGTATGAGGGAAACTAGTAGTAGACCAATGCCAGGTAAAATATTTTCACTTTAATTGCTTTTCCACCAAAATTAAGCAATCAATCAATCTTGTCAACCATTTCTGTGGTATAGGTACCTAAATGGCAACACAACAAAAGCGATGATGCGAGATCAATTGATATGAGTTGATCAATTGAAGAAAACTTAATCAAAAAAATAAACAAACCGAGAAAATAACGAAGATTCAACAACGTAGTTTATACAATAAAACTAACAGTTTTGTTACAGGTAGACACAACAAAATACTAATAGATGCTTCACAAAGTAACATTAAACTGGAAGCTATAGAGATACGAATAGCTAACGAACAAGAGAAGAGATCATTAGTATTTGAAGAAACTCATAGTACAGGCATCTATTTAACCGAGACTTTCATTGAACCTGACAAAGTTTTTAGCATTTGGGTAAATATGAGCATTACTATACATAATTTATGTTAAACATAGCTTCAACTGTCAATAGTTCAGTCCGGAAATTATCAATAATACTATGAATATTTGTATTTTTAATAACAATTTACTCATTTGTTAATTCAGTTAAAATTACACTAAATACTGATTATTTTTGAATTTCAGGTGAAGGGCTATGACACGTCCACAAACAAGAAATAAATGGTTCATCGGAAAATTTTATGCCTCAAAAAGGTTATTGGTATTATTGAATTATTTTGCCTCTAACTTTGCATCATGCTTACTGCCAAGTGTGTCAAGTTAATTTGCCCAAGTATTTTTTTCTTATTTGATTAATAAAGGGCTTTGTCGATTAGCGACCACATCGCCCAGTACAGAAAACACAAAAACTTACAATCTACGTTAGGGCTAACTCAAACAATTTTTTAACTTTGTCGGACATTGGAGAAGCGAGGATTGTATTACAAATGCCAATATCATACGTTTTACAGCGTCCAAAAACATTGATTCTTGTATTTTATTCCGGGCACACTCCATCAAGACATGGAAAACATCATCAACACACACACCACAGTCATCACAATTTGGAGACGAAACTTTCTTCATTAAATAGTTAAATTTATTTGATGGAATATGTCCCGAACGAAGTCTTAGAGCTATAGTTATTAAATTTCTGTTGAGATTGCATGGAACCCGAGAAATCTGTGGCTGGATAGTTCGTTACCATATCCCTTTTTTTTTCTTTTGACCTTTTGACAAAATATTCCTGCCTATTGCCCAAGTTGTTTAATCATGTTTTATTTTTATTATAAAGGTACTGCTACTGATTCAAGATGGACAAAACCACAATCAGAAATGCTAGATGCTGAACCGCTTATTGATTTTGGTAAAAACGCAACATTTGCTTGTAAAGTGACAGGTTATCCAGCACCGGACGTATTGTGGGAAGATGACAACGGAATAACCTTACCGTCAGAGGTACATAAGGGACATCATATTTTGCATTTAATGTTAGAGATCGAGGGTTACTATAACATTAATGAAGCTGCAAGTACTAGCCGTAAACCTCTTCTTATTCAATTGCCGGACAAAGGCTATTCATGTCATTTTGACAATTTATTTTAACCATCTATTCTGGTTACGGAGAATTTCAAGGTTTAAATTCTATCATTTGTTAAGGTCATTTTGTTACAAAACAAATTTGTTTCATGCATATTCCCATATTCCCCATGCCAATTAATTCAACGTACGTCATTTCTGTATGAGTGTAAGTTACACTTACACTCGTCTTGTTTCATTCGTTACTTAATTACTTATTATCTTTGTTTCAGACTATATTATTAGAGATACCATCACTGTATATAAGTTACGTCAGCATAGACAATGCAACAGTAAATTCTACAATTTACTGCAAATCCAAAAACTCGGAGGGTGAAGACTCTCAAAGTATAAATATGTATGTTAACAGACCATACATGTTTGATGTCATTCAAAAACCTTCAGGTAACTTTTTTTACTTCTGAATTTGTTTAATAATGATAACACGTTGTCTCTCAAAAACTAAAACTATCTTTCATGTAGATGCGGCAAGTGCCTTCACTATTTATTATTTAATAATAATTAAAACCATAATTTATCATGGATAAGTCCGCTAGACTCATCCATTATCAATTTGGACTTGTGGACGGCGAGCAATGGGTAGCTCGCCGTCCTGCCGTCTGATAACCGTCCGGACCGAGCCCGAGTCTTCGACGGCTCGTGGTGTTCCAAGCGCGCCTCAAGGAGACGTCAGCAAAACCGAAGGGGCCCAGCAGGGCCCAAGCCTACTGGGGCCATAGTTTCGCTTCTGAAAGGAAAACCCGTGAACCCGGGTTTTCCTTTCCTTGCCGGAAAGGCAAAGAAAGAACATAGGAGTAGATTTTAGACAGTAAAAGTCTGAGAGGCCCCCTGCTCTGCCCTAGAGCGTGAGAAGTCATTAGATGGTTTTACACCTAAAGAAAGATCGAATAAAGGTAATTAAATATGGAATCGGCCACTAATGAAACAGGTAAAGTGACCAATTTAGAATATAACCGCAGCATAACGGACGCACACAAAAATATTACCTACCCATAAATCATAAACAAAATAATTAATGCCTAAATACCTGTTCGATAAATTAAGGAAAACGTTGTTTGTTTCAAAATCACATTATAAAAGGTTTTTTAACGAGTCATGAGCATATTTTTGGACAGGTAAACTAATAAATTCCTTTGTCTACCTATTGAACAAAATTAAATTATTAAATATCTACCTATTAATTGTCACTAATGACCAATACCTATGTGTAGCGGAGATAGAAATAATAAAAAATAGAGATAGACGCGTGTAGTGATGGAAATGGATAAAGCAACAATAAATGAACTTTTAAAATGGAACTAAAACAGAAAATAGGCAATCGTTTTCTTAGAGACAGTTTTTTTTTTAGGTGGGAAATCATAAAATGGCTTCTCTCGCTCTAAGGTGGAGTAAAAGGGCGTGTCATAATTTTACTGAGTAAAACCTGTGTCCTTCAGTTACCCTTTGCGTTCTCGGACCACGAGTTTCTTTTATAAAAAATCTCTGCGAGCCTAGCAGGTATCGGCCCTGCTGGGCCCCTACGGTTTGCCGGCATCTCTTTGAGGAACATGTCAACGACTTAGGCTCTTACTTATAATGTTGTACATGAAACTATAATAATCATATATTTTTTTCAAACCTTCTAACCTAACCGTTACCAAGAAGTATGCTATGATGCTAAAGACTATGCTATGCTATAGCAAAATTAGCGCACATAATTTCATGAACAGACCTTTGGACTTTGGAAATAATGAAAAACAACTAAAAACATCTGTTCAAAATAAAATGAATAGATACATTTTTATTGTATCTATGCTTATTATACACAGTTACCATTTCGTCATTTTTATACTCCATGAGTTGTTTATATACGCCTAAAGATGTGCAAATTAGTGTCGATATGATAGAAGGGCCTCGCATGCGCGAGGGATCTTTAACAACGAGGGTTTTGAACGTGTGAACCCAGCTTTATTGCCATAGTCTGACCAGTTTTTTTTTAATTTGTAGCATAAAAGTATGGGTATAGTGTGAGCACGTGATAAGGGATAACAAAACGAATCTGATTCATGTTCACTATTTAGAGTGATGAAAATATTATACAGGTGAATTTTTCAAGTGGGTTAGGCTGGTCAAATCCAAAACTATGAGAAATAGCGATAAATACGCAAAGGAATCGTGCGTTTGATTATAATGAAGAGTAAAAAAATAATTTTCTTATTGTATGAAATAAATGAATAAATTATATATTATTAATGAGTTTAAGTACCAACCTTTTTAGGTTTCCGTACCTCAAAAGGAAAAAACGGAATCAAGGATCACTTTGTTGTCCGTCTGTCTGTCTGTCTGTCAAGACCCTTTATCTCGGGAATGCGTGGAGGTGTAGAGTTGAAATTAAAACCATATACTCAGTTCTGCGGTCCCTTGAAGCTGTGAAAAAACCAAACTTCTAAGTTAACGAAAAAAAAGATACGGTCGTTTATGTCGCAAAAAAAGTGTAGGTATTTCGACATTCTCAAGGGAATCAAAATTCGTATGGTACTTCCCGTTGGCATGAAGCAAGGTCTCATAGCACAAGTATAGGAAAAAATCTGAAAACAGTGAATTTGTAGTTACGTCACAAAAAAAAAACTATTTTGTGATTTGGAAAAATCTTCGTAACTTAATTCGGGAATTGAACTGTTTTCATAGGTAAGTTTGTACTGAACCCTCTGTGCGTGAGTCCGACTCGCACTTGCCCTGTTTTTATATTGTTTATCAGATAGTTACATGGTAGTTACGCTGTTTTTCATATCTGTGCAAAACTCAAGGTACTTACATTGCAGATCAGACTAGAATATGGCAGCGAAGGTAAGCTATACTGCGAGGTGTTAGCTTACCCCACGGCGGAAACAAAGTGGTACCACAACGGTACTGAGGAGACCCCATCTGATGACCTACAGGTCGACCGAGAGACCTACAGTTTATGGATCAAAAACATGACTATCAGCAACATCGGCGAATATAAGTGTGAATTGACGAACGAAGCCAATAGTCAAATTCATAGAGCTTTTGTCACAATTTCAGGAATTGGTAAGCCACATGAAAAAAACATTTTTATTTAAATAATTATTTTTGAATACTAAGAAACAGGCCCTTAGTAACATAAATGAAAAAAATGAGTACGTACCTATTCATAACTCAACTTATTTTCTAGTTTCTTATAAAAATAAATGTATTTTACAGAGGCACCTGAAATAGAAGTAGAAAAAATAAATGTGACTCTGAAACTGGGAGATTGGAGTGACCTAGAATGCAGGTAAAGCTCATTTTAGCGCTGTTATTGTTTTTCCTGTTCTATTTTATTCAGGGTTAGTCCTATTCCATATAGCTTTGTTTATTAATATCCAATCTGTACAATAATAATTCATATTACCTAACATTGACATATTTACGATTGATTTATTTTCAGAATAGTTAAAGGAAAACCTGCACCACTCATAACATGGACGTTTAAATCTGAAAATGGGTTCGAGTTTGGTTCTTTGCCAGATAGTGTGGTGGCAGACGGTGGCAAATTGAAGATAGCATCAGCACAGTCTGAACATAAAGGCGTCTATAGATGTGACGCCACTAATATAGAAGGACATCATTCTGCGGATGTCACTGTCCAACTGCAATGTAAGATAGAATTATTTTAAACACGAACATTTCTTGGTGTAACCGGTAGTTTCATACATTTATGATTAGAGCTAAAATCGAAAGACAACGAAACGTTTTTAAAATGTTAGTACTGCGTCAAATAGCGGTTGAACAGCGCTTGCATACGAGATTTATTATAGAAAAACCTCTTCTCTTATGATGTATTAACTCTAGAAAATATGTTCACGTACATATTTTTTGATAGATGCACCATTATATTGAATGACGCTGATTCCCGCACCGTGACAGTTAAAGAAGAAGATAATGTAGTGCTGCCTTGCGAAGTGGACGCGGCACCAGCGGCTAGCGTGCGCTGGGAGATGTCACAAGATGACGTCATAATGACGCTGGATGCCCGACATAGCACTGATCATCGACATTCTCACAGGTAAATTTAATAAAAAGGAAGGCAATAATAATAACAAAAAAAATATCAATACCTACTTTATGCGTAAGAAACTCGGAAATTTTATGAGTACCTTTTTTGAAATATAGAAAGCTTAAGTCCTGCCGTGGGTTCGCTTCTGAAAGGAAAACCCGGGTCCTGGAGTAGGTTTTAGTCAGTAAAAGTCTGACACGCCCAATCACTCCGCCCTAGAGCGCGAGAAGTAATTGGGTGATTTCCCAAATAAAAAAAAATTAAAAAAGTAGGGTAAAACCGGGATAGATGCCCCACTTTTTAACCGACTTAAAAAAAAGGAGGAGTCGGTGTTTCTCGGTATTTTTTGTTTCTTATTTAATTTCGGAAGTCGCCGGTGTTTCTCGGTATTGTTTGTTTTTTATTTAACACCGACTTCCGAAATTAAAGTTATTTTGATCCTTTTAGTGTTTTTTTTTAGTGAAGTCGGTTATTTTTTTTTGTAAAAAGTTTTAATGGAATAGCCTCCTTATTTAAAAAATATTAATCATATAATATGTGTCGTGGATTGATGGCGCAAGGGTGCGACGGACAGCGCCATCTAACAATTAGTTCCGTAAACTAATAATATCGTCACCGGAAACGCAAGCGGCGCCCTACCGCTTGGACACGATCGACGGTAGAGGGGATGCAGCGAGGACTGGAGGGAAGCCCGAGAGATGCGGCATTCTACCTCGGACAGCCTCGGCATACGCTTAGTACCAACGCACGTGTTTGTTTCCTTTTGTAAAGCCGATATCAAAATAAAATTATTCCGATTCAAATTATCTTTCGTTCGAGTACCCAAGTCAGTGCCCACACCTACCAAGAACTATGTCGGATCGTGATGAAGACCCGATGTTTCGCATCTTGGCCACCCTTGATGCGACATATGAATAATTTCTATGAGTGTAGCTAGTTTAATCATTTATGTTGAATTATAATAATTATTTTCTGTCCTAACAATAATAAATATTGCAGAATTCAGCTTTTTGTGGAACACTTTTTTTGTTGAGGATAGATGCCTACCTTTTTTTTTTTTTTTTTTTTTATAATTGATAGGCTCGCGTTTGACCACCATCTCACCTGATGGTAAGCGATGATGTGGCCGACGATGGAGCACGCTTGCCTAGAAGTAACCTATTCACTCTTGACTTAAATAATAATAATAATAATAATAATAATAATTTTTTTTTAAAAGACTACATGGGTCCAATGGTTAGTAAAAAACTTATCAACTAAAAGGGTTAGTAAAAAACTTAAAACTAATGCCGCACTAACAATTGCAACCAGTGCTTGATCACTGGCGCATCATGTTTGTCGGCTAAGGTTCGAAGAATGCCATTGGAGCTGGTCCTAGATCTACTTAGCAACGAGGCAGCCTTCTTCCTTAATATAGCGTGGAAATCATCCACACGCGCTAAAGCGAACATACCTGATGCACTGCAGTATCTAGGCAGCCCCAACAGCACCCTGAAACCATTATTATATTGGATCCGCAGGGCATCCAGAGCCTTCCGCGTATAATTGACCCACAGGCCGCCCGTGTAAAATGATTGGCAAAAAGCTTTAAATAAAGTAATTTTGACTTCATTACTACAACGAGCAAACCTGTGAGCCAACATATTGCATCTAACTGCTAGCGCCCTGCGTTCCCGTTCAATATCAACCTGATCCCTGAGGTCCCCGGTGAGATAGTGGCCTAAGTACTTAAACTGGCTAACCCTCTTAAGTGGCCTCCCATTGAGACAAACAACAGGTTCGTAATGTACATATCTACCAGGGGCCTCAAAGATCAGATACTCACTCTTGCTAACATTATATTGCAGGCCGTGGTTCGCCGCATACCTCTCACAAACAAGTAGCATCTCTCTGATTGAGCCAGCCGTTGGACCCAGCAGCACCATGTCATCCGCATAGCTTAAATTATTGACACATGTGCCATCCATTTTGCATCCGACTGGTTTGCCACTAAGCTCAACGATCAACTCATTCACATACAGGTTAAAGAGCTTAGGTGAGGTTAACCCCCTGTGGACGTTGTCCTGAAGGTTGCAACTAAGTCTGGCAACCTGAAGGGCTCGTTCACCCGTGCCCTTAAGGAGGCAGCAGACGGAATCAGGGAGGCGTAGGAGATCCTTCTCGATCGTACGACCTCGGAGGAGACGGCGAAGCTGTGGGAGGAGAATAGCCGTCTCCGATCCGAACTGGAGGATCTCAAACGAGAGTTTGCTGCTCAGAGGCAGCGGCAGGAAGCTCCCGCCGCCAACGGCCGCCCTCCTGCTGCACCTTCGTCAGCCCCAACAACTACGCCACCGCCTGCACTTGCGATGTCGGACCACGACATCGAAAGGGTGGCCCGCATCTGCATGATGCAATGCGGTGGCATGGTGTCTGCCCGATTAGAGGCTCTGGAGTCGCGACTCCTTCCGGCCGAAACCTTCCGGCCGCCGCTTGCGGCAGATGAGCGGAGGAAGGAGGAGTCCGCAAACAGGAAGCGCGTGCAGGTGGGCAAGAAGCCTGCAAAGGGGGCCAAAAAGCCTACGGAGGGGATCCAGAAGCCCGCGGCGGATGCGTTCGCACCCCCTCCCCAACCAACCGCGCTTCCGGCTACCGCACCCCCGATCCAGGAGACCTGGACGACGGTAGTCAAAAGGAAGCGCAAGAAGAGGGCGGCGCAGCCGGCACCAGCTGACTCAGCACCCGTCGGCTCAGTGCCAAATAAGAAGTCAAGGTCGAGACCCCCACGCTCCGAGGCTGTAATAATTACCCTGCAGCCAGAAGCCTCAACCAGGGGTGTGACCTTTAAGTCGGTCCTGGCGGAGGTAAAAACGAAGCTGAACTTCGGTGACTTTGCCTCCCCGGCCGGCTTTGGTTTTAGAACAGCGGCCACGGGGGCCAAAATCTTTGAGGTGTCGGGTGCTGCAAGGCAGGAGAGGGCGGACATTCTGGCCGCCAAACTAAGGGAAGTCCTCAAACCGGAGGATGTCCGGGTGTCCAGACCCACAAAAACGGCAGAATTGCGCGTGAGTGGGCTGGATGACTCCGTGACCCCGGAAGAGATAGTGGCGGCCATTGCACGAAGTGGCGGGTGTCCACCCGAGAGCGTGCAGGCGGGTGAGATTCGCTGCAGTGCGGCCGGGCTGGGCACAGTTTGGGTGCGGTGCCCGGTTGCGGCCGCAAACAGGGTCGCGGATGGCAGAAGGTTGCTGGTTGGCTGGGTGTCAGCGAGTGTAAAGCTCCTGCCACCCAGGGTCATGCGATGCTACCGCTGCCTGGACAAAGGGCATGTCCGGGCACAATGCACTGCAGACATTGACCGCGGTGACCTCTGCTATCGCTGCGGCCAACCCGGCCACAAGTCGGCCCAGTGCTCCACAACACCAAACTGCAGCCTTTGTGCAGCTGCCGGGAAGCCTGCGGAGCACAGACTTGGTGGAAAAGCCTGCAAGGCCCCCAAGAAAGGCAGGAATAATAAAGTTGTCGGAGGACCTGCGCCCCTCCCACAGCCCGGCAGCCAAGCAGCTGACTCTCGACCCAGGGATGGAGGAGATGCCGGAGAAATGGAATGCCAGTGATGGCACAATTCCATTTTCTCCAGGCGAATGTCAACCACTCCTCCAGAGCTCAGGATCTTTTGCTCCAGAGTATGGCGGAGTGGTCGATCAACGTGGCTGTGGCCGCTGAGCCGTATTTTGTACCCCCCCGCGATAACTGGGCAGGGGACCTGGACGGTTTGGTGGCCATCATTGGCGGGACTCTTGGCAGTCCCTCCCGAGGACGCGGCTGGGTGGCCGCTCTCGCGGGGGGAATCACCATCGTTGGGGCATATTTCTCGCCCAACAAGAGTCTCGCCGACTTCGAGAGGTTCCTTGTCGAGCTGGGTGCCGTCGTGGGCCGGTCTCACCCTCACCCAGTGCTGTTGCTCGGGGATCTCAACGCCAAATCTGCAGCGTGGGGATCCCCAGTCACCGATCCTAAGGGCGAGGTGTTGGAGGAATGGGCGGTTGCGACCGGCCTGACCATTCTGAATCGGGGCTCGGAGTACACGTGCGTGCGGCAGCGGGGCGGGTCTGTAGTGGACGTCTCGTTCGCAAGCCCCGCTGTTGCACGCCGCGTCCATGACTGGCGAGTCGCCGTGGGGGTGGAGACGTTGTCAGATCATCGGTACATCCGTTTCAGCGTCTCCACCCAGACCACGGGCGGTGGCCGACCGTCGACCCTGCAAAGGGACGGTCCCCGCTGGTCAATTAAGCAGATCGACAGGGAGCTTCTCGAGGAAGCCGCAATCATCCAGGCCTGGGTCCGGGAGTCAATGACGAACGAACCCGTCGATGTCGAAGAGGAGGCGCAGTGGTTCCGCGGGGCGATGACGCAAATTTGCGACGCGTCCATGCCTCGTGTCCGCACTCAACCCACAAGGCGCCGGTTGTACTGGTGGACCGCCGAAATCGCGCAGATGCGCAGGACCTGCGTGGAAGTCAGGCGCCGGTACACCCGATACCGGAGGAGACGTCGTCGGGTTCCGGAAGAAGAGGCCGCGCGGTATGAGGTGTACCGCGCGGCGAAGAAGGCTCTGTGGCTGGCCATCGGCGAGTCGAAGACTCGATCCTGGGAGGAGATGCTTGCGACCTTAGATGCAAATCCATGGGGGCGTCCTTATCGTACGGTCCGAGGGAAACTTCGTGCCTGGGCGCCCCCACTCACTGAGAGCCTCGAGCCTCAGTTGCTGGAGGTAGTGGTCGCAGCTCTCTTCCCTGCTAGAGAGGAGCACACACCGCCGCCGATGGCTTTGCCCACAGACACAGAGTCGGAGGATGAGGAGGTCCCCGAGGTGACACAACCAGAGTTGAGGGCGGCCGTGATGCGGCTCCGGGCCAAAACCGTTGCCCCGGGACCGGATGGAGTTCCCGGCCGCGCGCTCGTCCTCGCTCTGAAGGAGCTGGAGCCCCAATTGAGAGGACTCTACTCAGCTTGCCTTGAGCAGGGCCACTTCCCCACTCAGTGGAAGACAGGTCGTCTGGTCCTGCTCAGGAAGGCGGGGCGCCCAGTAGACTCGCCGTCCGCATACCGGCCCATAGTGCTGCTTGACGAGGTGGGTAAGCTTTTTGAGCGGATTATTGCTGCCCGCCTCGACGGTCACTTGTACAGAGAGGGGCCGGATCTGGACGACAGTCAGTTCGGTTTTCGGCATGGGCGCTCCACTATCGACGCCATAATGCGGGTGAGAGTCCTGGCGGAGGAAGCGGTTTCCCGGGGCGGGGTGATGGTGGCGGTGTCCTTGGACATCTCCAACGCCTTTAACGCCCTGCCCTGGAGCTGTATCCGGGAGGCGCTAAGGTACCATAGGGTACCCCGCTACCTGCGCCACATCATTGGGGCTTATTTGTCGGAAAGGTGTGTCACCTACAGGGGACGCGACGGCGAGGGCCGTCGCGATATGTCGTGCGGTGTTCCACAGGGCTCGGTCCTGGGGCCACCCTTGTGGAACATCGGTTACGATTGGGTGCTGAGGGGCGAGCTCCAACCGGGTGTGGACCTGACGTGTTACGCAGACGACACGCTGGTCACGGCCCGTGGGAGCTCGTACAGGGAGGCAGCGTTGCTGGCGACGGCAGCGGTTTCACGAGTGGTGAGCCGCATACGACGCCTGGGCCTGGAGGTGGCTCTCAACAAGTCGGAGGCTATGGTCTTTCATGGCCCCCGACGGGCACCGCCGCCGGGATCACACATCGTGGTCGGGGGGGTCCAAATCGCTGTTGAGTCCACCATGAAGTACCTAGGATTGGTGCTCGACAGCCGGTGGGACTTTGGCCCTCACTTTCGGCGGCTGACGCCCAAGTTGATGGGCGCAGCAGGCGCGCTCGCAACGCTGCTTCCCAATCTAGGGGGCCCGAGCACTGCCTGTAGGCGGCTGTACTTGGGGATCGTGCGATCCATGGCCCTGTATGGGGCCCCGGTATGGGCTTCTGACCTGACGGCCGGCAGCATCGCAATCCTGCGAAGACCACAGAGGGCGATGGCCGTCAGGGCTATCAGGGGGTATCGTACGATCTCCTACGAGGCGGGTTGTGCACTGGCCGGATCTCCGCCCTGGGAACTGCAGGCGAGAGTCCTCGCCTCGCTGTACCGGTGGCGCGAGGAGATGAGGACGCGGGGTGGTGAACCGATGCAGCGCGAGATCGAGCTGCGTCGGTCTCAGCTCCGCGAGGTCATGGTGGTCGAATGGCGGGACAGGCTTCTGCGCCCTACCGCCGGCCTCGCCACGGTCGATGCGATCCGACCAGTGCTCGACGAATGGCTCGGGAGGAAACACGGCTCCCTGTCGTTTAGGGCGGCGCAGGTGCTCTCGGGGCATGGCTGCTTCGGGAAGTACTTGTGTCGCATAAACAGGGAGCCGGACGCTCGGTGCCATCACTGCACCGACTGTCGGGAGGACACGGCGCAACACACACTGGCAGAGTGTGCCGCATGGGAGGAGCAGCGCCGTGCCCTTGTATCTGAAGTGGGCCCCGACCTGTCGCTGCCGGCCGTCGTTCGTTCGATGGTCGGGGGCGCCGAGTCGTGGGATGCGGTGATCTCCTTCTGTGAAGCCGTAATTTCGCAGAAGGAGGCTGCGGAGAGGGAGAGGGAGGCCGTGGCCACTCTCCCGTGCCGCAGCAGGCGAACCGGGCGTCGGCGGAGGGCAGACAACGCCCTCTTCCAGCCCCCATAAAGAGGTCCGGAGGGACGGCGGACTCGGGGTCGTCCGCCGTCACCCATCCAGCAAGACCCGAGGCGGCAGCGCGTAGTGTTCCACGCGCGCCCCTATTGGACGTCGCGGGGGGAGGACACCTCACACTCCCCCCGGCTTGAGGTGGCCCGCGTAGGCGGGCCGGCACTAGCCGGGGATCATGGATGGCGTATCAGCTCCCACGATCCCCGGTCCAAGTGTGGGAGGGAACACCGAGGTGGTTTTTAGTCAGTAAGAGTCTGACAGACCCCTTCGCCTGCCCCAGGCGAAGGACATCCATGAGGATTTTCCACCCCGGCAACAAAAAAAAAAAAAAAAAGGTTAACCCCCCTGCCTCACCCCACACTCCAACCTGTACGGCTCCGAGAGAGTACTACCCCAACGCACTTGATTACGCTGATTCGAGTACCAGTACTGAAACAAGCCCGTCAGCTCCGGTGGTACACCCGCTTCCCCGAGCTTCTTCCAAAGGACATCATACGACACTAGGTCAAAAGCCCTTGAAAGATCAAGGAAGCAGGCATACACCGGAGTACCCCTATCCTTATAATACTGGACGGTCTGCTTTAGACAAAGAATAGCACTCTCAGTGGAAAGTCCAGGCCGAAACCCAAACTGTGCGTCGTGCAACATGACCCAATTGTCCAGCTGTCTGTCAAGCAAACCGTCCAATACCTTAGCAATTACAGTGGCCAAGGAAATTGGTCTGTAGTTCGCCTTGTCCGATATATCCCCCGTCTTATTTTTAACTATTGGTACCACCACCGTTCTCAACATATCCGATGGCAAGTACGAGTGACTAACACAAAGCGTGAAGAACGTCGCTAACACTCTAGGCAGATGAAACCCCGCATACCTGAGGTGCTCGATGCTGAGACCTTCGTGACCAGGAGACTTTCCCCCAGCCATACCCAGAATTTGCCTCTTTACCTCTTTGGCCGAGAAACGTAATGGCTCATAATCACGACTGATCTCATCACCGACCCCCCCCCTTAGCTGGCCCTAGTGGTGATGATACCATAAAACGCTCTCTAAACATGTTAGAAATATCTTCAGGCGAACCACATTCCCCTACGCTCACAGGGCGGCCCGGCCCAGCCTTCCAGAACTGAGCAAAGTTTTTAGATGCCCTATTCGACGCTAATATGTCCATTTTGATCTGGTCCTGATGATTTTGACACCACTTAAGCCTACTTTTAAAAATCTTTTGACTAGATCTCATTTCTTCCCAAATTTTCCCTGACTTGGGCTTGTTGTAAAGCAACCATATCCGATACTTAGACCGAGCCTCCCCATGAACGCCCCGGACGTGCCTGTTCCAGCCCGCCACCCGATTTGCCCTTCGAGGTTGCTGGTCTTCCCAGGCCTGCACTGATGCTACTGACAAAATATTAACAATCTCACCATACATACAGTCCAGAGCTCGTCTATGTTCCGTATTACTGCACATCCTATCGCCACAAACATGAAACACTTCAGGATAGTGAACGCCTCTTAACTCCTTGTTGCACAGGTCACGATACCCTCTGATCTGCATCTCGTCCCGGTTTCGCCAAAACACTTTATTAACATAATTACTTTCCTGTAACAATTTAGGTACAATTATATTTAAATTGCATTCTAAGATCACGGGGAAATGGTCTGACCAATAGGTATCCTGACCTATGCTAACATTCTTCACAGTGTGCCATGCCGATTGCGTCACTACGCAATGATCCAGCCATCTCAGACTACCATTCATGTCACTTATGTACGTAAATACATCTGAACTAATGCCTAATTTTTCAACATCAGCACACAGCCACTGATTTTCATTACAATAGTTACTTAGCTCCGACCAAAACGGTTGACATGGATGTGCATTAAAATCTCCCAACACATATATCGCTTCAGTATCACTATTCTCTATAATCGCACTGATTTCTCCTAAGCAACTCGAAAACTCTGTAAGATTTTCTGTGTTATCTGTTGGCATATAGACACTAAATATCATCAATGACCGGTTGTCACTCAAAGTTGCTCTTATAGCTGCTAGACGATCACTCTTACAGTCAACAGCACTCACCATCCTAAACAACCCCTTGCGCCACAAGATAGCTACCCCGCCATAGGGACGCCCCTTAAGTATTCCAGCAGACGTGTCCACTGCAGATTTCCCTACGTACTCAAAATCTGTATGTATGGTGTTAAGAAAGTGTACATCATGAGGGAGAAGCCATGTCTCCTGAAGAGCTATGACATCTGCCCACTTACAGAAATCCCTAATAGAGTCCAACGATCTCTTTACAGATTTACAATTAAATGTAACAAACTTATTTAAATAATCACACTTATTAGCATTACTAAGCATTATGATTGTTTACGACTAACACTCGTGCCAGAATTAAATCCGTCTTTATTCCTAAATAATACAAATTGCCGAAAGTGTATCCCCTCTGGCCAAAGATTATCATTCAAAAACAATGACAACTTGCTTTAAAGACCCCTAGGTTGTAGCTATCAGGGAACACAGACTCGGGCAGGGAATTCCACTCCTTAGCTGTATGCATTATGAATGTGTTCCCAAAACGCTTTGTACGTATGGGTGGGATGTCCACCATGTACCGATGGCACAACGCCGTACGTCTAGTGGTCCGATGATGGAACGGACTTGGTGGAATTAAATTGTGCAATTCCAACGCACACTCCCCGAAGTGCAATCGATAGAAAACCGACAGGCCAGCAACTCGGCGTCGATGCTCAAGGCTTTGGAGTTTTGAATCGACAAGTGCATCATCACCGATGATTCTCTTGGCTCGCTTCTCAATCGACTCCAGAGCATCAAGCTGGTATTTGGCAGACCCATCCCAAAGATGAGAGCAGTATTCCATACACGATCGAACTTGCGCTTGATAAAGTTTGAGCAGCTGTTCCGGCGTGAAGTACTGTCTCACCTTGGCTAAGATCCCCAATTTTTTGGCAGCCTGTTGAGCTTTAGCCTCGATGAAAGAGCCGAAATTGAGGGTAGATGACAACGTTACCCCAAGAAGCTCAAGGTCACTGGTTATCGGCACGGTTACACCCCGGAATGATGGAGCCGGGTGGAATTGGCTCCGTTTGGCGGAAAAAAGACACGCCTGGGTTTTAGCAGCATTGAACTTGACCAGATTGGCATCGCCCCAGTCGGATACTGCCTTCAAGGAAAAGTTCAAGCGTTCAACCATAGCCTCTCGGAAAGACTGGATCTGTGACCCACTAGCACGTGCATCGGACACGTATCTCTCAGCAACAGTGCTATCGTCTGCATACCCAAAGGTACCGGGTTTAAGAAGGTCGTTTATGTGCAGCAAGAACAGTGTTGCCGAGAGTACCGACCCCTGAGGGACCCCGGCATTAATTTCCATTTGACCGGACGAGCAGCCATCAATAACCACTCGGATGGATCGCCCCCTCAAGAAGTCTGCGATCCACTCACACAGACCAGTGGGCAGACCGAAGGAAGGAAGCTTAGCAATAAGGCTATCATGCCAGACCCTGTCAAAGGCCTTCGAGATATCAAGGGAGACTGCAAGTGCTTCCCCATGCTTCTCGATGGCCTCGCTCCAGATGTGAATGGCATACGCTAGAAGATCCCCAGTTGACCGATTTCGGCGAAAGCCGTATTGACGATCACTGAGGATGTCATTAGCTTCTAGGTATGCCAGGAGCTTATTATTGATCACTCGTTCCATACTCTTGCAGAGAATGGACGTTACCGAGATAGGTCTGTAATTAGCAGGGTCAGCCCGACTACCCTTCTTGGGCACGGGTTGCACGTTAGCTTGCTTCCAAGCCATCGGTACTTTTCCAGCCTCAAACGAAAGACGAAATAAGCGTGTCAGGATCGGAGACAGTTCAGGCGCACAAGTTTTTAAAACAATTGCCGGTATCCCGTCGGGACCACTGGCTTTGTTCACGTCAAGGTTACGTAGCACCCTACGGACATCCTTCTGATGGATGCGTATGTCTGCCATAGTAGTCTCGCATCGCTCAGGAAAGGCAGGGGGCCGCGCGTTACCGGAATCAAGACGTGAAGATTCCGCAAAAAGAGAGGCAAATAGATTTGCTTTCTCCTCAGCGGTGTGGGCCAGCGACCCATCGAGTTTCAGCAGTGGTGGTAGTGAGGGACGGCAGAAGTTCGATTCAACAGATTTAGCCAGGGACCAAAACGCTTTACTACCTGCTGGGTATGAAGCAAGTTTGTTCCCAATTCGGCTAATGTGGTCAAACCGAGACCTCCGCATCACCTTCTTGCAGGATTTGGCAGCCCTATTATAGGCTCTCTTTTTTTGAGTCACGTCACTTGCCTTGCGCCTACGAGCGTCGACCCATTCTTGGTATGCCGTATGTTTAAGCGCTTCAGCGCGATTACATTCGGCGCCAAACCAAGGTCGAACCTTGTCAGACATTGTTACATCAGAGAATGGAATGTAATATTCCATCCCCCGACGCAACACATCCGACACTGCGTCCGCGCACAACGACGGATCAGCGGAAGAGAAGCAAGTAGGCTGCCAAGGATAGCATGCGAAGAAAGAACGCATACCATCCCAATCTGCTGACTTGTATCGCCAAACCCGCCGGGTGCCTCTTGGGCTGGGATCGGGCGGGGAATAGACGGATACAGATTTCACCAGACAATGGTGAAATCTGTATATGGCAACTATCCATATAGGTAGATGCCTACCTATATGGATAGTTGCCCCACCTTGAAAAAACTAAGAAGGATAGATGCCTGCAGTGCGGGATAGGTGCCCTTTATACTATATAAACGAAAAACCCAACGAAATATGAGGTCGAATTACGAAAAACCATTTACCATTACAATACCACATTTTATTGTTTATTTGTTATATTTTTAAGTTAATTCTAGACACAAACATATAAAATTTTAAAAGTATTTGTTGAACAAAAATATTAATTTTCAATTGTTATTATAAAATATTAATTATTAGAAAGAAAGAAAGAAAACATTTATTTGAGACTCGCACAGGACAAACAACAATAAAATAAAAAGTAACTACTTAATCTATAAATACTTAACTTAAAAATAATAGAAAAAAACAATATTAAAAAATAAAAATAAAAGACCTGTGCGAGGCCAAAAAGGCTCCTATCTCAGCATATGCTGCGATTTTAAACTAAAAAGTAAAAATAACGCAGCGCTGGTATTCTGATAGGGCCTGGTGATGCCACGGACACACTCACGGAACACAGAGACAAATAAGATAATATAGATAATAAAATAATAAAATATACTAAACAAAAATAAATAACAGTTCAAATAAAACGATTTTAAGTACTATACTGGAAATAATGTGCATACAAAATATAAGTGTTGTTAGTTTTTACTGGATTTGGCTGATTGTGACTGTAGTGAAGCAAAGAATATACATGAAATGAGTAGTGAAAAGTGAGGTGTTTAAAGCGTTAGCTTTACATACTCTTTGGAAGTGTTGTGCTGGTCGCAAGAGTAATGCCGATAAAAATTGCTGCTTAGTAGGCACATTGAACTAAAAATCATCACACAAACTGCGTGCTGACACAGGGTAAGTTCATGAGGTGGTTTCCTTTTGGGTGCGCAACAACTATTGCTTAAACTTTTTACTGAATGCTCCAACTGTTTTCATAGCACGAAGAGGTGGCAACAGGTCATTCCAGATATGAGAAGCCATGAACTTGAAACTACCACGGAATGCAGCCGTTCTATGGGGCAAGGTCAACAAAAGGTAGGCAGAAACTCTAGTTTTAATTTTGTTCACATCACGCGACCAGGTCAATTTATTATATAAATAAACCGGTTTCTTTGTGTGGATTATGCCAAAGAGTAGGGTGGCCAGATGAAGTTTTCTGCGATCTGACATTCTCATCAAATTACCCTTATTTAAAAATGGAGTGATGTGAGATCTGGGAGGAACATTAAAACAGAATCTCGCACAAGCATTTTGTACTCGCTGAATTAGCTTATCACTTCTACCGAGAATGCACGCCCCATACACAGTGTCAGCATAGTTCAGCTTGGATAAAACAAGTGACTCACAAAGCATGATACGGATATCCACACTTATGTTGGGACGTATACGGTATAAGAGCTTGAGAGACACAGAAGCAGTTGCGCACAGCTTCCGTGATATGAGTCTCAAAATGCAAGTGCTAATCAAATAGTACTCCAAGGTTACGCGCTTCCTGCACCCTCTCATTGGAACAACCGTCAATTCTCACATTCAAATCACCATAGCCTACTTTATTTAAAAAATCTCTAGATCCCACGATTAGGTATTTAGATTTGACTGGGTTCAAAACCAGTGAGTTTCTCATAGACCAGGCAGTGATCCTATCTGTCTTCGTTCATTCTTTTTACAGTGTCACTGTCATCAGTCTGGTGTGGAAGAAAAGGCAGGTACATCTGCAAATCGTCAGCATAGAGGTGGAACTCGGTGTTGAGTAGGCAGTTAGTGATGTACACTAACAAAATGAAAAGGAGCGGCCCCAAGATCGATCCCTGGGGTACACCCCTGTTCACGCATCTAGGATCAGAGGACCTAACGGTTCCATCACCCTCATTAGTCACCTGGACAAACTGAGAACGGTAAGTCAGATAGCTTCTAAACCACTGAACGGTCTCGGGCTGACATCCATAGTAAGATAACTTCGAGAGGAGGAGTGAAGTATTTATGGAGTCAAAAGCACGTGAAAAATCAAGTAGAACAAGCATGGTTCCCATGCTCTTGTCTCTAGCTTCAAGAATATTTCCAACTACATCGAGAAGAGCTGTGGCTGTGCTATGCCCCTTGCGAAAACCAGATTGAGATAGCGGCAAAATCTTGTGCTCTTTAAGATAAGTCTGAAACTGGTTAGAGACAACCTTCTCTAAGACCTTAGAAAGACAAGGCAGTAGGCTAATAGGGCGAAGTTCTTTTACGCTAATTGGATTAGATACCCTAGGGATAGGTCTAACTATGGCCAATTTCCACAGATCCGGAAAAGTGGAAGTGATGATGGAGCGGTTAATAATGGCCGTTATAACTGCAAGGGTACGAGGAACAGTCATCATCAGCATCTCAAGTGAGATTTGGTCACACCCCTGAGCATTTGACTTAAGACTGCGCAGCAGCCTCAGCACTGTATCTTCCTGAACGGGCTCCAGTTGGAAATGAGAGTTTCCAAATCTATGGTGCTCAAAGTATTGTAAGTCAGCATCAGATACCCTACCACTGCCAGGTACATCCAAAAAGTGTTCATTTATTTTCTCAGGATCACTACAAAAGTGTGGCAAACTATGCTCAGATTTTTTTGAGATAGATATAGTAGATTTAAGTTGACTCCATAGCTTCTTAGGTTGTTTGTTGTTATTATTTATATTTGTCTTAAAATATGCACACTTTTCACTCTCCAGAGCAGCCCTAACAAGGTATTTGAGCTCTTTGTAGGAGTTAATATGACGTGACGCTCCAGTAGCTTTTGCCCTAATATGACACTTGTCACGTAACTTTATCATTTCCTTGACAGTGTCAGTAATCCATGGGTGGCCCTTTTCTTTAATTAGAACTTTTTAAGGGGTGCATGTAAATCAAAGAGATTCAAAATGTAATAATTAAATGTTGCCACCATGGAGTTTACATCTTCTAGACTCTCAATGTATTCCCAGTCCATTTTATTCAGGTCTTCATTAAAAAGGTCAAGCAGTTTAACCTTGAAAGGTCTGTAAGTGACCCAACGAGGCGAAGGTTTCTCCAGTTTAAAATTAAATTCAGCTGATATCACCGCGTGATGGTCAAGCTCTGGTATGTGTGTTACAGAAATCTTCCGCACACGGGCATCAGTGCACACAACATCAATAAGTGTTTCACTGTGATCAGTGAAATGAGTAGGCTCCGTAACAATTTGGTTTAACTTGCTGCATAGTAAAAAATTATTGAGTAATTTCGTTTTGTTATCAGAAGGGCTTAACATGTTTATATTAAAGTCACCCAACAGTATAACCCTGTCCGCACTAGCAAAGGATGAGAGGGAGTCGGTTATTGCATCCAGGAAGATGTTCACATCAAGCCACGGCGGCCTGTATGTAGTACCGACGACAACTGAGTGCGAGTTGACACTCAGTCGGAGCCACATCTGCTCGAACATGGGCGCGGGCGGGTGCGGCACGGCGCGTGCGCGTACTCCGCGTCGCACGTAGAAGCCCACGCCGCCGCGCACGGTGCGTGGCCGCGGCACGTGGCGCAGCCGGTAACCCGGGACGCAGGGCGCGCGACCCTCTTCTCCCACTCTGAGCCAGGTCTCGTTTATAGCCATGATGTCAACCGCTATATCCCCCATAGCTACAAGAAACTCGTCATGGTGTGAACCCAGTGAACCCGCATTAAATAAGCCAACTTTTAAATTTTTGGTCTTATGCATTTATAAGATTGGGAAGTGTACATAATATAAGAATATGTAATGTAGATAAATTTATGTAGAATATGTAATATGTGTGGTAAGGTGATAATATATAAAGTGTATTATAATTAATAATGGTACGACATAAAATTTGCACATCAATAATAAGACACGAAAAAAGAAATAATGGTTGTAACAATAGTGATAATATGTAAGGTGGTATGAAAATTGTACTATAATATGGAATGAGCCGAAGATTTATAAATTTGTAAAAACATATAGTAAATACACGGGCAGCCAGGCCACAGAGAAAATCCAGTATACACTGAGACAGAAACGATGCTGACCTCGCACAAGGCACACTTAAAAATATAAAAATACACAAAATAAATTGAAAAATAATGGAACTTAAAAATAGATAAAATAAGTGAACTATGACTCTAACTAATAAGCTAAACAATTTTTTCAACAGACACAACACCGCCAAAAACACGGGACAGATCCTCCTCTGTACGAATGCAGTGAGTAGGCTTCCCATCACCCTGCCTAGCAAGGATACGTCCGTACTTGGTCCACGTGTATCGCCATCCGAGTCGACCGGCCGCCTCGCGCACACGGTAAAACAGGTGCTTGTTTGTTTTCGTGAGCCTCTCGTTTAAGAAAAAGCGGCGTGGGGGCCCAGGAAGACCTAAGTCCGCCGTGGTGGCTCCACGGCGGACACGAGCGCTCTGCAGCAGCTCGTCCCGCAGAGAGCGGCGCGTCAGGCGCACCACGATGCGCCGCCCACGCGCCGCCGCTGCCACCGCTGGGCTCGCTCCGCCAGCCGCCGTTGCGTGCACCCCACGTTCGACTCGCAGGCCCACGCGCTGCGCAAACACTATGCCCCGATCTTCTAGCGTCAGCCCAAGCTTTGCCGCGACCAGCCCGACCGTGTGCACGACGTTCTCACCTGGGATCTCCGGGATGTTTGCAATCTCCAGGTCGGAGTTAAATAAATCCTGTTCCCGGTCGTTGAGCTCTAGATGAAGCTGGGACACCAAATCCTCGAGCTGCCTGACTTTACTATCAGGCAAAGCGAAGCCCTGCCTGGTCTCCAGAGCTTCAATTCTGGCCTCCAGCTTGTCGACTCTTTCGGTACAGATTCCCACCGAAGACTGCAGGCCAGCCATCTCGCGACGAAACTCCCGCATTTCATCCCGCACTTCCCGCAGCTCGGACCTAAAAAGCCGAATTTCCTCGCGGAGGGTCAGCTGAGTGCCAGGCGAAGGTTCCCCGTCAGTTCCATTGCCGCTCCCAGTCCGAGATGTTACCCTGGGTTCTGCACCGGGGGACTTAGTCAGAGCTTTTTGAGTCTGGATCGCCCCAACCGGCGACTTGCTTGTAGCACCATGAGCTGGTGCTTCCACCACGGCTGCCGTCGCCGCTGAGCCTGCTACAACCGCTCGAATGGCGGGGGTACCACTACCCAGGAGAGTTGCGCTGTTATCTCCTTTAAGTAGTTTGCTTTTGCACTCCGGGCAAAGCCAATCGCTGCCCGTCGGCGCTGCATCAGGTAAACATGCAAGGTGGTATCTGTTGTGACAAGCAAAGTTGCCACAAAATAGCGCCCCCTTTTGCTGACAGAAATTTGCCACGTGCTGCACACTTTACCATCTTTAACCTAGTACGGCTAGAAGCAGATAGATGGCGTATACGTCCCCCACACCTATTCTAATGGCGCGGTGCTAGATGGCACGTACTCCGCGCAATATATTAATTTTAAATCACAGATCTATGGTACAGTACTAGCAACACTTGTAATATGACACTTTTTGGAGGTACTAAACCCAAAACAAATGTTCAAGTAGCTTCAAATTTAGCAGAAGTTAAAAATGAACAATTAGATTTTATGCTATTACACCACAAAAACACTGTCTTTTAAAAAGGTGAAAGCACTCACACGTAAGTTAGACTGTAGCGATATTATAGCAATAAACTTGAAAAGGAATAAACTGTGTTTATTATTTTATTTTATTGTAAACATGAGCAGCTGATGTGCACCGTAACACGTCCGTGACGTCACTCTATTCTATCTCTGATAATATATCTCTATATTATCTTTTTTTATTGTCAATATGCATAATCAAATTTTTTTAAATAAAAAAAAAAAACAATTAAGAGATCATTCCGAACCGGATAGTGCTTTCAGTTTTCCACATCTTGAGCAATAATTTCTGAAAAGTGTTTCACAAAAATAATGTTTACTTTTTTGTTTTATTCTTGTTCTTTGTTCGTGGTTTCTTTTTTTATTTTCTTAAGTTCTTTTTTTCTTTGGTAGTTTTAATCTTGTTTTTTTTTTGTCAAACTTCTAACTTGAACGTCTTCGCAATGTTCTCGATGTAATCCCAAATTGTCGGGATATTTCATTTATCCCTATGGTTTTTTTGACAATTTCATTGAAAGCCGACTGTAGTACAGTCGAAGAAAATACTCAAGCTCACACTCCTTGCTTTCTTTTGTATTTCGTGGCATAGTTCTGCCAAAAGTAAAGAGTCTAAATATAAAAATACGGAAAAACATTAAAAAAAATATATAACAGAACACTAAAATATTTTAAAAGTATGCTCTGACACCATATTTAATGTATGTAGGGATAGTTGCCCCTAGGGGCATCTACACCTCAAAAAATCAGGGCAACTATCCTTTATGATAGGTTGGTGAGACGTGTAAATAGCCTCACCTGAGAAGGGTGGTGTTTTAAGACGACCAATATGGTGGTGAAATTATATTTAATTACACAAAATTAAATCCCTGTTGACGATTCCCTGAGACACCAATACCCACTACATCTATTGCAACATCAATGCCCACGTACCTTGCTAATCCAGGGACCCCACTTGCAGGTAGGAATGCGCCTCGTTCACGGATGCGTGGTCGGTGTGTGGGCTGCAGGCCGGCGAGCTAAATCTTGATTCATCCACCGGTGGGCTGGTCAGAACTCGTGAAATCAACACTGCACTATAAGGTCTCAATGTCTCACAGTAGCAGATACACTTATTACACGAGAATTCTCAGGTTTTCAACATATATGGGATTTATATCGCGGAACGGTTTTCATTAGACGCGTGCGAATATAGCGGAGCGGACACACACTTTTTTTAGCGGGTAGACGCCCTCTAGCGGACTTTAGCGAGCGTCTCAAGAAAGCATTCGATACGTCAACCAATGGGCGCTGCGGTAGTAGGTATTGGTGAATGGAATCCTCAACAGAGACTCAATTAACTTAGAGAATGCGGGAAAGGTAACTAATTTATATTATTTATTCTCTAAAAATATATACACCTTGAGAAATGGCATTGACGCTTCACCATGCTCCCTCCCTTGGAAGGACGCAAGTGCTTTCAAAGGGAAAGGTGAAAATTGTAAAGATTTACTGACCTAGATCATGATCAGAAAGTCTAAGCTTTATCACTAAATGCGGAAAATAAAAATCATTTAGAATACTAATCCTAAACCTTAAAAACTACGAGTATCGTTAAAATGAAATTTTATTGCGTTGGAATAGGATATAGTTTTGTGACAGAGCGTTTAAAATTACCGAACCTTGTCCTCACCATTGCAACGCGAGCGACAATGTCAGTCCCTTTATAAACCTCAGTTATGACTCCTAATGGCCAACACAGAGGAGGCGAATTGTCCTGTCCCACGAGTACGACAGTTCCAACTTCTACAGGCTTGTCCGGAGTTGCCCATTTTTGCCTAACTTGCAGCGTATGCAGATACTCTAGATGCCATTTCTTCCAGAAGGATTGTACCATACTATCTAACAACTGTTTACGTTGGGGCAGATTTAAGCGCTGATCAGACAAACCGGCTGCCGGCAAGTACTGCAATGGAGTTGACATCAAAAAATGAGCGGGAGTAATAACTTCAGGATGCGGATCAGAAGACAACACGCTTAGAGGGCGTGAGTTCATAATGCACTCTATTTGGCTGAGTACAGTTTGTAACTCTTCATAAGTGAGAAGTTGACTTCCAATCACGCGTGATGCGTTTTTAATGTTTTTATATTGGCTTCCCACATAGCGCCAAAATGTGGGGAGCGAGGTGGAATCATTTTCCACTTAATGCGGCGAGTTGATAACTCATTTAAAAGAGATGAATTGAGGCTTGACCTCATTAAGAAATTATAAAGTTCATCTAGCTGAGCTTTAGCACCAACGAAATTGGTAGCGTTATCCGAATAAATACAGGATACTGGCCTTCGACGCGAGATAAAACGTTTAAACGCGGCTAAAAAGGCGTCGGTAGTAAGTTCAGAGACTAACTCTACATGGACAGCCTTGGTTACCAAGCACACAAACAAGCAGATGTAAGCCTTCTGAGCGTGCTGACCTCTGCGACGAGAGAGAGTTATGCGTATGGGACCAGCATAATCCACTCCAGTATGGACAAATGCCTTTGATTCCGATACACGGTATTCAGGAAGGTCCGCCATCATTGGAGTGGGATGCGTCGGATTAACTCTAAAGCATGTGTTGCATTGTCGCAACTTGGACCTAATGACAGTCCTGGCATCTAGTATCCAAAATCGCTGTCGTAAAATAAATAGACATAAGTAGCCCTAGCCCAGTGTGACAATTCATCACATCGTAATGACGAATTATCAAATCCACAACAGGATCATGTTTGGGAAGTAAAAAAGGATGCTTAGCATCAAAGGGAAGGTATGACTTTGAAAGTCTTCCCCCAATGCGTAATATACCCTCTTCATCTAAAAAGACAGATAAACTGCGAAGTTTCTTTGGTAACAATTTACCACATTTGATGATCTTCATGTCATCTGCGAAATGAACAGATTGCACATCACGGATCATAACTCGTTCCGCCGCTGACAATCCCTGAGGCAACCGGGGTTCACAATGAACCTTCGGTCTAGCGAATTTAAGTACATAATAATGCGGACTGTCCGAGGCCAGATGTCGCACAGTGCGCATAGCTATGTAAGGACTCGACTTCAGTCCAAAAGGTAAGCGGTTAAAAGCGAATGTCAACACAGGATCATTCTCACTGAATCGAAACAAAATGCGTAGGTACTTACGCTGCTCAACAGGTACGCAAATTCGTAAGTACATCTGCTTAATATCAGAATTTATAGCGATAGGAAATAATCTAAAATCGATTAAAAGAAGAAACAAATCTGTTTGTAAATTTGGACCAATATGGAGTACATCATTTAAAGATAAACCGGTATGAGTCCTGGCACTCGCATCTAATACAACGCGCGGCATCGGTTTGTCCTGCCGAACGACAGCGTGATGAGGGATGTAGTACCCGTCATCCGAAATGGCGGATTCGTCGACTTGACTTAAGTATCCATTATCTATGTACTCTTGGATCACTGCGTTATAATTTTCCCGCAACGTCGGCGATTGGCAGAGTTTTCTCTCCAGTGCAACCAGTCGACGGTACGCGTCGGTGCGGGAGTTACCTAACTCGGCGGGATCCTTACTAAAGGGTAACGCGACAGTATAACGTCCCGCATCGTCACGTGACACGGTCGAGGAAAAAATATTCTCACATTCGGTTTCCTCAGAAGATAAAAAGGTTTATTTTCAACTTCTTCCAATTCCCAGAACTTTTGTAATAAATCATTAAGGGCTAATGCTGTGAAAGAAGAGCTAGGTAAATTTAAATTATCTTTACTATGCGGAAAATCACCCATAAGGACATACCCGAATGTGGTCAATAATGCGGGTGGCGCATTTGAACCTAAGTCTACCCTATTCCCCAAATAAATATACGGAAACAGTTGAGCGCCTAACACTATGTCAATATCTCCTGGAATATTCCAGCTTAAATCAGCGAGCGGAAGCGAGTGGAAGTCCACATGACAATTAAGTTTAATATGGTGCGAAGGTAGCTGGTCCGTAATGCACTCAACTACTAACTTGTGAATAGTATATTTTTGATGCGGGTATACGACGGGTGAGACTCGATATCTAAATTCACATAACCTATTCATTCGACGCGTGCGAATATAGCGGAGTGGACACACACTTTTTTTTTGCGGGTAGACGCCCTCTAGCGGACTTTAGCGAGCGTCTCAAGAAAGCATTCGATACGTCAACCAATGGGCGCTGCGGTAGTAGGTATTGGTGAATGGAATCCTCAACAGAGACTCAATTAACGCCGCAAAGAATGCGGGAAAGGTAACTAATTTATATTATTTATTCTCTAAAAATATATACACCTTGAGAAAAGGCATTGACGCTTCACCATAGGTATTGATGCACAAGTATTTTTTAAATAAATTAAAAACAAAAGTGCAACTATTAACACCCAGATGAACACTTAATGAACCAGTACATCGATGTAATAAAAAAATGTGTGCGTGTACTAGCGTACACTCGTAAGAAGTGAAACTTCTTTATGACGTTATTTTTCAAAAAATAATTTACTTTGTCGGCCGCGACACAGAGCCAACTCCTTTGACAAAATAATTATTCAAAGGAATTATTGCTAAGTTGAGTTTTCTACAACAATCTGTAGTTATTAAATTATTTTGCGAACCATTGTCAATTAAGCACCTAACTATTGTTTTATGACCCGAACTATTATTATTGGCGCGCGCATAAACCTGAGCGGTTGACAACAAGACCGCCGACTTAGTCTTCGCATCTGCAGCCAATAATACGGCCGTGTTATGGGTCGGAAATGCTTGAGTAACATCACCCGAACCACAAGACGCCGCGCGGGATGGGTGGAGCGCGGGGGGCGCCGCGGACAGCGGCGCCGCCAGCCTAGACGCGACGAACAAATTGCAATTCGTCGGTTTAACATCAGCTACATGCGGCTGTTTATTATTTTTCTCAAAATGTAATAAAGTATGATGGCGTTTTTTACATACGTTACAGACTGAGGTCGACTTGCAATTACTCAAACCGTGCGACGTGCTCAGACAATTTACGCAACCATGTACGGATTTAATAAACTCAAACCTAGTTCTAGGAGTCAACGCGGATTGAAACTTAGCGCATTTATACAAATGAACATGAGCGTTATCTTTACAATACGCGCAGACGAAGCGGAGCGGAGCAGGAGCGGTAGAATTAGGCAATTCACTCACAACAAACGCTTTCGTTTGCGTGTGAGGCTCGCGAGATGTGGAAGTATGAGGTTTATTATAATTATTTTTCGCGTTCGAATGAGATAAATTCGAGCGTGCTAATATCTTAACCTGATCTTGAACAAAGCTAATTAACAATTTAGTTGTAGGTATTTCAACATCGCGAACGGAAAGTTCAAACGATTGACCAGTCTGTGAATCTATTTTTCTCATAGCGCAATGCAAGAGAATAAAATCCGCAAGATCCGGAATACCAAGTTGTTTCAAGGCAGAAATACTTGCACTAAATGTTTCAATGAAAGAATCGAGACCATTTGCGTTACACAAACAACTTTTAAAATCTAATATATTATTTAAATAGTGTATACCTAATGTACGCTTATCCTGGTATTTATTAACTAAGCTGTCCCATAGAAAATGATAGGTATCAGCCGTAGGTACAATACCGGCTGTAACCTTTAACGCGTTGTGTGAGCCTACTCGTACCTACTAAATACTGCACACGCTGCGAGTCAGTCAGCTGATCATTGCTATGAATATTCGACTTGAACGACTCATAGAAAACAGGCCAATTCTCAGGTTTCCCGTCGAAAGATGGCAATGCGATTGGAGGCAGCTTTATTTTTAGTGGGTCAAAAAGCGTTTTCGAATTACTACATTGTGATAACTGAGATTGACTACTGTCGATTTTATTCAGAATACGCTTAATGCGAATAAACAAATCTTCAAGGGATTCTAAACAAGCATAGTCGGGACTCGAACCAGGTTTCTAATTAATGTTTATGTGGTTAATTTGATCGACATAAGATTCAAATTTGTCACGAATGTCGTCAATAGTTTCCGATTCAGTCATAAAAATTTCACTATTTCTCGTATCGAACGACGAAATATTTTTCGATAAATCATATAATCGATTAAGGCGTTTGAATAACAATCCTTTCTTTTCATGAAGGATAGTCAGTAAATCTTCCGGCCTTAATTGTTTCTCAGTCATTTTGTTAAGTTAATATCAAGAGCAATATCTAAAAATATGCGCGGGTAAACTTATCAGGCGGATTGCAATAGTAAAGTACCTTCCCGCTCTGTGGCGGTATCTGAATAAAGAATAACTAATACGCACAAAGCCGAAATGATGGGAAACTACCTCCTATTGTATGTTACCAAAGTGAATTACGTAACACATTAAATTCTATGAAACAATATTGACAGATTTACCAAAACCTACGTAGAATCTATTGTCAATTATGTTTATGTTATAGCGGAGAGCGGTTTATAGGCAAGAATAATTTACCAAAGGTTTACGTAAATATCTATAACCTATATATACCTATTATGATTTTCACCAAATATTACGTAAAAATCTAACTAGGGAGCGGTTACCTGGTTACCTATCCAGGCTCGAAAGGACCAAATAATTATGGTAGGAGGCGGCCGATCGCGTGAGGCAACGGTCCTCACGCCCCAACCGCCGCCGGGATTCCGATCCCGATTTCCGGCCACCGTAGGCGCGGGCTTGCGGACGGCGAGCAATGGGTAGCCCGCCGTCCGACCGTCCGGTAACCGTCCGGACCGAGCCCAAGTCGTCGACGGCGCGTATTGTTCCACGCGCGCCTCAGGGAGATGTCAGCAAATCGTAGGGGCCCAGCAGGGTCGAAGCCTACTAGGGCCATGGGTAGTGTGAAAACGAAACCCGGGGCCCTGGGACGAAGGCAACGAAGGAACAGGAGTGGGTTTTTAGTCAGTAAAAGTCTGACACTATCTCCCGCCTCACCCAGGAGCGGGGGATGTCATAAGATGATTTTCCCACCAAAAAAAAAAAAAAAATTATGATAAGATGTGTAAATAGCCTCACCTGAGAAGGGTGGTGTTTTAAGACGACCAATATGGCGGTGAAATTTTATTTAATTACACAAAATTAAATCCCTGTTGACGATTCCCTGAGACACCAATACCCACTACATCTATTGCAACATCAATGCCCACGTACCTTGCTAATCCAGGGACCCCACTTGCAGGTAGGAATGCGCCTCGTTCACGGATGCGTGGTCGGTGTGTGGGCTGCAGGCCGGCGAGCTAAATCTTGATTCATCCACCGGTGGGCTGGTCAGAACTCGTGAAATCAACACTGCACTATAAGGTCTCAATGTCTCACAGTAGCAGATACACTTATTACACGAGAATTCTCAGGTTTTCAACATATATGGGATTTATATCGCGGAGCGGTTTTCATTCGACGCGTGCGAATATAGCGGAGTGGACACACACTTTTTTTTGCGGGTAGACGCCCTCTAGCGGACTTTAGCGAGCGTCTCAAGAAAGCATTCGATACGTCAACCAATGGGCACTGCGGTAGTAGGTATTGGTGAATGGAATCCTCAACAGAGACTCAATTAACTTAGAGAATGCGGGAAAGGTAACTAATTTATATTATTTATTCTCTAAAAATATATACACCTTGAGAAAAGGCATTGACGCTTCACCATAGGTATAGATGCACAAGTATTTTTTAAATAAATTAAAAACAAAAGTGCAACTATTAACGCCCAGATGAACACTTAATGAACCAGTACATTGATGTAATAAAAAAATGTGTGCGTGTACTAGCGTACACTCGTAAGAAGTGAAACTTCTTTATGACGTTATTTTTCAAAAAATAATTTACTATATGCAACTTTACAGAAATTGGTTAAATAAAGTTAAATTAGATAAAGTTTAATAAAAGGCCTTTATTATCATAGACATAAATACAAATTCTACAATTATTTCATTTTAGCTTATTACTACAAAGATTATTATTGAATTTCATTAATTGTAATAGAATTATTACTATCATTGATGTCGTTATTATATATTTGTGTTATTAATGGCTTATGGTAACTGAAATACGAAATATATTGTTTACATTCCACAAAATTTAGTAACCGAGCGAAACCTCCATCAATTGTAGTGTCGGATCTCGTTGTCGACGTTTGAGGATTGTTTTTCATGGATAAATTCAGTTTATCTTTCAAAAATTAAATTAGTTTCAAAGATTTTTCTGATGCAAAATTGATATTAAAATCTCCACTTAATATCATCGGTATTTTATCATTATTGTTGCCGAGTAAAGAGGCACCGCCACTTGTGTATGATAGCAATGAATGGTGAATAAAATCAATAATATCGTCCACCTTCTGATTAGGAGATATATAATATATATTGCAACAATCAAAATTTTTATCCCATTTACCATTGTGCATTGAGCCATACATAAATCGCCAACTGCTGAAGTTAGTGACCCATGAAAGTCAGGAGACAGAACAGAAAAATCTTAGAAAAAAAAAAAAAAGAAAAATCTTAATTAGAATATAGTTTATGTGTGTGCAACAGGATTTTAACCTGGGTAAGTTTAAAATACGTATATTTGTATTTATGTGTAGCTATCACGGCACTCGTTTGATACCTAGAATTTTGTCAGAATACTATCGCAATTTATTATATTTTGAGACCAGTTCTGTGTTAAAAGAATTTACTATCGTGTTGAATGTTTATTCGTCAATAGTTTTCAGCCAAAGAATATACAAACGCTAATAGATTTAAGGTCAGATTAGATTTTTCGTTTCAAGTGGAGTCGAAAACAAAAATGTCATTGAACCCATTATGGCGGCCAACCTAATTTAGAGATACTAATAAATATTAATATTAATATATTGTATTATTGAATAACAAGTGTGATACCTCATTGGAAAGGGTATTTATTGTAGAAAATAGTTACATTTTTTATTCATCTTTCTTTACTCAAATTTCACTGAACAAAAAATAACAAAAAATAACCAGAAATGTTAAGAGTATTTTCACGTAAGTGGGAATGCCTTCAATCAATTCCATATTTTTCTGTATTAGATAAACCTATCAACATAATATTTACATATATGTTACAGCAGAAACTTAGCTTTCAGATAGTAACAATATTTTTAGTTTACGTGAAAGCATATACTTGTAGTAAATTATTAATTTGGGTGAAAAATTATTCACCGTGAGCAAATGTCACATGCTAGTCATATGCCTCTAAAATAAATATTTATTTACTATGAAGTGTGTTTTTTTGTTTTATCGTATGTAGATAGAACCCATCCACCTATTAAAGTCATAAAATCTATATGTTACCGCTTTACTTTTAAAACTAATATTCTTTAAAGTTCAAATATCAACTATAGCCAACTATAGTCAATGTTTACAGCTCTATAAGTCGATGCAATCGCCACCTGGATTTCAAAATGTAACTACTCAAAACGGGCCGCAAAATACATTGGAGACATTTACCAATCCCTACTCCGCTGGAGAAAGTATACTTCGAATCACGCGTGGTAGGGATAAGAAAAAGATGGCGCGTAACGGAAAAATGTGACGCGTAACGAAAAAATGTTACACTAAATTTTTTTCCAACCCCGATAAAGAAGTTTCTCTTCAAAAATATAACGGGATTTTTTACTATTTATAAAGTTATACAACGGCAAATACTAATCTTTAAATCTTTGACGTGTTCGTAAAGTTTGCCGCGGATATAATTGCACATACGAGCGAAACGCGTCATCACCGTAAGACAGCCAGGGGGTAATTTAGGTGCGGGGTGACTGCTTTATAGTTGCGAGTTTGGGAAGTTAGGTTTTTTGAAAATGAGGCATCTATCCCACTGCGGCGTCTATCCCGGTTTTACCCTATGGTTTCGGAAGTAAAGTAAATAGTTACGGAATATAACAGATTATGTAATCTATTATATCCCGTTGATTACCAGTTCGCGTCGGGGTGCCCTAAAATTACTTCACCTCCTTCCCTGCTCTCGTTTTTTACCGGCTACGCATTCGGTACCTATTGTATAGAATACCTAGGTAAAGTATTTAAATAAAAATAAAATTTCATACATTACCTATACGTTTTAGGTATTCTATACGTTGCCTATAATATCGGATTATACAGATTGCCGGTAACATACCTATAGATAGATTAGGAGTTAACGGCCAGCGCGTTTAACATTGGCTGGGGTTTAGTCTTAAACAAATTTAACTTCTCATTTTATTTAACCAATTCAAAACTATAATTTAATCTATTTTCCATCCCATATTCTGAGTACGGCAGGCTGTGCTGGGGCGGCTAAACGGCGTAAATATAATAACCTTATTGGAAGTTATATGTTTGAGCCGATTGGGATTGAAATACTAGGGCCATGGGGTCCGAGCGCTCATCGAGTTGTTCTTGATATCAACAAACAACTGGTCGACTCATTGCGTGCCCAGAGAGCATTTTCTTCGGATAATCAGCATTGCTATCCAACGTGGTAATGCTGCCAGCGTTCTGGGCACTTTTCCTATTGATATCGATGAGGATGAATTTTTTAATTCGTTTGTATATTGTTGGTAACTGAAGGCGGGTCAACATCCTAAAGTCACGTCATCAGCCGGTGACGGACGGTAGTACATAAAAAGAGGCGCGCGGCGCGGCAATTCCTCGGGATTCGCTCTGTTGCCAGGCAGTCACAGTCGCGCCTCGTTTCCGTACGGACCACTCCTATTTTAGTCGGCTAACCCTTTGTGTGTTGACGCAGGTGCTGGTCTCGGCTAGCACTTGCGGGAGCACACAGGGGAGGCCGCCCCGTTGCTACTCGGTGTGCTTATACACACCGTAGTGGTCGCGGAGGCAACGTGCCAAAGTTTTATTCAAGTGTGTTTTTTTTTAAACCAATTTTAACTATGAATTTTTAAAAACTATTTTTAATGTGAATTTTAACGTGTGAATTTTAAACTCTAATTGTGCGTCACTATGCCGCCCAAGAAGCCTGGACCTCGGAGTTCGTTGGGAAACGACTCCGAGACCCCAACCCCGGATCGACCGATGGGGGACCGGACGCTGTCGCTCCCATTTATTGGGGGTTCGACGCCCGGTGCCCCACCCGCCTCCAAGACGAAGAGGGAAGCGACCGCTGGCGACCCGCCAGAGCTGTCTACGGCCGCTGGCGTCCCGCCAGAGCTGTCTACGACCGCTCGATACCCGCCGGCGCTGTCTACGACTGCGCGCGTTTCGTCGGTAGCGTCGTCGAGCCGACAACCGGCCGTCCCGGTTCGTCCCTCCGCGTTCCGCCCCGTGCCCATACAGGCCCCAGGGCCCCTGGCGAAGCCTAGCTGCCACCAATCTGTGCGCTCACCCACCCCTGCCGTGCGCTCCGCCGCGCCGGGGGAGCATATCATCGCGCGTAGTGCCGCACCTGCGCGACCCGCTGTGCCCTCCGCGCCGGCTGTGCGCTCCGCAGCGCCTACCAGGGCCCCACCTGTGCCCACCTCCAGTGAGTCGGTTGCCCGAGCCCAAAGCGAGGATACAGCCCAGCTCAGCACGCCGCACCGCTTCGCCGGCTACCCGCCGCATGCTGGCGGGCTCGGCCGCTGCGGCGGAAAGGTTAGTGCCACCAATTTTCTCACCACCTCCACCAAAGGGCTCCGCCCAAGACTCCCCCGTCGCCATGTCCGCGTGTTCCTCCCGTCAAGGGTCGGACATGTCGGCTTCGTCATGGTGTGTGCTATTCGGGATGGTGTGGGGTCACCCACGTTCGCCGAAGCGGTGCGCTCGCCGCCGGCCTCCCCCCTGCCATCCACCTCATCGGGCCTGAGGGGCAACCCGGACCCGATGGACACCGGAGCCCCCCCTCCCGCGAGGGCCCCCACACCTTCCGCGTCAGAAAATGTTCCGGCCGCCAAGAAGAAGTCCCCCCGCTACCCTCCGCTGATTGTGGAGAGGCTGCCAGGTTGGGCCGCCCACTTTAGGGCGGTGAAAGACCTGCTGGGCTTCCCACCAAACGCCCGCCCGTACCAAGGCGGCATTCGGTTCCTCCCCGAAAGCGAGGCGGAGTATAGGGTGGTCCAGCGGTATCTCACCGACCTGGAAAAGGAAAGCGGCATTTCCTGATTCGCCTACTCGCTCCCAGCGGAGCGTAGCTTCAAGGTGGCCATCCGAGGACTCCCTGCCGACACGAATCCGGCAGAGATTGAGGACGAGCTGAGCCGGCTGGGATATGAGCCAGAGTTCGTGCGCAATATCAAGGCGCGCGAGGGACGACCTGGCTGCATATATCATGCCGTGCTCAAGAGGACGCCCGACGTGAGGAGGATATATGACACCACGGAATTACTCCTAATGCGTGGTGTCCGAGTCGAGGCGTGGAGGGGCAAGAAAGGGCCCGCCCAATGTCACAGGTGCCAGAAGTTCCGGCACAGCTCTCACCTGTGCCATCGCCCGCTCGCATGCGTGCGTTGTGGCGAGAGCCACGCTACAAAGGACTGCCCACGCCCGAGGACAGAACCGGCCACCTGCGCAAACTGCGCAGGCGACCACCCGGCGTGCCACTCAAAATGTCCCGTGTTCCTTAACGAGTTGAAAAACAAGCGAGCGGGTACTGTCGCCATCTCCCGGCAACAGCGCCAGCAGAATGCAGCCAGAGAGAGGCCTGTGAATGCCGAGGAGAAGGAGGCGCCTCCCACCCTCCCTGATGGCGGCAGCCAACGGGCCCTCAATCAGAGGCCAAGAAGTCCCCTCCGGGAGGCGGAGGAAAACCAAGAGGGGGGGAAGAAGAAGGGGAAGAAGCCCCTGCCCCCTCCCACCCATACCGAAGCGGCGACCGCCCCGGCCCCCTCTGGGGCAGGGGCCCCCTCAAGAGCAGCACGGGGCAGGGGCCCCCTCAAGAGCAGCACTTGCTGCTACCGACAAGGGGGAGCGGCGGCCGCACACGCAAGTGGCCCTATTCGGCAGCAGTAGCGAGGCAGAGGCCCTCCGAGTCAACTCATCTCGGAGGAGAGCACTGAGTTGCTGAGAGCCCGCCTCCCCCAGATCCTCCGCTACCTGATAGGGTTAGTCGGAAGGATGATGGGGTCGCGGGACCCAATAGGTGTGGTTCTCGGGGACCTACTTCAACTTATTGAGATCGTAACCGGTCACCAATGGCCAGGTCTCTGAGGATCATCCATTGGAAGGCCCGTGGCCTCAAGAGTAAGGTCACCCCCTTCCGCCTCCTCCTCTAGGAACAGAAAATAGACGTGGCCACGTGAAACTCTCCTGGGGCCTGCCGACACAGTCAGGTTCCCAGGATATTTCATCTATAGGCAGGACGAGAAGTCGGCAGTCGGCATTACCTACCGTGGTCTGGCGGTACTAGTGCGGCGTAGAGTCGTCCACCAACCCCTATTTTCGACGCCCCTCAACTCCATTTACGCGCTGGGTGTTCAGGTCCATCTCGCCGGCGAGGATCTCAATATCTTCGCGGCCTACATTCCGCCCGCAGCCCAATTCGATGTGGCAGAGCTGCGGGCGCTCATGCTCCAGTCGTCGCGGCCGACTGTCCTGGCCAGCGACCTCAATTGTAAACACCCAGCGTGGAATTCGAACCGAGCGAATTCCGGGGGTGAACGACTCTTCGCAGACGCGCAGGCTCATGGGTACGAGGTGTCTGGCCCGAAAACTCCGACGCATTATCCGGACAACTACCAGCATGCGCCGGATACGCTAGACATCACCGTGCACGTGGGCCTGAACTGCCAGATCACCCAGCAAGTCCTAGACGACGAGATGCTGTCAGACCATCAACCTGTCCTCGTCGTCCTAGCAGACATGCCGACCCGACTCTCGTCCCCAGCGCCACGTCGTAAAACGGACTGGACAAAGTTCCAGGAAGTGATGGAGACCACCACGCCAGCTTGGCCTGTCGTCTCTTCCGCGGACGTACACAGACTGGCGGAGGAAATCACCGTTTGCATCCAACGCGCCCATGACGAGGCGACTACCACTATTTCGCAGCCGCAGGGTAAAGTATTCAGGCCCCTGCCGAAGCACCTGCAGGAGTTGGTCGCCGAGACTAGGCGCCTTCGCAAACGGTGGCAACAAACAAGATGCCCTGTGCAGAAGGCACATTTAAACCGCCACGCGGAGAGAGTCAGAGCCAAGCTCCAAGCGTTCAACGCCGAGAGCTGGGACGATCACGTCGCGTCCACGGAGGGAGACTGGCCGGCAATCCATAGGCTTTGTCGGCAGTTAACGAAGACCCCAGCTCCAGTGCGTCCGCTCTTACACAGCGACGGGGCCCCAAGATACTCCGCAGCAGACCGTGCGGAGATCTTTGCCGAGTGCCAGGAGCATCAATTCCAGCCGAACCCGACTGTTGACCAAGACCATGTCGCAGCAGTCGAGAGGCACCTTGGAGAGTACTTCGCCTCGCCGATAGCTCCCGAGGAAGACCCTATCTTCTTCTCGCCTAACGCAGTCAGACGCGCCATCCTGTCCACGAAGCTGAGGAAGGTCCCTGGGGCGGACGGCATCACCAACACAGCGCTGCGCCACCTGCCGTACCGTTCGGTAGCGGCACTGGCGCGCCTGTTCACGGGGGTGCTGCGCACGGGGGTTTTTCCTGGGTGCTGGAAGGAAGGGCGCGTCATAATGCTGCCGAAGGCGAATAAGGACGTGCTGAAGCCGGAGAGCTATCGGCCGATCACTTTGCTGCCCACCATGTCCAAGGTGTTTGAAAAACTCCTGCTGCGACACTTAACGCCACACTTGACTCCACGTCCGGAACAGTTCGGGTTCCGCTCGGAACACAGCACGACGCTCCAGCTGTCGAGGGTACTGCACCTTCTCACCGCCTCGCTGAATAAGAAGGAGCGAGCGGTTGCAGTATTCCTTGACATGGAAAAGGCATTTGACCGGGTCTGGCACGATGGCCTGGTCTATAAGATATCCCTCACCAGCGCGCCCCGTTGGGTTTAAAGGTGGTCTCCTCCTTTCTCTCGGATAGGACCTTTAAGGTGGTGGTCGATGGCGCACTCTCGAGCGCCCGCCCGGTCGCGGCCGGCGTACCGCAGGGTAGCTGCGTCTCGCCGGCCTGCTACTCATGTTACACCGACGACATCCCCACGACGCAGGAAACCACGCTCGCGCTGTACGCCGACGATGCTGCGTACATCAGCTCCTCGCTTAACGCGAAGCACGCAGCCGTCAAAGTACAGCGCGTACTAGACCAGCTTCCCGACTGGCTGTCGAAGTGGAGGTTGTCGGTGAACGTGGGTAAGACCCAGGCGCTGCTTGTCGGGTCTGCTCGCCTCCCACCACTTCTCCAGCTGCATGGAGCCGACATCGCGTGGTCGCCCCAGGTGAAGTACCTAGGGGTCACCATCGACCGTCGGCTCTCCATGAGAGGCCACGTCCGGCAGGTCACCGCCAAGAGTAGGGCAGCCCGCGCACTGCTCCGCCCAGTGCTCTCCTCTCGCCTCCCGCTGCGTACCAAGCTGGGCGTGTACAAAACGTACATCCGCCCCATTATTACGTATGCCGCCCCAGCTTGGCTCGCCCTCACCAGCGAGTCCAGCAAAACCCGCCTCCGGGCGCAACAGAACCTCTCGCTCCGGACCATCGCGAACGCCCCCCCGCTGGTGAGGAACGACGTCATACAGCGGGACCTCGAGATGGAGAGCCTGGACCAATTTTGTATCCGCCTCGCGTCCCATATGTTCTCGCGTGCCGACGCTTCCGCTTGGCAGCATGTCAAGCACATAGCGCCCTGGCACGCGCGTCCTCCTGACGCGAGGCGCTTCACGCGTGACCTCCTACCGGACGTTTCCAACCCACCGGACTTGACGCCTGAGTGAGCCGCTTTCACCTACACGCGACTCACTCACACGAATTAGACTCCCCAACAGCACACGCACCCGGTGCACGTTGTGTGCTAAGTTAATATAGGCATGACGTGCACCAGCCCTCATACAGTCACGACTCTACATACATATTACTCACGCAGCAGACGCGTAGCGCGGTTGCGCGTTTGCATGCCCACATGAGCGGTGTAATACACAATTTCAATACCGCTCATACTCTCACTACGTCCCCTGAGCCTGAAGCGTGACCGGCTCGATCTGGAAGCGTAACAGGCGGGGGTCTACATTCTCAGTAGGGAGCGCCCCCAAAGCCGGCATTCTCGTCGCTGGTCGTCTCTCGCTGGGCTTCCTCCGGGTAACCGGGGGTTCCACCCGGCGGGGTCTGACCGCCGAGATGTCGTGAAAAAACGGCACTGCAGGAGCAGTGCCGAGGCGCTCCTACTGAACACAAAGCAGTTACTCTTAGGCAAGCTGCGTACTGCGCGCCTGCCTCGAGGTTGCCGCCTATAAGGCACCCCAACGCAGGTCCCGTATTTACGGGGCCCTACCCTGACACCGCGGGATAAAGGCTCTGCCTACACCCCGCCACCGCGCCCCCTTGCGAGAACGCAGCGACTTCCACGGAGGCAATTCCTCTTTTACCCTTGGACGGCGTGCGGAACGGACGTGCTACTTGACCATTATCGTGTGCTTCGTTATTTTTGGGTTATGTTTTTGTTCGTGGTCTGATTATTTCATTTTGTTTGTGTAAACTTTATTTAATTAATACTTACAGTGTTCCTTTTAATATTTTGTAATTTTATAAAACGTGCAAATTAAAGGAAATTGAGAATTGTTTATTTTTTTAATCTATTTCACTTCTGATCCCTAATATCAGAAGTGGGATAAAGATTCATTTCGCCCACAAATTATTCAAAGTTTTATTTTTTCTACATAAAAGCGGGTAGTAGCTGGTAATGGATAGATCGAGTCGTTCACGTTCAAAAACTAGTGCCCCGCGTTCTAAGCGATCTCGTAGCCGCCATAAGCGGAGTAGAAGGTCACGTAGCAAGTCTCGGGATTACGATCGCTGTTCCGGGCGCAAACGAGATCATCGTAGGAGCCGCGTGAGGACGCAAAGCCCTGCATCACCGCCACACCGACGATCGCTTGAGACTATTGTCTCGCGGTTGAAGGCTTTAGAAGAACGTTCACGGGTAATAGCTACGCCGGAAACTACAGGTACTGCCACTGATTTTTCGATTATAACCACAGATAAAATAGTGGAGGCAACACAGTCGTTAAAGTCAGTAAGCACCCAACATTTTTACATCTTCGATTTTGATCGAATTGAACTTGAATTAAATAATGCAAGTCTGACACCTGACAATCTCGTTAATTACTTGTCTACTTTCGTAAAGCCCGTTCCTAAGCAGCATAGTGACGGTTCGCGTTTCAATGGAATGACTAAGCGTTCATTCACGGATCAGGGTTCCAAATGTTTCACTTACTCTAAAAAGTCGAAATCAAACAATGCGACTGAACAAAATAGGTCTGAATCGATAAAATCGGAATCGGATTCTACTTCGATTATAGCAGTATTTGTACTCGGAACATAAATTTAAAACGTGTTATGCAGAATGTTGTCTCTATTTGGAGCACCTAAGACAATTGTATGTAATAGAGGTAGGATGTTCCAATCATCTGGTTTGGTGTCGCTAATGAATGATATATGTTTTCAGATTCATTATATTTCTCCCGAGATGCATCACGTCAATGGTCAGGTGGAACCTTACGTTCGTACTCTCCTTAACATATTGAGGATCGAGGTGAACCATCGGAATGGAGAACGCTAAACAATTGTGGAAGTTACAGTTGAACCGAGACGTTGCCATCGAATTGTCTGGTGAGAACCGTGAACCGCTACGGGAGATGAGGAGACAAAGGACGGCCGAACGGTTGTGCAAAAAGCAAGCCGATCAGGACAGGCGTGCTAATGAAACCCGACAGCCTCCACTTGTCTACAGCAAAAATGACCTGGTCTTCGTTATCAAGTATTCCCAGTCTACGGGGAAACTTGGTCCTGGTATGCGCGGGCCTTCTCGCGTAGTTGGAGTCCTGGACCACGGCCGCTATGAGCTGCAACTTCTGGCTGGTGGCTACGGAAAGACTACATACGCTGCTGCACAGTCCATGGTACCCTGGAGGAGTGATTGGACTCCTGAGACATGCGCCGCATTTTTTGAGAGCAAGTATTTTTTTGAAGTCTGTGTGATATGCTAACATTGTGCCTATGTCAACAGCCACTGGGAGGTATGCAAACTAAGAGCCTATGCCTACAGTGTTGGTAAAAGTCTGTGTGATATGCTAACATTGTGCCTATGTCAACAGCCACTGGGAGGTATGCAAACTAAGAGCCTATGCCTACAGTGTTGGTAGAAGTCTGTGTGATATGCTAACATTGTGCCTATGTCAACAGCCACTGGGAGGTATGCAAACTAAGAGCCTATGCCTACAGTGTTGGTGGAAGTCTGTGTGATATGCTAACATTGTGCCTATGTCAACAGCCACTGGGAGGTATGCAAACTAAGAGCCTATACCTACAGTGTTGGTAGAAGTCTGGACGGTATGCTAACTAGGTGCCTATGCCGACAGCCGTTGCGAGACACGCTAACTAGGTGCCTCTGTCTGCAACGCGACCAAGTTACGTACTCGGTGTGTCTTAGCTAAGATTTCGATTTGTCATATTTTATGTGTAATGCGCATTTCCTTTTGAGTATCTAGGATGTGTTTGCTTCTACATCTGTTATCTTTTTACGTAATGTCACTGTCTGATTACAGGAGACAATGAAGACTCGGGCGTCTTATTGGAAGACACTGCTACAGAACAGGCAGGACCATCCTCTGGAGCTGACGAGGACGTCAGAGCGTCAGGAGAGGCCGTGTTGGTAACTGAAGGCGAGTCAACATCCTAAAGTCACGTCATCAGCCGGTGACGGACGGTAGTATATAAAAAGAGGCGCGCGGCGCGGCAATTCCTCTTTTTCCCTTGGACGGCGTGCGGAACGGACGTGCTACTTGACCATTATCGTGTGCTTCGTTATTTTTGAGTTATGTTTTTGTTCGTGATCTGATTATTCCATTTTGTTTGTGTAAACTTTATTTAATTAATACTTACAGTGTTCCTTTTCATATTTTTGTAATTTTATAAAAAGTGCAAATTAAAGGAAAATTTCACTTCTGATCCCTAATAATATATTATTATTTTTGGTTTGTATATATACCTACCTATTAAGTTATAAAATTAATTTTGATGTTTAGGTATAAGCAAATAAAATTTGATTATCTATTTTGAGATGTGAAATTTAAAGATGAAATAATTGTATTACTTATCACATGAATTAATTTAAAGGATTTTTTATTCAATTTTTATTTATTTATTCACAAAGTATATTAATGCTTTTGATTTTCAAAGTTTTTCTTCTTCTTATTAATCTTTATACCAACCTACACTGGGCCCGCGTGGTGGATTACGGCCCATGCCCTCTCCTAGAGAGGAGGCTTGAGTCCCAGCAGTGGGAACATTAAAAGGCTGATTATGCTTATTAATCTTTATTGCACACAAAACACACAGACTCAAAAGACAAAAGTATAGTTGATTCGCAAAGTTGAGCATGTTTTTGTTTCTAATATAGTTCTATTTTTAACCGACTTCAAAAAAAAGGAGGAGGTTATAAATTCTTTATTTTTTTTTAATCTTTTTTTTTATTTTTTATTCTACAGATTCAAAGCGTTGTGGAAGGACTCTGGCAGTTACCATTGTATTGCTGAGAATAATATTGGTACGGCGCAGAAAACCATTAAAGTTAATGTGTTAGGTGAGTATATCCTCAGTAATTATTTCTATTCCAATCATTTGCATTCTGCCTCTATCGTTGAGAACTGTTTGTCTGCCATCATCACGATAATATTGATTCAAATTTTGAAACCGAAATCACGAATATTCGTCTTCACCTCTTTATCAATGATGTTTGTTGCTCAAAAAGCTGCAGAACGGTTTAAATAGCGAAGAAAAGAAATGACGGTGCCAAGATATTTACTAAATATTTATATGTTGCATCATGGGTGGACGCGAAACATCGGGTCTTCATCACGATCCGACATAGTTCTTGGTAGGTGTGGGCACTGACTTGGGTACTCGAACGAAAGATAATTTGAATTAGAATAATTTTATTTTGATAACGGTTTTACAAAATGAAACAAACACGTGCGTTGGTACTGAGCGTATGCCGAGGCTGTCCGAGATAGAATGCCGCACCACTCTGTCTGCCCTCCAGTCCTCGTAGCATTCCCTCTACCGACGATCATGTCCAAGCGGTGGGGTGCCGCTTGCGTTTCCGGTGACGATATTACTAGTTTACAAAACTAATTGTTAGATGGCGCTGTCCGTCGCACCCTAGCGCCATCAATCCACGACATATATATAATAATATAATATATTTATAACTAATAAAAAACATACATTTGCAGTTGCACCTTATATAGAAGCTCCTAAACTTAAGACTGTGGTCGCGCGGACTGGCGACAATGTTGTGTTAACCTGCAACGTGCTGTTTGGCAATCCTGTACCTTCGACAAAATGGGAGTTCATAGCTCCGGATTCTCATACTAAGGTTTTGAACAGGTAATCTTCACATGGTATTCGTGCTTGCATGTCTGTTACGTTTTTTATGAGGATATAATATTTTTTAATCATTTCTGCTTTCAGGAGTAATTCTTTAAGTTTACTGCATTTAAATAATATAAGTTACATCAACGAAGGATCGTATCTGTGTATTGCTGACAACGACGTTGGTACAGACAGTGTCAATATTTACGTGAAGATACAATAAAACAATGATCTCTACATTTTCGATGTCTTTTATTTAAAAAAATATCCTTTTTTCTACCAAGAAATCTAGGAAAACCATGATGGATTTTGGGCAGAATTGCAAATGCAAAACAGGGGAAGAAGTATCAGAATCAAAACTGGCAGATAGAGAGCATTATTTCAGATCCAATTACATAGTATCGTTTACAAGACAAATTACAAGTGAGAAATGCTATCATTTACTTTATGACGTTGCGTTTATAAACACAGCTCTAATAAAACGACCTATAAAACTTTAAAAACGGCCAAGTGCGAGTTGGCGTCGCGTACCGTCCATAGCGAAAAACAGCACTTATGATTTTTGCTTTTTACCGCATAATAATTGGACTGGTTGAAGAGATAATGCGAAACTTGCTAGCGCACACATGCGAATGTAGCGGCGAACAGTCAGTTCTTTTACAAGTCGCACAAAATGCAATCGTTGGGCTGGATGAACGACAGCCGAGCGGCATCAAAATTGTTAGTCGTCATTCTGAATTAATATTACTGAAGAACCGATTCCTAAATCAAACGGTTAGGAGGTAGGTGTATTTAGTATTCCATGAATTTCGTGTTCTCTATTTATGTCATGGTTCTTAATTGGTGAGTCTCAATAAGGTTACTAAAAGTCATGTTTCCTCTTCAGCACTAAAATAAAATTCTTATCAATGGTCATTAACGATTATAGTGTAACCGAAACGTAGATGTTCACTAAAGATAGTAGTGACTGGACGAGCGAGCAAAAATAGTATCGCAAGTAAATTTCGCTTGGGCACGCGATAATCATGGCGGTAAGTCCCGTTTGAGGACTGGCTGGAGAGACATCACGGCGACCTCACCTTCCGCATGACGCAGGTCCTCACCGGACATGGTAAACCTGCACCTGATTCAGGATAAAACGGGGGTCCAAAGTTTGTATGAAGAAACCTACTTTGACGCGGGCGAAGCCGCTGGCAGAAGCTAGTCTTTATATATAAAAGGAGAAACTGATTGACTGACATATCAACGCACTACCGAAACTATTACTACAAGATTTATGTAACTCATAATAATATGATTTAAAAGAGTGCCCATGGAGTTTCTTGCACGTTCTTCTCCATAGAGATCTACGCTTTGGAACGTGCAATTTAGCTTCACTTTTTTTTTGACTGACCAACATTTTGACAATTCGAAAGTGCCTGTAATTGGTCAATTTGAAATAAACGTTTCTGATTTCTGACTAGGATTACGAGCGTGAAATTTTGCACAAAACTTCCTTTTATGAAGTAGGCGAGCACTAAGAGAGGGTTTCCCAAAATTCACCCCCTAAGGGGATGAAACGGATGTCCAAAGTTTGTATGGTCGTACTACGGCTACGACTACGTGTTGCGCGGAGACCTCCCGAGGCCGAGAGTGGACTAATCCGTACGATCGCCAAGGGCGATCCTAATACCCAGAAGTATTATCCCAGCAAGACACCGCACAACACCTCTCGCCATTTCCACACTCCCTGGATAAACTATAGGCTAGACTGATGATTTATCATAGTACCTAACTGTATTTTGGGGGTCGAGAGTAAACTATAGTTTGGGGTTCAGTGGACACATTATTTATTGGGGGTCGAGGGGCCGAGAGTGGACTAAACAAATTTAAATACCAACTTAAAAAAAATACTAAAAAAACATTATCTGTCACTGTGTCCGTAGATTAACAGGATTTTGTATGAACAGTGAAAATTGTCCATGGTTGTAATAAAATAATAAATAAATAAAATAATAAAATTTATTCAATTAACGTTTACAAAAAATTAACATTAAGCCAACAGTAACAAGGTTTCCCATACAATTACAGTGCCTAAAAATATACTAAAACTAAAATATTATTAAAGGTGCAATTAATCGTAGTTCGGAATAGCAATGTTTGATAGTGGACCGCCCGATCTAGGTTAATTTAAACCTGTGTTTCAGGCCATCACTTTACAGTCCAGTTTTATTGCTACAGTAAAATTTAAAGTTACAGTAAAACTATTTTAATAAATTATATTCTATTATAATAAATAATTACGAAAATAAGCTTATAGTACATTAATACCTAAAATTATGTCTATGAAATTATACAAAAAATAAACACAAACGAGGAGATCAGATAACATTATGCCAAAATTTCTAGAAGTTGTTCTGTGTCTGTGTAATTGAGTTTCACTAAATATTCTGACAAATTCTTACTACATTTTTTATACCTTACACTATAGAAACTTAGTACTTTGTTAAGCCTATTATATAGAAATGGTCCTAAGAATACGTAAAAACGCTTAGTAAAGTCATGTCTGGTTTGAGGCTTTATGCAAACCAAGTCCTTCCTTCTCTTGTCAGAAGGTATAGGGTCAAAAGGAAGTGCCGCATGCTGGTGTAGTACTATGTTTAAAATAAATAATTGCCGCACTGTTAGCACATTGCATGCTATGTAGAGCTGGTGCGTAGAAAATCTAAAAGGGCGAAAGGTAGCAACCTTGAGAATTGCTCTTTGAGCACGCTCTAACGGGAGTAAAATTGTTTTGGCCGCACCACCCCAAGAAGTTATGCAATATGTAAGAATGGATTGACACAAAGCTAAATAGACCTGTTTAATTAATTTGTAGTCGGCTATGTTACGTAAATTTTTAAAAACATATATTAATTTGCGCACTCTCGTACACAGTAACTCGATATGTTTACGGAAATTCAGATTTGAGTCAATCGTGACACCTAGATATTTTAAATGGTCAGCTTTGGCTAAAGTCGGGCAAGGGCATGCAGTGTCAGCATACGTGCAGTTAAAATGTGCGTGAATGTTTAGGTTATTAAGCGGTATGTTAGCATTTCTCATTGTAAATAAAATGTAATTTGTTTTATCTGCGTTTAATGTTAGGAGATTTTTCTGGAGCCACTTAGTAACAATGTCAAAACCATTTTGAGCGTATTCATACACCTCAACTTTTGACTTACCTGAAAACAATAGAGCGGTGTCATCCGCATATGACATTATAACACCATTTTGCAGCGACAGGCTGCATAGTTCATTTATGTAGATTAAAAATAATGTAGGCCCCAAAATGCTACCTTGCGGAATGCCAAAACAGCTATTTCTAAGATCAGAACTGGTATATTCACCTATTTTTACACATTGCTGACGATCACTGAGATAGTCAGAAAATAGTAAAAGTTGTTTACCTCTTATCCCAAGTGATTCAAGCTTGTGCAAAAGTAAAGAACAAGAAATAGTGTCGAAAGCCTTGGCAAGGTCTAGAAAGATCCCAATTGTGTGCATACCATTATCTATGTTAGTAGTAATATAGTTAGTCAAATTGTGTACTGCTTGGCTAGTTGATCTCTTAGCCCTAAAACCAAATTGACTATCTGATAGTAGTCTGTTTTCTTCTAGATATTTTATCAATCTACTGTTAATAATTTTTTTCTAAAACTTTAGAGAGGCCTGTTAACACTGAGATGGGTCTGTAGTTATTCACACTGGTTTTATCTCCAGATTTGAATACAGGTGTGACCACAGCCTTTTTAAGTAGTTTTGGAAATATACCTTTAGATAAGCAAAGTTGGAAGATGTGGGTTAGAGGAGGGGCAAGTAGATTTTTAAATGTTTTAAGAATATTATTAGGTATGTTATCCCACCCAGTGGCACAAACATCCTTAAGCCCGCTTATAATTCTGACTACTTCGTTAACGTCTGTATCTAATAAAACAAAAGATTTTAATGTGGAGGATGTCGTGGTAGAGTTGTGTTGGGAAATGATACTAGAGTTGAGTGTTTTTTCAGCTAAGTTTTTACCAACGTTAACAAAAAAGTTGTTTGCTTTATTTATTGCTTCTGTTGGGTTTATACCTGACGATAATATATCAAACGATGGTTCGGGTTTTTTTGATCGAAATGTATGAGATTTTACAAACTTCCACACTAGTTTACTATTTTTCCCGGCCTTCTGTAATTCGTTTTTATCGTACAGATTTTTTAATTTTTTCAAAAGATTATTACAGAAGTTCCGATACCTTTTATAAGTTATAGAAAGCACTTCGTTATCAGGAGCTGATTTTAATTTTAGGTGAAGTCTGTCTCTATGCCTTATACAACGAACGAGACCAGGGGTGATCCAGGGTTTAATGCAACTATACTTTCTAGGCATTTTCATAGTAAACGTTGTTGAAATAATAAACATAAATACTTTTTAGTGAAGGTCTTTATGGTGCTTGTGTGTCTTTAGTCTATGATGCTGTCATTGTAATACTTTACCGTACAATAAACGCTGTTAATTTTTCCTATCTCGTGGTATTCATTTCTACAGGTTATGGGCCGTCCCGTATACCTAAATAGATAGGAAATTTGATATTTATTGTTATAAAGTATCGAACGATCGTTAAGAAAAAAGTAATTTGCGAGTATTTCATCGAATTATCACCCCGAAAAATGGCTACATCAAATGTTCAAATTGAAAAATTAGTCGGTCGGGATAATTATTCCACTTGGAAGTTTGCAGTAAAATCCTATCTCCAACACGAGGATTTATGGGAATGTGTCGATCCTGGCACCGATGTCGATCTGAAGAAAGATGTAAAAGCAAAGTCCAAAATAATTTTGTTGGTTGAACCTATAAATTTCGTCCATATTGAAAATGCACAAACGTCGAAAGAAGTATGGACGAAACTACAAAATGCATTCGAGGACTCCGGGCTATCGAGAAGGGTTGGCTTATTGCGGGATTTAATAAATACATCTCTGGATAGTTGTGCAAACGTCGAGGAATACGTAAATAAATTAATGAGTACTGCATACAAATTACGAAACATCGGTTTTCAAGTTGATGAGGAATGGTTGGGAACACTCATGCTTGCAGGTTTACCGGATAATTATAAACCGATGATCATGGGTCTGGAAAGTTCCGGCATAAAAATTTCATCAGACTTTGTCAAGATAAAACTTTTACAGGAGGTGAAAGTTTCCGAGTCTTCTGCGTTTGTGACAAAGCACAAGAATACCTCTAATAACAATGGCAAACCAAAAGGAAAAGGCCCTCGCTGTTTCAGTTGCAATAAATATGGGCATTATAAAAACCAATGCACACTGAAGAAAACTAATCATAATAGTTTTTCAGCAGTTTTTTCAGCATACAGTAATGTCGATAAGGAAGACTGGTATATTGACTCAGGTGCTACAATGCACATGTCAAGACGCTCTGACTGGATGTATGACATACAAGAATCTCCGATTCAGCAAATTAAGGTGGCTAATAATGATGTTGTCTCCGTGCAAAGTATGGGTAAAGTAAATATTCAAACTACGTTTTGCAAAGACGAGTCTCCGATCCAGGTGAGGAATGTTTTATTTATTCCTGAGCTCAGTGTTAACTTGTTATCAGTTAGTCAATTAACCAAAAATGGTTGTAAAGTGGAATTTACTGACATGGGCTGTAATATATATAACGCCAATAAAATTCTGGTAGCAAATGCCAAACTAGTCAATAACATGTATAAGCTGAATACCATTACTGTAAATGCTTATGCAGCTTCATCTGAAAATAAGTCGGATCTTATTACATGGCACAAGAGAATGGGTCATTTAAATTTGGCTGATGTTAAAAGGTTAGAGACGTGTGCTGAGGGTATAACTATCATTAACAAAAATGTTGATACTGTGTGTATACCATGTTGTGAAGCGAAACAAACACGATTACCGTTTCCACATTCTGGTTCGAGAGCGAAAGCATTACTAGAAATAGTACATACTGATCTGTGTGGTCCGATGGAGACACCATCTGCTGGTGGTGCGAAGTACTTCATAACCTTCATAGATGACTATTCCCGTAAAGTTTATGTTTATTTTCTCAAGAACAAAATGGATATTAAATCAGTGTTTCAAAAGTTTAAGCAAGAAGTAGAAAATGAATTAGAAAAGAAAATAAAAGTTCTAAGAAGCGATAACGGAAAAGAATATTGTAATAAAGAATTTTCTGATTTTCTAACAGCTTCTGGCATCAAACACCAGACCAGTACTCTGTATACGCCTGAACAAAACGGGCTAGCGGAGCGGGTTAACCGGACATTGGTGGAACGTGCAAAATGCATGTTATTTGAAGCAAAGCTGGATAAACTGTTGTGGGCAGAAGCAGTCAGTACTGCTGCTTACGTCGTGAACCGATCACCATCACGGGTTTTAGCAGAGGTAACTCCCTATGAAAAGTGGACTGGTAAGAAACCAAACCTTTCAAATTTAAAGATCTTTGGTTCTAAGGCCATGGTACATATTCCTAAACAAAATCGCTTAAAATGGGATCGAAAATCGAGAGAATTAATTTTTGTGGGATATTGTGACAATTCCAAGGGCTATAGACTGTTTGATCCACTGAATAAAAAGGTTATTATTAGTAGGGATGTCATATTTATTGAAAATTCAATTTATAATGTTGATAATGACATACTGCAACCCGTACCTACCAAACAGCTTGTTAATATTCCTCTAAATACAAAAATACAAAATGATGAGGTAATATCTGATGGTGACAGATCACAGAGAGAGATCCAAGATGAGTCTCCGTACTCGAGCACTGACACATTTTTTGATAGTTGTGTGTTGAATAGAATGACTGATGATGAAACTTATTATCCCAGTTCAAATGATGATACTAGCATTGATAGTTTCACAAGAAATATTACTTTAAGATCTCATCACAGACATAATAATTTCATGTGTGTTCAAAAGATCTCAGATCCATTAACTGTTGAAGAAGCCTTGTCGGGCTCTGATGCTGAATATTGGAAAGCAGCAATGGATGAGGAGTATCAGTCTATATTAGAAAATAATACTTGGGAAATTACTACTCTTCCAGACAATAAACGTCCCATATCGTGCAAATGGGTTTTTAAGAAGAAGACTAATGAAAATGGAGAAATAGTGAAGTATAAGGCTCGGCTTGTAATTAAAGGTTGTTCACAAAAAACCTGGGATAGATTATATAGAAGTATTTTCACCAGTAATAAGGTATACGTCTTTAAGATATTTGTTCGCCTTAGCAGTTAAATTTGATTTAGACGTATGTCAAATGGATGCTGTATCAGCTTTTCTTGAAGGCGACATAGAGGAGGAGATATACATGATACAACCACCACTGTATGGTAATGGCAACGACAAAGAAGTGTGTCGATTGAAAAAATCCTTATATGGATTAAAACAGGCAAGTCGACAGTGGAACAAGAAGCTTAGTTCTGCACTTAAAGGAATGGGTTTATCCCAGAATGAATTAGATCCTTGTATCTATTATAAAATTGTGGACAGCAATAATATGATTTTTTTAGCTGTATATGTCGATGATATAATTTTATTTACAAATGCTGTTGAATCTAAAAATTATATTAAAGATGAGCTTAAAAAACAATTTAAAATAAAGGATCTCGGCGATGTAAACTATTGTATTGGTATACACGTGGAAAGAGACAGGAAGAAAGGAGTGATATATTTAGATCAGAAAAAATATATACACGAAGTATTAGAAAAATATGGCATGTCTGATTGCAAAAGTGTTAAGATACCAATAGATCCTAATACAAAGTTCAAAGAGATTTCTGAAGGATCAGGCATATTAAATAGAATCCCTTATCAAGAGATAATTGGATGTTTATTGTATATTTCACAAATTACAAGGCCAGATATAAGTTTTGTAATAAATATGCTGAGTAAATACAATAATAAACCTGAAATGTCACATTGGATAGCATTAAAAAGAGTCTTGCGTTATTTGAAAGGTACTGAAGACTATAGATTAAGTTATAAACAAAATTTGGAGGAAAATATGACTCATGGCTTTTGTGACGCGGATTGGGCAAGCTCAGAAGATGACCGACGTTCCTGCACTGGTTACACATTCTTGTTTCAGGGAGGAGCAATCAGCTGGAACTCTAAACGCCAGCCTACCGTTGCTCTATCGACAACCGAAGCAGAGTATATGTCTTTGTCATCTTGTGTACAAGAGGCTATGTGGTTGAAGCAACTTCAAGAAGCATTTTGGCCTCTACTGAAGAATGAGGCAATGATTATTTAACCAAAGCTCTATTCAACTTTCAGGTTCCAATGGGTATAATTCTAGAACTAAGCATATAGATGTGAGGCACCATTTTGTACGTGATAAAATTGTTCAAGGGACCATTGATGTTCAGTATATACAGACGGATGTGATGGTAGCTGACGCCCTTACCAAAGCAACACCATATCCAAAACTGGCTTATTGTGCTTTGAAGATGGGTTTGATTTCTGTTTAAGGGAGGATGTTGAAATAATAAACATAAATACTTTTTAGTGAAGGTCTTTATGGTGCTTGTGTGTCTTTAGTCTATGATGCTGTCATTGTAATACTTTACCGTACAATAAACGCTGTTAATTTTTCCTATCTCGTGGTATTCATTTCTACAAACGTGTTTTTCTGTATCGCAGATTGTAACGAATTTATGAAATAATGTAACGAACTATTTGCATCGTCTGAATTATAAACAGGATCAAGATCAATACCGCGTATGTCATTTTCAAAAATTGTCATATTGACTTTAGTGTAGCTACGCATGCAGTTTTTTCTAGGTGAACTTATTTGTAATGTTAGTAAAACAGCCTGATGATCAGTAAGCGTAGAATTAGTAACCAATGTTTTGAATGGATTTTTTGATTTTAGAATGATGTGGTCTGTAAGGGCAATAGCCTTTACATATAATGTTGAATGTTGTGAAATGAAAGGATGTTAATGTTCTATAAATAATGTTTAATAATACACTTCACTAATTTAATGTTACTTAAAAATGTTAAATAAATGTTACTTAAAGAGACTAATAAATGTTCTATAAAATGTTAATTAAATGTTAAATGTTACGAGAGTTCGGTGCCAAACGTACTACTGACGCACTTGTGTTCGTGACGATACAGCAAACCTACTTTTACCCGGTTTGCAATAATTACTAACTAGGTCTAAGTCCAATGTACGGATGCTGACCGTACATCTTGGCGGGGGCCAGAATATATTATATAAAAAAATGTAGAATAAGAACTAACTAATGTTATACAAGTGTAAAAAAGCAAAATAAGAACTAACTAATGTTAGGCAAGTATATAAAATGTAAAATAACTATATAATGTAAAAAAGTAAAAACAATTGCTAGCTAAATGTTAAACACATGAGGTGTTGTGTAGGTAGCGTTTCTCATGGTGGTCATTTCTACGTCTTCCGTGGCCGTCGTCTGCAACCTCCGTGATGTGGCCCTCTGTGGCTTTGGTGGCGGTAATCTGGCGGACACGCCTGTGATGGCACTGCTGCCGCAGCGTTTGCAGTACACGTAGGCTCCTCCCGCCGCAACTACTGCCAGCACCAGAAGTCCCAACGCGGTGTAGGAAACGATGTATTGATGAACGTCATGTTGTGACATTTCCACCAGTTTCGTTTCATCCTTTAATTCCTTCAGCGAGTTGTGAATTTGTTCGTAATTGTTTTTGGCGAATTTTATATTTTGTTGTCCTGACAATAAATTTATGGGTTGAACCGAAGTTAAATTGTTGATGTCTTCTAGATTTATCAATGGTATTTCAGGGTTGATGTAAATGTTGTTTGTGTAAGAAACTTGTGTGTAGTAGGTGTCTTCGTTGTTTCGCAGTATACATCCTTCCTTGGCTTCTAGTATTCCTGTAGAATGTATTGCCTTTGATGTCATACTCTGGCCTTCGCAGTATATTTGTAGCTGACAGTCCTCGCAGCAGACATATAGCCAAGTATTGGGTTTTCGTAATGGTGTCCATTTGTTGTTGCAGGTCTCCGATGCGTAGATGCATTTAGAAAGTGTGATGTTTGTTATCGCGCCGATTTCGCATGGAATTTGATGACTCCTCATATTACGCGTTGGTGTGTTTAATGAACAAATATATGTGCTTGGTTCAATTTTTATGCAATGTTCCAGGTCACTGCCTGTAAGCTGCATGTAGGTCTCCTTCCTGATATTAACTGCAACATATTTTGAGCTCGTTTTCATTACAAGTGAATCCTTGCTATTTGTCATCATCGGAATAGGAACTGGTTGGTATAAGGCGAATTGAGTGTCACCTGTTAGAGGTAATGTAATTTCTATAATGAAATAGTTGTCCATTAGTCTCGACTTTACTTCTAGTAGCTTGTAAATATCTGCTAGTTGAGTTTGCATGTTATCGACAGGAATAGAAAGATGTTGTGGTAACTGCCCAGAGATAATGTTCAGTTCCTGGAAAAGCTGACTTTGTGGTAAAAGTCTTGTGTCCACATGACCATGGTGAATGTTGATAGCTGTGTCTAGAAGCATGTGTTGGATGTGACGTAATTTTGAAGTGATTATAGATGTCATTACAGCCATGATGTTGAAATAGTTCAAGTCTTCGTTTTCCTGAACAGATTTACCTAGTTTCTGCAGGTAGTTATCTGTGAGGTTAAGATGTTTAGATATGAGATTGAACTGAGTATTCATCGCCTCTTCATTTCGCTTTAAAATGTTGTTTTGCGCCTCAATAATTGAAGTTTGTTTCTTTATAAGGTTCAACAAATAATCTCTGTCGCTGTGTAATGTTTCTATATCCTGTTTATACTGTGATGCAAATCTTTCGTCTAGTACGCCGAACAGGCTATTTGCTAAATATCCTACTCCATTAATGAGCCCACGGGTGATCCGCCCTCTTATCTGTCCATGATGTGTTTCCAGCATGTAGTTGTTATGGTCGAGTTCATTTAGTTCTTGTTTAAATTCAGTTGTAATCGCCTTGCACATCGTCTGATAACTGAATTGCTCACATCTTTCCTCCAGGTGTTTTACAACTTTATGAATGTTTTCCATACCTTGCCAATATGACGTCATGTTATAATAGGTAACTATTTTCCAGTCATCATGTACGCTTTGTAAGTTGCCGATTCTGTCCAAATAGATTGCCCTGTGTGGTTCAAATGGCGTCACGGTTATGGCGTTGCTGTGTTGTTTTGTAGGTTGGAATAGTGTTAATAGTGTTATAAACATGCATAGCAGGTTGGAGCTAATTTTGTTTGTTTTAGATCGTTTTTTGTTAGTGGTGTTTTTTGTTGTTGTCGTTTCTCCTACTTGATTTGGTATTTTAGTAGAGGTGGTGTCTGGAATTTTTGTCTCTGCTTCTGGTATCGGGAGTTTGATAAGTTTTGTTATTGGTCTTGTTAGTAGTCCTGTTTTTGTTCTCATTGTTACTACTCTGGTTAGGTTGTCCCTTCCTGGGTGAGCATCCTGCACTCTGCCAAGCGCCCATTTCGCAGGTGGAAGATTATCTTCTTTGATTAGGACAATGTCTCCTATTTTCAGATTTTCCGTTTTATGCAACCATTTGCTCCTGAGCTGAAGTTGTTGTAAGTATTCGGAAGACCACTTTTTCCAGAATCCTTGATGCATTTTTGTTATTAACTGCCATCTTTGTCGAATGTTGATGTTTTTCTCGCTGACATTTTCATGTGGTAGGAATGTTGCTGGTCGACCAATCAGGAAATGTGATGGAGTGAGGCATTCTATGTCTTCTACGTCCTCTGTTAAAGGACAAAGAGGTCTAGAGTTCATGCAGGCTTCAATCTGCGTCAGCAGTGTTAAAAACTCCTCGTATGTTAACCTTTGCTCTCCTAAGATGCGTTTTAGGTGGTATTTCATAGACTTGACTGCTGCCTCCCAAAGTCCTCCAGCAGTCGGCCAGCTCGGAGCGTTAAAATGCCATTCTATTCCCATTTCTGAGTATTTTCTTGACAAAGAGTTGTTGTTAAATGTTTGCTCGATGTGGAGTTGTTTGGCTAGTTCCCTTTCGGCTCCAACAAAGTTTGTTCCGTTATCGGAGTAAATATGTTTCGGGCAGCCTCGTCGCCCAATCATGCGATTTAGAGCAAGTAAAAATGTTTCTGATGACAGATCAGATGCGAGTTCTAAATGCACTGCCTTTGTTGTCATGCACACAAATACAACCACGTAGCCTTTACTTGTTCTGACGCCTCGGCCTTTGTTCAGTTTGACGTTAACGAATCCTGTAAAGTCCACCCCTGTGTGGTAGAAGGGTGGTGATTGCGTTATCCTCTCACTGGGTAAATCAGCCATTAGTTGGTATTGTTTTGATGGTTTAAAGCGGCGACACTTGACGCAGTTTTGCAGATGTTTTTTGATAGTACTGTTTCCTCCTATAATCCAGTATTTTTGTCTTAATGTAGCCAACGTTAATCTCGCTCCACCATGCAGTGTTCTGGCATGGGCGCGATCAATTAGTAGGTGAGTTAATCTGCTGGTTTTCGGTATGATGATAGGGTGTTTTGTTTCTTCAGGCAAGTTTGAGTATCCTAACCTCCCTCCAACGCGAAGTATGTTATTCTCATCGAGGTAAGGGTTAAGTTTCAGAATTCCACTAGTGTTGCATAATTTCCCTTTTGTTTGAATATCTTTGATTTCTTGTTCAAAATGTTCGCTCTGTACGTGTTTTACTATAATGTTATGGGCGCGTTGAATTTCATCGAGTGCTAGATTGCAATTTTTATTGTTTACGTTATGATTCACGGTCACGGTTGCGCCTTCCCCGTGACGTTTGTTTCGTGACGCGTTTGCGATGAAACGCGACACCCAAGCTACGACGCGTGTTGTTGTCATTATGCAGCTGTTTTTGATAAGAAGTTGCGTAATGAAGTCGTTGTGTTGGTTTTCAATGGCCTTTGCGGTCACGGCATGCACCTTTTTCACCTCGATTTCTGGTGCTAAATATGGTTCCGGAATTGGTTCTGGAATTTCGTCACTGTGCAGCCATTTCGGTCCATCAAACCACAGTGGAAAGTTATGTAGCTGCGATGGTAGTAGTCCACGTGACGCGCAGTCAGCAGGGTTTTGTTCTGATCTCACGTGCCTCCATTCCCCGGGCGGTACAATCGATGCTATTTCTTTAACCCTGTTCCCGACGTAGGCCTTCCACCGCGAGAGATCGCCATTCAGCCAACCAAGCACGATCATAGAGTCCGTCCATGCAGTTACTTTGATGTTAGGTTTATTAAGGCAATGTTTTATTTTCTTAACCAGCTGAGCTAGTAGTTGAGCGCCGCATAATTCGAGTCTAGGCAGTGTTTGTTGTTGTTTGATTGGAGCGACCTTAGTTTTAGCCGCAACCAATGCGATTCGATGTTTCTGCGTAGTATTTTCGCGGACCTTGCTGTACACTACGCAAGAAAATGCCTTTTCCGACGCGTCACAGAACGCATGAAGCTCGTATTCGCTGTTTGTTTCTATTCCCAGCCATCGATTTATATGAAAGGGTTGCATGTTCAATAGTTCGTATCTTAATGCTCTCCACTCCTTTTCTATTTCTTCTGGAATCGCATCGTCCCACTCAATATTGTATTTCCATATCTGCTGGAATAAGATTTTGGCCTTGACTGTTATTGGGGATAGTAACCCCAGTGGATCAAAAATGGTTGAAATGTCGCTCAAAATTTGGCGTTTTGATGTATTCTTGTTGGTGTTATTTTTGTTTTTTGTTTTGAATGTTGGTGAAAATATGAATTGGTCGTGTTTTGGGTCCCATGCTAAACCTAGTGCTTTTGATGCTGATGCGTCTGTAAAGTTAAGGCCGACAGGACTGACCATATCTTCTGGCAAATCTTCCAGTAATTGAGGGTCGTTACTTGACCACTTCCTGAGATTGAACCCTCCTTTTCGCAGCAATGTTATAAGCTGGTTTCTCGTGTCCCTTGCTTCGCGCACTGTGTTTTTCCCAAATAATGCGTCATCAACAAAAAAATTATTAAGCAGAATGTGTTTTGCTTCCGGGTACTTATCACCTTCGTCCTTCGCTAGCTGTTGAAGTGTTCGTAGCGCTAAGAACGGAGCGGCCTTCGTTCCATAAGTAACCGTACACAGTTCGTACTCTCTTAGCATCTGTCGTGGACAATCCCTCCACACGATTTTTTGCAGGGGTTGATGTTCAGGATGCACTGCTATAAAACGGTACATTTTCTCAATATCAGATGTTAAAACGTACTTGTACTGTCTCCATTTCAGCAAGATGCTAAGAATGTCCTTTTGTAGGTTGGGACCTGCCTCCATTAAATCGTTCAAGCTTAGCTTTGTACTCGTTTTTGCTGACGCATTGAAAACGACTCTTAACACGTTCGTTGCATTACGAGATCTATCAGATCTCTTGCAGGACTTTTGTATTGTGCGTTGAATATAATCGTGTTGTTTCACTCCTTGCGGGAGGATCTAACGTGTAAAGTTCTTTAAGTATGAGTAGGACAAATATACATATTTGCTTCCTACATAAAGCTGAATTCAAGGACATTAAAAAAGAAATTAGAGATGGATTAGGTCCCTAACGCACAGTACTGTAATTATTTTGATTCCTTGCGTTAGGAGATATGTCGGTACTCGTGGAATCGTATGCCTCGTAGACGCAAGAGAGGGAGGGTGTGCGGCGCGGGCGCTGCGTGACTCGTTTTAGTGTTGTCCTAGCATCGACGTGGAAGGTCGCGCGTACGTTTTGGAAATAACACTCGCGTGTGTTATTTCCAAAACGTGCGTGTTGATTAAAATTTTTGATAAACAATGAGTGCTTTTAAGAGAAAAAAGTGTAAAAAATCTATTTATTTTGGTGAGATTTCTAACAAAAAATCAACACCGGATCTGCATCGAACTGCTGCATCGTCCAGTATAATAACATTTTTGGAAAATGTTCAAATTTGCCCCCCATTGGCAAACAATGGCAAAAAAAAATGCAAATTGGCAATGGCAAATTGACATTGGAATGACAGTGATCCTGATGATGAAATATTTGACGTACTTATAAAGAAAACAATCGACAACTGAGATATTATTCTATTCCCATCACTACTTACTACACATATTGAACTATCTTCGGTTGCGGTACGAGATACAATCGATATCAATTTTTTTTTTGGTATTTGTAGTTTATTCAAATGTCATAACTGCGTGCGAACCTAGCAAAATATAATGCAATAGGCTATCTTTCACCCACAAAAACTTCAAAATATATGTCATTGTTTTTTGGAACATATAAATTATTTTCAAAACTGTATCTTTAGGAGACTGATTAGGTCTCAAACGCACCAAAGGGTTGGTTAGTTTCGAGATCTTTTAGATCTCCAAAGCACCAGCTGAAAGTTCTTTGAAAATGATGGCGCAGGGAACGTGTTAATTTTGTGGTAATAGCGCCTGGCCGCACTACTCCATGATGTGGCAGAAAATAGTCTATGTTGATTTGTGTGTTATTTTTGACCTGCTTCATGTGTCCCATTTCTTCGTATTCCCTTATGAAATCCTTGTATTGAACCACAAATGCAGGGTTTTTCGCCATCTTACGCTCAAGTTGTTGAAATTGAGCAATGGCCTGCGATTTAGATGATCCTAATTGTTCAGTAAAGTTCTCCTTAAGAGGAAGACGAACTTGATATCTTCCATCAGACAGCCGTGTTGTTGTCTCTGCGTACAGTTGTTCGCACTTGTTGTTAGAGTCGACGTCTTCCTTGCTGTCTTGTAGAGACTCCTGTTCCCAGAACTGGGCAAGATCTTGAATATTGTTGACAATTACGTGACAGTTGAAGGTTTTATAATTGCCACACACTACCCATCCTAGCTGTGTTTGTTGAGCTATGATTGATGACGTTTTTGTCTTGATGAGCCCCTCTAAAACTATTTCCGCATAGACATCAGCTCCCAAGAGTAGATCAATTTCCTGAGATATGTTAAAGTCAGGATCTGCAAGTTGTAAATGTTGTATGTGTTCGAAGTTGCCTTTATCTAGTGTTTTGCTAGGTAATTTGTTTGTTATTGTTTTCATAATGAGCGCGTTAATGTTAATGTTAAAATTGTTGTATAAGGCTTGGCACTGCAAGTGAAGAACTCCCTTACACCTTGTGTTCGCCGACGCACCAACCCCCGAAACTACAGCGCTCATCTTATCCCGTTTCAACTGTAATCGTTGCACAGCATTCTCGGTTATCAGGCTGACTTGAGACCCTTGGTCAAGTAAAGCGCGCAGAATGACTGTGGTACCATCATAAGTCTTTGTCTTAAGTTGAACCGTGGCTAGTAGCACTTCATTGGAGCTATCATGAGCCAAGTGCGTATTTAATCGTTGACCTGTGCTAGATTTGCTAGGTTTCGATTTTGCCGACTCGATCGCCTCATGTAAAATGCTGATATGCGGCTGTTCGCAGTGTTTGCACCTTTTCTCGGACGTGCATTTTTCGCCATTATGACTAAATAGACAATTTATGCATACATGTAGGTCGTTGGCGGTTCTTAACCTCTCGTGCGGTGACATGCTTAAGAATTCTCTGCAATTATAGAGACCGTGTTGTTTATTGCATTTGGGGCAAGTAATAATATAATTGTGAAATGTTTTTTTGTTATGGAATGTTCTCGGCGTGTTCTTAGTTTCGGCGCTTTGCTGTTGCATTTTAGACCTACTACTGATGGCGTTATGAACTGTTTTCGTTTGATTACTATGTTGCTGATTATTGATGGTGCGTGGACGGCTCGTAGATGACTCCATTGAAATGAACTTGTTTTCTATGAAATTCAGCAATTCTTTTAATGTTGGCATACCCCGTGGATCATTTAATGATTCCTGAAATGACTGGTTTGTGTCTGAGTCAAGCTTCTGCATCAAAATATAGACCACCAATGGGTCCCAAGCAGAGGTATCGAACTGTAGATTCTTAATTGCTTGAATACTCTCGACAGTCGTATCATGCATTCTCTTCAGTTGGGATGCTGTCGGGGTTTGTATGTTAGGTTGGTTGAGAAGAATGTTAGCTTGATAGGTAAATAACAGCCTCTTATTATCATACCTCTGCTGAAGAATTTGCCAGCACGTTTTGTAATTATCAGCACTAATGTTCATGTGCTGTACTAACCTCTCAGGCTCCCCCTTTAGTTTTGATTTTAAATGTTGCATTTTTTGAGCGTTTGAGATAAATATGTTGTTATGTACGATTTCTACAAATAAATCTTTGAATGTTGTCCACTGTGCATAGCTACCACTGAACACCGGAAGTTCTATTTTCGGTGTGGATTTCTCCTGATGTTTATTCTCCCAAATTCTCTTGTTAATTTGTTCCTTGCTGAACTCATACAGCCTTTCCAACCTGTTATAGTCGCTTTCAAACGCTTGCGTGTCATCCAAAATGTTGTCCAGCTTCCAGTAGGTACTGTCGACCCTCTCCCAGCGTTGTGTGACAGTCCTCAATTTATCTTCCAGTTGCCACTTTTCTCTCAGGTTTTCGATGTCCATGTTTCGTACAGCTCTCTCAAAAGCTTTGATGTTTGACCGTTGCTCGTTCATGATGTCCGTAGTTCTTTGGTCGACGACCTTGATATTGCTCGAGACGTGTTTGAACCCGTCAGCTACATCATCACTATCATATCGTTCTAGAGTCTTTTCCTGAGCTTGCTGAGATGTTCCGCTACATTCTCCGTGTTGTTTAACCTGGCCAAATTGGCTAAATTGCTCTTCTTCGATTTTAGCCAATACCCTCTGTCTTGATTTATTGATCATGATCTTCGTCTCCTCATACAATTGCTCCAGGCGATCGTACACACGTTGTTCATAGTAGGCTCCAGACTTCTCGCCTTCGAATAGGGTCAACTGAATATCGTTCTTCTTGAAGTCGGCCCATAACTCCTCCAGCTTGATTAGCCTTTCGTCATGATACTCAAGAGTTGATTTACGTGTCGGACCGTCCTTCTTAAAATTTTCACTAAGTCGCTTAATAGCGTCAAGAGTTGTAGATTGAGATGCAAGTAGGTCATCGTAGGAAGACATTGCTATTATTTATTGATATTGGGTACACGCAATAAATTGCAATTATGCAGTAAAGTGGAAGAAATGGAACGCGCTCACCGGGTTCGCAGCTTCCGCCTGTATATTCTGCTTCTCTGCTACCTGGATCACTCGTCACTGTTTGCACTGATTTTAATGTTCTGTTTAAATGTTCCCGCAAGTGAATAGGCACCACGCGGCACTGATTTTAATTTTAAAAAACTCGAAGGACCAAAATGTAAGGGCAATAGCCTTTACATATAATGTTGAATGTTGTGAAATGAAAGGATGTTAATGTTCTATAAATAATGTTTAATAATACACTTCACTAATTTAATGTTACTTCATCATCTTCCTGCCCTTGTCCCGTGTTATTTGGGGTCGGCACAACATGTTTTTTTCTTCCATTCTGCCCTGTCACTCGTCATACTATCACTAACTTCCTTTTCTTTCATATCACTCTTCACACAATCCATCCATCTTTTCTTTGGTCTCCCTCTCCCTCTCCATCCATCCACATGTAAACTCATAACTCTTTTAGTAACATGCGTTTCATCCCTCCTCTTCACATGACCATACCAAGACAAACGATTCCCTTTCAACTTTTCAGTCACTGGCGCCACTTTCAAACTTCCCCTAATATACTCATTTCTCACTTTATCCATTCTCGTCACACCACACATCCATCTTAACATTCTCATCTCCGCTACGTGCAATCTTTTCTCATCCGTCTTTTTCACAGCCCAACATTCAGATCCATACAGTATGACAGGCCTTATCACGGACTTGTAGATTTTACCCTTCAACTTGAGAGGCATCCGTGGGTCACAAGTTGTTCCCGTGACCTGTCGCCATTTCATCCATCCTGCGTTGATCCGATGTGTTACGTCCCGGTCTACCTCACCATCCCCTTGGACGAGTGACCCGAGGTACCGAAAGTCGGAGCAGATTGGTATGGGTGTTCCAGCGAGAGATAAAGGCACTGGATTGGAGAGACCGCCGAAATCGCAGAACAAGTATTCCGTTTTGGTTCTACTCAATTTCAGGCCAACACTCTCCAGTCTGTGCCACCACACCTCCAATCTGTTCTGGACCTCTAGGCCACTCTCGGCAACCAACACAATGTCATCGGCAAACAGCATACACCAGGGAGCCTCTTCCTGAATGTCCGACGTCAGAGCATCCATTATCATCAGGAAGAGGTAAGGGCTGAGAGCCGACCCTTGATGTAAGCCGACAGCCACATTGAAGCTGCCAGTGGTGCCCACTGTAGACCGGACTTGGGTACTGCATCGACTGTACATCGCTCGGATCAACTGCACATACTTCCCAGGCACACCTTTCTCCTTAAGGGCCCACCACAGAACCTCACGAGGTACCCGGTCGTATGCCTTTTCGAGGTCAATGAATACCATGTGCAAGTTTTTATGCGCACCTCTGTATTTCTCGCACAGCTGGCGTATAGCAAAAATGGCATCCGCTGTACCCCGACCCGGCATAAAACCGAATTGGTTCTGTGAAATTTCACTCTCTTCTCTCAGTCGCCTTTCAATAACTTTCTCCCAGGCTTTCATAGTATGTGACATTAGCTTTATTCCTCTATAATTGTTGCACTCAAGCACATCACCTTTGTTTTTAAAAATCGGCACCAAAGAGCTATTGCACCACTCATCAGGTATGGCTTCTTCCAGCAACAACTTATTGAAGAACAAAGCTAACCACGTCCATCCATCCACTCGCAATAACTTCCACACTTCAACTGGTATTCCATCTGGACCAATGGCTTTACCATTCTTCATTTCATTTACTGCTATTCTGACTTCATCCATACTAACCATTCTCACTAATCCCACATTCGCTGGTTTATTCTCTAACACCCCACTCCAATTATTTTCTTCATTCATCAATCTTTCAAAATATTCCTTCCACCTCTTTCTGATTTTTTCATCATCCGATAGAACCATTCCAGTTTCATCTCTTATACATCTTACATGACAAACATCCCTCGCCTTTCTCTCTCTTATTCTAGTAAGCCGGTATAGCTCTTTTTGGCCTGCAGGACTGTCCAGTGCGTCATATATAATTTAATGTTACTTAAAAATGTTAAATAAATGTTACTTAAAGAGACTAATAAATGTTCTATAAAATGTTAATAAAATGTTAAATGTTACGAGAGTTCGGTGCCAAACGTACTACTGACGCACTTGTGTTCGTGACGATACAGCAAACCTACTTTTACCCGGTTTGCAATAATTACTAACTAGGTCTAAGTCCAATGTACGGATGCTGACCGTACATGGTCTAAGCATGAGCCGCTCCTATGCGTGGGGTGGTAGTGAGCTGGTAGAAGTCCATGAAATGAGCAAATATTCAGATAATTATGTACTTTACTATCTATTTTCCCGGAAGCAATGTTAATGTTAATATCGCCCAAAAGAATTATATTTTTAAAAGATGCTATGTTTTTTAAGTTTCTGTCGAGTGACTCTAAAAATCCATCTATGTTTTGAGAAGGAGGCCTTTATATAGCCATGACTACCGTATCGGGAATAACTTTAATTATTAAACAATTACTATCCAGGGATACTGGTTCTTCTTTTACAGTTCTTAAATTATTTAAGAATAAATAATTTAAGAACTGTAAAAGAATTATTTAAAAATAAAAATAACCGTCAAGAGATGGTAAGTTAACCATTTGTTTTGATAGCCAACACTCTGTTAAAACAATAATATCACAGCTTACGTCAAGATGCTGTAACAGCACTTCAAAACCGTTCATGTTTCGACTTATGCTGCGAATATTCTGTGTGAGTAGGATTAGTGTTTTGTCACCAGCAGGAAGAAGGTGTTTACATTCCTCAACATTGCAGACTTTGGACTCCGACACAGAAAAACCATCTAGATCGCAAATTAGCTAATTTGTAAATGCAAATTAGTGATAGAATGTGGGATTGGTTGATTTCATGGGTGTATTGGTTAAATCATGTTGTTAGCTTAGCATACATTTATTGTCACGTCTTAACATAATTTGTAAAAATGTGAAACGAGAACAACTGCCGACAAACTGTTTTACAGTATGGCAGAATTTTTGTAATGCTTAATGTAAGCAAATTTTGATTAAGTAAATAAAAAAAATTAAAAAAATGGCGACTATTCATTATACTATATTATTTTTAAAATGCAACTTAGTAAATACGCTATTTTCAAGTACACCTATAAATTTGGTCCTTTTCCGTTGTTATAAGAGATTATTATTCCGTTATAGTCCTAATAAATATTGGTTCCAGGATAATTATAAAACCCTCTTTTTGTTGCTTGCTGTTTGAGGCGCGCGGGTAACGGCGGTTGGGGCGTGAGGAGGTTAGTTCCCTCAAGCGTGCGGCTGTCTCCTTTGCTAGCATTAGTGCTTTGCAGAAGGAGGCAACCGGTACCCACTCCCCCTCGCTTCGGATCATGGCCTGTACCCTGTAGGACCCAACGCGATTCGAAAGGTCACCGCCGCCGATCGCCCCCACGAGGACACGGCAGTGCTCCGCCCAAGCGGTGCACTCCTCCTCCATGTCCTCCGGGCGGGCGGTTTGCACAATTATGACACCCGGGCGTTTTCCCCGCCTGAATCAGGTGCAGGAACCTCCCGAACTTACCATGTTCGGTGAGGACCTACGTCACATGGAAGGTGAGAACGCCGTAGCGTCTCTCCAGCAACTCCACAAAGATAGGACTTACCGCATTGATTAGGACGAGCCCAGCGCTGGATTGCGACAGTCAGATTTTACTGGAACTCTGTCCGCCATGCCACGACTTGTCGCGGTAGCGAAGTTTAGCCCCGGTGTTTCATCTCCAATTTTCCATGCGCAAATCGTGCATGCGTGCAATGACTTTTGCCCCCACATCCCATGGTTGTAGGCTGGCAAGGAGGCTCGCCGCTTCGCGGGAGACCCTGTGGTATCCTCGCACAATCTGGATGACCATGACACTTATGGACGCGTTCAGCTTGGCCGTTTTCCTTCGTCCCCCAAAAGTCCACGGTCGCTTTTACAGCGACGACGCCCCCACTGGCACCCCATAAAGGGCCATGGACCGAACGCGTATAGCCTCCGGCAGGAGGCGTCTGGACCCCCAAGCTTGGGCAAGAGCCATTCCCGGCCAGCTTCAGTTTGTCTAGGGTAAATTAGTAAAATAAATAATAATACATAGAATACAATCTGGACGTGATGGAATTTTTTAATTATTTTTCCGTTATCAGCGCCCCAAAATACAGCAGAATCAACCATTAAATGACTGGGGAAAATCCCTGTAGAGCTGTATAATGCAGCAAGGTTGTTCATACAGTCATTGGCATTTCGGAAGTCAGTTTTTTTTTTTTCATTTTGTTTTCAGGTAGTTTTGTATATTTTTGCCAATACGTATTATAATATAGGCAATACTATAAAAATTTAAAATAATATGCAAGCGCTGTGCACACCTGTAAGTAACAAATTCGCTAAAGATTTTAAGTTTAATTGTTACAGTAGGTACCCCAATAAACGTATTAGTGACAAAGTCGTTGGAGCGGTATAATTAAATAAATTATTTAATTAAAATCAAAGTTTCCTAGGGCCTCTAGGAGAAGATATTATAATTGTATCAGAAACTAATTTAGTCTCTTCAGGAAAGATTTGTTTGTATTTGCTTTGTCAGCTTGAAACATTACAGCCCCATGTAGAATATAGCATTAAAAATAAAGTGTTTTATCAACTTTTAATAGGTTACTCAAAATTTGCAATTTTTTTGCAATACTTTAAACTAATGCAAAACACCCATAAAAATATATTTAGTATATTGCAATTTAATTGTCCAACTCTAAATTAGTGGAGTAGTAGAGTTTCATATTTCGAATGTCTTGCTAAATGTCTCGGGTAGTTTGAAAGATTTGACGTATTTCACATTTTCTTTTGTCGGAAAAACTCGTAAAATTTCAGCGATGAATGCTTTTCCATTTTCTCATGAGAAGATCAACACACTGACAGATCATGACGAAATTTTTATGTATTAGTAGCTTCTGCCTCGACCGCGTGAAAGTAGGTTTGTCCATACAAACTGTGGACCCTCGTTTCATCTCCTTAGGGGCTGAATTTTGAAAATCCTCTCTTAGTGCTAGCCTACGTCATGAAAGGAAGCCTTGGTGCAAAATTTTACGTTCCTAGGCCCAGTAGGTTGTGCGTTGATATGTCAGTCAGTTTCTCCTTTTATATATACAGAAGATGTACCTGTGTGTGTGTTTGCTACTTCTTACGCTCAAACAAATTAACGGATTAGGATGTTTGACCAAGACCAGGAATCAAAAATCAGAAATCAGATTATAATTTTCTGCTTTCACGCAGGTCAAGCCACTGCCAGAAGATAATTTCATATACAATTTAATGAGTATGTGAGTATGTGGGTATTTGTATATTTGTTATTTCTTCACGCTCGAACAGCTGAACGGATTTGGGTGAAATTTGGCACACAGATAGACCATGTTCCGGAATAGCACCTACTTTTTATGCCGAAAGTATATTTCCATGGAACCGTTTTCTACTTTCGCGTGGGCAAAGTCGCTCGCCGCAGCTAGTATTATAAAAGCGAAAATACCTTCCAGTCTTCGAGATGTAGTTTGAAGGAAAATGCTTCAAATTCCCTGGACTGCTTTTCGTAAAAACAATCTTACGAGAAATGAAAATCAAGACTAGACTGGCGACTACCAGTATGCGCTGAGTAATAGAGTTTTTTGGCCAGAAAAAATGGCCACAACCTTGAACAACTCATCGTAACTGGCATGGTTGATGGTTTAGGGGTCTTGACGTGTGTGAAGAGTGAAGTAGCGGGAGTAGATAAAGCAAAGTCCACAGTAAACAAGCAGAAAGTTTATTGCACAGGCACAAGTTATACAGTTCACAATTTACACCAAGGGTCCCACTAATACGAGATAGAAGGAGTGAAAAGACAGAGAGACGGATAAGCAGAAGCGAGAGCTTAGTAAGAAAATTACACGCGGCGAAAGCTGATTTATAAAGCTACCGTCAGTAGGTATAGGTTCCGTGAACGTACTGGCTTTCGTCGCGCGCGCTGTGTGAGCGCAACGCGGCGACCGTGTCGTCTCGCTCGCGCAACCGGTTCGCTGACGTAGCCGGCCTGCTCGCCGCTCGTACAATGGACGCGTCATCGCAGCTGTTAAGGAATCTACTAATGCGAAATTTGTCTTTGATAGTTTGTTTGTTTTATGTTAGGACAGTGGACTATTTTATTTTGATTTCTGATTCTATATAATACTACTTGTTAGTTTCTGTACATATGTAAATATATATTGTCTTTTATTTTGTTTTTATTATAAATGTAGGTGACTACATCACCCCCTTCCAAAGACCGTCAAGGGCGATAATAGACGGGAAATCTAACACGGCGCCCTGACCGCGTCGTTCTGATATTATTTCCTGTGTTTTCAGTGGGTATGGTGGTGGGTATTGATTTATGTAGTGTTGGTGATGGCGTGTTTGCGTGTATTTTTGTGTTGTTGTTTGTGGCTGTGTTTGTTGTTGAGTCGTGTAATATGTAGGCCGGTTTGATCCTGTCAATAGTAACTGTGACAATTTTGCCGCTGATGAGGAGCTTGTAGACCTTTTCCCCGTGTTGTAAGACTGTGTGTGGCCCCGTGTATGCTGGTTTTAGCGAGCCAGATGTCTCATCTCTAAGATAAACATGGCTAGCAGTGCCCAAATCCTTATACACGAAAGTCGTTCTGCTGCCATGTCGGGATGCTGGTGATGGTTCCAATCTTTTTGCAAATGTTTTTAACCGTGCCACATAGTCTGACATATCGATTGTGTCATCGACCTGAGGGTGAAATAATTCACCTGGCAGTCTGAGCGTTTCGCCGTAGAGAAGGTCAGCCGGCGTTGTTCCCAGGTCCTCTTTGTACGCGTTCCTTATTCCAAGTAGAACTAGTGGCGAAGACTCGACCCAGTTTTCCTTTGAGTGATAGACAATTGCTGCTTTTAACTGCCTGTGAAATCTCTCTATTAGACCGTTGCAGGCAGGGTGGTATGCCGTGGTGCGTTTGTGACGAAATCCGACCATCTCTGCTAAGTGTTTAAAGAGTGCCGACTCGAACTGTCGGTCACGGTCCGTTACGAGGTCGACGGGACAGCCAAATCGAGAGATCCAACCACTCACTAAAGCCTTTGCCACTGTCTCTGCTGTAATATCAGGTATAGGTATTACCTCAGGCCATCGTGTGAACCTGTCGATGGCTGTAAGGCAATAGCGGAACCCTTGTGACAGCGGGAGTGGTCCAATAAGGTCAATGTGAATGTGGTTGAATCTAGCCCTCGGTAGTTTGAAGGTGCTCAATGGTGAAGAGTTGTGGCGAGTCACCTTCGAACGTTGGCACATTATGCAAGAACGGCTCCATTCCCTGCAGTCTTTCATGACTGATGGCCAAACGTACCTTTCTGTTACCATTTTGGTCGTTGCATTTGCGCCGGGGTGACTCCACGAATGTACGCTCTCGAAAACTCTGCGGCGGTGATTCTTTGTGACGTATGGTCGAGGGATTTTACCTTTTTCATCGCAGTACAGTTCGGTTTCTGATCCTGGTAGTTTCACTTTGGTAAGACACAATGATGTGTTGCTGTTGAACAATTGTTTCAGCTCTGCGTCATGCTTCTGGGATTCGGCCAGCTGGTGTAAATCTACTGGCTGTGCGACCTCTTCGATACGTGAGAGGCTGTCAGCGACGACGTTGTCCTTACCCGATATATGTCTTATATCGGTCGTGAACTGCGCGATGTAATCCAGGTGCCTAAACTGTCTCGGTGAGCATTTTTCTTTCCTCGAATGGAACGCAAAACAAATGGGTTTGTGATCAGTGTAGATTACAAAGTTTCGAGCTTCGACCATATGCCTGAAGTACTTGATGGCTTCATAGATCGCCAGCAGTTCCCTGTCGTAAGGTGAGTACTTCTTTTGTGTTGGGTTCAGCTTGCGGGAGTAGAATGCGAGTGGTTGCCATGGTTCTCCGTCCTTGCGCTGCTGTAATACTGCGCCTAACGCTGTGTCTGAGGCGTCCGTCACTAATGCCAGTTTGGCTTCGCAGTCGGGATGGGCTAGCATCGCAGCTTTGCAGAGGCCTTCTTTGCTGTTGTTGAATGCTTCCATTTCCTGTGGCGTAAAATTCACTGGGTGAGAGCCTTTGACTGAGCCTACCAGCAATGCGTTCAAGGCGGCCTGGTGTTGTGTTGCGTTGGGTATGAAGCGCCTGTAGAAATTCAACATACCTAGGAATTTGCGAAGTTCTCGGACTGTTTTAGGTGTGGGATATTTGGTGATGGCTTCCACCTTCTCTGGGAGTGGACTGGTGCCCTTGGCTGAGATCCTGTATCCTAAAAAGTTAACCTCCTTTACACCGAATACGCACTTGGCTGATCACCATACTATATTCCTGCAGCCGGGTGAAAAGTTGGCGGAGGTGGTGTTCGTGGGTCATCTGGTCTTTCGAATAGACCAGGAAATCGTCGAGATATGCGTAACAGAAGTCCAGTCCTCGCAGCATTTCGTCGACGAACCGCTGAAAAGTCTGCCCAGCATTACGAATACCGAATGTCATAAACGGAAATTCGTAAAGTCCGAAGGGCGTCGTGATGGCAGTCTTGGGGATATCCTCAGGGCTGACTGGTATCTGATTGTAGGCCTTTACCAAGTCGATTGTACTGAAGACTGTTGACCCTGAAAGGCTATGTTAAAAGTCGTGAATGTGTCGTATTGGGTAATTGTCAGGTACTGTTCTGGAATTCAGCAGCCGGTAGTCACCACAGGGTCGCCATCCGCTATTCTTTTTAGGGGCTAGATGTAATGGCGATGACCATGGTGAACTCGAGGGTCTGGCGGTACCATCTTTCAGCATTGTTTCAAACTCCTCTTTTGCTATTTATAATTTGTCTGGAGCCAGGCGGCGTGGTGTGCATGAAACTGGTGGTCCAGGTGTAGTCTGTATGTGATGGACTGTGTTATGTGTTGATGTGCGGTGTGTGCCGTGTGGTCGAGTAATATCAGGGTATTCCCGTAGTATGTTATGGTATGTGGTGTCACCAATAATTACCTTAACCGTGGAAATAATATCTGACGAACGTGTAGGTGAAGCCGGGGTCGCGAGGCTTGTATAGTTATCTATAAGGCGCTGGTTCCTGCAATCAACAACAATATTGTAAAATGACAGAAAATCCACGCCTATTATCGCCTTTGTTACGTCGGCTATAATAAATCGCCAAGCAAAATCGCGGCGCAACCCTAGGTTTAAAGTTTAATTTATGTAACCATACGTGCTAATTGATGTTCCGTTAGCCGCGCACAACTGGTAATTTGATTTTTGTGGTCGCCTTGTTAGTGCCGAACGAGGGTAAACACAGAGGTCGCTGCCAGTGTCGACCAAAAACTGCATTTTCGACCTTTGATCGGTAATAAATAAGCGACCAGCGCTCGGGCAATCAGCGGTCGCCATCACTGGTTGCCCCTCACATTTCCTGACGTGGGGTAGTCACACGGCTTCTGGCACTTCCTTGCCCAGTCTCTAAAACTCTGATGATACCAGCACCGGGGGAACCTCCTGTAGCTGGACTGCGACCTGTTGGAGCTCGACCGTTGGCGCGTACGACTACGGGACCGTTCTCTGGGACGGGATATTCGCTCCACTTTGGGGTGCTCGACGATGCAGTCGTAGTGATGGCAGCCGTTGATGCTACCTGGGTGCCGACGACGTCGTGGATCTTGAGTTCCTGCGGGTAGGCGGCTGGTCCATATAGTCCTCAAAAACTCCTCCGGGACACCTGGACCGGCAAGGTTGAGGAGGTGACGGTAGAATTGAGAGGGCTTTCGGTCGCCCAGATCTTCATGCATGAGAAGTTGTTTTATTTTCTTCTCATGCGATGCCGAAAGCCGCTTTATAAGCTCGCCCTTCAGCTTCTCATATTTGCCGGTGGTTGGTGGGTGCTCGATGATATCCTCGACTTCGGCAGCGTATTGCGTATCCAAGTTGCTAAACCATAATCAACACCCACAAGAAAAGGTTCTGCTGCCGATTCGCTGACATCCTCATGATTCGTCGCTTTGTTCTCTGCCATTCTCGTGCTCTTGAACGGGGTCACCAATTTAGGGGTCTTGACGTGTGTGAAGAGTGAAGTAGCGGGAGTAGATAAAGCAAAGTCCACAGTAAACAAGCAGAAAGTTTATTGCACAGGCACAAGTTATACAGTTCACAATTTACACCAAGGGTCCCACTAATACGAGATAGAAGGAGTGAAAAGACAGAGAGACAGATAAGCAGAAGCGAGAGCTTAGTAAGAAAATTACGCGCGGCGAAAGCTGATTTATAAAGCTACCGTCAGTAAAGGTTCCGTGAACGTACTGGCTTTCGACGCGTGCGCTGTGTGAGCGCAACGCGGCGACCGTGTCGTCTCGCTCGCGCAACCGGTTCGGTGACGTAGCCGGCCTGCTCGCCGCTCGTACAATGGACGCGTCATCGCAGCTGTTAAGGAACTATCTACTAATGCGAAATTTGTCTTTGATAGTTTGTTTGTTTTATGCTAGGACAGTGGACTATTTTATTTTGATTTCTGATTCTATATGATACTACTTGTTAGTTTCTGTACATATTGTAACGAAACGTTACTTGATTGTCTATGGTGCGGAGTGAAGTGTTCGGGGAGACTGAGTCGATAAAAAGGCATTGCGTCCGCGCAGCGGCGTTGAGTCGCTTCTGGACCTATGTGAGTCAATTTCATTCGTTATAACGTCACGCAAACGCATATCAATTTCGAACGCGGAACGTAGCAACGTATTCTATTCTTGAAAAATTATTAAATAAGTGTTGTGGTATCCCGAACTAGGGTAAGTTTTAAATAGCACACAAACCATCCATTTTTATTTTCTTCCACCTTCATGTATCAATTTGAAATTTAAACCGTAACTCCCTAACTGTTTTTTTTTTGTTTGTTTAATCTTATTGTTTCTACTATGGCTTTAGCTTGTAGCTGCCTTTAATGTAAACTCCGTTCTGGTAGGTGCCACCACGACAATACTACTACGATTAAATAGGTACTTTCTTGTTGTCGTCGGTGGTACCCCCCGGCACGGAAGTTATTGAGGCCGCATTACAATATGCTGGAACGGTGGATTCCAGGTACCACGATTGGATTCTCGGAGTAGGAACTCCTTCTTCAGCGTGTGGCTGCGCGGGCTGCCGGTCCGTCAGGGGAGTCGCAAGCCGAAGGCCCTGAGAACCTGCGCTGCTGAGCTGAGCGAGACTTCGTTCTCGTCGTGCCAACAACCTTCGCCGTACTTCGCCTTCCAGAGCATCTGCCAACCTCCACTTCCGGCCTTAGGGGTGGTCGGGTCTGCAGCTGCAAGCTTCGGAAAGTACCTGTCCCTGCAGAAGTGTTAATAGACGATCGTAACCCACAACCTACAAATTTTTGTGTGCCTCCGACTGACTCGGCAATATATATCTTAGTTTACCTGGTACGCACTTGTTTTTTTTCCTTCATTACCGTCCTAGTTTGGGGGGTAGGGGGAAATAGAACGGGTGGAGGCTACAATATGTAAATATATATTGTCTTTTATTTTGTTTTTATTATATGTAGGTGGCTACAATGGCAAACGACCAAGAGACCGTAACCTAAAAAGATGGGCAGATCAGATCCGCTCCACACTGGCGCCCAATTTCACATCGCACTTCATGATGCCAAGAACTGTCACAGATGGCGAGACACCATCAGTAAGAAGCTAATCCAGCGGGAACTTCACGACCCACAGTAATGTTACTTTTTCACGCTTGAACGGCTGAACGAATTTCAATGAAACGTGGTACACGGTGGTACTGTCTTGGAATAGTACATAGGATGCTTTTTATTCCAGCCCCCCTAGCCAAGTTACGACCGTTTGTTTAATTTCGATTCTCTTGCATCGAACATTTCGAATAGGCCTCGCCTCCGATTCCTTTGTTCTGACGTCGTCTCAACACTCAGTCACGTGATCAGAACAAAGGAATCGGAGGCGTGGCCTACTCGAGGCGTTCGAAGCAAGAGCATCGAAACGAAACGGTCGTAACTTGGCTAGGAGGCCTGGAGTATGATCCATTGAGACAATTTTCTACTTTCACGGGAGCGGAGCCGCTGGCAGCAGCCAGTTATATTGCATTCTAAAGTTGGGTTTATTGCTTTCGCTTTGAAGATATGTAGTCCAATGGAATTCAAACAAAGTTAGTTAAATGCAAATGAAACTTGTGTGCTTGTGTGATACGACTTTATGTCTAAACGGATTTTACACACAGGTAAACTATAATAACCTGGATTTGGACATAGGATAATTTTATCCTGGTAATAACTTCTCTTGGCATAATACGACAATAGCTACGCGGGCCCATGGGAAGATATTTAAACAAAATAATCTGTTTTTTTTTTACCATACATTATTACATTTAATAGAACGTTTTAGTAAACAAACAAGGAAAATAATATTACGGTTAAAAACTATAATAAATAGAAGGATAAACCTATATAAAACCGATATACCTAAAATAAATATGCTAAAATAAATTTGCTGTTGGCAGCATGATAAACAAACATGATAAGTACTACTATAAATTGACCTTTTGTTATATTCTGCCACAGTTTACATTGCGTATTTGTAGTAATCAGTAGGGTACCGTTATATTATTACTGACTGCTAAAATGTGGGGGCGAATGTATTCGCACGCGGTGTTGTTAATATTCGTGGATATTATATTAAAAATATCATGCCAGGGTAATGGCAGTATAACTTTTCTCATAGACGATACAATGTCTATGAAGGACGATATAAAACAAGTGAGAAAAAGCGTGCACCGGATCAAAGATATTGTTCTGCATGAAAAGTCCAGCCTAATCGATAACATGGTACTGGTAACATTCAACGATCCAGGTAATGTGTTCGTATATTATTTAATACGTAATCTTCGAACGGAAAACGATAATCTTACACTAGTTAACACGATTTTTATAATCCAGCTAAAAGTTGATCATTTTTGTTTATTTTGGAGATATTTTGCAAGCAAAAATTTTTAAAAATCTTTAGTAACGTACCAACAGTAATTCTCGGTTTCCCCAACTCTTTCTAATTCAAAATCTTTGTCTATCATCTAAAGTTCTTAAACCTTGGAATAAAGTGCTCCTCCTAATCTTCATCGAGTCTTCTTAAGTTTAAACATAAATGCCGTTGGGTGAAACAAACCTTAATTACAAAACCTTTAAGGCACATAGTTTTTATTAAGTTTCCGAACACGTAACATGGAAAAAAAATTGACGTGCTATTTTCTGTAGATTTGAGGAAAGTATATCTATTTCTTTCAGGGTGGGAAACAAGAAAGTAAAAATACAAACACAATTAAATAATATTATATATGTTGCTATTAGAATACGGACTAAATTAATATGCGCATTAACTAGATAATCTGCGAATTACCGGGTACAGTCCGTTAAAGTGTGAAATTTGTCTTAAAGTTTCAGATATCTCCACTTTGTCTAGTTAATCTGCATATTAACGGGTGCTACACCGTTAAATCACGGAAGACAGTGAGCGGAACACTTTTGTCTCGTTCCACAATACTCTACCTGCCAAGATAGCTCGACGGAGCCCCGCTCCGCGGGAACCATTCTTCTGGATGGTTATAAAAATAACCACGAAGGTTAAGGCGAGAGCTCCGCTCCGCTTTGCTCCCGTTTCGCTCCCGCTTTAGCCTTTTAACCTAGCCTATCTGTGTCGGGGTTGCCCTAAAATTTATTAATGTGTAAAATGTCATCAAACTTTAGATTATTATTAGAATTTGAAATGGAATAATTACAATGAATTCGAATGTTTTTTATTAGTAATAAGTTTATTGGCACAAAACACCTTTGTATACAATTACAATTCATTTTATACAGTTTTTATTCAAGCAAAGAACCTGATTTAACTTTACCGTATGCTTGGCCGTCAGTCTTCAGATTACCTAGGGAATTGATTTTCTCCGAAACCAGATCCCAATAGGGCAACATATAGTTACTCGTACGAAAAAACACTCTTGGCGTAAATCGATTCTTACGTGCTTAAATGTTTACCCCTGGGCTCTACTAACTGTTACCGCAAAAGATACTTGCACCGCAAGTTGAATTCTTTTAAAATTAAAAGTTTGTATCGTAGGGATGCGAGGTATCAACACCGTTCGCTCTACTATTGGACCAGTCAAAACTGTAGCACAGATCATGTTATAGCGCAGGAATTTAACTTGGAGTCCGCCCGGTTCCGTTACATAACCAAATTTATGGTTTAAAGTTTCTTGGTAAAATAATTGGTGTTGGTACTGTTTTTAATTTGAGCGAATGTGGGGGAAGGCCACTCGGAATTATCGAATTCAGGAATTCTTGAGGGTAATGTACCGCATCCTCTTGATCCATTACACTATCAATGGAAATGTAGTTGATGCTATCTCCTGAAGGTTTACCCAGAATTATTTATTATTTATTTTGTCAACACTACTGTTTCTAACCGCCAATATTGCCCTTTGACACACCCACTAATAGTCTTAATTTTCTATTTAAACTACATCTGGGTAGACTTTGAAGATTAGATCAATTCACACCAATCACGATCAATTTCGATTTTGTTTTCACAATTTTTTTTTTACTTTCCAGTCTCTTATTAAAAGTAACTTAAAAGGACAATTTGTACTACCTCCGCTCAAATGTGTACTCATATTAGTAGATAGTTTAAGGGAGTGGGCGAATTTCCATAGCGGAGAAGTTTTTAAGCGAGACTTCGCAATGTCAGCTCTAGTTCCCCCCCTAACTATCACTGGCAATGTTTGGCGAAAATCACCAGCAAACTTGAAAGTGATTCCACCCATGATTTTATTACAGGTTCTTTTGTCTCTCTTATTCATCCCATATGATTATATTGCCATCTTGCAAAACTTTTCCTAAAGAGCCATATTTACACGATTCGAGCACACGTTACCTTTCCGCAAATTCTGCGGTGCGTATGCACCTGATAATAGTCGCAGCATGCGCGCATCATTATATTTGTTGCAGCGTTATATTAAAACTGTGATAACAGATATTTATCAAAATGAAATGATGTGAAGGGTGATTCTGTTCAAAATGAATTACTTAGAATGAATATTGTAATTATTTGGATAAGGATTAATATTATGTGTATAGGCGGACTTTTTTTTGAACTTTTAATGAGAAACAATTTTGTAATACATAATTTTTGCGTAACTTTAACCGTTTACGCAGCGCACGTAAAGGAAGCTCTCAAAAGGAATATTTTCCCCCGTATTCGCAACATTTTTCGTCAATACTCCGCTCCTATTAGTCATAGCGTGATGTTATATAACCTATAACCTTCCTCGATAAATAGGCTATCTAATACTGAATTTTTCAAATCGGAGCGCGTTTAACCAACCAAAAAAACAAACTCTTCAGCTTTATATTAGTGTGGATTAGAATTAGTAATTAAAATAAAAGTTCCATATATTCCATTAATACTTACACATTTTGATTTCTCATGAATCATATCCAGTGATGTTTTATTTCAATTTCTATTGATAATGGCCAATACGAAATACGAAAAAACCCTTGTACTATAACTTCGAAGGGGGCAGTTGATACTAAATAGAAATCCTTGACCACTTGGTGCCAACTACCACCCCGATGGCAAGCTCAAAGGGGGCAAATGGGAATAAAGGGAAAAAATCATTATGACCCTAAGGCTTCAAAGTTTGGAGACCCCTGCACTAAACGAATGAACAAGTTTTCAATGAAAATATTTTTTTCATAGCAAGTTTTTATAGCGCGGTATATACCTATATAATTAATACTCAAAAAAAAGCTCAAACACGATAGGGTTCCACCTTCCGTTTCCATCATCAGATCAGCTCCATGTCATAATAGCTTTGCATTGTCATCTGATTTAAACTTATATGCAAAATTTCAGTTCTATCGGTAACCGTTTTTTTTTAGTTTGGAAAATCATCAAATGACATCTCCCGCGCTTGGACGGAGCGCGAGTGTGTCAGACTTTTACTGACTAAAATCCCACTCCGGTTCCTTCGTTGCCTTTCATACCAGAGCCGAGTTTTCCTTTCAGAAACAAACCCTTGGCCCCAGTAGGCTTCGACCCTGCTGGGCCCCTACGGTTTGCTGACATCTCCTTGAGGCGCGCGTGGAACAGTACGCGCCGTCAATGATTTGGCTCAGTCCGGACGGTTACCGGACGGTCGGACGGTGAGCTACCCATTGCTCGCCGTCCGCAAGTCCGCGCCCACGGTGGCCGGAAATCGGGATCGGGATCCCGGCGGCTGGGGCGTGAGGGCCGCTCCCTCACGCTTGCACGTGCGGCCTCCTCCTTTGCTAGCATTACTGCTTCCCAGAAGAAGGCAACCGCCTGCCACACCTCCTCGCTCGGACCATGGCCTGTACCGAGGTACGACGCGAGAGATCGTTACCGCCGATCGGCCCCACGAGGACACGGTGGTGCTCTGCCCAAGCGGGGCACACCTTTACCGTATGCTCCATCGTGTCCTCCGGGCAGTCTACACAGTGGTGATGCCCGGGCGTTACTACCGCACGAATCTGATGCAGGAACTTCCCGAAATGACCATGCTCGGTGAGAACCTGCGTTATGCGGAAGGTGAGGACGCCGTGAGGTCTTTTCAACCATTCCTCAAAAAGGAGACTTACCACCATAATTATGGCGTGCCCAGCACCGGGTTGCAACAGTCGCTGTCTCCATTTCAACATGAGATCTCGCCGGGACTCTATCCGCCATGCCGCGACTTGTCGCAGCAGCGAAGTTTCGCCCCGGCGCGGCGTTGCATCTATACGCGCACATCGTGCATGCGTGCAAGGACTGTTGCCTCCAGATCCCAAGGTTTCCCGGTTACCGATAGAACTGAAATTTTGCAAGATTTGATTACAGACAAACAAACATCGGGACAGGTGTAACTAAATAAAAGCTTATAAAAAAATTAAATGCGGTAATGTCAAATATTATCAGTCAGGCAAAGGACATGTGATTCCTGCAGCCTATACGTTTTCTATTTTGAAAATAATATGATTTGATTTAATATCTTTATTTATATAGGTACATTGGATTTTGTCAGTAAATTCGTGAGGTACATTGAACAAACAAAGCAATGCCACTAGTTTTTTCGGTCTAGCTGGATGGGCCCCGCTGGATAGAAACACATAATGGGCCGGGGTACCATTAGTCGGGACTGGTCACCTCTCAGCTGCCACGGTTTATTTGAATTATTTGTTCTTTGAATAGTTTTTTGTTATTATTATTATTCTGGATACTTTCTTTATACATCGTTCTCACGCTTATGTATAGTTTAATATTATTGCCACCGTAGTAGTAAGTGTAACCATAGGTTTGTAATTATTGATTGATACGAGTGTCTTTGTAGTTTCTTGCACGTTCTTCTGAGATCAAATGCTAAAGTCATAATCCTTCCTTTTGACTTCACCATATAATTAAGTTCGCTTCTTTTCATATTTATATTTTTTGTGATATTAACTGTGGGTAGGTTCCACTTGTTCGTATAAGAAACGTATTAGTTAATTACAGGATGATATTTTTTCGGAAATTATTACTTGCACTAATTGGTCAGGTTATTTTTTTATTTTTTCAGGTGTTCTTGAGAGAGTAGTGACTAAAGATCCCAACGAATTTAAAATTGCATTAGACAAAATTCGCGTACACAATGATACGAAACCACCATATCTTGATTGTTGGGAACCAGCAATGAAAGGACTACTCCTGGCACTGAAAAAAAGTAAAAACAATTCTTATATCTTTGTATTCACTGACGCCCCGGCTAAAGATTACATCGATAGCCAGTCAGTGATAGAGATGTGCCAACAGAAACAAACTCAGGTAAGCTGGGCAGAGAACAAGAGGTATCTGACGACTACCAATCGTGGGTGACTACATTAACACAATCTGCGGTTTCAGATAATTTTCGTACTGACAGGAACACTTTGTTCTAAGTTTACCTATGTCCCTGCGGCAATCGATTCTTACTCTGACATAGCAACGGCATGCTCTGGGCTAACATTTTTTGTTAATAAGAAAGAGGTTGACAAGGTAAATAATTCGTAATTTTATGAATGACAATATTAAAATCAAATTATGAATACTACGAAACTGATTATTTTGGTTAATTATTACAGGTGTTTGGACCGATAGAAGAAATAATAAAAGGCAACAAGACTGTGATCACTACGGCCACAATACCAGCTGGCGTTTCCAAAAATATACCGGTGAGCATACCTATCGTTTATATGAAATCCTTCAAATGACGCCTACCGAAAATTGTAGAAGTTCCGATGGGTTGACGGAGTGCACCGACACTTGCCTGTGTGAAACAAGTCTCGGAATTAGTTTCGTTGCGAACCGTTTAATTCTTCATTCACTAACTTGCACACTAAATAACATAAATATGTTGATTATAACACCATGCACCTGAATTCTTCAAAGAATTATTGCTCCTCTGTCTGCCTGAGTTCAAATAGGCAAGAAAATAATCCAGCACGCACTTATTATAAAAAAAAATATGTTTAGTTATTTAATATAATATTAGGTATTTAATGAAATTGCCGTTTTTTAAAACGGGTCGCTTTGAAGTGATCGGAGTAGGTAGAATGAATTGGGGTTATTGATCTGAAACGTATATATTAATATGGGTATTCCTCTGGAATTAGTGCTTCGATCGGAATTCGATTGTTTTTATTATTCAACAGATGAATAATAAATTAATTTAGTTTTAATACCTTCCTTTAAATTTTGAATTGAGTAGTAATAATATCACTACCAGCATTAACAATATTTAATTGAATCCGGAAATACTGGAATTACTTTCCGGACAAATGGCTTATCCATGTTATTCTTTCTGTGTGCATTTATGATACAAGTAGCAAAAATCAATCTACCTACTCCGATCACTGGTTATATCTTTGGATTGACTTTTTTTTTTTTTCGGTGGGAAAATCATCTTATGACATCCCCCGCAATTGGGCGGGGCGGGAGATAGTGTCAAACTTTTACTGACTAAAAACCCACTCCTGTTCCTTCATTGCCTTTCGTACCAGGGCCGAGTCTTCCTTTCAGAATCAGACCCTCGGCCCCAGTAGGCTTCGACCCTGCTAGGCCCCTACAGTTGCTGACATCTCCTTGAGGCGCGCGTGGAACAGCACGCGCCGTCGACGACTTGGGCTCTGTCCGGACGGTTACCGGACGGTCGGAAGGCGAGCCACCCATTGCTCGCCGTCCGCAAGCCCGCGCCTACGATGGCCGGACATTGGGATCGGAATCCCGGCGGCGATTGGGGCGTGAGGACCGTTGCCTCACGCGATCGGCCGCCTCCTTTGCTAGCATTACTGCTTCGCAGAAGGAGGCGACCGCCTGCCACTCCTCCTCGCTCCGGACCATGGCCTGTACCAAGGCCCGGCGCGAGAGATCGCCGCCACCGATAGCCCCCACGAGGACACGGCGTTGCTCTGCCCAAGCGGGACACACCTCCACCGTGTGCTCCACCGTGTCCTCCGGGTGGTCCACACAGTGGTGACACCCGGGCGTTTCTTCCGCACGAATCCGGTGCAGGAACCTCCCGAACTTACAATGTCCGGTGAGGACCTGCGTCATGCGGAAGGTAAGGACGCCGTGTTGCCTTTCCAGCCACTCCTCAAAGAGGGGACTTACCGCCATAATTATGGCGTGCCCAGCACTGGGTTGCGATAGTCGCTGTCGCCATTCCACCATGAGACCCCGCCGGAGCTCTGTCCGCCATGCCGCGACTTGTCGTGGCCACGGAGTTTCGCCCCGACGTTGCATCTCCACGCGCAGATCGTGCATGCGTGCAAGGCCTGTTGCCACCAGGTCCCATGGTGGCTGGCCAGCAAGGAGGCTCGCCGCTTCGCGGGAAACCGTGCGGTATCCCCGCACCATCCGTATGGCCATGACCCTCTGGCACGCGTTCAGCTGGGCCGCCGGTCGCTTTCGCAGTGACGGCGCCCACACCGGCGCCCCATAAAGGGCCATGGACTGTACGATGCCAGCGTATAGCCTCCGGTAGGAGGCGTCTGGACCCCCAAGGTTGGGCAGGAGCCGCTTGAGGGCAGCCCCAGTCCGATTCAGTTTGGGAGCCAGACGTCGGAAGTGCTCCTCGAAATTCCACCGGCTGTCGAGGACGAGTCCCAGGTACTTCATCGTCGACCCGACGCCGATGTGAACTCCTACCGTTAATTGGAAGCGCCGAGGCGGCGCGCTCCGAGGGCCGTGAAAACACATGGCCTCGGACTTTTGCAGCGCCACCTCGAGTACCAACTGCTGGATCCTATCAACGACTATCGCAACCCCGCGTGTCGCTAATTCGACCGCCGCCTGGTACGACTCTCCCTGCGCCAGGACCAGCGTGTCGTCTGCGTAACAGACCACGCTGACCCCGTCAGGGAGGTCGCCGCGCAGCACGTAGTCGTAGCCGATGTTCCACAAGAGCGGTCCTAGTACCGATCCCTGCGGAACACCGCACGACATCTCTCGCCGTTTCCACTCTCCACGTCTCACGTCTGTCTTTTTCTGTGTGCGTTTATGATACAAGCTACTACCTACTCCGATCACTGGTTATATCTTTGGATTGACTTGGAATTATAAGTTCAAATAAACTTAATATTAAAGGTACGTTATTCTTTTTTCAAAATTAGGTATTTATTGTTTTCTTTGTGTTTTGTATTTTCTGTAATATCGCAGTACTTGTGATATGATACATTGCTAGTCATCCATAAGCCAGCGCCTACGGTGGTCAGAAAAAAACATACAGACGAATTGAGCCCCTCCTTTTTTGGAGGGCGGTTAAAAATAGGAGCTAAGCTAACTATTATCTCTGACATAATGAAATTTTGAACTCAATTTAAGAACTAGCTAGATAAGATCAAAATCAGATTATCGATACAGCATCCAGGGTTAGCAAACTAAATTGGCAGTGGCTCGGCCAAGCTTGACAAAAGGCCAATAGCTGGTGGAGCTAAAGACTGTGTATCGGCAAGCATAGTCTGGGACATACTGCATGCATCTTCAAAGCTTTGGACCGCGTGTTGTATAGTTGTCGATTTTGACAATGGTGACCTAATGGAATTGTCTCCAAGAGTTTGCCCTAATATAGCTCGATAGACCGAATTTGGTTCTAAATTAAAGCGGAGTTAAGGGCTTAGGTCTCTCTTAATATATTTACCTTTTACATTTATGGAACGAAGGACGCCAAGACCACCTTTGTGAAACGAGCCTCTCCCAACCTGTCGCATCAATAGCGGAAACTCGTAAAGGAGATTGAGCAAGTTACTATGGCACTTGGTTGCGCAACTTTTGACACAGTATAGTAGTGAAAATTAGACACAAAAAACAGACAGACAGTGTCATGCTTTAAAAGAAGGTTAAATTCAAAATGATATATTTTGGGGTTTTTGAAAAAAAAAAATAAGTTGAGTATTGAGGTTATTATTAAAAGAGAAAAGTTAAACAGCGGCTGCACTCCCTCTCACTTAAAGTGCACCTCAGCAATATTAGAGGTCTGCACTCAAATCTCGCAGCAGTCCATCATCACCTAGAGACTGAAAAACCTTCCCTCTTTTTCCTTTCGGAGACGCAGATAAGAAGTCCGTCAGACGTGTCGTACCTGTCTTACCCAGGGTTTACCCTGGAGCACAATTTTAAACCACACGCTGGTGTGTGTTTGTACGTCAGGGACGACATCTGCTATCGGCGTCTCCGTAACCTTGAAGATACCAGGTTCTCAACGCTTTGGGCTCTGGTGGACACAGGCATGGATAAAATTATCTATGCTTGTGTCTACCGTTCGCACAGTGGTGATCAGGAGACGACCAGGCTCACACAGTACCTTAGTGAGGCGGCGGATGCGGCTCAGCAGAGGTACCCTTCCGCACAACTGGTGTTACTGGGGGATTTTAATGCCCACCATCAGGAGTGGCTTTTCCCATACCGGTGCACAGACCATGCTGGTCGAGAGACGCGAAAGCTTGCGCTAGCGTTAAATCTCACCCAGCTGGTCCAGGGAGCTACGAGGGTGCCGGATGTTGATTCGCACACGGCCAACTGCTTGGACCTTCTGTTGACAACAGATCCAGACCGCTATTCAGTGTCGATATCATCACCGTTAGGTAGTTCCGACCACTGTCTGGTGAAATCTGTATCAGTCTACTCTCCGCCCGATCCCTGCCCTAGAGGCACCAGGCGGGTTTGGCGATATAGGTCAGCAGATTGGGATGGCATGCGACCTTGCTTCGCTTGTTATCCTTGGCAGCCTACTTGCTTTTCTTCGGATGATCCATCGTCGTGCGCAGATGCTGTGACAGATGTTTTGCGGCGGGGGATGGAGTATTACATTCCATTCTCTGACGTAACAATGTCTGGCCATGCTCGCCCTTGGTTTGGTGCGGAGTGTGATCGCGCTAACGCGCTTAAGCACACGGCATACCAGGCATGGGCCGACGCTCATATGCATAAGGCGAGTGACGTGAGTCAGAAGAAGAGAGCCTTCAACAGAGCTGCCAAGTCTTGCAAGAAGGTGATGCGGAGGTCTCGGTTCGACCACATTAGCCGCATCGGGAACAAACTCGCATCATACCCTGCTGGTAGTAAGGCGTTTTGGTCCCTGGCTAAGTCAGTTGAATCGAACTTCTGCTGTCCCTCACTACCGCCACTGCTGAAACCCGACGGGTCGCTGGCCCATACCGCTGAGGAGAAAGCAAATTTGTTTGCCTCTCTCTTCGCGGAATCTTCGCGTCTAGATTCTGGTGACGCGCGGCCGCCTGTTAATCCTGATAGTTGCGAGACGAGTATGTCGGATATTCGCATCCATCAGAAGGACGTCCGTAGGGTGCTGCGTAACCTTGACGTGAACAAGGCTAGCGGTCCAGACGGGATACCGGCAATTGTTCTAAGAACGTGTGTGCCTGAACTGTCTCCGATCCTGACACGCCTATTTCGGCTTTCATTTGAGGCTGGAAAAGTGCCGATTGCATGGAAGCAAGCTAACGTACAGCCCGTGCCCAAAAAGGGTAGTCGGGCTGACCCAGCTAACTACAGGCCAATCTCAGTAACGTCCATTCTCTGTAAGACAATGGAACGTGTACTCAACAGTAAGCTCCTGGCATACCTAGATGCTAATGACATCCTAAGTGACCGACAATACGGCTTTCGCCGAAATCGGTCAACTGGTGATCTTCTAGCGTATGCCATCCACATCTGGAGTGAGGCCATCGAGAAACACGGGGAAGCGCTTGCCGTCTCCCTCGATATCTCGAAGGCTTTCGATAGGGTCTGGCACGAAAGCCTTATTAGTAAGCTTCCTTCTTTCGGATTACCTGCTGGTTTATGTGCTTGGATTGCAGACTTCCTGAGTGACCGGTCCATCCGAGTGGTCATCGATGGTTGCTCGTCCGGTCAAATGGCCATTAATGCCGGGGTCCCTCAGGGGTCAGTGCTCTCGGCAACATTGTTCTTGCTGCACATAAATGATCTGCTTAAGCCCGGTACCTTTGGGTATGCAGACGACAGCACTGTTGCTGTGAGTTACATATCCAGCGCGCAGGCTAGTGGGTCACAGATCCAGTCTCTCCGAGAGGCTATGGTCGAGCGCTTGAACTTGTCCTTGGAGGCAGTCTCTGAATGGGGCGATGCCAATTTGGTCAAGTTCAATGCTGCTAAAACCCAGGCGTGTCTATTTTCCGCTAAAAGGAGCCAATTCAGCCCTGCTCCAACTTTCCGGGGCGTAACCGTGCCAATAACCGACCATCTTGATCTCCTTGGTGTTACGCTGACGTCAACACTCAACTTTGGGCCATACATCGAAGCAAAGGCTCAACTGGCAGCGAAAAAGCTGAGAATCCTCGCGAAGGTCAGACAGTACTTCACGCCGGAACAGCTGCTCAAACTTTATCAAGCGCAAGTTCGATCGTGTATGGAGTACTGCTCTCATCTTTGGGACGGATCTGCCCGATACCAGCTTGATGCACTTGAGGCAATTGAGAGGCGAGCCAAGAGGATCATTGGCAATGATGCACTCGTTGAGTCGAAGCTTCAAAGTCTTGAGCATCGACGCAGAGTAGCTAGCCTGTCGGTTTTCTACCGGTTGCATTTCGGGGAGTGTGCGTCGGAATTGCATAACCTAATTCCGCCTAGCCCGTTCCATCATCGGACCACCAGGCGTACGGCAATGCGCCACCGGTACATGGTGGACATCCCACCTATACGCACAAAACGTTTTGGGAACACATTCATAGTGCGTACAGTGGAATTCCTTGCCGGAATCTGTTTTTCCTGATGGCTACAACCCGGGAATCTTTAAGTCAAGAGTGAATAGGTTACTTCTAGGTAAGCGCGCTCCATCGTCGGCCGCATCGTCGCTTTCCATCAGGTGAGTTAGCGGTCAAGCGCGAACCTATCAAGAATAAATAATCAGTTGCCTCTCTGATTTGGTGGCTAGGCAGTGGGTGTGCTAATAAAAGAGAACAATTACACAGCGCCACATATTGTTTTAAGTCTAGATTAAATCACCATGGACGTAAAAACGTTCTAACAATTAAACTTCACAGCGACACACAAAAAGAGTCAAATTGCTCGATGTAGTAAATGAACGTGGAAGAATCCTAAAACTCAACTCGACCCGAATTTACATTTGTTAGCAGAGAAAAGCTAAAACAATATTCTCGGCTTGCCGGCAGTTAACACGGTAAACGATATTTTGTTTGACATTTCATCGAATAGTGTTGTGACACATCAATTGACTACGGCGTTATAACATTATCGATTATATCTTAATTGTTTTATTTTTGCCCAGACATTGTTTTTAACGAAAGAAATATTAACATAATTAAAGAAAAATAATAATTACAACTCTTAATATTTTTTAGTTGCGAATGTAAATATTTTTGTTTACCCACGATTTACGTTAATATTTAATCGATCGATTATAACTGAGAAAGGAGTCGCTTCACTATAATGGAGCAAATGACGTATTTATTGTATTAAATACTAATTAAAACGAAAATAGAAACCCCACAAATGATTTCAATGAATTTAAGTAAAAAATCAATAAAAATAATAGATATGAATTATACAATAACTCAAATTGCCAGACGCGTCAAAAAGTGAATCTATAAGTGCCCAATCTCCTTTCTCTTGAACATGTCATTGTAGTGAAGACTTTGACCACCTTGATATGCGTGGTATGTGATAGCTTGGGAATCTATTTTTAGCTGTAGACAGCGATAGGTTTATTTGAAAAAGATAGAGTTAATTGAAGTTTAGAAAGTTGTGTTTGGACGTTTTTATGTTTTGGTAATGTGGTTTGATGTTATTGTAACGTTCCGAATACAGTGGTTTAACGGACTCGACTTACAAATAGTAAGTAGGTCGTCGATTGGAAACCAGGCAATTAATTTCATTACGACTACCACTGCTCTTAAATCATCGAAGAAAAATATCAATATATATGTGAATTGGAAATATATGATATGAATGGGCCGTCTTAGGGAGGAGGTCTGAGTTTTAGCAGTAGGTTGTCGGTATGTAGATTTCCAACGACGTACACCAGTAAAAGATTGGAATTGAATTAACAAATTCCTACATTGTTAATGGTTTCGTAATAAATATTACAGTGATTTTCTATAGATATTTATTATATTTATTTAACTTTTATTTTATTTACAGTTCACAATAGATGGCTACACTGACTACGTCATCATCTACAGTTCCGGCAAAAATGTTTCTTTGAAAATAAATCAACGCTCGATTTCTTCAAAAGCTATAATGTTGACCGATAATGTAAAAGTAAGTCAAAGAGTACGATACCACAAGTGACGGCGGGCCACAGACGCAAGCAGAACATAGACTGCCTACCTAATTACTTAACGGGTGATATCAGTCTGCAGTTGATCGATGTAATGTGACAGTTATCTTTTTCTTTTGGAACGTTATCCCATTTATTTGGGGTCGGCCCTCCTTTTCCGTTGAACACTGGACTGTCGTTAGCCAAGTAAACGGTGGTCTTCCACGCATGCGCTTCGCCGTAGGCAGTTCAAAGGCAAGCTTTACCATATGATCATCTGGGCGTCTTTGCACGTGACCATATCACCGTAAACGCTTCTCTTTGACTTTGTCGAAATGTGACAGTTATTTTTGAATAAAATATATGTCGTTGTCGATCAACTGCGCATTGTGTGTCCCTTAAGACTATTCCAACACACTTCATTTATATGTTTTTTTTTTACTTTTTTGTTGCTTTCAAATCCTACATTAGACGGCGCGTTTACCAAGGTGTTACAACAGTATTTTACTCAAATTAAATGATTTTTCATCAAGTTTTCAACACTACGTATTAATCTACGTATTACACTACGTATACTTTTTTTGCGTATGGAGTCCCTTCGTCCCAATGCAGAGAACATTTTCTGCATTGGGACGAAGGGACTTGGAATTGAACTACAACCGCAACCGAAAACGAGATGTTACCTGTAGCCGCAGCTGTTTTTTTGTGAAGGACTGGCTTTGATATTCTACCATAACTAGTTTAGAAAGATTCTATTTTTCTATTTTGAATTGTCTTGTGTACATAAATAATAAAATAAATAAGATTTAATTAATTGATTTAAACATTACAGGTGCTCAAATTAACTAACATTAAGCCTGGTAGTTACGTTGCTACTGTAAAGGGTTCATCAAGAACGACCATTGCCATCTTCGGCAGGACTGATTTCTTCTTCAATCATGGTTTTTCTGAGTCAAAACCCAAGTCGCTGAGCGATACTTTGCCACAACCAATGTCTGATGGTGAGTTTACAAATAAACCTAAACATATAACAGGTATATTCTAATCTCAACTTTACAATAAATAGATAAAAATTGTACGATTGTATAAGGGTAATCTCTGGAACTACTTGTCGGACTACAGAAACATCAATTCACACTTACAGTACACTTAAACACCAACTAAAACGACGGAAAAGCTTGAAACTTCAGATGATTGAACTGTCGAAGAAAAAGCACACACATAACTTGTTTGAATATATTTTTAGATACGAAGGTCTACCTGTCAATATCTGTCACTGATGAAAAACAGTCCGTGAAAATGGAATTTGCTCAGTTTTTAGACATGGATGAAAAACCAATTCTAACAAAAATGCCTCTATCAGAAATCTCTAAAGATTTTTACGTTACGGATCCGTTTATTGCACCATCGCAGAGGTTTAAAGTGGCCGTAAGTACAAATTATATTTTAGTTTGTATTGTTTCTATCTTAACGACGGTTTTTATTAAAGATTCAAACTGCAGGAGGGTAATGTACATAATATTCTACCAAAAATATAAATGTGAAAATGAGAGCCAAGCTCAATATTATCATATGATAATGGTAATCGACTTTACCGCCAAAAAACATGAGACAAAAGACAATCCTATTATTTTTTGCTAATGATCGTAGACCTTAACATTTGTCTTGGTTAATTTTCAACCGCTTCTGGCATAGACGCTTTATAAGCACCCGTGTAAGCCTAAGTGAAATTAAATTGTATTTAGATTTTAGTCCTTCGCACAGCTTAAACCTGACAAGGCAGTCAAGGAAACTAACCCGATGCCCTGTGTTTGTTCAGCTACCCTTTGCGTACAATTACTTAAGTATACTTTTGGACAATTCCGCAACCCTAGCAGAAAGAAAAAAAAAGAAAGAAAAACAGTTTATTAGCAGGCCTTAGGGTGTTTTTCATATCGTGTGGATTTCATAACGCATGCGGGTTTGCTCCGAATGCAATAAAATTCAAAATGCAAAAAATGCGTCCCGCGTGCGTGTTCCGCGCAATACAATAAATACTTGTATGAAATGGACATTTGCGGGGGCTATGCGTGCGGAGCAATCCCGCAAGCGTGATCAAAACCGCACGATATTAAAAACACCCTTACTGGGTCCCTGCAGTTTTGCTGACATCTTTTTGAGGCATGCGTGGAAGAAAACGCTTCATTGAGTCGTAATAGGTCCTTACCTGATAACCAGACGTCTAACTACGGCGTTAGCAAGCCTGCGGCTACGGTGACCGTGAATCGCCCTGTGACATCCGGCGCCATCGCCAATGGCGCCTCCTGTGACGGCAGCTGGGGCATTTTTTTTTTTTAGGTTGGGAAATCATCTAATGACAAATCCCGTTCTTGGGCGGAGCGAGAGATAGTGTCAGACTTTTACTGACTAAAAACCCACTCCTGTACCTTCTTTGCCTTCGTCCCAGGGCCCCGGATTTCACTTTCACACTACCCATGGCCCAAGTAGGCTTCGACCCTGCTGGGCCCCTACGATTTGCTGACATCTCCCTGAGGCGCGCGTGGAACAATACGCGCCGTCGACGACTTGGCTCGGTCCTGGACATGAGGATATCCTCTCTTTTGGACGCATTGCTACTTCGCAGAAGGATGTGGCTACTTCCCATTACCTTTCGATCTGTAACTATGGCTTGAACCAGGACCACCACTGATCGCCTCCATGAGGACACAGCGATGCCCAAGCAGGACAGATTTCCACCATATGCTCCACCGTGTCCACCAGGCGATCCAAGTAATAGTGAAACCCAGGTATTTCTTCCCGCTGAACGGGGAAAGAGAGAACCGTTGCCGTAGCGTTTGTCTATCCACTCACTCAAATAAAAATGCGTAATATCCACTGCAATCGGAACCTAAAAATATTGGAATAGGAATTTTTGAGTCAGTGTGTTGAAAAGTCTTTATATCCGTGTTTTATAGTCTAATATTCGGATTACACAAGGTTGGCTTTCTGAGTTTGATAGGTTTATTATAGATTCTAGTAAACCAACAAGCTAGCGACTAGTTGCTGACTTATACTCTGGCATGTTCATTTATATTTACTGTATTTTACACCAATGAAATTATAGAAGTTGTCATGTTGCCATCAGTTAACCTCCGTTATCAGCAAATGAGCAAATGCATCTTTACGAAGACCTATTTCAAATGTTTTAGGTAAATGGAATAGTAAAAGCTACTGGTCAACCCATAACCAGGATTTCTAAAATCCCTGTCACACCACCGCCACCAAAAAGTAAGATCAGTTTTATTCTACTCGATTGAAGTAACTATTTGTCTCATTAAATCATTATCGAATGTTGTATGTTTTTTTCTTTGTTAATTTTAGTTGCTCCCAAAGTACAAGGCATATCGACCATAAAAGTCAACAAAAGTGAAACTGTTCAAATTGAATGCAAGTAAGTGAAAATTATATAATATTCCGTTAACGAGCCACTCACATTGAAATAATTATTGCAACAAACTGAAGTAGGTAACACGAAAAACGACGGACTTCTGAGGTAACAAACATAAAAAAATACGATCGAATTGAAAACCTCCTCTTTTTTTGAAGTCGGTTAAAAAGGAGTATATGTAGGTATATCAAAATAATTGTACCTACGGGATGATAAATGGTGCTTAGAAACAGTATTCTTTTAAACAAAGATAGAGCCTAAGAAACTCAGTAGAAGTCGTAATGACAGTCTAGGTCATTTAGTTCATTTCATGTCGCAAGTGGACCTAAATGTATTTTGAAATTGGATTCGTAACAAAACTTCTAAAGAAGTTTTTTTTTTAATATCACGTTTTATTTTAATTATTATAGAGTAGTGAGAGGTTTCCCAGCACCTAAAATAACATGGCTATTTGAAGACAAATCAGGTTCACCTATACCTATAGGTTCTGACACAGTACTGGTTATAAATAACGTGGATGGCAAAGATGACGGAAAATACAAGTGTACAGCAGAGAACGCGAAAGGCAAAGATGAGCTCGTCACAACCTTACATGTTCAAGGTAAATTCGATATAATGTTATGTACAATTGTTCTAATAGAGTTTTTAGATAAGTGATTGATTTATTTGTTTACAGATCCACCAAAAATACTTTCAAGTGTTTCTACCGTTTATGAAGGCACGGAGGGGGGTGCTTCGTTGAAGATTCCTTGTGACGCAACAGGTTTGCCCAAACCAAGCATCACTTGGAAATTGAACGACCGCGTGATTAATCAATGTAAGATACTAAAACTAACTCTAATCCAACTTAGCCATATTGAATTTAAAATCTTCACTACTGCAGTAGTAGTCAGAAGGCTACTTCGAAATATACCCCGCAGCCACATGGTATATGTAAAACAAAGAACTGAAATATACAAAACTATCATATTCTAAAATTTGGACACTAACATTTCAGCCTCAAAGTATTCTATCGAGAATGGAGCGCTTATAATAAGAGATCCGAAATTAAGCGACAAGAACTCGTATAAGTGTGAGGCGAAAAATGGAATCGGCACAGCCAGTGCTATTTTTAAAACATACATTTGTCGTAAGTACTGTGTATATCATAATAATTAAATGAATACAAACGAAAGTGAACAAAGTAAAGATTGTAATATATACTTGCAACATTTGGCATATTGCAGAGAAACCAAAAGTATTGGGAGTTGCTGCTAAACAAGTGCGACTAGGTCAGTCGGCTAGTATCGAATGCACGTAAGTGATTTAATGGTTTGAAACTTGAGACTATAAAGATTGGATGATCAGTAAATCCGAACACTACAGAGCCTTTATATTCTTGTTCTCCGATGTTCAATAAATTATATAAAGTACAGGGTAACTTTAACACAAAACTGACGAAAACTCACCTGCGTTCCTTTGCATTCCAAAGCCGCGGTAACTTTTTCAACTTACGTTAATGTGAGTTTATGCGGGATTTTTCTTTTCAATTCTACTAATATACATATATATATCTTTATTATATTACAGCTAATAGCCGAAGTGCGGCTACACCTAGTTTTAGCCGGTTACAACTAGGTGGAACTAAGGAATGTGAAAATTTGCACAAGCGTTTTATGATTTAGGCGAGCACTAAGAAGGGGTCTTTAAATGTTCAACTTTTAAGTAGGTGAAAATGGGGAAATTCGTTTGTATGCTAAATTTTATTCCTTGGGCCCATATATTCAAAATTTAACATAAATAGTAACCCAAGTAAATCACAAAGGTTTATTATTATTCATTTTTCAAATGTACTCTTATAAAACTATTTAGGGGCAATAAAGTTTGTATGGAAGAATCTTATTCTTAACGCTAAGAAACTTGAAACTGGGCACAAATTCAAATAAAAATGAATAATAAAGCCTATAAGGGAACTCTATATTCTCGTGAACGAAGACAACGCCAAAGTGCTAGTTTATATATAAAAAGAAAAACAGACTGACTGACATATCAACGTACAACAGAAACTACTGAGACTAGCAGTGTGAAATTATGCACAAGATCCCTTTTATGACGTAGGCGAGCACTAAGAGAGGATTTTCCAAAATACACAGTGATGAAACGGGGGTCCAAAGTTTGTATGGAGAAACTATTTGCACGGGGGCGAAGCCAGTGGCAGAAGCTTGTTACTTGTAGAGTAAAATAAAGGGTAATATTTAAACAAGTGACTGTAAATTAAAGTTTTAAATGACAAAAATAATTAATTAAAATTATAGTAATACTAAGTGAGCGACTGACTGCGAGTGACGAGAAATCAACAGAACAGAAACTTACAAACATTAATTTGAAGTACTTAAAATACCTAATGAGAAGCTTCATAATATTTGGGCGACCTAATATTTGTTTGAGTGTCAACGATACGTCCTGCATAATTTTCAATATTTGGTAAATGATTTATTTACCTATACTGAGTGGCATTTTATGTTAAAAGAAGTGGAAACGAATGTCCTGAATATCGATATTTATTTAATAAGTATGTCACAAGGTAATTTGATAATTCAGATATTGCGAAAAGCTGGATAATTAGAAAATGGTGAGATAAAATCTGCGAGCAACATGGACGTAGCGTTCGCCAGCCGCTGCTGCGCCACCGCTAGCTTCGCTCGCTCGGCTCAGGCTTGTCACAGTTCTTAAATAACCTAACCTATTTCACCCAGTTCAAAATGATGAATCTGCCTGTGACTAGATAATTCGACAATGGTGAAAACATTTCTCAGAGTGAACTTTTTAGTAGTTCGTATTGTAAAACCTCAATTAAATATTGAAGTTGCTTCTCTGTATTTCTAGTCGCTCGCTTAGTAATTTAGTCGCACGGCTAGAATTTTAATATCTGAAATGGATTGATCATAACCCACTTTTAGTAAGCTCGTTCTGGATTTTATTATTAATCAATATTTGTCGTTAGTTTAGTTAATTATAAATTTGCTTATTCAAATTCATACCACTCAAGTTATTAAAACAGTATCTCATCATCAGTCGCTAAGTTTTTTTTTATTCGTTCGTTTTATAATTCCCCTAAACCAAAAAAAAAGATTGAACTATATTTCAATCTGTTTTCTTCTGATTTTTTTTATCTGTTTTTATTTTAAAGCTTATGAGAACCAGTCTTACTATGGCATTTTTTTACACCTAGCTCTTTATAGTAGTATATATATTTAAAAGTTGCATTGTGTTCTGATATACTATAGTTTTTTTTGAACATCAATCTATATTGATGTAATGTATTGATCTTTCAGGGTCACCAAAGGTGAACCAAAACCAACTATTACATGGCATTTCATGGACAACACCGGTTTAAATATTTCAAAAATAGATGGATCCGAAAAAGTGCTGCATATTTCAAGGGCAGAGAATAAACACGCAGGGAGCTACAAGTGTGTAGCTGAGAACAAAGTCGGAACCGATGAGCACATCACAACACTTGAAGTTCAAGGTACTAAGACGTTGCAAATATACGAGCACAGTCGCCGGGGCATGAGAATAGATTTTTTGGCTGGTTTAAGTGAATAATTTCACATAGTTAAAACCAGCTAACGACCCCAAATAAGATGGGACAAGGGCAGGAAGATGATGATGAGTTAAAACCAGCTAAAACAACTACTTGATACTAATTTTTATAAAAAAAAAACCAAACAATAGTCTTTACTTCCAAGTATCCGTTTAGGGATTTTTTTTTTTTTTTTTTTTTTTTTTTTTAGGTGGGAAAATCATCTTATGACAAATCTCGCTCTTGGGCGGAACGAGAGATAGTGTCAGACTTTTACTGACTAAAAACCCACTCCTGTTCCTTCGTTGCCTTCGTCCCAGGGCCCCGGTTTCGTTTTCACACTACCCATGGCCCCAGTAGGCTTCGACCCTGCTGGGCCCCTACGATTTGCTGACATCTCCCTGAGGCGCGCGCGGAACAATACGCGCCGTCGACGACTTGGGCTCGGTCCGGATGGTTACCGGACGGTCGGACGGCGGGCCACCCATTGCCCGCCTTCCGCAAGCCCGCGCCTACGGTGGCCGGAAATCAGGATCGGAATCCCGGCGGCGGCTGGGGCGTGAGGACCGTTGCCGTTGCCTCACGCGATCGGCCGCCTCCTTTGCCAGCATTACTGCTTCGCAGAAGGAGGCGACCGCCTGCCACTCCTCCTCGCTCCGGACCATGGCCTGTACCAAGGCCCGGCGCGAGAGATCGCCGCCGCCGATCGCCCCCACGAGGACACGGCGTTGCTCTTCCCAAGCGGGGCACACCTCCACCGTGTGCTCTACCGTGTCCTCCGGGCGGTCCACACAGTGGCGACACCCGGGCGTCTCTTCCGCACGAATCCGGTGCAGGAACTTCCCGAACTTCCCGTGTTCGGTGAGAACCTGCGTCATGCGGAAGGTGAGGACGCCGTGAGGTCTTTCCAACCACGCCTCAAAGAAGGGACTTACCGCCATAATTGTGGCGTGCCCAATCCGTTTAGGGATTGGGTTTTATTTATTGCTGCTGAGCGCAGTTGCATGATGCTGCGTGGTTGAAAAGACAAAGTTGTTCTAATTCTACAAACTTTCCTAATATGTAAAAAAAAAATGTATGTACTCGTATAAATATAATAAAACAATTTAAAATACTGTATGTAACCATTCTGTTCACAGATAAGCCTAAAATTGTTTCAAGTGTTACCACCGACTATCAAAGCACTGAGGGAGAAGCTTCATTGAAGATTCCTTGTGTCACAACCGGTGTGCCCAAACCAAGCATTACTTGGAAGTTGAACGACGGCGTCATCAATCCAAGTAAGATACTAAAACTAACATCTAATCCTGCATACTTATATTCTTGAGTGAACTTTGGTACTTGGATACTTCTATCAAGAATCTTCAAATTAGTATCTTCAATATAGTAGGGGCAGCCAGATGAGGATTTTGCGCGAAACTCGAGCGCGTCAGAAAATCATATGGGGAGAAACCTTGCACCCTGTAATGTACACCTACCACATATGAACCCTTAATATAGTGGGGTGCGTTGAGGGCAGCCTGTCAGATTAGTAAAAAAAAAATTATCCTCGGAAAAACTGTGTATAATTCAATAATCTGACATTTTGAGTGTGGCATAAGCAAATGGGTAAGTCATAAAGTTAGGTTGTAAGGTTCCTGTAAATATTTTGTTGATTACCTAATGCCAGTTTTTTACCGCAGTTTGCTAAGATAATTTTGTTAGGTTCGTTGAAAAATTAAACTAATTAACGTTATACAACGTTACACTTATCGATGGTTTTAGCTACATCGCCCCATGAAAACCGTCAGATTACATGTTTTTCGTAATCCTGATAGAAAATTACCGTCAAAAAAAAAAAAAAAAAACAATCGCGCTCGAGTATTTCCAAGTGACGTTCTTTTTTACATTTTTGAAAATTCTTACTCGCTTCGCTCTCCCCCCCCCCCCCCGACTAAAATGGAAACTTGTCATAGACTTTTTTTCATTTTAGAACCTAATCTTCACAATCCAATAGGTCCCGTTAGAGGTCCAATAGATGACGTTTTAGTAACTGCAAACTACAAACACAAATATACTACAAATACACTCTGAAGCTTTAAATACAATTAATGTTTTCTTAATTCAGAACATTTTTTACATTTCAGGCACGAAGTATTCTATTGTGGATGGAACGCTCATAATAAAAGATCCGAAGCTCAGCGACTCTAACTCTTACACGTGCGAGGCGCAGAATGTACTCGGCGCAGTCAGTGCTATTTTCAAAACGTACATACGGCGTAAGCACTATGGTTATCATTAATTAATCAGTAAAGTAAAACATACTTGGAACTTATTAGATTTGGCGCATTTCAGAGAAACCCCAAGTATCGGGAGTACGTGCCAAGCAGGTAAAAGTAGGTGCGTCGGCTAGTATCGAGTGCACGTAAGTATAAATAAAACAAGTTCTTCCTAAAAACACTCAAAATAACCAGGATTACCAATACAATTGATAACTCCAGAATCAGGCAGGTGTGCTTGCAGTTTGCTCCTCCTCCGACTAGTCTGTCTAGTATGTTTATAATTAAAAAATGCGTTATCGTTCATAATATTTCAGAATCGTCAAAGGAGAACCAAAACCAAATATAACCTGGCATTTTATGGACTACTCCAGCGTAAAGTTTGTGTCAATTGCCGGATCCGACAAAGTACTGCATATTTCAAGGGTCGAGCACAAACACGCAGGGCTCTACAAGTGTGTAGCACAGAACAGCGTCGGAAGCGATGAACATAACACGACACTTGAGGTTCAAGGTACGCTTATTCACGGTATTTCTGGCTTTAGCTAAGATTTTTCAGTATTTTCGAAACACTAAAGACGTACCAAATGTCATACATATGTATTTCTACGCTCATGGACATATTTAGAGAAACGCAAAAACAAGCCAAAACTGTGATTATAAAAGGAATTATTAAAATTAATCAATAAAACTATTATTGCTAAACAAAACAAAACTTAGCGTCTCTAAAAAGAAAAGATTACAGACATCTTTTTAGTGCTGCATTGCGGGGCACATGGAGTCTGTTGGACTGGCGCGATCGAGGTTTGGGCAGAGATTTCAAACCGGATGTACCAGTGGTCTGAGTATGTCTCTACTCCCTCCATGACGCGCCAGTCGGCACTGGTCCACCACGGACTCACCCCACATCCGCACCCGCGTGGGGACAGAATCCCGGTATAGGACGACCAGGCCTGTTTCCAGAGCCCAGTCCTCCACCATCCAACCTCTCGTGTTTGTGTATCGGGAAATGCAAACGACCACGGGGAGGGATCCAAACCCAGCGACGACGGCATTCAGCACCATAACGCAGTTTTGGAGTTCAGCGAGAGTTCGGGGAGAGGTACACACCTACCACAGTATTCGCTCCAAATCATGCTGCCACGCACCCCCGTCCCCTCATAACACATTGACCTACGTCACGCCAGAATACGTCTTCCCTCAGTCTTTAATAGTACTGTTTGCTAAGGGCATATTAATCGCCGAGCCTAAGCGGGTTTTGACAAGAACCAATTTTTTTAACCCATGCGCGCGGTATCATGCTTCACATTCCAGTTTTTTAGTTTCACCCTGTTTTAAATATACGTAATGTACTGTGCCGGAGCTCTTGGAATATTCTGCAGTATAATAACATTATGTATAAATTATTCATTTTTAGTTAAATGTTATTAGCTTAATTGTTGCTTAAATCGGTATAATCGACTCTCCGGAAGAAGGATTAGTTACGCTGCTTCTGATAAAAAAAATGTCGTCGTAGAAGACGAAAGTTCAAGTTTCATTTGAACAGAGTCGTGGTTTATTAAAACTTAATATTGGGGATAATAAGATTCATTCGTTAATTAAAGTTTTTCCAAAATTAATTATTTAACTTACTAGCCTGTTTAATAAATTAAAATATTAATAATAATCGCCGATGTGAAAGTAGAGTACCTATTATTTATTCCAAGGAAACATACTCCCGTAGTCGAGTAGCCTGGAATAGCTTCCAGAATATAATCTAAGTACCCTGTTTAAACATTTGTCGTGTCATTGCTTACAGAGGCGCCACAAGTAACAGGAGATGCTGCTAAGAAAGTGAGAATAGGATCACCGACTAGTATTGAGTGCTCGTAAGTGTTTTAATATATAATAAGTAAAATGTTGTTGGATTATCAATGAAATCATCAAGTCCAGAAGCTTATTCAATTTTTACAATCTTCTAGGGTTGTCAAAGGAGTACCAAAACCAACAATGACCTGGCAATTTATGGACGACTCGAGTGCAAAAATTGCCGGATCCGATAAAGAGCTGCACATTTCAAGGGTGGAGCATAAACACGCGGGGCGATATATGTGTGTGGCACAGAACGACGTCGGAATTGATGAACACATTACAACACTCGTGGTTCAAGGTAGGAAAATATAGCAAATAGTTGCATAATTGCATAAAGGTAGAACTACACTGCGCACACGTGTGCCACGTACGCCGATCTGGCCGCGTCGGTCTCCAAACATTTTATATGGAAACTGGACTGGCTACACTAGATCCACGCCACGCGATGTCGTTCTACGTACAGATCAGGCGTGGTCCACATGTGCGTCGCTCTATTGTAGTTCTAGTTTGACTCTTCGTGATCATAACAGCATAATCAAGCTTACAATGCTTCCACTACTGGAACTAAGCCAGGAGGTTGTAGTCCCAGTAATGGAGGCCAAAAGTTCTCTCTTAGAGTGGACTCTAAGAGAAGTAAATGGCTGCAATCCACCTCACGTGCCCAGTACGAGATGGTGGACGTCACATATATGCGAATTTATGGTATAAAGACATTATGGTTTTCTCGCGATGTTATCCTTAACCGTTCTTAAGAGCAGTGGTGAGAAAATAAATTACACAAAATAAGCTGAACCCACGACGTACAACTCATACCACCACCACTGTTTCTTTTAAGCCTTTTGGTAAAAACGATAAAGATATTCTAAACTCGTTTCTCAACATAATCTAGTCTTTTCCCGATTAGGCTGAGTTCGCTATGAATCAATGAATTATTATGAGCCTACTGTGCCCCAATGCAGGGCAAAAACCTCCCTTCCATTATTTCACTCTTCTCTGTCCTTAACCACTTCTGGCCAATCCTTTAGGTAGGGAGTCCAAATCGTAACGCCATCGCCTTTTGGGCCTACCGCGTCTCCAGCTCCTGCTGTTCGAGATCCAGTCAGCGGTTACCCTCGCCCAAAGTCGTTGCGACATGCGGCAGATGTAGCCTGCCTTGTTACATTTAATTTCGGTGGCTGAGTTGCCTACGTTTGCCATTTGTTTATATCGAAAAAAATTAAATTTCCAACTAATCTTTTTATAGATCCACCTAAAATAGTTTCAAGCGGACCTACCAACTATGAAAGCATCGAGGGAGACGCTTTGTTGAGAATTCCTTGTGTCGCAACAGGTCTGCCCAAGCCAAGCATTACGTGGAAGTTGAACGGTCGTAACATCAGTACAAGTAAGATACTCCATGTAACATCTCATAGAATTTAAAAACATTTTTTTTCTGTTTTATTGTTTCAAAATACTTTCTGTACTTTGTCTCCCTTGTACCACCAAAAACAGTGAACAAAACAGAGCTGTTCAAAAACAGATTAGGTTTATTTTTCGTTCACTAGTTCTTTTATGCTTCAGGTGAGAAGTTTTCTATAGAGGATGGAACGCTTATAATAAGAAGTCCGAAGGTGAGCGACACTAACTCGTACACGTGCGAGGCGAAGAACGAAGTCGACACAGACAGTGCGACTTTCAAAACGTACATCCGTCGTGAGTGTTATATTTTGACATTTTAGACATACGAGTAGGTACCTCATGAATTCTAGCTAAGCTAAGTACCTACTTAGCTTAGTTAGAATTCTAGATGTAACAAACAATCTTACTGCCAGAACTTATAAAATTTAGTGTATTAGAATAGAATAAACTTAATTGTACTCCAAAATAATATGATATTATTTACAGAGGTGCCTATAACAATAGGAGTTCCTGCTGCAAAAGTGACAATAGGTTCGGCGGCTAAAATCGTGTGCACGTAAGTAGTTCCTATATTTGATGTAAAAAATAGTCGTAAGTATACGTTATTTTTTAAAGTTATTTACGTACATAGTGGTACAATAGGCGGATGATGCAGCAAGGCATTATCTTACATCTATCAAAGATGTATAACACGAACAGCCTTTTATTGTTTTGGTTGTCCGCTCGACTTCATGATCAGGTAAATTTCTGGTCAGTTGGTCAAAGAAGGCTGATCTTATCAACACAGATGATATGACTTTACTAAATAACTTTATTTTAACTGTTTACATGCTTAGTTATCATCTTTTAGGGTCAAAGGTGAACCAAAACCAACGATAAAATGGGAATTTATGGATAACTTCAGTTCAGAGTTTTTATCGATTCCCGGATCTGGCGAAGTGCTGCTTATATCAAAGGTGGAGAGCAAAGACGCGGGGAGGTACAAGTGTATAGCAAAAAATAAGGTCGGAAGTAATGAACACGTCACAACACTTATTGTTGAATGTAAGTATTGTGATAAATCCGAATGTTTACATAATGCAGATTGCAGGATGTCACAGAGAAAACAATCGAAACCTGGAACGGCCCCTTACAATACCTACACCTAAATCCTCAAATTTTTTTATTTTATTTGAAATCAGTCGCCAGAATTTAAGCAGATGAATCATATGAAAGATCGGGTCCGTAGAATTGGGGCTTTTCAATTATGTAATCAGTGGACCAATGGGCTGGATTCAGCAATCAAGTGTTGTGAAAACGTATTGTGCTCTGTGTATGAAGCTAATGTTGCAGTATTTAATTACTTATTTTGTTGTTTCCTGCAAACCATGTCGCGTTTGCTTTCCTAAGTATGCTGTTTTACACCTTTTGTAGGAAAACAATATTGCCGTTGCTAGCAATAGTACTCTCCATATACCAACCGTACATCCAAATCATCATCATCTTCCTGCCCTTGTCCCGTTTTATTTGGGGTCGGCACAAAACGTTTTTTTCTTCCATTGTGTCCTGTCACTCGTCACGCTATCACTAACTCCCTTTTCTTTCATATCACTTCTCACACAATCCATCCATCTTTTCTTTGGCCTCAAATAATCGGTTTTAAAATGATATTTTAAATTAAAACTTTATAATCTAATGAGCTTACGATATGATTTCAACGGCGGAACGTATTTGATCTCGTAGGATAAATTTCAATGTACACGTTGGCGACCCCGCTGACGAACGCTGGTCTACATATACATAATGATTTTGTCCCATGTTTGCAGAAAGCAAATTCTTCTTTATTTCAAAGTGAGGGACAATTTTATTATCTTACATGAAATAAACCTTTTCTCTCCAGATGTGCCAGGAATCACTATAAACTCCACAACAATAGAAGGGATTCTAGGAGATTTAGCTTTGAGGATACCTTGTAAGGTCGTCGGTGTACCACAACCAGTTATCACATGGAAAAAAAATGGCAATGCAATTATACCCAGTGAGTACTCAATAAGTCATAATCACCGAAATTAAATTGACAACTTTTATGAAAATTGCGGTCAAACGTAGAAGATGCTCATCATACGCATACAAAGTCAGATTTTATATTAAATAAATGTCGCTTATTTCAGATGAGAAGTATTTAATTGAGGATGAAGCTCTTGTTATTGTGAAACCTGCAGCAAGTGATTCCTCATCGTACACGTGCGAAGCTAAGAACTCTGTGGGTTCCACCAGCGCCACGTTCCAAGCAACAGTGAGACGTAAGTTATAGTATAATTTCATGGTATGGGCATGTCAGAGAAATGAGAAAGTCATGAGGAAAGAATTTAATATGATTTTGTAAAAGATAATAAAGAAACCATCGACGGCAAGACAAAGAAGCCCATGCAAATGGTATATGGGCAAGAAAATGATAACACGGTGACTTCTTGAGAAATGGTAATCATACTTATACCTATAAAGGCGAAAGTTTGTATTTATGTGTGTGTGTGTGTGTGTGTGTGTTTGTTACTCCTTCACGTTAAAACGGCTAACCGAATTTGAATGAAATTTGACGCTTGGGTAGTCTGTCCTGGGATTAGACTGTACATAGTATACTTTTTATCCGGGAAGTGTGGTACCTTGGGAAAATTATTTACATTCACACGTGCGAAGCCGCTGGGAGAAAGTAGTGTTGAATATTTTTAAAAGGTATCTGATCTAATATTTATTCTACAGGTTACCCCAAGAACTTTGGCACAGAACATTACGTATACTTAAAAGAGGGTGAAACTAAGAAAATAGAATGTGAAGCGTATACTTCCGAATCTCAATCAATTAAATGGTTTGAAGTAAGTACCAACTCGTATATTCTTATTATTTCCGCCAAGATTTATTATATTATCAGTATAGTTCTGCTGTTAAATAGCCAGTATCCCTAATGTACATGTAATGTATTTTGATTAATTTGTTAAGCAGATGATTGTTAAATAATAACTAATCGAATAATAGAGTAATAGTAACAATAATTTAATAATTTTATTTATGTTAAAGACAAAAGAAGAGTGGTTACTAAGCACCACCTCATCGCCGCCGGATTCACAAGAGACTACTACAGATTTAAGCTCGAATGCTTTTTCGTTGACGTCACGAACTAATGTAAGTAAGCAGGAGAGAGGCCAGGTACCAAACGACAAGTAATTTAGGAGCAAACCAGTGGTAGAGAAAAACTTATAATGAAAGAGAACTTCATGTACGCATTTAAATTAGCGTGTCATCATCATCATTTCAGCCGAAAGACGTCCACTGCTGGACATATTAATTTATGGGCATTCCTCCGGAATTGGTGCTTCGATCGGAAATAGATTGTTTTTATTATTCAACAGATAAATAATAAATTAATTTAGTTTTAATATATTCCTTTAAATTTTGAATTGAGTAGTAATAATATCACTACCAACATTAACAGTATTCAATTGAATCCGAAAATACTGGAATTACTTTCCTGACAAATGGCTTATCCATGTTTTTCTTTCTATGTGCATTTATGATACAAGTAGCAAAAATCAATCTACCTACTCCGATCACTGATTATCAGTATAGTTCTGCTGTTAGATAGCAAGTATTCCTAATGTACTTTGATTAATTTGTTAAGCAGATAATATAATAGAGTAATAGTAACAATAATTTAATAATTTTATTTATGTTAAAGACAAAAGAAGACTGGTTACTAAGCACCACCTCATCGCCGCCGGATTCACAAGAGACTACTACAGAGTTAAGCTCGAATGCTTTTTCGTTGACGTCACGAACTAATGTAAGTAAGCAGGAGAGAGGCCAGGTACCAAACGACAAGTAATTTAGGAGCAAACCAGTGGTAGAGAAAAACTTATAATGAAAGAGAACTTCATGTACGCATTTAAATTAGCGTGTCATCATCATCATCATCATCATTTCAGCCGAAAGACGTCCACTGCTGGACATAGGCCTCCCCCAAGTGTCGCCACAATGAACGGTCCTGTGCATCTCGCATCCATCGCACTCCCGCAACCGTCACCAAGTCATCGGTCCACCTTGTAGGAGGCCTTCCAACGCTACGTCTTCCGGTACGTGGTGGCCATTCCAGAACCTTTCGGCCCCAACGGCCATCCGTTCTGCGAGCAATATTTGCCCATTGCCACTTTAGTTTGGCGATTCTTCGTGCTATGTCGGTAACCTTAGTTCTCCTGCGGATATCCTCATTTCTGATTCGATCACGCAGGGAAACTCCGAGCATAGCCCTTTCCATTGCCCTTTGGGTGACTTTGTCTTTTGATGAGGCCCATTGTAAGCAACCACGTTTCGGAGCCATATGTCATCACTGGTCATAGACTTTCGTCTTGAGACACTGTGGTATATTGGACGAGAAGATACCGCGCTGCTTCCCGAACGCTGCCAAGCCGAGTCGGATTCGACGATTGATCTCTTTCTCGAAGTTAGACCTTCCCAACTGGACCGTCTGTCCCAGGTAAACGTAGTCGTCTACAACTTCGAGTGTAGAGTCCCCGATCTTTATAGGAGTGGGTGCTACATGTCTGTTTACAATGATTTTGTTCATGTTCATTTTAAGTCCCACTCTTTCGGAAGCTCTACTGAGGTCACCAAGTATTGTACTGAGCTCCTCCGTAGTCTCAGCTATGACTACTATGTCGTCGGCAAACTGAAGGTAAGTGATGTACTCGCCATTGATATAAATGCCTAGCCCTCTCCATTCCAAAACCTTGAAGACATCCTCCATTGCTGCCGTGAACAGTTTCGGAGAAATAACGTCTCCCTGCCTCACGCCCCGCTGCAAGAGGATAGGTTTCGAGGTCTGGTCTTGTAGTCGGACTGATATAGTGGCATTTTTGTACAAACACTTCAGCACTTCGATATACCGATAGTCAATTTGGCACCGTTGGAGAGACTGCAGTACAGCGCAAGTTTCAATCGAATCAAAGGCTTTCTCGTAGTCCACAAACGCTAAGCAGAGGCTGATTATACTCCTCAGTCTTCTGTGTAACCTGCCGCAGCGTATGTATGTGGTCCGCGGTGCTGAAGCCTTTTCGAAATCCGGCTTGTTCGGGAGGCTGGAAGTCGTCGAACCTGCGCGCGAGACGATTCGTGATGACTCTGGAAAACAGCTTGTAGACATGGCTCAGAAGCGAGATGGGCCTGTAATTCTTAAGCAGGGCATTATCACCCTTCTTAGAGAAGAGTACCACCACACCTCTGTTCCACGCAAATTAGCGTCTGCTGTATTTGTTTCAGAGCCTAAATACGACAGTAGACTTGACATAAAAAGTTGTCATTGTATGGTATTCATACGAGTAACATGTATTTTATTACATTAATACATCAATAGTTCAAAAGTTTTTTATAAATAGTTTTCGTAAAGATGTGACTAAGATAGCAAGATCTGGATACACGAAAAAAAGATTTCAAAATATTTTTAAGATTTTAAGTCAAGAGAATGATGACAGTAAATAAAGTATGTATGGACTCTGGGCCAAACCTATATAGATATGTCAATACTCAAATCAGACATTCTGTAAAATGTTTCTCAAATAGATACTTCGTGGAAATAGTTGACGAAAAAATGTTATTTTGACGTTTATTTTAATTAGTTATTCAATTTGCAAAATACTAGTCGTTCCTATAGCAAGTTCATTAGTGAAAACATAGAAGTAACCGTTCGAATGTAATCCTTTTATTACGTGGGTAATCGTTAAATAACTTCTCCGGCTCTGGTTGGAGCGACAGGGAGCATCAGAGTTTTACTGATTAAAACTCTTTGCGAGATGCTCTCGCTCCTTATCATTGTACATTTTTATACAATTGGAGAAACTTAGTCATTGCGACCGAGGTGAAATCCGCCCGAACCGCAGGCGAGGGTATTATGAAACCAAGTGCAGTGGCAAATATCTACATGTGTCAAACGACGTTTTTCAATACACTTACGATGGAATTAAATAATAGAACCGTAAGTGTGTTTGTGATTAAAATATTGAATTATTGATATAGTTGGTACTGAATTGCAATTATGAAAACAAAGGTATGAAACTGCTATTCATCCTCATGATAAAAATAAGAAAATCAAATATTTTTGAATTTAGAACACACATAAATATTAATTGGTTGGTAAAAGTTAATTATTGTACTATTAGTCATGTTTATTTGTGATATTCTGTTCATTAACACAATTTTAATTTTCATATAAACGAAAAGCTGTGGAAAAAAAAATCACTATAGAGAATTGTTGTTTATTGTTACCTGAGACGAAATCAGATAAAAGAAAACCCTCGTTGTGATAAACGAAAAAAAACCACATTGCATGTTGAACCTAATCGTAGTGCGATAAGAGCCAATTTTCGAGGAAATATTATTATTGAACTTATTAGTATTGAACATTTCTTTTGAAATAAGCAGCACCTTTTTGATATGTATGTGCCTCATCAGAAGTCTCAAAGTCACCCGAAAGGCAATGGAAAGGGCTATGCTCGGAGTTTCTTTACTATGCGTGATCAAATCAAAAATGAAGATACCCGCAGGAGAACCAACGTTACCAACATAACCCGAAGAATCGCCAACAACAAACTTAAGTGGGCAGGGCACGGTGCTCGCAGAACAGATGGTCGATGGGGACGAAAGGTTCTGGAGTGGTGACCACGTACCGGAAGACGCAGCATTGGAACGCCTCCCACAAGGTGGACTAGTGAGGGAATCCGATGGATGTGAGATGCACATTACCGGTCGTTATGGCGAGACTTGGGGGAGGCGTATATCCAACAGGGGGTGTTTTTCGGCTAAAATGATGATGATGATGAATATGTATGATCTTTTTCTATTTCTTTTGTGTCTATAAAATTAATAAATAATTTTCTGCCAACTTCAGGAGTTAAACAACAAAGAACCATACATTCAAATAGCAAATGCTTCACCGTTCGCCCACGACGGTAACTACACGTGTCACGTGAGCGACAAACAAGGAAACACACAAACACACACGTACATGGTGGACGTCGGTATCGCGCCGAAGTTTATTTCAGAGGATAATTCCCTTAGCAACTGGCGAGGCAATATAAAAAATATCATGCAATACTGTGACATTAAACCTAACGCTAAGCCGACGCCTGAGGTAAGTTATTAAACAATACTAATGGTTATTTAACAGCATATATACAAATGGTTATTAAAATAAAACTCAAGCATAAACAATATAGCTACCAATTATTACACTCTCTCGTTCAAAGAAACTGCATTAGAGTATAGGGTAGCTTTCAAAGTTTAATATTTTCGGAACAATGTAATTTTTAGGGTTCCGTACCTTAAAAGGAAAAATGGGACCCTTTTAGGATCACTTTGTTGTCCGTCTGTCTATCTGTCTGTCAAAACCCTTTATCTCGGCAACGCGTGCAGGTATCGAGTTGAAATTATAACCATATACTCAAGTCTGCGTTCCCTTAAAGTTGTGAAAAACTCAAACTTCCGAGTTAAAGAAAAAAAAGATACGGATGTTTATGTCGCATAATACTTATATTTCGACACTCTCAAGGGAATCAAAATTCATAGGGTACTTCCAGTTGACCTAGAATCCTGAAATTTGGCACGAAGCAAAGTCTCATTGCACAATTATAGGAAAAAACTGAAAACCGTAATTTTTTAGTTACGTCATAAAAAAAAACTTTTGAACGAATTGAACTGTGTTCATAGGTAAGTTTGTACGGAACCCTTAGCGCGCGAGTCCGACTCGTACTTGCCCGGTTTTTTTTTAATTTCTAATGCAGTTATTTTTTTATTAAAGATATTTAGATTTTTGCTACTGCACTTTCAAAAACAATATTAAAAGCAAGTCATTCTGTTTAATGTAGTATGAGCGTTCCCTAGGGAATAATAATATTGAATTCAATTTGGAACGTCAAAACCATGATATTGAAAAAAAACACATTAGGTGAATTTAAAATGTAGGTGCCAGTTGCAGCCAGTTTGATTTTCGAATAAACTTATTTGATACAAGTTTATTCGAAAATCAAACTAGCTACTTACTAACGAAAAAAAAATACCGACGAGTTTAAAAAAATATATTTTATGTTATGGGGAAACCGCACAGATGCGCCTACACTATTCACTTTACAGAAAAAAATGATAAGAATATTAATGAATATCAAAGATACCGACTCCTGTAAACCTTACTTCAAAGAGCTAAAAATATTAACCGTACCTTGTCTTTATATACTAGAAATTTGCAAATTTGTTCGAAAATATCCACAATTCTATACCAAAAGAGAGGACATCCAAACTAAAATCACACTTAGACATAAAAATAGGCTTAATATACCCACTTCACGATTGAAAATGCACTCTTCTAGTGCATTTGTTATGTCTATAAAAATATATAATAAGTTACCAGAATTCATCAAAAATGCAGATAATAATAATATGTTCATCAATAAACTAAAACAATTTCTAATAGACAAATGCTACTATACTATAGAGGAATACTATAACGATAAACATCAACTACAATAAAAACTATTAATTATATACTGTATCGTTGTAATAAATGTATTTACAAATGTGCAAAATAATGTGAGTACTAAGGTGAATAAAATATAAATTAAATTGATACATAATTAAATTAAAATAAATACATGATTTAATAATGATGACGATAAAAATAAATAAAAATACCTGACATTTAATTTAGTTATACAAAGACATTACATAAATAAATAAATTTCAATAATAACATAATTTAATGACGACAAAAATAAATAAAATATCTGACATAACTTAATAATAATGACGACAAAAATAAATAAACTATCGTACATAATTTAATAATGATGACGATAACAATAAATAAAAATACCTGACATAATTTACTTACATGAAGACATTCTAATAATATACATACATAAATTTATTTCAATATTAACATAATTTAATAATAATGATGATAAAAAATAAATTAAAATATGTAACATAATTAACCACACAATAATTTACACATACATCTATTGAATCTACCTATAATAATAATTAATTCCATGAATTGTTACTTAGCCTTCATCCTCTCTCCTAACTTTGCTGTGCCCGACAGGGTCCATATTGATCTTGACAATATGTTATACCATCTATGTGCATAATATGGAATGCAATAAAGTATTGAGTATTGTATTGTAAAAAAGTCATGAAAGAGAACAATAGTTTTAATTTTCTATATCGCTCCCTGCGTTATAGAAAATTAAAACTATAGTTCAAACTTAGGGTAGGATTTTGTTTGTTGCAAATCTCAAAATATGTCGAGTGATAGTTAAAATTAACTTGTATGTATATAACTTATATTTCTTTAATATATAATTTATGTTGGGGATAGAGGGATACAAATATATAACAACAAACTATTTACTTCTTGGAACTCGGTATATAGCCCTATATACTTCCCATAGATCTGGTTGGTGGTTAGTTTAGCCTCTGATTGGCTGCCCTCTTCGGATTATGTACTCTAGTCATGTACATAGCTGACGTATCAAACTTATGACATTATATGAATGTTTTCAATTATATGCTCGTGTGTTCGTAACAATTTGTTTCAGTAGATTGTCTTTTAATTATCTAAACTGTGTAAAAAGTAGAGTATCCAACTCGGGGATAAAGCTGTATTTATCTTGGGCGGCTTGAATTTCTCACTTGACTCAGTTTTATATATTAACTCCCTCGCAGTGCTCGGGAGTTAATTATATATATCCCGTACTGGGGCGTTCGGGATTAAAAGTTAGCAACCTTCATTTCGTTCAGAATTCAACATGCCGTCCGCAACTTAAAGACACTGCTTTATCCCTTTTTCTATTTATTTTAATGGAAGATGATTTTATTGGCATGTCAGAAGTACTGTGAGAAGGATTGATAATAATATAATAATATATAAGAGTAATTATAATATAATAATAATATATTTCACAAGTATCACACAACGCCTTCTAGTCCCAAGCTAAGCAGAGCTTGTGTTATGAGTACTAGACAACTGATAAACATACTTATAATATATAAGTATGTTTATCAAAAATCTAAATACATATTATAGATAAATTACACCTAGACACAGAACAAATGATCGTGCTCATCACACAAACATTTGTCCTGGGTGGGAATCGAACCCACGGCCTCCAGCATAGCAGTCAGGGCCACTAACTACTACACTAACAGGCCAGTCAGATTGGTTGTCTAACCGTTGTAATTAATTAAAATAAATAAATAAATCCCCTAGTCACACAATTTACTGATAACATCTGATAGTGTCGCAAATTACAGAAAACTAAATCTTTTATAATTTTCAGGTTCAATGGATTTTTAATGGCAAAGTGTTAACTGATCTAAACTCGGCAGGCGTAGGTTATTACACCTGTAATGTAAGCAATGTGCATGGATATGTACTAAAGCGATTTGACGTCAAATCTTCTGGTGAGTTTAAATTGCTGTGTTTATTATGCGGTAAGTATTACAGTACTAAAAATATATTTTGTTACAGCATGTTTAATAAATAGGAACTTACATACCGCGCTATATACGCCACTCATACTAAATGATGAAGGATTTTGGAACAAACTGGAAACGACAAAATATTATACGATTGTAGAACAGGAAGTAAAAATTACCTTATCTTGTCCAAGCCGAAAAGAGACATCAAATTCATTCAAAATATTCCCTAAAAAGAGCACAATAGAAGCAATTTGTTATAAAGGAGACTCTTTCATAGTAGACGACAAAACTTACAAGCTCTCAGATCTACAGTGCACTAACAGCTTTCAACCCTCTGTTATCAAAAAGAAAGTGAAATGTTCAACGGAAACCTCCGAATTAATAAGAGTGGGTTACAATGTGCCTGACTTCTTAGAGGCTTACGAAGTCTGTTTTGACCATAAAAGCAATATGCCCTCATACACGCGCATCTTAATGACTGAAACCAAAAACAACGATACAAGCGGCGGCTACAACTGGTTCACATACCCTGGAATAGGCTCCGAGAAAACTGAAAGAGGATTCACCTGTAAGGACGCATCATCGTCGTGTTGTTATAGAAAATCCCAGCTTGTGAATGCAATAGACTTCAACGATGGCCCTGCAAAGAAGAGCACGTTCATCGATCCACTGAATGTAATAGCAGTCTGGATCCCTTGCGATACTTCAAAGGTAAACAACCGCTAGATTACGTAATTTTAGAATATTAGGGAATCCAATCCCGCATCAAAATCGCTATCCCACATGCCTGCGGGATTGAAACCACCAGTCCCGCGGATCTCGCGAGATTAGGATATTTTCAATGTTTTTTGTTGTAAGTAGTAATACACATAAACCGATCCGGGCCCTGATTCATGCCATAGTCCGCAGCAAAAGAGAATAGAAGGCAGTCGCCTCATTCTGCGAATCACTAATATTAGCGAAGAAGACGGCCATACGTGTGAGGGGAAGGACATCCTCACACCTCAGACGCCGCGACCGTGACCCCTGACTCCCAGCCAGGGTAGGCGCGGTTTTGCGGACGGCGAGCAATGGGTAGCCCACCGTCCGGCCGGCCGGTAACCGTCCGGACCGAGCCCGAGTCATCGACGGCGTGTAATGTTTCACGTGTGCCACAAAGAGATGTCAGCAAAACCGTAGGTAGGGGCCCAGCAGGACGAAATTTAAAAATTTAGTTGTACGTTAAAATTGAAAACAAAATTATTTTCCACAGAAAAGTCACGAGTTCCGTGTAAAGTTGTTACATCATTTACTTATTATTGAAATGAGACTGTGCTGAGTCTAATAAATACATAGAACGGCGTGTCATCTTAAGCCAATAAAAAAAAAACAATCCGGCAGACGTGCGGGTGCATGAGTAATCCCGCATTTCTGATCCTGAAAAAAGGTGTGGAATCCCGCGTTTGCGGGATTGGATTCCCTAGTTGGTATCTGCTGGTTCAAAGGATCAAAGCAATTTTCAAATGAATTTTATTATTTCAGTCGTCATGGGAGGATATTAATGACATGGTGAGATCCCAGCTGCCTATCTACACGGACATCGCTGTCTGGTCGGGAACACATACGCTGCAAGAGAAAAATGGCGCTGTTTATCCTAGATATTTATGGAAGGTATGAGAAAACTTATTAGGTATTAAAGAAAGTCATATTGTATATCTCATTTTTAATTTTCATAATTATATATTATTGGTAAAGCTATATGACCGATGCAAATTCTTCATATGTTGACGTCGGATTTCATTAAAAGGATTTAATTCTAGGTGGTAAGACTCGACGACCATGAAGTAATGGCCATAGTGCACGTTAACGATCCTAACCCAACAAAGAGTGACATAAAATGCAAGACACCAGACATTTGTGACGAATATAAAGATTGGATTGTCAGTAACGATTCTACTTACTGCTGCTCACTGCCAGACTTCTTGAAATCGTTTGATTTTCACGACACTGACATTGGAGGTAAGTTTATAAAGGTTGTAATTATTACAGCCGTAAAAAAAGACGTTAGCATCACTTGTAAGCTTGTGAATTGTGTTATTAAACTCTTTTTCTTCCCGTCCGGAAATTTAGGCTAACTTTGCAATGATTTTTTTAACTTAGCTCGATGGAAAAATACGCTTGCTTGTTGCATTTTTAAACGAGATTGATTTGGTCAGTAAATTAAATATTTTAGTCCGCGCAACGATCCATTTGTTTTTTGTTAGCATATTATTTGACTTTGTATCTCAACAAAAACTCAATTAAATGGAAAAAATTAATGCTAAATGGAAAAAAAAATCAACATCCTATTATCTATAACAAGAAAATTTTATTAATACTACTTCGTATTTCTGAGATATACCTAAATAATTTTTTAAGCAAAAATGTACTGGTGAAAGTAAATGGCGAAAACTATTTCAGTAATAATGAAAAATATACAAACCCGAAATAAATACGGTAACTGCCATTTGTAGTGGTCTGACATACATAATACTGAACTATTAACAGTATTGGGCGTAGCCCTGGGACAGACATTACTATTGTTGTATTTTTCTGTTTAATTTAAGTTTCTACATACTTGTTTGTCTATTGTGTGCCAAATAAACATGTTTTTTTTTTTGATTTCGTAAAGTAATGTTACAAATTAAGCTTGCAGCGCTTGCACGCTTGCGCCGTAGATAAGCAATGGCGCATGATCTGTGACTCCGCAACTTTACGTGTCTGTTTTGATGAAACTGATGAACATAATATTTCATGACATAATGAAAATAAGTTTTTAACCTTTTGACCAGCACGTCAAAAAAGCAAAATCGTGCTCTCAGTGCCAAGCTACGACTTCATACTTTAATTTGTGACTTAGTCGTGACCGTGACCTTTATAGCAAAAAGTGTCTAGCACGCCACGGACCGGCCATTAGTTGTTTTGATAAAACTTAATAAATTATTTCGTCTGTTTAGATCATGTTCATTAATAATTTCGTCAACAATTTCCTTGCCCATGTTTTTTTTTCATCATTAAGGTCAGAAACAGCGTTTCATCAAATTGCCCATAAGGGAACTTCACTTAGAGAGACAGGTTCACTGTACTCTCATAATCGCAAAAGCTTTATGCCACATCGTATCGCTTCAAGTAGGGGTGGACTTAGCACAGTTCCACCCCAAACCACTGTCTCACTGAAAAGACACGGACTCCCTCATCAACAATTTCCTTGCCCATGTTCTTTTAATTTCTGAAAAAAATAATTTATTTAAAAATTAAAAAAAAGTTAATTAGTTTTAGCAATTTTTTCTCGTAGTGCGACAAATATTTTAGAGTCAACTATTTTTTCCCAGCTATTTACTAAAATACGTTATACGTTTTTTGTTTATGAGAAGAGATACGTTTAAAAGAAAACAAAAACAGAGATAAAAATTATTGCAAGGTTCAAACCTGATTTCCCAGCCTAGATAGTATTACCAAGACACTTAATTGACATCAATTCAGCAGCAATAATAAATTGAATCTCATAAAATGTGAATGACTACAATGTTTTGAAAAACTTACTTTATCAGATATTTATTTTTTAGATATACTGGATGCGGCACTGAACAAAATGACAAAAAGTCCTGATTCAACAACATCTTAGGTATTCGTACCTACTTATTTCCGTTGTGTCGAAGAAGAGTTATTCACATACACATATCATAAATGATATTATTTTCAATTTAGTATTATTCATATCATAGCCGTCATAATAAATATAAAAAAAAGATTGTTGAAATATAAGCAATTTTAAAAATAGTTTAATATCGAATTGAAGTGTTTTTTTTTATACATTTTCAAATCGAATAAACGGTAGAAATATAAGTTTTCAATAAAAAATAAATAAATAACCAGTTTGTTTTATTTTTAATCCACTAAAAAAAAAGCACAAGGTTCTCCATAGTTTTACCCCAGAACTCTGTCTGTTGGAGCGTCGTCATCATCATCACCATCAGCCTGCGTCAATCCAATGCTGGACAAGCACTTCTCAACTTTGGAACGCCTGATGAACATCACATAGCAGCAAGGCGTCTAATTAGCTTCAATTAGTTTGTAATGTGTCCGTCCTCAATGACATTTCACTTTGTTCAAAAATCCTCTTACTGTTAACACCTAATTAAATTTCAATTAACTTGCATTGAGCATCCATAGTTTAATTTCTTCCGGAATATCCCTTTAATTCTCGCACATGGTCCATCGAGCCCGATAAAATATAATCTAAAGAAGATCAGCGGTTTTAATCAAGAAAAAGGATAAAAACTAACATCCACGTGCAGTGGAGGTTAATTGCCGGTGAATTGGATTGATTTCAAGCAAAGTTAGTCAGTGGTGTACAGTTACAATTACACTAATATCGTCACCCAACACTCAGGTAGTATATATAAATAGTCATATTATGGTCAGTATTATTTTATTGTATTACCAATTATATTGTGTTAGATTAAAATCATTAGGTACTTGTTGCATTGTGATTAGTATTTTATTCAACAGTAACGTTAAGTTTAAAATCATACTTATAACGGTATAGTTAGCTTATTTGCTACATCATTTAAACTTACATTATATAAAGCTGTAACTAATTACTTATCTGCTTAACAGCATTATTAATAGTTAGCAAGTATTTTAAAATAATAAAAATAATTTGAGAGTGTTAGATATTAGTAGGTACAAGTCATTGTTATAAATTATACAGTAAGCATTTAGGATCATTTATGTAGTCAACATAGATTAGTGTTAGTTGTGCCTATTTATTAATGTTAAAGTTTAACAAATAAAATATTGTAAGCAAGGTTTAGATTTTACACTTTTACTGTAGGTAGGTATTAATTTGTGTCGTTTACTATTTTGCATTTGTATAGTGTACAATACAGTTAGGCGTGTACCTATTTAAACTATATTGTTCGTTTTATTTATTGTATTCCTGTATCAATTCCAGGTTGACAACACTCGTCTCCCAGTATGTCTGAGGAAAGGAATTTAATTAAGAAGCGAGGCAGTTTCAAGGGTCGCTTGACTGGTTTCCTCAATTTCCTGGACTCACTCAACGACAAGGAGCTATCTAGCTGTGATGTGTCTGAGTTGCAGTTGCGCATGGGCAAGATTGAGTCGTTGTATGAGCAGTATGATGAGGTACAGTTACGCCTGGAATGCATTGTTGACGATCTCAAATTACAATATTCTGAGCGTTCCGAATTTGAGTCTATTTATTATAAGTCCTTATCCAGAGCCCAGAATATTCTGACTGACTACAATAAAGATAATAAATCGATGGAAAGTTGTAAAAGTACTCGTGTTAGCTTAAACAAGCCGGTTAAATTGCCAACGATACCTACAGTTACCAAAGTTTAGCGGATTATATTGTAACTGGCTTGAATTCCGCGACACCTTTACTAGCCTAATTCATTGTAATGATAGACATAGACGCAATCAATAAGTTTCACTACTTGCGAGCATCACTTGAGGGACCAGCTGCTATCGTAATCAAATCCATTGAGTTTTCTTCAAGTAATTACTCTGTGGCATGGTCGTTGTTATGCGATCGGTTTGACAACAAAAGATTACTAGTCCAGAATCATATATGTTCATTATTTAATATTGAGTCAATCTCAAAAGAATCTTCTGTTGGCATAAAGAATTTGATCGATCAGTTAAACAAAGATTTGCGAGCTTTAGAGTCGTTAGGGGAGCCCGTGAAACACTGGGATACACTTTTAATCTACATGGTTACTCGAAATTCATTCATTCATGGTTACTCGACGTCATGGCGTCATGGCGTCATGTTTTTTATTAGAGTATTGTGGGTACCACGTAATTTTATAGTTTTATCGATTTATCCAATGTGGTACAAATTTCATATTATAGTATTGTGTTGTTATTTATCAAATAGTTATTTATGTATTTTATTTCAATAATACTCCAGTAGGTACACAATATCAATATAAATTTAAATTACATAAAAGTATTATATTTATATATGTTTACCCTAGTCCGTGCGTCACTGCGGGGTGCCAACTGAAAACCAGCGCTGGGTGTCTAACGCCTAGCAAATGCTGAGGTGGTCACCCTTTCGGTGCGGGCACGCTCGGCGCACTTTGAACTTTGTTCTTTTTTACTTTTTGTTTATAACCGTTGTGCTGTGTCTGTCACGAATAAAAGCATTTCTATTCTATTCTATTCTAAATTTGATCAAAAAACCTATCGTGAGTGAAAGGTAGGATAGACAAAGATGACTTAATTACGTTTCACGCCTTTATGCAGTTCTTACGTAATCGAGCCGACCTCATCGAGACCTTGGAACTCGTCCGCAATAATTATTCCCAATCACCAGGTAAATCAGGCCTTAAGATCAAATCAATGGTAGTACAATCTCCTATCAATTCTGGCACTGACACAGCTTCTAAACCATGTCCTAAATGTAGTAACAACGATCACACTTTAAATAATTGTCCACAGTTTCTCGCATTAAGTAACGACGAGCGTCTCAAAGCACTACCTAGTTATAAGATATGTTTCAACTGTTTTCGTTCGGGGCACTATGCTAACAAATGTAAAAAGCCAGGTTGTAAACTATGCAAACGTAGGCATAACATACTAGTTTACGTAGATTCTAAGGGCACTATTTTGAATACACCTAATAGTAACTCGATGAACAACTTGTCTGCTACCACTGATACGAATAACGTAGCTTTATCTGCAAACATTGCATCTCAGCGTGGTCATACGCAACGAGATGTGTTGTTATCGACCGCTTTGGTCAAACTGCGAGACCACAATGTGTGTGTGCATCTCGCTCGCGCGGTGCTTGATAGCGGTAGCACGTCTTCATTCATAACAGACAGGTTGTGCAACAAACTTAACTCAATAACTAGCCAAGTAGATAGATCAATACTTGGAATCAATAATGCCACTTCGCACGTAAGTAAAATATGTCGGGTTAAGGTTACGCCATTAGATGATAGTTTTGTATTTGAACTAAATTGTTTTGTTCTTCCGTACATTACCTACGAGTAGCGTACCGTGCCGTGAGATAAATATTTCTGATTTCGACTTACCCTCGAATATTGCTTTAGCTGATCCTACTTTTTATAACCCTGACGATGTTGATATTTTAATCGGCGCTGATCTTTTCTGGGATTTGTTAGGATCTCAAAGACTAAAGTTAGGTACTGGAAAACCCATATTATGTGAAACCCGTTTAGGATGGATAGTTTCCGGTCCGATTACACAGAAAGATATCTCACTGCTGTCGAATGACGTAAAATGCAATATCTCTAAAATGGTTTCCGACAGCGATAGTGACTGGCAAAAACTTAACTCAGAATTGACAAAGTTTTGGCAATTAGAAGAAGTGAATGCGAAGTCTCCCAATTCTTACATGCCTGAAGAGAAATTGTGTGAGAACAATTTTGTTAAAAACACGACACGATTACCTGATGGTCGTTTTTGTGTTCGCATTCCCCTTAAGAAAGATCCTTCAATTCTAGGTAATTCTTTTAATAAAGCTACACATTGTTTACATTCTTTAGAGCGTCAATTAAAGGTTAGGACGAACTTTAGTAAAATGTATCATGACTTTTTATCAGAATACGAGTCACTTGGTCATATATGACAAAAATTAATAAACCTAATTTATGTTTTGGTTATTTTATTCCACATATGGGAATTTTACGCGAGTCGAGTACCACGACCAAACTTCGTGTTGTTTTCAACGCAAGTTCTCCTACTTCGACGGGAGTGTCCTCTAATGACCTACAGATGGTAGGGCCAACTGTACAGGACGATCTATTGTCTATCCTCGTTCGTTTTAGAGTCCACAAGTATGTTTTATCTGCGGATGTGGAGAAGATGTATAGACAAATAGTCGTCCACCCGTCAGACAGGTATTTGCAACAGATTGTTTGGCGTGATACTATTAGTGATCCTATTAATGTTTATCAATTAAACACCGTTACGTATGGTACGGCTAGTGCGCCATTCCTTGCGACACGATGCCTTAAACAAGTAGGACTCGACTGTAGGAACCCTAAAATATCTGAAATTATTCAACATGACTTCTACGTCGACGACTTGCTGACCGGGGGGGATGACTTAGATGAAGTAAATTTCATTCGTGCTGAAGTCACCAAGGCGCATGCGTCGGCATGTATGCCATTGAGAAAGTGGAAGTCAAATGAGCCTCAATTAGTGTCGGATGCTGGCCCTGCGTCATTTGATTTGAACATTGGACAAAATGAGCCAGAAAAGTTGCTTGGTCTCGGTTGGCATATCAGCACTGATGAGTTAGGGTTTCCTATAGGTCTGACTAAATCTTCGACTGGGTACACAAAGCGTGACTTGTTATCCGTTATTGCGCGAATTTTTGATCCCTTAGGTCCTATTGTTATCACCATGAAGGTTTTACTTCAGAAAATGTGGTTAGATAAGTTATCATGGGATCAGTCATTACCTAAAGAAATTTGTAAACAATGGGAGATTATTATTAAATCTTTACCTCTTTTAAATCATGTTCGCATTCCGCGAATTGTAGTCTGCAATTCGTTTATGGAGTTAGAACTCCACATTTTCACAGATGCGTCTGAGTCCGCATACGGTGCTTGCGTGTACATTCGCAGTGTTAATGGTAAGGGTAAGTATATGGCTCGATTGTTAATGGCCAAGAGTCGAGTTGCTCCCATCAAGCCTACAACAATCCCGCGACTGGAGTTATGTGGTGCGGTAGTCGGTTCTCGTCTTTATGAGAAGGTGATGAGCTCACTTCGAGTGAAGATCAGTCGGGTCTATTGTTGGACTGATTCAACCATCGTGTTGGCATCATCTGTAACCATCCCGGTTACAGATGATGCCTACCAAACTTCAGCCATTTGTACGCAACCGCGTTGCTGAAGTTTTGGATAAGTTGGGTAACTGTACTTGGAGGCACGTCCCAACAGATCAAAATCCAGCAGACCTAATATCTCGTGGCATGGATATTAGTGTTCTGCAGGAATCAGACCTGTGGTGGAATGGACCAGATTTTTTAAAACTAGACCCGTCTGAATGGCCTTCTCATGTTATGAGCCCAGGACTACAGTCGATACCGGAGACTCGACCTAATATCGTATTAACTGTTAACGATTCGAAACCTGAAGTTTTAATTGATTTCAGTCGTTATTCTAATTACTCACGGCTGGTACGATCTGTTGCCTACGTATTGCGATTCATTAAGTCATGTAGAAAGCATTACCCTGAAACCGATTACTTGTCACATGATGAGGTACAAGATGCACTATCTCTTATCATTATTAAGAGATTCAGTCATTTCCTGAATACCAATTATTGTTAAATAAAAAGAGTTTACCTAAATAGAGCGCCCTTTTAAAATTCAATGTTTATTTGGACGACAATAAGGTAATGCGAGTAGGAGGACGTCTCAATAATTCTAGTTTTGCTTATAGTAAGAAGCACCGCACCCTATTTTATTACAGTCCACTCATGAATTTACTAAATTATTATTTAATTTTGAGCATAAAAGGCTGATGCATGCTGGCCCACAATTATTATTAGCTTCCATTAGGGAAACTTATTGGCCAATAGGAGGTCGCAACTTGGCGAAGGCTTGTTATCATAAGTGTGTTTTGTGTCACCGTATGAAGGGTAAGGTCGTAGCTCCCTTAATGGGTAACTTACCACGAGAACGCCTTCGTCCAGGTTATCCCTTTGAAAGCACAGGCGTTGATTATGCGGGCCCTATTGTGTGTGCTAGCCGTCAAGACCGTGGATGTAGGTTAGTAAAGGTGTATGTCGCTATTTTTATCTGCTTCACAACCAAGGCTATTCATTTGGAGCTCGTTGGTGATTTAACTAGCAATAGTTACTTACTGGCTCTGTATCGTTTTATTTCTCGGAGAGGTAAGCCTGTTGATATTTTTTCCGACAACGGTACCTCATTTTTCGGTGCATACAACGACCTTTCCAAATTTTTAAAATTAAATAGTTCGTCCTTGGGTGAAAGTGCAGCGAACGACGGAATAAGGTTCCATTATATTCCCGCCTACACCCCACATTTCGGTGGACTCTGGGAGGCGGGTGTCAAGTCAACAAAGTACCACCTTCAAAGAGTGTTGGGAAATTGTAATTTGACTTTTGAGGAGCTGTACACCACACTAACCAAGATTGAAGCCATTTTGAACTCTCGTCCACTGACGCCGTTGTCTTCAGATCCTGCAGATTATACGCCGCTCACGCCAGGACATTTTCTTGTGGGACGACCACTTACTTCCTTGCCGCAACCCGATTACCAGGATAGCTCTGTCAATCATCTGTCTCGTTACCAAAGGATCGAGCAGCTCCGCCAGCATTTCTGGAGCAGATGGAGCAAGGAGTATGTTGCGGAACTACAACAACGGACCAAATGGCGTTTCTGCAAGGATGGCTTGAAGCTAAACTCCTTGGTCGTGATCAAAGAGGACAATCTTCCTCCTTTGAAGTGGAGACTTGGACGGATCGTGGCGGTTCACCCAGGAACGGATGGTATCGTCCGTGTAGCTGACATTCGGACGTCCACTGGAGTAGTTCGGCGGGCATTCAACCGAATCTGCCCATTGCCTGTGTCTTCAGAATCTGGTTGAAACCGCTGGTTTCAACGCCCGGGGAAATGTTGGAGCGTCGTCATCATCATCACCATCAGCCTGCGTCAATCCAATGCTGGACAAGCACTTCTCAACTTTGGAACGCCTGATGAACATCACATAGCAGCAAGGCGTCTAATTAGCTTCAATTAGTTTGTAATGTGTCCGTCCTCAATGACATTTCACTTTGTTCAAAAATCCTCTTACTGTTAACACCTAATTAAATTTCAATTAACTTGCATTGAGCATCCATAGTTTAATTTCTTCCGGAATATCCCTTTAATTCTCGTACACTGTCATTTATGGTTTATTATTGTTTATTAAGAAGAATAACTTGCAAGTTAGTTTTAAAATAAAACAGAATTTATATAAATAATAATTAGATCTAACCTGAACTAAGTATGATAGGATAAACCTGGGCCTCAGATGTCTGAAAACCTAATAATTTTATTATTTACATTAATATTTCCTAAGAATACTTATACAATAATTATGTTAATATCTAATCGAATCAATGTCAATGAAAAACAAAAATGAAAAACAAGTTTTCTGTGTCGTCATAACAGAATGAAACCATGTTAATAAAATATTTTTGCAATGCACGTTTTTGAATGCATGGACGCAATTGCATTCACTTTTTTGTCCAGAAAAAGGCCTAAAAATATAAAAAAGACTGGGCAAGTGCGATTCGGACTCGCGCACTGAGGGTTCCGTACTAACTTACCTATGTAAACAGTTCAATTCCTGAATAGGGTTTCGAAGATTTTTCCGAATCGCAAAAAAATATTTATATTTAGTGACGTAACAACAAATTTACTATTTTCAGATTTATTCTTATATCTGCTCTAAAAGACCTTGCTTTATGCAAAATTTCAGGATTCTAGGTCAACGGGAACTACCCTATGAATTTTGATTCCCTTGAGAGGGTCGAAATATACGTTTTTTGCGACATAAACGACCGTATCTTTTTTTTCGTTAACTTAGAAGTTTGATTTTTTCACAGCATCAAGGGACCGCAGACTTGACTATCTAGTTTTAATTTTAACTCGATACCTCCACGCGTTCCCAAGATAAAGGGTCTTGACAGATAGACGGACAATAAAGTGATCCTTTATGGGTTCCGTTTTTTCCTTTTGTCAAAGTCAAAGTCATTTTTCTCAAAGTCAAAGTCAAAGGCATTTATTTCAAATAGACCATTTACAGGCACTTTTGAATAGTCAAATTTAAGTCAGCCAAAAAAAATAGTTAAAAAAAACTAAAAAAACACGCTTTTAGCACGCACTAAAAAAAAAATTCCTGACAGCAAACCCTTTCATTTGATACCCATATCATGGGGGTGCATTTCAAATAGCCTGTCCACCATCTTGGACGTCCGTCATATTGGATTTAAGTCACGTGACTATTTTTTTCGTTTTCCTGACAGCAAACCCTTTCTTTTGATATCCATATCATGGGGGTGGATTTCAAACAGCCAGTCCGCCATCTTGGGGAGGCCACCATATTGGATTTGTAATGACGTTTCTTAGCTAGTCATGTATTTTCATCACAACTCAGAGCGTGTGCAAAATTTCATCCTAATCGAAGACCGGGGAGTGGGTCAAATTAAGATTCGAAGATTTTCTTACATACATAGTTACAAGTGAAGCTAATAAAAGCATGTTAAAAAGTGAAGCTAAATTGCACGTCCCAAAGCGTAGATCTCTATGGAGAAGAACGTGCAAGAAACTCCATGGACACTCTTTTAAATTATATTGTGAGTTACATATAATCTTTGTTACATATTTCTTGTTGCTTCTATTATGTGAGCACAATGTAGATAAGTAATAAAAAATAAAACTAATTAAAAGATAGAAATTAAATTAAGCAATTGGCAGCTAAGAGATGACCAGTCTCAACTGGACGGCACCCGTTCACGAGCATGACGCGTGCATCAGCCTCACTCAACTCAACCATTTTGAAGGGAACCGAATGACCCAACGACACGTGCCACCATCAGCGAGACATTTGAGTGAGCATGACAAACTCTCAACTGCCATGCTCGTAATGTCAAAAAATAAATAAATAAAAATGTAACCTAATAAAAATGCTCCATGGTAATTCACATTCAAAAATTTGAAAAAAAAAGTGTTTCTACAATATACAATGCTAGTTCCCAAATAAATTTTTTAAACCTATTTACAAAACAAATATCATTTATCATTTACCTTGCGTTGGAAGGCCCCCAGGTGGACGTTACCGATGACCTGGTGAGGGTCGCGGGAATCCGATGGATGCGAGATTCACAGGACCGGTCATTATGGCGGCACTTGGGGAGGCCTATGTCCAAAAGTGGACATCTTTCGGCTGAAATGATAATGATGATGATGGCATCTTTTTATTCTTTTTTTAAGGATGGAAATTATCCAGTGACTTCTCTCGCTCTGGTTTTTTTTTTTTTTTTTTGTGTATCTATTCTACCGCAGACATGATGGTCCGCGCCATTTTTTACAGTGTTCTTTGTTTATGAAAGTTTAAGAATGGCATTTTGTCGTGCCCTCATCTTAACATTTACTTAAAAACTAAGCTTAAAAACTACGCGAGTCCACCTCAGACTCATATATATATATATATATATATATATATATATATATATATATATTTTTTTTTTTTTATTGTTGTCTTTTTTTTTTGTTTAAATTAGTTAAGTTAGTAACTTAGTTATACAAATTACTTTTACTTATATTACAATAAAACTTAGACACATCAATATATCAAATCTATAGACATATCACACCGTCAATCCAACACCTCCACAAAACGAAACTCAACGCCATTTGTTTGCTGAGCGCTAACTTTACAGGTTTTTTCACAAACAGTTTCCCTGAAGAATCCCGCCCAGCGACGGTATTGGATTAAAGGTGCGATATGCAAGGTATTAAAATATACTTATTACAATGGTTAAATTGTTTCAAAATATACTTATGTATTTACACACAGTTATCTTGCTACATGTTACATTATGATTATTTATATATATATATATATATTTTATTTTTTTTACGACTATGGATTTAGGGTTGGTGGGTAGAGTTTAGGTATTGGGCTCTTGTTGATCTGCCACCTAGAGTCTTTACTAACTCCATCAAAGCTTCCACGACTGCGGTGTCTCGATGCTGCATGGCCGTCTTAAGGTTGTATTCGACGACCACTTTAGAAGGCGCATCCATCGCTTTACGGGCGAAACGGCCCGTGGCATCGTCGGCGTCGTCGGTGTAGTACACACAGCTGACCGTGTGTCTCGACACTGCAACAACTGCATGGGAGATGCTGTCGTGGATTTGGAGCCTCCTTGACTTGGTGTTTATTATGATAACGCTGTCGCAGGTCAACCCCTGAGCTGCGTGGATGGTGAGGATACGCGACCCTTCGCCAGACCCATAGCCCTGGTCGGCAAGAGAGGCTCTCTCTTCCTGCGTATGGACCAAGAATAAGGTGTTCTGGGCGGTTATCGGTATGCGCGCTCCCGTGAACCTTTCTACTTTCAGAGAGTGGACCCGCGACAGCGAAGTCTTGGAGGAGTATATACCGGGGTATATCTCACTCAGGGTCAGTGCTATGTCCATTGGGTTCCGATGCGTACAGAGTAACTCCTGGGTGATGCCAGCCACCAAGTTTGGACGGGTGTACCTTAACTCAAAAAGGTTCTCTCTGTCCAAAAATGGTAGCTGATTTACGTCTCCGATGAGAACGACCTCGCTCGCTCCAGACAACTTCACTGCCATGACTATTGCCCCAAAGTGGTTCATGAGGGCTTCGTCAACCATAAGGCGACGGCATTTCTCCTCTGGTCTGAACCCGTTGGCTAAAATTGAGGCCATAGTGCGCACCTTTGCCTTGACACGATCTCCTAATCGGTGCGCTAGTTTTTCTCTGAGATCCTTAGCAGCTTCGGTTGTTGTGGTCACTACGATATCGCTCTCCTCGTCAAAATGTTTCACCATCCAGGTTGTCTTGCCGCACCCTGGGACTCCGTTTATCCACTTGATACTGGGTACTCTCGCTCTGGTTGGGGCGGGAGGGCGTGTCAATCTTTTACTGACTGAAACCACACCTGTGTCCTTCAGTTGCCCTTTGCGACATCTCTTTGAGGAGCGCGTGGATCACTACGCGCTGTTGACGACTGCGGCCTCCTCCTTCGCTAGCATTACGGCTTTGCAGAAGGAGGCAACCTCCGGCCATTTCTCCTCGCTTTGGACCATAGCCCGAACCAGGGCCCGGCGCGAGAGGCCACTGACGCCGATTGCCTCCACGAGGACACAGCGGTGCTCCGCTCTTGCGGGGCACACCTCCAATGTATGCTTCACTGTGTCCTCCGGGATGATGGCACCTTGCTGCCTATAAATAATAGCGTGTGTTCGGTCCAAGCAACCGAACACCTGCTAACGCAGCAATTTACTACAATCGTACTTTAACATCAGTGCATTACGAGACACGAAACGGATCGGGTGCATTCATCTAACATAATCTTTTAACATAACATTTGAAGAACTTTAATAAACTATCCAAAACCAATCAGTACTTTTATATCAACTACAAACCCACACCCCGCACATATTGGTCCTTCGAGCCGGATTGCGCGAGTTCCGAAAAGTAATCGCGAGTGTTGCGTGTATATCAGTGTGGTGTGTGTGGACTAAAGTGGTATTCTGGACTGGTAGGTGACTGGATTATGCTCCTGATCCATGGAGAACATCAACGGTGGTATAGCAGCAGACCACAAGTAAGATCTTTCCATAATTTTCTAAACTTTGGGAGATTTGACGTCCTTAAACAACGTGCAAAATGGCTGAGCTTTACGACGTCCAATTGGCGCTCGCCATCAATATCGAAAAGATCGGGGTTAATTTAAAGAAGAGCAGTGTCCAAAGACGAACCTTCGATTACTTGAAAAAGTGTTTGAGTACTTTAGAAGAATACTGGAAGGAATACCAATTTAACCACGATCGCCTTACAACAGAAGTAAGTAAGACGCATGTCTATTTTACGAAACAGGAGTTCGAGAAAACAAGCAAGTCGTACCAAGCTGTCAAAATGCTGATCAACCAGATGCATCAACAACTTCTGGAAGCTCCATCTAGGAGTGATGATCAAGGACTGCTAGAAGAAGGTACGTATCTTGGTAAAGAATTCGAGACGGAACAGAAGTATAAAGAGGAACAGCAGCCAGGAGAAGATGGTCAGCCTTCGGAGTTAGGTCAAAGAGCTCGTCGTGCTTGGATGGTAAATCAGGGTACAAACAGTAAACTGGATGAAATGCTTCGCAGGCAGGCAGCTAATTTTAAGGCTTTCCGACAAACGGTATCTAACATCAACTTAGAACTTGACAAATGGGAATTTGAAGACGTCCTCAAAACACTGCAAACTAGGTGGATAGCAATCGATACTCTGCATTGGGAAATTGATTCAGAATTATGCGAAGAAAATGGAGAGTATGAAACAACATTCTTGAGTCACGAAAAACAATACAACAGTCTGAAGAAGGCAATTAATACTAAAATGTGGTCCGTGGCTCACAGAGAAAAATCAACACCTACACTAGATATACCTGTATTTAGTGGTAACTATAACCAGTGGACGTGCTTCAAGGATTTGTTCCAAGAAGCAATACATAACAATCCGTCGCTTTCGAGTGCCCAAAAAATGCAGTTTTTAAAAGGAAAAGTTAAAGGGGAAGCTGAACGGCTCATCCAACATTTATCAATCAGCGCAGATAACTATTCCGTATGCTGGGATATTCTGCATCACCAATACAACAACAAAAGAGCTATATTCTCTTCTCTCATGAACATTCTTCTAGGACTGCCCAACATGCAACAGCAGTCCTTACAACAAATCAAAAAACTGCATGACACAACAATAGAATGTCTGAATGCTGTCCGCAATTTAGATATTGACACTACATCTTGGGATCCTATGGTGGTACACATCTTATCCCAAAAAACTAGACTCTGACACGTATACCAATTACATTGAGTCTTTAAAAGATTCGCGGCTGGACTTTTTGGAGACCAAATTCATCAGTTTGGATTCAGCACGTCGCAAACAAGATAACCCTCAACAAAAAGGGTTTAACAACCAACATTCCTCAACAGGTTTCAAGAAACTTAACAACAGTGGGAATAATTTAACCTTGAAAAAGACACTACACGTGTCGAAGTTCAAATGTCCACATTGCAGCGGCGAACATGACCTCTACAATTGCAAAACTTTCTTGGAACTGCCCACTGAACAAAAGCTTGCAATTACGCAAAAACTGCAGGTGTGCATCAATTGTTTATTTAGCCACAATGGCAACATGTGTACTTCTACAAAACGTTGCCGCAAATGTACAGCTAATCATAGTACGATATTACATGACGCATTTGTCAAGCCGACGGGGTCTCAAGTGTCTAAACATACCGAACCAACGGTCAAGGTCTCTAACGCGTCACAAGACGGAAATGCTGAGATTTTGCTCACCACTGCTCTCGTGAAGGTTATGGCAGCCGACGGGACTTATCACAACATGCGAGCCCTTATCGACCAGGGGTCACAGATTTCTCTAATAACTGAAAAAGCCGCTCAGTTGTTGAAGATAAAACGCCAAAAATGCAATGGGGTTGTCCTTGGAATAGTCGTAAAGGAGAACAACTGTAAAGGGTTGCTTCACATAATGTGCAAGTCCACATATAGTGACTACACTTTTACAACAGAAGCTGTCGTGATGAACACGAGTAGTAACGTAGGTGAGAATATCTGTCACTTTTACCTGGCAACACTCAGAAGGAATGCAATAGAGATTGTCATTCTAGTTTAGTCTATAGTCTCGTAACGGCGAAGCGATCCTGAAAAACGCGTTGGAACAGGTCGCGACTTGAGAAGTGAGGCATCGAGCAGGTGTCCAGTGTATCTACGGTCGACGCTTCATTTAAGTTGAGTATTTTGGGTATTCGTGGGGCCGGGAGAGGAAGGCGTCTTTGTTATTTCTGGCACCATCCGTTTTTACAGTCTGGGACGAGCTCTTGGCAAGGACTTGAGTTGCGTACAGATCTCCGATAAAGTTACAGGAACGATTCCCACATAATGATCCTGGCTGACTAGTTAGGTGTGGAATTCTAGGTGATCAACAAGTTGTAAGGATAAATCCCATATAATGATCCTCAAGGAGATTGAGGTTTGAGTAAGTTTCCATGTTGATTGAGAGATCTAATCAGAGTGGTAGGTTTGGATCTATCTTAATGAGTTCGATCGTATAATGGTCCTGGCAAGCAGCGCTAGGTTCGATGGATTCATTGAGACTACGATTGGTCCCCTTGATCCTCTAGTGAGAGGGTAGAGACAAGATTATTGAGACTACGATTGGTCCCCTTGATCCTCTAGTGAGAGGGTAGGGACAAGATTATGTAAAGATATAACTGAGATATATATGTGTTTGTCATTTACAGTTATAACGGAAAAGGGTGTGCAGAGGACTGAGACGGTTGTTTCTCTGCGGTTGCCGGGGTACCTAAAATACTCATGTGGCTATAACCCACAGGTGGTGGAAGGAGATAACTAGGACGGATAATAGCGGAGCAGAACTCTTCATAACCAGTGATAAGATATACCCAAAGAAGAATCCAGGTATGAGATTTATTAATCCTTATAACCACGGGGCCTCCGGGATAATCTGAGTTACATCTCACTCACCTCTTTATGTCTATAATGCAGACAGGTATAGATTAATAAGATTATACCCGGGCGTCCCGACATGGTGGAGATGCTGAGGAAATGCGTATCCCAATATGATGGTAGATGCCGAATGATATGGCAAAGATACCATGGGAGTCAGTGCGAGATGCATGTGCAACCCCACATGGTGTAGTGGCCATGGGAGTCTGTGCGACATGCAAGCGCACCAAGATAAAGTGGAAGATGTTCCACGAAAGCTGTCCAGCTTTGTAATCAAAACCTATTGTCGCTTAGGTACATCTTCATGTTTGAACCAGTCTTTATACCCTTGGCGTTTCCATAGCTTCACTGCCATGTTACGTGTACACGTATTCAATATGATTATAAGATTAATTTTCTGTGTCGCTAGGTTCCATTACATGAATTTGTTTATTAAGATAGAAGTAATTCTTAGACTTAAATAGACTACTAGAGACATCTATGACGTAAGAGATGAACTAAATTCTGAGTGAAATTAATGGATATAAAAACAAACGACATAATGGATGAGGAGATTGTCTTAACTTGTTGCCTAGCTCTTGTATTTATTCAAGGATGTAATGTTGTGACATTGGCTTATCATTGGAAAAGAAAACGTCAACAATGGGTCAAGCCTAAGTTCCCACGATGACTTTCTTCCAGAAAGTTCGGTTTAACTTCCGCTACTCGGCAATAGATGGCGCTCGGAGTATCGATTTGGACAAAGTTTGTTCTGAAAAAGTCTTATACGAAATCTAGAAGTAAGCTATTTCGTAAGTTTATTAATAGACTTAAATATTAAATAATTCTAAAATATTCGTACGTATTAAAAGGATAGAAGATATTATGTAAATCTAAAGAGAACTCAAAATAAGATCGTCAAATATAGGTGTACCGGAAATACGAGCTGGCGCTAGCAGCAGATTCGCCAACCTACAAAACGAAAAAATGAGCAAATCAAGAAATACACTTCACACTACTTTGTTTAAAAAACCGGGAACATTTACGATAAGAGACGAAGTTCGTAGTTATAAACTATTAAAATTCACCTAAATCCGTAGAAACGATAGAAAAACTTGAAAGTTACAGATAAATTATATTGAGTGCTGTATTTCTTTAGCTATAACTTTAGTGAACAGTGAATTCCAGAAAAAACGTGGTAAGTTTTTAAACCATGAAATTAAGGTGTTATTAGCAATATGAGTTCTAGGCGTAAAAGTGAATAAACGTCTCGTTGTTTATTCATGTACTTTTACGATAAAATACAATGAAGTCTGAATGAATAAATGCGCAAAGCTGATACAAATTATTCAGATAAAAGTAGGTAGGTACTGATACAATACACTGAATGCTACTTTTATGTTGTGAAGTTTAGGATATTAGATGTATACCTACGATAATATTTACTTAGATTAGCTATACACCATTAAAGGGAAAAATAGAATTTTCCAACAAAATTATTAACGAAGTTTAAGGCGTGGTCATAATAATCGTGCGGACCTTCTCGCCAGGCGACAACGGAGACGTAGGTATTGGTATGTCCTAAAAGTTAACTTAATGCGCAAATAAAAGAAATACAAGAAAAGTTCTGTCAAGGTTCTTTTAAGAAAGAATGGAATACTCGTTTTCATTTGTCAAAACTTTAGGAACGTTATAACCGTCTACAATAATCTATAGAAAAATAGAAGGGTCGTTTCCACACCATAAATCATATGGGTGTAATTTATCCAGACCTAGTAAATTCTAGAATCCAGTTGAAGCAATGTTTGAAAATAAATTCTTGTCAAGGATTATTTCATAAATTAATTCATAGAATATTGAAGACCAATACAATTTATACATCCACATATAAGGTTAACTGATCCTTCATAGAATCAAGTAGACCATGTTTCACTAAAATAGTTATGACTGCAAGGTGAAATAAAGTTATTTACTTATGTGAGAAAATACTCACTAGACATTGGTTATTACCCTAACAACTAAGTGAAGTACATGGGTTATATATTAAAATATGACTATTTAGTAAAGGGGACTTACCTTTTTATTCAAGATACCTAAATTACACTGTAACTATATAATAAATCAATCTTCTTCTTATGTAGATAGTGTTATATAGTTAAAGTTGTGCGTTGCAACTGTTTACTTGCCTGGGATCTATTAGTATTCAACTCATAATATAAAAAACCTACTTTATAGGATTCAATAATAACATTCAAGGGATGAAGTCAAAGAAAGAGCCAAAGTCAAGCATAGATGTACATAAGATTGGAATCTTGGTGCAGGATAGTGCAAAGACCAAGTTCTAATATATTTGAAGCTTAAATGTAAGATTGGAATCTTGGTGCAGGATAGTGCAAAGACCAAGTTCTAATATATTTGAAGCTTAAATGTAAGACTGGAATCTTGATGCATAGTAGTGCATAAGCCAAATTCTAATAGACTCAAAGCTTAAATATAATATTAAAATCTGGATACATGGTAATACAAAGATTTTAAAGTTTTGATATATGTAATTTTGTTATACTTATTTGTGTGTGGAACCTGGTAACCGGATGATTAACGATTATTTATACTATTCTAATTAATTGAAGTTAGAATTAAAAAATATAACAATATTAATGAAAACTTTCACTTACTAGAATATCGGGTATACATATTATATAAACGAAATATATGCAAGTACAAAGTAAAGTGAGCAAAGCGGTGCTCAGGTCTGATATTGTAGGTGTTAGTCTGTTAAAATATTTGAAGATTTATAAGTCAATAAAATAATTCTAGGAGAATCTAAAATAAAATGGAGCAAGAGGAGGAAGATAGCTCTGTGGAAGTCACAATTAAATCAAGACTTTATCAGATAATAAACAGGATAAATGAACATAAAAGACAGGCCGAAATTTATTGTAGAGAAGGTAGCAGTGATAAAGAATCCATACAGAAGGCACAGGTATGTGCATCAAAGTTAGAAAATATGATTAAAAGATTCACGAGCGAACTCAATGAATATTTTAGAATGTCAAACAATCCATCGCCGGATGAGATCTCGAATATGAGTAATGTCCAATTAGACGGTGAAGAAGTCCTTACCGAGTGCATACTAGTGAGTAGATCAAACGAAGTCCAACCATACAGCCATAATGATGGTGATCAAACCCGTAATTTTTCTGCTAAATTACCAACACTTACATTACCAGAGTTCAGTGGAGATATACTGACTTGGTGCGAATATTGGGATATTTACAAATCCAATATCCATGATAGACCGTTGCCGGATGTAGATAAGCTACTTTACCTTAAATCAACACTAAAAGGTAAACCGCGTAGGATCATAGATGGTCTGGAAACCACAAACAAGAACTACACTATAGCCATTCAAATATTAACGAATAGGTACGGTAAGCAGTCACATATTATAGACGCACACTACAGCGCACTAAACAAGGTGAAGATTGCAAATACATCTGTTGGAGAATGCCGCAGTACTTTGAATGAGGTGGAACGCCATCTCAGAGTTTTACAGTCACTTGGAGAAGATACAAATCATAATCATTTGAGACATCTTATAATGGAAAAGTTTCCGGGAGATATCATCTATGAGGTAAAGATGAAGATGAAAGATAATACTGTGGAAGAATTGAGGATATACCTGGAAGGGATAATATCAGCAAGAGAAGAAGCTAATGAAACCCCTCAGGGAAACAAGTCAACTATCACAGATAATCATACAGTAGAAATGCTACACACAACACACGACGAGAAAAAAAACCGTGGAAGTTAAATAAAACTGCTGGAAAATTCAATAGCAACATCAAAAGGACGATAAACTCCAACAGAAGGAACATACGAAACGGAGACAAGAAAGAGGAATCTAATAAAAATCGTTGGTTACAAGAACCGCATTGTTCTAGGACTGGAAAAAGTGGTCAATCGAGAAAGCGCCAGTATGACCAAACAAGGGATGGGAACCGAGAGAAAAAGAGAGAAATGAAAGACCATGTATTAAACAAGAAAAGGAGACGAACCTGTATATTTTGTGACCAAGGTCATTATTCAGATCAGTGTCAAAAATACGAAAACATAGAAAAGAGAAGAACACGTCTAAAAAACCGTTGTTTTAACTGCTTCTCAGAAGAACACATAATCAAGTCATGCCCAAGTAAAAGAAAGTGTTATTATTGCAAAGAGATAGGAAGACATCAAGCTTTATGTCCAGAAAAATTTAAGGTGAAAAAGGAATTAACTATAACCACAACAGATAACAGTGACTTTACAGTATTGCAAAACGCTATAGTAACAGTAGAGAATGAAAACAAACCTGGTAAATCCATCAAATGCAGAGTACTATTAGACTCAGGATCTCAAAGATCATATGTCACGAGGAAAATTTCCAAAGAACTTAATCTACCAGCTAGAGAAGAAAATAAGTTATCTATCTTTACTTTTGCCAGCGAGACACCTCAAGACTATAGTAGCCCACGAGTCAAACTAAAAATGGTGACAAAAACAAACAGATTAATAACACTCTACGCTAACGAAGTACCGATGATTACAAGAGGTACAGCGTTACCTAACATAACTATCGAAAGGGAGAAGGATACAATACTAGCCGACGACGGTTCCCTTGGAGAAAGAGTAGATATCCTTATTGGAAATGACTACTATTTTAGCTTGATTTCTACAGGGAAGATACATATAGGAAGAGACCTATACCTGGTGAATTCCGAGTTTGAATGGATACTTAGTGGAAAAATAAATACTGAAGAAAAGGAAAATACCTTATCGGTCATTACATATTGTCAGAATCATGATCCTAACTGTATTTATTTTACAGAACCAGACTTACCTCTAAAGAATATGGATATATCCTTCTTATGGTCTTTAGAAAGCATAGGGATAACAGACAACCCGAAAACAACTAGAGAAGAAGAGGCCATTAAACATCTCAACGATACTGTAGAATACAAAGACGGGAGATATTGGGTTAAATGGCCATGGATTCATTTCCCTCCAGAGATGCCTACCAATTTCGGACTAGCGTATGGAAGACTCAAAGGCCTACTACAACGAATGAGCAAAGCCTCAATGCAGGAATATCAAAATATACTGAAAGAACAACTGAAGAACGGTACCATAGAAATTATCAACCCCGAGGAAAATGTATACAATCAAAGAGTCCCCCCGATACATTATCTTCCACATCACATGGTGCATCAAGAAGGAAAGAGAGGCCGCATTGTCTACGATGCATCGGGAAAATTAAAAGATAATAAGAGCTTAAATGAGTGCCTATATAGAGGCCCATCGATGATTGGAGACTTAGTAGCATTACTCATCCAGTTCAGAACGAATAGGATAGCAATCACAGCGGATATAGAGAAAGCTTTCCTACAACTAGGACTACAAGTCGAGGACAGAGATGTTACCAGATTCATCTGGATAAAAGACGAAAGTAAACCCCTAGATATGGATAATATTTTACATATGCGTTTTTGTCGAGTGCCATTTGGCATTATCTCAAGTCCATTTCTATTGACAGCCATTGTAAAGTATCACATTTCACAGAACGCGCCGGAACTAATTCCCAAGATAGTGGATAAATGTTATGTAGACAACTTCGTGACGGGTACCGACTCTACTAAAGAAACCAATCAAACTAAAATACTAGGTTTAACATGGAACATTAAGAACGATACGCTACGCTTGAATATTAAGAGTGAACTTTTCAAGGAAGATAACATAAAAGAACCACAAAGTAAAAGAAAGATACTAAGTACTATAGCTTCTATGTATGACCCATGTGAACTAGGTTCTCCATTAATACTACCTATAAAACTATTACTTCAACAATTGTGGGAGTCGAAGGTGAAATGGGACACCATTGTACCAGACGAACTCCAAAGACAGTGGGAAGAAATAATCCATCACTTAGAAGCAATAAAGAGAATAGAAATACCACGATATATGAGACTCACAGAGCCAACCAATACAGTAACACATAGACTACACGTTTTTAGCGACGCATCTAAGCATGCATATGCTGCCGTGATTTACATAGCAACTGAAGATAAAGATGACAGGAAAATATCTTTCATTATGGCAAAGTCAAAAGTTATTCCAAAGGGAGAGAGAGAGCATCTACGCATGCCCAGATTAGAACTACTAGGATGTTACCTAGGTAGTAAACTAATGGCATATGTTAAGAGCGTTATTGGCATCCCGATAGTGGAAGAATATCTATGGACAGATAGTCAAATAGTTTTAAGCTGGATACATTCTAATAAGTTGTTACCTCCTTTTAATAGTAGAAGAGTAAACACTATAAAAGAAAATAAAAAATTGAGAATACGTTATGTGAATACAGAAATAAATCCTGCAGATCTAGCGACTCGACCCGACCTATGGGATAAGAAAAAGGGTATGTGGCTCAATGGCCCCGAGTTTCTGCACAAGGGAGAGCGGTATTGGCCAGACCACTCATCGCTTGACTTTTCCAGTTCGTCGTTGGAGAAGGGTCCTTCGGACACAGTAAGCTTTACGAAAACCGAAGAAAGAATACCGGATAAGATATTTAGGGAGGAAAATACAGTTCTACATAAAACTATGAAGAAAATTAAGGATTTACAAAAAGAACATTTCCCACAAGAAAGTGAAGGGCAGAAAACAAGTTCAGCAATTAATCTAGATTTATTTAAAGATATAGATGGAATATTGAGATGCGGTGGTCGTATGAAGAACGCTGAATGGCCGTTCGACAAACGGCATCCAATACTGGTACCTAGAGAGTGTGAATTTACAAGCAATCTCATCCTAAGAACACATAAAGAAAATTGTCACGTAGGAGCAAACCACACTCTGAGTAAAGTAAGGGAGTCATTTTGGATCCCAAAAGGAAAAGGTTATGTTCAAAGATTACTGAAGAAATGTCCAGAATGCACTAAGCAGAGCGGACGCCCATTCTAACTACCTCCAGCACCGGCATTACCCGCTGAAAGAGTAAACTATACAGCACCATTCACATATACAGGCGTTGACTACATGGGACCACTTTTAGTAAATAATGGAGACGGTAACCAGAAGAGATGGATTTGTCTTTTCACCTGTCTTGTAGTCAGAGCTATACATCTTGAAGTCGTACAAGACCTCACAGCCGAGGAAGGTCTACTAGCAACAAGACGGATGATCTCCACAAGAGGAGTACCGTCAGTAATAATATCAGATAATGCCCAAAATTTCAAACTGATAGCAGAAATAATGTCAAGTCAATATTGCATACAACAGAAAATACAGTGGAAATTTATTAATCCCTTATCACCACGGGCAGGTGGATTTTACGAACGACTAGTTGGCATAGTAAAAAATTGCCTGAAAAAGACGCTACAAAAACACATGTTAAACGATAAACAACTCTCAACAGTTATCAAGGAAATAGAAGCCGTGATTAACTCTCGACCACTCACTAGTGTAGATTCGGAAATAGACTATATCTTAAAACCGTCAGACTTTCTAACAGTAGGGAGAGTGATCTCGTTAGAAGAGAACGGAGATGGTTGTGAATTTTCAAGTACATCCGTGACAAAAACAGATCTTGTAAAAGGATGGAAGAGAGCACTAACTATACTGGGAGAATTTAAGGATATGTTCTCGAACCGATATTTGCTTAGCCTTCGTGAGAGATATGCTCATTTACCTCGAGAACCACGAGTGACGTCAAAATTGTCACCGAACCTTGGTCAAGTTGTGCAGATTAAAGGCGATTCAAAGAATAGGAATGATTGGAAAGTGGGGAAAATTATATCTCTGATTCCAAGCGCAGATGGACTATACAGAGCCGTAAGGGTTCAAGTAGGGAAAACAGAATATACACGCTCTATCGCTCATCTCTACCCGTTAGAAGTAGAGGATACAGTAGAACCTATCTACAAGCAGGTAGAACAAACTAACCCGTCAGATGACAATGATAATATTTCTCAAGAGACTGAGAAAATCGACCAAATCAATACACCGGTTATGCCAGATCAGATGTCAAATCATATGATCCCACCAAACGACACACCACTTAAAGAAATGATTGAGAATCATGAAAATAAAATTGAAGAGTGTAAAATTGATCTAATGGAAAAAGACACAGAATATTCATTGACGAAAAAAGGAAAACTGCTACCTAACACAACTGAGACAAATGATAAAGAAGTAGAAATAACCCCGAGAACTAAACGTGTCGCAGCTGTAAAAGTGTCCAGTGTATCTACGGTCGACGCTTCATTTAAGTTGAGTATTTTGGGTATTCGTGGGGCCGGGAGAGGAAGGCGTCTTTGTTATTTCTGGCACCATCCGTTTTTACAGTCTGGGACGAGCTCTTGGTAAGGACTTGAGTTGCGTACAGATCTCCGATAAAGTTACAGGAACGATTCCCACATAATGATCCTGGCTGACTAGTTAGGTGTGGAATTCTAGGTGATCACCAAGTTGTAAGGATAAATCCCATATAATGATCCTCAAGGAGATTGAGGTTTGGGTAAGTTTCCATGTTGATTGAGAGATCTAATCAGAGTGGTAGGATTGGATCTATCTTAATGAGTTCGATCGTATAATGGTCCTGGCAAGCAGCGCTAGGTTCGATGGATTCATTGAGACTACGATTGGTCCCCTTGATCCTCTAGTGAGAGGGTAGGGACAAGATTATTGAGACTACGATTGGTCCCCTTGATCCTCTAGTGAGAGGGTAGGGACAAGATTATGTAAAGATGTAACTGAGATATATATGTGTTTGTCATTTACAGTTATAACGGAAAAGGGTGTGCAGAGGACTGAGACGGTTGTTTCTCTGCGGTTGCCGGGGTACCTAAAATACTCATGTGGCTATAACCCACAGGTGGTGGAAGGAGATAACTAGGACGGATAATAGCGGAGCAGAACTCTTCATAACCAGTGATAAGATATACCCAAAGAAGAATCCAGGTATGAGATTTATTAATCCTTATAACCACGGGGCCTCCGGGATAATCTGAGTTACATCTCACTCACCTCTTTATGTCTATAATGCAGACAGGTATAGACTAATAAGATTATACCCGGGCGTCCCGACAGAAGCCATGATCATGAACAACCTACTTAAAAATCTCCCCAACCAAACAGTTTCGAAGCCCTCATGGTCATTTACAGAAAATATTAACTTGGCTGATCCGGAGTAGTACATTAGTCGACCAGTTGACTTGCTACTCGGAGCCGAAGTTTACGCGAACATTATTATGGAGGAAGTCATCAAGGGGACTAACACAACACAGCCTATCGCTCAGCAAACCCACTTGGGGTGGATACTGTGTGGAGGTACAAAAAAAACATTCCAATGTAATGTAGTTCTGCACAACTTAGAAGATATACATAAATTCTGGGAAACAGAAGAGATAACACAACAGTCTAATCTATCGGTTGAAGATCAGGAATGCATTACGTTCTATTTAAATACCACAACTAGGAAACAAAACGGGCACTACGAGGTCAGGCTACCTTTAAAGGACAACATAGAAAACAAGTTGGGTTCCTCAAAACAAATGGCTTTAGCTCAATTTCGAAATTTGGAGCGCAAGTTTCAGAAACACGAGACGCTAGCCGTACATTACAAAACGTTCATGAATGAATATTTACAATTAAAACATATGAAATTAGCTTTGCAAAGTAACTTAACACTGGAATGCTACTTACCGCATCACGGCGTGCTACGAGAGGAATCTACTACAACAAAATACAGGGTTGTTTTTAACGCATTTGCGAGGACATCTTCAGGATTCAGCCTCAACGATTTGATGCATAAAGGACCCAACCTTCAACAAGATCTGCAAATATTATTGCTAAAATGGAGGCAATACCAATACGCATATACAGCAGACCTCGAGAAGATGTATAGGCAGATCCAAGTACATGAATTGGATCAACCTCTACAAAAAATAATTTGGCGCAACGATGCTCAATGTCCTATATAATCATATCAACTCACAACAGTTACATACGGAACTAAAGCGGCTCCATTTTTAGTTCTAATGACGCTGAAGAAATTAGCAGCTGATGAACAGAGAAATTATCCTGACGCGGCTCAAGTGCTGGCCAAAGATTTTTACATGGATGACCTTGTACATGGGTGTCATTCTATGGAACAGGGGAAGAAACTTATATCTGATTTGATGACCTTACTACAAAAAGGGGGTTTTAACTTGCGTGAATGGACCTCCAACGAACCAACATTAATTGAAGACATACCGAGTCATCAAAATCCAGACACAAACATTGTATTTAATTCGAAATCGGAATCAACATCATCAAAAACTCTGGGTCTGTGTTGGAACACAAATACAGATATTTTTTTCTTTCGTTGCAATTTTTCTAAGCAGTCTTCAAGGCCAACAAAACGCAACTTATTATCGGAAATATCGAAATTATTCGATCCGTTAGGCTGGTTGACGCCACTATCCACCCAACTAAAATTATTATTCCAAAAACTATGGGAAAACAATTTACAGTGGGATGAACAAGTGTCCGATGACATCTTCAACGATTGGGCCAAAATAAAAGCGGACCTAGACAACATACACAGCTGCGAGGTACCAAGGTGGTTGAAGAACAACAGTGATGACGTCATCGAAATTCATGGGTTTTGTGACGCATCCATGAAACACATGCATGCGCATGCGTAGTTTATGCTCGCATAAAACATCAATTCAAATTCAAATTCAAATTCAAAAGCATTTATTTCAAATAAACCATTTACAGGCACTTTTGAAATGTCAAGAAGTCAGTCAGTCAGAAAAAATGATGCTAATTGCACATTCCAAAGCGTAGATCTCTATGGAGAAGAATGTGCAAGAAACTCCATGGACACTCTTTTCAATCATGTTTTGCAATTACAAATATCTCTGTTACATGTTTCTTGTCGCTATCATGTGAGAACAATGTCAATAATGTAAAAATAAAAACTAAATATAGATATTAAAATAGCAACTGACAGCTAAGAGATGACCAGTCTCAACTGACAGCGCCCGTTCACGGACCCGACGCGAATATTAGCACCACTCAGCTCAACCATTTTGAAGAGAACCGAATGATCCAACACACGCGCCACCATCAGTGAGACATTTGAGTGAGCATGACAAACTCTCAACTGCCATGCTTATTTATGTCAAACAAATCCAATAGTAACCTAAAAACCATAAAATAGCTCCATGGTACTCACATTTACAAAGTTTGAAAAAAATGCTTCTACATTATACAATACTAAATACAATAATACATTACAAATTTAACAAATTCAAAAAATAAAAAACATTGAAGAATAGTAATAATAATAATAGTTTCAAAACTAATTAATTTGTACCCCCGGTGGTAGTGGAGCTGGACCAGCATTGAGCCAAGCATTTTTATCTTGAATATAATCCTCCAACTTATAATATGCCTGCTTGCATAGTGTGCGTTTAATACAAGATTTAAATTTCGTTTCATTGAGTTCTAATATTTGGGGAGGTATTTTATTATAACATTTCAAACAGTACCCCATGAAAGAAGAGGCCACTTTAACCAGTCTGAAACCTGGTTGAACTAATTGGTCCCTATTTCTTGTAACATAATTATGTCTGTCGCCTCTTTTGCTAAAAAGATGAAGATTTTTTCTAACGTACATGATGTTTTCATAGATATATTGACAAGGCACCGTCATGATGTTAATATCCTTAAACAGTTCCCTTAGAGAATGGCACCGGCGGAGATTGTAAATAGCTCTGATAGCTCTTTTCTGTAGAATAAAAATTGAGTCGATGTCTGCAGCCCGTCCCCATAGTAAGATACCGTATGACATGACACTATGAAAATAACTAAAATAGACTAGTCTAGCGGTATCAACATCCGTAAATTGGCGGATTTTTCTAACAGCATATGCAGCTGAGCTAAGCCGTCCTGCAAGAGATGTTAAATGAGGACCCCATTGTAGCCTTGAGTCAAGCGTTATCCCCAGGAAAACAGTTTTGTCGACAAATTCTAGTTTTTCATCGTTTAGTATTACGTCACAATCACTACTTTTGACATTCGGTAAGGAAAATCTTATGCATTTAGTTTTTTTCCCGTTTAAAACTAGATTATTAGCAGTGAACCAGTTTTGGACCTGCAGTAGTGCGTTATTTTCGTCGTCAAGATTATTAGTCCTTCTATTTATCTTAAAAATCAAAGAAGTGTCGTCGGCAAACAACACCATATTAAGTTTATTTTGCAACAAATAGGGTAAATCATTAATATAAACTAAAAATAAAAAAGGACCTAAAATTGAACCTTGGGGTACCCCCATTTTCACATTTAATCCCGGCGAATTGACACCGTTTATTTGAACTTGTTGCTGTCTGTCAATCAAATAAGATTTTAATAAGCTTAAAGCTGTTTTGCCTAGTCCGTAATGCTCAAGTTTCAGGAGTAATGTTTCATGAACCACACAATCAAACGCCTTAGACAGGTCACAGAAGATGCCTATAGCATCCTGTGCCTCTTCCCACGCATTAAAAATGTGTTTTAGCAAGGAGACACCAGCGTCAGTTGTACAACGTCCTTTGGTGAAACCATACTGTTTATCGTGTAAGATGTTATTTGTGTTAAAATGATTAAGCATTTGATTTAACATCACCTTTTCAAATATCTTGCTAAAAACCGGCAACACGGACATCGGCCTATAATTATTAGTGTCTTTACTGTCCCCGGATTTAAAAAGTGGTATCACTTTACTATATTTCATCAATCGGAAGTAACACTCATTGCCGCAAAATCTAAGCTTGTGCCGCATAAGAAATCCCTTACGTTGCCAAAACTGGAACTTAGTGGCGCATACCTACTCTCTAAACTAATAAATAGAATTCAACAATCCTTAACAAATAGACTAGAAATATTTGGATGGACGGATTCGAAGGTAACACTCAGTTGGATACAGGGTGAGCCTAATCGTTGGAAGGCGTTCGTTGCAAATAGGGTCGTCAAACTCACAGAAATAATGCCTCCTAACTGCTGGCGTTATGTAAAATCAACGGAAAATCCAGCGGATTGTGCCAGCCGTGGAATGTTAGCGTCGCAGCTGATACAACATACATTGTGGTGGCAAGGCCCTCAATGGCTAAAAACATGGACTTCGAAAGATGAAACCGAAAAACAAATATACATCATCAATGAAGAGATCAGAACAGTCAAAGAACAAGTCAACATCGTACAAGATTGCCCAAATATCATTGAGCATTTCTTAGTAAAATACAACAGTACAAAGAAAATAGCACCTATATTAGCATGGGTATATCGAGCGATCACACCTGCACGTTGCCGTAAACATTTGCCGAGCTATATCATATTACAAGAGTTACACAAAACTAAAACAATTATTATAAAACATGTGCAAAATAAGGAATTTGCAACGGAAATAGAAAAATTTTTTTTTTTTTTTGATTGCGCAAACACGGTAGCGTTGGCTCAAAAAGTCAATTATTGAATTTAGATCCCTTTATTGATCAAAACGGATTGTTACGTGTTGGTGGACGATTGAAGAACGCTAACATAAGTGAGGAGATGCGGCACCCGATAATCATACCACATAAGTGTCGGTTGGCGGAGATTCTCATCGATGAAGCACATCAACTATCATTTCATGGCGGACCACGTGTGACCCTCGCCAAATTACGACAATACTATTGGATAACGAACGGGAACAATGCTACCAAGAAACAGATACGAAAATGCGTGATTTGCCGAAAACAAGAGTCGGGAAGACAGTATCAACTAATGGGCGACCTTCCGGAGGAGCGATGTAATCCCGCTCCGCCCTTCTATCACACAGGCGTCGATTACACGGGGTTTGTGGAAATAAAAACAAACAAAGGACGTGGAGTTAAAACAACTAAAGGATACGTGGCGGTATTCATTTGCATGGTCACTAAAGCCGTGCACTTGGAGTTAGTCTCGGACTTAGCATGCTCTGCTTTTTTGGCTGCGTTAAAAAGGATGGCAGCTAGGCGAGGAGCGCCACGACATCTTTACAGCGACCAAGGAACTAATTTCGTTGGCGCCAGCAACATTTTAGAAAGCGAATACCAACAATTACAACAAATTTTCAACGATAGCTTCTTGGCAGAAGTGACCGAGATGAAGATCGAATGGCACTTCAACGCACCATCATGGCCGAGTGCAGGAGGCTTGTGGGAGAGAGCGGTAAGAAGCCTTAAGTTCCACCTTAGACGCGTAATTGGAGAACAGAGGCTCACATTTGAAGAATACTCGACTATTCTTGCTCAACTTGAGGCTTGCTTGAACCACTGTGCGCTATAACAGAAAATATAGAAGACCTTAACTTTTTAACACCGGCACACTTTTTAACAGGACGCACAGGGTTAACAGTTATTGAAACAGAAAGGGACGCCAGAACACGTTGGCATTTAATCCAGAAGCTATCAGAAGACATTTGGAGAAGGTGGAAATCAGAATATCTAAGCCAACTAACAGCTAGAAGTAAATGGCTGAAACCACAACAAAACTTGAAAGTAGGCGATTTGGTCGTCATTCAAGAAAACAACATACCTTCTGGAAAATGGGCTATGGGAAGAGTGATTGAAGTCCACCCGGGCAAAGACGGACTTGTACGGGTTGTATCCTTAAAAACGAAAAATGGAATCGTGAAGAGACCTATCATAAAACTTTCTCGATTACCTATTAATAAGCCGGAAACAAGTGAACAAGAACATAATACAGAAGTCAGACAAGGAGAGAACAAAACAAGAAAACGTACAGCATCGGTCAGACAATCAACACTGCGCACGGCATGATGTACAACATTTCAAAATTAAGGAAAAATCAGTCCTTATATTTTGATCCTGTGGCCAAAATGAATCTCATCCGTGATAAATGGACCTTAGTCGTCTATTACGATATGTCGCCCTACTGGGAGGGCACAACGGCGCTAGAAAAACTATTAACTCATTTAAATAACACACGTATTAATATAAACAGTGGTGTTTGTAAAATGGTAGTGCCGCAACTACAGCACGAGTTCCTCGAACTGAAATACTATAATGCGCTCTTGATGACACAACAATTCATCGCACACTCCAGACAGCGTCGTGGGCTTATCAATGGGTTAGGTTACGTAGCCAATTATCTTTTCGGCGTCTTGGATGAGCGTTTCGCTGAACAATACACTAAGGACATTGAACTCATAAAGCGAAATCAAAATCATTTGGCTAAATTATGGAAAAACCAAACATCTGTTGTAGAGTCAGAATACAACATCCTGAAACGAACTGAAAAGATTATCCATAAGCAACACAAAACTATAAATCATCATTTAGATACATTGGACAAATTAACAAATGGAGTACAACAAGTAATGACTAACATGAATGCAGTACAAGGACAAATCGTAACTGCATTGACTGCAAATACTTTGCTCCAAACATTAAGGGGTAATCAAGACACTTTACTGGACACTTTGACGGACATTCGCCATGGTCAGTTTAACGTACATTTATTAACGCCTAAACAACTACAACAAGAACTCAACGTCATTGCTGGCCAACTTACGGATGATCTAATGCTACCTATCGATAAAACTGATGTGAGAAAACTGTATCATCTATTGCATATAAAAGCACGGACCACAGAAAAATATTTTATATTTAAATAACATTCCCATTAATCAGCAGAGATCGATACAAATTATACAGAGTGATACCAATTCCCAAACAATTTGGTAAGAATATGACAAGCATTGTGCCAAAATCAAAATACATTGCAGTGAATCTGCAAAAGGACTCGTACATACCGACAAACAACGATGAGCTTTCAACATGTCTCACTCAAGAAGAAACGTATATTATGTGCGTGCTAAAGAGGCCTGTTTACCATCTAGGCAGTGACAACAACAATTACTGCAATCTCAATCATGAGACAAACCAATGTAAAGTTGAACAAACTTTATGCTCAAACATGTGGGTACCGTTGAACGATCCTTCTGTGTATGTATACCACTGCTGTAACAACTATTCCATTAAAATAATTTGTGGAGAGTATATCACAGTCGAACAACTCAACCAAGCAGGAGTAATATACCTCGGACTGGGTTGTGTTATCAAAGGGCAAGATTTTACTTTGCATGCAAACACAAAATTTGACAATAATATGACGATTCAGTCAAATATTTACGTACCCAACATTGACCAACTTAACAACATTATCAATGTGAGCTTACCGATCGAGAAGGCTCACGATGATCAAACTGAGGAGGACGAATTAGATAACGACTTGCTGAAAGTCTACAAACAAATCAAACAGCTAAGAAACAGTGACGTAGAAATAGATGAGACGTTGTCACCTCACGACATCCATCATTACGTGGTAAGCTACACCCTCGTGCTGGCGGCGGCTGTGGGCTCAGCCGTGCTCCTGTGGCGGTGGCTACGACGCCGCATGCGACGCGTGCTGATCTCACCAGACATCGAGCTACGAAGTGTTAAAGACGCGAGTGCTAGTGTTTGTGCGCGACAATGTAACGAGGCTGACCGTCAGCCCAGTGCTCAAAGTGCAGTGCAAGTGTGCGTGGTTAAAAAACAAAATAAAGCGTGTTCACCAATCATATTATACAAAAATTAGAGACATCAAGATTATCTATTAGCTTTTCTAAACGCTATAGTTTCGTATTATCTTAAGAATCACCACTAACATTAGGTTACTATCATCTTAACTAACATGATTGTATTAATATCATCATCTCATCTTAACTGCATCTTTGCCGCCCCGGAATATGTTCGGTCCAAGCAACCGAACACCTGCTAACGCAGCAATTTACTACAATCGTACTTTAACATCAGTGCATTACGAGACACCAAACGGACCGGGTGCATTCATCTAACATAACCTTTTAACATAACATTTGAAGAACTTTAATAAACTATCCAAAACCAATCAGTGCTTTTATATCAACTACAAACCCACACCCCGCACAGCGTGTTTTATTATTTGCAGTCACTGCTTCATATAAAACGAGGTCGAATGTGTTTTTCTGATCACAGTTCGACAACGTATGATGTATCTCAGATTCCTTGCAGCCTTGCGTCGACATCTGAACATTGCCTCCTTGCAGTGAGTGGTGACCAACACTGGATTATGGTATTGGATTATGGTATTGGTACTGGTATTTCGAACGGTTTCTGTTCCGGATTCGGTTGGAATTACCCTGATATTACCATTTTGCGAATTGCCCGAAGCTCCCGGTGTAGCATGCGGTGGAGGTCTATCCAGGTTGGGTGAACCGCCATGTCCTCATAGAGGCAATCGGCGTCAGTAATTTCTCGGTTTTGTCATCAATATGCGAGTTCGATTGGACAGGGATACACGCACTCAAGATTTCGCCGAAATTCATTCAAAAGTTGGAGACTCTTTATAGGGTAGTTCCCACTATGGAAAAAACATTTGTCTGATACACAGGGACGTCAGTTAAATACACACCAAAAATCCTAGGTAAATGAACCACCACGCCCAAAAGGATCAAGCTGCAACAATCAATGGAAGTATGCTCTCGAAAATTCTTCATAAGTACTGTTGTGGAGGAAGATAGTTGATGATGATGGTAGTTTTTGGATTCACTTCAGGCTTTGCACTATCAGTGCACGTTATCCAGCTGAAGGTCGGTGTCCCGATTATGCTCCTTCGTTTACCTCTACTAAAGCTGTCTAACTGCTTAAACTCTTCAGTGAAATATTATTGAGGCGAAATGTATTACACGAGGTAACTCTTTCGAACAATCTCGCAGCCCCAGCAGACATGGGTCCTAGAGGGCCCTATACATTTGCTGAAGGAGGCTACTGGTTGTCATTTTCTCCACCAATCGCCTCCATGAGGAGACGGCGGCGCTCCGACCAAGCGGGAGCGACTTCCACCGTATTCTCCGGGCGATCCGCACAATGGTGAGATCAGAGTGTTTCTTCCCGCTGAATTCGATACAGATACCTTCCAAAATATCCACATCCGGTGAGTCCTACACAAAGAGAGGATGCCGTGACGCCTCTGTAGTGACACCTCAAAGACAGGCATTACCGTTGTGATTGTGGCGTGTTCACTGTGGCGAGGGGTTAAAATCATACAATATTGTTTTACCAGATCATAAACCAGATACATACATAAACTAATGCCTTTTCCCTTGGGGTAGGTAGAAATGCCAACTGCTACGACCCATACATACTCTTTCTATTCATTGACGTTCATACATCTGGATCTGGACGTTTACATAACATATTGCGGACGAAGTCGCGGGCAACAGCTAGTACTTCTATAAATAATATCAGAAAGAGGTTTTATTAGTTTCACGTTGGCATCTTGGCATGATTCCTTACGTTTCTAACGGCGCGTATTATTGTAGGTAACTATTTTTTGCTGATTACTAAAATTTTCAAACTTTTTGTATATTTTCTGCAAATTAAACAATTTAATCTTTCTTTTTAAATTTAATATAGCTTTCTGATATGATTGATAAATCGATAAAGGCCGGCCAAATTATAGCCCTACTTAAAGAAGGTTGTTCACAAACTTACGTGTCTCGGCGGCTAAATGTGTTTCGTCCAGAGATCTGGGCAACGCAATCAAGAGATTGGTTCGGTCAAATAAAGAATAATAGGTTTGGGTAGAAAACGATGCGCAGAACCACGAGATGACGCTTTTTGGTTGAGGCAGGCGTTTAGGCAGAATCATAAGACGTCAAGTGTGAACCTAAACTAAAAAAAAGTCTTCAAGAAGTAAGAGGAATAGCCTCCTTCTGACTGTCTGCAAGATAACTTACCTTGCACACAGTCAGGAGGAGGCTTTTGGCTGTCAATATCAGCAGTTACTGCCCGGTCCGGGACTTAAATTACTCCGAATCTGTGCTTCATGGACTCTAGAAAACTGGAACGAAGTATGAAACTCAGAGTGTTTTTTATTAACACGCTTTTATTAGCTTCACTTGTAACTATGTATGTAAGAAAATCTTAGAATCTTAATTTGACCCACTTGCCGATTTTCTATGAGGATCAAATTTTTCACACGCTCTGAGTTCTGATGACAATACATGAATAGCAAAGAAACGTCATTACAAATCTAATATGGCGGCCTCCCCAAGATGGCGGACTGGCTGTTTGAAATCCACCCCCATGATATGGGTATCAAATGAAAGGGTTTGCTGTCAGGAAAACGAAAAAAATAGTCACGTGACTTAAATCCAATATGGCGGACGTCCAAGATGGCGGACAGGCTATTTGAAATGCACCCCCATTATACGGGTATCAAATGAAAGGGTTTGCTGTCAGGAATACGAAAAAAAATAGTCACGTGACTTAAATCCAATATGGCGGACATCCAATTGTAATTTTTAGTGCGTGAAAAAGCGTGTTTTTATGTGAAGAAGACCGGTACCGGTGATTATTGCGAAGACCAGGGAACGCTATACCGAAGTGTGTTTCAAAGAAATGACTCCTTATGGTGGAGGCTCCCTTATGTCTTGGGCAGCAATTAATTCGACGGAGCTTACGGAGCTAGTTTTCATAGAAAATGGAACATTAAATGCATAACCTGTATTGACTGGTCTTAGAGAAGATACCATTTTTATGGACGACAATGCTCGCGCTCATTATAACGACGTGGAATCCTATATACAAGAACTTGGGATCCGTCGTTTGAATTGGCCAGCTCGAAGTCCTGACCTCATTCCAATTGAGCATGTCTGGAATGTTCTAAAGGGACGGGTAACCGCAAAACATTTGGGAGCTAAAAACAGTCATTGCAGAAGAAAGGGAATTCTACAAAACGTGATTAAAATTATCGTGGAAAGCATTTTCAGAAGGATGCAATCTGTGATTTTGGCAAGAGTAGGTCACATGCGTTATAAAATTTTACATTTGTAGCGTTGTATAATATAATTAAAAAAAAACTAAAAAAAAATGTCTATTGCTGACAACTTCGGTTTTATGGAATTCATCGAAAATTAATTAAAAAAACTGCCAGATTTGACTACATGCATATTCAATTAGACGGTTAAAAATAAACAGACTACGACCGATAATTAAATCCAATTTAATCAATTAAAATACATAGACTTGAATAACATCCGACTATACTCATTCACTATATAGTTTAGGTATTTTTGGCAAATCAAGTGGATTTTGAGACAATTTTTGACGTGACAACGTCATGGATTCGATGGAGCCGGCTGCACGCACGAGAAAGTATGACGCATGCGGCGTTACCTCGCTTTGAGGCGTTCCATTTAAGGCTTGAAGTGCAAGCGAGAGCGCGTTCGGCCTCCGCGTTCGGCAGTGTTCGACATCTGTCTCTCTCCTACTTGAGTGAGCGATGCGTCTGCGTCGTGACAACTGCTATAGAATAATACATTTACATGTTTTCGTCAAGTATAAAGTGCAGTGAAAAGTGAATGTCGTGTTAATTGTTTATTTGTATTTATGCGTACAAATAAATGTAACACGTTGTCACGTTCAACTATCGTCAGTAAACCGACTTTACAGACAACCGATTTTTTTTTGATGAAGTTCAAGATATGGAATGTCCGATTTTAGCAAATACCTTTTTCTTTTTAATTGGGGATCCGCGGGCTTTCGTTGAAGATCTTCACTGATTATTTAACTAATAGAACCCAATGCGTAAAAATTAATTCTTTTGTCAGTGAAGAGGAGTGTATTGGTTTCGGTGTTCCGCAGGGAAGTATATTGGGTCCAACCATGTTCCTGATATACATAAACGACTTGTGCAAAATGTCCATTCCTAACTGTGAAATATTCACCTATGCAGACGACACTGCACTTGTTGTTTATGATACTGACTGGAATAAAGCTAAGGATAGAACAGAACACTCCCTCCACCTTGTTACGGAATGGCTTTCAGCTAACTTGCTGACTCTTAACATCGACAAAACAAAGCTAATACGCTTCTCGCTGTCCAGTTCAGACCCCAAACCAGCTGAATCCAGTGCAGTACGAGTCCACTCTTGCTCAGTTCACGACGCCTCTTGTCACTGTCTGACACTCTCTTTAGTCTCAAGTATCAAATATCTGGGGGTGTACATCGACTCAAATCTTTCCTGGCGTTCACACATTGAGGCTTTATGCTCGAGGACAAGGAAGCTTATTTATCTGTTCAAGGAATTGAGACATGCTGCTGATCCTGCAACCTTGTCCTTAGTTTACCAAAGCTTATGTGCATCGATCCTCATGTATTGCATTCCTGTATGGGGAGGCACCTATAAAGGCCTTTTGCTTCAAGCAGAGCGTGCACAAAGGGCAATTCTTAAGGTTATGCATTTTAAGCGAAGAGATTACCCAACTACTCAGCTGTACTCAGAATCCCAAGTCCTCACCGTGCGGCAACTGTTTGTTTTGCGTGTAGTCTTACGCCGTCATTCCATGCTTCCACTGGACTCTAGCATTCTTCTTAGACGTCGAGGTTTTCCGGTCAGTGACTCTCTATATAGTCGGACCGCTTTCGCAGGTCGGCAATTCGTTATCTTAAGCGCTCGCATTTATAATATGATTCACCATCTGATCAATATTTATACATTAAACAAATATTTACTTAAAACTAAGCTATCTAATTGGTTGCAAAAACTGTCTTATGATTATACCGAATCATTACTAACGATCATCGTATAACTATTCCCCTATACTGTTACACGTCTATACAAAGGCTATCTTAATTGTACCTAACATCAAATTTTTGATCATCTCTAAGGAGGATCTGGCTCCTGATATACAAGTATTTATTGTACTTAGTTTAGGAGTCAAATGTTCATTTTATTTCTATTGATCAGTGTTTGTACAACTATTATATCTGTTCATATACTGTTACTGTGTGTGTTAAACGTACAAAATAAAGATTATTATTATTATTAATTATCTAGCTCCCATTTACTAAAAACAAAATAATAATATACTAAAACTAGCTTCTGCTGGCTTCGCTTCGCTTGCTTGAAAACTGGCTTCGCTTGCGTGAAAATAGGTTTTTCCATAAAAACTTTGGATCTCCATTTCATCCCTTCAGGTGGTGAATTTTGAAAGATCCCCTCTTACTGCTCGCCTACGTCATAAAAGAAACCTTGTGCAAAGTTTCATGCTCTTAGTCCAGTCAGTCAGTTTCTACTTTTATATAATTGATATAGATGTAGAGTTCAGCGCCATCTAGCGAGAATATTGGTTTTCACCTAAAGTGAAATATTTACATTTTATATTCTATCGATGTTATTCATCGCAAATCTCCTCTACTTTGTATATCACGTTTCTGCAACAATTTGACGATATTTTAAGAAGTTTGTCGAAATGAGGTCATTGTTATTTGACATTACTTAGCGGGCACCCACGTGAATGCATTAGAATGCTTGTCAGCTAGTGTTAAAAGTGTAAATATTAATGTTATTAAAATGAGATACACTAACGTCGGGTTACTTAGGCCCTGAAGTACTTTGGCCCAAACTTATTAACCAATAGGGAGACGGGCTAGCGGAACAAGCTTGGGGCAAAGTTATGCCTCAGGGCCAAAGTTATATCTACCTCAGGGCCAAAGTAGCCCGATTTTATGGTTGTTACATTGAATTTAGTTTATTGCCAAGGAAAAAGCACTCTTGAAAACATTTGATTAATCCTTGCTGTAAAAGAAGGTACAAGATTTACGAGATCACTGTCTTGTCTATCCGTCTGTCAATTTTTTTTTTAATCATCTACTGACAAATCACGCTCTTGGGCGGAGCGGAAGATAGTGTCAGACTTTTACTGACTAAAAACCCACTCCTGTTCCTTCGTTGCCTTCGTCCCAAGGCCCCGGGTTTCGTTTTCACACTACCTATGGCCCCAGTAGCTTTCGACCCTGCTGGATCCCTACGATTTGCTGACATCTCCCTGAGGCGCGCGTGGAACAATACGCGCCGTCGACGACTTGGGCTCGGTCCGGTCGGTTACCGGACGGTCGGACGGCGGGCTACCCATTGCTTGCCGTCCGCAAGCCCGCGCCTACGGTGGCCGAAAATCGGGGTCCGAATCCCGGCGGCGCGCGGCGGTTGGGGCGTTGCCTCACGCGATCGGCCGCCTCCTTTGCTAGCATTACTGCTTCGCAGAAGGAGGCGACCACCTGCCACTCCTCCTCGCTCCGGACCATGGCCAGTACCTGTACCAAAGCCCGGCGCGAGAGATCACCGCCGATCCGTCTGTCACTAACGTTTTTGTTCTACACAAGATCTTATGATTTTATAGTTCAAATTTATCTGACCTTCAGGGATTTTTATGCATAAAGTAAGTCGTTTTGAAAATTTCATTTACAAAGGCAGATCAGCATTATGTCAGATTATTAGATAATACCATTTTAAAATCGATAACATTATGGGCACTTAGAAAATAATAATTGTGGTTAGTTATAGTTGTGTTGGAGCTGAATGCCAGGTCGTCCAGGCGTAATGTCATTGCCACAGCCTTCAACGTCTGCGTTGAAAGTCGATTGTTGAGCGCACCACTAATTCATATGTTTCGATTAATCTCTCTAACCATAGGCTGTGTACGACGCATTAGGGTTGCAATTGAGTGGACGTGCGTGAATTAATTATTTTCTGTCGAATGTGAAACGTGTGTTGTAGACAAAGGTCACTTAAAAATTGATAAATGACCCCGCACATCGATGTAAACGATGCGCCTTCTTAAATTAGGCTTTCGTACCTCAATAGGAAAAAAAACGGAACCCTTATAGAATCACTTTTTTGTCCGTCTGTCTGTCAAGACCCTTCATTTTGGGAATGAGTGGAAGTATTGAGTTGAAATTAAAACCATATATTTAAATCTGCGGTCCCTTGAAGCTGTGAAAAAATCGATCTTCTCAGTTAACGAATAAAAAAGATACGGCCGGTTATGTCGCAAAAAACGTATATTTCGATACTCTCAAAAGAGTCAAAAGTCATAGGGTACTTCCCCTTGACCCAGAATCCTGAAATTTAGCATAAAGCAAGGTCTTACAGCACAGGTATAGGAATAAATCTGAAAACAGTAGTGGTAAACAGGAAAAGGTGGTAATGTGACCCCCTACTTTGTTTTTGAGGCCTCATGTAAAAATACTAGATTTATAAATCAAGTAAGTACGTTACAGTATTCCTTACCCTTTGCAATATGCATACCTTTATATGTAGAATAAATAAAATAACCACAGAATTTTCAAAAAAATATGTTTTCTACAAAATAACAAATTTGACAACATGACATTAAGAGAGGGTTATATGGTACCCTCGGGGCCATATTAAATATATTAAACTGTAATTAAATCTTTTCGGAAAAAATCACACATATAATATTCTCCTTGCCAGCACAGGCTGTATGCACCCATACATTGTACCTCAGGCACTGAAGTCCACTACTCTACCACTGAAGATACACTTCTCTCCATGTCTGTCACTAGAATAACTTGTTTCACAAAATGAGCTTTTTGTATCTAAACTTTTAGGCATCGCTCGTCATATTCAGAGTCAGTTTGTTTATGACTGCGTAACTTTCAGGGCTACTGCTGGATGTATCGACTCTCATACATCCAGCAGCTCCTACATTTAGAATCGGTTATACATTTTATATGGCCCCCGGGAGCTTAATAGGAACAATGTAAGGGGTCAAATTACAAGTATTTAAGGTATATGGAACCAGGCAAATTCACTTTTGAAATACCTATGAGCAACACCCCAAGTCTAGACTCAGCCATGTGATGGTCCTGAGTGAAAGGAATGGAATACGGTCGCTTCCTGCAAAACAGTAACGCTAGCGAGGGAAAATGCAGCAACCGTGAGCGAACGGATATCCTCATGCTCCAGCCGCCACCAGAGCAAACGACTCGCGCATCGGAAAGCGATCGCAGAGCGATCCTCGGCCACCATATGCACGTGCTTGCAGACGACCAACAATGGATAACTCACCGTCCGGCCGTCCGGTAAGGACTGAGCCCGAGATGCCGATAGTGCGTGGTGAACCACGCTCGCCTCAAAGAGATGTCACGAAACTGTAGAGGTCCAGTAGGGTCGATACCCGCTAGCTAGCTAGACTTTTTAGATTTTTATTGTTTTACAACGGAACCCTAAAAATGCGGCTAATATTTGAGCCCACAAAACTTACTTACTGTCATAAAAAAGACTGGTATTCAGTAAGACCAGGTTTTTAAAATCCAAACAAATAAGTTCATCATGTTCATTTATTATGAAAATTAAACAATGATTAAAATAATTTTCGCAAAATGAAATAAATTAGAAAAATAATAAAAACAATCACATTATAAATAAAACTAATAAACTTAATACTATTTCAAATAATACTATTTCTTGGCCAAATAATAGTCAGGCATTCGATTTCCGTCGAAAAGAACATAATTCATGTCAGGGCTGAAACGACCGTTGTAACCGAACGCTTTCTCAAATTCGGTGATTGAGCAACAGTATATGTAGCCATCGTCCACGTTGTGGTAGTTGGAGGGTTCGAGCCAACTGATGAAAATGTCGCAGATGTCGGGGCACAGGACGTGCTCCAACGCCTGCTCTTCAGGTAACTCAGCGATGTTGACTTGAATTATCGCGAGAGATGCCTGCTGAGCAGGATCTTGAATTACCTGGGAAAGAACAAAAATACGATGTAAGAAATTTAAACTAAATAGTAAAGGCACTCCATAAATAAAGATAAAAATGGTAATGGTAAATAAGAAACTTCTTATTTACCGATAAACTGCCAGTATCTTAGAAGTTATTATGTATTAGAAGTTGATCACTTCATGAAATGGCCAAATAAAACTGGCCAGATCGTTTTAAACGTTTACAGTTTTATGATATTTCAATCTTCGTTTGGCCTACTTTCTTTAGACCTTTTATTATAATAGAAATCCTACATCAATGATATGGCCAAACGAGGATTGACATATGGTGAAATTTTTTTTTTTTTTGGGGTGCTACGACAGAAAACCTCGAGTGCCCGCAGGCTGTAGTTCCCTTGCGGATATGTCCGGAGCGAAGGCCAGTCTGCGGGACGGTGCACCCTGGGAGGCGACTAACGACTCCCCTTGGGTACTTTTGCCTAAGGGGTCTCGATGTCCGCCTGCGATAGCAGAGAGCACAGTGGCGAAGTAAGAGCGGGCTCGGTGTGCACTTACCCTGCCACCGGGCAGGCAGGAGGAAGACTTGCTCCTCCTTCTGCCACCGTTAGTCTCGTAGCCCCAGAGATTGTCCAAGGTCATGTTTCTGACTTTTGATGGGGGTTGAGGGTCTTGGCTTAACCGCCCGGGCCGCGAGGAAGACAACCTCTATAAAAAATCACCCCAAACCTCCAAGCGGCGGCGCACCGTGAGGGAGGTTGTTAGCTTGACTAATGGGTAGCTAAATTAGTCTCTAGTGCGAACCACAAATTTGAGCCGGTAAAACTTGATATGTCGTGGGAACAAAATGAGCAAATTTTTTAAAACCCTAAACAATGAGGAGAAGGAGAGTCATGCGCGGTCGGAGTCCGACGCGGCATCCAAAAGGAGCTCGGAGAGCTCGGAGGTGGAGGAGGTAGCGGGAGACCCCGGAAGAAATACAAGCTTCTTCCGGAAGCGCTCCAAAGCGGGGGACGGATCGTCCTCCGAAGGAGAGTTTGCGTCGGCCCGCAAGATCCCCACTAGCAGTCGGGGTGCGAGCCGAGCGAGAGGAAGAGGGAGAGGGCTTACCTCCCAGGAGGCTGCTGAGAGAGCCGAGAGGCTCTCCGCGGAGGGGCGCCATCCCGCAGTGATTAGTGTTAGGTCTGACCGCTCGGGGCCGCCTGGCAGCAAGCCAGACGCCGGGGAAGACTCCGCCGAGGAGTCACGCAAGTTGCTCGGGGTGCTGGTGGTCGACGTCGCGCATGTCGACGACATGCGCGTGCGAGCTCTCACGACGGGGGATGCGGTGTCCCAGGGCAGGTGTGTCGTGGCGGTGTCATTGGACATCGCCAACGCCTTCAATTCCCTGCCCTGGAGTAGCATTAGGAGGGCACTCCGGTATCACCGGGTGCCCGACTACCTCTGTCGTGTGATCGAGGCCTACCTGTCGGACAGGTACATCATCTACCCTGGTCACCAGGGAGAGTGGCAACGGCGAGAGATGTCGTGCGGTGTTCCGCAGGGATCGGTACTAGGACCGCCCTTGTGGAACATCGGCTACGACTACGTGCTGCGCGGCGACCTCCCTGACGGGGTCAGCGCGGTCTGTTACGCAGACGACACGTTGGTCCTGGCGCAGGGAGAGTCGTACCAGGCGGCGGTCGAATTAGCGATACGCGGGGTTGCGATAGTCGTTGATAGGATCCAGCAGTTGGGACTCGAGGTGGCGCTGCAAAAGTCCGAGGCCATGTGTTTTCACGGCCCTCGGAGCGCGCCGCCTCGGCGCTTCCAATTAACGGTAGGAGGAGTTCACATCGGCGTCGGGTCGACGATGAAGTACCTGGGACTCGTCTTCGACAGCCGGTGGAATTTTGAGGAGCACTTCCGACGTCTGGCTCCCAAACTAAATCGGACTGGGGCTGCCCTCAAGCATCTCCTGCCCAACCTTGGGGGTCCATACGCCTCCTGCCGGAGGCTCTACGCAGGCATCGTACAGTCCATGGCCTTTTATGGGGCGCCGGTGTGGGCGCCGTCACTGCGAAAGCGACCGGCGGCCCAGGTGAACGAGTGCCAGAGGGTCATGGCCATACGGATGGTGCGGGGATACCGCACGGTTTCCCGCGAAGCGGCGAGCCTCCTTGCTGGCCAGCCACCATGGGATCTGGTGGCAACAGGCCTTGCATGCATGCACGATCTGCGCGTGGAGATGCAACGTAGGGGCGAAACTCCGCTGCCACGACAAGTCGCGGCATGGCGGACAGAGCTCCGGCGGGGTCTCATGGCGGAATGGCGACAGCGACTATCGCAACCCAGTGCTGGGCACGCCATAATTATGGCGGTAAGTCCCCTCTTTGAGGAGTGGCTGGAAAGGCAACACGGCGTCCTTACCTTCCGCATGACGCAGGTCCTCACCGGACATGGTAAGTTCGGGAGGTTCCTGCACCGGATTCGTCCGGAAGAAACGCCCGGGTGTCACCATTGTGTGGACCACCCGGAGGACACGGTGGAGCATACGGTGGAGGTGTGTCCCGCTTGGGCAGAGCAACGCCGTGTCCTCGTGGGGGCTATCGGTGGCGGCGATCTCTCGCGCCGGGCCTTGGTACAGGCCATGGTCCAGAGCGAGGAGGAGTGGCAGGCGGTCGCCTCCTTCTGCGAAGCAGTAATGCTAGCAAAGGAGGCGGCCGATCGCGTGAGGCAACGGTCCTCACGCCCCAATCGCAGCCGGGATTCCGATCCCGATTTCCGGCCATCGTAGGCGCGGGCTTGCGGACGGCGAGCAATGGGTGGCTCGCCTTCCGACCGTCCGGTAACCGTCCGGACAGAGCCCAAGTCGTCGACGGCGCGTGCTGTTCCACGCGCGCCTCAAGGAGATGTCAGCAACTGTAGGGGCCTAGCAGGGTCGAAGCCTACTGGGGCCAAGGGTCTGATTCTGAAAGGAAGACTCGGCCCTGGTACGAAAGGCAATGAAGGAACAGGAGTGGGTTTTTAGTCAGTAAAAGTTTGACACTATCTCCCGCCCCGCCCAAGGGCGGGGGATGTCATAAGATGATTTTTCCAACGGAAAAAAAAAGTGGTGAAATTTTTCGTCGGCTTTTTTCTAATTTAAAAAACCGTATATGACCCCTCCCCCTCCACACACACACACTGACACGCCCCGTATATAAAAGGAGAAACTGACTGACTGACTTATCAATGCACAGCCGAAACTTCTGGAACTAGAAAAAGTTGGCACAAAACTTCATGGGTTTTGGGAAATTTAACTTGGGAAAAGAGTGAACTTATATACTAAAAAGTTTGCACAAATATTAAAAAATTACTTATAAAGCTTTTATTAGAGATTCTTGTTTCTATTGTAAATAAATTTAAAACTTGGCACATATTCTAATGAAGATGAATCATTAGGACTGTCATTATAAGTTTTTCAAAACTACCGTCAAAACACCTATTGAAGTTTTTATGAAAACATTCTCGAGAACGAAGTCGCTGGCAAAGTGCTAGCAGGTATAGTGTAAGCTAGTTGCCAACATAAATAAATAGTTGCCAACATAAATAAATAGTTGCTATCATAAATAAATAGTTGCCAACATAAATAAATAGTTGCTATCATATATAAATAGTTGCCATCATAAATAAATAGTTGCCATCATAAATAAATAGTTGCCATCATAAATAAATAGTTGCCATCATAAATAAATAGTTGCCATCGTAAATAAATAGTTGCCATCGTAAATAAATAGTGGTATTACCTTCCACATGTACGGAGCCACCGATTGTATGCTTCCGTAGCCATCGTGCAGCGTCATGTTAGGAGACGGTGGAGCGTGACGTGGGTTTGCAGTTCCAGTCGTTATCACCAGATCACGTCCAGCTGCTTTCACAAGGTTTCTCACACTTTGCTCCACATCTTCCCAATTCTGAGGACGATGATGAAATTCTTTTACGTACACCAGAAATAGTAATAAGAAAAGGTTAGAGAAATTATTATTATTAGTTTATTTATTTAGACATCATTATTGGTTCACTCATTACAAGAAAATTCATTACAAAATTGTTAGTTTGATCTTAATACACTATTTTGTAATTATTAGTAATTAATAACTAAAAGCGGCTTAGTCCTATAAAAATATATTTTTATATAGAAATAGATACATAGGTATTTATTATAACTCTTAGTCATCATTATCTTCCTGCTCATGATCCGTGTTATTTATGGTCGGTGCAACACGTTTTTTTTTTCTTCCTTTCTGTCCTGTCACCCGTCACCACTGACCTCTACTATTACCACTGGACAGGCTGTTCCATATGTTTGACAGCAAATTTTTTGTGCCTATTTGAATCGCCACTTGCGAGCGTCCAGAGAACTAATTTTGACTTATAACGCAAACAAATGGCTGCAGAGAAGTGTACAGTACTCTGAAGTATGTTTGCATTTTGAATTATTTTCGTTCGAATTCCGTGTTATTCCTGCTTCACGAATTATATAAAACCTATGAAAAATGAGGTCATGTGTATACTGTAAGTGGTGCGACATTATTAGTTTTAGTACCGTAGATACTCGCCAACACTCGCTACGGCCGACAGCGCCAAAATGGCGAATATCAAACTGGTACAAAAGCACCTTGACGGCCGCCAGTCCAGTGTGGTAAATAGTGGAGGTCAGTGCTGTCACTAACCTCTTCTAGAAGGAGGTTAACAGGCGGTACGAACTCTTTTTTCTTTCATTTCACTTCTTACATAATCCATCCATCTCTTTTCCCATTGCATCCATCCACATGTATAATCACAACTCTTAGTAACGCATCTTAAATGAAATTAACCTACCTTCGAACTACAAGTACTCCAGTGAGGGATGACGTTCAAGTAGTCATACGCTGCAGACGTGGGTATGCCAGGTAGCAAGTCATGCGAGTTCACCAGCTGCCTCTTGCCGAAGCAGCAGGAGTCGTAAGGACTCAACCCTCTTCCCAGCGCCGAACTGATATCATACACTTGTCTCCGACAATCGTACAACGCATCAAAGTCGTATGGCAAGACGCTGTTACCCCATTCAGCCTCTGTGGAGCTATCCGTGTGGTCCGGAGATATTTTGTGTTTCGTGAACAAAGGCACGTTGTTTTCCTTATCCAAGCAAACTTCGTACACTCCAATAAATTCAGTAAATACTTTGTATCCGATTTTTACAGTCTCCGTGTTGCCGGGGAGACACGCGATTCCAGTTCTTGAAATTTGAGGTTTGACTTCTTCTTTACATTGAATGTCAGCGAATTTGTAATTTTTTCCATATATTTTAATTGTGTTGTCTCGTTCGCAAAACGCCATGAGATTCGAGGTCAAGGGAAGGTTGGGGTTAGAGAATTGTGAAGGGCAGTTGAAGTAGAAATAATCTTGATGCGGTATGATCATGTAACCATCCTTCACGTCGAAGACTGGCCATCCTAACGACGGTGAATACATGATGGGCTGTTTTTCCGGGAAATCTTTCTTGATGTCCAATATGCAATCTGTAAAACAGCATTGATAATATTAGACTACACTACAATACAAGATAAAATATTTCAGTAACCGAGATACCTTCCGTAAGACCGACAGTAGCTGGTCTGGTCTTTCTTGTGGATCGATAGCCAATTTCTCACACGTATGCAAAATACGCACATGGACGTAAAGTTGCGGATATGAGCCCATATATCGGGCTCATGATCGCAATACAAAAGATTATATTTGATAATTATCTCAGATTAATTATTAAATGAAACAACAAACTTTATGTCATGCACGACACATTCATTGAAATAAATTGTGGCCTGAAGGCCACAATGAATCCATATAAGTAATAGTGTTAGTAAAAAAATAAAAAAATAATGTTAGTGTCTTTTTAGAATAATAAATATTTAATGTCTGGAATCGAACCAAACACTATCCACGCAGTAAATAAAAAAAAGTCCAATATTTAAGACCTAGCCCCACACTATGAATTAGTTCTGTATCGTACACACATTACTCACACACACACACACTCAGACCCGGAATAACTATCTGTGGGCCGTACAAATATTTGTTCCGTACGGGATTCGAACCCATGACATGCAACGCAGTAGTCAATCACTCAGTCACTGCGCCAACTGTGTGACGACACAGTAGTCGGGTTGTCGTGTCGTGTGTTGTGCGTTTGTCCGTGTTGTTGTCACTTCATCCAATCAATAGAAATTAACAAAGAAAAAACGCATCAAAGTTCAGTATTACGGGCTGCTTTCTAAGTCAGTTCTTAGTACGTAGTGCCAGTAACAAGACATTACACGGCATCAAATTCATTTTAAAAAAAAAACATACAATATTTTTTGGAAGCTACCTTATTACTATTGTATTATACTGTACCTCTAGATGTAACAGTGAATGTGCGATGGATGCTGCCGAAATCATTGCTGACCTCACACTCATAAGTTCCAGTTGCTCCGTATTCCATGGCCAATGGGTATGACATGCTTGTGGTGTCCAGTTCCTTGCCGTTGTGTTTCCAAATTGCGGTCTGATGACAATAATGTTTTAAAGTTCAAAAGTTAAGTACAAATAAAAGTCTCATCAACATTTCAGCCGAAAGACGTCCTCTGTTGGACATAGGCCTCCCCCAGGTGTCGCCACAATGAACGGTCCTGTGCGTCTCGCATCCATCGAATTCCCGCAACCCATATCAGGTCATCGGTCCACTTTGTAGGAGGCCTTCCAACACTACGTTTTCCGGTACCTACGAATGCGGTAATAAAAGTCTCATTTAATTTGAACCAATAAAGAATAAGGTGTTCTATAGAAACGATGTACGTAGTATTCGCAATCGATAAGAGAATGTAACCAGATGTAGGTTTTTTTTTTTAGGTGTGATAATCATCTAATGACAAATCCCGCTCTTGGGCGGAGCGAGAGATAGTGTCAGACTTTTACTGACTAAAAACCCACTCCTGTTCCTTTCATGGAGAAATGGCGACAGCGACTGTCGCGACCCAGTGCTGGGCACGCCACAATTATGGCGGTAAGTCCCCTCTTTGAGGCGTGGTTGGAAAGACCTCACGGCGTCCTCACCTTCCGCATGACGCAGGTTCTCACCGAACACGGTAAGTTCGGGAAGTTCCTGCACCGGATTCGTGCGGAAGAGACGCCCGGGTGTCGCCACTGTGCGGACCGCCCGGAGGACACGGTGGAGCACACGGTGGAGGTGTGCCCCGCTTGGGCAGAGCAACGCCGTGTCCTCGTGGGGGCGATCGGCGGCGGCGATCTCTCGCGCCGGGCCTTGGTACAGGCCATGGTCCGGAGCGAGGAGGAGTGGCAGGCGGTCGCCTCCTTCTGCGAAGCAGTAATGCTAGCAAAAGAGGCGGCCGATCGCGTGAGGCAACGGCAACGGTCCTCACGCCCCAACCGCCGCCGGGATTCCGATCCCGATTTCCGGCCACCGTAGGCGAGGGCTTGCGGACGGCGAGCAATGGGTGGCTCGCCGTCCGATCGTCCGGTAACCGTCCGGACCGAGCCCAAGTCGTCGACGGCGCGTATTGTTCCACGCGCGCCTCAGGGAGATGTCAGCAAATCGTAGGGGCCCAACAGGGTCGAAGCCTACTGGGGCCACGGGTAGTGTGAAAGTGAAACCCGGGGCCCTGGGACGAAGGCAAAGAAGGAACAGGAGTGGGTTTTTAGTCAGTAAAAGTCTGACACTATTTTCCGCTCCGCCCAAGAGCGGGATTTGTCATAAGATGATTTTCCCACCTAAAAAAAAAAAAAAAAAAAAAAAACTCCTGTTCCTTCTTTGCCTTCATCCCGGGGCCCCGGGCTTCGCTTTCACACTACCCGTGGCCCCAGTAGGCTTCGGCCCTGCTGGGCCCCTACGATTTTCTGACATCTCCCTGAGGCGCGCGTGGAACAATACGCGCCGTCGACGACTTGGGATCGGTCCGGACAGTTACCGGACGGTCGGACGGCGAGCCACCCATTACTCGCCGTCCGCAAGCCCGCGCCTACGGTAGCCGGAAATCGGGATCGGAATCCCGGCGGCGGTTAAGGCGTGAGGACCGTTGCCTCACGCGATCGGCCGCCTCCTTTGCTAGCATTACTGCTTCGCAGAAGGAGGCGACCGCCTGCCACTCCTCCTCGCTCCGGGCCATGGCCTGTACCAAGGCCCGGCGCGAGAGATCACTGCCGCCGATCGCCCCCACGAGGACACGACGTTGCTCTGCCTAGGCGGGGTACACCTCTACCGTATGCTCCACCGTGTCCTCCGGACGGTCCACACAATGGCGGCACCCAGGCGTTTCTTCTTCATATATATATATTACACTCCAAAACTGTTTTACGTCCGTTGCGTCACAACCACAGGTTCAGTTGAAAACCAGCGTCAGGCACTAGTTGTCTGACATTCATGCTGAACTGGACCTATTTTGGTGCAGCCGTGAGGCACACAACTACATTTTTTTGCTTCTTATTTTTATTTTTGTTTCGTGTTTTACCTATATTGTGTTTGTGCCTTGTGCTGTACCAAATAAATTCTTTTTCTTTCTTTCTTTCTTTCTTTCTTCCGCACGAATTCGGTGCAGGAACCTCTCGAACTTACCATGTCCGGTGAGGACCTGAACCAGATGTAGGTATGATATAAAGAAATCAAAATACTACTCAGAGCTACTGTCCACGGACGCGTAGCTTCATAGACGAGACACAACGGCACGACGCTGCCGCTTAGTCAACTGAGTTTCATAGTTTGTTTCATGGGCTGGTGCTGCAAAATGCCGAGGAAGCCGGATTCCCGAAGCCGAGATTCAAGCCCAAAAGCCTCAATGTGAAGCAATCATACCAGTACTAGTGGTATGAGTACCTACCAGGTTGACGGGAAATGTGAATAGTATTTCACACCTGAATTAAAATCAACTGATCTACATACATTTATGTCAACGGCATGCCATTAGCAGCTTTGGACTCAGTGGAAAGGCGTGCGAAGAGGCTAACTGGGGATCCAGATTTGGTTAAGTCCAATCTACAAAACCTCGAGCACAGGCGCAGCATAGCCAGCCTTTTGATATTTTACAGGATGCATTTTGGAGAGTGTGCGCGAATTGCATGACTTGATTCCGCCATCTCCTTTCTACGATCGACCCTTACGTTGTTGAAACTTCAATGGTCCGGACTAAGCGTTTCGCTTCGTCGTTTATACCGCGTACATCGAAGGACTGGTACAATTTGCCTGCTGTGGTCTTCCCGTCCAACTATAATTTAGGTGTCTTCAAGGCTAGAGTGAATAGGCTCTTAATAAACTAGTGCGCCTAACCATCAATGATTGCATCACTTCTTACCATCAGGTGGGATCGCAGTCAAGCACTGGTGTATATCCATTTTAAAAAAAGCTATGAGCAGGCGCACACCAAGCGTATAATCACGAATACGCGTCCGTGGATAGTAGGCCTTAAGGACTGTAGCAGGTTGCGTTCTATAGATTCTGTCGACCTCCCTTGGAAAAAGGTGTGATTCTCCTGTGGTTTCCGAGTGAATTCCTGTTCCTAAGAATTAAATCAAGCATATCTACATTGTCATGAGTTGCCACTCTTCTGTCTACACGACTAAGACAAGGCATATTATAAATCGTGCTAGTTTCTAACTTCCCCTGTAACAGCTATAATGCCTGTAGCACACCTCCGCTGCGAAACTCAAAGGGCGAAACCGCCATAGTTTCGCTATGAGTTGTGAGTTGTTGGGCGGCGAAACAATAGCGAAATTCCCTGCTCTAACGTACAAAACAGACTATGATGTTGTCTCTTTCTAACATGATTTTGCTCATTTGCTTAGGCGCCGTCTACATCTCCGCCCGTTGTCCGCCATTTTGGAGCGGTTCCGCGTGTATCTCGGACGCGTCTGTAGCAATCGACAATTTTTATGAGCGAAATAGGAACAATGGATTTGGAATTTACTGAAAAACTTATACAAGCAGTGAGAAACAGACCTGTTTTGTACTTACTAAATCACCCTGACTACAAAAATAACACAAAAAAACTACAAGCATGGAGGGATATCCAGAGAGAATTAAACGAAGAAGGTTTCTCAACTGTTCTAGTTTAGGTTTCGCTCTGTTTCGCTATTATAGTTTCGCGTAAGTGAAGTACTGTTGCACAGCGAAACTCACGCAGCGGTTTCGCAGTTGTTGTTTCGCAGTGGAGGTGTGATATAGGCATAACAAGAGTCTGTGTGTAGTTGACAATTAAGGTCTTTTTATAAATAGCATGGGTAGGATGACAGCAGGACGAGAATATGCATCTTTAAGATGAGAGAAAAGGATGGGTTAAATTGTATGAATCTGACAGCTGTCACCCGCATCATGCTATAGCAATTGTAGTGTAGCTGCTACAAATGTACAATAATGTTGTTGCTTTACCTTGGGCCTCGGTTCTCCATAAGCTTCACAAGAAAGAATTTGCAAATCGGCTCCATGGACGAAATCAACGGTTTCGTCTTCTTCGGTGGTGAATCTTGGTTTGAATCCGATGACGACCTTGGTGGTGGCCGAGCGGGACTTGGTCGCGTCGCTGATGCGGCACGTGTACAGGCCATCGTCGCTCCGAGTCACGCTGTATAGGGTTAGCTCCCCGAGAGCTATGGCTACGCTATTCTATAAACATAGAAATTAATTTACAATGGAGAGATTACGATATGATAATAAATTTTGAGACCAGAATATAATCTGAGCACGATCATTTGTTCTGTGACTGGGTGATTTTTTAACGATAAAATGTATGTGTTTAGAAATAAATAGTATGTGTATCAGTTGTCTAGTACTCATAACACTAGACGGCGTTGAATGACAGCTGTGAAAAAAAAAACCTCAAACACAAAATAATCAGCAAAAAAAAAAACGAATAAAAGGTTTAGATAACCACCCTTCAAGCACTTTGCTGCAGTTAGTGGCAACAAATCCGTAAATGTTAGGAATTATGTGTAAGTTCCAAAATAATCCTATGAACTAGTACTGCTAGGTGGGTATTTACTGTCGTATCGTGGTCTCCACTTATCGTCATGTTAGAAAGTAGCAGATTTTGAACTAATTGACCTCCATTGGTGTAATTGCTGCAAGGCGTTCCGATGTGAGGAATAAACAAATAAATAAATAAATCATCGTCGTATGATTAAACAATATTGATGCTGTTGAAAAAGTATAGAGTATGGATGTGGATGGTCATAAGGCCGGCAAAATTGCTTTCATTTACAGTCTATGAGTAGGGAAAGACCAAAGAAATGATGCACAGTTAGGGCTCAAAGAAATTTTAAACACTTTAGCATTTGTAAAGTGCAACTGTAGTTATGACCCCTCACAGAACATATGTGGTGGAGTGAAAGATGATTTGCTTAGAAAAGAGGTCACTACTGAGTGTGGCGCCGATCCCAGATAAGTGCTAGAGAACGATGGATATGGTAAGCAAATTTGACTGGACGAAAAATTTATAAATTGATTTTGCGCCAGAAACTGAACAAACATTTTTTGTTCAGTAGATAAACTAGGATAGCGATCGACTACTTGTATGCTCCTGGATAGATTCTGCCACATGAAGTGAAAGCCTCCCACAAATTGGCATGGCTCACTGTGACTAAAATCACTCCAGATGAAATATATCAGCCAGAAGCAAGGCTTATTGTTAATGAAACAGATTGCCGTGTCGCAGAAAAAAAAAAGAAAAAAAAAAGATATTTCAGAATTATGGTAAGTAATCCTAAACTCTTAGCATAATTCTATAGGTACTTGTTCATAATAACGCTTTGGAAATCTGTTGAGGTTTTCTGTTTTTATTTTTATTATCATTCATTTTGTTTTATGCATTTTAGTTCACATCAACTCGATAGATGGTGTTGTACATTTTAGACCGTCCGCTGAATGGCGGTGTATATTGTAAATAAAATTACTCGTTCTGAACTTGGCGTTTGATTCACAACGTAAATGCCTTGAAGGCTCCCCAGATTGTTAGGGAAATTGTACATGGTACATTTTTATTATTATTATTAGTATTTATATTTTTCAAATACGTAAAATATTATAATACCAATATTTAAATATCTAACGTACCTTATACCAACGTATTTGATCCGTGCTCTTATGTGGTAGATCACAATTGATATCAATTGTCTTGCCTTCCGGCACGAACACCGTGTTTGTTGGTATCTCTGGTACTAAAGCATCTGAAACAAAATTGTTTATAATAGGTACCGAATCTGAGACAAGTGTGCATCTAAAAGAGCACGATATATTTCAGTTGTCAATACGAAGATGAAAAACTGCTATCAATTATTTCTTCTAAGGTGTATTATTATATTGTATTATCAGTAATGATGTTATATACGAGTACAATCAGTGAAAAAACAATTTAACATTTTTTCTTTCTTAAGTTTTGTTCTGTTTTAATGATATTTTGTTCTTTAATACTGAGCTTTTCGTCTTTGTATTTATTATGTTTAATTTTGTGCTGTGCACTGTAACTATTGTTCTAAATATATTAATTTCTGTTTATTATTTTTCCACTTCTATTTCTTCTTCCAATGTAGTATTATCTACTTATATTACAAACTCACCTCTGACAACAACTTCGAATGCCTCGGTGTCATTTCCGAGTATGTTCTGTGCGAGGCATACGTAGAACCCTTCTGAGTCACGGTCAATGTTCTTGATGACTAGAGTCCCGTCATCTTCCATGTCGTACCAATCAGAACCTGGGGAACAAAATATGATAAAAATACATCTTTTAAATTATTATTTATATAGCATAGCATAGCATAGTCGGCCTTATAATGTTCCCACTGTTGGGACTCAGGCCTCCTCTCTAGGAGAGGGAATGGGCCGTAATCCACCACGCGGGCCCAGTGCGGGTTGGTGGATGTCACATGTCTTCGAATTTTTGGTTCTAGGACATGCCGGTTTCCTCACGATGTTTTCCTTCACCGTTTTTAGAGCAGTGGTGATGAAATAAATTACACAAAGTAATACGCCTGGCTGGGTTTGAACCCGCGACCTACAACTCGTAAGTCGGGGCCGTTACCACTCGGCCATTATTACCATTTATACCATTATTTATATATCCTTCACATATGTATATGGAAAAGCGTTCCCACGTTTTGTAATGCTGGGAAGTCAAGCATAGTGATTACGGTAATGGTAGTAAATATACGATCAAGATCCTAGAGGAAAATATTAACAATCGCATACAAAGATCTAAGGAGAAAGACAAGCATATTTCAATATACCTCTAGAGTAATTTGGAATAGTCATCCTCCCGCCCGAATTTCGTTTGTGGTGGCCTATTTCAACAGAGATTAGCCAAGCCCACAGGAGATATTATAGTGCACAAGTGTGTTCGCAAAAACACAGGTCTCTGTTCCTTTACTCTCATAGCTCAATGGGACGGCAATCTAACACGACCGCTCTAAATTCCTCCCCTGAAGATTCAGTTGCTTTATTGAAAGCAAACTTGCCAGGCTGTCCGGTTGAATTTCAATTCAAACATATAAACCCTTTGACAGTCATAAAGGCTTTCCGGCAAATAAAAGTCAAATTAACCGAAGACCTATGGGGAATGTCTGTTAAAGTATGCACATCTATAATTGAGACCATAGCACCGTACTTAGCTTTAATATTTAATTTGTGTGTGGACCAAGGAGTCTTTCCAGATATAATGAAGTACAGTAAGGTTATACCACTTTTTAAATCCGGTGACCATAATGACACTAATAATTACAGACCTGTATCAGTATTGCCGGTTTTCAGTAAGGTGTTTGAAAAAGTTATGCTTAATCAAATGCTTTACCATTTTAACAGCAATAAAATCTTTCATGATCAGCAGTATGGTTTCACCAAGGGACGTTGTACGACTGACGCTGGTGTCACTTTATTAAAACATATATTTGCAGCGTGGGAAGAAGCCCAAGATGCGATAGGAATTTTTTGTGACCTCTCAAAGGCTTTTGATTGTGTTAATCACGAAACCTTGCTTTTAAAGCTAGAACATTATGGACTAGGTAAACTTGCACTCAGCTTGGTAAAATCTTATTTAATTGACAGGCAACAGCAAGTTCAGATAAACGGTGTCAATTCTCCGGGTTTGAAAGTCAAAATGGGTGTACCACAAGGCTCAATATTAGGTCCTTTCCTCTTTTTAGTATATATAAATGATCTACCGCATCTATTAAAAAAACAACCACATATTGTATTGTTTGCTGACGATACGTCGTTAATTTTTAAGATCAATAGACGTTCCACAAATCTTGATGACGTAAACAATGCTTTACAGCAAGTCCAAAACTGGTTTACTGTTAATAATTTAGTATTAAATGGAAAAAAAACTAAGTGCATAAGATTTGCGTTACCGAATGTTAAAAGTAATTACTCCGACATAGTATTGAACAAGGAGAAACTCGAATTCGTCGAGAATACGGTTTTCCTAGGGATCACGCTTGACTCGAGGCTACAATGGGGTCCTCATTTAACATCTCTGGCAGGTCGGCTTAGTTCAGCGGCATATGCTGTCAGAAAAATCCGTCAATTTACTGATGTGGATACTGCGCGACTAGTTTATTTTAGTTACTTTCATAGTATCATGTCTTACGGTATTTTGCTATGGGGACGGGCTGCAGATATAGAGTCTATTTTTATTCTGCAGAAAAGAGCTATCAGAGCCATATATAATCTTCGCAGACGCGATTCTCTTAGGGAACTATTTAAGGAAATAAACATCCTGACGGTCCCTTGTCAATACATTTATGAAAACATTATGTATGTTCGGAAAAATATTCATATTTTTACTAAGATAAGTGACAGGCACAATTTTAATACTAGGAATAGGAACAAATTAGATCAACCTCGATTCAGATTGGCTAAGGTACATAGTTCTTTCATGGGGTACTGTGTAAAATTTTATAATAAAATACCAGTTGAGATTCTACAACTAAATGAGTCCAAATTTAAAGGTTGTATTAAACGCACGCTGTGTAGACAAGCGTATTATAAACTGGAAGATTATATCCTTGATAAAAACGCTTGGCTAAATGCCGGTCCTGCTCCACAGCCACAGCCACTTTTACCTTCAAATTAGTTTTTTTTTTTTTATATCTATAAATATTAGAAGAGATACTATTCCCCTTTTTGTATTGTTGTTTTCGAAATGTTTTTATTTTATTTTATTTGTTTATTTCAATAGAGCTTATGATAATTTATTCCCATTTGTATTTGGAAACAGTAGCATTGTATAATGTAGAAGCACTTTGTTTTTCAAGTTTTGTGAATGTGAAGTACTATGGAGCATTTTTATTAGGTTACAACTTGTTTGACATTACGAGCATGGCAGTTGAGAGTTTGTCATGCTCACTCAAATATCTCGCTGATGGTGGCACGTGTTATTGGGTCATTCAGTTCCCTTAAAAATGGTTGAGCTGAGTGGGGCTGATGCACGCGTCATGCTCGTGAACGGGTGCCGTCAGTTGAGACTGGTCATCTCTTAGCTGCCAGTGACTTAATTCAATTTCTATTTTTTTTTTTTAATTAGTCTTTTTTAAGTATATTTTTTATTTTAATTATTATTACTTATCTACATTGTGCTCACATATTAGAAGCGACAAGAAATATGTAACCAAGATTTATGTAACTCATAACATGATTTAAAAGAGTGTCCATGGAGTTTCTTGCGCGTTCTTCTCCATAGAGATCTACGCTTTGGAACGTGCAATTTAGCTTCACTTGTTTTTTTTTTGACTGACTGACATTTTGACAATTCAAAAGTGCCTGTAATTGGTCTATTTGAAATAAACGTTTCTGATTTCTGATTTCTGATTTCTGACCGGAAAGAGATCAGGCGCAAGACCAACGACTCTTCGTGCTTTTCAAGGCACAGAGGTGTCACACCACTTCCTTGTATACTCCGGGCTCCACAAAAGTTGTTTTTAACGGAAATATCCAATAGAACTTGTGCCTAAACCGGAAACCGAACCCAGGAACCCATGATCAATAGTTACGCTTGCAACCACGAGACCAACGAGACACTTAAAATAGTTTCTGTAGTAGTTGACTTAGGGGATACATGAAACTTCTCTGAACAATTACACAGTGTTGAAAAAATTACCAATTGCTAAGTTGAGTCCGTTCTTCACCCAGACGATGCTAGGTTTCGGGCTGCCCGTAGCTTTGCACTCAATCTTGAGCGAAGGGTCTCCTGCCAGGGCTTCGAACGCCTTAGTCGGGTACACGTTGTCGATAACTGGTGGGGCTGTAAACAAAATAAGTATGCATATAGCCTTAGCTAACCCGACAGACGTTGTCCCATCTTAGACCATCTGTCAAACGCGCGAAGGTTAAATAGCCGTAGTTTGCTCAAATTTTCAATTTTTTTTGCGCAATTTTCTTATTTTTAGGGTTCCGTACCTCAAAACGAAAAAACGGAACCCTTATAGGATCACTTTGTTGTCCGTCCGTCTGTCTGTCTGTCTGTTAAGACCCTTTATCTTGGGAACGCGTGGAGGTATCGAGTTGAAATTAAAACCATATACTCAAGTCTGCGGTTCGTTAAAGCTGTGAAAAAATCAAACATCTGAGTTAACGGAAAAAAAAGATACGGCCGTATATGTCGTAAAACACGTGTATTTCGACACTCTCAAGGGAATCAAAATTCATAGGGTTGACCTAGAATCCTGAAATTTGGCATGAAGCAAGGTCTCATAACACATGTATAAGAAAAAATCTGGAAACTGTAAATTTGTAGTTACGTCACAAAAAAAAACTTTTTTTGTGTTTCGGAAATATCTTCGCAACTCAATTCGGGAATTGAACTGTTTTCAAAGGTAAGTTTGTACGGAACCCTCAGTGCGCGAGTTCGACTCGCACTTGCCCAATTTTTATTTCCGTAAGAACCTTGTACAAAGTATTAAAGTACTTAAAAAAATACTCCAGCAATCATGGGCCACGCGATGTTTTGAAAGAGTTACAGTGGCCCTGAAGCGCAAAGGGTAACCGAAGGATACAGGTGGACTTTAGTCAGTAAAAGTCTGACACGTCCTTTTGCTCCACTTTAGAGCGCGAAAAGTCGTATAATTAATTCCCACATAAAAAAAAAATCTTCAGCAATGTACATAATTGCGTCCAAAATGCTTGCGACCTTATTGACTACTAGATTTAGAATTTTCGTCAATTTGTTATTGATGATAACATGTCAATTTGTGTAGAGCTTCTTGTCTATTATATTTACTATAAAGATTTTGTAATACGAAAAATATTACAAAAATCCGTCAACTGGTCTCCACGTACAAGCGGTAAAAGTGATATTTTAACTTTTGTTATGATTAATATATGTTTCTCTATTCTATAAATATTAGCAGTTTAGTCATACACTAGTCGTACAGAAACTTGATGTGATTTAATCTATCAACTTTGTACTTATGTCTAGCAACGAATCGACGATTGGTATCTACAGACAACGGTCGCAACTTTTCATCAGGCGGGTCATTCTGACAATGAATATGTTTTTAGTTTATTATTACTATATACTATTTAGACTATCTATCCTACCTAACTACTTTCGCAGGTATGCTTTAAAAGATTTCTTTAGAATTATTTTTTTCGTGATCTTTTTACGCATTTCTCTACTCTCATGTGTGTAATTTATTTGGCTTTGTTTATTTAATCTTTTGAATAAATAAGCAAAACTTAATGAGTAGTTATATAGCTTATCACTTTCACTCACACTCTTTTTTATTTGTACATGGAAATTATTTGCTGACCACCCTATAGCTTTATAGTAAATACAAGTTTCGTGTATTCCGGAAATAAAACATATACTATGAATAGAGCACATACCGTAAACTTTCACGTCATAGGTGATATTATCGGATCCACCGATACCGTTTTCTGCCTCGCAGGTGTACAATCCTTGCTGTTCAAGTTGCATATTTTTTAGGAGTAATGAAGCTACATCAGCGGTAGGCCTGAAAATAAATGTTGACAGAAATAATATACTTTCTTTGTATGTAAAAATTGTAATTCTACTTTTACAGTATTCTCAATTGCCTGTGTTCAGTGGTGGTCTTATCACTATCTACCAAACAACCTTTGGATGAACTATTGGTGTCAGTGTTTTCAACTATGAAGATAATAATGAATTAAAATCTTCTTCTTTTGTGTCGGTCTGACTCAAATCTTGTCCGACTAATATTTAGCCACCTGGTCAGCTCTGTCGTTGTCCTCGTAATTGTGCATGCTGGGCAGGAAAGGAGGTAACGCATATCCTGTAAAGGGGCTCCACACTGGCACTGTATTTGCGATGGGTCAAGGATACCCCATGTGGCCAGATTATCTCTTTATATTATGAATTACAACGGGACAAAATAATAAAATGTAACAGTCGAGTGCAAATATATTAGGATAAGGGCAGGAGGATGATGAGATACTGCCTGGCTAGGTAATGTAAAACAGCTAATACCACTATTTTATATGGAGCGACTGTATTTCTGACTTTCACACCCAGTTACTGATCGGAACGATAGCAGTTCGAAAAACTATCGGTTAGACATAATCAAGCTTCTGAATAATAAGTATGTTACTCATATCTATGTCGTGACCAGATCATAGAAATTGATCACTTCATGAAATGGCCAAGTAAAACTGGCCAGATCGTTTTAAGCGTTAAAGTTTGATGATATGTAAATCCTCGTTTGGCCTACTTTCTTTAGACCTTTTATCATCCTAGAAATCCTTCATCAATGTTATGGCCAAACGAGGATTGACATATCATCAAATGTTAAGGTTTCAATGATCTGGCCAGTTTTACTTGGCCATTTCATGAAGTGATCAATTTCTATGATCTGGCCACGACATCTACATAACTACAAACAACAATCAGGGCTCACGGTTCGACTTGCTTTCCGAGCAACGCTTGTTTTACGGCTCTTCGATATAAAACTCATCTACAATCCGACCTCAGTAAGCGACAAGTGAGATGATGAGATATACTTACGTAATATCTATGGCAGGTACCATTGGATTTAGGCCCTGGAAGATCCATTTAATGTTGGGCTTCGGGTACCCATCGGCACGACAGTTCAAAATTTTACTTTTTCCAACCATGACTTTGATGTTGCTCTCTTTTGGGGTTTCAATTGTCACTGGGACTGTAATACAAAACATACCATGTCTTAGTTATTATTGTTTTTACCATGAACAAATAAATGTATTGCATAATATTTCATACAGCATTTAATGCAATTGCATAATGTGTTTTGTGTTTTCGAGTACCTGTTTAAGTAAAATATTGCAATATTTACATTTTGTCAACCCTTAAAAATTATTTGGTAATAGTGCCTAATAATTAAAAAAACTTACTAAACACATTCAAAAAAGCAGTCTTCTTAGCACCTCCGAGTTTATTTACTGCCTCACATCTATAATATCCAGTGTCAACTAGTCTTGCTTTGAATCTGAAAGTTTTCGCTTGGTTTACAATGGAATTTCAACTTTGTCATTTAAATGACATCTAGATTATATTGATTCAACAAGTTGCTTGAATCGTTAATTAAAATATAAACAATTATCGATTTATTTTTACTAATTATAAAAATAGATGCTCTTTATTTCTGAACATCATTTTAGATGCAGTTTTGTTTTTGTTCTGATTAGTCGGCTAGCTCAATCTCGCCTGAAGATAAGCAATGAACGAGGTTGACGATGGAGCGAGCGAACACAGGAAATGTTTGTGCACTATTACCCTGAAGGTGGAAGTGTAAACAGAAGCTAGCAAAGTTTCTCGCGTTGGCTGTGCGCTTAGTAAATATACAGGCGCTTACACTGCATTTATCCTATCCAAGAGCATCCAACCTGAGATACATTTCCATACAACCGCTGTTACGTGATTATGACGTAATTACACATATTTCTGTAGATATTTTGGAATCACTGATATCCTGTGTATATTTATTATCAAGGTTTCTATTGAAATCAAGTCATAAATTTGTGTAAAACTAATCCAGAGGTCTGCAACCTCTGAAATCTGCTATTTTGATAGCTTCATAATGTATGAATCAAAAAAGTCGTAAAAATATATTTTACACATTTACTCAAGATTCTGAAAGACGATAATTTTTACCAAAAACTTTAAAACTTAACTAATTAGTTAACTTTTTTTAACTTTTTTACGTTTTTAGTTTTAAAACTTGTTCTAGGAAATATCCTGGAACAAGTTTTGTGTAATATGTATTCAAGTGAATGACAGAATTACCGAATGCCAACAGAGCGTTCCGGTGTTATCTCTCTTTTTTGGCATTGCCTCTTTATCAAACATTGCGTTGGATATACCAACAAGCTTTTAAACCACGCTCAAGTTGACGGTAGAAAAGTCAGGAAGGGCCCTCTTAAGGACTAATTTTACCTGAGGCTTTGGTCGATGGATATTCGGCTATTCGCTGTGCTATCGAATATAGTGTTATTGAAGAACCATCTGACTGCAGGGGTAGGCTCACCAGTGGCGTCACAAGATATTCTGACTTCGTCATCGTCTTTGCTTGTTATTACTTTCAAGTCTTCTTTTATTGTCGGTGGGTCTGAAAATATTATAAAGTACCTAATTGTCTTTGTACTAGACAACTGATAAACATACTTATATATTTCTAAATACATACATATATAGATAAATTACACCTAGACACAGAACAAATGAACGTGCTCATCACACAAACATTTGTCCTGGGTGGGAATCGAACCCACGACCTCCGGCATAGCAGTCAGGGCCACTAACCACTAGACCAGCAGGTCAGTCGAGTACAAGTAGTACCTTATCATAATTCAGAGATTGAAAATCACAAGGAAAGCTGCCTTTTATCCTGTTACTGTAATTATTGTTACCTGATCAATAAAGTAAGTTATTTCATTCAAACTTGCACAATACTGTTTTATGTTTAGACTGGTTTAAACCAAATTTAGGAACGTACATATTTTAGTAATATTACAACCGCCTATAATATCGTTAGTCTCAAGTTATTTTATAAATCTTTCAGCAAATACTTACATTCTACGACTAGTTCCATCGTAAACTGGTCCTCTCCCACAGAGTTTGTCGCTGTACATTTGTACGATCCAGTTTGGTCTTTGCCCACATTGTTCAAGCGAAGAGTCTTACTAGATTCCGTTGTTGCTCTGAAACTACTCGAACCCGGGGGCCGGTAATACCAACGTATGTTTGGTTCTGGATTGCCTTGAAGAATTCTGAAAAATAATGGTTTATTTATTTTCCAACCAATTTCGATAAGTTCTGATACAATCTTTCGTATTACTCTACAACATTATTTTTAGTATATGCGAAACCTGAATGTAGTTTGTTCAGAATTAGTAACTGAATCGATTCCAATCATGTTTACACCATGTTATATTTTTTTCCCAAAAATATTTAAAAAAGGTCACAAGTTCGACACCACCAATACTAAGTAAAACACAGCTCACGGCAGGTCATAGCGGGCATTAAGCGCCAGCGCACAGTTGGGTGCGGGAGCAAAACAGCCCCTCAGTCGCCTGGATGGCCCAGTGACCATGTATTTTTGCAAACAACCAGGTAACACAACAAGCTTATAACTCTCTGATTTTTCATGACACAGTTATGAAATTTTGTACATAGATTCTTTACATAAAAATACTAGATGCGTGTATCGGGTTTCGCATACACTAAAACTAATGTTGTATAATACAAAAAGTGTAAAAAATATTGATAAGTATGGTGAAAGACGAAATATTTTCTAAGGTTGCCTAGCTATCCGGTTTTAGTCTTTTATCCGGCTCGAAAGACTATGGCAAGAGTCTGTGACTTTTTGTCTGTTATTGAATAAAAGTTAAATTCAACTTACCTGCAAGATAAATCAACATTCATTTTCTGTATCACATGTATTTCTTTCTTAGATTTGTCAATCGTAGGTTTCTCTGAAATATTAAATTATATATTATTTGGTATGGTTATAAGACCAGTTTCATAGAACTATTTTATGAACATACTCGTACTTCTATTAACAGTCATATAATTGCATCATCACACTAATATTAAATTAAAGGCGAAAGTTACGAGTCCGTATTTTTGTTACTTCTTCACACTCGAATGGCTGGACAGATTTCGATGAAACTTAGTACACGGGTAGACCATGTCCTGGAGTAGCACATAGAATTTTATCCCGGGAATATTTTTCCTTGGGTCAATATTCTATTTCCACGCGGACGAAGCCCCTGGCAGCAGCTAGTATAGTCATAAACGGTTCAAAGTATTGTTTTTTACTATTCATCGTAAAGTTAGCAACAATCACAAGAAACGCGTATCAAAGGACACTTCACTATATTATATGTATTTTTAACATTATTATATCACATCGATATTCTAAATTTTATTTCCTATTGTTTTCGTTATTTGTGGAACATAAATAAATAAATTAAAAAAAAAATGCTCCCGTTATTATCTCCATCAATCACTAAAGGAACAAAGGATCTGTCTGGATTGTGTAAGTACCCTGGCCCGAATCAGTAAAAAAAAACAGCCACGTGAAAAATATTATAGAATGATATGACTCTTAGTTTGCTGACGAGTTTTTACTCTATGATTTTTATTTTTACCTCAAAAACAACAAAACATAGAAACAAAACTTACCCAATACATTGAGAAACACGGTTTTCTTTACAAGATCAAGTTTATTTTGTGCCTCACACGTGTAGTATCCCATATCTGCTGGTGTTACTTTAAAACTGAAAGTGACATGTTTTATTGAGTAAAAACACACAAATAAAAGTTATTCTCACATTTCTTGACATTTTCCTTTTTTTACATACTTGAGACTGTGGTCGCTAGAAATTCGTGTTACTGCAGTACTGTCGAGTCTGGTATCATTGCGAAGCCATCTCACTGCAGGCACTGGCTCACCGGTCACGTCACAAGATATTCTCACTTCCTCGCCGTCCTGCTTTCTTATGTAATCTATATCTTCTTTTATTTTCGGTGGATCTGAAAATATTAGTAAATATACTCATTTTGAAGGGTTTGAGCTTTGTGAAGGAAGTGACACAGTTGATATAATGCTTTTACTATGGCCGTCAAGAATTTGATGGGAAGGAATTAAAGGAGAAAAGTACGGTTTTCAAGGTTTTTATTGTGATTTGATTGGTTAATATTTATATATAAATAAATAATATAAATTGTATCATTACATTCAATAAAATACAATCATATACTACTTACATTCAACGACTAGTTCTGTGGTAAAGGTGTCTGATCCCAAATCATTTTGGGCACTACATTTATACAATCCAGATCGGTCCCGGCCCACATTGTTCACGTGTATCGTCTCGCTAGTCTCCACCATTAATCTGAACATGTGTTCGCCTTTGGGCTGGAAAGACCAACGTATGTTTGGCTTTGGGATGCCTTTGAGTATTCTGAAACACATATAAATTGTTAGTAACTGCCACCTTGGTCAAGAATGGCTGCTGAGCAGAGTCCTTGGTTCGATATCTTGGTCGGCCAAAATTTTATTGGGTTTTCTCATTATAACATTCTCTGTTATGGCATCCATAATAAAGATTCGCTCACTATTGCCTACATAAAGCCTACACAGTTGGGCAGATGTGAGTACGCTATTGCACCTCTGCTGAAACCTTTGGGAAACACAGGCGTTGTGTTTATTAATAATAATAAATAATAACAAATTGCTTTATTTGTATTTTAGACTATTAAAAATTAAATTATTGTTTATTATTATTAATTGTATTTTTCAATGTTATGTTCAAGATATATCGTTAGGTGTAAGTAATGACTTATTTTGTGGTTTGGTTCTGAGTTATTATTGGACCTTGACTTTAATTTTTATCTCAAATTATTGTTTTTAACTGTTATCGGGTTTGACGCATACATTTTACGACTACATCAATCATCATAAATTTATAAGTCTTATTCCTTGATTCACCTTTGACACTTACGAGTAGGTACATCTCAACCAGTGTACATGTTTGCTTAATTTGAGTAAACGATAATGAATTGTTTGTTTTAATTTATCAAAATCTTATCAACTTACCTACAAGACATTGCAGCATTTGTTTTCTCTATGACACGTACTTCTTCATGTGATTTATCAATGACTGGTTTCTCTGAAATATTCAATGAATTTTTATTATGTCATTATTTTTTCTTCCTATTGTTATATTGGCCCTTTTTCAAAGCATTTAGTAAAAAATAATCTCGCCTACTTAGATAATTTGATCGTAAAGGTAAAGTCCAAAATGGCCCCGTGTAATAAAGAATATACGGAATACACGATAATTAATCGTCTTTTTTATTACATAAGTTGCAAATACTCATCCTAGATTTTGGCAATCTGTGCCAATCAACTGGTTCTGAGTGGGCCCAGAAAATAGTTTTATAGATGGCTTCCAATAATAGTGAGGATCAAACTAAGACGTCTCCGTGCCTTGGGTAGTTTCAAGAACACCTTTGACTACCGTTTCGGGTTGTCAAATGTCTGAAAGTCTTACAACTACTTAATTTAATTTATAGATAGCACCTAGTAGTAGAATACAATGGTTCACTCACCCACACCAAAAATGGCAACTTTAGCGATAAAAACTTTTCGATCAAAGTCGTTCCTTGCTTCACACGTGTACTTCCCATGCAAATCTACCTGCATATATTTTATAGTGAGAATGGACTTGTCGCTAGAGATAAGAATGTTAGAGTCTTCAGTGACCTCTGCCCCGTCTTTGTACCAAGTTATTGACGCTGGTGGGTAAGCGTCTACCTTGCAAACGATACTTCCTTCTTTGTTATACTCCACGATAATATCTAGAAACAAAAATCAAACATATTTTTTTCTTGTCTGTAACAAACTATGAGAAACCATCAGGCGTAAGAATAGCCGTAGCTATTGATATAGAAAACGTAAGAATAGCCGTAGCTATTGATATAGAAAACGTAAGAATAGCCGTAGCTATTGATATAGAAAACGTAAGAATAGCCGCAGCTATTGATATAGAAAACGTAAGAATAGCCGTAGCTATTGATATAGAAAACCTAAGAATAGCCGTAGCTATTGATATAGAAAACGTAAGAATAGCCGTAGCTATTGATATAGAAAACGTATGAATAGCCGCAGCTATTGATATAGAAAACGTAAGAATAGCCGTAGCTATTGATATAGAAAACGTAAGAATAGCCGCAGCTATTGATATAGAAAACGTAAGAATAGCCGCAGCTATTGATATAGAAAACGTAAGAATAGCCGTAGCTATTGATATAGAAAACGTAAGAATAGCCGCAGCTATTGATATAGAAAACTTAAGAATAGCCGTAGCTATCGATATAGAAAATGTAAGAATAGCCGCAGCTATTGATATAGAAAACGAAGTTTTAGAAAATGTTCGGCTTTGTAGAGCATCGTATCTTTTAGTCATAGATTTTTAGCGTCCAATATAAAATTAACTTTAGGACTAAAGTAAAATAAATATATAAATTAATACTGTTTTATATTTGGGTAGATATTCTGACTTTGCATTGTTCTTCTTCTCCTTCTTTTCTACTTGATATTGATGTTAATATTTACCTTTTGGAGTCTCCGTAACATCAAAATAGATTTTCCTTTTAGTTTCAACTTGCACATATTTGATATTAACACCAACAATATTGCTGGCTTTGCACTGGTAGGTAACATTTTTATTTGCCTTATCTATATCCAAAATACTGACATAGTCATAGGGAACTTCAACTACTTGAACCTAAAAATGAAAGTATATATAAACATGTTATTAATAAATATAAATTTCAAAAAGTTTTTTTGCATTTCGATAGGAATACAACAAAAAATTGCAAAGCATTTTGTTTTTGTTTTTCATCATATAATTGGGGTGTATAAAATTAAGTGGCCCGGCATTGTTGGGAGTCCGCCATATTAAATTTATAATTTATTATGTGACTTAGCTAATTGAAGATTGTCATTAAACGTATATGCAAAACATTAGTTCAATCGGTTGATCATAACAGTTCTGAAATTCTGTTGCAAGATATTGATTTTGGTACTGATGTAGATATTGTTAGTTAGTAGGTCCATAAACTAACAAGACAAGTTAAATAAAGGCTTAAAAAAATGGTTATACCTTAGCAGGCAAACTGATTCCAGTGTCTTTTTCCTCCCAAGTAATGTCAGGCGCTGGATAACCATGCACATTACATTTCAGCCGTAGGGGATCGTTGTATTCCGTGATTACTGTCGGTGATCCGTCAATTGTTATCTGAGGTGCTCGATTTTCTTTCGTTTCTGGAGAGAAAGTACAAATCAATGTAATTCGAGATTTCTGAAAGTTAATTAGACCTTGTTATATTAATAAATTAAAATAGTTTGTAAAATTGTTGAAAAATTCAGACTGAATTCTACTCTGTATTAGAAGAGTCTGATCTCAATGACGTTCAACTTTCTCCAGAACATTTATTAACCTACAAGTTAACTACAAAGCTATAAACCAACAAGTAAGCTTGTAAGACAGTAAATATATAAACTACATTGTCTGAACTGTATAATTACCTGTTGATGGATTCTGTCGTTCTATAGGTGTGGGGCTTGTCCTTTCGATTGGTGATTTAGTCGCCACATCATTTCCGCTTACCTACAATAGAATTTATTTTAATTCAAAGAAAAAATAAACAGTAAGTAATAAATAAATAAAAAAAACTGTACCCTAAGATCAAATTTATTGGAGAGCATTTGAATAATAATAATAATAATAATAATAATCATTTATTTGCTAATAATGTGGGTATACAGATAAGGTGTTATAATTGTTGATTGTCCCAATACATTTTGCCTTACGGCATGCAAAATATTCATAGTTTATAGTAAATAAGGAGAATATTAAAAAAAAAAGTTAAAAAATTGTCAGCCAAATTATGTGATATGTCATACAAATTCAGATAAAATGTCATATAAATTCAAATTCAATGTCATAAAAAAATTTCAATACAATGTCATAAAAAAAATCGAATATAATGTCATAAAAATAATACAATGTCATGCTTGAAATAATACCATGTCATACAAATAATAGAATGTCATACAAATGATAAAATGTCATCAAATAGAATACAATGTCATATGAAATGAAATAATAAAATACTATTAGGAACCAATGACATGGAAAAAAAAATCACATTGAAGGAGCAACATTTTACTTGATTGTCTTGTCATACAGAAATTCTTTGATTGAGTAGTAACACTTGTCCAGTAAAAGTTTTGTTAATTGCTTTTTAAACATTACTATAGGTAATTCGTTTAAATTTCTTGGCAAAGTGTTTATAATGGGACCCATGTGTAAAATACTCTTTTTTAATAAAGCAGTTTTATGACCACCGGTATATAGTTGATTTTTATATTGGGCCCTTATTACTCTTAAGTGTTGCCTTTTACCACTCATTGGCGTAAATAAGTGCAGATTCGTTCTAACGAATATTGCAACCTCTAGTATATACAACGATGGGAAAGTCAGAATTTTGAGAGATTTGAAAACTGGTCGACAGCTTTCAATGAAATACAATCTTCAACGTTTTAGGGCCAACGCTGCATTAAGCGGAAAAATGCGCGGCCGCCCGCGCGTACACTCATCGCGTCGCGTGTGTATCGTGTGCGGTGGTCCCCGTTGCGGAAAACGGATTATTACCTGCACAGTGTCGCTAGTTCAACTGTAACGGTGTGCATGTAGTTGTGTCGATAAAGAAATTTAATGTGTTATTACGTATCAAAACGGGCGCGGGGCCCGGCTGCCCGCGCGGGCACCTACGGAGCACTTTTGTGTGGGACCGCGCGGGCGCCTGTGTAACACAGCGTTTCGGTTTTCCTCATGGTTTTCACAAGCGTATTTAGAGACGGCGAAGGCTGTTTTTTGCACGAACCCTGAACTGAATTTGATCATCATGCCTTTTCCAGTACATTGAAGTCTGTTTTGTGTTGTACAGGATTTAGCTGAATTATACAGTATTTTATACGTCTACGGTTATATAGCTGATCACAGTCCAGTTACTGGATAACTCTATAACACTTGGTTTGGTCGTCCAACTTTGTTCTGACTAGTGACGACTGCAAAGAACTACGAACGGTAGCTGAGCTCGACGGCGATTAGCTATCCGAAGTAGGAAGAGACCTCAATATGAAAGGATGATCACCCTTCTGCGCGCTGTCCTTGGCAAGCAAAGCTTAGCCCCCGATCAAACGAGTCCCTACACTTAATATTGCATGAAACACTTACGGCGACACGAAACATCGTGAACGGTGGATTGAATGAAGGTGTAGTGTAGAACTGTGTCTTTTCATCTATTAGTTCTAGTCGCAGCTCTGTTATTATGTTGCCACTCATGTCAAGGATCTTCGCTGCAGTAAGGTTGACTCCGCTCCCAAGTAATCTAACACCTAAGAACGCATTTCCTTCTGAAAGAAAAAGATTAACATAGGAATTAGTGTTTAAATAGGGTTTTTCAAAATTCAGTTTCGAGCCAACATTTGCGCAAGCGTCTATTTTTAACCGACTTCAAAAAGGAGGAGGTTATATCTTCGGTTGAATGTATGTTTTTTTTTTATGTATGTTCACCGATTTCTCTGTCAATTGTGTACCGATTTTGATATTTTTTTTTTATTGGAAGGTTATACTTCCGAGTTGGTCCCATAGAAATATTGTTATGATTTGATCATGAACTTCGAAGATATGGAACAGAACTCCTCATAGGATCACAGCAGAACCGTCGTAACAAGTAAAATTGCTTTGCTTATACTCGTACGTGTAGTCGATGACTGACTGAAAGTAGAGGGGGAATATATCGAACTGATCTGATAATGAAGCCTGAAGTTAAGCACCGGAACTCTGTAATAAATTAATGTAATCTAACCGTGTTTGGGATTATTAGAATTGTCATGAAATGCACTCTGGCTATAAGGTATTTAAGTTTGGCTGAGGGGTACTTTTTAGTGGTGGTATCATAACTAAAAAGTGTAAAATAAAAAACTTTTTACAAAAAAAAAATACAATCGACTTCAAAGTAAAAACGGTGTTAAATAACGAAGAGACAAAACTATTATAGAAACACCGACTTCCGAAATTAAAGTTATTTTGCACTTTTCAGTGTTTTTTTTTTACTCGTCGGTTGTATTTTTTTTTGTAAAAAGTTTTAAGCTATTGCATAGCTTCTATAGCGGGCCTTGAGCGCGGGGACCGAATCCAGAAATTCCTTAACGAAAAATATACCTCACGCTCCCCACTCTGACGGGCACGGAGGTGTGGCTTGGAGGCCGACAGAGACCGAACACCTATTTTGGAAAAGTCGTTAACGACCTGTGTGGCGCATTGGTACAGCGTTCTACCTATGTTATCATCGTGCCTCGAGTTCAAATCTCGGTCAAACAAAATAGTCTTTTTGTTTTATAATAGATTATAGTAATGTTCTATGATAACAACTGAACATACTTGTAGCAATTTATGAAGTAAACAAGAAAGAAAAAAAATTGTTTTCTTATCGGTCACCACGCTCAAAAAGTGTAACTTGAATTAATATCAAAGAAAAAGAAATACTGCATAAATAAAATAAATAAATAATTATAATTGCATAAGTTGATACAAAATGCTATGCAATAGCTTTACCGCGGCAGTCCCCGAGTGCCACACTTTTTTTTTATTAACTGAATTTCTATTACGCTTTCATGGTTAAACTACTGAATTAATATTACTGTTCGCAAATGCGCGCGTTGACGGCTTTCACGCTATAATGCGTAAGAAAGTGGCATCATTATTTCAAATGCTGCGCGGTAGCACCAACAGTATTTTGCAAATGATTGCATCCCGTCACGCTGTCCCATACAGGCACACTGGGTGGGAATAGTTACGGGAAGGTTGTAATAGATAATATTATACTATGTACCTACTAACATAGATATTAAGAATATTGTTACTAACACTCATACGGATCTCAATCCGAAATAAATGGATATTATTATTATATGTATCAGTATATCTCGGAACCCTGAGATCCTGGACCTTTGGAAGGCGTACGAGGAGCTGAAACCAACTCGCAGAGACCCTTTAGTCACTTTTAATGGAATGTGATACCAACCGACGATTATCCCTGTGCGCGCTATGCTAGTGCACCCAAGGATAACCCCCGGTTGGTGAAAAACTATTGCGATACATGAAAAAAAAAAGACTATAAGGCTATGGTTTTCGGAATATTAAGTAGACTGGTTACCAGGAACTATATTAAAACTATAGCCCCTGCCTGAACAATGTTATTAATATCCATCGATAAAAAGGCAGGGGGTGACTTGCACAGTCAATAAATGGGCTCCCAAAAACGGCCGCTAGCACGAAGTGTGGTAGCAACAAGGAGGCAACATATCCTGAGGTGCTTGAGGAGTGGAGAGGTATACCACGGCTATCAGGACAATCCCGGAAGTACGGTCAAGATCCCTAGCAGCACCTTACTGGGTTATACATCCTTAATTCTCCCGAGCACGTTTGCTCTTGCGAATCTCCACTCAAGCCAGCCAATAAAGACAAGAGAGGGGTGGGAGCTTTGTTCCTCGTCAGTATTCACAACGGCGAGCCAATAAAGTTATTATTATTAATTTTGATGAAATTTGGTACGAAGTAAGCTTGAATCCCATGGAAGGACTAAGGTCACATTTTATCTGGCTTTTGACGAATACGCTGGCAGAAGCTAGAATAAAATAATATCATGATCTCACCTGGCGCAGGTCTTGTGACTGTGTCTTTCATAGAGTTGGGCCTGTAAACAGAGAACCCAAGCTGGAAGTTGAGGTCACTCTTGGCGCTGACCAATATGTGAGTTTCAGACTTGCTGCCGACTTCGAATTCGTGGTATCCTACCGTTGCGTTTGTAACCTTCACGATCTGTCGACACAAATAAAATATATTAAATTAAAACCTTGCCACTCCCTAGAAATTACTTTTGTATAGTGAGTGCGTTCACAGACATGTTAACTCACAAACACAAGACACGCAGACCTGAAACACCTATCTGTAGGCCCACTGTGTAAGCCATATAAACTTTTGTTCCGTACGAGAATCGAAGTCGCGACATGTATGTAGCACAGCAGACAATCACTCACCAATACCGTTGACATAAATGTATGTAGATCAATTGATTTTAATTCAGGTGTGAAATACTATTCTCATTTCCTGTCAACCAAGTAGGTACTCATACCACTAGTACTGGTATGATTGCTTCACATTGAGGCTTTTGGGCTTGAATGTCGGTTTCGGGACTGTTCGAATGAGTTACCATAGTCCTGGAATGCAAAGGGCAACTGAAAGAGCACAGGCAGGTTTTAGTCAGTAAAAGTCTGACACGCCCTTTCGCTCCACCCAGAACGAAAGAAGTTATTTGATGATTTCCCACATCAAAAAAATATCGTTTGAATCTGATTAGTCTTCTTCTTTCAGAAGGGAATCCTAATAAAATTGATGAACTTATTAAATATTGTGGAATGGCAGCTAACTTCACCAAGGTTTTCACGATGATATGTTTTACAGAATAGCATTACAGGTGGGTTGACGGCTCAAGTCAAGCTCCCTTCGCCTAGGTTTAACTATACGATAATTTATTTATTTTAGGAAACTCAACAGTTTATTTACAAAGTTACACGGGTTAAGAAGGCCCACCCCGCAATCAATGAACAGCCCAATGTAGCTGCGTGAAAGATCATGTAAAAGTGAGGTCTACACACGCTGCACAGTGATGGCGAAATGATGACAATAACAGAATAAAACTAGGTTAACTAGAAAGAATAGAAAAGACCGAGGAGAATGGAAAGCTTTAGAGGAGGCCTTTGTCGAAGGACAAGCTAAACCGGTTGCCGATAAATAAATAAGTAAATAAATAGAAAATAAGTAAAAATAAAATGTTAGGAAATAGAACCTTTTAAATTATAAACTAGTTTTAAGGCATGTAAATATTCATTGTAAGTATTAGGAAAAGAAAAGCAATAAAGGCTATTTTTTTATTTATTTATTTTTTAACTAGAAAGTGGTTTAAGGAAAGAATAAAAAAAAAGATTGAAAGGGTAAAAATACACCATTAAGGAATATTAAATCGTGAAATCTAAACAGTACGATTCAATTCACATTCAATAATTAGAAGAAGAAGAAGAAGAAGAAGAAGAAGAAAGAAAGAAAAACTGTTTATTCGCGCGAAGAGCTAGCGCAAAATGAGTTACGGTACAATGTGTCACTAAACAATATCTGCTTAATTTTTTTCCGATATGATTGTTTGGATAAAAGAAATATATCGACATTTTCAAAATACTCAGAGTATATGCGAGGCAGTCGGGTCATAACAGCGTTTCTCCCATATGGCGGTAGCCAGGGATACTGAATAATTTGGTATGTCTGTTACGTGTTTTAGGGGTACAGAAATTTATACATGACAGCAGATCACTGCTGTCCAAGTGACCTCGCAGGATATCAAAGAAAAAAAGCATGTCTAACATTTTACGCCTATCCACAAGGGAAGTATATCGTAGTGTTTGCAGTCTAGAGCACAGGAATCATGACGTCTACGGGATTTGAAATTTATATGAACATGACGTATGTAACGAAATGTTTTCGGATCTGGTGCTCAGATAGCGAGATAACTCTGGTTTTAGTTGCCTCTGGGCCTCATCATCTTCACCTTCTTAAAAATCATATTCATATGTTAGTAGGTAGGTACGTACCGCTATTCCAGGTTTAGAGACAACGGTTTCCGTAGTTGGCTTGCTGCCACTTGGACCTCTTACTTCTCCGATTTTGGGTTCCTCTCCAGTTACAGAAATCAGCACTTCTTTAGTACGGGGATCGACCGGATACTAAAGAAAAAAAAACATCACTAATTTATTAATGTTCTAATAAAAATGTAGGTACCAACTTTCTATAACTACATATTTCAAAATATGGGTATAACTAGCCTCTGCCAGCGTCTTCACCCGCTGAAGCGGTTTCTCCATATAAACTTTGGAACCCCGTTTTATCCCCTTAGGGGGCGAATTTTGGAATACCCTCTCTCAGTGCTCGCCTACATCATGAAAGGAAGTCTTGTGCAAAATTTCAAATTTCTAGACCCAGTAGTTTTGGCTGTGCGTTGATATGTCAGTCAGTCAGTTTCTCCTTTTATATAAATAGATTTTAAGTTTCTAGACCCAGTAGTTTTGGCTGTGCGTTGATATGTCAGTCAGTCAGTTTCTCCTTTTATATAAATAGATTTTAAGTTTCTAGACCCAGTAGTTTTGGCTGTGCGTTGATATGTCAGTCAGTCAGTTTCTCCTTTTATATAAATAGATTTCAAGTTTCTAGACCCAGTAGTTTTGGCTGTGCGTTGATGTGTCAGTCAGTCAGTTTCTCCTTTTATATAAATAGATTTCAAGTTTCTAGACCCAGTAGTTTTGGCTGTGCGTTGATGTGTCAGTCAGTCAGTTTCTCCTTTTATATAAATAGATTTCAAGTTTCTAGACCCAGTAGTTTTGGCTGTGCGTTGATGTGTCAGTGAGTCAGTTTCTCCTTTTATATAAATAGATTTCAAGTTTCTAGACCCAGTAGTTTTGGCTGTGCGTTGATGTGTCAGTCAGTCAGTTTCTCCTTTTATATAAATAGATTTCAAGTTTCTAGACCCAGTAGTTTTGGCTGTGCGTTGATGTGTCAGTCAGTCAGTTTCTCCTTTTATATAAATAGATTTCAAGTTTCTAGACCCAGTAGTTTTGGCTGTGCGTTGATATGTCAGTCAGTCAGTTTCTCCTTTTATATAAATAGATTTTAAGTTTCTAGACCCAGTAGTTTTGGCTGTGCGTTGATGTGTCAGTCAGTCAGTTTCTCCTTTTATATAAATAGATGACCGTCCTGAATTCTATTAGGTAGCGTCTGCTTATGAAATAGCTGTTTTGTATTTGATTTCAAATTTGCTAATTTAATTTTACAGGCGTTTAGGCTTCGAAGTAGTAAATTGATAATAACTTTTAATCCTTAAAAGCTGTAAGGTCGGTCAATGTATATGAAGGTAGCAATCTAGTAGCAACTACTAGTTTAAAAAACACCTCGATTCATTTGCGCAGTTTGTTCTCACTGGATAGGTGACCAACCATATTGATCTCAGAATGGCCCGTAGTTTAATTTTTAAAAATCGGGGCTAGTAATTATTTAACGATAAGTAGCAACTTTCTATAACTATTTTGATGTAAATCATGGGTAGTGACCGGCTATTCTGATGGTCACAAAGATTCTTCAGTAAAATTAATTCAGAATGACCACTAAAAACTTCAATGAAATAAATAAGCGCTCGACTCTCGTTTGTACAGCGCGAAATTCTTGCTTTTTGTTAGTATATGAACTAAGCGTTCGATTATCGTCATTAATATAAAATAATTTATTTTGATGGGGCATAATACAAAAATAAAAATAAAGTATCAGTTTTTCATTGAAAAAAAAAAATCGGTTGTCTGTAAAGTCGGTTTACTAACGATAGTACATTTATTTGTACGCATAAATACAAATAAACAATTAACACGACATTCACTTTTCACTGCACTTTATACTTGACGAAAACATGTAAATGTATTATTCAATAGCAGTTGTCACGACGCGACGCATCGCTCACTCAAGTAGGAGAGAGACAGATGTCGAACACTACCGAACGCGGAGGCCGAACGCGCTCCCGCTTGCACTTCAAGCCTTAAATGGAACGCCTCAGAGCGAGGTAACGCCGCATGCGTCATACTTTTTCGTGCGTGCAGCCGGCTCCATCGAATTACAAGACGTTGTCACGTCAAAAAGTAATTATTGTGACATAACTACAACAGTTAGAGAGAGATGTTGCAACGCTTTTGTAGGTAATGACGTATTCTAAAGTCATAGAACATTACTTTGTTCTGTCATCAATATTTTTTTGCAGCGCACGCAACGTTGGAAATTTATAGAACATTTATTTACAATTTGGGTTACTTTATTTCACTTTTAGTAGAGAAACCTAAAGTAGCTTTCTATGGATGAAAGAATTTTAAAATCGGTCCAGTAGTTTTTAAGTTTATTCATTACAAACAAAAATGTACATCTTTCCTCTTTAAATTATTCGTAGGTATAGATTTTATCTAGCCTTAGTTGCCGGATAATTAAGAACTATTATTATTATAAACAGTTCTGCTTTAATCGTATGAGGAGTTCCGTTCCATATCTTCGAAGTTCATTATTAGATTATGACAGTATTTCTATGGGATCAATTTGAGAGTCTACACATAATGCGTTAGTTTTGTTTGTTATACTTATTTACTACCTCTCTAAATGTAAAATTTTTATAGTTACTTACTATCTAATCTATTTATATTAACTACTAGCTTTTGCCCGTGGCTTTGCTCCCGTCAACAGACTATTGTAGTCTACCCTACCAGACCTACCTACCTAGCTACTTACCCTACCTACCCAACCTGAATTATGTATTTTTTTTTACTTTTAAACCTTCCCTGTGTGCTGGTGAACAAAACAAAAAAATAATTATTAAAATTGGTCCAGCCGTTTTTAAGTTATAGCGTGACCAGGAGAAATAGGGCTTCATTATTATATGTATATATAAATTTATTCTGAACTCACCAGCCATAAATAAGCCATTAAAGATTTTTGTGATTTTTAGCATAAAATGTAATCAATACTCTGCGATTAAGAACTTAATTTGAAAAAAAAAAATAGTTTGAACGAGCCTTTTTTTTAAAGACTCGTACAAACTATTTTTTTTTTAATTCTGCTTATAAAATTTGAAGAGTTCCCTCGATTTCTCTGATTACCATGGAACCACCTGTAAAGGATACTCTTTCAAACAAAAAAAGGTTTTTCCAAATCAGTTCACGCGGTTTTGAGTAATCGAGGAACAAACATAAAAAATAAAAAAGATTCCGGCAAATTAGAAAGAAAGAAAGAAAGAAAAACATTTTATTTGCCGGAAAAGGCGCAAACTTATAACTAAACATATTGCAAACATTTTGCAAGACAAAAACATAAATTAATAAAAAAAACATATATGCGCCACATCCGAGCAAAACGGCCGTACGCTCAGCATAATGCCGAAATTGATAACTTCCTCTTTTTTTGAAGGTGGTTTAAAATACTAACAATGTTATCATCAAGAGCAGCAAACGGAAGCATGGGAAACTGGGAGAGGCCTATGTTAGAGGGCAAGCTGATATTAATGTTACCGATGTCGAATGATAAATTGTATCATAAAAAATATAAAATTAAACTTAGTAAAACAATAATCTATTATGCAGAAAGACAATGAATAGAAAATTTTAATTGTGAGTATAAAATTTATGAAAATAAAAATATTTACTATTACTTATTATATTAATTTTATACTCACAATTAAAATTTTCTATTACTTTATATAATACTAGGCAATTCTAAATTAGTAGCATGACAATATTGGAAAACATATCACATGTATACATTTATGTACCATTTAAAAATGATTATAATTTAAATGATCAGTAATATTTGTATTTGTAAGGTTATCTAACAAAATAAAAACTTACTTTTATCGTATTGCCATAGCCCGGTTTAAGTTTTTTGTTGACGAGCGGTATACCTCTGCCTGTAACAGACTCCTCAACATACTTTAATATCTGTCAAAGTAGATACAAATTGGTTAAGAAGAGTCAATATAAGAACCAAGAAACTCGGAATAATAGCTTAGGTTGAAAGTAATCTTACGTCTTTAACGTCATCTTTCATCATATGGAAGACTTGTCCATTAGTAGCTTCTGCCACTTTGTGATACACTTGATAATCAGCACCACTTCTCGAACCACATTGGCCAGTAAGTATAAAAACTACCTGTAAACATTAGAAACGAAATCATTACGTTAAGTTTTAGTTACCTAGTTTCAGCCTGAAAAATTAAAGGTTTCGTAGAAGCTACTTGGCTTCTCTCGATCACTTTCATGCATTGTACATTGTATTGACGTCTCATTATTAAGTAGTTATTCCAATCTACATATTGAAATTAAACAGTAGCCGTTAACCAGGTAGCATATCTTAGGGACTATTTAGGCTTCTTCTTCTTATCGATTCGATGGTAAACTCGTCAAACTGTTTGGGCCCAATAGGTGGCTACATTAATAGCAGCATCGGTAGCACTCATCAAATCCTCCAAAGTGCAGGTGTATGGGCACTTGGGGCATTCTAGTATGTGGCTCATGTTTAGGCTAAAACCTGGGTATTGTTTTTTTCATATTAAAGAGATATTTAAATAGTAGGTACATGAATATTTCAAGTCATAAATTAAAATGAAAAAACTCTGACCTGACTCTGTTTCTTTTGCGAGATACTCTTAATTTGATCAAACCCGGTGTGATCCTTAGCTGAGGCATCAGTGAACACATACAAGTAGGAAAGCGGTAAGCTTTCTTTGAGAGCTAGTTCGATACCGGTCATGGCATATTCTGGACAATCACCTCCGCCATGAACGTTTATGGCCGCCACTTTGCTTTTAAACTCATCTCGATTTTTAGTGATGGTTCGTAGTTCGGCAGCTGAAACAAACACAATAATATCATGACCATTAAAACATTTATTCCTTCGCTAGCATTACTGATTTACGACGAATCTTTGTTTACATTTAAATGTTCATAATTAGGTATATTATTAATAGCTTCTACCCCTATTTTTGCCACCGTATATTTTTTATTATTATCTCGAGTAAACTTGCAACAGAGATGAAAAGTATGCTATATGTATCATAATCTAGGTCATAGTCTATCGCATGGAGGATACGGTGAAGCATACGATGGACGTCTACCCCGCATGAGTGGAGCACCGCCGTGTCCTCGTTGAGGCGATCGGCGGCGGTAACCTCTCGCGTCCGGCTTTGGTTCTGGCCGTGGTACGGACCAGAGGAAATAGGATGGCAGTCACCTCCTTCCGTCGCTTACACTACTGATTCGAATGAAGCAGTAGTGCAAGCGACGGAGGTGGCGGAAAACATGAGGGCCAGGCTATCCTCATGTCCCAACTGCCACCGCAAGAGACGCCCCAGGCACCGTAAGAGCAGCCTTGCAGACGGCAAGTAATGGGTAGCTCGCCGTCCTAAAGGACCAAGCCCGAGTCGACTGCGCAGCAGCGCGTAGTTTATAATAATGTAAGAAGTAATTAATAGGAATAAATATTATAACGATGATTGATCCCGATTACTTCACATCATCATCATCATTTCAGCCGAAAGACGTCCACTGTTGGGCATAGGACTCCTCTAAGTGTCGCCACAAGAACGTCTGTTCTGCGAGCAATGCGCCCTGCCCATTGCTACTTAAGTTTGGCGATTCTTCGTGCTATGTCGGCAACCTTGGTTCTCCTGCGGATATCTTCATTCCTGATTCGGTCACGCAAGGAAACTCCGAGCATTACTTAGCATAAGTCTATTGACACATTTCAATATTGATAATCTAATGTGAAACGAGAACACCTTCCAACAATCTGTTTTACAGTTTGGCAAAATTTATGAATAAAATGAATCGATGAAGGTATATTATTTTCTAATACAATTTGATGTCAGTCAATTTTAGAACGTTGCAGCGGTTCATCTCATGGTACGTTATGTACCTAGAGGCTATCCGCGAGCACAACCCACCCGAAATTCATTGATTGATTTAGACGTCTTAGTTAAATTTATTACGATACATGCTCATATCTGAAAGATTCATCATTTCTCAATAAGTCAGTTAAGTCAATAAGTGAGTCAGTTCCAGTCCACCATAATGCAGCTGAATACAAGTATTCAACAGCATTATGGCATGTACAAGTACTGTACATGGACCGACCACAAATCAGTTACCTACCAGGAAACAGTTTTCAACGCTTAAAATGCAAAAGAATGTATGAGAATAATCACTTGGATACTTACTCGGATCATTAAATGTGACTAGAACGAAATTTTCTATCTGCGATGCATTCGAACTCAACACTTTCTCAAATATTATATTGACTTCATCCTTTACTTGGCGTATTTCACCCGCCATGGATCCCGTATCGTCAATAACAAATGTTAAACTGCTTTTTATAATTTCTTCGTTTCCATAAACTGCACATGTTTGTAAAATTAGTAAAACAAGAACAAAATACTGCTCGTAACACGCCATGGCTACGACTGAAGCTACTTCTTCAGTAGACTAATGTTTATATGCGACAGTAATATGAAACTTTAATCAATAGGTATGTACCACTGATACGAATGACCCCATGATATGAAAGTTCAGCAAATTCTTTATTAATGTAGTCTGGGAATCCCTCAAATAATATTGTGTAGCAACCATTTTTATTAATAATTATGATGCGTTGGGATTTCCATTGTCGCGCTAATTAAACAAGTTCAGTATAAGTACTAATATTATTCAATTCAATTCGATATCTTTATTTTCAGACTAGTGTCCATATGGTGTTAGTAAGAATACATAATAAAAAACTTTTTTGCAAAAAAAAAATACAACCGACTTCAATGCAAAAAAACATTGAAAAGTGCAAAATAACTTTAATTTCGGAAGTCAGTGTTTCTATAATAGTTTTATCCCTTCATTATTTAACACCGACTTCCGAAATTAAAGTTATTTTGCACTTTTCAGTGTTTTTTACATCGAAGTCGGTTGTATATTTTTTTTTGAAAAAAGTTTTTTATTTTACACTTTTTAGTCATGGTACCACCACTAAAAAGTACCCCTCAGCCATACTTAAATACCTTATAGCCAGAGTGCATCTCATGACAATTTTAATAATACCAAACACGTTTAGATTAAATGAATTTATTACAGAGTTCCGGTGCCTAACTCCAGGCTTCATCATCAGATCAGTTCGACATATTCCCCCTATTCTTTCAGTCAGTCATCGACTACACGTATAAACAAAGCAATTTTACTTGTTAAGACAGTTCTGCTGTGATCCTATGAGGAGTTCTGTTCCATATCTTCGAAGTTCATGATCAGATGATAAGAATATTTCTATGGGACCAACTTGGAAGCAAACCTTTCAAACAAAAAAAAAAAAAAATTAAAATCGGTCCACTATTGACCGAGAAATCGGTAAACAAACATAAAAAAAAACATACATTCAGCCGAACACAGAACCTCCTCCTTTTTGAAGTGGGTTAAAAAAGAAACAGGATAAATGTTAGTACAAGCTTACTCTAATACATAGTGAAAATAATTATTTTTTAAGATGGATTTGTATCCACCACCTCCATATAGGACTATCCAATTTATTACCCTGAGATAGCTATTGGAAATGTCCCTCACTCTGCGCATCAGCGATGCCGCCCGCTTACGGATTATGGCATGGAAGCCATCCTCTTGTGCGTCGGCAAATATCGCTGACGCGCTGCAATAGCGAGGCAGACCCATCAGCCACCTAAAAGCATTGTTGTACTGGACCCGAGGGCATATTATGATCACGTATTTTTGACGAGCTTTTTTTAAGTGGGAATTATCTTTCTTCTCCCGTTAGTGTCAGCACTGGCTCCACCCTAAAGTCACAAAATTTTAAAAATAAAAAACCCGACTGCGTAAAAAATAACTTAAGAAAAAAAACGCTACTGGACTGAACTTGTTTTATTTTTTCTTTTTAGTTTTTATCTAAAGTTATTTTTTACGCAGTCGGGTTTTTTATTTTATAAATTTTTATTTTTATTTTACACTTTTTAGTTATGATAATCTAATAACATTATTTATTCACTCTATTTAAAAAAGGGGAGTAACGAAGTTGCGAGTAACCTAACGTAACCCAACAAGTTAGCAGAAAAATATATGACATATTTCCTATTGTATTTTTTTTTAATATGGTCATGATATACCATTTTGGAATCCTCATGATGAGCTCTTGAATTTGATACCCATATTGCACTACCTAAAAAAATTTTTTTTTCTCTAATGTATAGCGTCTCACAGTCGTTATGCTGTTTTTTTTTTCAACGTCACCTATCTAAGAACACTTGGGTTAACAAGACGAATCTAACGATATGCTAATTATGTTAATCCGTTCAGTTTGGAAGATATGAGGTAATAAAGAATATTACATACATACATACAAGACCCTTCTTGCAGTCGGGTAAAAATTCATCCCAAAGTCAGTGTTGTTTTAGTCATTAAAAATCTGAACTTTTAATGACTAAAACCACACATATGTTCCTTAAGTTGTCTTTTGCATTGGGGTCGAATTTGGTGCCATTTGACACCTCAGCGTCTATGAAGCCTTCGATGGGTTTAACAATTTTCATTCTGAGGGTACTTTTGTCAGTCAAAAGTCCATTGGTCATAAAGTGTCAATCAATCAATCAATCAATTTATTTTCAGGAACAATTTACATTGTGTTTGAAATGAAATCATAAATAATAAAAAAAAAACATTAATTAAAATTATAAAATTAACACATACTACATAATTCAATAAAACATAGATAACAAACATATTAAAAAAGTCAATAAAATTACAAAATAATTACTAAAAAAAGTCAAAAACATTACAAAATAATTACTAAATTTAATATTACTCAGTCTCACTTTAATACCATAATATCAAATCGTGGATATGTCATCATCTATCGAATAGAGACATTTCTCCAATAAGAAAGCTTTGAGTCTTGACTTAAACGAGCTCGTGTAAATTATGCTTTTTAAGTCTAATGGCAACCTGTTAAAAATCCGCACTGCTTGATATTGAGGACTGTGTTGAACAATGTTAAGGTGGGGTATTATTTTGTTTTTAAAATCTTTCCTGCGCGTACTTTCTCTTAATTGTCTGTCCTCATCTGTTTCATAGTTACGCAAGTATTTTTTGAAATTCACCAATAATACTAAAACATAGAGGCTGGGCACAGTAAGAAGTTTCAAATGTATAAAATGTGGCCGACAGCTCTCTCTTTGAGATATCCGAACCGTAGTTCGTATAGCCCTCTTCTGGAGTACAAAGGCTCTTTGACAGTTATATTTAAAACTATTTCCCCAAAACTGAACACTATATCTCAACCTTGATTCTATTAGAGCATAGTATACCATTTTAAGATGTTTTATGTCTATTTCATCCCTTAGAGTACGTAGGGCATAACACGCCGAGGAAATATATGAATCAATGGCTTGCAATTCTCTTTTCCAATTTAAAAATTAGTCAATGTATACCCCTAAAAACTTTACTTCATTAACTATGTCAATTTTAATTTCATTAAGTGTAATCGTCATTCTGTCGTTATTTCGAGCTGTTGTACTAAATAGAATTATTTTGGTTTTTTCCGGGTTAATTATGAGCTTGTTACTCTCAAACCAAGAATTAAAAACTGTTAACACTGCATTAACCTTAGCGGAAAGCTCTTGTATATCATTAGCTTCAACTATTGCGTTAGTATCATCAGCGAAAACTGTTAGTTGTATATCGGGAAATACTGTACTAATGTAATTAATCAGATCATTTGTGAATAATATAAACAAAATAGGTCCCAATATTGAACCTTGGGGTACACCCACTACTATATCTTGAATAGAAGACTTATTGCGATTACTATTAGCTTGCATATTACCGATATCAACATACATTTTCCTGTTTTTTAAATATGAAGAGAAAAGTTGTAAAATTTTTCCTCTCACACCATAATGCTCCAATTTAGCAATGAGTAAGTTGTGGTCAATTGTATCGAATGCCGAGCTTAAATCAAGGAAAACGCCAGCTACTCTCTTTTTCCGATTCAATTTACTAATAATATCTTCCACCAATGTATATATAGCGTCCCCTGTGCCGATATTTTTTTGGTATCCAAATTGTCTCGAGTGCAAGACCTTGTTCAGATTCAGATGAAGCATAAGTCTATTTTTAATTATTTTTTCAAAAATCTTGGACAGAATTGGGAGCAAAGAGATTGGCGTGTCAATTTTTCAGCGATAACGTTGTTTATGAATTGACATTTTATTTGACAAATCAAGGGTGATTTGTTTATGTACGGGATTTAACGCGACATCGAAGCGTCTCGTCGTCCATCCGTTACATTGCGACCTTCGGCATTGTTGTTATCGATGATCGAATCGTACTTTGTCTGTCATCTCATATGTAAGTAGGTATGTATATAATTAAATAGTAATATATTGTGTTCACAAAAATATTTTAAGGATTTACATGCCTACCTATCATTTTCCTGTGCTAAATTATATTATAGGTACGACTAGCCCAGTTTTTTATTGATAGGCATTTAGTTATACCTAGTAACAAAAATTAAATAACATTGGCCTATTTTTTCTCGATTAGCATAAAGGCTGATTATAGCCTTTTAATGTTCCCACTGCTACTCAGGCCTCCTCTCTCCAGGAGAGGGAATGGGCCGTAATCCACCACGCGGGCCCAGTGCGGGTTGGTGAATGTCACATGTCTTCGAATTTTTGGTTCTAGGACATGCCGGTTTCCTTACGATGTTTTCCTTCACCGTTTTGAGAGCAGTGGTGATGAAATAAATTACACAAAGTAATGCGCCTGGCTGGGTTCGAACCCGCGACCTACAATTCGTAAGTCGGGGCCGTTACCACTCGGCCACCACTGCTCTCGATTATCCCTATCTAATAATGAAAATCGCAACAAAATCCGTTACGTGGTTTAGGAGGGGTTAACGAATAAACCGAAAGACAAACGCGAAAGAGCGAAGAGAAAGGCATGACTTCGCTTAAACCATGTAGAGATAACAAGTTTGAATTGCCTACTGAAGAAGATCGCATGGTGGTATTTTTTTATTAAATAATGTTGCCTCTCACGGGACAACATTTAATCTTATATGCACAATACGTCTAGACCTAGAAAAACTATCTGTAAGTCCTACAAATATTTGTTCTATACGAGAATAGAACCCAAGACGACAACCCGAGCGTAGCAGCTCAACAACTGCGCCAACCGTACTGTCTCAACAATAGTAGGTTCGAAATCAGCTTTAATGCAATCTAATAATAACAAGATCACGCTGCCACTATGTGACCACGATTTGTCATGCTGACTACATTATCCGACGCGCTCTTGTCACTGTCTGTATTCCGGCTGTATGCGAACCCAGTTTGTCACGCGACGATGGCATGGGACTGGACGGCATGTCTTTATTTCCATGGAAGATGGTCTTTAGTGTAGGACGCTACTTATGTCAATACTTTTGCGCCATCCCTTCTTCCTAACTCATGTTACTAAGCTGGTGATGCCACCACGGCTGCGGAGAACGTTAAGAGATTGAAATACCATTGTTGGCAGTTATATTTTTGAGCCGTTTGGAATTGAAACTCTCGAATCGTGAGAAGTAAACGCCTTGTTGACACTTCGATGACCCAACAGCTGGGTTTTTACCTTGGACAGAGAATACCAGTCGACCAGAGTTACCGTATTTTGGATTGTTTTTAGTAAAAGATTGCCTGCAGCGGTCTTCCCATCCGATTATAATATAGGTGTCTTTAAGGCTTAGAGTGAACAGACTCATAATAAACTAGTGCAATTTACCATCAACGATTGCATCACTGCTTACCATCAGCTGGGATCGCTGTCAAGCACTTGTTTTAATCATTAAAAAAAAGATAGTCGAGGATTTTAAGACAGCAAACACTTTTTCTTACAGAATATACAGAGGATACCAGAAAACCGTTGAAAAACCGAACCGTTAACCCGTGAAAATTTTTATAAAAATTTTAATTTTGGATGTCAAAGGTTTATTTTTTCTTGTGTTATGTTTTTCCAAAACTTACTCGTCCATGTAGAGTGGAAGGTTATCGCAGTTTGAACGTAATAAAACAACTGCGCTGATAAAAGTTATACTGTACCTAATAATTTCCCAGAAGAATCCAAAACAAGCATTTTGTTTTTACTTAAAATTGCGTTTGTTTGAATAATGAACGCAATCAAAAGCCAGAATCCAAAACAAAGTCACTCATTGCTGGTTAGGTAATTCATTTATTTGTTGTGTGATTTCAAATGTCAGTAGCGAGATAATAAGACTATTATCTAGACAACCTCTATTATGCAAAGCCATGTCCTCCAATTAGATTTCAGCTCGAATAACTAAATTGACATACCAAGTACCTAACTTGATATTTACTTTCATAAATGGAGGGTGTTTTCAGAGGTGACCATCTTAACATACCTACCGAGATTCCTCCGTGCCTTGAAAAGCATGTTTAGCCGTTGGTCCTGGCTGTCATTTGTAAATCTCTGACAGTCGACACGGATAAGTCTGGCTGAGCACTAAGGGCTATATTTCACCGGGACACCATGGCGGCGCGACCAGTTGCACCGCCATGGTGTCCGTAATCTACCAAACTAGACACCAGAGTCGCTACACCACACTGAGACAGTACCAAAATGGACCTTAAGTGCACACGTCCGAGTTTGTCGTGCCGCCAAATTGGTTGGGCAACCAAACGGACAAACCAAACGGACACCCGAGTACGAGAGACACACGGAGTAACTCTCTATAGAGCTGTATACATTTTGTTGGTAGCGGCGACTGATCGCGCCGCCATGGTGTCCCGGAGAAATATATCCCTAAGAGTTTGAAACTAAAGTAATAAGTACATTGTTTCTTTTCAAAGGTTAAAAATGGGACCCTATTAATATGACTCCACTGTCCGTCTATCTGTCACCAAGCTGTATCTCATGAACCGTGATAGCTAGCTTGTTGTTCACTGTTGATGTATTTCTGTTGCCGCTATAACGACAAATAGGTACTAAAAACAGAATAAAATAAATTGTGTAAAAAAGTTGTATAGATATTGGTTTGGAACCCTTCGTGAGCGGGTCCGACTCGCACTTAGCCGGTTTTTTAAAATTATATTGGTTTTTGAATACCTACGTATTTGCCTTAAATATGACTTACCATCGTTTGTGATGCTAGGTACCTACTCCTAATTTGCAGTTAAACTAAAGTGTACTAATGATAAACGTGCCAGGAGAATGCCCTACAAGTGGGCGATTAATATTCATAGGTCAGAAGTTATCAATTGCAACATTGCAGTTACTTTATTGCATTAAGGCGAGGTTTATTTATTTATTTAGTCTCCATGCAACCAAAGGTACTAAACTGGACTTAATACCTTAGGGCTCCTTAGGCATTCTCTACCAGTCAACCTAGGGTGGTGGAAAGACAATATGGCAGCTGCATAAAAAAAGAGAAAACTATTGTTATTAAGTTAGCACGAACTTACTTTTTATGTGGGAAATCGTCAAATGAATCCACCCGTTCTGGGTGGAGTGAGAGGGTGTCAGACTTTTACTGATTTAAACCCACCTACATTACAAAATAAATTAAAATTCAAAAATAAATAAAAGCAAACGAAGCAATCGTTTGCTTTTATTTATTTTTTTATGTACCTACCTATTATTTTAAGACGCTCCCTTTGGTGGTCCAAAGGTCATTGTTTCATCGAACGCTGTGATTATTGATTGATATGATTGATTGATAAAGTGTCAACTCGAAATAAAAAGATATAAAGCCTGAACGCTCTATTTGCATTCGGTAGCTTTTGACGCTCACTCGAAATTTCACAATACTTGTTCTAAGAAATACTTTTTGATTGAAAGTTTTTGGAAAAAAATTCGGCATTCAGAATCTGCACATTTGGTGCAAGATTCCTGTAAATATGTTTTCTTTACTTTTCTTATTTATGAATACATTATTAAGGGCCAAAGTTCTTGCAAAATAGCAGTTTTTCAGAGGTCTTTACTGGATTACTTTTACAAAAATGTACGTTTTGATTTCAATAGAAACCTAGAATATATCCATAAGATATTGTGTCTCTAAAATATCTAAAGAAAGATGCGTAATAACGTTATTAGTTTGTAATAGCGGATGCATGGGAATAAGTAGAGCGCCCAGCTTTTAATAAATAGTCTAAAACAATCTTCGAATTATTGCCTTTCGAATGAAGATAAGGGTTTGGAATAGGTACATCAGTTGGATGATTTCAACGTCTATTACAGATATAGGTAGAAATATTTTTTGTATTTTGTGATATTTTATTATTATTATAAATTACAGATCTCTATCTGCCTGTTACCAATCTTACCCAGCCTTAATCCACCTACAATGCACCACCGCACGCCGCTGCACCGGCGTCAATTCGACACACAGAGCCAAAAAAAATACTCTTAAAGTGAAATATATGAAAATTGTTGTGCAATTTACCGCTGGTTATCTATCTACCTACAGCTCATAAAAATATTGTTGATTTACGAAGTAGTTAGTGAAACTAAATATTTTCGTGGGGATTTCCGAGGTTAAATTGATTGAAACTAGGTATGTAGATAATTGTCTGGATGGATGGATTGAAGTTGTTTGTCTAGGTGGCGTCTTCGCGGCGACTGTCTCGTTAGCTTAATTAATTCTTATTATTTGTTACGTTGAATTATTAACAATAATTTGCTAATAATTACCCAGTGGTAACGGTGCCGATTGGGTTCAAACCTAGGCTTTCATTTGTGTTTTTTTTTTAAATGTATGTTTTTTGTGTATTTTTTTTTGTTAATGACGTCGTGAGGAAACCAAATCCTCAAAGACATGTGACATCCACCAACCCGTACTGGGCATAGTTGATTACGGTCCATTCCCTCTCTTAGAGAGAAGGCCTAAGTTCCAGTAAAGAAATGTGTTTATAAACCACTTATTATTTTTTCGAGTAAGTTTGTTGAAAACCGTCGTTTGGTGCACGTGGGCAATCGTTATTGCTGTTTATCTGCTCCGAAATGACCTCGCCTTCTGCTCGGGCATGTATTCCATTTCGGCTGCAATGACAAAGTTTACCCACTTGCATCAAAACGTACCTACTATTTACTTCTTTGTGGGTATTTTTTTCTTCAGTTCTTTAATCTATATTTCAGGAAAGCTATTGCTATCGTTTGCTAGCATACTAAAATAGTCGAATTAATGCAACACTACGACTATTTTAAACTGCATGAATTTAATTCGTCGGTCTTCAGTGCCTGTATGGGTTTTAGGTTTTAGCTAACAATAATTCCATCGTCAGAAGGTATTGAAATAATACTCAGGCAGCATCATTGAATGTTTTTGCAAAAACAAAGATGTGCTTAGAGTTTGTTTTAATCTTCTTAATTTTTTTTTTTTATTAACTATCAAAAACTTGTTTTACAAGAATTCAGTGTTTTAACTTTAATAAAACCCTCCGATTAGACCTAACTAACCAATTCACCAACCAATTGAGTTCAATTAATTTTGTTATTAGGTAAAAATATCAATAAAACTTCATATTTATACCGAAGTTTTATTGATATTTTTACGCGCAAAATAAGCCTTTTTGAAGGTTTGAAATCATCTAATGACTTGTCCCGATCCAGGGCGGAGCAGGAGGGCGTGTCAGCCTTTACTGACTAAAACCACAGCCATGCTCCTTCAGTTGCCCTTTGCGTTCTAGGTATCAGTTCTACGGGTATAATTTTTTTACTTCTCCCCATGGCCTCCGCAGCATCGGCCCTAATAGCATATGAGTAGATACCGTCTATCTACTCCGGTTCGCAATATAACCCTCGAGTCTTAGTTTCACAGTAGACACATATCACAGTAACTGTGATATTTAGTGGTTTGAAAGTTATTATTGTAATTAGATTAGATACTAAGAAGATAGCTTTTCTCAAACTCGTGTCGATACCTGCGAAGGTCATAGCTCTGAGATACATTTGATCTCATAGTGAAACTGAAAGGAATTGCGTACTTTTCCAGAATATAACTTTTGTTTTGCTAGCCATAATGGTATATTTTGCTAAGTATCTAGTGTCTAAGTATGTTGTACGAGTACTTATTGGTTGTAAGTTCATGTTTATGAACTTACAACCAATAACATATTTAAGTATACTAGTATAATTTAACATATTTTTATCTTGTAAGAAAGCTTCTCCTTAATAATATACAATGACTGCGGACTCTTGATACCACTGCCTCAATGTTCATCAGTACATCGTCTCCCAACAACTTTGCACGATGTGGTTCAAAAGCTCTTTAATCTGTTTCTTCATATTTAAACTGATATCTTGTGAAAAAAGTTTCACAATAGTGCTGGACACAACTACGTCCATGCAAGAAGAATTAGATGTAATCAAAGTGAATTTACCTACCGCAATAAATACGCTTATTAACACGGATATTACCAATTATATTTTAGTGCCTTTCAATGATCCTGGTAAGTGTTTTTTTTTTTTTTTTTTTTTTTAATTGATATTTTATTTTTATTTATTTTTATTTTTAGTTGACAGATTGCCAGAATTGACTACGTGCATATATTTCTTTAGGTGCCTGTTTTTGAAAGCTTTTTTGAAATATATATATATGTGCCGTGGTCAGATCATAAAATTGATCACTTCATGATATGGGCCAACTAAAACTGGCGAAATCGTTTAAACTTTTGATGTAGGATTTCAATGATAATAAAAGGTCTAAAGAAAGTAGGCCAAACGAAGATTGAAATATTATCAAACTTTAATGTTTAAAAGGATCTGACCAGTTTTACTTGGCCATATCATGAAGTGATCAATTTCTAATATCTGGCCACGACATATGTCTGATGTATATACATCAGGACGAGCCAGTTACAAGCCTATTAATTAATTTACTCCATTTCTTACTTAGTCAATTGTGATGTTTACAGATGTTGGGGAGCCTACAGTGGTACTCTCACCAAGAGAAATTTTGTCTTCACTTAATGCTATCACAGTCAGTGGCGGACACGAATGCCCTGAGAATGCCCTTGCAGGCATAGAGAAAGCTCTACAGATAAGCAAGCAACATTCTAACATATTTGTGTTTACCGATGCGTATGCGAAAGATGTTAACAAACTTGGCTCTATAGAAAACTTGTGCCGAAGCACTCGCAGTCAGGTACTAAGAATAACTTTTTTAAAGGAAATTTATTTACACCAAACTGATACTGGTGCAATAAAGTTTCATTTTTAGGGTTCCAATACCTCAAAAGGAAAAAACGGAACCCTTTATGGTTTCCCTTCTTATCCGTCCGTCTGTCTGTCTGTCTGTTGGTCAGACCCTTTATCTCGGGAACGCGTAGAGGTATCGAGTTGAAATTAAAACCATATAGTCAAGTCTGCGGTTCCTTGATGCTGTGAAAAAATTAAACTTCTAAGTTAACTAAAAAAAAAAGATACGGTCGTTTATGTCGCAAAAAACGTATAGGTACTTCGACACTCTCAAGGAAATCAAAATTCATAGCGTAGTTCCCATTGACCCAGAATTCTGAAATTTGGCATAAAGCAAGGTCTTATAGGACAGATATAGGAATAAATCTGAAAACAGTAAATTTGTTGTTACGTAAAAAAAAAACATGTTGCACATTTTCGTTTACGTCTTTTTCTACGTTTTCATAACAAAACCAAACTATTTTGATGGAATGTAAACGGAACATTACAACGCTGATTATGCTATACTATGAACGGAACGAAGCCATCATCATCATCGTTTCAACCGATAAACGTCCAATGCTGGACATAAGACTCCCACAAGTGTCGCCACATTGGCCGGTCATGTGCGTCTCGCAGCCATCGAATTCCCGCTACTCTCACCAGGTCATTGTGTCACCTTGTAAAAGGCCTTCCAACGCTGCCTCTAAATGTCCTTAGCATATTTTGACCAATCAAATGATACTCTTGGAGCTGTAGTTGGATGGTCCTGTAAATTCCATCTCTGATGACTTCTGGTTAAAGTACGCATCTGAACACTGCTGTATAATTTATAGATTTACTGAACAAACTTAAATGTGATGTCATTGGATAGGGAAATTGCGATATCCTTCTTTCCTTTTGTATTTCATTGATATCACTACATAATTTATAAATAACCTATGGTCTTTTACATTTAAATAAGTCAAATATCTACTTTTTCGTTTAACAGGTGGTAATATTTTTGAGTGGCTTTTGTTCATCGCAGTCATCGCTTACGGTGAATGAGCAAGTTTATTACGATGTCGCTAAAGTTTGTTCAGGAGCTGTCGTCCTTTTCGACCCTGCGACATTAAGACAGGTAGGCTCCACAATCATATTTTAAAAAAATCTAATAAAGCCGTTGTACAACGGCATGGAGATATGATAATAATGAAGTAGATAAATAGACCAATAGTACCTAAGTACAAACTTTTTATGTATGCAGGTATGGTAATCGTTCTATATTTTTTTTCAGGCGTTCAAATATATAAAAGAAGTAATAAATGTGGAGTGGACTGACGTTATAGGCTACGACACTTTTACAGAATATAAAGAATTGTCTGTAAGTATATTTTATAAGGTGGTAAGTACCGACATCCAAGGCAATAAACACAGATATATTGTTCTAAACTTAAAAATATAGCTATATAGATCTATTTTTATGTCGTTTCAAGTAGGAAAAAAAAATCCTAGAAAAGTACGGAAATGAACCGAGTAAAGAAGAATAAAGCAGACAATACCTATAAAGTATTTTTATAGAAATCATTAATAGGAGCGTGCTCTATCGTCCAAAACATCGTTCATCATCTGGTGCGGAGTGGTCCAGCGGGAGACTATCAATTATACCTAATTATAAAAATAAAATTAGATAATCCTTACACTATTAATTTTATTGTAGATCTCTGATTCTAGTCATCATCATTTCAGCCGAAGGACGTCCACTGTTGAATATAGGCCTCCTCCAAGTGTCACCACAACTAAGGGTTTTGTGCGTCTCGCATACATCGCATTCCCGCGAATCTCACCAGGTCATCGGTCCATCTTGTGGGAGGCCTTCCAACACTGTGTCTTTCGGTGCGCGGTTGCAACTCTAGATACCTTTCAGCCACACCAAGTTTCCGTTCTGCGAGCAATGTGCACTACCCACTGCCACTCTGTTTGGTGATTCTTCGGGCTATGTCGGCGACCTTGGTTCTCCTGGGCAATGGAAAGGGCTATTGCTCGGAGTTTCCTTTCGTAATCGCATCTGATTCTACTACTAAACCAAAACTAGAACTGCAATAGCGTAATATAAACATAATATTTATATCCCAAGTAACAAAATTAGGTACTATAAAAGCCCTGAGAACGACTTAGAACGTGCTAATAAATTAGTGTTCATGATTAGTACTATAACGATGTTGTAAACGTTTACAGAACCCCAAAAAGGCCCTAGTTTTATCACTGATTTATTCTATAAATATTACATAAAGGCTCTCACGGAGATACATCAGCTCTATAGTTGAAATGTAAAAGTGTCGAGAAACGCTTTTTAGTACTAAAATAGTGCTGTCTGCAACATTTATGTCACAAATTTACACTATAGAAGTAATGAAAACATGTTTATAGTGCTATTTTGCACCGTAAACGATTCCAGTGATCTTTTTATCACACTTAAATTGTTCGTATTGTGATCGTGTCGTCGTGAGTGTTCCCCAAGAAGAAAAAATGCTTCATGTCATTTGCCATTGTTGCTTAACGTAACATGTACCTAATAAAAAGGACATACTACAAAACATTCATAAACCGTAACTCTCCCATAACTTGCGAAAATAATTGTATCGATAAAATCATTACGCTGATTTTAATGCGCCCTCATAATTTTCATGTTTTAATAAAATTTAAATTAATAAAATAACGATTTCTCCCGACTATGGCTGTTATAGTACCTACACATTGTCTCCCGCCGTGCTGCTAATGTGCTATCATGGCAGAAAACAGCAGCCATATTTTCACAGATCTAATTAGTCCATTAATTTTAGTGCTTTTATGTCCCACTTTAGTTTCGTAGCGGTAGCACAAACGAGCTATTAACAACAAATAGAGCTATTTAGAATTTAAGTTACTTAAGCAACTGCGCCAGCTATGGTATGGTACTATTTAGTACTATAGAAGAGTTTTCACAACTTTTACAGAACTAGCCCCATAGCTACGTTGAGGGAACTTTTAAGAAGCTAAAAGATTACGTAATGGTTGTGAATGGCTGATTGATTCTGTAATAGTGTTTTCAATACTGCTACAATACTAGTACTGTAAAACTTATTTTGACGCATTATTAGTGCAAAATAGATACACAAGTGTCAGTAGGGTCGTCTATAGTACTAAATAATGCCATAATCGCTTTTTTCTTATCTATTACAGTGCAACACTTTAAAGATTCTTTTGTATGGTCCTGTAAGCGTTTTAAGAGCTAAATTATAGAACTTTTATGCTCTTTAATCTTATAGAATCAAAACGCTCTTTTAAAAACCTTTATAGTACAAACAGACAATGGTTACCATTAAAGGCCTACTATATCACTGTTTGGTGATAAAACGCCTTGGATGTAGCTTTTGTTACTTGGGATATTAACGGTCAATTTCAGTTTACAGTGGACTCGTTTACCAAGACCGTGTTGTTATTGGTTTCCGGAGATAACCCTAGACTAGAACTATCAACACCAGATAGTTTAGACAGAACAGTTGAAAAAATTTTGGATACCAGACACACACAGGTACCTACTTCATTATTGTACTAAAATTGTAAAAGATCACGAGAAAATGTTGCGACATATTATGTAACGATCTGTTATAACCCCTATTACAAGGCAATAAAGCCTTAATCAGCTTTTGCTATTAATCAATGTATATTTTCTTTACAAACATGCTGATGTTGCATTATTACCCAGTGCATAAAAATAATATGCATTACTTAGTTAGATTCTGAACGCCGCCGCGTAACCTATTGTGCCCAAATAAGGGGAGCACTTAAGAGAGACATTGCCAACATTATAAGTGTTAAAATATGTGTATCTGTGCCTGTGGTGATTAAAGTGGTATAAGGTAATGTTTTTTCGAGTGCAGTGCAATGCGCAGTCAAGTACGGACGTGTTTGCGCTGCTCGATACAAATTTTATATTCGCGTTTTGCGCGGCAGTAACCGTTGCACGTTTTTCGTCGCTATGAGTCAACCACTCATAGCCAACGAGCTGTTGGCATTCATCAAACATGCCATTGACTACATGGACGAGGTCAGCATCCTGCAGATCTGTAAGTCCAGTTTTAACGAGGAGGAGATAAGCAGTGCCAAGTTGCTGCTGTTCCAAGCGCTGGGCAAAGTTGACCAGATGCAATCCCAACGGAGGGATGGCGGCCAAAGAAGTGTGCAGGATATCATCACAATGATGAAGAACACCGACCCGGACGACGTGCCCGCTTTCGTGGCGAAGGAGCTACATAAATTGGCTCCCGTCACGTTCGACCACGTCGATGTCACCAGGTTGCTGAAGGACATAACATCCCTGAAAGCAAGCTTGGCCGAAGTACAATCCAAGCTGGAGGTGTCCAATACCACCGTAGGTGCGCTGCGTGCCGAAGTAGAGTTGTTGCGCAACGCTGTTTCGGAAAGTAGGGCGCCTAACAACTCCAGCGTGAACATACGTCGCGGAGCACAAAATGCATACATCGGCAGTTTTGAGTCGGCGAGCTGCAGTGCGTCACCCGCTGCTGATAATGCTTGCGTTGCATCTTGCTCCGCCGCTGCCGTCGCTGTATCGTCACCGGTCGAAGTGGTGACGCATGTAGGTACGTCGACCCCTAAACGTGCCTATTCCGCTATTGTTGCTGCAAATAAACCTGCTGTGTCGCAAACAACGCGACAAGCAGGTAAAACGAAAGGGGACAAGCAGAGCGATGAGAATGGCTTCACTAAGGTAGAGAAGAAGAAGAGAAAGAAGCCTACTAGTCAGAACCAGTGCGGTACCGCGCTGGCAGGACCCAACATGCTGCTGCGTGCAGCAGTACCTACGATGCAGCTGTACGTTTCTAGGCTGCATCACACCACGAAGGCTGAGGAGATCGTGGAGTATGTCAAGACAAACTGGACTTTGAGAGTCGTGCAGTTGGAGCCGCGCCATAACACTAATTTCAAGTCGTTTGTGGTGCATGTGCCGACTCACCATTTGGAGACCTTCCTCAAAGGAGAGTTTTGGCCGAAAGGTGTCGTGTATCGACGATTTCGTGGAAGGATACCGACCTCGCAGCGGAACACGACGCCGTCACTTCGTGTGCAATATAGTGTTTAATATTGTTATAGTTTCTTTTATACATATGTATTAGTCTATTATTTTGTAAGATTATTTGTATATTTTTTCTATGGGCCTTAGTTGCCTGATAATAAAGGATTATTATTATTATAAGTAGAATAATTGTTATTTTAAAAAAGACAAACGGGGTTGGCCTTGTTGCTGCCGGCGGCTTCGCCCATGTGATAGCATAAGATTATCCCAAGAGAACAAACTCCTGGAATAAATAATCCTATGTGCTATTCCAGGATATGGTCCCATGTACTAAGTTTCATAGAAATCCGTTCAGCTGTTCGAACGTGAAGAAGTAACAAATACAAACTTTCGTATTTATAGTGTAATAAGCGTTCAAAAGGATACCTGTTGTGTATGAAGATAAAAAAAAAAACAAAAATATTACTCCACTTTCGATAATGAGTAAAGAGTGTGCTTAGACTGGTACGCAACCAAAATGATTTCGGCACGACCGATACATGTCACAGTAACTTATATTTTCTTCAACTTACTCTGTCCCACTGCTGGACAACAGTCTCCCCCATAGCTTTAACAATCAATGCCGCTGCTTTTATGGCAACAGTTAAAATCGAGTCAATATCGTCGTGCTAGTGTTTTGGGCCAGTTTTATCGAGTAGACCTGTCTCAGGCACAGTGGTCAGTGCCTGCTTGCCGACTCTGGCCTGTCTGCCCTAATGCATCTTGTAAGTGTGACGCTATCCACCGACATCAGCGCTTTACCGCTGCCTGCCCTCGAGAGTAATACGTACAACATTGCGAACACGATCCGTTAGTTTTATTTTTAAAGTACTAAGCTCCATAGCGCTTTAGTAAACCTTTAGTAATCTGAACATAAATACAATGTATGTATTTTGTGGTAGGTTTTTGTCTTGAAACAGCCGTCAATTGGCGAGCACGTAGCCAAAATCAGATGCCGGAACAAAACATCCGTAGTTATATACAAAAGGTATGAACTACCGTTGCGATTTGGATTCTCTACAAAGCTGCCTAGAAGTATGAGGGAAACTAGCAGAAGACCTATGCCAGGTAAAATATTTTCACTTTAATTGCTTTTTCACCAAAATCAAGCAATCAATCAATCAATCAATCTTGTCAACCAATTCTGTGGTATAGGTACCTAAATGGCAACACAACAAAAGCGATGATGCGATTTGATCAATTGAAGAAAACTTAATCAAAAAAATAAACAAACCGAGAAAATAACGAAGATTCAACAACGTAGTTTATATAATAAAACTAAAACTTTTGTTACAGGTAGACACAACAAAATACTAATAGATGCTTCACAAAGTAACATTAAACTAGAAGCTATAGAGATACGAATAGCTAACGAACAAGAGAAGAGATCATTGGTGTTTGAAGAAACTCGTAGTACAGGCATCTACTTAACCGAGACTTTCATTGAACCTGACAAAGTTTTTAGCATTTGGGTAAATATGAGCATTACTATACATAATTTATGTTAAACTTAGCTTCAACTGTCAATAGTTCAGTCCGGAAATTATCAATAATACTATGAATATTTGTATTTTTATTTATTTATTTATTAATAAGACAACAAGACAACATTTGGTCCACAATATCTGTTAGTAATTCTAATCTACGTTAGTTCTTCAGTTCTTCATCAAATATAAATAATAATATACGAAAACAATAAAATAAAATAGACTAATAAAATATTCAATAAATTAAAATGTCAAAATTACAATGTCAGTGAAATTTAAAATGACAAATCAAATTTTCAATCATGATAAAAACAATTAATGAAACTAAAATTATTATAACAAACAATGTTACGTGTTGTGTTACGTTGTTGTGTGTTATGTTGTTTAATGTTGTTGTTGTTGTTGTTTTTAATGGCAATTTACTCATTTGTTCATTCAGTTAAAATTACACTAAATACTGATTATTTTTGAATTTCAGGTGAAGGGCTATGACACGTCCACAAATCAAGAAATAAATGGTTCATCGGAAAATTTTATGCCTCAAAAAGGTTATTGGTATTATTGAATTAAATTGCCCTAGTATTTTTTTCTTATTTGATTAAAGGGCTTTGTCTCGGGAGCAGTGGTGGCCGAGTGGTAACGGCCCCCACTTACGAGTTATAGGTCGCGGGTTCAAACCCAGGCGCATTACTTTGTGTAATTTATTTCATCACCACTGCTCACATAACGGTGAAGGAAAACATCGTGAGGAAACCGGCATGTCCTAGAACCAAAAATTCGAAGACATGTGACATCCACCAACCCGCACTGGGCCCGCGTGGTGGATTACGGCCCATTCCCTCTCCTAGAGAGGAGGCCTGAGTCCCAACAGTGGGAACATTATGAGGCTGATTATGCTATGCTTATGCTTATGCTTTGTCGCTTAGCGACCACATCGCCCAGTACAGAAAACACAAAAACTTACAATCTACGTTAAGGCTAACTCAAACAATTGTTTAACTTTGACATTGGAGAAGAGAGGATTGTATTACAAATGCCAATATCATACGTTTTACAGCGTCCAAAAACATTGAATCTTGTATTTTCATTCCGGACACACTCCATCAAGACATGGAAAACATCATCAACCACACCACAGTCATCACAATTTGGAGACGAAACATAGTTAAATTTATTTGATGGACTATGTCCGGAATGAAGTCTTACAGCTATAGTTATTAAATTTCTGTTGAGATTACAGTCAATCCATGGAACCCGAGGAATCTTTGGCTGGATAGTTCAGTACCATATCCCTTTTTTCTTTTGACAAAATATTGCTGCCAATTGCCCAAGTTGTTTAATCATGTTTTATTTTTATAAAGGTACTGCAACCGATTCAAGATGGACAAAACCACAATCAGAAATGCTAGATGCTGAACCGCTTATTGATTTTGGTAAAAACGCAACATTTGCTTGTAAAGTGACAGGTTACCCAGCACCGGACGTATTGTGGGAAGATGACAACGGAATAGCCTTACCGTCAGAGGTACATAAGGGACATCATATTTTGCATTTAATGTTAGAGATCGAGGGTTACTATAACATTAATGAAGCTGCAAGTACTAGCCGTAAACCTCTTCTTATTCAATTGCTGGACAAAGGCTTTTCATGTCATTTTGATAATTTATTTTAACCATATTATCTTACGGTTACGGAGAATTTCAAGGTTTAAATTTTATCATTTGTTAAGGTCATTTTGTTACAAAACAAATTTGTTTCATGCATATTCCCATATTTCCCATGCCAATTAATTCAACGAACGTCATTTCTGACTGTAACTTACACTCGTCTTGTTTCATTCGTTACTGAGTAATTAAGTAACCTGCTAATGGCATAAACCTACAAAGTTTAGGTTACTTAATTACTTATTATCTTTGTTTCAGACTATATTATTAGAGATACCATCACTGTATATAAGTTACGTCAGCATAGACAATGCAACAGTAAATTCTACAATTTACTGCAAATCCAAGAACTCGGAGGGTGAAGACTCTCAAAGTATAAATATGTATGTTAACAGACCATACATATTTGATGTCATTCAAAAACCTTCAGGTAACTTTTTTTACTTCTGAATTTGTTTAATAATGATAACACGTTGTCTCTCAAAAACTAAAACTATCTTTCATGTAGATGCGGCAAGTGCCTTCACTATTTATTATTTAATAATAATTAAAACCATAATTTATCATGGATAAGTCCGCTAGACTCATCCATTATCAATTTGGACTTGTGGACGGCGAGCAATGGGTAGATCGCCGTCCTGCCGTCTGATAACCGTCCGGACCGAGCCCGAGTCGTCGACGGCTCGTAGTGTTCCAAGCGCGCCTCAAGGAGACGTCAGCAAAACCGAAGGGGCCCAGCAGGGCCCAAGCCTACTGGGGCCATAGTTTCGCTTCTGAAAGGAAAACCTGGGTTTACGGAAAGGCAAAGAAAGAACATAGGAGTAGGTTTTAGACAGTAAAAGTCTGAGAGGCCCCCTGCTCTGTCCTAGAGCGTGAGAAGTCATTAGATGGTTTTACACCTAAAGAAAGATCGAAGAAAAAAGGTAATTAAATATGGAATCGGCCACTAATGAAACAGGTAATAACCATTAAAGTGTCCAATTTAGAATATAAACGCAGCATAACGGACGCACACAAAAATATTACCTACCCATAAATCATAAACAAAATAATTAATGCCTAAATACATGTTCGTTAAATTCAGGAAAACGTTGTTTGTTTCAAAATCACATAAAAGGTTTTTTTAACGAGTCATGAGCATGTTTTTGGACAGGTAAACTAATAAATTCCTTTGTCTACTTATTGAACAAAATTAAATGATTAAATATCTACCTATTAATTGTCACTAATGACCAATACCTATGTGTAGCGGAGATAGAAATAATAAAAAATAGAGATAGACGCGTGTAGTGATGGAAATGGATAAAGCAACAATACATGAACTTTTAAAGTGGAACTAAAACAGAAAATTATAGGCAATCGTTTTCTTAGAGCCAGTTTTTTTTTAGGTGGGAAATCATAAAATGACTTCTCCAACTTTAGGGTGGAGCAATAGGGCGTGTCATACTTTTACTGAGTAAAACCTATGTCCTTCAGTTACCCTTTGCGTTCTAGGACCACGAGTTTCTTTTACAGAAAATCTTTGCGGCCCTAGCGGGCATCGGCCCTGCTGGGCCCCTACGGTTTGCAGGCATCTCTTTGAAGAGCATGTCAACGACTTAGGCTCGGTCCGGACGATTACCGGACAGCCGGTCCGTAGCAGGGTCGAGGTCACGGCGACCGGGGCGTGAGGATGTACAGTGACCCAGCAAAAGTGCTTTGATACCTCAACGCCTATTTTCCCTCGCGTCCCATGGCGTTGGTTTCTTCACAGCTAAGTGGCGACCAAAGGTAATCTCACAAAGTATAAACTTGACTTTTAGTTTAACAAATAATAGACACATGCGTCATCATTGTCGTCAACAACTGATTGTATTTCATAATTTCATCATGCCAACTAGAGTCTTGTTGACCTAGCGGTTTAGCATGTGCAGATAGATGCGTAAATCAATGAGCCATGAGTTCAAATCTCACGTAGTACTCACACTTTTTGTAAGTTATGAATAACAAACAAAAGAAGTCGGAAGGAATATTTTATCAAAGCTAACAAGTGGATATTTATTTGTAATATAATATTCAAGTGAAATTCATCAAACAAAAAGGCACTATTAAAAAATAATATGTTTATTTCTTACAATTTCTTAATCAAATTTAACAATCACTGTTTATTAATCACCGAATAAGATTATAATATTATATATAATTTCTTATTGAGGCCATAGCTTAAGTATTCGTTTCCAAAATTGGAAAGAGGATTGAAGCTTATGTAACCTTAACAAAAACAAACAAAAGACCAGATAATTTTATCACAAAGATCAAAATGAATAAAAATGTAGGCTAAAATTTATAAAATTGCACAACAACACATCAAGTGTTCATAACTTTTTTAAGTTGTTTTAAATATGGATATTAAGTTAAACACACTTATCAAGGTCTCCAGTTAATACAGAGAATAAGTACTGAGTAAATAATATTAATTCAGTATTATAATTATTTATTATCTTGTAGCCACAAACATAACCGTCCGTGTTCACTGGACTTAAAAGTTCCTTCATGAGTAAATATGACATTACTCTAATCAAAGTTTATGTGATCCAAAGCAAACTGCAATCTTGCCCTTTTATGGTTTTCTGTAAGCAAGGATTTTAAAGCATGCCTCCGATTTGAGCTCTTTTTACTAAATCTATATAACAATGCATATTTACTCATTTTGGTAAAATATGTAGACAATACACCTGGTTAAAAATAAAATTGAACGAAAGGCGCTGGAACGAAATAATCGAAATTAACTTAGCGAACAACCAATTGAGCTTAGTCATAACTCTTTGGTCTAAGTATTATTTATACTACCTACTAGTTATTATTTATAAATCCATATTCAACCTACCCTCTCAAGTTTAAAAACTAACACATAGATAATCAAATATTTATAAATTGATATTCGATTTTAATATCTTCATCTCTTTAAAAGAAATTATAAATTATTTCAATGTTTGAAGAAACAAAAAGAAAGTACAAAAATAAGCATTAATTAAGCATTAATCATTTGAAGCACAGCGGCGCCATCTATTAACAATATAATGTAATGTTGTCGATATCAACATTTCAATCTGGTTTTACGCTAGATGGCGTCATTTCTCGCTTCACACGATTTTATTTCTGTAGGACCTATGCACTTTTGCTTTTGATCGTACGTTCCCTCACGCGTGCAGCCGTCTCCTTTGCTGGCATTACTGCTTCGTAGAAGGAGGCGACCACCTGCCATTCCTTCTCATCTTAGAGCCAGTTGAATTGAGAGTTTAGGCTTATAATCCCTTGAACCTCTGGCCGGAGTTAAATACACACATACTCCCGCCTGAGCCCACATAAAGCCCCGCTGACCTTTACAACCATTTTCTTGGCGAAATATTGGTTGATTTACATAATATGTACATTCTGAAAAACACTTAACCAGCATTTTTTTTTGTGTAAACATGTTTCTAAAGATCAAAGCCGTTTGAAAGGAGTAAAGAAAACAAGCGAAAAACAATTATGTAATTTTTTTTTCCCGAAAGTTTTAGTCATACGAAAAAATCATATGTTTATAATGTTGTACATGAACCTATAATAAACATATATTTTTTTCAAACCTACTAACCTAACCGTTAAGGAGTAGGCTTCAGAAAGCACTATTTTATGGCACTGCTCGGGCGCTAGGGCCTTAAGGTTGCACTAGTCGGCGCGGCTCAAACTTGTTTACTCTCGAATGACATCCTGCGATAAGCAATAAGAAGCTAGTACACACACGAATACGTAGGTGTACACGCTGCTATTGTAGCAAAACATATACAATGATTTATAGCAAAATCGAAACATCGTGAGGAAACCGGCATGTCCTAGAACCAAAAATTCGAAGACATGTGATATCCACCAACCCGCACTGGGCCCGCGTGGTGGATTACAGCCCATTCCCTCTCTCCTAGAGAGGAGGCCTGAGTCCAAACAGCGTGGAATATTATAAGGCCGACAATGCTATGCTATAGCAAAATTAGCACACATAATTTCATGAACAGACCTTTGGACGACGAACGAGGGTTTTGTTTTAAAATTTATAAGCTCGCGTTTAACCACTATTTCTCCTGGTAGTAAGCGACGTTGAGGTCAAAAATGGGTTGCGGCGTTGATTGACGTTTTCGAATTTATGAAATAAAAAGGTCATGGTGATGAACGTGTGAACCCAGCTTTATTGCCATAGTTTGACCAGTTTTCTTTTTAATATTCTTAGTTTAAAAGTTGGGGTATAGTGAGAGCACGTGATAAGGGATAACAAAACGCATATGATTAATGTTTATCACTATTTTGAGTGATGAAAATATTATACAGGTGAATTTTTCAAGTGGGCTAGGCTGGCCAAATCCAAAACTATGAGAAATAGCGATACATACGCAAAGGAATCGTGCGCTTGATTATAATGAAAAGTAAACAAATAATTTTCATAATGTATGAAATAAATGAATAAATTATATATTAGTAATGAGAGAGTGACATTACTTTTGATAAATGATATTTATTTTGTAAATAGGTTTAAAAAACACTTTTACACGTCAATTTTTTTTTCGTCATTTTTAAACTAGATGAGGCCGGTGTTTCCTAGCTGACTACCCTGAGAAGAAACACCAAAACAAACTCAGGGGTTTTTTAAAGTATGAACCAGTTTTATTTAATTCAACATTTTTCTTAAGTTTCCCGTGTGGTGGCGTAATATTATAGTGAACGTGTTTTTCTCTAAAATCAAAGGGTTTGATTTCTGTGTAAAAATATTGTTTTTTGTACAGAACGGGGGAGGAAGGTCAAAGAAAAGATTTATAGATTGTGTGAGATAATGTGTCTTTGTAAAAAATACCAGTGCATTTTAGCATAACATTTTACAGGGAAAAATTAAGGTATAAAACATATTGAGCCGACCTCAACTAACACGGGATAAGGGCTGGCAATTGATGAATTCATTATTCCCCAAACGGTTAAGTAAGTACCAACCTTTTTAGGAGGTACGGAACCTCAAAAGGAAAAAAGGAACCCATAAAGGATCACTTTGTTACCCGTCTGTCTGTCAAGACAGAATTGAAATTAAAACCATATACTCAAGTCTCATGATGATGATGATGATACTCAAGTCTGCGGTCCCTTGAAGGTTTGAAAAAACCAAACTTCTAAGTTAACGAAAAAAAAAAAGATACGGTCGTTTATGTCGCATAAAAGTGTATTTCGACACTCTCAAGGGAATCTAAATTCATAAGGTACTTCCCGTTGGCATGAAGCAAGGTCTCATAGCACAAGTAGGTATAGGAAAAAAATCTGAAAACTGTCATCACAAAAAAAACATATTTTGTGATTCGGAAAAATCTTCATAACGTTCGTTCGTGTGTGATTCGGGAATTGAACTGTTTTCATAGGTAAGTTTGTACGGAACCCTCAGTGCGCGAGTCCGACTCGCACTTGCCCTGTTTTTATATTGTTTATCAGATAGTTACATGGTAGTAACGCTGTTTTTCATATCTGTGCAAAACTCAAGGTACTTACATTGCAGATCAGACTATAGAATATGGCAGCGAAGGTAAGCTATACTGCGAGGTGTCAGCTTACCCCACGGCGGAAACAAAGTGGTACCACAACGGTACTGAGGTGACCCCATCTGATGACCTACAGGTCGACCTAGAGACCTACAGTTTATGGATCAAAAACATGACTATCAGCAACATCGGCGAATATAAGTGTGAATTGACGAACGAAGCCAATAGTCAAATTCATAGCGCTTTTGTTACAATTTCAGGAATTGGTAAGCCACATGAAAAAAACATTTTTATTTAAATAATTATTTTTGAATACTAAGAAACAGGCCCTTAGTAACATAAATGAAAAAAAATGAGTACGTACCTATTCATAACTCAACTTATTTTCTACAGTTCCTTATAAAAATAAATATATTTTACAGAGGCACCTGAAGTAGAAGTAGAAAAAACAAATGTGACTCTGAAATTGGGAGATTGGAGTGACCTAGAATGCAGGTAAAGCTCATTTTACCGCTGTTATTGTTTTTCCTGTTCTATTTTATTCCGGGTTAGATCTATTCCATATAGTTTTGTTTATTAATATCTAATCTTTACAATAATAATTCATATTACCTATCATTGACATATTTACGATTGATTTATTTTCAGAATAGTTAAAGGAAAGCCTGCACCAGTCATAACATGGACGTTTAAATCTGAGAATGGGTTCGAGTTTGGTTCTTTGCCAGATGGTGTGGTGGCAGACGATAGCAAATTGAAGATAGCATCAGCACAGTCTGAACATAAAGGCGTCTATAGATGTGACGCCACTAATATAGAAGGACAACATTCTGCGGATGTCACTGTCCAACTGCAATGTAAGATAGAATTATTTTAAACACGAACATTTCTTGGTGTAGCCGGTAGTTTCATACATTTATGATTAGAGCTAAAATCGAAAGACAACGAATCGTTTTTAAAATGTTAGTACTGCTTCAAATAGCGGTTGAACAGCGCTTGCAAACGAGATTTATTATAGAAAAACCTCTTCTCTTAGGATGTATTAACTCTAGAAAATATGTTCACGTACATATTTTTTGATAGATGCACCATTTATATTGAATGACGCTGATTCCCGCACCGTGACAGTTAAAGAAGAAGATAATGTAGTGCTGCCTTGCGAAGTGGACGCGGCACCAGCGGCTAGCGTGCGCTGGGAGATGTCACAAGATGACGTCATAATGACGCTAGATGCCCGACATAGCACTGATCATCGACATTCTCACAGGTAAATTTAATAAAAAGGAAGGCAACAATAATAACAAAAAAAAATATCAATACTTTACGCGTAAGAAACTCGAAAATTTTATATGATGAGTACCTTTTTTGGAATGTCCTGTATTGGATTTTTTTCGAAGGCTACCGGGGCTATGGGTTCGCTTCTGAAAGGAAAACCCGGGGTCCTGGAATGCAAGGCAAAGAAGGAACATAGGATTAGGTTTTAGTCAGTAAAAGTCTGACACGCCCTCTCGCTCCGCCCTAGAGCGCGAGAAGTAATTGGGTGATTTCACAATTTAAAAAAAAAGTTGTGTTACGGAATATAACAGATTATGTAATCTATTATATCCCGTTGATTACCAGTTCGCGTCGGGGTGCCCTAAAATTACGTCACCTTCTTCCCTGCTCTCGTCTTTTACATACTTTACCGGCTGCGCATTCGTTACCTATTGTATAGAATACCTAGGCAAAGTATTTAAATAATATATAATATTTCATACATTACCTACAAGTTTTAGGTATTCTATACATTGCTTAGAATATCGGATTATACAGATTTCCGGTAACATATCTATAGATAGATTAGGAGTTAACGGCCAGTGCGTTTAACAGTCTTAAACAAATTTAACTTCACATTTTATTTAACCAATTCAACACTATAATTTAATCTATTTTCCATCCTATATTCTGAGTACGGCAGACTGTGCTGGGGCGGCTAAACGTCGTTAATATAATAACCTTATCGGAAGTTATATGTTTGAGCCGATTGGGGTTGAAATACTAGAGCCATGGGGTCCGAACGCTCACCGAGTTGCTCGTGATATCAGCAAACAACTGGTCGACTCATTGCGTGACCAGAGACGTGCCAAAGAGCACTTTCTTCGGACAACGAATCAGCATTTCTATCCAACGTGGTAATGCTGCCAGCGTTCTGGGCACTTTTCCCATTGATATCGATGTGGATGAATGTTTTGATTCGTTTGTAAATAATATTATTTTTAGTTTGTATATATACCTATTAAGTTATTAAATATTTATTAGTTTTGATGTTTATAAGCAAATAAAATTTGATTAGGTATCTATTTTGAGATGAGAAATTTAAAGATGCAATAATTGTATTACTTAGCGCATGAATTAATTTAAAGGGTTTGTTATTCTATTTTTACAAAGTATATTAATGCTTTTGATTTTCAAGGTTTTTCTTCTTCTTATTAATCTTTATACTAACCCGCACTGGTCTCGCGTGGATTACGGCCCATGCCCTCTCCTAGAGAGGAAGTTTGAGTCCCAGCAGTGGGAACATTAAAAGGCTGATTATTAAATGCTTATTAATCTTTATTGCACACAAAACACACAGACTCAAAAGACAAAAGGATAGTTGATTCGCAAAGTTGAGCATGTTTTTGTTTCTAATAGTCTATTTTATTGTACAGATTCAAAGCTTTGTGGAAGGACTCTGGCAGTTACCATTGTATTGCTGAGAATAATATTGGTACGGCGCAGAAAACCATTAAAGTTAATGTGTTAGGTGAGTATATCCTCAGTAATTATTTCTATTCCAATCGTTTGCATTCTGCCTCTATCGTTGAGAACTGTTTGTCTGCCATCATTACGATAATATTGATTCAAATTTTGAAACCGAAATCATGAATATTCGTCTTCACCTCTTTATCAATGATTTTTGTTGCTGAAAAAGCTGCAGAACGGCTTTAAATAGTAAAGAAAAGAAATGACGGTGCCAAGATATTTACTAAATATTTATATGTCGCATCGTGGGTGGCCTAGACGCGAAACATTGGGTCTTCATCACGATCCGACATAGTTCTTGGTAGGTGTGCGCACTGATTTGGGTACTCGAACGATAGATAATTTGAATCAGAATAATTTTATTTTGATAACGATTTTACAAAAGGAAACAAACACGTGCGTTGGTACTGAGCGTATCCGAGGCTGTCCGAGGTAGAATGCCGCACCACACTGTCTTCCCTCCAGTCCTCGTTGCATCCCCTCTACCGACGATCGTGTCCAAGCGGTGGGGTGCCGCTTGCGTTTCCGGTGACGATATTACTAGTTTACAAAACTAATTGTTAGATGGCGCTGTCCGTTGCACCCTAGCGCCATCAATCCACGGCATATATGTATATAATAATATAATATATTTATAACTAATAAAAAACATACATTTGCAGTTGCACCTTATATAGAAGCTCCTAAACTTAAGACTGTGGTCGCGCGGACTGGCGACAATGTTGTGTTAACCTGCAACGTGCTGTTTGGCAATCCTGTACCTTCGACAAAATGGGAGTTCATAGCTCCGGATTCTCATACTAAGGTTTTGAACAGGTAATCTTCACATAGTATTCGTGCTTGCATGTCTGTTACGTTTTTTATGAGGATATAATAATTTTTAATCATTTCTGCTTTCAGGAGTAATTCTTCAAGTTTACTGCATTTAAATAATATAAGTTACATCAACGAAGGATCGTATCTGTGTATTGCTGACAACGACGTTGGTACAGACAGTATCAATATTTACGTAAAGATACAATAAAACAATGATCTCTACATTTTCGATGTCTTTTATTTAAAAAATATCCTTTTTTCTACAAAAAATCTAGGAAAACCATGATGGATTTTAGGCAGAATTGCAAATGCAAAACAGGGGAAGAAGTATCAGAATCAAAACTGGCAGATAGAGAGCATTATTTCAGATCCAATTACATAGTATCGTTTACAAGACAAATTACAAGTGAGAAATGCTATCATTTACTTTATGAGGTTGCGTTTATAAACACAGCTCTAATAAAACGACCTATAAAACTTTAAAAACGGCCAAGTGCGAGTTGGCGTCGCGTACCGTCCATAGCAAAAAACAGCAAAAATCACGTTTGTTGTGAGAAAATTTCAACTGTCTAACTCATCATGATTCATGAGATAGAGCCTGGTGCCAAACAGACAGACAGACGGACGGACGGATAGGCGAGTCTTAGTAATACGGTCTCGTTTTACCCTTTGGGTACAAGAACTATGAGACAACCTGTAGAAAATGCAAGTAATCTTAAGAAATATGGTAGTGTTCACACAAATATCAATTATTCTGGTATGCTGAAGCTATTCGGAAATTAACTAAACAGGAAACTATTCGGAAATTAATTAAAAAGCCAGGCACAGGCGTAGGGTAGTCAGCCTTTCGGTATTTTACACGATGCATTTTGGGGAGTGTGCGCGGAAATTACATGACTTAATTCCACCTTCTCTTTTCTACCATCGGACAAAACCCGTCGAACGGCAGCTACACACTCTTACGTTGTTGAAACCTCTATGGTCCGGACTAAGCGTTTCGCCTCGTCATTAAGCCCGCGTACATCAACGAAGGTCCAGTCCTTCAACAACAACATGACAACTTGCCTGCTGCGGTCTTCCCGTCCGACTATAATTTAGGTGTCTTCAAGGCAAGAGTGAAAAGGCTCTTAATAAACTAGTGCGCTTTACCATCACCGATTGCATCACTGGTTACCATCAGGTGGGATCGCAGTCAAGCACTAGTTTATATCAATAAAAAAAGATGCGATGTTCAACGTAGGTACCTACCGATATTATGTACTTGGGTAAGTATACAATAATATAGAAATACTAGCTAACTCGGCAAACGTTTTTTGCCATATCAATTATTCTAGAGGTATAAAAAATAGCCTGCGACCAACTCTCAGTACTACCAAATAAACACAAAAAAAAAACATAAAAATCGGTCAAGCCGTTTCCATAACAAACACTGTGACACGAGATTTTTCTTTAGATATATAATAATACGGTTAACACTAAAATGAAAGAAATAATATAGGTAGTAATTAATTTTGATAGTTATGATTGTAGCCATGTTGAAAAACAACTAATAATACCTTCTAATACACGTAAGAACAAGGCATTTTGTGGTTTGCTAAAGAGAAAATAAAACACCTTTTACTGCAGGGCGCTACAAGTGTGTATTATCATCGTAGGAAGCGATGAACACGTCACAACGCTCAATGCCGGATTAAACCAGCGCGGGGCCTGTAGCAAAGCACCAAGGGGCCCCGTGTGAAGACCTTTTTTTATTCAGATAAATAAAATAAAGTATTTTGTAAATCGTTAGACGTTATTTTCATCATTAACCGTATCACTTAAATATTTCAACAAAATTACTTTCTACAGATATGTCAAACAGTAGAGATATGGCAAGGGGGCGTGGTTCTTGTGAACGCATCAAGCCGGATATGTTCTTATAATGAAGTGCTAGATGTCATTATCGGCCATTAGTCAAATGTCAACGTCTAGCGACGTCTTCTTTCCTTATGATTTTTTACAAAATGCCGCGTTGTTCAGTGGTTGTTTGCAAAAGTAACAGCTGTATTGTAAATTACACGAAAGATGGTAAGTATCTCATTTTACACATAAGTAATAAAAAATATATTAAGGATTTTTTTTTTTTGTAAATACATTAAGAAATTACTCCCTGATACCAAAAAACGAGATGATGTGTCAAATCAATTATTTGAATTGAGAACAAATATAATTGCTTGCTTAGTACCGACAGATTGAGCAATTAATCAGCTAAACTTGTTGCGCAATGGATGAGTATTTAACAGATACGATAGTTACATGGTGCGGCCGCTGCCGGCTTTTGTTTGTTAGAGATGTGAAGTGCCGCAAAGCATTTTATTTCAAATAAACCATTTACAGGCACTTTTGAAATGTCAAGAAGTCAGTCAGTCAGAAAAAATGATGCTAATTGTGCATTCCAAAGCGTAGATCTCTATGGAGAAGAATGTGCAAGAAACTCCATGGAAACTCTTTTCAATCATGTTTTGTAATTAAAAATATTTCTGTTAAATGTTTCTTGTCACTATCATGTGAAAACAATGTAAATAAAGTAAAAATAAAAACTAAATAAAGATATTAAAATAGCAACTCGCAGCTGAGTGAATTTCTCAGGCGAAAAATTTACGCGTCTAGGCTGAAAACGCAGTGCTGCTTTACAGATAATGCAACGATTTTTTTCTCAGAATTAAAGTGACTTGAATCTAAATGAAGCCACTTAAATTATTTTTATAAGACTATTACTTTTTAAGAAAAACTTCGGTAAATGACGAATTGTTAATTTCTGTGTCTTGTCCACAATCACTTTCATGCACAGCGTTTACCTCTCAGGAAGATAATCTCCAACATACATAGGAAAAAGTATTTTGATTGCGTTAAGTAATAATTGACCTACAAGAAACTAATTATTTTTGAAAGTTTAGACTCATAGTTAATGAGTACATGTCAATGGTAGTTTTGTCCGAGCGAAATTACTAATTTCTATGGTCATTTTGTTTCGCCGTCCTGAGCTTCCACCAATGAGTTTAAACGAACAATAAATCCCTGCCCGGCAAGAGAGAGTCGGTCGTGGGCTTACGCGCAGTGAGAACGGTAGACCACCAAATCGTCACGTCTACCCACCAAAAATGTAAGTACGTGATTTCAGTTTGCTCGGAACGAAATTTTTCAATTTCGGTGATCAGGTTTTAAAAGGATTTTTGCAAGAAATAAAGGTATCCTTTTATGCATGCTAAGTAGACTTTGATACACATTAAGAATATAGAAAACCTTAGTAGTATCTTGTAATAAAAAAAAAAAATAGCCACATTTCCAATTTCTGTGGTTTCCGTGGCATCTGGGTGCCCACGAAAATTACACGACTCCACAGAAATTGTACCAATCAATTATTGTATTAATGTTAATGAAGATTTTTGAAAAGAATCAATATTTGTTATGCCGAAATTACTTTGACAGAACTTATTTAATGTTGAAAAAAATATGGTTTTTCTATTTCGTGTAACTTGTTAAGTATGTGGAATAAGGATTTAACATTTTGGTATGTTTTTTGAGTCTTTGGTTTTTTTTTTAGGTGGGATAATCATCCAATGACATCCCAACTCTTGGGCGGAGCGAGAGGGTGTGTCAGACTTTTACTGACTAAGAACCCACTCCTGTTTCTTCGTTGCCTTTCATACCAGGGCCGAGTCTTCCTTGCAGAAGCAGACCCTTGGCCCCAGTAGGCTTTGACCCTGCTGCGCCCCTACGGTGGCCGGAAATTGGGATCGGGATCCCGCCGGCTGGGGCGTGAGGGCCGCTCCCTCGCGCTTCCACGTGCGGCTTCCTGCTTTGCTAGCATTACTGCTTCGCAAAAGTAGGCGACCGCCTGCCACTCCTACTCGCTTCGGACCATGGCCTGTACCTAGGCCCGGCGCGAGAGATCGTTGCTGCCGATCTCCCCCACGAGGACACGGCGGTGCTCTGCCCAAGCGGGGCACACCTCTACCGTGTGCTCCACCGTATCCTCCGGGCGGTCCACACAGTGGTGGCACCTGGGCGTTACTTCCACACGAATCCGGTACAGGAACTTCCCGAACTGACCATGTTCGGTGAGAACTGTGTCATGTGGAAGGTGAGGACGCCGTGAGGTCCAGCCACTCCTCAAAGAGGGGACTTACCGTCATAATTGTGGCGTGACCAGCACAGGGTTGCGATAGTCGGTGTCGCCATTCCATGAGATCCCGCCGAAACTATCCACCATGCCGCGACTTGTCGCGGCTGTGACCGTGAAACCGCTAGAGGGTCATGGCCATACGCATGGTGCGGTTTACCCACACCATGCGTATGCATACCTCTGGCATACGTTCAGCTATGCCGCCGGTCGCTTTCGCAGCCACGGCGCTCACACCGGCGCCCCATAAAGGGCCATGGACCGAACAATGCTAACGTAAAGCTTCCAGCAGGAGGCGACTGGACCCACTAGGTTGGACAGGAGCCGCTTGAGGGCAGCCCCAGTCCAATTCAGTTTGGAAGCCAGACGTCGGAAGTGCTCCTCGATATTCCACCGGCTGTCAAGGGCGAGTCCTCCGAACTCCTCCTACCGTTAAGTGGGAACGCCATGGTAGCGCGCTCCGAGGGCCATGAAAAAACATGGCCTCGGACTTGTTCAGTGCCACCTTGAGTCCCAACTGCTGGATCCTCTCAACGACTATCGCAACCCCGCGTGTCGCTAGTTCGACCGCCGCCCGGTGCGCCTCTCCCTGCGCCAAGACCAGCGTGTCGCCTGCGTAACAGACCAAGCTGACCCCGTCAGGGAGGTCACCGCGCCGCACGTAGTCGTACCTGATGTTCCACAAGGGTGGTCCCAGTACCGATCCCTGCGGAACACCGCACGACATCTCTCGCCGTTTTCACTCTCCCTGGTGACCAGGGTAGATGATATACCTGTCCGACAGGTAGGCCTCGATCACACGACAGAGGTAGTCGGGCACCCGGGGCACCGGAGTGCCCTCATAATGCAACTCTTTTTTTTTTTTTTTTTTTTTAATTCATATAAACCAGTGCTTGACTGCGATCCCACCTGATGGTAAGCAGCGATGCAATCATTGATGGTGAGGCGCACTAGTTTATTAAGAGCCTATTCACTCTAGCCTTGAAGACACCTAAATTATAGTTGGACGGGAAGACCACAGCAGGCAAATTGTTCCAGTCCTTCGATGTACGCGGTATAAACGACGAAGTGAAACGCTTAGTCCGGACCGTTGAAGTTTCAACAACGTAAGGGTGGATACTCGCCGTACGTCGGGTTGTCCGATGGTAGAAAGGAGATGGCGGAATCAAGTCATGCAATTCCCGCGCACACTCTCCAAAATGCAACCTGTAAAATACCGATAGGCTGATGGCTACCCTGCGCCTGTGCTCGAGGCTTTGTAGATTGGACTTAACCAAATCTGGATCCCCAATTAGCCTCTTCGCACGCCTTTCCACTGAGTCCAAAGCTGCTAGATGGCATTTTGCAGCACCAGCCCATATGTGACTGCAGTACTCCACACACGATCGGACCTGTGCTTTGTATAACATTAGAAGCTGTCCCGGTGTGAAGTACCGTCGGACCTTTGCAAGAACGCCTAGTTTTCTAGCAGCTACCTTGGCTTTGGACTCAATGAACCGCCCAAAATTGAGGTCTGAAGAAATTTCAACTCCCAAGAGCTGAAGGCGGTCGGTGCACTCCAGAGATACATTCTGAAAAGCAGGAGCCAAGGTGAACGGACTCCTTTTGACGGTGAACAGACACGCTTGTGTTTTGGCGGCGTTGAATCCTACCAGATTGGTTTCGCCCCACATGGAGACTGCCTGAAGTGAGACATTCGTACGCTCTACCATAGCCTCTCGTTCGGACCGGATTAGCTCCTTACTAGCCCGAGCACCTGGCAGGTATCTCTCTACAACTGTGCTATCATCTGCATACCCATAGATACCGGGCATCAGCAGATCGTTGATATGCAGCAGGAAAAGAGTTGCAGAGAGAACTGACCCCTGAGGAACTCCGGCATTGGTCGTCATGGGCTCTGATGAGCATCCATCGACAACAACTCGGAGAGACCGTTCACTCAGGAAGTCTTTTACCCAGTTAATCAGACCAGGGGAAATGCCGTACGCTGGAAGCTTACTCAAAAGGCTGGCATGCCATACCCTGTCGAAGGCCTTCGAGACGTCTAAGGAGACAGCAATCGCTTCTCCATTCTTCTCAAGGGCCTCGCCCCACATGTGAGTGGTATACACTAGTAGGTCCCCAGTAGACCGATTGTGGCGAAACCCGTACTGTCGGTCACTGAGGAGATCGTTACCTTCCAGGTATGCCATGAGGCGCGAGTTCAATACACGCTCCATAATCTTACAGAGTATGGAGGTTATTGAAATCGGCCGATAGTTGGCAGGATCGGCACGACTGCCCTTTTTGGGCACGGGTTGCACGTTGGCAAGCTTCCAGGACTTGGGCACTATACCAGTCCTAAATGAGAGGCGATACAAGCGCGTCAATACAGGAGACAACTCGGGCGCACATGCCTTGAGAACTATTGCTGGTATACCATCTGGTCCACTAGCTTTATTCACGTCTAGACGACACAGTGCTCTCAAAACTTCTTTGTTTCTTATGCGAACCTCGGGCATTGAGGTGTTGCAGTGAGGTAGAGTTGGTGGAGTAGCACTGCTAGTGTCAAGACGAGAGTTATGGGCGAAAAGAGATGCAAAAAGACCTGCTTTCTCTCTTGCCGTGTGAGCCAGTGTTCCATCAGGCTTAACCAGCGGAGGCAATGTGGGCCTACAGAAGTTCGCTTCGATCGATTTGGCAAGGGACCAGAACGCTCTGCTACCGGACGGCTGTGCAGAGAGCTTTGTGCCAATATGGGTAATGCGGTCGAACCGAGCCTTCTTTAGTGCCTTTTTGTAGGACTTGGCAGCATGGTTGAAAGCTCTCTTCTTTGAGCTCAGATCCGGAGCTTTGCGGTCACGAGCGTCAACCCAGGCGAGAAACGCCGAATGCTTACGCTCTTCAGCTTGAACGCAATCGGCGTTGAACCATGGGCGAGCTGAGCCTCCGATGGGTACATCTCTATAAGGGATGAAAAACTCCATAGCTTGACGTATCACATCGGATATAGCATCCGCACAGCTCGACGGACTTTTAGAAGAGAAGCAGACCTGCTGCCAAGGATAAGACGCAAAGAAGTGCCGCATCTCATCCCATTCTGCTGACCTGTAACGCCATATTCTCCGTTCACCGCGTGAGTCGCAGTCAGGTGGGGAGAAGCACGAAACAGACTTCACCAGACAGTGATCTGAACTCCAGGGCAGAGATTTGAAAGCGATGGCAACATCCAAAGACACTACCAAGACACTCTTGCCCTGAGATACCGCATCCCCCGTTCCCCCGTGAGGGCTCGCACATGCATGATGGCATCCACCGTGGAGCGCCTCCTGCGAAAGCCGAACTGGCCGTCCGCAAGGTTTGGTCCCGCCCGTGCTAGGTGCGCGACGAGGCGGTCTACAATTACTCTTTCAAAGAGCTTGCCCACCTCGTCCAACACAATGGGCCGATACTCGGAGGGAGAGTCCACTGGGCGCCCCGGCTTCGCGATGAGGACCAATTTCCCCGTCTTCCAGCAAAGTGGGAACTGGCCCCTCTCCATACATGCGCTAAAGAACCTTCTTAGTAGAGGCCTTAGTTCCTCCATGGCCAGGACCCAGGCTTTTTCAGGCATGCCATCGGGTCCTAGGGTGGTATTCTTGAAACTAAGCCTACGTACCGCCACTCTTATCTCTACCTCGGTCACCTCTCACCAGCAACACACGTACAATTTCTGTCACCAATACAATTTCGGTGGCAAGAATAAAATTTCTGTGGCTCGCCAATTTCGGTGGCCCAAATAACTCTCTAAGTAATTTAATTATATAATCCCCTTTTAGAAAATGTATATACATATAATGTGGATATGTTGCGCTTTATTATTAAAGTTTTTTAAAAAACCTCAAAATGAAAATGTCCATGGAAATTAGGTAAAAAATCGAGTTGTTGAAATTGACTCAGCTAAGAGATGACCAGTCTCAACTGACAGCGCCCGTTCACAGACATGACGCTGGATTCAGCAATGGAATGGGCTGAATTCAGCAATCAAGTGCCAAACGGGTTCGGGTGCCGGGTAAAACGTGTAGTGCTATATCTCTGAAGCCAATGTTGCAGTACTTAAATATCCATTTATTTCGATGTTCCCTGCAAACCATGACGCGTTTGCTTTCCTAAGTATGCTGTTTTACACCCTTTGTAGGAAAACAATATTGCTGTTGCTAGCGTGGTGGATAGCGAACGCACTAAAACGCGAATGAGTAACCGAGAGAGACCGCCTCCAGCTGTGAAATTCTTTTTTTTTTAATTTAGTGGTTTGGATAGCAGCACCAAGATAAAGGTTAAAATTTACAAGTCCGTGATAAGACCTGTCATACTGTTTGGATCAGAATGTTGGGCTGTGAAAAAGATGGATGAAAAAAGATTGCATGTAGTGGAGATGAGAATATTGAGATGGATGTGTGGTGTGACGACAATGGATAAGTGAGAAATGAGTATATTAGAGGAAGTTTGAAAGTGACGCCAGTGACTGAAAAGTTGAAAGGCAATCGTTTGTCTTGGTATGATCATGTAAAGAGGAGGGATGAAACGCATGTTACTAAAAAAGTTCTGAATATACATGTAGATGGATGGAGAAGGAGAGGGAGGCCAAAGAATGGATGGATTGTGTGAGGAGTGATATGAAAGAAAAGGGAGTTAGTGATAGTGTGACGGATGACAGGACAAAATGGAAGAAAAAACCGTGTTGCGCCGACCCGAAGTAATATGGGATAAGGGCAGTAAGAAGAAGGAAGTAGCACATAGCGCGGTACTACATACACTATAATTATGTTTATTTGATCTTGAGGACAGAGCAGAGTGTAATTGTTATGAAACCTAGTTTCTAGTGACACGGGGCACGTAGTTAGTCGTAGGATAGCTTCACTGCATACCCACTTCGCACATTTCTAGTAAAACCGCAGCCAACTGTTGGGAAAATCCAACTCGCAAAATATTATTGATAAGAGGTGCCTATTATTTACATTTGATTGCTCTTTGCACCTTGTTATCATTTTACTTTTTAACCAAGAGCAAAAGTTATAAATAATTCCGATGTTGTTATCAGCACATGCCATTTATTGTTCATTAACATGTTTAAAGTTTCGGAACATAAGAGCTGGAAAAATGTGAAAGAGATTTTTTACCCGACTACGGCAAAGCCAAAGGAGGGTTATGATTTTGACAGGCTATGTATGAATGTGAGTATGTTCATCTGTTTCCTCATAGCTCCTAATCTACTTATCGGAACTCGACATATGAGGTATCGTTAGAACCATTTTAATTGTCCACTGAACATAGGCTACATGCTTGTGACATGTCACAAAACTCGATATGGCGCCCTCTAGCGGACAAAAAGTAATGTGTTATAAATAAAAATGGAGAAAAATACGCCGTGCTTGGTATCATTTGAAAGGGCTTCACTGATACTTATCAAAAAGTATTATAAAATGCAATGTGGCGCCCTCTAGTGGACAAAAAGTTTTGTGTTAAAAAAAGAGATAAATACGTCGTATTTGAAATTTAGTATATATATAGTATAGAAGCATTTAAATAAAAAAAGTAAAAAAGTAAAACCCGACTACGACAAAAAAAAAACGACGCTGAAAAGTATGAAACAAGATTTTCAGGATACCTACTGAAATAAACAAGGTAATTGGAAAAACAAGAAAAGAACAAAAAGAAAAGCCGCAGTCACACGTTATAGGCACCAACCGAAACACTTTAATAACGTGTGACTACGGCTTTTGTTTTTTACTTTTTTTATTATTCCTTACAGATAGGATTAGTGATCACAGGTAGAATCATATACGAAACGAATAAAAATAAAACTAACCATATGCATTCATGAATACTATTTATTTAATTCTCGACATCTAACCGATCTGGTCCAATGTACACTTGTTACAAAAATCCCTTTTTAATTAAATCGTATGCAGTTTTTCTTGCTCTTACTAAGACTTGTGTCTAATACATACCTTTGTATTTCACTTATTACAATTTCGTTTGCGTAGCGTAGAAGATATTCACAGTACCTCGAGTACTTGGAATCATAAAATGATAATGATGAATGATAATTTATTTTGCAAATAGGTTTTTAAAACCTCTTTTACACGTCAATTTAAACTAGATGAGACCGGTGTTTCCTAGCTGAATACCCTGAGAAGAAACACCGAAACAAACTCAGGGGTATACAGTCTGAACATCATTTAAAAGCCAATGCAAACTATTGGCATGATTTACTTTTTTCTTTTCGCCAGAAATGAAACCTAAGTTATATGTTAGAGGACAATATGAGGATTCAATAGCAAAAAGAACCAAGACTTTAAACCGTAATCGAACGAAAATACCTATAGAAGCATTTCTAGTATATTCTTGACAGGCGTTACCTATTTTCCTTATATTATAATGAAATAGAAATATAACACGTAATATTTTGAGGTTTCTATGGATAAAATGGATTAAGTTGGTTATTAAAGTAGTTTGGGTTAGTTGGTTGCTTTCAGGAACAGGGCTGCTTGGCTTCTGTATTAGGGATGTTTGCGGTAATGTTGATTGCTTTTATGCATTAATGCATAAAAGATGTGCATCCCTGGTGCGCAGGGTGCGAGCCAGTCCCACCGGTATCCATGATTGCTGACAGGCTGGACTACCATATAGTGAATCGTTGCTCCAATATCTCAGCTGGAGTGCTGAAGCAATGATTATTTTATTGTGTTAATGTCAATTATGGTTGTATTTGTGTCACTAACATAGTTGTAATTTTGGTTATTACTAGCACTAAATGAGTCTCATTGTTATTCGTACTAAAGAATATTATTTTTATTATTACTGTTATATTTTTTTAACACTCGCAGTTTTTTATCACTAAGACTAGTAAAAAAATAAGTGATAAACGAATCGAAAAGATACGCGATAGTGTTGCAATGGTGATTGACTCTATTATCTCCAACACAATAACATTCTCAGCTCCATATTGCCTATAAATTTCCTTACACCGCGTGCGCTGCAAGAACTATTGATGATAAAACAATATAATGTACTACGATTTTGTAGACACATCATTATATACCTACAAAAAATGTCGCGACGCCATATGTCTAACTATTATTTATTATTTTATTACACAAAGAATGCTTTATTCTATTTTAAAAATGAATTTATTCGCCGCCTCTAGAAAAGGTACTTTTTGGTTCCTTGGAATTAATTGTTATCAATGGACTACTTCATATTGATGCCTGGTTCAATACCTGCATATTACTTTTTTAATTATTTAATTCTAACATTCCATTACGAAGATATCATGATTTTAAATATGTACTAGAATTTAACTAAAACCATTAGACGATGTTTAACTGATAATTTATAAATAATTTATTAATCCTTATTTAATGCGAAACTGGGCAAACGAGACGGTGACGAGCGGCGAGTGGGGCAATTTGGATTTGGACGTAGGAACCACCGGGGACACCTACTGGCCAGCTTTATGGAGAGGGAGGGCCTCTACATGATGAACTCCTTCTTCAGAAAGCGTGAGCATAGGAAGTGGACCTGGCAAAGCCCTGATGGTGTAACAAAAAATGAGATTGACTTCATCATGTCGACGAAGAAGCAAATATTCAATGATGTCTCTGTGATCAATGCGGTGAAAACCGGAAGTGATCACCGCATGGTAAGAGGCACATTGAATATCAATGTCAAGCTTGAAAGATCTCGACTGATGAAGTCTACGCTCCGTCCTGCACAGATCCAGATCCAAAACTCCGAGAGCTTTCAGCTCGAACTTCAAAATCGTTTCGAATACCTAGGAAGCTCTGTGGACGAATACAACGATGGGTTCGTGGAAACTGTCCATACGGTCGGGTCTAAATTCTATAAGACTCGTACAAATAAGAGCAAGAGGCTCACAGATCGAACTCTCCAGCTTATGAAGGAAAGGCGTGAGATGATTCTGCAGTCTTCAGACGATGCGTGCATATATCAGCTGCTCAATCTCGGATTCCGAAAAGGCTTTAGCACCATAGACCACATACACACGCTACAGCAGGTTATACAGAAGACTGAGGAGTATAATCTGCCTCTCTGCTTAGCGTTTGTGGATTACGAGAAAGCCTTTGATTCGATCGAGACTTGGGCTGTGCTGCAGTCTCTCCAACGGTGCCAGATTGACTATCGGTACATCGAGGTGCTGAAGTGTTTGTACGAAAACGCCACTATGTCAGTCAGACTGCAGGGCCAGACCTCGAAACCTATCCTCCTGCAACGGGGTGTGAGGCAGGGAGCGTCATTTCTCCGAAACTGTTCACGGCCGCAATGGAGGATGTCTTCAAGGTTCTGGACTGGAGTGGATTGGGCATTAATGTCAATGGCGAGTACATCACTCATCTTCAGTTTGCCGACGACATAGTAGTCATGGCTGAGACTACGGAAGATCTCAGCACAATGCTCAATGACCTCAGTAGAGCTTCCGAAAGAGTGGGTCTTAAAATGAACATGGACAAAACCAAAGTCATGGTAAATAACCATGTAGCACCCACTCCGATCAAAATCGGAGACTCTGCACTCGAAGTTGTAGACGTCTACCTTGGACAGACAGTCCAGTTGGGTAGATCTAATTTCGAGAAAGAGGTCAACCGTCGAAACCAACTCGGCTGGGTAGCGTTCGGGAAGCTGCGCGGTATCTTCTCATCCAATATACCACAGTGTCTCAAGACGAAAGTGTGTGACGACCAGTGCATGTTGCCAGTGATGACATATGGTTCCGAAACGTGGACGCTCAGAATGGGCCTCATCAGAAGGCTCAAAGTCACCCAAAGGGCAATGGAAAGGGCTATACTCGGAGTTTCCTTGCGTGATCGAATCAGAAATTAAGATATCCGCAGGAGAACCAAGGTTGCCGACATAGCGCGAAGAATCGTCAAACTAAAGTGGCAATGGGTAGGGCACATTGCTCGCAGAACGGATGGCCGTTGGGGCCGGAAGGTTCTGGAGTGGCGACCGCGTACCGGAAGACGCAGTGTCGGAAGGCCCCCTACAAGGTGGACCGATGACCTGGTGAAGGTTGCGGGAATCTGATGGATGCGAGACGCACAGGATCGTTCGTTGTGGCGACGTTTGGGGGAGGCCTATGTCCAGCAGTGGACGTCTATCGGCTGAAATGATGATGATGATGATTAATCCTTATAATAATATAGCATGTTTGTTGGCATAATAATTAAATACTTATGATTTTTGCTTTTTACCGCATAATATTTTATTATTTTATTTCGTCTTTCGTTTGAGGCTGGAAAAGTACCGATGGCTTGGAAGCAAGCTAACGTGCAACCCGTGCCCAAGAAGGGTAGTCGGGCTGACCCTACTAATTACAGACCTATCTCGGTAACGTCCATTCTCTGCAAGAGTATGGAACGAGTGATCAATAATAAGCTCCTGGCATACCTAGAAGCTAATGACATCCTCAGTGATCGTCAATACGGCTTTCGCCGAAATCGGTCAACTGGGGATCTTCTAGCGTATGCCATTCACATCTGGAGCGAGGCCATCGAGAAGCATGGGGAAGCACTTGCAGTCTCCCTTGATATCTCGAAGGCCTTTGACAGGGTCTGGCATGATAGCCTTATTGCTAAGCTTCCTTCCTTCGGTCTGCCCACTGGTCTGTGTGACTGGATCGCAGACTTCTTGAGGGGGCGATCCATCCGAGTGGTTATTGATGGCTGCTCGTCCGGTCAAATGGAAATTAATGCCGGGGTCCCTCAGGGGTCGGTACTCTCGGCAACACTGTTCTTGCTGCACATAAACGACCTTCTTAAACCCGGTACCTTTGGGTATGCAGACGATAGCACTGTTGCTGAGAGATACGTGTCTGATGCACGTGCTAGTGGGTCACAGATCCAGTCTTTCCGAGAGGCTATGGTTGAACGCTTGAACTTTTCCTTGAAGGCAGTATCCGACTGGGGCGATGCCAATCTGGTCAAGTTCAATGCTGCTAAAACCCAGGCGTGTCTTTTTTCCGCCAAACGGAGCCAATTCCACCCGGCTCCATCATTCCGGGGTGTAACCGTGCCGATAACCAGTGACCTTGAGCTTCTTGGGGTAACGTTGTCATCTACCCTCAATTTCGGCTCTTTCATCGAGGCTAAAGCTCAACAGGCTGCCAAAAAATTGGGCATCTTGGCCAAGGTGAGACAGTACTTCACGCCGGAACAGCTGCTCAAACTTTATCAAGCGCAAGTTCGATCGTGTATGGAATACTGCTCTCATCTTTGGGATGGGTCTGCCAAATACCAGCTTGATGCTCTGGAGTCGATTGAGAAGCGAGCCAAGAGAATCATCGGTGATGATGCACTTGTCGAATCAAAACTCCAAAGCCTTGAACATCGACGCCGAGTTGCTGGCCTGTCGGTTTTCTATCGATTACACTTCGGGGAGTGTGCGTTGGAATTGCACAATTTAATTCCACCAAGTCCGTTCCATCATCGGACCACTAGACGTACGGCGTTGCGCCATCGGTACATGGTGGACATCCCACCCATACGTACAAAGCGTTTTGGGAACACATTCATAATGCGTACAGCTAAGGAGTGGAATTCCCTGCCCGAGTCTGTGTTCCCTGATAGCTACAACCTAGGGGTCTTTAAGTCAAGAGTGAATAGGTTACTTCTAGGCAAGCGTGCTCCATCGTCGGCCACATCATCGCTTACCATCAGGTCAGATGGTGGTCAAACGCGAGCCTATCAATAATAAAAAAAAAAAAAAAAAAAAAAATAATTGGATTGGTTGAAGAGATAATGCGAAACTTGCTAGCGCACGCAAGGGAATGTAGCGGCGAACAGTCAGTTCTTTTACAAGTCGCACAAAATGCAATCGTTGGGCTGGATGAACGACAGTCGAACGGCATCAAAATTGTTAGTCGTCATTCTGAATTAATATTACTGAAGAACCGATTCCTAAATCAAACGGTTAGGAGGTGTATTTAGTATTCCATGAATTTCGTGTTCTCTATTTATGTCATGGTTCTTAATTGGTGAGTCTCAATAAGGTTACTAAAAGTCATGTTTCCTCTTCAGCACTAAAATAAAATTCTTATCAATGGTCATTAACGATTATAGTGTAACCGACACGTAGATGTTCACTAAAGATAGTAGTGACTGGATGAGCAAGCAAAAATAGTATCGCAAGTAAATTTCGCTTGTGCACGCGATAATCATGGCGGTAAGTCCCGTTTGAGGACTGGCTGGAGAGACATCACGGCGACCTCACCTTCCGCATGACGCAGGTCCTCACCGGACATGGTAAACCTGCACCTGATTCAGGATAAAACGGGGGTCCAAAGTTTGTATGGAGAAACCTACTTTGACGCGGGCGAAGCCGCTGGCAGAAGCTAGTCTTTATATATAAAAGGAGAAACTGATTGACTGACATATCAACGCACTACCGAAACTATTACTACAAGATTTATGTAACTCATAATAGGATTTAAAAGTGTCCATGGAGTTTCTTGCACGTTCTTCTCCATAGAGATCTACGCCTTGGAACGTGCAATTTAGCTTCACTTTTTTTTTGACTGACCAACATTTTGACAATTCGAAAGTGCCTGTAATTGGTCAATTTGAAATAAACGTTTCCGATTTCTGACTAGGTTTACGAGCGTGAAATTTTGCACAAAATTTCCTTTTATGAAATAGGCGAGCACTAAGAGAGGGTTTCCTAAAATTCACCCCCTAAGGGGATGAAACGCATGTCCAAAGTTTGTATGGTCGTACTACGGCTACGACTACGTGTTGCGCGGAGACCTCCCGAGGCCGAGAGTGGACTAATCCGTACGATCGCCAAGGGCGATTCTAATACCCAGAAGTATTATCCCAGCAAGACACCGCACAACATCTCTCGCCATTTCCACTCTCCCTGGATAAACTATAGGCTAGACTGATGATTTATCATAGTACCTAACTGTATTTTGGGGGTCGAGAGAAAACTAAAACTTGGCTGAAAAATTAAATCCACGCTCGACCCTTGGGGGTCGAGAGTAAACTATAGTTAGGGGTTCAGTGGACACATTATTTATTGGGGGTCGAGGGGCCGAGAGTGGACTAAACAAATTTAAATACCAACTTAAAAAAATACTAAAAAAACATTATCTGTCACTGTGTCCGTAGATTAACAGGATTTTGTATGAACAGTGAAAATTGTCCATGGTTGTAGAATGTGGGATTGGTTGATTTCATGGGTGTATTGGTTAAATCATGTTGTTAGCTTAGCATACATTTATTGTCACGTCTTTAACATAATTTGTAAAAATGTGAAACGAGAACAACTGCCGACAAACTGTTTTACAGTTTGTCGTGTTGTGTGTTTGTAGTTGTTATGAGTTTGTGGGTATGTGTATATTTGTTACATTTTCTTCACGCTCGAACGGCTGAACGGATTTTAATGCTAAATGCACACAGATAGACCATGTTCTGGAATAGCACATAGAATACTCTTTATTCCAGGAGTATGTTCCATTGAGACAATTTTCTACATTCACGAAGGCGAAGCCGCTGGCAGCAGCCAGTTGTATTGTATTTTAAAGTTGGGTTTATTGCTTTCGCTTTGAAGATATGTTGTCCAATGGAAGTCAAACAAAGTTAGTTAACCTTTCGAATACCGTAATTAATAGAGACACAATAGAAAGACATTGAGAGAGCGAACGCGGCGTTTGCTTGGGGTTTAATGAATTAAATAGTTTTCCGATGAAAATATCAGCTTCGACTTTTACATTAAATTTTCCTGTTAAATAATTAGTTTTCATTTTAAAGTTAAATCAATAATTTTATTTAATTGCAAATGAAACTATGTGTGCTTGTGTGATACGACTTTCTGTCTAAAAGGATTTTAATGACGGCACACGGGTAAACTATAATAACCTGTATTTAGACATAGGATTTTTTTTAATTCTGGTAATAACTTCTCTTGGCATAATACAACAATAGCGACGAGGCAAAGCCAGGGGAAGATATTTAAACAAAAAAATAATAATCTTATTACATTTAATAGAACGTGTTAGTAAAGAAATAAGGAAAATATTATCACGGTTAAAAACTATAACAAATAGAAGGATAAACCTATGTCAAACCGATATACCTACCTAAAATAAATATAATATCTGTTGGCAGCATGATAAACAAACATGATACTACTATAAATTGACCTTTTGTTATATTCTGCCACAGTTTACATTGCGTATTTGTAGTAATCAGTAGGGTACCGTTATATTATTACTGACTGCTAAAATAGTAACATCTAAAATGTGGGGGCGAATGTATCCGCACGCGGTGTTGTTAATATTCGTGGATATTATATTAAAAATATCATGCCAGGGTAATGGCAGTATAACTTTTCTCATAGACGATACAAGCTCTATGGATGACGATATAAAACAAGTGAGAAAAAGTGTGCACCGGATCAAAGATATTGTTCTGCATGAAAAGTCCAGCCTAATCGATAACATGGTACTGGTAACATTCAACGATCCAGGTAATGTGTTCGTATATTATTTAATACGTAATCTTCGAACGGAAAACGATAATCTTACACTAGTTAACACGATTTTTATAATCCAGCTAAAAGTTGATCATTTTTGTTTATTTTGGAGATAGTTTGCAAGCAAAAATTTTAAAAAATCTTTAGTAACGTAGTACCAACAGTAATTCTCGGTTTCCCCAACTGTTTCCAATCCAAAATCTTTGTGTCGATCTTCAAAAGTTATAAATAAAATGCTCCTCCTAATCGTCATCGAGTCTTCCTAAGTTTAAACATAAAAGCGGTTGCGTGAAACAAACCTTAATTACAAAACCTATAAAGCACTTAGTTTTTATTAAGTTTCCGAACACGTAACGTAGAAAAAAAATGTGACGTGCTATTTTCTGCGGGCGTGAGGACCGTTGCCTCACGCGTGCACGTGCGGCCTCCTCCTTTGCTAGCATTACTGCTTCCCAGAAGAAGGCAACCGCCTGCCACTCCTCCGCGCTCGAACCATGGCCTGTACCGAGGTACGGCGCGAGAGATCGTTACCGCCGATCGGCCCCACGAGGACACGGTGGTGCTCTGCCCAAGCGGGGCACACCTTTACCGTATGCTCCATCGTGTCCTCCGGGCAGTCTACACAGTGGTGACACCCGGGCGTTACTTCCGCACGAATCCGGTGCAGGAACTTCCCGAAATGACCATGCTCGGTGAGAACCTGCGTTATGCGGAAGGTGAGGACGCCGTGAGGTCTTTTCAACCATTCCTCAAAAAGGAGACTTACCGCCATAATTATGGCGTGCCCAGCACCGGGTTGCAACAGTCGCTGTCTCCATTTCAACATGAGATCCCGCCGGGACTCTATCCGCCATGCCGCGACTTGTCGCAGCAGTGGAGTTTCGCCCCGGCGTTGCATCTATACACGCAAATCGTGCATGCGTGCAAGGACTGTTGCCTCCAGATCCCAAGGTGTCCCGGTTACCGATAGACCTGAATTTTTGCAAGATTTGATTACAGACAAACAAACATCGGGACAGGTGTAACTAAATAAAAGCTTATAAAAAAATTAAATGCGGTAATGTCAAATATTATCAGTCAGGCAAAGGACATGTGATTCCTGCAGCATAAACGTTTTCTATTTTGAAAATAATATGATTTGATTTAATATCTTTATTTATATAGGTACATTGGATTTTGTCAGTAAATTCGTGAGGTACATTGAACAAACAAAGCATTGCCACTAGTTTTTTCGGTCTAGCTGGATGGGCCCCGCTGGATAGAAACACAATGGGCCGGGGTACCATTAGTCGGGACTGGTCACCTCTCAGCTGCCACGGTTTATTTGAATTATTTGTTCTTTGAATGGTTTTTTGTTATTATTATTATTCTGTGTACTTTCTTTATACCTACATCGTTCTCACGCTTATGTATAGTTTAATTTTGCCACCGTAGTGGTAAGTGTAACCATAGGTTTGTAATTATTGATTGAAACGAGTGTCTTTGTAGTTTCTTGCACGTTCTTCTGAGATCAAATGCTAAAGTCATAATCCTTCCTTTTGACTTCGCCATATAATTAAGTTCGCTTCTTTTCATATTTATATTTTTGTGATATTAACTGTGGGTAGGTTCCACTTGTTCGTATAAGAAACGTATTAGTTAATTACAGGATGATATTTTTTCGGAAATTATTACTTGCACTAATTGGTCAGGTTATTTTTTTTATTTTTTCAGGTGTTCTTGAGAGAATAGTGACTAAAGATCCCAACGAATTTAAAATTGCATTAGACAAAATTCACGTACACAATGAGGCGAAACGACCATATCTTGATTGTTGGGAACCAGCAATGAAAGGACTACTCCTGGCACTGAAAAAAAGTAAAAACAATTCTTATATCTTTGTATTCACTGACGCCCCGGCTAAAGATTACATCGATAGCCAGTCAGTGATAGAGATGTGCCAACAGAAACAAACTCAGGTAAGTTGGGCAGAGAACAAGAGGTATCTGACGACTATATCTACAGATACCAATCGTGGGTGACTACATTAACACAATCTGCGGTTTCAGATAATTTTCGTACTGACAGGAACACTTTGTTCTAAGTTTACCTATGTCCCTGCGGCAATCGATTCTTACTTTGACATAGCAACGGCATGCTCTGGGCTAGCAATTTTTGTTAATAAGAAAGAGGTTGACAAGGTAAATAATTCGTAATTTTATGAATGACAATATTAAAATCAAATTATGAATACTACGAAACTGATTATTTTGGTTAATTATTACAGGTGTTTGGACCGATAGAAGAAATAATAAAAGGCAACAAGACTGTGATCACTACGGCCACAATACCACCTGGCGTTTCCAAAAATATACCGGTGAGCATACCTATCGTTTTTATGAAGTCCTTTAAATGACGCCTACCGAATTTTGTAGAAGTTCCGATGGGTTGACGGCGTGCACCGACACTTGCCTGTGTGAAACAAGTCTCGGAGTTAGTTTCTTTGCGAACAGTTTAATTCTTCATTCACTAACTTGCACACTAAATAACATAAATATGTTGATTATAACACCATGCACCTGAATTCTTCAAAGGATTATTGCTCCTCTGTCTGCCTGAATTCAAATAGGCAAGAAAATAATCCAGCACGCACTTATTAAAAAAAATATATGTTTAGTTATTTAATATAATATTAGGTATTTAATGAAATTGCCGTTTTTTAAAACGGGTCGCTTTGAAGTGTTATATCTAGTGATCGGAGTAGGTAGAATGAATTGGGGTTATTGATCTGAAACGTATATATTATTAAAGGCATTCCTCCGGAATTAGTGCTTCGATCGGAATTCGATTGTTTTTATTATTCAACAGATAAATAATAAATTAATTTAGTTTTAATACCTTCCTTTAAATTTTGAATTGAGTAGTAATAATATCACTACCAACATTAACAATATTTAATTGAATCCGGAAATACTGGAATTACTTTCCGGACAAATGGCTTATCCATGTTCTTTTTTCTTTGTGCGTTTATGATACAAGTAGCAAAAATCAATCTACCTACTCCGATCACTGGTTATATCTTTGGATTGACTTGGAATTATAAGTTCAAATAAACTTGATATTAAAGGTACGTTATTCTTTTTTCAAAATTAGGTATTTATTGTTTTCTTTGTTTTGTATTTTCTGTAATATCGCAGTACTTGTGATATGATACATTGCTAGTCATCCATAAGCCAGCGCCTACGGTGGTCAGAAAAAAACATACAGACGAATTGAGCCCCTCCTTTTTTGGAGGGCGGTTAAAAATAGGAACTAAGCTAACTATTATCTCTGACATAATGAAATTTTGAACTCAATTTAAGAACTAGCTAGATAAGATCAAAATCAGATTATCGATACAGCATCCAGGGTTAGCAAACTAAATTGGCAATGGCTCGGCCAAGCTTGACAAAAGGCCAATAGCTGGTGGAGCTGAAGACTGTGTATCGGCAAGCATAGTCTGGGACATACTGCATGTATCTTCAAAGCTTTGGACCGCGTGTTGTATAGTTGTCGATTTTGACAATGGTGACCTAATGGAATTGTCTCCAAGAGTTTGCCCTAATATAGCTCGATAGACCGAATTTGGTTCTTTCAAATTCAAATTAAAGCGGAATTATGGGCTTAGGTCTCTCTTAATATATTTACCGTTTGCGTTTATGGAACTTAGGGCGCCAAGACCACCTTTATGAAATGAGCCTCTCCCAACCTGTCGCATCAATAGCGGAAACTCGTAAATTTCTCTTGAACATGTCATTGTAGTGAAGACTTTGACCACCTTGCTATGCGTGGTATGTAATAGCTTGGGAATCTATTTTTAGCTGTAGACAGCAATAGCGATATTCGCAATAGCGAATTTATTTGAAAAAGATAGAGTAAATTGAAGTTTAGAAAGTTGTGTTTGGACGTTTTTATGTTTTTGTAATGTGGTTTGATGTTATTGTAACGTTCCGTATACAGTGGTTTAACGGACTCGACTTACAAATAGTAAGTAGGTCGTCGATTGGAACCCAGTCGTAATGAAATTAATTAATTTCATTACGACTACCACTGCTCTTAAATCATCGAAGAAAAATATCAATTTTTAAGTGAATTGGAAATATATGACACCTACCAATCCGCACTGGCCCCGCGTGTTGGATTACGGCCCATTCCCTCTTAGGAGAGGGAATGGGTCTTCCCTAGGGGGAAGAGGTCTGAATTTTAGCAGTAGGTTGTAGGTATGTAGATTTCCAACGACGTACACCAGTAAAAGATTGGAATTGAATTAACAAATTCCTACATTGTTAATGGGTTCGTAATAAATATTACAGTGATTTTCTATAGATATTTATTATATTTATTTAACTTTTATTTTATTTACAGTTCACAATAGATGGCTACACTGACTACGTCATCATCTACAGTTCCGGCAAAAATGTTTCTTTGAAAATAAATCAACGCTCGATTTCTTCAAAAGCTATAATGTGGACCGATAATGTAAAAGTAAGTCAAAGAGTACGATACCACAAGTGACGGCGGGCCACAGACGCAAGCAGAACATAAACTGCCTACCTAATTACTTAACGGGTGATATCAGTCTGCAGTTGATCGATGTAATGTGACAGCTATCTTTTTCTTTTGGAACATTATCCCATTTATTTGGAGTCGGCCCTCCTTTTCCATTGAACACCCTTTTATACCTTGTCTGTGTCGAGATGAGCTTCTTTAAGGTCTCTATGGACTGTCGTCAGCCAAGTAAAGGGTGGTCTTCCACGCATGCGCTTCGCCGTAGGCAGTTCAAAGGCAAACTTTACCATAAGATCATCAGGCCGTCTTTGCACGTGACCATATCATCGTAAACGCTTCTCTTTGACTTTGTCGAAATGTGACAGTTATTTTTGAATAAAATATATGTCGTTGTCGATCAACTGCGCATTGTGTGTCCCTTAAGACTATTCCAACACACTTCATTTATATATGTTTTTTTTTTACTTTTTTTTTTGTTGCTTTTAAATCCTACCTACATTAGACGGCACGTTTACCAAGGTGTTACAACAGTATTTTACTCAACTTAAATGAATTTTCATCAAGTTTTCAACACTACGTGTTACTCTACGTGTTACACTACGTATACTTTTTTTGCGTATGGAGTCCCTTCGTCCCAATGCAGAGAACATTTTCTGCATTGGGACGAAGGGACTTGGAATTGAACTACAACCGCAACCGAAAACGAGATGTTACCTGTAGCCGCAGCAGTTTTTTTGTGAAGGACTGGCTTTGAAATTCTACCATAACTAGTTTAGATAGATTCTATTTTTCTATTTTGTATTGTCTTGTGTACATAAATAATAAAATAAATAAATAAATAAGATTTAATCAATTGATTTAAACATTACAGGTGCTTAAATTAACTAATATTAAGCCTGGTAGTTACGTTGCTACTGTAAAGGGTTCATCAAGAACGACCATTGCCATCGTCGGCAGGACTGATTTCTTCTTCAATCATGGTTTTTCTGAGTCAAAACCCAAGTCGCTGAGCGATACTTTGCCACAACCAATGTCTGATGGTGAGTTTACAAATAAACCTAAACATATAACAGGTATATTCTAATCTCAACTTTACAATAAATAGATAAAAATTGTACGATTGTAAGGGTAATCTCTGGAACTACTTGTGGGACTACAGAAACATCAATTCACACTTACAGTACACTTAAACACCAACTAAAACGACGGAAAAGCTAGAAACTTCAGATGATTGAACTGTCGAAGAAAAAGCACACACATAACGTGTTTGAATATATTTTTAGATACGAAGGTCTACCTGTCAATATCTGTCACTGATGAAAAACAGTCCGTGAAAATGGAATCTGCTCAGTTTTTAGACATGGATGAAAAACCAATTCTAACAAAAATGCCTCTATCAGAAATCTCTAAAGATTTTTACGTTACGGATCCGTTTATTGCACCATCGCAGAGGTTTAAAGTGGCCGTAAGTACAAATTATATTTTAGTTTGTATTGTTTCTATCTTAACGACGGTTTTTATAAAAGATTCTCTCTGCAGGAGGGTAATGTACATAATACCCTACCAAAAACGTAAATGTGAAAATTAGAGCCAAGCTCAATATTATGATATTTTTTTTTTTATTATTGATAGGCTCGCGTTTGACCACCATCTCACCTGATGGTAAGCGATGATGTGGCCGACGATGGAGCACGCTTGCCTAGAAGTAACCTATTCACTCTTGACTTAAAGACCCCTAGGTTGTAGCTATCAGGGAACACAGACTCGGGCAGGGAATTCCACTCCTTAGCTGTACGCATTATGAATGTGTTCCCAAAACGCTTTGTACGTATGGGTGGGATGTCCACCATGTACCGATGGCGCAACGCCGTACGTCTAGTGGTCCGATGATGGAACGGACTTGGTGGAATTAAATTGTGCAATTCCAACGCACACTCCCCGAAGTGTAATCGATATGATATGGTAATCGACTTTACCGCCAAAAAACATGAGAACTAAATGGGTGCCGAGTTCTGTAGACAATCCTGATATTTTTTGCTAATGATCGCAGACCTTAACATTTGTCTTGGTTAATTTTCAACCGCTTCTGGCATAGACGCTTTATAAGCGCCCGTGTAAGCCTAAGTGAAATTAAAAATATTGAATTAAATTGTATTTAGATTTTAGTCCTTCGCACAGCTTAAACCTGACAAGGCAGTCAAGGAAACTAACCCGATGCCCTGTGTTTGTTCAGCTACCCTTTGCGTAAAATTACTTATACTTTTGGCCAATTCCGCAACCCTAGCAGAAAGAAAAAAAAAGAAAGAACAGTTTATTAGCAGGCATCAGTCTTAAGGTGTTTTTCATATCGTGTGGATTTCATAACGCATGCGGGTTTGCTCCGCATGCAAAGAAAAAAATTAAAATGCAAAAAAACGCGTCCCGCGTGCGTATTCCACGCAATACAATAAATACTTGTATGAAATGGACATTTGCGGGGGCTATGCGTGCGGAGCAATCCCACATGCGTGGTCAAAACCGCACGATATTAAAAACACCCTTACTGGGCCCCTGCAGTTTAGCTGACATCTTTTTGAGGCATGCGTAGAAGAAAACGCATCATTGAGTTGTAATTGGTCCTTACCTGATAACCAGACGTCTAACTACGGCGTTAGCAAGCCTGCGGCTACGGTGACCGTGAATCGCCCTGTGACATCCAGCGTAATCGCCAATGGCGCCTCCTGTGACGGCAGCTGGGACATTTTTTTTAAGGTTGGGAAATCATCTAATGACAAATCCCGTTCTTGGGCGGAGCGAGAGATAGTGTCAGACTTTTACTGACTAAAAACCCACTCCTGTACCTTCTTTGCCTTCGTCCCAGGGCCCCGGGTTTCACTTTCACACTACCCATGGCCCCAGTAGGCTTCGACCCTGCTGGGCCCCTAAGATTTGCTGACATCTCCCTGAGGCGCGCGTGGAACAATACGCGCCGTTGACGACATAGGCTCGATCCTGGACATGAGGATATCCTCTCTTTTGCACGCATTGCTGCTTCGCAGAAGGATGTAGCTACTTCCTATTACCTTTCGTTCTGTAACTATCGCCTGAACCAGGACCAAAGGCGACAGCTTTCCACCGCTGATCGCCTCCATGAGGACACAGCGATGCCCAAGCAGGACAGATTTCCACCATATGCTCCACCGTGTCCTCCAGGAGATCCAAGTAATAGTGAAACCCAGGTATTTCTTCCCGCTGAACAGGGAAAGAGAGAATTGTCGCCGTAGCGTTTGTCTATCCACTCACTCAAATAAAAATGCGTAATATCCACTGCAATCTGAACCTAAAAGTATTGAAATACGAATTTTTAAGTCAGTGTGTTAAAAAGGCCTTATATCCGTGTTTTATAATCTAATATTCGGATTACACAAGGTTGGCTTTCTGAGTTTGATAGGTTTATTATAGATTCTAGTAAACCAACAAGCTAGCGACTAGTTGCTGACTTATTCTCTGGCATATTCATTTATATTTACTGTATTTTACACCAATGAAATTTTAGGTGTTGTCATGTTGCCATCAGTTAACCTCCGTTATCAGCAAATGAGCCAGTGTAAATGCATCTTTACGAAGACCTATTTCAATTGTTTTAGGTAAATGGAATAGTAAAAGCTACTGGTCAACCGATAACCAGGATTTCTAAAATCCCTGTCACACCACCGCCACCAAAAAGTAAGATCAGTTTTATTCTACTCAATTGAAGTAACTATTTGTTTCATTAAATCAATAACGAATGTTGTATGTTTTTCTTTGTTAATTTTAGTTGCTCCCAAAGTACAAGGCATATCGACCATAAAAGTCAACAAAAGTGAAACTGTTCAAATTGAATGCAAGTAAGTGAAAATTATATAATATTCCGTTAACGAGCCACTCACATTGAAATAATTATTAGGTACAACAAACTGAAGTAGGTAACACGAAATTATAACTAAACTAAAACCAGGAAAGAACCATGATAGTATAAGGATTTTTGTTTATGAAACTGCCGTTGTATAAAACGACTACTATGAACTGTGTCAACTTCAGATTGAATCGTAATCATAATTATCTGGTATTTAAAGCTCTTACATCTTTTTCAAAATTCATTAGATTGGTTTCCGTTTTTTCTATAAATCGCCATAATTACAATTCCAATTAACACTAACACTGCTAAGATACATTGTTGTATCATGAAGTTCCTGTGTCTACCTTCCACCTTCCGGCTCCATCATCAGATCCGTTCGATAGTACCTTATAGCCAAACTAATCTGGTGATGGAGCCGGAAGGTAGACGCGGGAAATCCGTAATAAATCATTGTATCCTTGCCGTGTTTGGGCTTATTAGAATTATCATGAGATGCACTCTCATGATAATTCTAGGGCTAGGATACATTGATTTAAGTATAGAGTTCCGGAGTTCCCGTGTCTACCTTCCGGCTCCATCACCAGATCAGTTCGATAGTACCTTATAGCCAAAATGCATCTCATGACTACGATACATTGATTAATTCCGGAGTTCCGGTACCTATCTTCCGGCTTCATCATCATCATCAGATCATTTCGATTATACTATTTTTAACATAACTATTCAGAATAATTTATTTTTAACATAACTATTCAGAATCATTTATTTCTATCTTCATCGTGATATCTATGTGAGGTTGAAGTTCCGTTGGCAATTTCCGGTCTTCTTCACCAGCTTCACCTTATTAAATGTTACTATTTGACTGTAAATACTTTTAAGTTCTCGATGAAAATACCAAAATCACTATATGGTTGCCTATAATATTTGAGGAGTTCTCTCGATTTCTCATGGATCCCATCATCAGACATGGATTTTGAAAAAAATGGGACCAATCTGGAGGCATATTCTTTTAAAAGATAAAAAAAATGACGGTCTTCTGAGTTAACAAACATAAAAAAAAATACAATCGAATTGAGAACCTTCTCCTTTTTTGAAGTCGGTTAAAAAAGCATATATGTATATCAAAATAATTATACCTACGGGATGATAAATGGTGCTTAGAAACAGTATTCTTTCAAACGAAAATAGAACCTAAGAAACTAAGTAGAAGTCGTAATGACAGTATAGATCATTTAGTTCCTGCATCGGATTCAGGCGGAAGCAACGCCCGGGTGTCATCATTGTGTGGACCACCCAGAGGACACGGTAGAGCATACGGTGGAGGTGTGCCCCGCTTGGGCAGAGCACCGCCGTGTCCTCGTGGAGGCAATTGGCGGCAGCGACCTTTCGCGTCGGGCCCTGGTTCAGGCTATGGTCCGGAGCGAGGAGGAATGGCAGGCGGTCGCCTCCTTTTGCGAAGTAGTAATGCTAGCGAAGGAGGAGGCTGCACGCGTGAGGGAACGAAGGTCCTCACGCCCTAGCCGCTGTAATTCCGACCCCGACTACCAGCCACGGTAGACGCGGGCTTGCGGACGTCGAGCACTGGGTAGCTCGCCGTCCGGCTGTTCGGTAATTAACTGGACCGAGCCCAGTCGTCAACAGTGCGTAGTGATCCTCGCGCTCCTCAAGAGATGTCAGCAAACCGTAGGGGCCCAGCAGGGCCGATGCCCGCTAGCTAGGACCGCGGAGAATTTCTGAAAGGGAAACCCGTAGTCCTAGAACGCAAAGGGTAATTGAAGGATACAGGCGTGGTTTTAGTCAGTAAAAGTCTGACATGCCCTCCCACCCCACCCAGAGCGCGAGAAGTCATTTGGATGATTTCCCACCTTAAAAAAAAAAGATCATTTAGTTCATTTTATGTCGCAAGTGGACCTAAATGTATTTTGAAATTGGATTCATAACAAAACTTCTATAGAAGTTTTTTTTTTTAAATCACGTTTTATTTAAATTATTATAGAGTAGTGCGAGGTTTCCCAGCACCTAAAATAACATGGCTATTTGAAAACAAATCAAGTTCAACGTTTACACCTATACCTAAAGTTTCTGACACAGTACTGGTTATAAATAACGTGGAAGGCAAAGATGACGGAAAATACAAGTGTAAAGCAGAGAACGTGAAAGGCAAAGATGAGCTCGTCACAACCTTACATGTTCAAGGTAAATTCAATATAATGTTATGTACAATTGTTCTAATAGAGTTTTTAGATAAGTGATTGATTTATTTGTTTACAGATCCACCAAAAATACTTTCAAGTATTTCTACCGTTTATGAAGGCACGGAGGGGGATGCTTCGTTGAAGATTCCTTGTGACGCAACAGGTTTGCCCAAACCAAGCATCACTTGGAAATTGAACGACCGCGTGATTAATCAATGTAAGATACTAAAACTAACTCTAATCCAACTTAGCCTTATTGAATTTAAAATCTTCACTACTGCAGTAGTAGTCAGTTTGTAAGGCTACTTCGAAATATACCCCGCAGCCACATGGTATATGTAAAACAAAGAACTGAATTATACAAAACTATCATATTCTAAAATTTGGACACTAACATTTCAGCCCCAAAGTATTCTATCGAGAATGGAGCGCTTATAATAAGAGATCCGAAATTAAGCGACAAGAACTCGTATAAGTGTGAGGCGAAAAATGAAATCGGCACAGCCAGTGCTATTTTTAAAACATACATTTGTCGTAAGTACTGTGTATATCATAATAATTAAATGAATACAAACGAAAGTGAACAAAGTAAAGATTGTAATATATATACTTGCAACATTTGGCATATTGCAGAGAAACCAAAAGTATTGGGAGTTGCTGCTAAACAAGTGCGACTAGGTCAGTCGGCTAGTATCGAATGCACGTAAGTGATTTAATGGTTTGAAACTTGAGACTATATAGATTGGATGATCAGTAAATCCGAACACTGCAGAGTCTTTATATTCTGGTTCTCCGATGTTCAATAAATTATATAAAGTACAGGGTAACTTTAACACAAAACTGACAAAAACTCACCTGCATTCCTTGGCATTCCAAAGACGCGGTAACTTTTTCGACCCTAAAAATACGTTAATGTGAGTTTATGCGGGATTTTTCTTTTCAATGCTACTAATATACATATATATATCTTTATTATATTACAGCTAATAGCCGAAGTGCGGCTACACCTATTTTTAGCCGGTTACAACTAGGTGGAACTAAGGAATGTGAAAATTTGCACAAGCGTTTTATGATTTAGGCGAGCACTAAGAAGCGGTCTTTAAATGTTCAACTTTTAAGTGGGTGAAAATGGGGAAATTCGTTTGTATGCAAAATTTTATTCCTTGGGCCCATATATTCAAAATTTAACATAAATAGTAACCCAAGTAAATCACAAAGGTTTTTATTATTCATTTTTCAAATGTACTCCTATAAAACTATTTAGGGGTAATAAAGTTTGTATGGAAGAATCTTATTCTTAACGCTAAGAAACTTGAAACTGGGCACAAATTCAAATCAAAATGAATAATAAAGCCTATAAGGGAACTCTATATTCTCGTGAACGAAGACACCGGCAAAGTGCTAGTTTATATATAAAAAGAAAAACAGACTGACTGACATATCAACGTACAACTGAAACTACTGAGACTAGGAGTGTGAAATTATGCACAAGATCCCTTTTATGACGTAGGCGAGCACTAAGAGAGGATTTTCCAAAATACACAGTGATGAAACGGGGGTCCAAAGTTTGTATGGAGAAACTATTTGCACGGGGGCGAAGCCAGTGGCAGAAGCTTGTTACTTGTATAGTAAAATAAAGGGTAGTATTTAAACAAGTGACTGTAAATTAAAGTTTTAAGTGACAAAAATAATTAATTTAAATTATAGTATTACTAAGTGAGCGACTGACTGCGAGTGACGAGAAATCAACAGAACAGAAACTTACAAACATTAATTTGAGGTATTTAAAATACCTAATGAGAAGCTTCATAATATTTGGGCGACCTAATATTAAAATTTGTTTGAGTGCCAACAACGTCCTGCATAAATTTCAATATAATATGGTAAATGATTTATTTATACTGAGTGGCATTTTATGTTAAATGAAGTGTTTCGAATGTCCTAAATATCGATATTTATTTATTACTAGCTTCTGCCAGTGGCTTCGCCCGCTTATAAAAGTAGGTTACTCCATACAAACTTTGGCCCCCCGTTTCAACCCTTAAGGGGGTGAATTTTGGAAAATCCTCTCTTAATGCTCGCCTACGTCATAAGAGGAAGCCTTGTGCAAAATTTCAGGTTTCTAGTCCCAGTAGTTTTGGCTGTGCGTTGATATGTCAGTCAGTCAGTTTCTCCTTTTATGTATATAGATGTATGTCACAAGGTACTTTGATCATTCGGATATTGCGAAAATCTGGATAATTAGAAAATGGTGAGATAAAATCTGCGAGCAACTTGGACGTAGCGTTCGCCGGCCGCTGCTGCGGGCACCGCTAGCTTCGCTCGCTCGGCTCAGGCGCGGTTTGTCACAGTTCTTAAATAACCTAACCTATTTCACCCAGTTCAAAATGATGAATCTGCCTGTGACTAAATAATTCGACAATGGTGAAAACATTTCTTACAGTGAACTTTTTAGTTGTTCGTTATGTAAAACCTCAATTGGAAAAATCGACTTTATCTTAATATTGAAGTTGCTTCTCTGTAATTCTAGTCGCTCACTTAGTAATTTAGTCGCACGGCTAGAATTTTAATATCTGAAATGGATTCATCATAACCCACTTTTAGTAAGCTCGTTCTGGACTTTATTATTAATCAATATTTATTGTTAGTTTAGTTAATTATAAATTTGCTTATTCAAATTCATACCACTCAAGTTATTAAAACAGTATCTCACCATCAGTCGCTAAGTTTTTTTTTTATTCGTTCGTTTTATAATTCCACTAAACAAAAAAAAAAAAAAATTAAACTATATTTCAATCTGTTTTCTCCTGTTTTTTTTTTATTATTGATAGGTTCGCGTTTGACCACTATCTCACCTGATGGTAAGCGATGATGTGGCCGACGATGGAGCACGCTTGCATTTATCTGTTTTTTTTTTAACACTTATGAGAACCAGTCTTACTATGGCATTTTTTTACACCTAGCTTTTTGTAGTAGTATATATATTTAAAAGTTGCATTGTGTTCTGATATACTATAGTTTTTTTGAACAACAATCTATATTGATGTAATGTATTGATCTTTCAGGGTCACCAAAGGTGAACCAAAACCAACTATTACATGGCATTTCATGGACAACTCCGGTTTAAAGTTTTTAAAAATAGATGGATCCGAAAAAGTGCTGCATATTTCAAGGGCAGAGAATAAACACGCAGGGAGCTACAAGTGTGTAGCTGAGAACAAAGTCGGAACCGATGAGCACATCACAACACTTGAGGTTCAAGGTACTAAGACGTTGCAAATATACAGCACAGTCGCCGGGAATGAGAATAGGTTCCAAGATTTTTTGACTGGTTTAAGTGAATAATTTCACATAGTTAAAACCAGCTAACGACCCCAAATAAGATGGGACAAGGGCAGGAAGATGATGATGAGTTAAAACCAGCTAAAACAACTACTTGATACTAATTTTTATTAAAAAAACCAAACAATAGTCTTTACTTCCAAGTATCCGTTTAGGGATTGTTTTATTTATTGCTGCTGAGCGCAGTTGCATGATGCTGCGTGGTTGAAAAGACAAAGTTGTTCTAATTCTACAAACTTTCCTAATATGTAAAAACAAAATGTATGTACTCGTATAAATATAATAAAACAATTTAAAATACTATAAGTAACCAATCTGTTCACAGATAAGCCTAAAATTGTTTCAAGTGTTACCACCGTCTATCAAAGCACTGAGGGAGAAGCTTCATTGAAGATTCCTTGTGTCACAACCGGTGTGCCCAAACCAAGCATTACTTGGAAGTTGAACGACGGCGTCATCAATCCAAGTAAGATACTAAAACTAACATCTAATCCTGCATACTTATATTCTTGAGTGAACTTTGGTACTTGGATACTTCTATCAAGAATCTTCAAATTAGTATCTTCAATATAGTAGGGGCGGCCAGATGGGGATTTTGCGCGAAACTCGAGCGCGTCAGAAAATCATATGGGGAGAAACCTTGCACCCTGTAATGTACACCTACCACATATGAACCCTTAATATAGTGGGGTGCGTTGAGGGCAGCCTGTCAGATTAGTAAAAAAAAAATTATCCTCGGAAAAACTGTGTATAATTCAATAATCTGACAGTTTGAGTGTGGCATAAGCAAATGGGTAAGTCATAAAGTTAGGTTGTAAGGTTCCTGTAAATATTTTGTTGATTACCTAATGCAAGTTTTTTACCGCAGTTTGCTAAGATAATTTTGTTAGGTTCGTTGAAAAATTAAACTAATTAACGTTATACAACGTTACACTTATCGATGGTTTTAGCTACATCGCCCCATGAAAACCGTCAGATTACATGTTTTTCGTAATCCTGATAGAAAATTACCGTGAAAATAAAAAAAAATAAAACAATCGCGCTCGAGTATTTCCAAGTAACGTTCTTTTTTACATTTTTGAAAATTCTTACTCGCTCTCCCCCCCCCCCCCCCCGACTAAAATGGAAACTTGTCATAGACTTTTTTTTTTCATTTTAGAACCTAATCTTCACAATCCAATAGGTCCCGTTAGAGGTCCAATAGATGACGTTTTAGTAACTGCAAACTTAGCATCCCGGCCTCCCCTACCAATACACTCTGAAGCTTTAAATACAATTAATGTTTTATAATTCAGAACTGTTTTTACATTTCAGGCACGAAGTATTCTATTGTGGATGGAACGCTCATAATAAAAGATCCGAAGCTCAGCGACTCTAACTCTTACACGTGCGAGGCGCAGAATGTACTCGGCGTAGTCAGTGCTATTTTCAAAACGTACATACGGCGTAAGCACTATGGTTATCATTAATTAATCAGTAAAGTAAAACATACTTGGAACTTATTAGATTTGGCGCATTTCAGAGAAACCCCAAGTATCGGGAGTACGTGCCAAGCAGGTAAAAGTAGGTGCGTCGGCTAGTATCGAGTGCACGTAAGTATAAATAAAACAAGTTCTTCCTAAAAACACTCAAAATAACCAGGATTACCAATACAATTGATAACTCCAGAATCAGGCAGGTGTGCTTGCAGTTTGCTCCTCCTCCGACTAGTCTGTCTAGTATGTTTATAATTAAAAAATGCGTTATCGTTCATAATATTTCAGAATCGTCAAAGGAGAACCAAAACCAACTATAACCTGGCATTTTATGGACTACTCCAGCGTAAAGTTTGTGTCGATTGCCGGATCCGACCAAGTACTGCATATTTCAAGGGTCGAGCACAAACACGCAGGGCTCTACAAGTGTGTAGCACAGAACAGCGTCGGAAGCGATGAACACAACACGACACTTGAGGTTCAAGGTACGCTTATTCACGGTATTTCTAGCTTTAGCTAAGATTTTTCAGTATTTTCGAAACACTAAAGACGTACCAAATGCGTATCTACGCTCATGGACATATTTAGAGAAACGCAAAAACAAGCCAAAACTGTGATTATAAAAGGAATTATTAAAATTAATCAATAAAACTATTATTGCTAAACAAAACAAAACTTAGCGTTTAAAAGAAAAGATTACAGACATTTTTTTAGTATTTATAAAAAAATATAAATTTTGTCCTTTTAACGAAGAAAAATCGATCTACTGGGGACCTTCTAGTTTATGCCACCCACTTGTGGGGCGAGACCCTCGAGAAGAATGGGGAAGCGATTGCTGTTTTCTTGGACGTCTCGAAGGCCTTCGACAGGGTATGGCACGCTAGTCTATTGAGTAAGCTTTCAGCGTACGGCGTTTCCCCTGGTCTGATTAACTGGGTAAAAGACTTCCTGAGTGAACGTTCTCTCCGAGTTGTTATCGATGGATGCTCATCAGAGTCCATGACGACTAATGCCGGAGTTCCTCAGGGGTCTGTTCTCTCTGCAACTCTCTTCCTGCTGCATATCAACGATCTGCTGATGCCCGGTATCTATGGGTATGCAGATGATAGCACAGTTGTAGAGAGATACCTGCCAGGTGCTCGAGCTAGTAGGGAGCTAATCCGGTCCGAAAGAGAGGCTATGGTAGAGCGTGCGAATGTCTCACTTCAGGCAGTCTCCAAGTGGGGTGAAGCCAATCTGGTGGGATTCAACGCCGCCAAAACACAAGCGTGTCTATTCACCGCTAAAAGGAGCCCGTTCACCTTGGCTCCTGTTTTTCAGAATGTATCCCTGGAGTACACCGACCGCCTTCAGCTCTTGGGAGTTGAAATTTCTTCAGACCTTAACTTTGGGCGGTTCATTGAGTCCAAAGCCAAGGTAGCTGCTAGGAAACTCGGCGTACTTGCAAAGGTCCGGCGGTACTTCACACCAGGGCAGCTTTTAATGTTATACAAAGCACAGGTCCGTTCGTGTGTGGAGTACTGCAGCCACATATGGGCTGGTGCTGCAAAATGCCACCTGGCACCTTTGGACTCGGTGGAAAGGCGTGCAAAGAGGCTAATTGGTGATCCAGATCTGGTTAATTCCAATCTACAAAGTCTTGAGCACAGGCGTAGGGTAGCCAGCCTTTCGGTGTTTTACAGAATTCATTTTGGAGAGTGTGCGCAGGAATTGCATGACTTGATTCCACCATTTCATTTCTACCATCGGACAAGCCGACGAACGGCGAGTATCCACCCTTACGTTGTTGAAACCTCTACGGTCCGGACCAAGCGTTTTGCCTCGTCGTTTATACCGCGTACATCGAGGGACTGGAATAATTTGCCTGCTGCGATTTTCCCGTCCGATTATAATTTGGGTCTCTTCAAGGCTAGAGTGAATAGGCTCTCAATAAATTAGTGCGCCTCACCATCAACGATTGCATTACCACTTACCATCAGGTGGAATCGCAGTCAAGCACTAGTTTATAACAATTAAAAAAAAAAAAAAAAAAAAAAAAAAAAAAAAAAAAAATGTTGTTCAAACATTTATTTTATTTCCTAATGTTTGGTTTATTCAGTAGGTACTTAGTGTACCTCTTCTTGCTATCAAAACTGCCTACATCAATAAAACTCTGTGGCATTAGTATCCATTCTTCTACCTACGCATTTTTGTGGTTCATTATATTAGCTGGATTTCTTTGTTTCAGTTGCCCTTTAAGTTTATTCCAAACATGCTCTGTAGGGTTAAGATCTGCTGAGCAGGCTGGCCACTCCAAAACTTCAATTTCAACCTCTCTTAAAAAATTAAACACCATCGTTGTTGTGTAGCGCCGAGCATTATTATGCATTAAAAAATCTCCAATGTGTGGGTCAAAAGGCAATACTTAGGGCATACTGTTTCTGGATTCTGATAAATAAGACCAGATATAAGACTTACGATCGAGTGTCACGCGGTACTGCATCGCGAGCGGTCGTATCGTTGTAGACTCGCTGTTACCGTACGATTTTTTTTCATCTACCCTCATGCGGCTAAATGGAAGATTTACCTCCTATACCGACTGAAAAAAGTGAGATGAGTGAGATGAACTATCTATACTAAAGATGAAATTATCAAATTATGTTAAATTAAATTAAATTATGTTACTTAACTCTATTATGATGAAATATTCAATTATGTAAATTTTATAATCCATGTACTTAATTCATATTATTGTTCATATGTCCTTTGATCTTCAAGCGATACTGTAGTGTAATGTCCTGATATGCCGAAAAAAAAGCACCACTTTTTTACCAACACTTCGACTTTTCTTAACTTTCGTCGGCAAATCTTTAAAAGGAAAGACTCACTCTGCCGACTGGCTTTTACTTTCGGGTTCAAAGCAGTACGTTTCGTTACCTGTCACGATATTATATACAGCCAATTACTGCCCTCCATTAAACTGTCTGTGACACTTCATTGTAAATGAAACCAGTTTTAACTAAAGTAACAACTCTGGACATTAGCATCATTACTTAAAAACATATGATACATCATATGTTTTTAAGTAATGATGCATGAAAAACATATGATGTAAAAAACGCCTAAAAAAAAATGTCGAAAAACTAAAACAAAACTTGAATTTGAAGGGCATCAGCAAACTTTCTTTCAACATAGACACCAAATAAGTTATAAGTATAATATACTACAATATCAAAAATTTAAAACGCTTTGTTCTCATTATTTAAATACATCCACCATAACAATATAGTCCGTACCTCGCACGCCCGAATGCCAGAACCTTCTTACTTTCTTTCTTTTTCTACCTATCTGCAGGTACCCGATGTTAGTCCACAGGTAATGAGGTTTTTTCATACCATCATCATTCTCTTTCTGGCTTGTCGCAGTCGATTGAATCGACGACTTGAATGACATGTGACTTGCTCGAGTTTGATTCAGGTTTGGCAGCCGTATGACGAATATCGCTAATTTGTGTTTAAACGTTTGGCGTGACATTACTTACAGAGGCGCCACAAGTGACAGGAGTTGCTGCTAAGAAAGTGATAATAGGATCGCCGACCAGTATTGAGTGCACGTAAGTGTTTTAATATCTGTTCGTTTTGTATCAACTACTATCTACTAGATACAAGTAGTACATGAAAGACTTAACCCAACTCTAGAATCAGGTATACTAGCACAAGTTAGGAGGTTAGGACACCACAAGTTAGTATGTGAAGTTAGGAAAACTTCATTTTCTACTTTTTTTGTACAGTAGACAAGTTCATAGACAAAGCGTGCCTTAGCAGTAATGTATAATACGGAAACTATGCCCTTTTGACGATTCTTAAAATTTCAGAGTCAACAAAGGTGAACCGAAACCAACAATAACATGGCAATTTATGAATAAATTAAGCTCAAAGTTTATTACAACTGCTGGATCCGAAAAAGTGCTGTATATTTCAAGGGTTGAGCACAAAAACGCGGGGCGCTACAAGTGTGTAGCACAGAACAGCGTCGGAAGCGATGAACACATCACGACACTTGAGGTTCAAGGTAGGATTCTTAAATTAAATAAATAAATGACATCTCTAGCTAAAACAAACGAAGAAATTTCTTTTAGTGCTTTGTTATTCCATGTAAGTAAAAAAACGCGCAACTGCTGCGCTACATCCGAGCTGCAGTCGCGCTGCACGCTACTTTGTTATTTACATGGAATAACAAAGCAGCGCGGCGACAGCGCTGCTGCCGCGCTGCCGTCACGTGGCACTCTGCGGCTAATTTGAAGGCGCAAAGACGTACCAAATGTACCTATATGCTATCGTAAAAGCCCGAACTATGGTAGCTCATAGTGTTTACTGGTCAAATCTAAGATTTACTTCAAACCTAAACCCCATCAAATCGAAGAAGTACCTTTGACAGTTCTGATAGATTGAAGAAAAAGGATGGGGTCAAAGAAATCCATTACTATAATTTCCGATTCTTATGAGATATTGATTTCGTTTCTATTTACAAATCGATTACAGTTTTATAGATTTATATGTTATTTTATAAGCACATTATCGGTAAATCTTAGATTTTTCTAGTAAATTTTAGGTTATAGCAACGTGTGTAGATAAATTTCAGAATTTAATGATAGGGATAATTTTTCGGGTTTTTCAGGTCCATTCTAACCTAACCAACATTGCAAATTATTGATCTTGAGTTTCGTAGTTTAAACAGAGGTGACACACGAGTGACTTTACCTACAAAGATTAAAAAAACAACAATAAAAAATTATTATATTAGACCGATTTTGGCGAAAACCGTATTGACGGTCACTGAGGATGTCGTTAGCTTCTAGGTATGCCAGAAACTTCCTGTTAAGCACCCGTTCCATACTCTTACAGAGAACTGACGTAACAGAGATGGATCGGCCCTTCTCGGGCACAGGCTGCACGTTAGTTATAATATGAGAGGCAAAATAGGCGTGTCAGGATCGGAGACAATTCAGGCGCACAAGTTTTAAGTACGTTTGCTGGTATCCCGTCGGGGCCACTGGCTTTGTTCACGTCGAGGTTACGCAGGACCCTACGAACGTCCTTTTGATGGATACGAACGTCTGACATACTCATCACGCATCCATCAGGAGAAACAGGTGGCCGTGCTTCACCAGAATTCAGACGAGAAGATTCTGCAAAAAGAGAGGCAAATAAGTTTGCTTTCTCCTCAGCGGTGTGAGCCAGCGACCCATCTGGTTTCAGCAGTGGCGGAAGTGAGGGACGGCAGAAGTTCGATTCAACCGACTTAGCCAGGGACTAAAACGCTTTACTACCAGCAGGGTAAGAAGCAAGTTTGCTCCCAATTCGGCTTATGTGGTCAAACTGAGACCACCGCAACACCTTCTTGCAGGACTTGGCAGCCCTGTTAAGGCCTTCTTCTTTTGAGTCACGTCGCTTGCTTTGCGCATACGAGCGTCGGCCCAAACTCGGTATGCCGCGTGCTTAAGCGCGATCACACTCGGCGCCAAACCATGGACGAGCTCGGCCAGACATGCTAAGATATCAACGACAAACAGACATAATCAGGGTGGTAATAAAAAAAAAATAACTACGAACCATTACATAACGTAGTCCGTACATTGCACGTAAGAATGCCAGAAACCTATCATTTCTTTTTTTACTTATCAACGGGCACCTAATGACAGTCCTTTGGATAAAGAGCTTTCTCATACTGTCATCATTCTCCTTCTGGCCTGGCCACAAAGTCGATTGACACCGCGACATGAATGACATGTGACTGATCGAGTTTGATTCTGGTTTGGCAGCTGTATGGGGAATATCGCTAATTTGTGTTTAAACGTTTGGCGTGACATTACTTACAGAGGCGCCACAGGTAACAGGAGTTGCTGCTAAGAAAGTGAGAATAGGATCGCCGACTAGTATTGAGTGCACGTAAGTGTTTCAGTACTTTGTATGTCGAATATTGTTGGATAACCAATGAAATCACCGAATCCATAATCTTATTAATTTCGAACAATTTTTCAGGGTCGTCAAAGGAGAACCAAAACCAACTATAACCTGGCAATTTATGAACGCCTTCAGCACAGAATTCGGATTAATTGCTGGATCTGACAAAGAACTGAATATTTCAAGGGTGGAAAGCAAACACGCGGGACGCTATAAGTGTGTGGCACAGAACAGCGTCGGAAGCGATGAACACGTTACTACACTTGTGGTTCAAGGTAGGATAATATTGCAAATAAATACATGTTTCTTTGGGATTGCATATTGATAAAGGCGAAAAAGATATTCTAGATCTCGTCTGTTTACCAAATCTAGTTCTTTCATGACTATGATGAGTTAAAAATATTGATGAGCTGCATAACATAATAGCTGCTTACCACTATTTCGTATCAAGAAAATTAATCAATTGTACCCAACCTCTTTACAGATTTACCTAAAATAGTTTCAAGTGTTTCTACCATCTATCAAAGCATCGAGGGAGACGCTTTGATGAGGATACCTTGTACTGCAACGGGTCTTCCCAAACCAAGTATCACTTGGAAGTTGGATGGCCGTGTCATCAATCCAAGTAAGATACCAATTACTATAACGCTTCCTCAGCTTTAGTTACAACATGAAAAAATGACTTGATTGATGTTAATGAAAAACAAGTTGTTATTACATATTTGATCGAATCGAAAGCATAAACTGAAATATAGGGACATTACTAATATCTCAACCCTTCTTGTCACATCTTTCGAGAATTCACGGAGCTAATTATAATAGAATAGAATATATTTTAAACTAGCAAACTATCTCCATATCTTTTTGTCCTTCTCTGTCAAACCCATCTAAAGGTTGTCTGTAAAAAATCGCTTTTAGCGATAATTAATTTTACTGTAATTTTATTTATGGTATACAATAAAGAACATATCAATCAATCTGATATTAATTGAAATTAATGGCATTACCAATTAATAATTCCGAATATGGCTTGCCTAAATACAAAAATAAGGAGGTATCTATTATTATCCATCAACAGTCACCCACAGGTAATTTTTGTAGTTCCCAATCAATAATATCCTCACCAGAAGAATGTTTTTAGTCAAACGGTTTTCTTACGTTTCAGGTGAGAAGTATTCCGTAGACGACGGAACTCTCATAATAAGAGATCCGAAGGTGAGCGACACTAACTCGTACACGTGCGAGGCGAAGAATGAAGTTGGCGTAGTTAGTGCAACAATTAAAACGTACATTCGTCGTAAGTATGATGACTATTACACTGAAATAAAATCAAATTACACTGAAAGTAGTCTAGAAGTATACAAACTTATAACTTATATTTGGCATGTTACAGAGAAACCACAAGTATCAGGAGATTCTGTTAAGCAAGCGACAATAGGTACGGCGGCTAGTATCGAGTGCAAGTAAGTGTTTTAATATATGTTCGATTTATATCAACTACAACAACTACTAGTTGTATAATGATAGAGACCCTTTTGCAATGTGTAAATGACCAATAAATCGACAACTGAAGAATTAGGTTTTCTAATAGGTACAAGTTAGGACAGCACAAGTTTGTTTATGAAAGCTTCTTTTCCTACTTTCTTCTGAAGTAGACAAATTCATAGACAAAAAGTGCAGCAGTGAAGATGTAGAATACGGAAACTACGCCTTTTTGAAGGCGTTCTCTTTAAGGCAGAACACTTTCGAAAAGGCGATGACACGATTCAAAAATATACAATGACACATTAATATCAATTTCAGAGTCAACAAAGGTGAACCGAAACCAACAATAACATGGCAATTTATGAACAAATTAAGCTCAAAGTTTTTGACAACTCCCGGATCTGAAAGAGTGCTGTACATTTCGAGAGTGGAGCTCAAAGACGCGGGGCGCTACAAGTGTATAGCACAGAACAGTGTCGGAAGCGATGAACACATCACAACACTTGAGGTTCAAGGTAGGCTGGTTCACGGTATTTCTAGTTAAAACACAAACATATTCCAAAACATACAAGTGTTTTCAAAACATTATAAATAATAATAAAAATAAAATATTCAGACCTTATGATCCTTAGATACGATTACATTAAAAAGAAAAATTATTAAATAACGTTAAAAAAAATAACACACATAAAAATAAACATTAGAAAAACAATTAGATTGAAAAAAATAGCTTATTAAATTAATTAGATCTTAATAATTAAATTAAATAAAATAAAAAACCGGGCAAGTGCGAGTCGGACTCGCGCACTGAGGGTTTCACATACAAACTTACTTATAAAAACTGTTCAATTCCCGAATTGAGTTACGAAGATTTTTCCGAATCACATTTTTTTTTTGTGACATAACTAGAAATTTACAGTTTTCAGATTTTTTCCTTTTTTTATGCTATGAGACCTTGCTTCGTACCAAATTTCAGGATTCTAGGTCAACGGGAAGTTCCTACCCCATGAATTTTGATTCCCTTGACAGTGTCGAAATACACGTTTTTTGTGACATAAACGGCCGTATCTTTTTTTTTTCGTGAACTCAAAAGTTTAATTTTTTCACGCTTCAAGGGACCTCAGATCTGAATATATGGTTTTAATTTCAACTCGATATCTTCACGTTTTCCCGAGATAAAGGGTCTTGACAGACAGACAGACAATAAAGTGATGCTATAACGGTTCCGTTTTTTCCTTTTGAGGTACAGAACCCTAAAAAGTCAGTTAAAGGTCATAGAAACATTAAATTATTCTTTATACTAGGCACCATGTCTCATGGCTTTCTCTTAATATCATCATTCTCTTTCTGACCTGGCCACAAAGTCGATTGAATCGATGACTTGAATGGCATGTATCGAGTTGGATTCAGGTTTGGCAGCTGTATGGCGAATATCGCTAATTTGTGTTTAAACGTTTGGCGTGACATTACTTACAGAGGCGCCACAAGTGACAGGAGTTGCTGCTAAGAAAGTGAGAATAGGATCGCCGACTAGTATTGAGTGCACGTAAGTGTTTTAGTACTTTGTATTTCGAATGTTGTTGGATAACCAATGAAATCACCGAATCCAGAATCTTATTTATTTCGAACAATCTTTCAGGGTCGTCAAAGGAGAACCAAAACCAACTATAACCTGGCAATTTATGAACGGCTCCACCGCAAAGTTCGTATCAATTGCTGGATCCGACAAAGAGCTGCATATTTCAAGAATGGAAAGCATACACGCGGGACGCTATAAGTGTGTGGCACAGAATAGTATCGGCAGTGATGAACATGTAACAATACTCGTGGTTCAAGGTAGGATATTATTGTAAAAAATGCATGTTTTTTCATTATCGCTTTTTGGTAAAAGTGAAAAAGATATTTTAGATTGTGTCCATTTCGACTACTCGGTCACATTGTAGTTAGGGAATCCAATCCCGCATCAAAATCGAAAGCACTAATGTTAGCGAAGAAGACGGCCGTACGCGTGAGGGAAAGGACATCCTCACACCTCAGACGCCGCGACCGTGACCCCCGACTCCCACTCACGGAAGGCGCGGTTTTGCTGACGGCGAGCAATGGGTAGCCCGCCGTTCGGCCGTCCGTAGACCGTTTGGACTAAGCCTGAGTCGTCGACGGTGCATAGCGTTCCACGCATGCCTCAACGAGATGTAAGCAAAACCGTAGGGCCCTAGTAGTGTCGATGCCCGCTGGGGCCGCCGATGGGAATTTCTGAAAAAGAAAACCTGCAGTCCCAGAACGCAAGGGCAACTGGAGTACATAGGTGTAGTTTTAATCAGTAAAAGAGCAAGGTAAGTGAGATAGAGTACAATAGAGCGGGAGAAGTTATTGGATGATTACTAACCTCAAAAAAAGTCATACCTATACCAGGTAGGTAGGTGGTATAGGTATGACTTTTTTTTTGGACCTGCGCTACCACGCACTTCTTTTCAACGGAGCATAGTAGAAGTCCCATTCTTTTTGGTAAGCATTGATATGATAAAAACGTAGACAATAAAAATAAAGTCCTAATATTTGAACTTCTACTATGCTCCGTTCAACAGAACTGCGTGACCGCGTGGTGTTCCATGTTTAGGTCGCGCAGCCATGGTTAAACCTTTATAACTTTCTGAATAGTGAATCTACGAATTTGCGACTATAACTGTAAGAGTTTTACAAATTCCTTCGTAATGCTGACGTAGTCGTTATTCTACTAGGGCGAGCAGTCGAATCGGACACTCTAGATCTCGTGTGTCTACATGATCTACTACTTTCTTGTCTAGGATGTGTTCACTTCCAGTCTAAACGAATGCAGCTGCATAAATTAATGGCTGCTTTCCAGAACTTGGTATCAAGACCATTAAGAAATTGTAACCTTTTTACAGATTTGCCTAAAATAGTTTCAAGTGTTTCTACCATCTATCAAAGCACCGAGGGAGATGCTTTGATGGGGATACCTTGTATCGCAACGGGTCTTCCCAAACCAAGCATTATTTGGAAGTTGGATGGCCGTGTCATCAATCAAAGTAAGATACTAATTAGTAGGAAGTTTTCTTAGCCTTAATGACAGCATAATAAACAAATACTTGACTGATATTATTAATGATAACTTATTTGGAGAATTTACACAGTTGATTAAAATAGAAGAAATTATTTTTAAAAGTCCATATATTATAACCAAAATGAACGGATATCAATAATAAAAATACTGAATATAGCTAACCAATAAACAAAGTTAAGTAATACTGTATTTCTGTCACCGGTATTTTTTGTATTCCCCAGTCAATAATATCCTCACCAGAAGTATGTTCTGAGTCAAACGATTTTCTTACGTTTCAGGTGAGAAGTATTCCGTAGACGACGGAACTCTCATAATAAGAGATCCGAAGGTGAGCGACACTAACTCGTACACGTGCGAGGCGAAGAATGAAGTTGGCGTAGTTAGTGCAACAATTAAAACGTACATTCGTCGTAAGTATGATTACTATTATCATTACGCTGAGGCTTACACAAAAGAAACTGAAAGTAGTGTAGATGTTACACAAACTTATAACTTATATTTGGCATGTTACAGAGAAACCACAAGTATCAGGAGATGCTGTTAAGCAAGCGACAATAGGTACGGCGGCTAGTATCGAGTGCAAGTAAGTGTTTTAAAATCTATTCGATTTATATCAACAACTGCTAGTTGCACATCAAAAACACCTGTAATGAGTAGAAGACCAATTATTCGACAACTCGTGAATCAAGTTTTCCAGTACATTTTAGGACAGCACCAGTTTGCATACGAAGGCTTCATTTTATACTTTCTTGTACAGCAGATAAGTTTATAGACAAAACGCGTTTTAGCAGTGAAGGTGTAGAATATTGAATCGTTCATTTTCAAAATTTCAGAGTCAACAAAGGGGAACCAAAACCAACAATAACATGGCACTTTATGAACAACTTAAGCTCAAAGTTAATTACAACTCCCGGATCTGATAGAGTGCTGCATATTTCGAGAGTGGAGCTCAAAGACGCGGGGCGCTACAAGTGTGTAGCACAGAACAGTGTCGGAAGCGATGAACACATCACAACACTTGAAGTTCAAGGTAGGCTTATTCATGGTATTTCTAGCTAAAACAAAGAAATTACAAAACTTTTAAAATCAGTCTATGTATTTGCTTTACATAGGTATAATATTACGATACATGTTGTTAATTATAAAATATCATTACATTTAAATATCCTCGGTACACAAATATTGTTTATAAAATGGTTTTTGTCTATGTAGGTGCAGGTAATAAAATACAATTGATGATAATTTCGTCTGCATTGGGCACACTTAACCCGAATCTTTATTGGCTCACTTGCCCTAGTCCAATGTTACATGTGGCCAACTCTAATGGCACACTTGGCCTCAAATGGCGCACTTGACCTCAAATGGCACACTTGGCCTCAAATGGCACACTTGGCCTCAAATGACACACTTGGCCTCAAATGGCACACATAGCCTCAATGGCACACATGGACTTATCTAACGGCACACTTGGCCTCATTAAGGCTCGCTTGTCTTCTTCAAAGGCACGTTTTGTCTTCTTCAAAGGCCCATTTTGGCCTCATCAAGGCACGTTTTGGCCTCATCATGGCACGTTTTGGCCTTATCAAGACACGCTCGGCCTCATCAAGGCACGCTCGGCCTCAACAAAGCACGCTCGACCTCATCAAGGCACGCTCGGCCTCATCAAGGCACACTCGACCTCATCAAGGCACGCTCGGCCTCATCAAGGCACGCTCGGCCTCATCAAGGCACGCTCGGCCTCATCAAGGCACGCTCGGCCTCATCAAGGCACGCTCGGCCTCATCAAGGCACGCTCGGCCTCATCAAGGCACGCTCGGCCTCATCAAGGCACGCTCGGCCTCATCAAGGCACGCTCGGCCTCATCAAGGTACGCTAGGCCTCATCAAGGCACGCTCGGCCTCATCAAGGCACGCTCGGCCTCATCAATGCACGCTCGGCCTCATCAAGGCACGCTCGGCCTCATCAAGGCACGCTCGGCCTCATCAAGGCACGCTCGGCCTCATCAAGGCACGCTAGGCCTCATCAAGGCACGCTCGGCCTCATCAAGGCACGCTCGGCCTCATCAAGGCACGCTCGGCCTCATCAAGGCACGCTCGGCCTCATCAAGGCACGCTCGGCCTCATCAAGGCACGCTCGGCCTCATCAAGGCACGCTCGGCCTCATCAAGGCACGCTCGGCCTCATCAAGGCACGCTCGGTGTCATCAAAGGCACGCTCGGCCTCACCAAAGGCACGCTTGGCCTCATCAAAGGCACGTTTGGCCTCTTCAAAAGTACGCTTGGTCTCATCAAAGGCATACTCGGCCTCATCAAAGGCACGCTCAGCCTTATCAAAGCACTGAAATCAAATAAACTATTTACACACTCCAGACACTATTGACTTGCCATGGCAGTCAGTCAGTCAGCAAATTGACGGTAATTGCATATTCCAAAGTGTAGATCTCTATGTGCAAGAAAATCCATTTACACCCTTTTAAATCATGTTAAATACAAACACGGTTTCGTATTTTTTTTTCTTCTAAATTCAATTTCATTTATTGTTTGTGTGGTGGAAATTCAGTTCATAAAATTATTATTGTAACATACCCATGGGGTACAACATTTAAATTTACAATTATATGTCGAAAGGAAAAGAAATGTATTGACGCGCTTGTACCGCCTCTCATTTAGGACTGGTATAGTGCCCAAGTCCTGGACGCTTGCCAACGTACAACCCGTGCCCAAAAAGGGCAGTCGTACCGATCCTGCCAACTATCGGCCGATTTCAATAACCTCCATACTCTCCAAGATTATGGAGCGTGTGTTGAACTCGCACCTCATGGCATACCTGGAAGGTAACGATCTCCTCAGTGACCGACAGTACGGGTTTCGCCACAATCGGCCTACTGGGGACCTACTAGTGTATACCACTCACATGTGGGGCGAGGCCCTCGAGAAGAATGGAGAAGCGATTGCTGTCTCCTTAGACGTCTCGAAGGCCTTCGACAGGGTATGGCACGCCAGCCTTCTGAGTAAGCTTCCAGCGTACGGCATTTCCCCTGGTCTGATTAACTGGGTAAAAGACTTCCTGAGTGAACGGTCTCTCCGAGTTGTTGTCGATGGATGCTCATCAGAGCCCATGACCACTAATGCCGGAGTTCCTCAGGGGTCAGTTCTCTCTGCAACTCTTTTCCTGCTGCATATTAACAATCTGCTGATGCCCGGTATCTATGGGTATGCAGATGATAGCACAGTTGTAGAGAGATACCTTCCGGGTGCTCGGGCTAGTAAGGAACTAATCCGGTCCGAACGAGAGGCTATGGTAGAGCGTACGAATGTCTCACTTCAGGCAGTCTCCAAGTGGGGCGAAACCAATCTAGTAGAATTCAACGCCACCAAAACACAAGCGTGTCTGTTCACTGCCAAAAGGAGCCCGTTCACCTTGGCTCCTACCTTTCGGAATGTATCCCTGGAGTGCACCGACCGCCTTCAGCTCTTGGGAGCTGAAATTTCCTCAGACCTCAATTTTGGGCGGTTCGTTGAGTCCAAAGCCAAGGTAGCTGCTAGAAAACTAGGCGTTCTTGCAAAGGTCCGACGGTACTTCACACCGGGACAGCTTCTAATGTTATACAAAGCACAGGTCCGATCGTGTGTGGAGTACTGCAGTCACATATGGGCTGGTGCTGCAAAATGCCATCTAGCAGCTTTGGACTCAGTGGAAAAGCGTGCGAAGAGGCTAATTGGGGATCCAGATTTAGTTAAGTCCAATCTACAAAGCCTCGAGCACAGGCGCAGGGTAGCCAGCCTATCGGTATTTTACAGGTTGCATTTTGGAGAGTTTGCGCGGGAATTGCATGACTTGATTCCGCCATCTCATTTCTACCATTGGACAACCCGACGTACGGCGAGTATCCACCCTTACGTTGTTGAAACTTCAACGGTCCGGACTAAGCGTTTCGCTTCGTCGTTTATACCGCGTACATCGAAGGACTGGAACAATTTGCCTGCTGCGGTCTTCCCGTCCAACTATAATTTAGGTGCCTTCAAGGCTAGAGTGAATAGGCTCTTAATAAACTAGTGCGCCTCACCATCAATGATTGCATCACTGCTTACCATCAGGTGGGATTGCAGTCAAGCACTGGTTTATATCAATAAAAAAAAAGAAAATTATCGTAGCACAAAGTAATCCAAGGCAACATAATGACAATTACCGCTATGGAAAATAAGTTTATTATACATATCAATTGTCTTTTGTCATAATTTAGCATTTTGCATGATCGATTAAAATAAATAAAGAAAAAAACAACCCAATTTAAAATATAGGAACTAAAATAAACCACTAGTTGTGTAGTGTTCGTTTACGAACATATCAGTATCACTCAGTTCACACATTTGAAGGGAACCGAATGATTCAACACACGCGCCATCATCAGTATAAAAATTGAGTGAGTATAACACTTGTCTAAAATAACATTAGCACTCTTGGAAAAAATATTCGATTTCATTTAGCTTTAATTTAGGCAACATTCCTGTTATCACTGCACATATTTGTAGGCTTTTTGTAGGCATGTAGCACTTCTGAAATGTGATGAATCATAAACTTCAAGCTTCAGTTATATAAATATTTTATTCACTTTGATCAACAAAATTTCATATTTATCATTTTATTAACAATCATTTCAAATACACGGATTGGTAGGACATGTTCACTGTTCAACAACTCGGAGCAGACTGACTCTGTCCAGAATGACAGTTACAAGCTCAATGTTTCCCCACCACAAACTATCACAAACACTCGGTCCGACCAATCAGAGCAAACTAAACAGTACGTAACATCAATTGACTAACTAATATACATTAAGGTTTATCAATAATTAACTGCAAGTAAATATTTCATTTTAACAATTATGATATATTTATGCAAAACAAATACATAAACTCTATTACCATAAATTATTACTTAATGTCTACAACGAATGCCTTAAGTTCATGTAACTTCTAGCGCCATCTTTCGCTTATAGATGGAAGTTAAACGATTTATGAATATTTTCTTTAAAAATCATTACACTATAAAGTTTAGCAGTTGGGTATCGAAACGTCTTTTTTGACATGATCTTAAGAACAGCTCTTTGTGCCCTTTCTAAAGGTAGCATTATAGTCTTCGCTGCCCCACCCCATGTTGTGATGCAGTAACATAGTATCGATTGGCATAGTGCAAGGTAGGCCAACATAAGGGTATCCAAATCAGCGGCATTACGGAGTAGCTTAAACACGTAGATTAGCTTTCTTACACGTGAGGTCAGGGCATCAATATGACACTGCCAGTTTAGAAATTGGTCAATATTAATGCCAAGGTATTTAATAGTTGTGGCTCGGGATATTTCCACACAACGACAGTCAGAAAGTAGATCACAAGTATGGGATTTAATAGAGAAAGCATTCAGAGGTGGGAGAACAGAGTTATTCAGTGCAAAAGTTACGTACTTGGTTTTTTCGATATTGAGCGTCAGTAGATTACGCGATAACCACCACATGGCTCTACTTAACGCGGCCTCCGCATCAGCTTTCACATCAGTCCATGTGAGACCGCGAATAAAGAGTACAGTGTCATCTGCGTAAGCAAATACTTGGCAATTGGGAGATTTTAGCTCACACAGGTCATCAATATAGATTGTGAACAGAGGAGGCCCCAGTATGCTCCCCTGTGGAACTCCGAAAACCAACCCCTCGTCCACACTGATGCAATCTCCAATCTTCACCGCTTGCGTCCTATTTGTCAGGTAGTCCTTAAATAATTTTAGAGCCGTTCCTCTGACGCCAATTCTCTCCAGCTTAGAGATAAGAATCGGAATAGAGACGGTGTCACAGGGCTTTTTGAGGTCTAAAAACAATCCCAGGCGCTTCTCCTTTTTGTCCAGACTGTCCACTATATTGTTGACCAATGATAAGACTGCATCTTCCGTGGACTTGTTTTTCCGAAAACCAAATTGATGCTTACCAATGTTAGTGAAGAAATGATAACTGCATTTACTGACAAAGTCGGGTTTTCCTTAATTTTAAGAAGTGATTTAGCTGATGAAGATTTCTTATTCGAGTTTGATATAGTTTTAATAGCGTCCCAGGAAGCCTTCGAATTGTTTTTTGCGTCTTGAAGTAAAATTTTAAGAAATGGTATTTTGAGTTTTTTAAGTAATTTATTAATGAAATTTCTGTATCTAATGTATGATAGTTTAAGTACAACATTTGTGGGATCCCTTTTTTGTGCCATGTGCATTCTATCTCGGTTACGAATACAACGTATCAGCCCCAGCGTGATTCAGGGCTTTACATTTCTTTTTCTTCGCGATACTTTATAACTGCTAGTGTTGTTTTTAATTATTTCCGATACTACACTAACCAAAAAACTTACAGCAAAGTTTGCGTCATATGTATTTAATGCAGGCGTAAAATCTACTTGGACTAAAGCGTCACGTATTGCACAATAATTAATTCCATTGCGATAGACACCAGATGATATTGGTGTTTTCTTTAAAGATATTGTAAAAAGCGTTGGACAGTGATCAGTAATAAAACATTCAAGTACCAATGTGACAGAATCTAGCCGAGACTTCAATAAAACATGATCCAAGCAATTTCCTGCTCTTGTGGGATATACATATGTCGGCAAGAGGCCATGAGGTGCCAACAGATTCAAATAGTTCCCAGCTCTACGTGCGGAGCTGTTGTTTTTTATGTCAATGTTCATGTCTCCCAGAATACAAACATTAGCATAGCTTTTGACCGTTGCCACCACATCGTTTAGCCCGTTAAGAAAACCGTCGATATTATGTACCGAGGGTGATCTATATACTGTTATGAGAGCTAACTCTTTACCAAATTTACATATTAGACAGTTAAAATCTTCGATATCTTCCGCTTCGCTTATAGTATAATCAAGCCCTGTCTTAATGTATAACACCATGCCATCATTTTGGTTTGACGTAGAATTGGTGAAATGTGATACGTACCCGTCTATAGAAGGAATACTTGAGACCTTAGAGAGCCAACATTCTGAAAGCGCTATTATATCGCAGTTGACATGCATTGAGGTGAGTAAAGCTTGTAGTTGATCAAAGTTTTTATTAATACTGCGGATATTCAAATGAAATATTGAAAAGGGTCTATTAATTGTGCGCACAAAAGTCTTAATTTATCTGTTGCTCAAATATACGATTGCGTTGTATGGAGCGCTTCAAGTTCCGACGATATTCTGTCAATATTACTATGCATTGTAAATTGTTATGTTATATAGGTTTAAATAGTTTATTCTCATAAAAACAAAATAGCCACTTACATGAGAATACAAGATAATGTAATAAACTTATTCTAAGGTCACCGATACAAAGCAGTTAATATTTAGTATTACATATATTGGTCACGTATCATGATTCTATTCTCAACTAGCAGGATAATAATATAGTTAGTGAGGAGTTCCTAAAATTTAATTTGACAGTTGAGATTTAAAACCGCTAAAAGAGGGTACATTTTTTTAATAAGGTGGCAAAATATTATACAATTGTGCTCCTTCATAGGTAATATTCTTTTTAGCATAGTTTGTTCGTGTCCTTGGCAGGACAAGTCAGCTAGGTCGACGAAGACTGCGTTTAGAAATTTGAAACTTTTTGGTAAATGTTATGGTGGTATGAATGGACCCATCTATAATCAAAAAGCAAGTGTTATACATGTAAAGTTGTTTTATATTCATCAACTTCGTGTCTTCAAAAATTTTGCAAGTTGGTGTATAGTATGGATAGCGAAACAGTGTCTTTATAATCTTGTTTTGCATTCTTTGCAGTTCCTGTAACTTAGTTTTACCGGCTCTACCCCAGATTTCTATAAGATATAATAAATGTGATTTAACAAGTGAATTGTAAATATTGAAACGTAGTTTCTTGGGTATACATTGGCTTATATTGCGGAGTGATTGATCCAATTAGTGAGGAAATTTTATTCTTAACATGATCAATTTTTTTGTTCCATGTTAAGGAATTTTCGATTCTAAGGCCTAGGTATTTTTCGTAAGTTTTTTGTTCTAAAGGAATGTTATCTATAGTTAACGGGTCATGCTGCGGGATTACTTTATTTTTGGCTTTTAAAATAATGTAACATGTCTTTGAAATGTTAACGGTTAGCAAATTATGTTGGAACCACTCAAACAGAATTTTCAAATCTTCTTGGGCTCGTGAAATAGCGTCATGAACATTAGTTCCGAAATAAAATAAGCATGTGTCATCTGCATATAGAGTTAAATGACCATGCAGCCCTAGTTCTGTTATACTATTAATATATATTAAAAATAATAATGGTCCTAATATGGATCCTTGTGGGACTCCGTATGTAATAGGTAAAGCACTACTTTGACCATTATCTATCTTAACTATTTGGAATCTATTTTTTAGGTAAGATTTGATAATTTTAAGCGCATTCTCTTTAATTCCAATGTTTTCTAATTTTTCTAATAGCAGTTTGTGACCTACAGTATCGAAAGCTTTTTCAAATCAATAAACACACCTAAAACAATATTTTTCTTATCTATATTATCTCTGATTTTTGTTAATAGATCAATAGTAGCTGCAGTGGTATTGTTTTTAGCTCTAAAACCATATTGGCGTTCCGATATGAAATTTTGAGAATCCAAGTAGTCTAACAGACGACTACGTATTATTTTCTCTAAGATTTTTGACATTATTGGTAGTACAGAGATCGGGCGATAGTTTCCGGGATCGGTTTTAAGCCCCGCTTTATAGATCGGAGTCACTTTCGCTATCTTTAGAGTGTCTGGAAATTCCCCGTCAGTTAAAAGTTTATTGAAACAAATTGCCAAGCTTTTTGAGATTAAATTTTGAACCCTTTTTATAACTTTTGCGCTTATTCTGTCTATACCACTACTTGAATTCGGGTCAAGATCATTTATGATTTTAGTAATTTCATCAACACTACAAGGATCTAGTGTCGAAAGTTCTTGTTCATTTTTATTTTGTAACTTGAATGCACATTGTGCGGAGGTGTCATGATATTTTTTCGGTATTTTGTCTGCTAATATGGACCCTATGGTAGAAAAATATTTGTTAAAAACGTCACAAATTTCATTTATGTTAGTAACTATGTTATCATCAACTAAAAGCTTTGAAGGAGCTCTATTTTGTTTTATTTTGTTTTTGGCTAGACTATTTATAAGTGACCATGATTTCTTGGGGTTCTTAGCACAATTTGTAAAAAGTTTGTAGTAGTGTGAATTTTTCGTATTTTGTATTAATTTAGCAATTTTTTCTTTTGTTTCTTTATATTTTTTTTCTAATAATTCATTTCCTCGATCATTCTTGTGCTGTATCCATAGATAATTTCTTTGGCTAATTCCGGCTAATTAATAATTTGGCTAATTAATATAAAAAACAAATATAAACATTAAGATCGCAGAACATCGAGCACTCCACCGCTCCCGCACAACGCAACAATGAGACAGAATAGGGGATATTGTTATATTTTTGTTTATCATACAGGAGATATTTACACTTACTTAGTGAGTTACTAATAGTTAAAAGGAAGGGTGTGTGTATTGAGTAATTTGTGACAGAGTGATTTGTGTGTAGGTCGTAAATGTGTGGCATACAAGAATATATTATATTAAAAGAATGTGGGTACAAAATGTTCAAAAATCGACTTAGCGCTAACGCAAACATTATTACTTAACGGTAAAAAGACATAGCTAGTCATATTGACTTTAAAGAAACAAAATCCTCCTCCGAGCGAATCCGTATACGTTTGCTGGTTTCATCCTTACGCATAAAAATCTGTTGGTTCGAGGTCCAGCAGAATTTGAAATTGTTTCCTTTGGCAAATTCTCTGGCTCGGTAGAATAGTTTCCTGCCATTCCCCGGCAGGTATTCGGAAACATATATTGGATGTGGTTGACCCTCTATACCAATCAGACTAGAGTTAAGCTTCTGCCCTGGCTCTTTGATCTTATTAAAGTTTTTTGTCGAGATAAGAACTTTGTTTTTTATTAGCACCGTACTGAAGTCCACCACGATAGTCTTATTTCTGCCCGGTTTAGCCAGAAGACGGTATGCATCTCTTATATGTGAATCGTTTATGTCCAAACTTAGTGTCTTCCCAATATTAAGCAGATATTTTACGATATCTTCTGGGGTCTCGTTTTTTTTCGATGAGATATTTCGTAGTTCTATACATGACGACCTGGAACCAAATTCTAAATCCTCAATTCGATAATTATAGCAGTCTAGACGTTCCCTCTCAAGCTTCCCAAGTTTTGCTTTCATATCTTCGTAGTTGTTTTTTATGATTTCTATAGATTTTTCAATCTCAGTATTGCTTTTCTGAACGTTTAAGTTTTGTAATTTAATCTCATTAACATCATTAATCAATTTATTCAGTAATGCTTGTTGGCCCAACTTCAAAGATTCAAACATTTGTCTGCTTTTGTCTTGGAACGCGGAGAATTCATTCTTTGCTGACGAGGAAACTAAACAAGCTCTTTTTGGAGAGGTTTCAATATTAGCATAAATTCTTTTGACACGGTTCGTAACATTGACCTCTCCTTCCAATGCGCTCGGTATGTTAGAGTCGGACTGCGTGAAGACTTGTGAAGACTGAGTTCTCGGAGGCGGCGTACGTCGCAGAGACATGTTTATATTTTATAGGTACAGAGTAAACTTGTAGCGTAATCACCTTAGTTTTGTATAATGTGAGCAGTGCAGTCGAAGCCGTTCGCGTAGCACTCGTAGCGCACGGCAGTGGCGATGACTTGTAGCAAGCGCGCGCGGTTGCACCCCACACCGTGCGTAGCCGTAGCAGATGACGTCAGTGATTTTTTCGTAGCCGATTAATCGATCCGTAGTTTCGCGCGCTCACTATACCGTTCGCTGGTCAAGTGGCTACAACCGCGATCGCCGTGCAGCAGGTAGCGAGTTCAATCCTACCGAATGTCGGTCCGGTTCACCAGTAGTCTTATATGGGTGTTAACTTTTCGGTGTGGCACTAGCACAAAAACACCTGTCTCTGTCTTTCCGCGCCCACGGGGCGGAGTTCACACCTTTAAACAGCTCAAGATAGAACGAGAATCGAAAATCACGACATTAGCCAATCAGAAAAATTCAAGACACAACATCAGACAGCACAACTGACACACGTGCACTCTGGTTGACGGCTCGCGAGAAATCTAATCCAATAAAGACCAGTTTCGAATCGAAGTGAGACCTTCCCCATACATGCGCTATAAAGAGCTCTCTTAGTCAACGCCAGAGAGCCTCTGTAACCAGATTCTAGGCTTTCCCAGATAAACCGTCGGGTCTTGGGGTGGTATTCTTGGTGCTCAGCTTACTTACCGCCACCCTCAGCTCTACCTCGGTCACCTCCGAAGCATCGTCATCTTCACCGTCGTGGTCCATGTTGGACATTGCAAGTGGTGGAGCCATGGGCGCGGGAAAATGCTCCCCTCGCGCAGGGAACTAGGTCTGTACCATCGCGGCTACCACGAGGATCTCCCAGTCCAGCTGCATTGCGGAGCACATGGAGTCTGCTGGACTGGCGCGATCGAGGTTTTGGCAGAGACTTCAAACCGGATGTACCAGTGGTCTGAGTATGTCTCTACTCCCTCCATGACGCGCCAGTCGGCAACACGCGGTGACAGAGCAGGGCTGGCAAACGATATGTCCACCACGGACTCCCCCCACATCCGCACCCACGTGGGTTCAGAATCCCGGTATAGGACGATCAGCCTGTCTCCAGACCCCAGTCCTCCACCATCTAACCTCTCGTGTTTGTGTATCGGGAAATGCAAACGACCACGGGGAGGGATCCAAACCCAGTGACGATGGCAATCAGCTCCATAACGCAGTTGTAGAGTTCAGTGAAAGTTCTGTTCGGGGAGAGGTACACACCTACCACAGTATTCGCTCTGAATTGTGCTGCCACGCACCCCCGTCCCCTCGTGACACATTGACCTATTGTGCAATTACTGGCTAAAGTAAGCTTGCTCAAATGGCAGAATATGTATTTGCTCAGTCTTTAATAGTACTGTTTGCTAAGGACATGTTAATCGCCGAACCTAAGCGGGTTTTGACAAGAACCTATTTTTTTAACCCATGCGCGCGGTATCATAATCGACTCTCCGGAAGAAGGATTAGTTACGCTGCTTCTGATAAAAAAATGTCGTCGTAGAAGACGAAAGTTCAAGTTTCATTTGAACAGGTTTATTAAAACGTATTATTGGGGATAATAGGATTAATTCTTTAATTAAAGTTTTTCCAAAATTAATTATTTAACTTACTAGCCTGTTTAATAATTTAAAATATTAATAATAATCGCTGATGTGAAAGTAGATTACCTATTATTCCAAGGAAACATACTCCCGTAGTCGAGTAGCCTGGAATAGCTTCCAGAATATAATCTAAGTACCCTGTTTAAACATTTGTCGTGTCATTGCTTACAGAGGCGCCACAAGTAACAGGAGATGCTGCTAAGAAAGTGAGAATAGGATCACCGACTAGTATTGAGTGCTCGTAAGTGTTTTAATATATAATAAGTAAAATGTTGTTGGATTATCAATGAAATCATTCAGTCCAGAATCTTATTCAATTTGTACAATCTTTTAGGGTTGTCAAAGGAGTACCAAAACCAACAATGACCTGGCAATTTATGGACGACTTGAGTGCAAAGTTTGTTTCAATTGCCGGATCCGATAAAGAGCTGCATATTTCAAGGGCGGAGCATAAACACGCGGGGCGTTATAAGTGTGTGGCACAGAACCGCGTCGGAATTGATGAACACGTTACAAAACTCGTGGTTCAAGGTAGGAAAATATTGCAAATAGTTGCATAATTGCATAAAGGTAGAACTACACTGCGCACACGTGTGCCACGTACGCCGATCTGGGCGCGTCGGTCTCCAAACATTTTATATCGAAACAGGACTTGTAGAGCTACACTAGATCCACGCCGCGCGACGTCGTTCAACGTACAATTCAGGCGTGGTCCATGTGTGCGTCGCTCTATTGTAGTTCCAGTTTGAATCTTCGTGATTATAATAGTTTAGTTAAGCTTACAATGCTTCCACTACTGGAACTAAGCCAGGAGGCTGTAGTCCCAGTAATGGAGGCCAACAGTTCTCTCTTAGAGTGGACTCTAAGAGAAGTAAATGGCTGCAATCTACCTCACGTGCCCAGTACGAGATGGTGGACGTCACATATATGCAAATTTATGGTACAAAGACATTATGGTTTTCTCGCGATGTTAACCTTAACCGTTTTTAAGAGCAGTGGTGAGAAAATAAATGACATAAAATAAAGTACCTATCTGGGTTTGAACCCACGACATACACACCACTGCTCCTCTTAAGCCTTTTGGTAAAAACGATAAAGATATTCTAAACTCGTTTCTCAACAGAATCTAGTCTTTTCCCGATTAGGCTCTTTTTTCGGTGGGAAAAGCATCTTATGACATTCCCCGCTCTTGGGCGGAGCGCGAGATAGTGTCAGACTTTTACTGACTTAAAACGCACTCCTGTTCCTTCGTTACCTTTCGTACCAGGGCCGAGTCTTCCTTTCAGAATCAGACCCTTGGCCCCAGTAGGCTTCGACCCTGCTGGGCCCCTACGGTTTGCTGACATCTCCTTGAGGCGCGCGTGGAACATTACGCGCCGTCGATGACTTGGGCTCGGTCCGTACAGTTAACGGACGATCGGACGGCGGGCTACCCATTGCACGCCGCCGTCCGCAAGCCCGCGCCTACGGGGGCCGGAAATCGGGATCGGAATTCCGGCGGCGGTTGGGGCGTAAGGACCGTTGCCTCACGCGATCGGCCGCCTTCTTTGCTAGCATTACTGCTTCGCAGAAGGAGGCGACCGCCTGCCACTCCTCCTCGCTCCGGACCATGGCCTGTATCAAGGCCCGGCGCGAGAGATCGCCGCCGCCGATCACCCCCACGAGGACACGGCGTTGCTCTTCCCAAGCGGAGCACACCTCCACCCTGTGCTCCACTGTGTCCTCCGGGCGGTCCACGGAATTTTCCCGATTAGGCTGTGTTCGCTTTGAGTCAATGAATTATTATTATTATTATGAGCCTACTGTCTGTCCCACTGCAGGGCAAAAACCTCCCTTCCATTATTTCACTCTTCTCTGTCCTTAACCACTTCTGGCCAATCATTTAGGTAGGGAGTCCAAATCGTCACGCCATCTCCTTTTGGGCCTACCGCGTCTCCGGCTCCTGCTGTTCGAGATCCAGTCAGCGGTTACCCTCGCCCAAAGTCGTTGCGACATGTGGCAGATGTGGCCTGCCCTGTTACATTTTATTTTGGTGGCTGAGTTGCCTACGTTTGCCATTTGTTTATATCGAAAAAATTAAAATTTCCAACTAATCTTTTTATAGATCCACCTAAAATAGTTTCAAGCGGATCTACCAACTATCAAAGCATCGAGGGAGACGCTTTGTTGAGAATTCCTTGTGACGCAACAGGTCTGCCCAAGCCAAGCATTACGTGGAAGTTGAACGGTCGTATCATCAGTACAAGTAAGATACTCAATGTAACATCTCATAGAATTTAAAAACAATTTTTTTCTGTTTTATTGTTTCAAAATACTTTCTGTACTTTGTCTCCCTTGTACCACCAAAAACAGTGAACAAAACAGAGCTGTTCAAAAACAGATTAGGTTTATTTTTCGTTCACTAGTTCTTTTATGCTTCAGGTGAGAAGTTTTCTATAGAGGATGGAACACTTATAATAAGAAGTCCGAAGGTGAGCGACACTAACTCGTACACGTGCGAGGCGAAGAACGAAGTCGGCACAGACAGTGCGACCTTCAAAACGTACATCCGTCGTAAGTGTTATATTTTGACATTTTAGACATACGAGTACCTCATGAATTCTAGCTAAGCTAAGAACCTACTTAGCTTAGCTAGAATTCTAGATGTAACAAACAATCTTACTGCCAGAACTTATAAAATTTAGTGTATTAGAATAGAATAAACTTAATTGTACACCAAAATAATATGATATTATTTACAGAGGTGCCTATAACAATAGGAATTACTGCTGCAAAAGTGACAATAGGTTCGGCGGCTAAAATCGTGTGCACGTAAGTAGTTCCTATATTTGATTTAAAAAATAGTCGTAAATATAATGTTATTTTTTAAAATTATTTACGTACAATAGTGGTACAATAGGCGGATGATGCAGCAAGGCATTATCTTATATCTATCAAAGATCTACATATAACACGAACAGCCTTTTGTTGTTTTGGTTGTCCGCTCGACTTCATGATCAGGTAAATTTCTGGTCAGTTGGTCACAAAGAAGGCTGATCTTATCAACACAGATGATATGACTTAACTAAATAACTTTATTTTAACTGTTTACATGCTTAATTATCATCTTTTAGGGTCAAAGGTGAACCAAAACCAACGATAAAATGGGAATTTATGGATAACTTCAGTTCAAAGTTTTTATCGATTCCCGGATCTGGCGAAGTGCTGCATATATCAAAGGTGGAGAGTAAACACGCTGGGCGGTACAAGTGTATAGCACAAAATAACGTCGGAAGTAATGAACACGTCACGACACTAGAAGTTCAAGGTGATGAGAGAATGTTGTAAATGAATAAATAAGATTCTTTGGTTGCTTGCATTTCTATACGAGAAAAATAAATATTCTAAGACAATTAAATACATTAAACATTTAATATTGTAAATTTTAAAAATCCGATACAGAGTAATAACATTTTTTTACTAGTAATTCTTTAATGTACTTTTTAAATCTTATTAATGGTTTTTTTTTTTCGGGTGCGAAAACCATCTAATGACATCCCCCGCTCTTGGGCGAGGCGAGAGATAGTGTCAGACTTTTACTGACTAAAAACCCACTCCTGTTCCTTCTTTGGCATTTTTTCCAGGGCCCCGGGGGTCACTTTCGCATCACCCATGGCCCTGCTGGGCCCCTACGGTTGCTGACATCTCCTTGAGGCGCGCGTGGAACACTACGCACCGTCGACGACTTGGGCTCGATCCGGACAGTTACCGGACGATCGGACGGCGAGCCACCCATTGCTCACCGTCCGCAAGCCCGCGCCTACGGTGGCCGGAAATCGGGATCGGTATCCCGGCGGCGGTTGGGGCGTGAGTTCCGTTGCCTCACGCGATCGGCCGCCTCCTTTGCTAGCATTACTGCTTTGCAGAAGGAGGCGACCGCCTGCCACTCCTCCTCGCTCCGGACCATGGCCTGTATCAAGGCCCGGCGCGAGAGATCACTGCCGCCGATCACCCCCACGAGGAGTCGGCGTTGCTCTTCCCAAGCGGGGCACACCTCCACCCTGTGCTCCACTGTGTCCTCCGGGCGGTCCACGCAATTTTCCCGATTAGGCTGAGTTCGCTATGAGTCAATGAATTATTATTATTATGAGCCTACTGTCTGTCCCACTGCATGGCAAAAACCTTCCTTCCATTATTTCACTCTTCTCTGTCCTTAACCACTTCTGGCCAATCCTTTAGGTAGGGAGTCCAAATCGTCACGCCATCTCCTTTTGGGCCTACCGCGTCTCCGGCTCCTGCTGTTCGAGATCCAGTCAGCGGTTACCCTCGCCCAAAGTCGTTGCGACATGCGGCAGATGTGGCCTGCCCTGTTACATTTTATTTTGGTGGCTGAGTTGCCTACGTTTGCCATTTGTTTATATCGAAAAAATTAAAATTTCCAACTAATCTTTTTATAGATCCACCTAAAATAGTTTCAAGCGGATCTACCAACTATCAAAGCATCGAGGGAGACGCTTTGTTGAGAATTCCTTGTGTCGCAACAGGTCTGCCCAAGCCAAGCATTACGTGGAAGTTGAACGGTCGTATCATCAGTACAAGTAAGATACTCAATGTAACATCTCATAGAATTTAAAAACAATTTTTTTCTGTTTTATTGTTTCAAAATACTTTCTGTACTTTGTCTCCCTTGTACCACCAAAAACAGTGAACAAAACAGAGCTGTTCAAAAACAGATTAGGTTTATTTTTCGTTCACTAGTTCTTTTATGCTTCAGGTGAGAAGTTTTCTATAGAGGATGGAACACTTATAATAAGAAGTCCGAAGGTGAGCGACACTAACTCGTACACGTGCGAGGCGAAGAACGAAGTCGGCACAGACAGTGCGACTTTCAAAACGTACATCCGTCGTAAGTGTTATATTTTGACATTTTAGACATACGAGTACCTCATGAATTCTAGCTAAGCTAAGAACCTACTTAGCTTAGCTAGAATTCTAGATGTAACAAACAATCTTACTGCCAGAACTTATAAAATTTAGTGTATTAGAATAGAATAAACTTAATTGTACACCAAAATAATATGATATTATTTACAGAGGTGCCTATAACCATAGGAGTTAACTTTGTTTGAATATCATTATCTTAGTCTATGCAAAAATCTCTTGAAATATTTTTAAAATGTTTATTTTCAGAGATTCCAAAACTAAAAGGAGTGGCTTCGAAGAACGTAACAATAGGCAATTCTGTCAATATAGAGTGTATGTAAGTGTACTTAAGATTTAATTATAATGTATAAAACAAGTTTATTATTTACTTCGAACTTTTGTTATATTTAAGTTTTGGACAAATTCACAAGCTTGAGAGCCCTGTGACATTTCGACCTGTGATGTTTCTGTACTAAATAGCCAGGTTTCATCTTAACCCCAGGAATTTTCTCGTGTAATTTTTAACATTCCAAAATCATTTTATGGACTAAAATGATTTTGGAGAAATATTTATCACGACAACCATTAATATTTACTTAGGTTACAATATTTGTGTCAAGTTTCAATTATGTTGGCCTAGGAATAAGATTTTGCATATAAACTGTGAATTTTCAAAAACCGCGTTTTAGGGCTCTTTTACACGCTAAGAAATTTGTCACACAGTGTCTGCGGCAGATAGGACCAATTCACATGCACGATAAGAATTTCGTCGGATCTAGGCACTAAAATTTATCGTGGCAACCCCTCACCTACTGGGGTAGGGGACTCTCTTACCGTACTATAGCAACTTTACACGTCGTGTCTAGCGCAGACAAGATTGTTTTCTTGGTTAGCGCCAAAGCAGTGTGCACAGTTCATGTATAGAAACGACACGAATTCGACTGCGACTTTTCTTAACGTGTACATTGTGTACAAGCAGCCTTAGGGCGCACCTAAGTACATCATAAAAGGAAACCTTGTGCATTTCACGTTCCCATTGTAGTTTCGACTATGCGATGATATGTTAGTCCAGTCAGTTTCCCCTTTCATACTGATAACTAACGGATACCTGGCGTGTGATAGAGATATATATATATATATATTTCGTCTATTTGTGGGAAAAAAAGGAAATTTGTATATTTTTAGGGTTCCGTACCTCAGTCGGCAAAAACGGAACCCTTATAGGATCTCTTTGTTATCCGACTGTCGGGACCTTTTTTCTCAGAAACACGTGGAGGTATTAAACTGAAATCAATATCAAATACTCAGATCTGCTATCACTCGAAAATGTCAAAGTTCTAAGTCATCGCAATCCAAAGATGAAGAAGACGATGGATTGGGCGGATAGGCAGATTGATTTACTTGGTTGATGATGTTCTGTAATCCCTATGACTCCTAGGGCGTGAGGTCAGCGTGTCAGGCCAGCGCGCGAGAAAGAGGAATGGAGCTTATTTTTTTTTTTCTTTCGGTGGGAAAATCATCTTATGACATCCCCCGCCCTTGGGCGGGGCGGGAGATAGTGTCAAACTTTTACTGACTAAAAACCCAGTCCTGTTCCTTCGTTGCCTTTCGTACCAGGGCCGAGTCTTCCTTTCAGAATCAGACCCTTGGCCCCAGTAGGCTTCGACCCTGCTAGGCCCCTACAGTTGGAATGGAGCTTATACATCTTATATAGCTCTCTCAAGATGTATAAGCTCCATTCCTCTTTAAAGGATAGAGATCCTTTTAACAGTTCAGTTTAGCTCGTCAACAGGATCGCGTTAAGAGCTCGTGGCAGAGCCTCAGATCACCTAAATAATGGTCGAACTTTTAGAGACTATATTAGGGTATGTTCTCTTTTTCCTCAGTTTTATTAGGTGCGACAAATACCATGTGTTTTGATTTGAAGTGTAAACATGTTTTTTTAAACCATACACAAAAAGAGACATCATTTTTAGGGTTCCGTAGGTACCTCAAAAGGAAAAAACGGAACCCTTATAAAATCACTTTGTTGTCCGTCTGTCTGTCTGTCACGACCCTTTATCTCGGGAACGCGTGAAGGTATCGAGTTAAAATTAAAATCATACACTCAAATCTGCAGTCCCTTGAAGCTGTAAAAAATCTAACTTTTAAGTTAACAAACAAAAAAGATACGGCCGTTTATGTCGCAAAAAACGTATATTTTGATATTCTCAAGGGAATCAAAATTCATAGGGTACTTCCCGTTGACCCAGAATCCTGAAACTTGGCATGAAGGAATGTCTTGTGTCACAGGTTGTTACGTCCTATAAAAAAAAAAACCTTTTTTCGATTCGTTAAAATCTACGGGAATTGAACTATTTACATAGGTTATTTACAAACTTATTTGTACGGAACCCTCAGGGCGCGAGTTCAACTCGCAATTGCCCAGTTTTTTTTCACTATGGTTTTCACTGTGTTAAGCGCCAGTAGAATTTACGGTAGTAATAATCTTTATGTATATATAAAAGCAGAAACTAACTGACTGACACCACACAGGCGTAACTACTGGAATTAGGAGTGTGAAATTTTGTACAAGGCTTTCTTTTATGACGTAGGCGAGTACTAAGAGAGGAAAAGAAAAAATTACACCCTAAGGGGACCCGTGAAAACGGAAGTTCAAAGTTTGTATGGTGTATACTTTCTCGCGAGCGTAGCTGCCGGCAGAAACTAGTTTAATCATAACAGACTAATTGTGTTCGATTCATTCTTTCAGAATAGATCAAGGTGAGCCGACACCAAAAATATCTTGGCAATTTATGGATAAAAATGCTTCAAAGTTTGTACTTATCGCCGGATCAGAGAATATGCTGAACATATCAAACGCGGAGAAAAAACATGCGGGGAGTTACAAGTGTGTGGCACAGAACATCATAGGAAGCGATGAACACGTCACAACACTTAATGTTGAATGTGAGTATTGTGATAAATCCGAATGTTTACATAATGCAGATTGCAGGATGTCACAGAGAAAACAATCGAAACCTGGAACGGCCCCTTACAATACCTACACCTAAATCCTCAAATTTTTTAATTTATTTGAAATCAGTCGCCAGAATTTAAGCAGATGAATTATATGAAAGATCGGGTCCGTAGAATTGGGGCTTTTCAATCATGTAATCAGTGGACCAATGGGCTGGATTCAGCAATCAAGTGTTGTGAAAACGTATTGTGCTCTGTGTATGAAGCTAATGTTGCAGTACTTAATTACTTATTTTGTTGTTTCCTGCAAACCATGTCGCGTTTGCTTTCCTAAGTATGCTGTTTTACACCTTTTGTAGGAAAACAATATTGCCGTTGCTAGCAATAGTACTCTCCATATACCTACCAACCGTTCATCCAAATAATCGGTTTTAAAATGATATTTTATATTAAAACTTTATAATCCAATGAGAATACGATTTCAACGGCGGAACGTATTTGATCTCGTAGGATAAATGGATGCAGATAAGCAATAGTGTGTCAACCCACAAAAAGTTAAATTTGAAAATATTGATGTATTCTTCTCACGTGTTTAACAATACACAAAAGTGTTTCAAATCAAAAGAAAAATGTATTTTTATCATAAAACAAATAAGAAATCACTCACATAACGTTTTTCAATACTCCATCAAGCTCCTCAACACTTGTAATTCAAACTAGTGCCTTCTATCATCACGATAAAGATGTTATGACACTTGACACTTTGTTGCGAAATATAATTCAGAGTTTCGGCGCAGCGGCAAGCAACGAAATCTGGACAAAAGCTAAATATTACGAGTACCTTTGTAAAACAACTTGTAATGACCAGTTTTATTTGTAAACTGTTGTATTGATCAAGATAGGTCAGTAATTATTGTGATATTAAGATTATTTGTAGCCAAAAGTAATGATATCCACTTGATTTATTATTTCTAAATACCAAAAAGTATTATGTATCATACTAAGAAACATTACACAATATTGCTAAATGACTAAACACTTTTAGGTAAAACTTATAGGACAGTTAAGATACTTGACATATTATATGATTCATTTTCCAAATAATAAAGTGTATTCCATATTTAGCAATATGCAAAAATTTATTATTTTAAGACAAATTACCAGATTTTTTTCTTCATTATGATAATAATCTTCTTTAAATCCTTTATTTATTTTATTAAAAAAGAGAAAAAAATAACTGGGCAAATATTTTTCTAACAATTTAATCCAAATTTTTGTGAAATCTTTAGACGCCGTTTTCTCAAAATTAAGTCTGTATGGCTTGACACCATGACACACTATTGTTTATCAGCATTCAAATTTCAATGTACACGTTGGCAACCCCGCTGACGAACGCTGGTCTACCTATACATAATGATTTTGTCCCATGTCTGCAGTAAGCAAATTCTTCTTTATTTCAAAGTGAGGGACAATTTTATAATCTCGCATGAAATAAACCCTTTCTCTACAGATATGCCAGGAATCACTATAAACTCCACAACAATAGAAGGGATTCTAGGAGATTTAGCTTTGAGGATACCTTGTAAGGCCGTCAGTGTGCCACCACCAGTTATCACATGGAAAAAAAATGGCAATGCAATTATACCCAGTGAGTACTCAATTAGTCATAATCACCGAAATTAATTTGACAACTTTTATGAAAATTGCGGTCAAACGTAGAAGCTGCTCATCATATGCGTACAAAGTCAGATTGTATATTAGATAAATATCGCTTATTTCAGATGAGAAGTATTTAATTGAGGATGGAGCTCTTGTTATTGTGAAACCTGCAGCAAGTGATTCCTCATCGTACACGTGCGAAGCTAAAAACTCTATGGGTTCCACCAGCGCCACGTTCCAAGCAACAGTGAGACGTAAGTTATAGTATAATTTCATGGTATGGGCATGTCAGAGAAATGAGAAAGTCATGAGGAAAGAATTTAATATGATTTTGTAAAAGATAATAAAGAAACCATCGATGGCAAGCTCTTTGCCTTGCCATCGATGGTTTCTTTATTATCTGCCCATGCAAATATCCAAATAATAATATATATAATATTCCACAACTATTACACAACGCCGTCTAGTCCCAAGCTAAGCAGAGCTTGTGTTATGGGTACTAGACAACTGATAAACCTACTTATATATTTTTAAATACATACATATATAGATAAATTACACCCAGACACAGAACAAATGATCGTGCTCATCACACAAACATTTGTCCTGGGTGGGAATCGAACCCACGACCTCCGGCATAGCAAACAGGGCCACTAACCACTAGACCAATAGGCCAGTCAGTATCATCAATAAATTGGTATAGGGGCAAGAAAATGATAACACGGGGACTTCTTGAGAAATGGTAATCACACTAATACCTATAAAGCGAAAGTTTGTATTTATGTGTGTGTGTGTTTGTTACTCCTTCACGTTAAAACGGCTGAACGAATTTGAATGAAATTTGGCGCTTGGGTAGACAGTGTCCTGGGATAGTACATAGTATACTTTTTATCCGGGAAGTGTGGTACCTTGGGAAAATTATTTACATTCACACGTGCGAAACCGCTGGGAGAAGGTAGTGTTGAATATTTTTAAAAGGTATGTACTATCTATTACACAGGTTACCCCAAGAACTTTGGCACAGAACATTACGTATACTTAAAAGAGGGTGAAACTAAGAAATTAGAATGTGAAGCGTATACTTCTGAATCTCAATCAATTAAATGGTTTGAAGTAAGTACCTACTCGTATATTCTTATTATCTCCGCCAAGATTTATTATAATTATTATCTGTAGCACAGAATAAGAAATAGTACAAGTACAGAAATTGCACTGCGTGATAGCAAACATACGAATTTAAACCTACTAACAACAGAGCTAATGTTCATAATACATTGCACGGCACGGACACGACCTTGATTTTATTAGCCTACCAGATCCAGTGGCGCTCGTAACATATCAAAATGCACCGTAAGTCCGCGCAACTAGAGTTTCTTTTATTATGCCCGCTATGAACCTTTGAACAAGCCGCTTCTGTTGTAGGGTTGTGAGTTGTTGTGAGACACAGTCATTAGTCCATTGGGACCAACAGGGGCGAAGCCTCTGGTCTTAGAACGCAAAGGACAACTAGAAGAACATAGGTGTGGTTTTAGTCAGTAAAAGTTTGACACGCCCTCTCGCTCCGCCATAGAGCGCGAGAGAGAGCAATGATTTTTCACCAAAAAAGGTTGTGAGTCCATTTGTTTAGGGTAGGTACTTTACTAAATGTAAACATTCTTGTAACAAATGTCTTTTAAAGTATGTACCTATATTATCTACAAAATATATTTTTGTAAAATGCGAAATTAGTAGTACCTAGGTACGGTAACGTTTTATAGCATAAAATAAATTCAGAGTTTTTTTTAAATTACATGGTACTTACTTAGATAAAATTGATTTGTACCTCAGTAGTAATTTCCATACTTTAAAATGTAGCTATTTATAGAGAGACATGTTAAGATTGTTTACATTATGTTAGTTAGTAATCTAATTATCTAAACAAATGGAACAAAAGTAAAGTCAAGTCACAGTTACTGTGGTCAAGTGGTACCTAGGTAGGTAGGGATATTGTAATATAACTTTGTTGATTTCAGCCACAAAATTACTATCTATTTTGTGTTTCAGCTATGCGTTCGTAGGTAAATTTTAAAAGATGGATTAGCAATATTGTGAACACGATTTAAAAAACTACCGCCAGCCGCCGCGCCAGCAAAAAATTACGATTACTGAAAAATGATGATACGAAAAAAAACACGAATCGTCCTCGTGTCTATAAACTGCAACAATAACCTACCTGTTATACATAATAATTAACATTTTCTATGATGTAACGTCGTGAAAAAATTTTGTAATTATGTTGTGTTGTTGCCCTTGCATTAGTAGGTACTTATCTTGTAATCTTTAAGGTCATTGACTTTTTGCGCGAAAACTGTCGCAAACTGCAGAGCTGCGGTCCAGTCGTTAATCAAATAATAGCAAGAAATAAGAGCCACTTTAAGAGTATTGAAAATGTTATAATTACTTACCTTTCCGGATCCTTAGGAAGAGTAAAGAATGAAAAGTCCACATTTCTGTTGTTTTTTATGCACCCATATGCTATGCAGTAGGTACGTTTTGGCTTTTCGCGTGCCATATTTATAATAAAACTTCTGTAGAAATTCGAAAATATTTTTTGTTAGCGCGCGTGTTCGAACACGCGTGTGACACTCAACTGAACTAGCCTCGCAAGAGAGGCCTCGGGGCGTAGGTATAAATTCATGCCTAAAGTAAGAAGTGCGCCAGGCCTGTCTGTAGTGATCGGGTTAGGTAGAATGAATTGGGGTCATTGATCTGAAACGTATATATTAATATGGGCATTCCTCCGGAATTGGTGCTTCGATCGGAATTCGATTGTTTTTATTATTCAACAGATAAATAATAAATTAATTTAGTTTTAATATATTCCTTTAAATTTTGAATTGAGTAGTAATAATATCACTACCAACATTAACAATATTCAATTGAATCCGAAAATACTGGAATTACTTTCCGGACAAATGGCTTATCCATGTTATTCTTTCTGTGTGCATTTATGACACAAGTAGCAAAAATCAATCTACCTACTGCGATCACTGATTATCAGTATAGTTCTGCCACGGTAATATTATCTATAATTACCGTGGTTCTGCTGTTAGATAGCAAGTATTCCTAATGTACTTTGATTAATTTATTAAGCAAATATAATAGAGTAATAGTAACAATAATTTTATTTATGTTAAAGACAAAAGAAGATTGGTTACTAAGCACCACCTCATCGCCGCCGGATTCACAAGAGACTACTACAGAGTTAAGCTCGAAGGCTTTTTCGTTGACGTCACGAACTAATGTAAGTAAGCAGGAGAGAGGCCAGGTACCAAACGACAAGTAATTTAGGAGCAAACCAGTGGTAGAGAAAAACTTATAATGAAAGAGAACTTCATGTACGCATTAGCGTGTGCAGTTTTTGTTTCAGGGCCTAAATACGACAATAGACTTGACATAAAAAGTTGTCATTGTATGGTATTCATAACATGTATTTTATTACATTAATACATCAATCGTTCAAAAGATTATTATAAATAGTATTCGTAAAGATGTGACTAAGATAGCAAGATCTGGTATAAGTGCACGAAAATAGATTTCAATATATTTTTAAGATTTTAAGTCAAGAGAATGATGACAGTAAATAAAGTATGTATGGACTCTGGGCCAAACGTATGTAGATATGTCAATACTCAAATCAGACGTTCTATAAAATGCTTCTCAAATAAATACTTCGTGAAAATCGTTGACTAAAAAATGGTATTTTGACCTTTATTTTAATTAGTTAATCAATTTGCAAAATACTAGTCGTTCCTTTATCAAGTTCATTAGTGAAAACATAAAAGTAACCGTTCGAATGTAATCCTTTTATTACGTGGGAAATCGTTAAATAACTTCTCCGGCTCTGGGTGGAGCGAGAGGGAGCGTCAGAGTTTTACTGATTAAAACTCTTTGCGAGATGCTCTCGCTCCTTATCATTGTACATTTTGATACAAGTGGAGAAACTTAGTCATTGCGACCGAGGCGAAATCCGCCCGAATCGCAGGCGAGGGTATTATGAAACCAAGTGCTGCAGTGGCAAATATCCACGTGTATCAAATGACGTTTTTCAATACACTTACGATGGAATTAAATAATAGAACGATAAGTGTATTTGTGATTAAAATATTTAATTATTAATATAGTTGGTACTGAATTGCAATTATGAAAACAAAGGTATGAAACTGCTATTCATCCTCATGATAAAAATAAGAAAATCAAATATTTTTGAATTTAGAACACACATAAATATTAATTGGTTGTAAGTTAATTGCATGACTTGATTCCGCCATCTCCTTTCTACCATCGGACAACCCGACGTACGGCGAGTATCCACCCTTACGTTGTTGAAACTTCAACGGTCCGGACTAAGCGTTTCGCTTCGTCGTTTATACCGCGTACATCGAAGGACTGGAACAATTTGCCTGCTGCGGTCTTCCCGTCCAACTATAATTTAGGTGTCTTCAAGGCTAGAGTGAATAGGCTTTTAATAAACTAGTGCGCCTCACCATCAATGATTGCATCGCTGCTTACCATCAGGTGGGATCGCAGTCAAGCACTGGTTTATATGAATTAAAAAAAAAAAAAAATATTGTACTATTAGTCATGTTTATTTGTGATATTCTGTTCATTAACACAATTTTAATTTTCATATAAACGAAAAGCTGTGGAAAAAAAATCACTATAGAGAATTGTTGTTTATTGTTTCCTGAGACGAAATCATATAAAAGAAAACCCTCGTTGTGATAAACGAAAAAAATACACATTGCATGTTGAACCTAATCGTAGTGCGATAAGAGCCAATTTTCGAGGAAGTATTATTATTGAACTTATTAGTATGGAACATTTCTTTTGAAATAAGCAGCACCTTTACACTAATATGTATGTGCCTCATCAGAAGTCTCAAAGTCACCCGAAAGGCAATGGAAAGGGCTATGCTCGGAGTTTCTTTACTATGCGTGATCAAATCAGAAATGAAGATACCCAAAGGAGAACCAACGTTACCAACATAACCCGAAGAATCGCCAACAACAAACTTAAGTGGGCAGGGCACATTGCTCGCAGAACAGATGGTCGATGGGGACGAAAGGTTCTGGAGTGGTGACCACGTACCGGAAGACGCAGCATTGGAACGCCTCCCACAAGGTGGACCAATAACCTAGTGAGGGAATCCGATGGATGTGAGATGCACATTACCGGTCGTTATGGCGAGACTTGGGGGAGGCCTATATCCAACAGTGGGTGTTTTTCGGCTAAAATGATGATGATGATGAATATGTATAATCTTTTTCTATTTCTTTTGTTAGGAGTTAAACAACAAAGAACCATACATTCAAATAACAAATGCTTCACCGTCCGCCCACGACGGTAACTACACGTGTCACGTGAGCGACAAACAAGGAAACACACAAACACACACGTACATGGTGGACGTCGGTATCGCGCCGAAGTTTATTTCAGAGGATAATTCCCTTAGCAACTGGCGAGGCGATATAACAAATATCATGCAATACTGTGACATTGAACCTAACGCTAAGCCGACGCCTGAGGTAAGTTATTAAACAATACTAATGGTTATTAAACAGCATATATACAAATGGTTATTAAAATAAAACTCAAGCATAAACAATATAGCTACCAATTATTACACTCTCACGTTCAAAGAAACTGCATTAGAGTATAGGGTAGCTTTCAAAGTTTAATATTTTCGGAACAATGTAATTTTTAGGGTTCCGTACCTTAAAAGGAAAAATGGGACCCTTTTAGGATCACTTTGTTGTCCGTCTGTCTATCTGTCTGTCAAAACCCTTTATCTCGGAAACGCGTGCAGGTATCGAGTTGAAATTATAACCATATACTCAAGTCTGCGTTCCCTTAAAGTTGTGAAAAACTCAAACTTCCGAGTTAAAGAAAAAAAAGATACGGATGTTTATGTCGCATAATACTTATATTTCGACACTCTTAAGGGAATCAAAATTCATAGGGTACTTCCAGTTGACCTAGAATCCTGAAATTTGGCACGAAGCAAGGTCTCATTGCACGATTAAAGGAAAAAACTGAAAACCGTAATTTTTTAGTTACGTCATAAAAAAAAACTTTTGAACGAATTGAACTGTGTTCATAGGTAAGTTTGTACGGAACCCTTAGCGCGCGAGTGCGACTCGTACTTGCCCGGTTTTTTTTTAATTTCTAATGCAGTTATTTTTTTATTAAAGATATTTAGATTTTTGCTACTGCACTTTCAAAAACAATATTAAAAGCAAGTCATTCTGTTTAAAATGTAGTATGGGCGTTCCCTAGGGAATATTGATATTGAATTCAATTTGGAACGTCAAAACCATGATATTGAAAAAAAACCACATTAGGTGAATTTAAAATGTAGGTGCCAGTTGCAGCCAGTTTAATTTTCGAATTAACTTATTTGATACAAGTTTATTCGAAAATCAAACTAGCTACCTACTTACTAACGAAAAAAAAAATATCGACGAGTTTAAAAAATATATATTTTATGTTATGGGGAAACCGCACAGATGCGCCTACACTATTCACTTTACAGAAAAAAATGATAAGAATATTAATGAATATCAAAGATACCGACTCCTGTAAACCTTACTTCAAAGAGCTAAAAATATTAACCGTACCTTGTCTTTTTATACTGGAAATTAGCAAATTTGTTCGAAAATATCCACAATTCTATACCAAAAGAGAGGACATTCAAACTAAAATCACACTTAGACATAAAAATAGGCTTAATTGCTTCACGATTGAAAATGCACTCTTCTAGTGCATTTGTTATGTCTATAAAAATATATAATAAGTTACCAGAATTCATCAAAAATGCAGATAATAATAATATGTTCATCAATAAACTAAAACAATTTCTAATAGACAAATGCTACTATACTATAGAGGAATACTATAACGATAAACATCAACTACAATAAAAACTATTAATTATAAATACTGTATCGTTGTAATAAATGTATTTACAAATGTGCAAAATAATGTGAGTACTAAGGTGAATAAAATATAAATTAAATTGATACATAATTAAATTAAAATAAATACATGATTTAATAATGATGACGATAAAAATAAATAAAAATACCTGACATTTAATTTAGTTATACAAAGACATTACATAAATAAATAAATTTCAATAATAACATAATTTAATGACGACAAAAATAAATAAAATATCTGACATAACTTAATAATAATGACGACAAAAATAAATAAACTATCTGACATAATTTAATAATGATGACGATAACAATAAATAAAAATACCTGACATAATTTACTTACATGAAGACATTCTAATAATATACATACATAAATTTATTTCAATATTAACATAATTTAATAATAATGATGATAAAAAATAAATTAAAATATGTAACATAATTAACCACACAATAATTTACACATACATCTATTGAATCTACCTATAATAATAATTAATTCCATGAATTGTTACTTAGCCTTCATCCTCTCTCCTAACTTTGCTGTGCCCGACAGGGTCCATATTGATCTTGACAATATGTTATACCATCTATGTGCATAATATGGAATGCAATAAGGTATTGAGTATAGTATTGTAAAAAAGTTATGAAAGAGAACAATAGTTTTAATTTTCTATATCGCTCCCTGCGTTATAGAAAATTAAAACTATAGGATTTTGTTTGTTGCAAATCTCAAAATATGTCGAGTGATAGTTAAAATTAACTTGTATATATTTATCTTATATTTCTTTAATATATAATTTATGTAGGGGATAGAGGGATACAAATATATAACAACAAACTATTTACTTCTTGGAACTCGGTATATAGCCCTATAATATACTTCCCATAGATCTGGTTGGTGGTTAGTTTAGCCTCTGATTGGCTGCCCTCTTCGGATTATGTACTCTAGTCATGTACATAGCTGACGTATCAAACTTATGACATTATGTGAATGTTTTCAATTATATGCTCGTGTGTTCGTAACAATTTGTTTCAGTAGATTGTCTTTTAATTATCTAAACTGTGTAAAAAGTAGAGTATCCAACTCGGGGATAAAGCTGTATTTATCTTGGGCGGCTTGAATTTCTCACTTGACTCAGTTTTATATATTAACTCCCTCGCAGTGCTCGGGAGTTAATTATATATATCCCGTACTGGGGCGTTCGGGATTAAAAGTTAGCAACCTTCATTTCGTTCAGAATTCAACATGCCGTCCGCAACTTAAAGACACTGCTTTATCCCATTTTCTATTTATTTTAATGGAAGATGATTTTATTGGCATGTCAGAAGTACTGTGAGAAGGATTGATAATAATATAATAATATATAAGAGTAATTATAATATTTTAATAACCTCCTTTTCCCTAAGGGTCTCAGGGCGGGAGCAAGGAAAAACCACCGGGAAAAAACCCGAGTAGAAAACACTTCTCAAAATACGATAATAGTAATATATTTCACAAGTATCACAGAACGCCTTCTAGTCCCAAGCTAAGCAGAGCTTATATATTTCTAAATACATACATATTATAGATAAATTACACCTAGACACAGAACAAATGATCGTGCTCATCACACAAACATTTGTCCTGGGTGGGAATCGAACCCACGGCCTCCAGTATAGCAGTCTGGGCCACTAACTACTACACTAACAGGCCAGTCAGATTGGTTGTCTAACCGTTGTAATTAATTAAAATAAATAAATAAATCCCCTAGTCACACAATTTACTAATATCATCTGATAGTGTTGAAAATTACAGAAAACTAAATCTTTTATAATTTTCAGGTTCAATGGATTTTTAATGGCAAAGTGTTAACTGATCTAAACTCGGCAGGCGTAGGTTATTACACCTGTAATGTAAGCAACGTGCATGGATATGTACTAAAGCGATTTGACGTCCAATCTTCTGGTGAGTTTAAATTGCTGTGTATATTATGCGGTAAGTATTACAGTACTAAAAATATATTTTGTTACAGCATGTTTAATAAATAGGAACTTACATACCGCGCTATATACGCCACTCGTACTAAATGATGAAGGATTTTGGAACAAACTGGAAACAACAAAATATTATACGATTGTAGAACAGGAAGTAAAAATTACCTTATCTTGTCCAAGCCGAAAAGAGACATCGAATTCATTCAAAATATTTCCTCAAAAGAGCAGAATAGAAGCAATTTGTTATAAAGGAGACTCTTTCATAGTAGACGACAAAACTTACAAGCTCTCAGATCTACAGTGCACTAACAGCTTTAAACCCTCTGTTATCAAAAAGAAAGTGAAATGTTCAACGGAAACCTCCGAATTAATAAGAGTGGGTTACAATGTGCCTGACTTCTTAGAGGCTTACGAAGTCTGTTTTGACCATAAAAGCAATATGCCCTCATACACCCGCATGTTAATGACTGAAACCAATAACAACGATGCAAGTGGCGGCTACAACTGGTACACATACCCAGGAATAGGCTCCGAGAAAACTGAAAGAGGATTCACCTGTAAGGATGCATCATCGTCGTGTTGTTACAGTAAATCCCAGCTTGTGAATGCAATAGACTTCAACGATGGCCCTGCAAAGAAGAGCACGTTCATCGATCCACTGAATGTAATAGCAGTCTGGATCCCTTGCGATACTTCAAAGGTAAACAACCGCTAGATTATGTAATTTTAGAATATTAGGGAATCCAATCCCGCATCAAAATCGCTATCCCACATGCCTGCGGGATTGAAACCACCAGTCCCGCGGATCCCGCGAGATTAGCGGGATTTGGATATTTTCAATGTTTTTTGTTGTAAGTAGTAATAGACATAAACCGATCCGGGCCCTGATTCATGCCATAGTCCGCAGCAAAAGAGAATAGAAGGCAGTCGCCTCATTCTGCGAATCACTAATATTAGCGAAGAAGACGGCCATACGTGTGAGGGGAAGGACATCCTCACACCTCAGACGCCGCGACCGTGACCCCTGACTCCCAGCCAGGGTAGGCGCGGTTTTGTGGACGGCGAGCAATGGGTAGCCCACCGTCCGGCCGGCCGGTAACCGTCCGGACCGAGCCCGAGTCATCGACGGCGTGTAATGTTTCACGTGTGCCACAAAGAGATGTCAGCAAAACCGTAGGTAGGGGCCCAGCAGGACGAAATTTAAAAATTTAGTTTTACGTTAAAAATTTAAAACAAAATTATTTTCCATAAATTTTCCACAGAAAAGTCACGAGTTCCATGTAAAGTTGTTACATCATTTACTTATTATTGAAATGAGACTGTGCTGAGTCTAATAAATACATAGAACGGCGTGTCATCTTAATCCAATAAAAAAAAAATAACAATCCCGCAGACGTGCGGGTGCATGAGTAATCCCGCATTTCTGATCCTGAAAAAAGGTGTGGAATCCCGCGTTTGCGGGATTGGATTCCCTAGTTGGTATCTGCCTGGTTCAAAGGATCAAAGCAATTTTCAAATGAATTTTATTATTTCAGTCGTCATGGGAGGATATTAATGACATGGTGAGATCCCAGCTGCCTATCTACACGGACATCGCTGTCTGGTCGGGAACACATACGCTGCAAGAGAAAAATGGCGCTGTTTATCCTAGATATTTATGGAAGGTATGAGAATACTTATTAGGTATTAAAGAAAGTCATATTGTATACCTCATTTTTAATTTTCATAATTATATATTATTGGTAAAGCTATATGACCGATGCAAATTCTTCATATGTTGACGTCGGATTTCATTAAAAGAATTTAATTCTAGGTGGTAAGACTCGACGACGATGAAGTAATGGCCATAGTGCACGTTAACGATCCTAACCCAACAAAGAGTGACATCAAATGCAAGACACCAGACATTTGTGACAAATATAAAGATTGGATTGTCAGTAACGATTCTACTTACTGCTGCTCACTGCCAGACTTCTTGAAATCGTTTGATTTTCACGACACTGACATTGGAGGTAAGTTTATAACGGTTGTAATTATTACAGCCGTAAAAAAAGACGTTACCATCACTTGTAAGCTTGTGAATTGTGTTATTAAACTCTTTTTCTTCCCGTCCGGAAATTTAGGCTAACTTTGCAATGATTTTTTTAACTTAGCTTGATGGAAAAATACGCTTGCTTGTTGCATTTTTAAACGAGATTGATTTGGTCAGTAAATTAAATATTTTAGTCCGCGCAACAATCCATTTGTTTTTTGTTAGCATATTATTTGACTTTGTATCTCAACAAAAACTCAATTAAATGGACAAAATTAATGCTAAATGGAAAAAAAAATCAACATCCTATTATCTATATCAAGAAAATTTTATTAATACTACTTCGTATTTCTGAGATATACCTAAATAATTTTTTAAGCAAAAATGTACTGGTGAAAGTAAATGGCGAAAACTATTTCAGTAATAATGAAAAATATACAAACCCGAAATAAATACGGTAACTGCCATTTGTAGTGGTCTGACATACATAATACTGAACTATTAACAGTATTGGGCGTAGCCCTGGGACAGACATTACTATTGTTGTATTTTTCTGTTTAATTTAAGTTTCTACATACTTGTTTGTCTATTGTGTGCCAAATAAACAATTTTTTTTTGATTTCGTAAAGTAATGTTACAAATTAAGCTTGCAGCGCTTGCACGCTTGCGCCGTAGATAAGCAATGGCGCATGATCTGTGACTCCGCAACTTTACGTGTCTGTTTTGATGAAACTGATGAACATATTTTCATGACATAATGAAAATAAGTTTTTAACCTTTTGACCAGCACGTCAAAAAAGCAAAATCGTGCTCTCAGTGCCAAGCTACGACTTCATACTTTAATTTGTGACTTAGTCGTGACCGTGACCTTTATAGCAAAAAGTGTCTAGCACGCCACGGACCGGCCATTAGTTGTTTTGATAAAACTTAATAAATTATTTCGTCTGTTTAGATCATGTTCATTAATAATTTCGTCAACAATTTCCTTGCCCATGTTTTTTTTTCATCATTAAGGTCAGAAACAGCGTTTCATCAAATTGCCCATAAGGGAACTTCACTTAGAGAGACAGGTTCACTGTACTCTCATAATCGCAAAAGCTTTATGCCACATCGTATCGCTTCAAGTAGGGGTGGACTTAGCACAGTTCCACCCCAAACCACTGTCTCACTGAAAAGACACGGACTCCCTCATCAACAATTTCCTTGCCCATGTTCTTTTAATTTCTGAAAAAAATAATTTATTTAAAAATTAAAAAAAAGTTAATTAGTTTTAGCAATTTTTTCTCGTAGTGCGACAAATATTTTAGAGTCAACTATTTTTTCCCAGCTATTTACTAAAATACGTTATACGTTTTTTGTTTATGAGAAGAGATACGTTTAAAAGAAAACAAAAACAGAGATAAAAATTATTGCAAGGTTCAAACCTGATTTCCCAGCCTAGATAGTATTATCAAGACACTTAATTGACATCAATTCAGCAGCAATAATAAATTGAATCTCATAAAATGTGAATGACTACAATGTTTTGAAAAACTTACTTTATCAGATATTTATTTTTTAGATATACTGGATGCGGCACTGAACAAAATGACAAAAAAGTCCTGATTCAACAACATCTTAGGTATTCGTACCTACTTATTTCCGTTGTGTCGAAGAAGAGTTATTCACATACACATATCATAAATGATATTATTTTCAATTTAGGATTATTCATATCATAGCCGTCATAATAAATATAAAAAAAAGATTGTTGAAATATAAGCAATTTTAAAAATAGTTTAATATCGAATTGAAGTGTTTTTTTTTTATACATTTTCAAATCGAATAAACGGTAGAAATATAAGTTTTCAATAAAAAATAAATAAATAACCAGTTTGTTTTATTTTTAATCCACTAAAAAAAAGCACAAGGTTCTCCATAGTTTTACCCCAGAACTCTGTCTGTTGGAGCGTCGTCATCATCATCACCATCAACCTGCGTCAATCCAATGCTGGACAAGCACTTCTCAACTTTGGAACGCCTGATGAACATCACATAGCAGCAAGGCGTCTAATTAGCTTCAATTAGTTTGTAATGTGTCCGTCCTCAATGACATTTCACTTTGTTCAAAAATCCTCGTACTGTTAACACCTAATTAAATTTCAATTAACTTGCATTGAGCATCCATAGTTTAATTTCTTCCGGAATATCCCTTTAATTCTCGTACACTGTCATTTATGGTTTATTATTGTTTATTAAGAAGAATAACTTGCAAGTTAGTTTTAAAATAAAACAGAATTTATATAAATAATAATTAGATCTAACCTGAACTAAGTATGATAGGATAAACCTGGGCCTCAGATGTCTGAAAACCTAATAATTTTATTATTTACATTAATATTTCCTAAGAATACTTATATAATAATTATGTTAATATCTAATCGAATCAATGTCAATGAAAAACAAAAATGAAAAACAAGTTTTCTGTGTCGTCATAACAGAATGAAACCATGTTAATAAAATATTTTTGCAATGCACGTTTTTGAATGCATGGACGCAATTGCATTCACTTTTTTGTCCAGAAAAAGGCCTAAGAATATAAAAAAGACTGGGCAAGTGCGATTCGGACTCGCGCACTGAGGGTTCCGTACTAACTTACCTATGTAAACAGTTCAATTCCTGAATAGGGTTTCGAAGATTTTTCCGAATCGCAAAAAAATATTTATATTTAGTGACGTAACAACAAATTTACTATTTTCAGATTTATTCTTATATCTACTCTAAAAGACCTTGCTTTATGCAAAATTTCAGGATTCTAGGTCAACGGGAACTACCCTATGAATTTTGATTCCCTTGAGAGGGTCGAAATATACGTTTTTTGCGACATAAACGACCGTATCTTTTATTTCGTTAACTTAGAAGTTTGATTTTTTCACAGCATCAAGGGACCACAGACTTGACTATCTAGTTTTAATTTTAACTCGATACCTCCACGCGTTCCCAAGATAAAGGGTCTTGACAGATAGACGGACAATAAAGTGATCCTTTATGGGTTCCGTTTTTCCTTTTGTCAAAGTCAAAGTCAAAAGCATTTATTTCAAATAGACCATTTACAGGCACTTTTGAATAGTCAAATTTAGGTCAGTCCAAAAAAATAGTTAAAAAAAAACTAAAAAACACGCTTTTAGCACGCACTAAAAAATAAATTCCTGACAGCAAACCCTTTCATTTGATACCCATATCATGGGGGTGCATTTCAAATAGCCTGTCCGCCATCTTGGACGTCCGTCATATTGGATTTAAGTCACGTGACTATTTTTTTCGTTTTCCTGACAGCAAACCCTTTCATTTGATATCCATATCATGGGGGTGGATTTCAAACAGCCAGTCCGCCATCTTGGGGAGGCCGCCATATTGGATTTGTAATGACGTTTCTTAGCTAGTCATGTATTTTCATCAGAACTCAGAGCGTGTGCAAAATTTCATCCTAATCGAAGACCGGGGAGTGGGTCAAATTAAGATTTGAAGATTTTCTTACATACATAGTTACAAGTGAAGCTAATAAAAGCATGTTAAAAAGTGAAGCTAAATTGCACGTCCCAAAGCGTAGATCTCTATGGAGAAGAACGTGCAAGAAACTCCATGGACACTCTTTTAAATTATATTGTGAGTTACATAATTATAATCTTTGTTACATATTTCCTGTTGCTTCTATTATGTGAGCACAATGTAGATAAGTAATAAAAAATAAAACTAATTAAAAGATAGAAATTAAATTAAGCAATTGGCAGCTAAGAGATGACCAGTCTCAACTGACGGCACCCGTTCACGAGCATGACGCGTGCATCAGCCTCACTCAACTCAACCATTTTGAAGGGAACCGAATGACCCAACGACACGTGTCACCATCAGCGAGACATTTGAGTGAGCATGACAAACTCTCAACTGCCATGCTCGTAATGTCAAAAAATAAATAAATAAAAATGTAACCTAATAAAAATGCTCCATGGTACTTCACATTCAAAAATTTGAAAAAAAAAGTGTTTCTACAATATACAATGCTAGTTCCCAAATAAATTTTTTAAACCTATTTACAAAACAAATATCATTTATCATTTATCATTTATCATTTACCTTGCGTTGGAAGGCCCCCAGGTGGACGTTACCGATGACCTGGTGAGGGTCGCGGGAATCCGATGGATGCGAGATTCACAGGACCGGTCATTATGGCGGCACTTGGGGAGGCCTATGTCCAAAAGTGGACGTCTTTCGGCTGAAATGATAATGATGATGATGGCATCTTTTTATTCTTTTTTTAAGGGTGGAAATTATCCAGTGACTTCTCTCGCTCTGGTTGGGGCGGGAGGGCGTGTCAATCTTTTACTGACTGAAACCACACCTGTGTCCTTCAGTTGCCCTTTGCGACATCTCTTTGAGGAGCGCGTGGATCACTACGCGCTGTTGACGACTGCGGCCTCCTCCTTCGCTAGCATTACGGCTTTGCAGAAGGAGGCAACCTCCAGCCATTTCTCCTCGCTTTGGACCATAGCCCGAACCAGGGCCCGGCGCGAGAGGCCACTGACGCCGATTGCCTCCACGAGGACACAGCGGTGCTCCGCTCTTGCGGGGCACACCTCCTATGTATGCTTCACTGTGTCCTCCGGGATGATGGCACCTTGCTGCCTAATAATAGCGTGTGTTCGGTCCAAGCAACCGAACACCTGCTAACGCAGCAATTTACTACAATCATACTTTAACATCAGTGCATTACGAGACACCAAACGGATCGGGTGCATTCATCTAACATAATCTTTTAACATAACATTTGAAGAACTTTAATAAACTATCCAAAACCAATCAGTACTTTTATATCAACTACAAACCCACACCCCGCACATATTGGTCCTTCGAGCCGGATTGCGCGAGTTCCGAAAAGTAATCGCGAGTGTTGCGTGTATATCAGTGTGGTGTGTGTGGACTAAAGTGGTATTCTGGACTGGTAGGTGACTGGATTATGCTCCTGATCCATGGAGAACATCAACGGTGGTATAGCAGCAGACCACAAGTAAGATTTTTCCATAATTTTCTAAACTTTGGGAGATTTGACGTCCTTAAACAACGTGCAAAATGGCTGAGCTTTACGACGTCCAATTGGCGCTCGCCATCAACATCGAAAAGATCGGGGTTAATTTAAAGAAGAGCAGTGTCCAAAGACGAACCTTCGAATACTTGAAAAAGTGTTTGAGTACTTTAGAAGAATACTGGAAGGAATACCAATTTAACCACGATCGCCTTACAACAGAAGTAAGTAAGACGCATGTCTATTTTACGAAACAGGAGTTCGAGAAAACAAGCAAGTCGTACCAAGCTGTCAAAATGCTGATCAACCAGATGCATCAACAACTTCTGGAAGCTCAATCTAGGAGTGATGATCAAGGACTGCTAGAAGAAGGTACGTATCTTGGTAAAGAATTCGAGACGGAACAGGAGTATAAAGAGGAACAGCAGCCAGAAGAAGATGGTCAGCCTTCGGAGTTAGGTCAAAGAGCTCGTCGTGCTTGGATGGTAAATCAGGGTACAAACAGTAAACTGGATGAAATGCTTCGCAGGCAGGCAGCTAATTTTAAGGCTTTCCGACGAACGGTATCTAACATCAACTTAGAACTTGACAAATGGGAATTTGAAGACGTCCTCAAAACACTGCAAACTAGGTGGATAGCAATCGATACTCTGCATTGGGAAATTGATTCAGAATTATGCGAAGAAAATGGAGAGTATGAAACAACATTCTTGAGTCACGAAAAACAATACAACAGTCTGAAGAAGGCAATTAATACTAAAATGTGGTCCGTGGCTCACAGAGAAAAATCAACACCTACACTAGATATACCTGTATTTAGTGGTAACTATAACCAGTGGACGTGCTTCAAGGATTTGTTCCAAGAAGCAATACATAACAATCCGTCGCTTTCGAGTGCCCAAAAAATGCAGTTTTTAAAAGGAAAAGTTAAAGGGGAAGCTGAACGGCTCATCCAACATTTATCAATCAGCGCAGATAACTATTCCGTATGCTGGGATATTCTGCATCACCAATACAACAACAAAAGAGCTATATTCTCTTCTCTCATGAACATTCTTCTAGGACTGCCCAACATGCAACAGCAGTCCTTACAACAAATCAAAAAACTGCATGACACAACAATAGAATGTCTGAATGCTGTCCGCAATTTAGATATTGACACTACATCTTGGGATCCTATGGTGGTACACATCTTATCCCAAAAAACTAGACTCTGACACGTATACCAATTACATTGAGTCTTTAAAAGATTCGCGGCTGGACTTTTTGGAGACCAAATTCATCAGTTTGGAGTCAGCAAGTCGCAAACAAGATAACCCTCAACAAAAAGGGTTTAACAACCAACATTCCTCAACAGGTTTCAAGAAACTTAACAACAGTGGGAATAATTTAACCTTGAAAAAGACACTACACGTGTCGAAGTTCAAATGTCCACATTGCAGCGGCGAACATGACCTCTACAATTGCAAAACTTTCATGGAACTGCCCACTGAACAAAAGCTTGCAATTACGCAAAAACTGCAGGTGTGCATCAATTGTTTATTTAGCCACAATGGCAACATGTGTACTTCTACAAAACGATGCCGCAAATGTACAGCTAATCATAGTACGATATTACATGACGCATTTGTCAAGCCGACGGGGTCTCAAGTGTCTAAACATACCGAACCAACGGTCAAGGTCTCTAACGCGTCACAAGACGGAAATGCTGAGATTTTGCTCACCACTGCTCTCGTGAAGGTTATTGCAGCCGACGGGACTTATCACAACATGCGAGCCCTTATCGACCAGGGGTCACAGATTTCTCTAATAACTGAAAAAGCCGCTCAGTTGTTGAAGATAAAACGCCAAAAATGCAATGGGGTTGTCCTTGGAATAGGCGCAAAGGAGAACAACTGCAAAGGGTTGCTTCACATAATGTGCAAGTCCACATATAGTGACTACACTTTTACAACAGAAGCTGTCGTGATGAACACGAGTAGTAACGTAGGTGAGAATATCTGTCACTTTTACCTGGCAACACTCAGAAGGAATGCAATAGAGATTGTCATTCTAGTTTAGTCTATAGTCTCGTAACGGCGAAGCGATCCTGAAAAACGCGTTGGAACAGGTCGCGACTTGAGAAGTGAGGCATCGAGCAGGTGTCCAGTGTATCTACGGTCGACGCTTCATTTAAGTTGAGTATTTTGGGTACTCGTGGGGCCGGGAGAGGAAGGCGTCTTTGTTATTTCTGGCACCATCCGTTTTTACAGTCTGGGACGAGCTCTTGGCAAGGACTTGAGTTGCGTACAGATCTCCGATAAAGTTACAGGAACGATTCCCACATAATGATCCTGGCTGACTAGTTAGGTGTGGAATTCTAGGTGATCACCAAGTTGTAAGGATAAATCCCATATAATGATCCTCAAGGAGATTGAGGTTTGGGTAAGTTTCCATGTTGATTGAGAGATCTAATCAGAGTGGTAGGATTGGATCTATCTTAATGAGTTCGATCGTATAATGGTCCTGGCAAGCAGCGCTAGGTTCGATGGATTCATTGAGACTACGATTGGTCCCCTTGATCCTCTAGTGAGAGGGTAGGGACAAGATTATGTAAAGATGTAACTGAGATATATATGTGTTTGTCATTTACAGTTATAACGGAAAAGGGTGTGCAGAGGACTGAGATGGTTGTTTCTCTGCGGTTGCCGGGGTACCTAAAATACTCATGTGGCTATAACCCACAGGTGGTGGAAGGAGATAACTAGGACGGATAATAGCGGAGCAGAACTCTTCATAACCAGTGATAAGATATACCCAAAGAAGAATCCAGGTATGAGATTTATTAATCCTTATAACCACGGGGCCTCCGGGATAATCTGAGTTACATCTCACTCACCTCTTTATGTCTATAATGCAGACAGGTATAGATTAATAAGATTATACCCGGGCGTCCCGACAGAAGCCATGATCATGAACAACCTACTTAAAAATCTCCCCAACCAAACAGTTTCGAAGCCCTCATGGTCATTTACAGAAAATATTAACTTGGCTGATCCGGAGTAGTACATTAGTCGACCAGTTGACTTGCTACTCGGAGCCGAAGTTTACGCGAACATTATTATGGAGGAAGTCATCAAGGGGACTAACACAACACAGCCTATCGCTCAGCAAACCCACTTGGGGTGGATACTGTGTGGCGGTACAAAAAAAACATTCCAATGTAATGTAGTTCTGCACAACAGAAGATATACATAAATTCTGGGAAACAGAAGAGATAACAGAACAGTCTAATCTATCGGTTGAAGATCAGGAATGCATTACGTTCTATTTAAATACCACAACTAGGAAACAAAACGGGCACTACGAGGTCAGGCTACCTTTAAAGGACAACATAGAAAACAAGTTGGGTTCCTCAAAACAAATGGCTTTATCTCAATTTTGAAATTTGGAGCGCAAGTTTCAGAAACACGAGACGCTAGCCGTACATTACAAAACGTTCATGAATGAATATTTACAATTAAAACATATGAAATTAGCTTTGCAAAGTAACTTAACACTGGAATGCTACTTACCGCATCACGGCGTGCTACGAGAGGAATCTACTACAACAAAATACAGGGTTGTTTTTAACGCATCTGCGAGGACATCTTCAGGATTCAGCCTCAACGATTTGATGCATAAAGGACCCAACCTTCAACAAGATCTGCAAATACTATTGCTAAAATTGAGGCAATACCAATACGCATATACAGCAGACCTCGAGAAGATGTATAGGCAGATCCAAGTACATGAATTGAATCAACCTCTACAAAAAATAATTTGGCGCAACGATGCTCAATGTCCTATATAATCATATCAACTCACAACAGTTACATACGGAACTAAAGCGGCTCCATTTTTACCTCTAATGACGCTGAAGAAATTAGCAGCTGATGAACAGAGAAATTATCCTGACGCGGCTCAAGTGCTGGCCAAAGATTTTTACATGGATGACCTTGTACATGGGTGTCATTCTATGGAACAGGGGAAGAAACTTATATCTGATTTGATGACCTTACTACAAAAAGGGGGTTTTAACTTGCGTAAATGGGCCTCCAACGAACCAACATTAATTGAAGACATACCGAGTCATCAAAATCCAGACACAAACATTGTATTTAATTCGAAATCGGAATCAACATCATCAAAAACTCTGGGTCTGTGTTGGAACACAAATACAGATAATTTTTTCTTTCGTTGCAATTTTTCTAAGCAGTCTTCAAGGCCAACAAAACGCAACTTATTATCGGAAATATCGAAATTATTTGATCCGTTAGGCTGGTTGACGCCACTATCCACCCAACTAAAATTATTATTCCAAAAACTATGGGAAAACAATTTACAGTGGGATGAACAAGTGTCCGATGACATCTTCAACGATTGGGCCAAAATAAAAGCGGACCTAGACAACATACACAGCTGCGAGGTACCAAGGTGATTGAAGAACAACAGTGATGACGTCATCGAAATTCATGGGTTTTGTGACGCATCCATGAAACACATGCATGCGCATGCGTAGTTTATGCGCGCATAAAACATCAATCGGAAGTAACACTCATTGCCGCAAAATCTAAGCTTGTGCCGCATAAGAAATCCTTTACGTTGCCAAAACTGGAACTTAGTGGCGCATACCTACTCTCTAAACTAATAAATAGAATTCAACAATCCTTAACAAATAGACTAGAAATATTTGGATGGACGGATTCGAAGGTAACACTCAGTTGGATACAGGGTGAGCCTAATCGTTGGAAGGCGTTCGTTGCAAATAGGGTCGTCAAACTCACAGAAATAATGCCTCCTAACTGCTGGCGTTATGTAAAATCAACGGAAAATCCAGCGGATTGTGCCAACCGTGGAATGTTAGCGTCGCAGCTGATACAACATACATTGTGGTGGCAAGGCCCTCAATGGCTAAAAACATGGACTTCGAAAGATGAAACCGAAAAACAAATATACATCATCGATGAAGAGATCAGAACAGTCAAAGAACAAGTCAACATCGTACAAGATTGCCCAAATATCATTGAGCATTTCTTAGTAAAATACAACAGTACAAAGAAAATAGCACCTATATTAGCATGGGTATATCGAGCGATCACACCTGCACGTTGCCGTAAACATTTGCCGAGCTATATCATATTACAAGAGTTACACAAAACTAAAAAAAATATTATAAAACATGTGCAAAATAAGGAATTTGCAACGGAAATAGAAAAATTGCGCAAACACGGTAGCGTTGGCTCAAAAACCCCTTGGTTGGCCCTTTATTGATCAAAACGGATTGTTACGTGTTGGTGGACGATTGAAGAACGCTAACATAAGTGAGGAGATGCGGCACCCGATAATCATACCACATAAGTGTCGGTTGGCGGAGATTCTCATCGATGAAGCACATCAACTATCATTTCATGGCGGACCACGTGTGACCCTCGCCAAATTACAACAATACTATTGGATAACGAACGGGAACAATGCTACCAAGAAACAGATACGAAAATGCGTGATTTGCTGAAAACAAGAGTCGGGAAGACAGTATCAACTAATGGGCGACCTTCCGGAGGAGCGATGTAATCCCGCTCCGCCCTTCTATCACACAGGCGTCGATTACACGGGGTTTGTGGAAATAAAAACAAACAAAGGACGTGGAGTTAAAACAACTAAAGGATACGTGGCGGTATTCATTTGCATGGTCACTAAAGCCGTGCACTTGGAGTTAGTCTCGGACTTAACAAGCTCTGCTTTTTTGGCTGCGTTAAAAAGGATGGCAGCTAGGCGAGGAGCGCCACGACATCTTTACAGCGACCAAGGAACTAATTTCGTTGGCGCCAGCAACATTTTAGAAAGCGAATACCAACAATTACAACAAATTTTCAACGATAGCTTCTTGGCAGAAGTGAGAGAGAAGATCGAATGGCACTTCAACGCACCATCATGGCCGAGTGCAGGAGGCTTGTGGGAGAGAGCGGTAAGAAGCCTTAAGTTCCACCTTAGACGCGTAATTGGAGAACAGAGGCTCACATTTGAAGAATACTCGACTATTCTTGCTCAACTTGAGGCTTGCTTGAACACTAGACCACTGTGCGCTATAACAGAAAATATAGAAGACCTTAACTTTTTAACACCGGCACACTTTTTAACAGGACGCACAGGGTTAACAGTTATTGAAACAGAAAGGGACGCCAGAACACGTTGGCATTTAATCCAGAAGCTATCAGAAGACATTTGGAGAAGGTGGAAATCAGAATATCTAAGCCAACTAACAGCTAGAAGTAAATGGCTGAAACCACAACAAAACTTGAAAGTAGGCGATTTGGTCGTCATTCAAGAAAACAACATACCTTCTGGAAAATGGGCTATGGGAAGAGTGATTGAGGTCCACCCGGGCAAAGACGGACTTGTACGGGTTGTATCCTTAAAAACGAAAAATGGAATCGTGAAGAGACCTATCATAAAACTTTCTCGATTACCTATTAATAAGCCGGAAACAAGTGAACAAGAACATAATACAGAAGTCAGACAAGGAGAGAACAAAACAAGAAAACGTACAGCATCGGTCAGACAATCAACACTGCGCACGGCATGATGTACAACATTTCAAAATTAAGGAAAAATCAGTCCTTATATTTTGATCCTGTGGCCAAAATGAATCTCATCCGTGATAAATGGACCTTAGTCGTCTATTACGATATGTCGCCCTACTGGGAGGGCACAACGGCGCTAGAAAAACTATTAACTCATTTAAATAACACATGTATTAATATAAACAGTGGTGTTTGTAAAATGGTAGTGCCGCAACTACAGCACGAGTTCCTCGAACTGAAATACTATAATGCGCTCTTGATGACACAACAATTCATCGCACACTCCAGACAGCGTCGTGGGCTTATCAATGGGTTAGGTTACGTAGCCAATTATCTTTTCGGCGTCTTGGATGAGCGTTTCGCTGAACAATACACTAAGGACATTGAACTCATAAAGCGAAATCAAAATCATTTGGCTAAATTATGGAAAAACCAAACATCTGTTGTAGAGTCAGAATACAACATCCTGAAACGAACTGAAAAGATTATCCATAAGCAACACAAAACTATAAATCATCATTTAGATACATTGGACAAATTAACAAATGGAGTACAACAAGTAATGACTAACATGAGTGCTGTACAAGGACAAATCGTAACTGCATTGACTGCAAATACTTTGCTCCAAACATTAAGGGGTAATCAAGACACTGGACACTTTGACGGACATTCGCCATGGTCAGTTTAACGTACATTTATTAACGCCTAAACAACTACAACAAGAACTCAACGTCATTGCTGGCCAACTTACGGATGATCTAATGCTACCTATCGATAAAACTGATGTGAGAAAACTGTATCATCTATTGCATATAAAAGCACGGACCACAGAAAAATATTTTATATTTAAATAACATTCCCATTAATCAGCAGAGATCGATACAAATTATACAGAGTGATACCAATTCCCAAACAATTTGGTAAGAATATGACAAGCATTGTGCCAAAATCAAAATACATTGCAGTGAATCTGCAAAAGGACGCGTACATACCGACAAACAACGATGAGCTTTCAACATGTCTCACTCAAGAAGAAACGTATATTATGTGCGTGCTAAAGAGGCCTGTTTACCATCTAGGCAGTGACAACAACAATTACTGCAATCTCAATCATGAGACAAACCAATGCAAAGTTGAACAAACTTTATGCTCAAACATGTGGGTACCGTTGAACGATCCTTCTGTGTATGTATACCACTACTGTAACAACTATTCCATTAAAATAATTTGTGGAGAGTATATCACAGTCGAACAACTCAACCAAGCAGGAGTAATATAAAGTCTGCTGCAAAAGTGCATAGGAAGTACAGAAATAAAATCGTGTGAAGCGAGAAATGACGCCATCTAGCGTAAAACCTGATTGAAATGTTGCTATCGACAACATTACATTATACTGTTAATAGATGGCGCCGCTGTGCTTCAAATGATTAATGCTTAATTAATGCTTACTTTTGTGCTTTCTTTTTGTTTCTTCAAACATTGAAATAATTTATAATTTCTTTTAAAGAGATGAAGATATTAAAATTGAATAAGTATCAATTTATAAATATTTGATTATCTATGTGTTAGTTTTCAAACTTGAGAGGGTAGGTTGAATATGGATTTACTTATAAAAAATAACTAGTAGGTAGTATAAATAATACTTAGACCAAAGAGTTATGACTAAGCTCAATTGGTTGTTCGCTAAGTTAATTTCGATTATATCGTTCCAGCGCCTTTCGTTCAATTTTATTTTTAACCAGGTGTATTGTCTACTTATTTTACGAAAATGAGTAAATATGCATTGTTATATAGATTTAGTAAAAAGAACTCAAATAATTGCTATGCATAATCAAGGTAAAAACTTGTCAGGAGTAACCAGAGAGACCGGTGTTTACACCGGTCTCTCTACAAAAGAACACCCGGTCCCGGTCTCTGTAAAAAAACTACTTACGTTTACGTAAGTAGTTTTTTAAACGCTTTTAAACAAAAAACTCCTATATAATAATCATTATTGGATATTATATATTTCTGTTTTATTGTTGCAGAGAAAACAGTTGTTCTATGAATATGATGATTTGAAGAAGAGGGTTCTTTGAAACACCATCAAAGAGCTGGCAGACTAAAACTAATAAACATGTTGCAGCATCAAACCATGATAAGGGAGTACGAAGAAAACGGACGTCGGTCGACGAACCACTATGCAATATATATACTTATTTTCTGTATTAACTGGAGACCTTGTTATGTGTGTTTAACTTAATATCCGTATTTAAAACAACTTAAAAAAGTTATGAACACTTGATGTGTTGTTGTGCAATTTTATAGTTTTTAGCCTACATTTTTAATCCTTTTGACCTTTGTGATAAAATTATCTGGTATTTTGTTTGTTTTTGTTAAGGTTACATAAGCTTCAAACCTCTTTCCAATTTTGGAAACGAATACTTAAGCTATGGCCTCAATAAGAAATTATATATAATATTATAATCTTATTCGGTGATTAATAAACGGTGATTGTTAAATTTGATTAAGAAATTGTAAGAAATAAACATATTATTTTTTAATAGTGCCTTTTGTCAACTGTTTACCTGCATTTTTTTCATCTTGCTGAGTAACTACCCACTTGAATATTATATTACAAATAAATATCTACTTGTTAGCTTTGATTTAATATTGCTTCCAATTTCTTTTGTTACTTACAAAAAGACACAAAAAAACTTACAAAAAGTGTGAGTACTACGTGAGATTTGAACTCATTGCTCATTGATTTACGCATCTATCTGCACATGCTAAACCGCTAGGTCAACATGACTCTAATTTGAACGATGAAATTATAAACTACAATCAGTTGTTGACGACAATGATGACGCATGTGTCTATTATTTGTTAAACTAAAAGTCAAGTTTATACTTTGTGAGATTGCTTTTGCTCGCCACTTAGCTGTGAAGAAACCAACGCCATCTAGTTTAATTTTCGAAAACTTGAACTCTAACGTGCAAGGGAAAATAGGCGTTAAGGTATCTAAGCACTTTTGATGGGTGACTGTACCTCGGACTGGGTTGTGTTATCAAAGGGCAAGATTTTACTATGCATGCAAACACAAAATTTGACAATAATATGACGATTCAGTCAAATATTTACGTACCCAACATTGACCAACTTAACAACATTATCAATGTGAGCTTACCGATCGAGAAGGCTCACGATAATCAAACTGAGGAGGACGAATTAGATAACGACTTGCTGAAAGTCTACAAACAAATCAAACAGCTAAGAAACAGTGACGTAGAAATAGATGAGACGTTGTCACCTCACGACATCCATCATTACGTGGTAAGCTATACCCTCGTGCTGGCGGCGGCTGTGGGCTCAGCCGTGCTCCTGTGGCGGTGGCGACGACGCCGCATGCGACGCGTGCTGATCTCACCAGACATCGAGCTACGAAGTGTTAACGACGCGAGTGCTAGTGCTTGTGCGCGACAATGTAACGAGGCTGACCGTCAGCCCAGTGCTCAAAGTGCAGTGCAAGTGTGCGTGGTTAAAAAACAAAATAAAGCGTGTTCACCAATCATATACAAAAATTAGAGACATTAAGATTATCTATTAGCTTTTCTAAACGCTATAGTTTCGTATTATCTTAAGAATCACCACTCACATTAGGTTACTATCATCTTAACTAACATGATTGTATTATCATCACCTCATCTTAACTGCATCTTTGCCGCCCCGGAATATGTTCGGTCCAAGCAACCGAACACCTGCTAACGCAGCAATTGATGACTGCCTCGAGTATATAAAACCATATGATACTGACATAAAATTAATACATTTAAACATTCGTAGTATAAATAAAAATTTCAACGAACTACAGGTGCTGTTACACTTGACTAAAATTCCTTATGATGTTGTAATCCTGACTGAATGTTGGCTGAGTAAAGTCAATAACTTACCAATCTTGCAGGGTTATCAATCTTATTTAACTAACACTAACTCCAATCAGAATGACGGGATCGTAATTTACGTTAAATTAGGTCTCCAGATATCAGTGTGGGAACCTCACTGTACGGGTGGCAACTTTCTCGTATGCGAAATAGATAATAAAAAAATAGCTATTGTAGCAGTCTACCGTTCCCCGTCTTACAATTCTAAAGAAAGCTTTGACAATTTCTTAGATAGTTTAGATGAGATTCATACAAAACTCTCCACCTGGCAAAATACTGTCCTGATTGGTGATTTAAATATCGATATAAAATCAAATTGTAGAAGCGATCGCAGCTTAGAATATTTAACCCTAAACCTATCCCATGGGCTGATTCCAACTCACCTGTTTCCTACGCGTCTTGCCAATTGCCTTGACCACTCGCTTGTGAAAAGTAACTTACCTGTCACCACCCTGGTTCTGGAGTCACACATAACTGATCACAGACCACTAGTCCTGGCAATTGAAAACACTAATCACAGACCCAAAACTTACCAATTTTCCACTCGAGTAAATTGCGACGCATTAAAGATAGAGCTAGAAACCACAGACTTCTCGCTCCTTTATAACATCCTCGAGCCTAATCTGTTAATGAACACATTTATATCCATATTACGCACAACTATCGCTAAACATTCTGTAGAAACTAAAACACCTAGAAAACTAAAAATTATAAAGCCTTGGATGACACCAGGGCTTTTAAAATGTATTAAAAACCGAGATAAACTACACGTTAAATCAAGAAATGCACCTGACAATCTAATCCTTAAATTAACCTACACTCGCTATCGAAATTTTTGTAATGGTTTACTTCGAAAACTTAGAATAGCATACGAGAAAAATGAGCTTGAGAAAGCAAAAAATAACCCAAGAGCCCTCTGGAAAACCATTAAAGAAATAACCAACAGTCATAAACTAAAATCTAGCCCAATTGAATTATTAAAAATGAAAGACAACCCCAAATCCTCTTTAAATAGTGTTTGTAACTTTTTTAGCAATGTAGGTAAAAACCTGGCGGATAAAATCTTATCGCAAACCAATACACCCTTAACTTTCGATGGCAGTCCTACCACTATGACCGAAAAAAATCCCCGTTTACCGCCATCCACCTCTCTCGTTTTGCTTGAGGTAGATGAGACTGAAGTTGAGTCCCTTATACTCCAACTACGCGATGATTGTGCGATTGGATGGGACGGAATCTCACCCAAAATATTGAAACAATCTCGTTCTATATTAGTCCCATCTTTAACGCATATCATTAATATATGTCTCCAAAAGGGTATTTTTCCGGATGCACTGAAGAGAGCCTTAGTTCATCCAATTCACAAGGGGGGGAACAGAAACTGTGTCAACAACTACAGACCCATCTCTGTATTAACTGCACTTTCGAAAGTCTTTGAGAGGGTCCTTTACAATCGACTGAGGAAATTCTTGGATAGATACCATATTATTGCAGACAATCAATACGGTTTTCGTTCGGGTGTATCAACGGAAGATGCAGTATTAGATCTGACGCAGGTAGTTGCTGAGAATCTTGATAGTAAAACCAAATGTCTAGGTATATTCTTGGACCTTTCTAAGGCATTTGACACAGTTTCTGTTCCGATACTCATTTCAAAGTTGGAGCTGGTGGGGATCCGTGGTATAACCCTGGAAATTTTTAAAAATTACCTTCAGAACCGTACCCAACGAGTAAAGGCTGAGGAGCACCTAAGTGATGAGGAACCAGTATATTACGGCGTTCCCCAGGGAAGCATCTTGGGCCCAATTTTATTTCAAATTTATGTAAATGACCTATGTAATATGACCCTCACAAACGCCAAGATTTACGCCTACGCCGACGACACGGCAATTATTGTTAACGGACCTAGTTGGGATAGTGTCAAAAATAGCGCAGAGTTAGCATTAGCTAAGATAACAAAATGGTTGAATTCAAATCTATTAACCATAAATCTTAATAAAACCTGCTACATTCCCTTCGCTTTACGGCAAAACAATCTGCCAGATCACACTTTTTCAATTATAGCTCATACATGCCCACAACTATCAACTTCTTGCCCTTGCTCGAAGCTTACGAGATCTGAGGATGTGAGGTATCTGGGTGTACAAATTGATGCAGGCTTGCGATGGGACAATCAAATTAATGTACTTATTACCAGGACCTTGAGGCTCATCCACACTTTTAAATCCCTTAGAAGCGTCGCTGACCTAGATACATTAAGGATGGTTTATTTCGCCTTGTGCCAATCGATCCTCAGCTATTGCATTGTTGTTTGGGGAAGTGCAACAAAAACCAACTTCCTGAGAATTGAAAGAGCTCAGCGAGCCATCCTCAAGGTAATGACTCGTAAGCCATACCGCTATCCTACTTCTCAACTTTATTTGGACTGTAGGGTTCTAACAGTTCGGCAACTTTATGTGCTTCAATCCATTCTCAGAAGACATCGTTCTGTCCCCCGTTCTAATCCTAACAAGCGCACCAATGTTCCACTGGGTACCAGTCACAAAACAGTCTTTGCTAAACACCAGTATTATATACTAAGTACATACATCTACAAAAAAATTCATAAAATACTAAACATAATAGACCTTAATAAGAATGAACTTAAATCGAAACTAACAAACTGGCTTCTTCAACAGGATTATTCAAAAACAGAATCTTTACTTACATTCATCGCATAAATTTCATCTTAAATCTCCCAAAAGACCTAAATGCACAAACACACGCACTCGCATACACACGCCCAAATATACTACTAACAAACACACACACGCACACATACACACACCCACACACACACATACACATACACACACACATACACACACAAACGCTTACTGCATGGCTACAATTCTTTTTTATTTTTACATACTAATCCATAAAACCAGTTTTAACCTGTAAGCATCTATAAACTTAAAGGTAGATCGACACACTCTGCTTGTTGTAAAATTAAAATGTAATAATCTTTAGCCGAACACTGTCTCTTAAGATACAGGATACCCTAGTTTAAGAGGCAGGGTTTATCAGTTTTGTATACAGATTTTTCTAACCTACGCAAGCCCTACCAACTCACCAATTGTTTATAAGATTACTCTGTAATACCTCTACGTAATGGTTATATATCTGTTATTCTTGAAGCAATAAATTTAATTTTAATTTAATTTAATTTTAATTTACTACAATCGTACTTTACCATCAGTGCATTACGAGACACCAAACGGACCGGGTGCATTCATCTAACATAACCTTTTAACATAACATTTGAAGAACTTTAATAAACTATCCAAAACCAATCAGTGCTTTTATATCAACTACAAACCCACACCCCGCACAGCGTGTTTTATTATTTGCAGTCACTGCTTCATATAAAACGAGGTCGAATGTGTTTTTCTGATCACAGTTCGACAACGTATGATGTATCTCAGATTCTTTGCAGCCTTGCGTCGACATCTGAACATTGCCTCCTTGCAGTGAGTGGTGACCAACACTGGATTATGGTATTGGATTATGGTATTGGTACTGGTATTTCGAACGGTTTCTGTTCCGGATTCGGTTGGAATTACCCTGATATTACCATTTTGCGAATTGCCCGAAGCTCCCGGTGTAGCATGCGGTGGAGGTCTATCCAGCTTGGGTGAACCGCCATGTCCTCATAGAGGCAATCGGCGTCAGTAATTTCTCGGTTTTGTCATCAATATGCGAGTTCGATTGGACAGGGATACACGCACTCAAGATTTCGCCGAAATTCATTCAAAAGTTGGAGACTCTTTATAGGGTAGTTCCCACTATGGAAAAAACATTTGTCTGATACACAGGGACGTCAGTTAAATACACACCAAAAATCCTAGGTAAATGAACCACCACGCCCAAAAGGATCAAGCTGCAACAATCAATGGAAGTATGCTCTCGAAAATTCTTCATAAGTACTGTTGTGGAGGAAGATAGTTGATGATGATGGTAGTTTTTGGATTCACTTAAGGCTTTGCACTATCAGTGCACGTTATCCAGCTGAAGGTCGGTGTCCCGATTATGCTCCTTCGTTTACCTCTACTAAAGCTGTCTAACTGCTTAAACTCTTCAGTGAAATATTATTGAGGCGAAATGTATTACACGAGGTAACTCTTTCGAACAATCTCGCAGCCCCAGCAGACATCGGTCCTAGAGGGCCCTATACATTTGCTGAAGGAGGCTACTGGTTGTCATTTTCTCCACCAATCGCCTCCATGAGGAGACGGCGGCGCTCCGACCAAGCGGGAGCGACTTCCACCGTATTCTCCGGGCGATCCGCACAATGGTGAGATCAGAGTGTTTCTTCCCGCTGAATTCGATACAGATACCTTCCAAAATATCCACATCCGGTGAGTCCTACACAAAGAGAGGATGCCGTGACGCCTCTGTAGTGACACCTCAAAGACAGGCATTACCGTTGCGATTGTGGCGTGTTCACTGTGGCGAGGGGTTAAAATCATACAATATTATTTTACCAGATCATAAACCAGATACATACATAAACTAATGCCTTTTCCCTTGGGGTAGGTAGAAATGCCAACTGCTACGACCCATACATACTCTTTCTATTCATTGACGTTCATACATCTGGATCTGGACGTTTACATAACATATTGCGGACGAAGTCGCGGGCAACAGCTAGTACTTCTATAAATAATATCAGAAAGAGGTTTTATTAGTTTCATGTTGGCATCTTGGCATGATTCCTTACGTTTCTAATGGCGCGTATTGTTGTAGGTAACTATTTTTTGCTGATTACTAAAATTTAATATAGCTTTCTGATATGATTGATAGATCGATAAAGGCCGGCCAAATTATAGCCCTACTTAAAGAAGGTTGTTCACAAACTTACGTGTCTCGGCGGCTAAATGTGTTTCGTCCAGAGATCTGGGCAACGCAATCAAGAGATTGGTTCGGTCAAATAAAGAATAATAGGTTTGGGTAGAAAACGATGCGCAGAACCACGAGATGACGCTTTTTGGTTGAGGCAGGCGTTTAGGCAGAATCATAAGACGTCAAGTGTGAACCTAAACTAAAAAAAAGTCTTCAAGAAGTAAGAGGAATAGCCTCCTTCTGACTGTCTGCAAGATAACTTACCTTGCACACACTCAGGAGGAGGCTTTTGGCTGTCAATATCAGCAGTTACTGCCCGGTCCGGGGCCTTAAATTACTCCGAATCTGTGCTTCATGGACTCTAGAAAACTGGAACGAAGTATGAAACTCAGAGTGTTTTTTATTAACACGCTTTTATTAGCTTCACTGTAACTATGTATGTAAGAAAATCTTAGAATCTTAATTTGACCCACTTGCCGATTTTCTATTAGGATGAAATTTTTCACACGCTCTGAGTTCTGATGACAATACATGAATAGCAAAGAAACGTCATTACAAATCTAATATGGCGACCTCCCCAAGATGGCGGACTGGCTGTTTGAAATCCACCCCCATGATATGGGTATCAAATGAAAGGGTTTGCTGTCAGGAAAACGAAAAAAATAGTCACGTGACTTAAATCCAATATGGCGGACGTCCAAGATGGCGGACAGGCTATTTGAAATGCACCCCCATTATATGGGTATCAAATGAAAGGGTTTGCTGTCAGGAATACGAAAAAAAAATAGTCACGTGACTTAAATCCAATATGGCGGACATCCAATTGTAATTTTTAGTGCGTGAAAAAGCGTGTTTTTATGTGAAGAAGACCGGTACCGGTGATTATTGCGAAGACCAGGGAACGCTATACCGAAGTGTATTTCAAAGAAATGACTCCTTATGGTGGAGGCTCCCTTATGTCTTGGGCAGCAATTAATTCGACGGAGCTTACGGAGCTAGTTTTCATAGAAAATGGAACATTAAATGCATAACCTGTATTGACTGGTCTTAGAGAAGATACCATTTTTATGGAAGACAATGCTCGCGCTCATTATAACGACGTGGAATCCTATATACAAGAACTTGGGATCCGTCGTTTGAATTGGCCAGCTCGAAGTCCTGACCTCATTCCAATTGAGCATGTCTGGAATGTTCTAAAGGGACGGGTAACATATATTATGTGCAACCCGTTCCGCAAAACATTTGGGAGCTAAAAACAGTCATTGCAGAAGAAAGGGAATTCTACAAAACGTGATTAAAATTATCGTGGAAAGCATTTTCAGAAGGATGCAATCTGTGATTTTGGCAAGAGTAGGTCACATGCGTTATAAAATTTTACATTTGTAGCGTTGTATAATATAATTTAAAAAAAAACTAAAAAAAAATGTCTATTGCTGACAACTTCGGTTTCATGGAATTCATCGAAAATTAATTAAAAAAACTGCCAGATTTGACTACATGCATATTCAATTACACGGTTAAAAATAAACAGACTACGACCGATAATTAAATCCAATTTAATCAATTAAAATACATAGAATTGAATAACATCCGACTATACTCATTCACTATATAGTTTAGGTATTTTTGGCAAATCAAGTGGATTTTGAGACAATTTTTGACGTGACAACGTCATGGATTCGATGGAGCCGGCTGCACGCACGAGAAAGTATGACGCATGCGGCGTTACCTCGCTTTGAGGCGTTCCATTTAAGGCTTGAAGTGCAAGCGAGAGCGCGTTCGGCCTCCGCGTTCGGCAGTGTTCGACATCTGTCTCTCTCCTACTTGAGTGAGCGATGCGTCTGCGTCGTGACAAACTGCTATAGAATAATACATTTACATGTTTTCGTCAAGTATAAAGTGCAGTGAAAAGTGAATGTCGTGTTAATTGTTTATTTGTATTTATGCGTACAAATAAATGTAACACGTTGTCACGTTCAACTATCGTCAGTAAACCGACTTTACAGACAGCCGATTTTTTTTTGATGAAGTTCAAGATATGGAATGTCCGATTTTAGCAAATACCTTTTTCTTTTTAATTATCTAGCTCCCATTTACTAAAAACAAAATAATAATATACTAAAACTAGCTTCTGCTGGCTTCGCTTCGCTTGCTTGAAAACTGGCTTCGCTTGCGTGAAAATAGGTTTTTCCATAAAAACTTTGGATCTCCATTTCATCCCTTCAGGTGGTGAATTTTGGAAGATCCCCTCTTACTGCTCGCCTACGTCATAAAAGAAACCTTGTGCAAAGTTTCATGCTCCTAGTCCAGTCAGTCAGTTTCTACTTTTATATAATTGATATAGATGTAGAGTTCAGCGCCATCTAGCGAGAATATTGGTTTTCACCTAAAGTGAAATATTTACATTTTATATTCTATCGATATTATTCATCGCAAATCTCCTCTCCTTTGTATATCACGTTTCTGCAACAATTTGACGATATTTTAAGAAGTGTGTCGAAATGAGGTCATTGTTATTTGACATTACTTAGCGGGCACCCACGTGAATGCATTAGAATGCTTGTCAGCTAGTGTTAAAAGTGTAAATATTACTGTTACTAAAATGAGATACAGTAACGTCGGGTTAATTAGGCCCTGAAGTACTTTGGCCCAATCTTATTAACCAATAGGGAGACGGGCTAGCGGAACAAGCTTGGGGCAAAGTTATGCCTCAGGGCCAAAGTTATATCTACCTCAGGGCCAAAGTAGCCCGATTTTATGGTTGTTACATTGAATTTAGTTTATTGCCAAGGAAAAAGCACTCTTGAAAACATTTGATTAACTTCTTAATCCTTGCTGTAAAAGAAGGTACAAGATTTACGAGATCACTGTCTTGTCTATCCGTCTGTCAATTTTTTTTTTAATCATCTACTGACAAATCCCGCTCTTGGGCGGAGCGAAAGATAGTGTCAGACTTTTACTGACTAAAAACCCACTCCTGTTCCTTCGTTGCCTTCGTCCCAAGGCCCCGGGTTTCGTTTTCACACTACCTATGGCCCCAGTAGCCTTCGACCCTGCTGGGTCCCTACGATTTGCTGACATCTCCCTGAGGCGCGCGTGGAACAATACGCGCCGTCGACGACTTGGGCTCGGTCCGGTCGGTTACCGGACGGTCGGACGGCGGGCTACCCATTGCTTGCCGTCCGCAAGACCGCGCCTACGGTGGCCGAAAATCGGGGTCCGAATCCCGGCGGCGCGCGGCGGTTGGGGCGTTGCCTCACGCGATCGGCCGCCTCCTTTGCTAGCATTACTGCTTCGCAGAAGGAGGCGACCACCTGCCACTCCTCCTCGCTCCGGACCATGGCCAGTACCTGTACCAAGGCCCGGCGCGAGAGATCACCGCCGATCCGTCTGTCACTAACGTTTTTGTTCTACACAAGATCTTATGATTTTATAGTTCAAATTTATCTGACCTTCAGGGATTTTTATGCATAAAGTAAGTCGTTTTGAAAATTTCATTTACAAAGGCAGATCAGCATTATGTCAAATTATTAGATAATACCATTTTAAAATCGATAACATTGGGCACTTAGAAAATAATAATTGTGGTTAGTTATAGTTGTGTTGGAGCTGAATGCCAGGTCGTCCAGGCGTAATGTCATTGCCACAGCCTTCAACGTCTGCGTTGAAAGTCGATTGTTCAGCGTACCACTAATTCATATGTTTCGATTAATCTCTCTAACCATAGGCTGTGTACGTCGCATTAGGGTTGCAATTGAGTGGACGTGCGTGAATTAATTATTTTCTGTCGAATATGAAACGTGTGTTGTAGACAAAGGTCACATAAAAATTGATGAATGACCCCGCACATCGATGTAAACGACGCGCCTTCTTAAATATAAGTTAAAGTGATCCGAATGCCTAAACTCATGACGAGACAAATTTTCATATGTACCTTCTTGTTTTTTAGGGTTCCGTACCTCAAAACGAAAAAACAGAACCCATAGGATCACTTTGTTGTCCGTCTGTCTGTCTGTCAAGACTCTTTATCTCGGGAACGCGTAAAGGTATCGAGTTGAAATTAAAACCGTATATTAAGGTCCGGGATCCCTTGAAGCTGTGAAAAAATCAATCTTTTAAGTTAACGAATAAAAAAGATGCGACCGTTTATGTCGCAAAAAATGCGATACTCTTAAATTATTAAAAATTTACAGGGTACTTCCCTTTGACCCAGAATCCTGAAATTTGGCATAAAGCAAGGTCTTATAGCACAGGTATAGGAATAAATCTGAAAACAGTAGTGGTAAACAGGAAAAGGTGGTAATGCGACCCCCTACTTTGTTTTTGAGGCCTCATGTAAAAATATTAGATTTAGAAATCAAGTAAGTACGTTACAGTATTCCTTACCCATTGCAATATGCATACCTTTATGTAAAATAAATAAAATAATCACATAATTTTCAAAAAAATATATTTTCTACAAAATAAATTTGACAACATGACATTAAGTGAGGGTTATATGGTACCCTTGGGGCCATATTAAATAATTAAACTGTAATTAAATCTTTTCGGATAAAATCACAAATATAATATTCTCCTTGCCAGCAAGGCTGTATGAACCCATACATTATACCTCAGGTACTGAAGACACACTTCTCTCTATGTCTGTCACTAGAATAACTTGTTTTACAAAATATGCTTTTTGTATCTAAACTTTTAGGCATCGCTCGTCATATTCAGAGTCTGTTTATCTATGACTGCGTAACTTTCAGGGCTACTGCTGGATGTATAGACTCTCATACATCCAGCAGCTCATACATTTAGACATTTTATATGGCCCCCGGGACCATAATAGGAACAATGTAAGGGGATCTAATTACAAGTATTTAAGGTATATGGAACCAGGCAAATTCACTTTTGAAATACCTATGAGCAACACCCCAAGTCTAGACTCAGCCATGTGATGGTCCTGAGTGAAAGGAATGGAATACGGTCGCTTCCTGCAAAACAGTAACGCCAGCGAGAGAAAATGCAGCAACCGTGAGCGAACGGATATCCTCATACTCCAGCCGCCACCACAGGAGACGACTCGGGCATCGGAAGTCGCAGAGCGATCCTCGGCCACCATAGGCACGTGCTTGCAGACGACCAACAATGGATAACTCGCCGTCCGGCCGTCCGGTAAGGACTGAGCCCGAGATGCCGATAGTGCGTGGTCAACCACGTTCGCCTCAAAGAGATGTCACGAAACTGTAGAGGTCCAGTAGGGTCGATGCCCGCTAGCTAGCTAGACTCTTTAGATTTTTATCGGTCAACAGGATCTTATCAAATACAAATTATAAGTGGCTTGAATACTACGATTATCACTCGTATTTACGTTACAATACACATACTTTTACATAATGAATTGCCCCAGAATTGATCTTACTATGTAAAGATAGTGGTAATATGTAAACATGGACTCTCCAAGGGAGTCAAATTGTCTTCATCAGTGGAGTGGAGGAACAGAGAGTACATGAGTCTCGTCATACTGACACATTGAATCGTTTATCATAAGAGTTTAATAGTATGCAGACTAGAAACAAACAGGTGTACACCATGCAGTATTTTTTTTTGAAAGAAAGAAAGAAGAAAAGAAAGGAAAACTGTTTATTCACGCGAAATGATTCTATGTTTGTACTAGGCTTGTAGCCAGCCTAGTAGTGGTGAGGTAGTAGTAGCAGTAGGGCCCAAGCCTACTGGGGCCATGGGTTGACTTCCGAAAGGGAAACCCAGGGTCCTGCAACGCTAGGCAATGAACAATAGATAGAAAAAGGCAATAGGAACATAGGTGTGGTTTCAGTCAGAAAAAGTCTGACACGCCCTCACGCTCTACATTAGAGCGTGAGAAGTCATTGTATGATTTCCCACCTTAAAAAAAATACTCTCAAAGATCACATGAACAATAATTTTACCCCTTTTCATGGTGGGATATCATCAAATCACTTCTCCCAATGTGGGTGGAGCGACCACTCATGTCCTTTCAGTTACCGTTTGCGATCCAGGGCCATGGTAACTCGTTCAACTCATCTCACCAGTCCAAACAATTTTATCCCTTGGGAGACTTGACTGCTCTCACATACAATACATTCGGATATAAAGTAGCTGCAGTAGTATTACTGACTTATCTCTCGACTTGTTCCAACAATTTTCCCATGGAATACTTATCTACAGGGTGTGTCAGACATCTACGCACAAACAATACCATGGATCCAGCATAATTTTAGACCCCCCCTCCCAGTGGTGAAATTTTTTTTTTTTTTTGGGTTGCTACAACAGAAAACCTCCTCGAGTGCCCGCAGGCTGTAGTTCCCTTGCGGATATGTCCGGAGCGAAGGCCAGTCTGCGGGACGGTGCACCCTGGGAGGCGACTAACGACTCCCCTTGGGTACTTTTGCCTAAGGGGTCTCGATGTCCGCCTGCGAATATTCTGTCCGAAGGAACACTTCAACGCGTGTCCCTCTGCTATAGCAGAGAGCACAGTGGCGAAGTAAGAGCGGGCTCGGTGTGCACTTACCCTGCCACCGGGCAGGCAGGAGGAAGACATGCTCCTCCTTCTGCCACCGTTAGTCTCGTAGCCCCAGAGATTGTCCAAGGTCATGTTTCTGACTTTTGATGGGGGTTGAGGGTCTTGGCTTAACCGCCCGGGCCGCGAGGAAGACAACCTCTATAAAAAATCACCCCAAACCTCCAAGCGGCGGCGCACCGTGAGGGAGGTTGTTAGCTTGACTAATGGGTAGCTAAATTAGTCTCTAGTGCGAACCACAAATTTGAGCCGGTAAAACTTGATATGTCGTGGGAACAAAATGAGCAAATTTTTTAAAACCCTAAACAATGAGGAGAAGGAGAGTCATGCGCGGTCGGAGTCCGACGCGGCATCCAAAAGGAGCTCGGAGAGCTCGGAGGTGGAGGAGGTAGCGGGAGACCCCGGAAGAAATACAAGCTTCTTCCGGAAGCGCTCCAAAGCGGGGGACGGATCGTCCTCCGAAGGAGAGTTTGCGTCGGCCCGCAAGATCCCCACTAGCAGTCGGGGTGCGAGCCGAGCGAGAGGGCTTACCTCCCAGGAGGCTGCTGAGAGAGCCGAGAGGCTCTCCGCGGAGGGGCGCCATCCCGTAGTGACTAGTGTTAGGTCTGACCCCTCGGGGCCGCCTGGCAGCAAGCCAGACGCCGGGGAAGACTCCGCCGAGGAGTCATGCAGGTTGCTCGGGGTGCTGGTGGTCGACGTCTTGACAGCCATGTCAAGGAAGAGAGAGAAGGGCTCCAAGAAAAGGGGCATCGCTCAGTTCGCGACCTCTATCTTGGAGGCCATGGACGCCTACTTCGAAAAGAGGGTTGCGAAGATCCGGGCTGAGCTCTTGGATTCCCGAAAAGTCAACCACCAGGAGGAGGCACCAAAAGGGGTAAACATGCAGGAGCAGGGACAAAACCAGCCCCAGCCCCAGCCCGAGCCGGAGGGCCAGCTGCTGACGCTGGTGTGGCAGGAGCTGGCTGCCCTCCGGCAGCAACAGCAGCAGCAACAGGAGCAGTTCCAGCAGCTGATGCAGCAGCAGCTGTCCGTGCTGGAGGGCATCGTGCTGCGTCCCCCGCTCGCGGCCTCCGGCCAGCGGAAGGCGGCATCATATGCCGCCGCCGCCTCGGCTACGGCTGCTGCGCCCAAGGCGGGCCCGTCGGAGCAGGCCGGGCGAAAGGCCATGGCGTCGGAGCCTGTGAGGCCGGCCCCGGCGGCCAAACAGCAGGAGCGGCAGGGAGGGCCTGCTCCACCCACAAAGGGTAAGGCGGCGAGGGCTCCTGCCGTGACGGCGACTGGGCCGCCCCTGCCACCCCGGGGGCCCCGCCTGCAGAATCCTCGGCCGACACCGATTGGACGGTTGTCAGTGCCAAAAGGAAGGCAGGCAAGGCGTCTAGGGCGGCCAAAAAGCGGACACGGCGACAGCAGCGCAAGAAGCGGGCCATGGCGGCCAGACTTCGCGCCCCAAATTCCGAGGCTGTGGTTATCACACTACAGCCAGATGCGGAAAAGAAGGGCGTGACGTATGACGCCGTCATGGAAAAGGCGAGGCAGGCGGTGTTGCCCCACCTTAGCGAGCTCGGAGCCTCTGGGGGCTTCCGCATGAGGCGCACCGTAACTGGGGCCCGAATGCTGGAGGTCCCTGGTGCGGCCAGTGGCCCTGCCGCAGATGCCCTGGCCGCAAGGATCAGGGCGTCCTTGGACGCGGAAGAGGCCCGAGTGTCCAGGCCCACCAAGTGCATTGATATGGCCTAATAAGGGCAAGGCCTTGGGACGAAGGCAACGAAGGAACAGGAGTGGGTTTTTAGTCAGTAAAAGTCTGACACTATCTCCCGCCCCGCCCAAGGGCGGGGGATGTCATAAGATGATTTTCCCACCGAAAAAAAAAAAAAAAAACCCTCAGAGCGGAAATAAAGCGGGCCAAGTTGGAGGCCCGCAACGTGTGGCTGGGGACTCTGAACGGAGACCCGTGGGGACGCCCCTACAAGGTGGTGCGGGAAAAACTCCGCCCCTGGGCTCCCCCACTCACTCAGTCTCCGGCCCCAGATTGTGGAGGGTGTGGTGAGCAATCTGTTCCCTGCGCGAGGGGAACACTCCCCCCCGCTCATGGCTCCGCCACCAGCGGTGTCTAACGCGGATCACGATGGCGACGACGACGACAATGCTCCAGAGGTGACCGAGGTAGAGATGAGTGTGGCGGTACGAAGGCTGAGTGCCAAGAATACCGCCCCAGGACCCGACGGCTTGCCTGGTAAAGCGTGGGTCCTGGCCATGGAAGCTCTCGGGTCTCGATTAAGAGGGCTCTTCAGCACATGCATGGAGAGGGGCCTGTTCCCACTTCGCTGTAAGACGGGGAAACTGGTCCTTATCGCGAAGCCGGGGCGCCCTGCGGACTCTCCGTCCGCGTACCGGCCCATTGTGCTGCTCGACGAGGTGGGCAAGCTCTTTGAAAGAGTAATTGCAGACCGCCTCGTCGCGCACCTAACACGGGTGGGGCCAGATCTAGCGGACGGCCAGTTCGGCTTTCGCAGGAGGCACTCCACGGTGGACGCCATCATGCGCGTGCGAGCTCTCACGACGGGAGGACGTTGGTCCTGGCGCAGGGAGAGTCGTACCAGGCGGCGGTCGAATTAGCGACACGCGGGGTTGCGATAGTCGTTGATAGGATCCAGCAGTTGGGACTCGAGGTGGCGCTGCAAAAGTCCGAGGCCATGTGTTTTCACGGCCCTCGGAGCGCGCCGCCTCGGCGCTCCCAATTAACGGTAGGAGGAGTTCACATCGGCGTCGGGTCGACGATGAAGTACCTGGGACTCGTCTTCGACAGCCGGTGGAATTTCGAGGAGCACTTCCGACGTCTGGCTCCCAAACTGAATCGGACTGGGGCTGCCCTCAAGCGTCTCCTGCCCAACCTTGGGAGTCCAGACGCCTCCTACCGGAGGCTCTACGCAGGCATCGTACAGTCCATGGCCCTTTATGGGGCGCCGGTGTGGGCGCCGTCACTGCGAAAGCGACCGGCGGCCCAGGTGATCGCGTGCCAGAGGGTCATGGCCATACGGATGGTGCGGGGATACCGCACGGTTTCCCGCGAAGCGGCGAGCCTCCTTGCTGGCCAGCCACCATGGGATCTGGTGGCAACAGGCCTTGCACGCATGCACGATCTGCGCGTGGAGATGCAACGTCGGGGTGAAACTCCGCTGCCACGACAAGCGGACAGAGCTCCGGCGGGGTCTCATGGCGGAATGGCGACAGCGACTATCGCAACCCAGTGCTGGGCACGCCATAATTATGGCGGTAAGTCCCCTCTTTGAGGAGTGGCTGGAAAGGCAACACGGCGTCCTTACCTTCCGCATGACGCAGGTCCTCACCGGACATGGTAAGTTCGGGAGGTTCCTGCACCGGATTCGTGCGGAAGAAACGCCCGGGTGTCACCATTGTGTGGACCACCCGGAGGACACGGTGGAGCATACGGTGGAGGTGTGTCCCGCTTGGGCAGAGCAACGCCGTGTCCTCATGGGGGCTATCGGTGGCGGTGATCTCTCGCGCCGGGCCTTGGTACAGGCCATGGTCCGGAGCGAGGAGGAGTGGCAGGCGGTCGCCTCCTTCTGCGAAGCAGTAATGCTAGCAAAGGAGGCGGCCGATCGCGTGAGGCAACGGTCCTCACGCCCCAATCGCCGCCGGGATTCCGATCCTGATTTCCGGCCATCGTAGGCGCGGGCTTGCGGACGGCGAGCAATGGGTGGCTCGCCTTCCGACCGTCCGGTAACCGTCCGGACCGAGCCCAAGTCGTCGACGGCGCGTGCTGTTCCACGCGCTCCTCAAGGAGATGTCAGCAACTGTAGGGGCCTAGCAGGGTCGAAGCCTACTGGGGCCAAGGGTCTGATTCTGAAAGGAAGACTCGGCCCTGGTACGAAAGGCAATGAAGGAACAGGAGTGGGTTTTTAGTCAGTAAAAGTCTGACACTATCTCCCGCCCCGGGCATTTGAAATTCATATTAAATTTGATAGATAGATGGTATTGTGTAATTTATGTAATTTTCTGAGTGGCGGAAGAATGACCATCGCCCACGTTTGCAGACAGTTCTATTTTTTTTTCCCCCGTGGTTGTAACAAGCTAATTGACCTTTAGGTATTTAATTATTGACTTTAAAATAACACGGCCAAATTTTTGGAAGGGGTTACATGGTACCTTGCGTTGGAAGGCCCCCAGGTGGACGTTACCGATGACCTGGTGAGGGTCGCGGGAATCCGATGGATGCGAGATTCACAGGACCGGTCATTATGGCGGCACTTGGGGAGGCCTATGTCCAAAAGTGGACGTCTTTCGGCTGAAATGACAATGATGATGATGGCATCTTTTTGTTCTTTTTTTAAGGGTGGAAATTATCCAGTGACTTCTCTCGCTCTGGTTGGGGCGGGAGGGCGTGTCAATCTTTTACTGACTGAAACCACACCTGTGTCCTTCAGTTACCCTTTGCGACATCTCTTTGAGGAGCGCTTGGATCACTATGCGCTGTTGACGACTGCGGCCTCCTCCTTCGCTAGCATTACGGCTTTGCAGAAGGAGGCAACCTCCGGCCATTTCTCCTCGCTTTGGACCATAGCCCGAACCAGGGCCCGGCGCGAGAGGCCACTGACGCCGATTGCCTCCACGAGGACACAGCGGTGCTCCGCTCTTGCGGGGCACACCTCCAATGTATGCTTCACTGTGTCCTCCGGGATGATGGCACCTTGCTGCCTAATAATAGCGTGTGTTCGGTCCAAGCAACCGAACACCTGCTAACGCAGCAATTTACTACAATCGTACTTTAACATCAGTGCATTACGAGACACCAAACGGATCGGGTGCATTCATCTAACATAACCTTTTAACATAACATTTGAAGAACTTTAATAAACTATCCAAAACCAATCAGTGCTTTTATATCAACTACAAACCCACACCCCGCACATATTGGTCCTTCGAGCCGGATTGCGCAAGTTCCGAAAAGTAATCGCGAGTGTTGCGTGTATATCAGTGTGGTGTGTGTGGACTAAAGTGGTATTCTGGACTGGTAGGTGACTGGATTACGCTCCTGATCAATGGAGAACATCAACGGTGGTATAGCAGCAGACCACAAGTAAGATCTTTCCATAATTTTCTAAACTTTGGGAGATTTGACGTCCTTAAACAACGTGCGAAATGGCTGAGCTTTACGACGTCCAATTGGCGCTTGCCATCAACATCGAAAAGATCGGGGTTAATTTATAGAAGAGCAGTGTCCAAAGACGAACCTTCGAATACTTGAAAAAGTGTTTGAGTACTTTAGAAGAATACTGGAAGGAATACCAATTTAACCACGATCGCCTTACAACAGAAGTAAGTAAGACGCATGTCTACTTTCCGAAACAGGAGTTCGAGAAAACAAGCAAGTCGTACCAAGCTGTCAAAATGCTGATCAACCAGATGCATCAACAACTTCTGGAAGCTCCATCTAGGAGTGATGATCAAGGACTGCTAGAAGAAGGTACGTATCTTGGTAAAGAATTCGAGACCGAACAGGAGTATAAAGAGGAACAGCAGCCAGGAGAAGATGGTCAGCCTTCGGAGTTAGGTCAAAGAGCTCGTCGTGCTTGGATGGTAAATCAGGGTACAAACAGTAAACTGGATACTGGGACTGCTTCGCAGGCAGGCAGCTAATTTTAAGGCTTTCCGACGAACGGTATCTAACATCAACTTAGAACTTGACAAATGGGAATTTGAAGACGTCCTCAAAACACTGCAAACTAGGTGGATAGCAATCGATACTCTGCATTGGAAAATTGATTTAGGTTATGCAATTCCGACGCACACTCCCCGAAATGTGTGAAACTATTCCATTAAAATAATTTGTGGAGAATATATCACAGTCGAACAACTCAACCAAACAGGAGTAATATACCTCGGACTGGGTTGTGTTATCAAAGGGCAAGATTTTACTTTGCATGCAAACACAAAATTTGACAATAATATGACGATTCAGTCAAATATTTACGTACCCAACATTGACCAACTTAACAACATTATCAATGTGAGCTTACCGATCGAGAAGGCTCACGATAATCAAACTGAGGAGGACGAATTAGATAACGACTTGCTGAAAATCTACAAACAAATCAAACAGCTAAGAAACACTGACGTAGAAATAGATGAGACGTTGTCACCTCACGACATCCATCATTACGTGGTAAGCTACACCCTCGTGCTGGCGGCGGCTGTGGGCTCAGCCGTGCTCCTGTGGCGGTGGCGACGACGCCGCATGCGACGCATGCTGATCTCACCAGACATCGAGCTACGAAGTGTTAACGACGCGAGTGCTAGTGCTTGTGCACGACAATGTAACGAGGCTGACCGTCAGCCCAGTGCTCAAAATGCAATGCAAGTGTGCGTGGTTAAAAAACAAAATAAAGCGTGTTCACCAATCATATACAAAAATTAGAGACATTAAGATTATCTATTAGCTTTTCTAAACGCTATAGTTTCGTATTATCTTAAGAATCACCACTAACATTAGGTTACTATCATCTTAACTAACATGATTGTATTATCATCATCTCATCTTAACTGCATCTTTGCCGCCCCGGAATATGTTCGGTCCAAGCAACCGAACACCTGCTAACGCAGCAATTTACTACAATCGTACTTTAACATCAGTGCATTACGAGACACCAAACGGACCGGGTGCATTCATCTAACATAACCTTTTATCATAAGATTTGAAGAATTTTAATAAACTATCCAAAACCAATCAGTGCTTTTATATCAACTACAAACCCACACCCCGCACAGCGTGTTTTATTATTTGCAGTCACTGCTTCATATAAAACGAGGTCGAATGTGTTTTTCTGATCACAGTTCGACAACGTATGATGTATCTCAGATTTCTTGCAGCCTTACGTCGACATCTGAACATTGCCTCCTTGCAGTGAGTGGTGACCAACACTGGATTATGGTATTGGATTATGGTATTGGTACTGGTATTTCGAACGGTTTCTGTTCCGGATTCGGTTGGAATTACCCTGATATTACCATTTTGCGAATTGCCCTAAGCTCCCGCTGTAGCATGTGGTGGAGGTCTATCCAGATTGGGTGAACCGCCGTGTCCTCATAGAGGCAATCGGCGTCAGTAATTTCTCGGTTTTGTCATCAATATGCGAGTTCGATTGGACAGGGATACACGCACTCAAGATTTCGCCGAAATTCATTCAAAAGTTGGAGACTCTTTATAGGGTAGTTCCCACTATGGAAAAAACATTTGTCTGATACACGGGGACGTCAGTTAAATACACACCAAAAATCCTAGGTAAATGAACCACCACGCCCAAAAGGATCAAGCTGCAACAATCAATGGAAGTATGCTCTCGAAAATTCTTCATAAGTACTGTTGTGGAGGAAGATAGTTGATGATGATGGTAGTTTTTGGATTCACTTAAGGCTTTGCACTATTAGTGCACGTTATCCAGCTGAAAGTCGGTGTCCCGATTATGCTCCTTCGTTTACCTCTACTAAAGCTGTCTAACTGCTTAAACTCTTCAGTGAAATATTATTGAGGCGAAATGTATTACACGAGGTAACTCTTTCGAACAATCTCGCAGCCCCAGCAGACATCGGTCCTAGAGGGCCCTATACATTTGCTGAAGCAGGCTACTGGTTGTCATTTTCTCCACCAATTGCCTCCATGAGGACAAGGCGGCGCTCCGACCAAGCGGGAGCGACTTCCACCGTATTCTCCGGGCGATCCGCACAATGGTGAGATCAGAGTGTTTCTTCCCGCTGAATTCGATACAGATACCTTCCAAAATATCCACATCCGGTGAGTCCTGCACAAAGAGAGGATGCCGTGACGCCTCTGTAGTGACACCTCAAAGACAGGCATTACCGTTGCGACTGTGGCGTGTTCACTGTGGCGAGGGGTTAAAATCATACAATATTGTTTTACCAGAACCTAAACCAGATACATACATAAACTAATGCCTTTTCCCTTGGGGTTGGCAGAAATGCCAACTGCTACGACCCATACATACTCTTTCTATTCATTGACGTTAATACATCTGGATCTGGACGTTTACATAACATATTGCGGACGAAGTCGCGGGCAACAGCTAGTACTTCTATAAGTAATATCAGAAAGAGGTTTTATTAGTTTCATGTTGGCATCTTGGCATCTTGGCATGATTCCTTACGTTTCTAATGGCGCGTATTGTTGTAGGTAACTATTTTTTGCTGATTACTAAAATTTTCAAACTTTTTGTATATTTCCTGCAAATTAAACAATTTAATCTTTCTTTTTAAATTTAATATAACTTTCTGATATGATTGATAAATCGATAAAGGCCGGCAAAATTATAGCCCTACTTAAAGAAGGTTGTTCACAAACTTACGTGTCTCGGCGGCTAAATGTGAGTCGTCCAGAGATCTGGGCAACGCAATCAAGAGATTGGTTCGGTCAAATAAAGAATAATAGGTTTGGGTAGAAAACGATGCGCAGAACCACGAGATGACGCTTTTTGGTTGAGGCAGGCGTTTAGGCAGAATCATAAGACGTCAAGTGTGAACCTAAACTAAAAAAAAGTCTTCAAGAAGTAAGAGGAATAGCCTCCTTCTGACTGTCTGCAAGATAACTTACCTTGCACACAGTCAGGAGGCGGCTTTTGGCTGTCAATATCAGCAGTTACTGCCCGATCCGGGGCCTTAAATTACTCCGAATCTGTGCTTCATGGACTCTAGAAAACTGGAACGAAGTATGAAACTCAGAGTGTTTTATATTAACACGCTTTTATTAGCTTCACTTGTAACTATGTATGTAAGAAAATCTTGGAATCTTAATTTGACCCACTTCCCGATTTTCGATTAGGATAAAATTTTTCACACGCTCTGAGTTCTGATGACAATACATGAATAGCAAAGAAACGTCATTACAAATCTAATATGGCGGCCTCCCCAAGATGGCGGACTGGCTGTTTGAAATCCACCCCCATGATATGGGTATCAAATGAAAGGGTTTGCTGTCAGAAAAACGAAAAAAATAGTCACGTGACTTAAATCCAATATGGCGAACGTCCAAGATGGCGGACAGGCTATTTGAAATGCACCCCCATTATATGGGTATCAAATGAAAGGGTTTTCTGTCAGGAATACGAAAAAAAATAGTCACGTGACTTAAATCCAACATGGCGGACATCCAATTGTAATTTTTAGTGCGTGAAAAAGCGTGTTTTTATGTGAAGAAGACCGGTACCGGTGATTATTGCGAAGACCAGGAAACGCTATACCGAAGTGTGTTTCAAAGAAATGACTCCTTATGGTGGAGGCTCCCTTATGTCTTGGGCAGCAATTAATTCGACGGAGCTTACGGAGCTAGTTTTCATAGAAAATGGAACATTAAATGCACAACCTGTATTGACTGCTCTTAGAGAAGATACCATTTTTATGGACGACAATGCTCGCGCTCATTATAACGACGTGGAATCCTATATACAAGAACTTGGGATCCGTCGTTTGGATTGGCCAGCTCGAAGTCCCGACCTCAATCCCATAGAGCATGTCTGGAATGTTCTAAAGGGACGGGTAACATATATTATGTGCAACCCGTTCCGCAAAACATTTGGGAGCTAAAAACAGTCATTGCAGAAGAAAGGAAATTCTACAAAACGTGATTAAAATTATCGTGGAAAGCATTTTCAGAAGGATGCAATCTGTGATTTTGGCAAGAGTAGGTTACATGCGTTATAAAATTTAATGTTGTATAATATAATTTAAAAAAAGCTAAAAAAAAAAATGTCTATTGCTGACAACTTCGGTTTTATGGAATTCATCGAAAATTAATTAAAAAAACTGCCAGATTTGACTACATGCATATTCAATTACACGGTTAAAAATAAACAGACTACGACAGATAATTTAATCCAATTTAATCAATTAAAATACATAGACTAGAATAATATCCGACTATACTTATTCACTATATAGTTTAGGTATTTTTGGCAAATCAAGTGGATTTTGAGACAATTTTTGACGTGACAACGTCTTATAATTCGATGGAGCCGGCTGCACGCACGAGAAAGTATGACGCATGCGGCGTTACCTCGCTCTGAGGCGTTCCATTTAAGGCTTGAAGTGCAAGCGAGAGCGCGTTCGGCCTCCGCGTTCGGCAGTGTTCGACATCTGTCTCTCTCCTACTTGAGCGAGCGATGCGTCTGCGTTGTGACAACTGCTATAGAATAATACATTTACATGTTTTCGTCAAGTATAAAGTGCAGTGAAAAGTGAATGTCGTGTTAATTGTTTATTTGTATTTATGCGTACAAATAAATGTAACACGTTGTCACGTTCAACTATCGTCAGTAAACCGACTTTACAGACAGCCGATTTTTTTTTGATGAAGTTCAAGATATGGAATGTCCGATTTTAGCAAATACCTTTTTCTTTTTAATTATCTAGCTCCCATTTACTAAAAACAAAATAATAATATACTAAAACTAGCTTCTGCTGGCTTCGCTTCGCTTGCTTGAAAACTGGCTTCGCTTGCGTGAAAATAGGTTTTTCCATAAAAACTTTGGATCTCCATTTCATCCCTTCAGGTGGTGAATTTTGGAAGATCCCCTCTTACTGCTCGCCTACGTCATAAAAGAAACCTTGTGCAAAGTTTCATGCTCCTAGTCCAGTCAGTCAGTTTCTACTTTTATATAATTGATATAGATGTAGAGTTCAGCGCCATCTAGCGAGAATATTGGTTTTCACCTAAAGTGAAATATTTACATTTTATATTCTATCGATATTATTCATCGCAAATCTCCTCTCCTTTGTATATCACGTTTCTGCAACAATTTGACGATATTTTAAGAAGTGTGTCGAAATGAGGTCATTGTTATTTGACATTACTTAGCGGGCACCCACGTGAATGCATTAGAATGCTTGTCAGCTAGTGTTAAAAGTGTAAATATTACTGTTACTAAAATGAGATACAGTAACGTCGGGTTAATTAGGCCCTGAAGTACTTTGGCCCAAACTTATTAACCAATAGGGAGACGGGCTAGCGGAACAAGCTTGGGGCAAAGTTATGCCTCAGGGCCAAAGTTATATCTACCTCAGGGCCAAAGTAGCCCGATTTTATGGTTGTTACATTGAATTTAGTTTATTGCCAAGGAAAAAGCACTCTTGAAAACATTTGATTAATCCTTGCTGTAAAAGAAGGTACAAGATTTACGAGATCACTGTCTTGTCTATCCGTCTGTCAATTTTTTTTTTAATCATCTACTGACAAATCCCGCTCTTGGGCGGAGCGGAAGATAGTGTCAGACTTTTACTGACTAAAAACCCACTCCTGTTCCTTCGTTGCCTTCGTCCCAAGGCCCCGGGTTTCGTTTTCACACTACCTATGGCCCCAGTAGCTTTCGACCCTGCTGGATCCCTACGATTTGCTGACATCTCCCTGAGGCGCGCGTGGAACAATACGCGCCGTCGACGACTTGGGCTCGGTCCGGTCGGTTACCGGACGGTCGGACGGCGGGCTACCCATTGCTTGCCGTCCGCAAGCCCGCGCCTACGGTGGCCGAAAATCGGGGTCCGAATCCCGGCGGCGCGCGGCGGTTGGGGCGTTGCCTCACGCGATCGGCCGCCTCCTTTGCTAGCATTACTGCTTTGCAGAAGGAGGCGACCACCTGCCACTCCTATCGCTCCGGACCATGGCCAGTACCTGTACCAAAGCCCGGCGCGAGAGATCACCGCCGATCCGTCTGTCACTAACGTTTTTGTTCTACACAAGATCTTATGATTTTATAGTTCAAATTTATCTGACCTTCAGGGATTTTTATGCATAAAGTAAGTCGTTTTGAAAATTTCATTTACAAAGGCAGATCAGCATTATGTCAGATTATTAGATAATACCATTTTAAAATCGATAACATTATGGGCACTTAGAAAATAATAATTGTGGTTAGTTATAGTTGTGTTGGAGCTGAATGCCAGGTCGTCCAGGCGTAATGTCATTGCCACAGCCTTCAACGTCTGCGTTGAAAGTCGATTGTTGAGCGCACCACTAATTCATATGTTTCGATTAATATCTCTAACCATAGGCTGTGTACGACGCATTAGGGTTGCAATTGAGTGGACGTGCGTGAATTAATTATTTTCTGTCGAATGTGAAACGTGTGTTGTAGACAAAGGTCACTTAAAAATTGATGAATGACCCCGCACATCGATGTAAACGATGCGCCTTCTTAAATTAGGCTTTCGTACCTCAATAGGAAAAAAAACGGAACCCTTATAGAATCACTTTTTTGTCCGTCTGTCTGTCAAGACCCTTCATTTTGGGAATGAGTGGAAGTATTGAGTTGAAATTAAAACCATATATTTAAGTCTGCGGTCCCTTGAAGCTGTGAAAAAATCGATCTTCTCAGTTAACGAATAAAAAAGATACGGCCGGTTATGTCGCAAAAAACGTATATTTCGATACTCTCAAAAGAGTCAAAAGTCATAGGGTACTTCCCCTTGACCCAGAATCCTGAAATTTAGCATAAAGCAAGGTCTTACAGCACAGGTATAGGAATAAATCTGAAAACAGTAGTGGTAAACAGGAAAAGGTGGTAATGTGACCCCCTACTTTGTTTTTGAGGCCTCATGTAAAAATACTAGATTTATAAATCAAGTAAGTACGTTACAGTATTCCTTACCCTTTGCAATATGCATACCTTTATATGTAGAATAAATAAAATAACCACAGAATTTTCAAAAAAATATGTTTTCTACAAAATAACAAATTTGACAACATGACATTAAGAGAGGGTTATATGGTACCCTCGGGGCCATATTAAATATATTAAACTGTAATTAAATCTTTTCGGAAAAAATCACACATATAATATTCTCCTTGCCAGCACAGGCTGTATGCACCCATACATTGTACCTCAGGCACTGAAGTCCACTACTCTACCACTGAAGATACACTTCTCTCCATGTCTGTCACTAGAATAACTTGTTTCACAAAATTAGCTTTTTGTATCTAAACTTTTAGGCATCGCTCGTCATATTCAGAGTCAGTTTGTTTATGACTGCGTAACTTTCAGGGCTACTGCTGGATGTATCGACTCTCACACATCCAGCAGCTCCTACATTTAGAATCGGTTATACATTTTATATGGCCCCCGGGAGCTTAATAGGAACAATGTAAGGGGTCAAATTACAAGTATTTAAGGTATATGGAACCAGGCAAATTCACTTTTGAAATACCTATGAGCAACACCCCAAGTCTAGACTCAGCCATGTGATGGTCCTGAGTGAAAGGAATGGAATACGGTCGCTTCCTGCAAAACAGTAACGCTAGCGAGGGAAAATGCAGCAACCGTGAGCGAACGGATATCCTCATGCTCCAGCCGCCACCAGAGCAAACGACTCGCGCATCGGAAGCCGCAGAGCGATCCTCGGCCACCATATGCACGTGCTTGCAGACGACCAACAATGGATAACTCACCGTCCGGCCGTCCGGTAAGGACTGAGCCCGAGATGCCGATAGTGCGTGGTGAACCACGCTCGCCTCAAAGAGATGTCACGAAACTGTAGAGGTCCAGTAGGGTCGATACCCGCTAGCTAGCTAGACTTTTTAGATTTTTATTGTTTTACAACGGAACCCTAAAAATGCGGCTAATATTTGAGCCCACAAAACTTACTTACTGTCATAAAAAAGACTGGTATTCAGTAAGACCAGGTTTTTAAAATCCAAACAAATAAGTTCATCATGTTCATTTATTATGAAAATTAAACAATGATTAAAATAATTTTCGCAAAATGAAATAAATTAGAAAAATAATAAAAACAATCACATTATAAATAAAACTAATAAACTTAATACTATTTCAAATAATACTATTTCTTGGCCAAATAATAGTCAGGCATTCGATTTCCGTCGAAAAGAACATAATTCATGTCAGGGCTGAAACGACCGTTGTAACCGAACGCTTTCTCAAATTCGGTGATTGAGCAACAGTATATGTAGCCATCGTCCACGTTGTGGTAGTTGGAGGGTTCGAGCCAACTGATGAAAATGTCGCAGATGTCGGGGCACAGGACGTGCTCCAACGCCTGCTCTTCAGGTAACTCAGCGATGTTGACTTGAATTATCGCGAGAGATGCCTGCTGAGCAGGATCTTGAATTACCTGGGAAAGAACAAAAATACGATGTAAGAAATTTAAACTAAATAGTAAAGGCACTCCATAAATAAAGATAAAAATGGTAATGGTAAATAAGAAACTTCTTATTTACCGATAAACTGCCAGTATCTTAGAAGTTATTATGTATTAGAAGTTGATCACTTCATGAAATGGCCAAATAAAACTGGCCAGATCGTTTTAAACGTTTACAGTTTTATGATATTTCAATCTTCGTTTGGCCTACTTTCTTTAGACCTTTTATTATAATAGAAATCCTACATCAATGATATGGCCAAACGAGGATTGACATATGGTGAAATTTTTTTTTTTTTTTTGGGGTGCTACGACAGAAAACCTCGAGTGCCCGCAGGCTGTAGTTCCCTTGCGGATATGTCCGGAGCGAAGGCCAGTCTGCGGGACGGTGCACCCTGGGAGGCGACTAACGACTCCCCTTGGGTACTTTTGCCTAAGGGGTCTCGATGTCCGCCTGCGAATATTCTGTCCGAAGGAACACTTCAACGCGTGTCCCTCTGCTATAGCAGAGAGCACAGTGGCGAAGTAAGAGCGGGCTCGGTGTGCACTTACCCTGCCACCGGGCAGGCAGGAGGAAGACTTGCTCCTCCTTCTGCCACCGTTAGTCTCGTAGCCCCAGAGATTGTCCAAGGTCATGTTTCTGACTTTTGATGGGGGTTGAGGGTCTTGGCTTAACCGCCCGGGCCGCGAGGAAGACAACCTCTATAAAAAATCACCCCAAACCTCCAAGCGGCGGCGCACCGTGAGGGAGGTTGTTAGCTTGACTAATGGGTAGCTAAATTAGTCTCTAGTGCGAACCACAAATTTGAGCCGGTAAAACTTGATATGTCGTGGGAACAAAATGAGCAAATTTTTTAAAACCCTAAACAATGAGGAGAAGGAGAGTCATGCGCGGTCGGAGTCCGACGCGGCATCCAAAAGGAGCTCGGAGAGCTCGGAGGTGGAGGAGGTAGCGGGAGACCCCGGAAGAAATACAAGCTTCTTCCGGAAGCGCTCCAAAGCGGGGGACGGATCGTCCTCCGAAGGAGAGTTTGCGTCGGCCCGCAAGATCCCCACTAGCAGTCGGGGTGCGAGCCGAGCGAGAGGGCTTACCTCCCAGGAGGCTGCTGAGAGAGCCGAGAGGCTCTCCGCGGAGGGGCGCCATCCCGTAGTGACTAGTGTTAGGTCTGACCCCTCGGGGCCGCCTGGCAGCAAGCCAGACGCCGGGGAAGACTCCGCCGAGGAGTCATGCAGGTTGCTCGGGGTGCTGGTGGTCGACGTCTTGACAGCCATGTCAAGGAAGAGAGAGAAGGGCTCCAAGAAAAGGGGCATCGCTCAGTTCGCGACCTCTATCTTGGAGGCCATGGACGCCTACTTCGAAAAGAGGGTTGCGAAGATCCGGGCTGAGCTCTTGGATTCCCGAAAAGTCAACCACCAGGAGGAGGCACCAAAAGGGGTAAACATGCAGGAGCAGGGACAAAACCAGCCCCAGCCCCAGCCCGAGCCGGAGGGCCAGCTGCTGACGCTGGTGTGGCAGGAGCTGGCTGCCCTCCGGCAGCAACAGCAGCAGCAACAGGAGCAGTTCCAGCAGCTGATGCAGCAGCAGCTGTCCGTGCTGGAGGGCATCGTGCTGCGTCCCCCGCTCGCGGCCTCCGGCCAGCGGAAGGCGGCATCATATGCCGCCGCCGCCTCGGCTACGGCTGCTGCGCCCAAGGCGGGCCCGTCGGAGCAGGCCGGGCGAAAGGCCATGGCGTCGGAGCCTGTGAGGCCGGCCCCGGCGGCCAAACAGCAGGAGCGGCAGGGAGGGCCTGCTCCACCCACAAAGGGTAAGGCGGCGAGGGCTCCTGCCGTGACGGCGACTGGGCCGCCCCTGCCACCCCGGGGGCCCCGCCTGCAGAATCCTCGGCCGACACCGATTGGACGGTTGTCAGTGCCAAAAGGAAGGCAGGCAAGGCGTCTAGGGCGGCCAAAAAGCGGACACGGCGACAGCAGCGCAAGAAGCGGGCCATGGCGGCCAGACTTCGCGCCCCAAATTCCGAGGCTGTGGTTATCACACTACAGCCAGATGCGGAAAAGAAGGGCGTGACGTATGACGCCGTCATGGAAAAGGCGAGGCAGGCGGTGTTGCCCCACCTTAGCGAGCTCGGAGCCTCTGGGGGCTTCCGCATGAGGCGCACCGTAACTGGGGCCCGAATGCTGGAGGTCCCTGGTGCGGCCAGTGGCCCTGCCGCAGATGCCCTGGCCGCAAGGATCAGGGCGTCCTTGGACGCGGAAGAGGCCCGAGTGTCCAGGCCCACCAAGTGCATTGATATGGCCTAATAAGGGCAAGGCCTTGGGACGAAGGCAACGAAGGAACAGGAGTGGGTTTTTAGTCAGTAAAAGTCTGACACTATCTCCCGCCCCGCCCAAGGGCGGGGGATGTCATAAGATGATTTTCCCACCGAAAAAAAAAAAAAAAAACCCTCAGAGCGGAAATAAAGCGGGCCAAGTTGGAGGCCCGCAACGTGTGGCTGGGGACTCTGAACGGAGACCCGTGGGGACGCCCCTACAAGGTGGTGCGGGAAAAACTCCGCCCCTGGGCTCCCCCACTCACTCAGTCTCCGGCCCCAGATTGTGGAGGGTGTGGTGAGCAATCTGTTCCCTGCGCGAGGGGAACACTCCCCCCCGCTCATGGCTCCGCCACCAGCGGTGTCTAACGCGGATCACGATGGCGACGACGACGACAATGCTCCAGAGGTGACCGAGGTAGAGATGAGTGTGGCGGTACGAAGGCTGAGTGCCAAGAATACCGCCCCAGGACCCGACGGCTTGCCTGGTAAAGCGTGGGTCCTGGCCATGGAAGCTCTCGGGTCTCGATTAAGAGGGCTCTTCAGCACATGCATGGAGAGGGGCCTGTTCCCACTTCGCTGTAAGACGGGGAAACTGGTCCTTATCGCGAAGCCGGGGCGCCCTGCGGACTCTCCGTCCGCGTACCGGCCCATTGTGCTGCTCGACGAGGTGGGCAAGCTCTTTGAAAGAGTAATTGCAGACCGCCTCGTCGCGCACCTAACACGGGTGGGGCCAGATCTAGCGGACGGCCAGTTCGGCTTTCGCAGGAGGCACTCCACGGTGGACGCCATCATGCGCGTGCGAGCTCTCACGACGGGAGGACGTTGGTCCTGGCGCAGGGAGAGTCGTACCAGGCGGCGGTCGAATTAGCGACACGCGGGGTTGCGATAGTCGTTGATAGGATCCAGCAGTTGGGACTCGAGGTGGCGCTGCAAAAGTCCGAGGCCATGTGTTTTCACGGCCCTCGGAGCGCGCCGCCTCGGCGCTCCCAATTAACGGTAGGAGGAGTTCACATCGGCGTCGGGTCGACGATGAAGTACCTGGGACTCGTCTTCGACAGCCGGTGGAATTTCGAGGAGCACTTCCGACGTCTGGCTCCCAAACTGAATCGGACTGGGGCTGCCCTCAAGCGTCTCCTGCCCAACCTTGGGAGTCCAGACGCCTCCTACCGGAGGCTCTACGCAGGCATCGTACAGTCCATGGCCCTTTATGGGGCGCCGGTGTGGGCGCCGTCACTGCGAAAGCGACCGGCGGCCCAGGTGATCGCGTGCCAGAGGGTCATGGCCATACGGATGGTGCGGGGATACCGCACGGTTTCCCGCGAAGCGGCGAGCCTCCTTGCTGGCCAGCCACCATGGGATCTGGTGGCAACAGGCCTTGCACGCATGCACGATCTGCGCGTGGAGATGCAACGTCGGGGTGAAACTCCGCTGCCACGACAAGCGGACAGAGCTCCGGCGGGGTCTCATGGCGGAATGGCGACAGCGACTATCGCAACCCAGTGCTGGGCACGCCATAATTATGGCGGTAAGTCCCCTCTTTGAGGAGTGGCTGGAAAGGCAACACGGCGTCCTTACCTTCCGCATGACGCAGGTCCTCACCGGACATGGTAAGTTCGGGAGGTTCCTGCACCGGATTCGTGCGGAAGAAACGCCCGGGTGTCACCATTGTGTGGACCACCCGGAGGACACGGTGGAGCATACGGTGGAGGTGTGTCCCGCTTGGGCAGAGCAACGCCGTGTCCTCATGGGGGCTATCGGTGGCGGTGATCTCTCGCGCCGGGCCTTGGTACAGGCCATGGTCCGGAGCGAGGAGGAGTGGCAGGCGGTCGCCTCCTTCTGCGAAGCAGTAATGCTAGCAAAGGAGGCGGCCGATCGCGTGAGGCAACGGTCCTCACGCCCCAATCGCCGCCGGGATTCCGATCCTGATTTCCGGCCATCGTAGGCGCGGGCTTGCGGACGGCGAGCAATGGGTGGCTCGCCTTCCGACCGTCCGGTAACCGTCCGGACCGAGCCCAAGTCGTCGACGGCGCGTGCTGTTCCACGCGCTCCTCAAGGAGATGTCAGCAACTGTAGGGGCCTAGCAGGGTCGAAGCCTACTGGGGCCAAGGGTCTGATTCTGAAAGGAAGACTCGGCCCTGGTACGAAAGGCAATGAAGGAACAGGAGTGGGTTTTTAGTCAGTAAAAGTCTGACACTATCTCCCGCCCCGGGCATTTGAAATTCATATTAAATTTGATAGATAGATGGTATTGTGTAATTTATGTAATTTTCTGAGTGGCGGAAGAATGACCATCGCCCACGTTTGCAGACAGTTCTATTTTTTTTTCCCCCGTGGTTGTAACAAGCTAATTGACCTTTAGGTATTTAATTATTGACTTTAAAATAACACGGCCAAATTTTTGGAAGGGGTTACATGGTACCTTGCGTTGGAAGGCCCCCAGGTGGACGTTACCGATGACCTGGTGAGGGTCGCGGGAATCCGATGGATGCGAGATTCACAGGACCGGTCATTATGGCGGCACTTGGGGAGGCCTATGTCCAAAAGTGGACGTCTTTCGGCTGAAATGACAATGATGATGATGGCATCTTTTTGTTCTTTTTTTAAGGGTGGAAATTATCCAGTGACTTCTCTCGCTCTGGTTGGGGCGGGAGGGCGTGTCAATCTTTTACTGACTGAAACCACACCTGTGTCCTTCAGTTACCCTTTGCGACATCTCTTTGAGGAGCGCTTGGATCACTATGCGCTGTTGACGACTGCGGCCTCCTCCTTCGCTAGCATTACGGCTTTGCAGAAGGAGGCAACCTCCGGCCATTTCTCCTCGCTTTGGACCATAGCCCGAACCAGGGCCCGGCGCGAGAGGCCACTGACGCCGATTGCCTCCACGAGGACACAGCGGTGCTCCGCTCTTGCGGGGCACACCTCCAATGTATGCTTCACTGTGTCCTCCGGGATGATGGCACCTTGCTGCCTAATAATAGCGTGTGTTCGGTCCAAGCAACCGAACACCTGCTAACGCAGCAATTTACTACAATCGTACTTTAACATCAGTGCATTACGAGACACCAAACGGATCGGGTGCATTCATCTAACATAACCTTTTAACATAACATTTGAAGAACTTTAATAAACTATCCAAAACCAATCAGTGCTTTTATATCAACTACAAACCCACACCCCGCACATATTGGTCCTTCGAGCCGGATTGCGCAAGTTCCGAAAAGTAATCGCGAGTGTTGCGTGTATATCAGTGTGGTGTGTGTGGACTAAAGTGGTATTCTGGACTGGTAGGTGACTGGATTACGCTCCTGATCAATGGAGAACATCAACGGTGGTATAGCAGCAGACCACAAGTAAGATCTTTCCATAATTTTCTAAACTTTGGGAGATTTGACGTCCTTAAACAACGTGCGAAATGGCTGAGCTTTACGACGTCCAATTGGCGCTTGCCATCAACATCGAAAAGATCGGGGTTAATTTATAGAAGAGCAGTGTCCAAAGACGAACCTTCGAATACTTGAAAAAGTGTTTGAGTACTTTAGAAGAATACTGGAAGGAATACCAATTTAACCACGATCGCCTTACAACAGAAGTAAGTAAGACGCATGTCTACTTTCCGAAACAGGAGTTCGAGAAAACAAGCAAGTCGTACCAAGCTGTCAAAATGCTGATCAACCAGATGCATCAACAACTTCTGGAAGCTCCATCTAGGAGTGATGATCAAGGACTGCTAGAAGAAGGTACGTATCTTGGTAAAGAATTCGAGACCGAACAGGAGTATAAAGAGGAACAGCAGCCAGGAGAAGATGGTCAGCCTTCGGAGTTAGGTCAAAGAGCTCGTCGTGCTTGGATGGTAAATCAGGGTACAAACAGTAAACTGGATACTGGGACTGCTTCGCAGGCAGGCAGCTAATTTTAAGGCTTTCCGACGAACGGTATCTAACATCAACTTAGAACTTGACAAATGGGAATTTGAAGACGTCCTCAAAACACTGCAAACTAGGTGGATAGCAATCGATACTCTGCATTGGAAAATTGATTTAGGTTATGCAATTCCGACGCACACTCCCCGAAATGTGTGAAACTATTCCATTAAAATAATTTGTGGAGAATATATCACAGTCGAACAACTCAACCAAACAGGAGTAATATACCTCGGACTGGGTTGTGTTATCAAAGGGCAAGATTTTACTTTGCATGCAAACACAAAATTTGACAATAATATGACGATTCAGTCAAATATTTACGTACCCAACATTGACCAACTTAACAACATTATCAATGTGAGCTTACCGATCGAGAAGGCTCACGATAATCAAACTGAGGAGGACGAATTAGATAACGACTTGCTGAAAATCTACAAACAAATCAAACAGCTAAGAAACACTGACGTAGAAATAGATGAGACGTTGTCACCTCACGACATCCATCATTACGTGGTAAGCTACACCCTCGTGCTGGCGGCGGCTGTGGGCTCAGCCGTGCTCCTGTGGCGGTGGCGACGACGCCGCATGCGACGCATGCTGATCTCACCAGACATCGAGCTACGAAGTGTTAACGACGCGAGTGCTAGTGCTTGTGCACGACAATGTAACGAGGCTGACCGTCAGCCCAGTGCTCAAAATGCAATGCAAGTGTGCGTGGTTAAAAAACAAAATAAAGCGTGTTCACCAATCATATACAAAAATTAGAGACATTAAGATTATCTATTAGCTTTTCTAAACGCTATAGTTTCGTATTATCTTAAGAATCACCACTAACATTAGGTTACTATCATCTTAACTAACATGATTGTATTATCATCATCTCATCTTAACTGCATCTTTGCCGCCCCGGAATATGTTCGGTCCAAGCAACCGAACACCTGCTAACGCAGCAATTTACTACAATCGTACTTTAACATCAGTGCATTACGAGACACCAAACGGACCGGGTGCATTCATCTAACATAACCTTTTATCATAAGATTTGAAGAATTTTAATAAACTATCCAAAACCAATCAGTGCTTTTATATCAACTACAAACCCACACCCCGCACAGCGTGTTTTATTATTTGCAGTCACTGCTTCATATAAAACGAGGTCGAATGTGTTTTTCTGATCACAGTTCGACAACGTATGATGTATCTCAGATTTCTTGCAGCCTTACGTCGACATCTGAACATTGCCTCCTTGCAGTGAGTGGTGACCAACACTGGATTATGGTATTGGATTATGGTATTGGTACTGGTATTTCGAACGGTTTCTGTTCCGGATTCGGTTGGAATTACCCTGATATTACCATTTTGCGAATTGCCCTAAGCTCCCGCTGTAGCATGTGGTGGAGGTCTATCCAGATTGGGTGAACCGCCGTGTCCTCATAGAGGCAATCGGCGTCAGTAATTTCTCGGTTTTGTCATCAATATGCGAGTTCGATTGGACAGGGATACACGCACTCAAGATTTCGCCGAAATTCATTCAAAAGTTGGAGACTCTTTATAGGGTAGTTCCCACTATGGAAAAAACATTTGTCTGATACACGGGGACGTCAGTTAAATACACACCAAAAATCCTAGGTAAATGAACCACCACGCCCAAAAGGATCAAGCTGCAACAATCAATGGAAGTATGCTCTCGAAAATTCTTCATAAGTACTGTTGTGGAGGAAGATAGTTGATGATGATGGTAGTTTTTGGATTCACTTAAGGCTTTGCACTATTAGTGCACGTTATCCAGCTGAAAGTCGGTGTCCCGATTATGCTCCTTCGTTTACCTCTACTAAAGCTGTCTAACTGCTTAAACTCTTCAGTGAAATATTATTGAGGCGAAATGTATTACACGAGGTAACTCTTTCGAACAATCTCGCAGCCCCAGCAGACATCGGTCCTAGAGGGCCCTATACATTTGCTGAAGCAGGCTACTGGTTGTCATTTTCTCCACCAATTGCCTCCATGAGGACAAGGCGGCGCTCCGACCAAGCGGGAGCGACTTCCACCGTATTCTCCGGGCGATCCGCACAATGGTGAGATCAGAGTGTTTCTTCCCGCTGAATTCGATACAGATACCTTCCAAAATATCCACATCCGGTGAGTCCTGCACAAAGAGAGGATGCCGTGACGCCTCTGTAGTGACACCTCAAAGACAGGCATTACCGTTGCGACTGTGGCGTGTTCACTGTGGCGAGGGGTTAAAATCATACAATATTGTTTTACCAGAACCTAAACCAGATACATACATAAACTAATGCCTTTTCCCTTGGGGTTGGCAGAAATGCCAACTGCTACGACCCATACATACTCTTTCTATTCATTGACGTTAATACATCTGGATCTGGACGTTTACATAACATATTGCGGACGAAGTCGCGGGCAACAGCTAGTACTTCTATAAGTAATATCAGAAAGAGGTTTTATTAGTTTCATGTTGGCATCTTGGCATCTTGGCATGATTCCTTACGTTTCTAATGGCGCGTATTGTTGTAGGTAACTATTTTTTGCTGATTACTAAAATTTTCAAACTTTTTGTATATTTCCTGCAAATTAAACAATTTAATCTTTCTTTTTAAATTTAATATAACTTTCTGATATGATTGATAAATCGATAAAGGCCGGCAAAATTATAGCCCTACTTAAAGAAGGTTGTTCACAAACTTACGTGTCTCGGCGGCTAAATGTGAGTCGTCCAGAGATCTGGGCAACGCAATCAAGAGATTGGTTCGGTCAAATAAAGAATAATAGGTTTGGGTAGAAAACGATGCGCAGAACCACGAGATGACGCTTTTTGGTTGAGGCAGGCGTTTAGGCAGAATCATAAGACGTCAAGTGTGAACCTAAACTAAAAAAAAGTCTTCAAGAAGTAAGAGGAATAGCCTCCTTCTGACTGTCTGCAAGATAACTTACCTTGCACACAGTCAGGAGGCGGCTTTTGGCTGTCAATATCAGCAGTTACTGCCCGATCCGGGGCCTTAAATTACTCCGAATCTGTGCTTCATGGACTCTAGAAAACTGGAACGAAGTATGAAACTCAGAGTGTTTTATATTAACACGCTTTTATTAGCTTCACTTGTAACTATGTATGTAAGAAAATCTTGGAATCTTAATTTGACCCACTTCCCGATTTTCGATTAGGATAAAATTTTTCACACGCTCTGAGTTCTGATGACAATACATGAATAGCAAAGAAACGTCATTACAAATCTAATATGGCGGCCTCCCCAAGATGGCGGACTGGCTGTTTGAAATCCACCCCCATGATATGGGTATCAAATGAAAGGGTTTGCTGTCAGAAAAACGAAAAAAATAGTCACGTGACTTAAATCCAATATGGCGAACGTCCAAGATGGCGGACAGGCTATTTGAAATGCACCCCCATTATATGGGTATCAAATGAAAGGGTTTTCTGTCAGGAATACGAAAAAAAATAGTCACGTGACTTAAATCCAACATGGCGGACATCCAATTGTAATTTTTAGTGCGTGAAAAAGCGTGTTTTTATGTGAAGAAGACCGGTACCGGTGATTATTGCGAAGACCAGGAAACGCTATACCGAAGTGTGTTTCAAAGAAATGACTCCTTATGGTGGAGGCTCCCTTATGTCTTGGGCAGCAATTAATTCGACGGAGCTTACGGAGCTAGTTTTCATAGAAAATGGAACATTAAATGCACAACCTGTATTGACTGCTCTTAGAGAAGATACCATTTTTATGGACGACAATGCTCGCGCTCATTATAACGACGTGGAATCCTATATACAAGAACTTGGGATCCGTCGTTTGAATTGGCCAGCTCGAAGTCCCGACCTCAATCCCATAGAGCATGTCTGGAATGTTCTAAAGGGACGGGTAACATATATTATGTGCAACCCGTTCCGCAAAACATTTGGGAGCTAAAAACAGTCATTGCAGAAGAAAGGAAATTCTACAAAACGTGATTAAAATTATCGTGGAAAGCATTTTCAGAAGGATGCAATCTGTGATTTTGGCAAGAGTAGGTTACATGCGTTATAAAATTTAATGTTGTATAATATAATTTAAAAAAAGCTAAAAAAAAAAATGTCTATTGCTGACAACTTCGGTTTTATGGAATTCATCGAAAATTAATTAAAAAAACTGCCAGATTTGACTACATGCATATTCAATTACACGGTTAAAAATAAACAGACTACGACAGATAATTTAATCCAATTTAATCAATTAAAATACATAGACTAGAATAATATCCGACTATACTTATTCACTATATAGTTTAGGTATTTTTGGCAAATCAAGTGGATTTTGAGACAATTTTTGACGTGACAACGTCTTATAATTCGATGGAGCCGGCTGCACGCACGAGAAAGTATGACGCATGCGGCGTTACCTCGCTCTGAGGCGTTCCATTTAAGGCTTGAAGTGCAAGCGAGAGCGCGTTCGGCCTCCGCGTTCGGCAGTGTTCGACATCTGTCTCTCTCCTACTTGAGCGAGCGATGCGTCTGCGTTGTGACAACTGCTATAGAATAATACATTTACATGTTTTCGTCAAGTATAAAGTGCAGTGAAAAGTGAATGTCGTGTTAATTGTTTATTTGTATTTATGCGTACAAATAAATGTAACACGTTGTCACGTTCAACTATCGTCAGTAAACCGACTTTACAGACAGCCGATTTTTTTTTGATGAAGTTCAAGATATGGAATGTCCGATTTTAGCAAATACCTTTTTCTTTTTAATTATCTAGCTCCCATTTACTAAAAACAAAATAATAATATACTAAAACTAGCTTCTGCTGGCTTCGCTTCGCTTGCTTGAAAACTGGCTTCGCTTGCGTGAAAATAGGTTTTTCCATAAAAACTTTGGATCTCCATTTCATCCCTTCAGGTGGTGAATTTTGGAAGATCCCCTCTTACTGCTCGCCTACGTCATAAAAGAAACCTTGTGCAAAGTTTCATGCTCCTAGTCCAGTCAGTCAGTTTCTACTTTTATATAATTGATATAGATGTAGAGTTCAGCGCCATCTAGCGAGAATATTGGTTTTCACCTAAAGTGAAATATTTACATTTTATATTCTATCGATATTATTCATCGCAAATCTCCTCTCCTTTGTATATCACGTTTCTGCAACAATTTGACGATATTTTAAGAAGTGTGTCGAAATGAGGTCATTGTTATTTGACATTACTTAGCGGGCACCCACGTGAATGCATTAGAATGCTTGTCAGCTAGTGTTAAAAGTGTAAATATTACTGTTACTAAAATGAGATACAGTAACGTCGGGTTAATTAGGCCCTGAAGTACTTTGGCCCAAACTTATTAACCAATAGGGAGACGGGCTAGCGGAACAAGCTTGGGGCAAAGTTATGCCTCAGGGCCAAAGTTATATCTACCTCAGGGCCAAAGTAGCCCGATTTTATGGTTGTTACATTGAATTTAGTTTATTGCCAAGGAAAAAGCACTCTTGAAAACATTTGATTAATCCTTGCTGTAAAAGAAGGTACAAGATTTACGAGATCACTGTCTTGTCTATCCGTCTGTCAATTTTTTTTTTAATCATCTACTGACAAATCCCGCTCTTGGGCGGAGCGGAAGATAGTGTCAGACTTTTACTGACTAAAAACCCACTCCTGTTCCTTCGTTGCCTTCGTCCCAAGGCCCCGGGTTTCGTTTTCACACTACCTATGGCCCCAGTAGCTTTCGACCCTGCTGGATCCCTACGATTTGCTGACATCTCCCTGAGGCGCGCGTGGAACAATACGCGCCGTCGACGACTTGGGCTCGGTCCGGTCGGTTACCGGACGGTCGGACGGCGGGCTACCCATTGCTTGCCGTCCGCAAGCCCGCGCCTACGGTGGCCGAAAATCGGGGTCCGAATCCCGGCGGCGCGCGGCGGTTGGGGCGTTGCCTCACGCGATCGGCCGCCTCCTTTGCTAGCATTACTGCTTTGCAGAAGGAGGCGACCACCTGCCACTCCTATCGCTCCGGACCATGGCCAGTACCTGTACCAAAGCCCGGCGCGAGAGATCACCGCCGATCCGTCTGTCACTAACGTTTTTGTTCTACACAAGATCTTATGATTTTATAGTTCAAATTTATCTGACCTTCAGGGATTTTTATGCATAAAGTAAGTCGTTTTGAAAATTTCATTTACAAAGGCAGATCAGCATTATGTCAGATTATTAGATAATACCATTTTAAAATCGATAACATTATGGGCACTTAGAAAATAATAATTGTGGTTAGTTATAGTTGTGTTGGAGCTGAATGCCAGGTCGTCCAGGCGTAATGTCATTGCCACAGCCTTCAACGTCTGCGTTGAAAGTCGATTGTTGAGCGCACCACTAATTCATATGTTTCGATTAATATCTCTAACCATAGGCTGTGTACGACGCATTAGGGTTGCAATTGAGTGGACGTGCGTGAATTAATTATTTTCTGTCGAATGTGAAACGTGTGTTGTAGACAAAGGTCACTTAAAAATTGATGAATGACCCCGCACATCGATGTAAACGATGCGCCTTCTTAAATTAGGCTTTCGTACCTCAATAGGAAAAAAAACGGAACCCTTATAGAATCACTTTTTTGTCCGTCTGTCTGTCAAGACCCTTCATTTTGGGAATGAGTGGAAGTATTGAGTTGAAATTAAAACCATATATTTAAGTCTGCGGTCCCTTGAAGCTGTGAAAAAATCGATCTTCTCAGTTAACGAATAAAAAAGATACGGCCGGTTATGTCGCAAAAAACGTATATTTCGATACTCTCAAAAGAGTCAAAAGTCATAGGGTACTTCCCCTTGACCCAGAATCCTGAAATTTAGCATAAAGCAAGGTCTTACAGCACAGGTATAGGAATAAATCTGAAAACAGTAGTGGTAAACAGGAAAAGGTGGTAATGTGACCCCCTACTTTGTTTTTGAGGCCTCATGTAAAAATACTAGATTTATAAATCAAGTAAGTACGTTACAGTATTCCTTACCCTTTGCAATATGCATACCTTTATATGTAGAATAAATAAAATAACCACAGAATTTTCAAAAAAATATGTTTTCTACAAAATAACAAATTTGACAACATGACATTAAGAGAGGGTTATATGGTACCCTCGGGGCCATATTAAATATATTAAACTGTAATTAAATCTTTTCGGAAAAAATCACACATATAATATTCTCCTTGCCAGCACAGGCTGTATGCACCCATACATTGTACCTCAGGCACTGAAGTCCACTACTCTACCACTGAAGATACACTTCTCTCCATGTCTGTCACTAGAATAACTTGTTTCACAAAATTAGCTTTTTGTATCTAAACTTTTAGGCATCGCTCGTCATATTCAGAGTCAGTTTGTTTATGACTGCGTAACTTTCAGGGCTACTGCTGGATGTATCGACTCTCACACATCCAGCAGCTCCTACATTTAGAATCGGTTATACATTTTATATGGCCCCCGGGAGCTTAATAGGAACAATGTAAGGGGTCAAATTACAAGTATTTAAGGTATATGGAACCAGGCAAATTCACTTTTGAAATACCTATGAGCAACACCCCAAGTCTAGACTCAGCCATGTGATGGTCCTGAGTGAAAGGAATGGAATACGGTCGCTTCCTGCAAAACAGTAACGCTAGCGAGGGAAAATGCAGCAACCGTGAGCGAACGGATATCCTCATGCTCCAGCCGCCACCAGAGCAAACGACTCGCGCATCGGAAGCCGCAGAGCGATCCTCGGCCACCATATGCACGTGCTTGCAGACGACCAACAATGGATAACTCACCGTCCGGCCGTCCGGTAAGGACTGAGCCCGAGATGCCGATAGTGCGTGGTGAACCACGCTCGCCTCAAAGAGATGTCACGAAACTGTAGAGGTCCAGTAGGGTCGATACCCGCTAGCTAGCTAGACTTTTTAGATTTTTATTGTTTTACAACGGAACCCTAAAAATGCGGCTAATATTTGAGCCCACAAAACTTACTTACTGTCATAAAAAAGACTGGTATTCAGTAAGACCAGGTTTTTAAAATCCAAACAAATAAGTTCATCATGTTCATTTATTATGAAAATTAAACAATGATTAAAATAATTTTCGCAAAATGAAATAAATTAGAAAAATAATAAAAACAATCACATTATAAATAAAACTAATAAACTTAATACTATTTCAAATAATACTATTTCTTGGCCAAATAATAGTCAGGCATTCGATTTCCGTCGAAAAGAACATAATTCATGTCAGGGCTGAAACGACCGTTGTAACCGAACGCTTTCTCAAATTCGGTGATTGAGCAACAGTATATGTAGCCATCGTCCACGTTGTGGTAGTTGGAGGGTTCGAGCCAACTGATGAAAATGTCGCAGATGTCGGGGCACAGGACGTGCTCCAACGCCTGCTCTTCAGGTAACTCAGCGATGTTGACTTGAATTATCGCGAGAGATGCCTGCTGAGCAGGATCTTGAATTACCTGGGAAAGAACAAAAATACGATGTAAGAAATTTAAACTAAATAGTAAAGGCACTCCATAAATAAAGATAAAAATGGTAATGGTAAATAAGAAACTTCTTATTTACCGATAAACTGCCAGTATCTTAGAAGTTATTATGTATTAGAAGTTGATCACTTCATGAAATGGCCAAATAAAACTGGCCAGATCGTTTTAAACGTTTACAGTTTTATGATATTTCAATCTTCGTTTGGCCTACTTTCTTTAGACCTTTTATTATAATAGAAATCCTACATCAATGATATGGCCAAACGAGGATTGACATATGGTGAAATTTTTTTTTTTTTTTTGGGGTGCTACGACAGAAAACCTCGAGTGCCCGCAGGCTGTAGTTCCCTTGCGGATATGTCCGGAGCGAAGGCCAGTCTGCGGGACGGTGCACCCTGGGAGGCGACTAACGACTCCCCTTGGGTACTTTTGCCTAAGGGGTCTCGATGTCCGCCTGCGAATATTCTGTCCGAAGGAACACTTCAACGCGTGTCCCTCTGCTATAGCAGAGAGCACAGTGGCGAAGTAAGAGCGGGCTCGGTGTGCACTTACCCTGCCACCGGGCAGGCAGGAGGAAGACTTGCTCCTCCTTCTGCCACCGTTAGTCTCGTAGCCCCAGAGATTGTCCAAGGTCATGTTTCTGACTTTTGATGGGGGTTGAGGGTCTTGGCTTAACCGCCCGGGCCGCGAGGAAGACAACCTCTATAAAAAATCACCCCAAACCTCCAAGCGGCGGCGCACCGTGAGGGAGGTTGTTAGCTTGACTAATGGGTAGCTAAATTAGTCTCTAGTGCGAACCACAAATTTGAGCCGGTAAAACTTGATATGTCGTGGGAACAAAATGAGCAAATTTTTTAAAACCCTAAACAATGAGGAGAAGGAGAGTCATGCGCGGTCGGAGTCCGACGCGGCATCCAAAAGGAGCTCGGAGAGCTCGGAGGTGGAGGAGGTAGCGGGAGACCCCGGAAGAAATACAAGCTTCTTCCGGAAGCGCTCCAAAGCGGGGGACGGATCGTCCTCCGAAGGAGAGTTTGCGTCGGCCCGCAAGATCCCCACTAGCAGTCGGGGTGCGAGCCGAGCGAGAGGGCTTACCTCCCAGGAGGCTGCTGAGAGAGCCGAGAGGCTCTCCGCGGAGGGGCGCCATCCCGTAGTGACTAGTGTTAGGTCTGACCCCTCGGGGCCGCCTGGCAGCAAGCCAGACGCCGGGGAAGACTCCGCCGAGGAGTCATGCAGGTTGCTCGGGGTGCTGGTGGTCGACGTCGCGCATGTCGACGACATGCGCGTGCGAGCTCTCACGACGGGGGATGCGGTGTCCCAGGGCAGGTGTGTCGTGGCGGTGTCATTGGACATCGCCAACGCCTTCAATTCCCTGCCCTGGAGTAGCATTAGGAGGGCACTCCGGTATCACCGGGTGCCCGACTACCTCTGTCGTGTGATCGAGGCCTACCTGTCGGACAGGTACATCATCTACCCTGGTCACCAGGGAGAGTGGCAACGGCGAGAGATGTCGTGCGGTGTTCCGCAGGGATCGGTACTAGGACCGCCCTTGTGGAACATCGGCTACGACTACGTGCTGCGCGGCGACCTCCCTGACGGGGTCAGCGTGGTCTGTTACGCAGACGACACGTTGGTCCTGGCGCAGGGAGAGTCGTACCAGGCGGCGGTCGAATTAGCGATACGCGGGGTTGCGATAGTCGTTGATAGGATCCAGCAGTTGGGACTCGAGGTGGCGCTGCAAAAGTCCGAGGCCATGTGTTTTCACGGCCCTCGGAGCGCGCCGCCTCGGCGCTTCCAATTAACGGTAGGAGGAGTTCACATCGGCGTCGGGTCGACGATGAAGTACCTGGGACTCGTCTTCGACATCCGGTGGAATTTCGAGGAGCACTTCCGACGTCTGGCTCCCAAACTAAATCGGACTGGGGCTGCCCTCAAGCATCTCCTGCCCAACCTTGGGGGTCCATACGCCTCCTGCCGGAGGCTCTACGCAGGCATCGTACAGTCCATGGCCTTTTATGGGGCGCCGGTGTGGGCGCCGTCACTGCGAAAGCGACCAGCGGCCCAGGTGAACGAGTGCCAGAGGGTCATGGCCATACGGATGGTGCGGGGATACCGCACGGTTTCCCGCGAAGCGGCGAGCCTCCTTGCTGGCCAGCCACCATGGGATCTGGTGGCAACAGGCCTTGCATGCATGCACGATCTGCGCGTGGAGATGCAACGTAGGGGCGAAACTCCGCTGCCACGACAAGTCGCGGCATGGCGGACAGAGCTCCGGCGGGGTGTCATGGCGGAATGGCGACAGCGACTATCGCAACCCAGTGCTGAGCACGCCATAATTATGGCGGTAAGTCCCCTCTTTGAGGAGTGGCTGGAAAGGCAACACGGCGTCCTTACCTTCCGCATGACGCAGGTCCTCACCGGACATGGTAAGTTCGGGAGGTTCCTGCACCGGATTCGTCCGGAAGAAACGCCCGGGTGTCACCATTGTGTGGACCACCCGGAGGACACGGTGGAGCATACGGTGGAGGTGTGTCCCGCTTGGGCAGAGCAACGCCGTGTCCTCGTGGGGGCTATCGGTGGCGGCGGTCTCTCGCGCCGGGCCTTGGTACAGGCCATGGTCCAGAGCGAGGAGGAGTGGCAGGCGGTCGCCTCCTTCTGCGAAGCAGTAATGCTAGCAAAGGAGGCGGCCGATCGCGTGAGGCAACGGTCCTCACGCCCCAATCGCCGCCGGGATTCCGATCCCGATTTCCGGCCATCGTAGGCGCGGGCTTGCGGACGGCGAGCAATGGGTGGCTCGCCTTCCGACCGTCCGGTAACCGTCCGGACCGAGCCCAAGTCGTCGACGGCGCGTGCTGTTCCACGCGCGCCTCAAGGAGATGTCAGCAACTGTAGGGGCCTAGCAGGGTCGAAGCCTACTGGGGCCAAGGGTCTGATTCTGAAAGGAAGACTCGGCCCTGGTACGAAAGGCAATGAAGGAACAGGAGTGGGTTTTTAGTCAGTAAAAGTTTGACACTATCTCCCGCCCATCCCGCCCCGGGGATGTCATAAGATGATTTTTCCAACGGAAAAAAAAAAGTGGTGAAATTTTTCGTCGGTTTTAATTTAAAAAACCGTATATGACCCCTCCCCCTCCACACACACACACTGACACGCCCCGTATATAAAAGGAGAAACTGACTGACTGACTTATCAATGCACAGCCGAAACTTCTGGAACTAGAAAAAGTTGGCACAAAACTTCATGGGTTTTGGGAAATTTAACTTGGGAAAAGAGTGAACTTATATACTAAAAAGTTTGCACAAATATTAAAAAATTACTTATAAAGCTTTTATTAGAGATTCTTGTTTCTATTGTAAATAAATTTAAAACTTGGCACATATTCTAATGAAGATGAATCATTAGGACTGTCATTATAAGTTTTTCAAAACTACCGTCAAAACACCTATTGAAGTTTTTATGAAAACATTCTCGAGAACGAAGTCGCTGGCAAAGTGCTAGCAGGTATAGTGTAAGCTAGTTGCCAACATAAATAAATAGTTGCTATCATAAATAAATAGTTGCCAACATAAATAAATAGTTGCTATCATATATAAATAGTTGCCATCATAAATAAATAGTTGCCATCATAAATAAATAGTTGCCATCATAAATAAATAGTTGCCATCATAAATAAATAGTTGCCATCATAAATAAATAGTTGCCATCGTAAATAAATTGTTGCCATCGTAAATAAATAGTGGTATTACCTTCCACATGTACGGAGCCACCGATTGTATGCTTCCGTAGCCATCGTGCAGCGTCATGTTAGGAGACGGTGGAGCGTGACGTGGGTTTGCAGTTCCAGTCGTTATCACCAGATCACGTCCAGCTGCTTTCACAAGGTTTCTCACACTTTGCTCCACATCTTCCCAATTCTGAGGACGATGATGAATTTTTTGATTTTCTTTTTCTTTTACGTACACCAGAAATAGTAATAAGAAAAGGTTAGAGAAATTATTATTATTAGTTTATTTATTTAGACATCATTATTGGTTCACTCATTACAAGAAAATTCATTACAAAATTGTTAGTTTGATCTTAATACACTATTTTGTAATTATTAGTAATTAATAACTAAAAGCGGCTTAGTCCTATAAAAATATATTTTTATATAGAAAAAGATACATAGGTATTTATTATAACTCTTAGTCATCATTATCTTCCTGCTCATGATCCGTGTTATTTGTGGTCGGTGCAACACGTTTTTTTTTTCTTCCTTTCTGTCCTGTCACCCGTCACCACTGACCTCTACTATTACCACTGGACAGGCTGTTCCATATGTTTGACAGCAAATTTTTTGTGCCTATTTGAATCGCCACTTGCGAGCGTCCAGAGAACTAATTTTGACTTATAACGCAAACAAATGGCTGCAGAGAAGTGTACAGTACTCTGAAGTATGTTTGCATTTTGAATTATTTTCGTTCGAATTCCGTGTTATTCCTGCTTCACGAATTATATAAAACCTATGAAAAATGAGGTCATGTGTATACTGTAAGTGGTGCGACATTATTAGTTTTAGTACCGTAGATACTCGCCAACACTCGCTACGGCCGACAGCGCCAAAATGGCGAATATCAAACTGGTACAAAAGCACCTTGACGGCCGCCAGTCCAGTGTGGTAAATAGTGGAGGTCAGTGCTGTCACTAACCTCTTCTAGAAGGAGGTTAACAGGAGGTACGAACTCTTTTTTCTTTCATTTCACTTCTTACATAATCCATCCATCTCTTTTCCCATTGCATCCATCCACATGTATAATCACAACTCTTAGTAACGCATCTTAAATGAAATTAACCTACCTTCGAACTACAAGTACTCCAGTGAGGGATGACGTTCAAGTAGTCATACGCTGCAGACGTGGGTATGCCAGGTAGCAAGTCATGCGAGTTCACCAGCTGCCTCTTGCCGAAGCAGCAGGAGTCGTAAGGACTCAACCCTCTTCCCAGCGCCGAACTGATATCATACACTTGTCTCCGACAATCGTACAACGCATCAAAGTCGTATGGCAAGACGCTGTTACCCCATTCAGCCTCTGTGGAGCTATCCGTGTGGTCCGGAGATATTTTGTGTTTCGTGAACAAAGGCACGTTGTTTTCCTTATCCAAGCAAACTTCGTACACTCCAATAAATTCAGTAAATACTTTGTATCCGATTTTTACAGTCTCCGTGTTGCCGGGGAGACACGCGATTCCAGTTCTTGAAATTTGAGGTTTGACTTCTTCTTTACATTGAATGTCAGCGAATTTGTAATTTTTTCCATATATTTTAATTGTGTTGTCTCGTTCGCAAAACGCCATGAGATTCGAGGGGGTTAGAGAATTGTGAAGGGCAGTTGAAGTAGAAATAATCTTGATGCGGTATGATCATGTAACCATCCTTCACGTCGAAGACTGGCCATCCTAACGACGGTGAATACATGATGGGCTGTTTTTCCGGGAAATCTTTCTTGATGTCCAATATGCAATCTGTAAAACAGCATTGATAATATTAGACTACACTACAATACAAGATAAAATATTTCAGTAACCGAGATACCTTCCGTAAGACCGACAGTAGCTGGTCTGGTCTTTCTTGTGGATCGATAGCCAATTTCTCACACGTATGCAAAATACGCACATGGACGTAAAGTTGCGGATATGAGCCCATATATCGGGCTCATGATCGCAATACAAAAGATTATATTTGATAATTATCTCAGATTAATTATTAAATGAAACAGCAAACTTTATGTCATGCACGACACATTTATTGAAATAAATTGTGGCCTGAAGGCCACAATGAATCCATATAAGTAATAGTGTTAGTAAAAAAAAAAAAAAAAAATGTTAGTGTCTTTTTAGAATAATAAATATTTAATGTCTGGAATCGAACCAAACACTATCCACGCAGTAAATAAAAAAAAGTCCAATATTTAAGACCTAGCCCCACACTATGAATTAGTTCTGTATCGTACACACATTACTCACACACACACACACACTCAGACCCGGAATAACTATCTGTGGGCCGTACAAATATTTGTTCCGTACGGGATTCGAACCCATGACATGCAACGCAGTAGTCAATCACTCAGTCACTGCGTCAACTGTGTGACGACACAGTAGTCGGGTTGTCGTGTCGTGTGTTGTGTGTTTGTCCGTGTTGTTGTCACTTCATCCAATCAATAGAAATTAACAAAGAAAAAACGCATCAAAGTTCAGTATTACGGGCTGCTTTCTAAGTCAGTTCTTAGTACGTAGTGCCAGTAACAAGACATTACACGGCATCAAATTCATTTTAAAAAAAAAACAATATTTTTTGGAAGCTACCTTATTACTATTGTATTATACTGTACCTCTAGATGTAACAGTGAATGTGCGATGGATGCTGCCGAAATCATTGCTGACCTCACACTCATAAGTTCCAGTTGCTCCGTATTCCATGGCCAATGGGTATGACATGCTTGTGGTGTCCAGTTCCTTGCCGTTGTGTTTCCAAATTGCGGTCTGATGACAATAATGTTTTAAAGTTCAAAAGTTAAGTACAAATAAAAGTCTCATCAACATTTCAGCCGAAAGACGTCCTCTGTTGGACATAGGCCTCCCCCAGGTGTCGCCACAATGAACGGTCCTGTGCGTCTCGCATCCATCGAATTCCCGCAACCCATATCAGGTCATCGGTCCACTTTGTAGGAGGCCTTCCAACACTACGTTTTCCGGTACCTACGAATGCGGTAATAAAAGTCTCATTTAATTTGAACCAATAAAGAATAAGGTGTTCTATAGAAACGATGTACGTAGTATTCGCAATCGATAAGAGAATGTAACCAGATGTAGGTTTTTTTTTTTTTTAGGTGTGATAATCATCTAATGACAAATCCCGCTCTTGGGCGGAGCGAGAGATAGTGTCAGACTTTTACTGACTAAAAACCCACTCCTGTTCCTTCTTTGCCTTCATCCCGGGGCCCCGGGCTTCGCTTTCACACTACCCGTGGCCCCAGTAGGCTTCGGCCCTGCTGGGCCCCTACGATTTTCTGACATCTCCCTGAGGCGCGCGTGGAACAATACGCGCCGTCGACGACTTGGGATCGGTCCGGACAGTTACCGGACGGTCGGACGGCGAGCCACCCATTACTCGCCGTCCGCAAGCCCGCGCCTACGGTGGCCGGAAATCGGGATCGCGGCGGTTAAGGCGTGAGGACCGTTGCCTCACGCGATCGGCCGCCTCCTTTGCTAGCATTACTGCTTCGCAGAAGGAGGCGACCGCCTGCCACTCCTCCTCGCTCCGGACCATGGCCTGTACCAAGGCCCGGCGCGAGAGATCACTGCCGCCGATCGCCCCCACGAGGACACGACGTTGCTCTGCCTAGGCGGGGTACACCTCTACCGTATGCTCCACCATGTCCTCCGGACGGTCCACACAATGGCGGCACCCAGGCGTTTCTTCTTCATATATATATATTACACTCCAAAACTGTTTTACGTCCGTTGCGTCACAACCACAGGTTCAGTTGAAAACCAGCGTCAGGTAGTAGTTGTCTGACATTCATGCTGAACTGGACCTATTTTGGTGCAGCCGTGAGGCACACAACTACATTTTTTTGCTTCTTATTTTTATTTTTGTTTCGTGTTTTACCTATATTGTGTTTGTGCCTTGTGCTGTACCAAATAAATTCTTTTTCTTTCTTTCTTTCTTCCGCACGAATTCGGTGCAGGAACCTCTCGAACTTACCATGTCCGGTGAGGACCTGAACCAGATGTAGGTATGATATAAAGAAATCAAAATACTACTCAGAGCTACTGTCCACGGACGCGTAGCTTCATAGACGAGACACAACGGCACGACGCTGCCGCTTCGTCAACTGAGTTTCATAGTTTGTTTCATGGGCTGGTGCTGCAAAATGCCGAGGAAGCCGGATTCCCGAAGCCGAGATTCAAGCCCAAAAGCCTCAATGTGAAGCAATCATACCAGTACTAGTGGTATGAGTACCTACCAGGTTGACGGGAAATGTGAATAGTATTTCACACCTGAATTAAAATCAACTGATCTACATACATTTATGTCAACGGCATGCCATTAGCAGCTTTGGACTCAGTGGAAAGGCGTGCGAAGAGGCTAACTGGGGATCCAGATTTGGTTAAGTCCAATCTACAAAGCCTCGAGCACAGGCGCAGCATAGCCAGCCTTTTGATATTTTACAGGATGCATTTTGGAGAGTGTGCGCGAATTGCATGACTTGATTCCGCCATCTCCTTTCTACGATCGACCCTTACGTTGTTGAAACTTCAATGGTCCGGACTAAGCGTTTCGCTTCGTCGTTTATACCGCGTACATCGAAGGACTGGTACAATTTGCCTGCTGTGGTCTTCCCGTCCAACTATAATTTAGGTGTCTTCAAGGCTAGAGTGAATAGGCTCTTAATAAACTAGTGCGCCTAACCATCAATGATTGCATCACTTCTTACCATCAGGTGGGATCGCAGTCAAGCACTGGTGTATATCCATTTAAAAAAAAGCTATGAGCAGGCGCACACCAAGCGTATAATCACGAATACGCGTCCGTGGATAGTAGGCCTTAAGGACTGTAGCAGGTTGCGTTCTATAGATTCTGTCGACCTCCCTTGGAAAAAGGTGTGATTCTCCTGTGGTTTCCGAGTGAATTCCTGTTCCTAAGAATTAAATCAAGCATATCTACATTGTCATGAGTTGCCACTCTTCTGTCTACACGACTAAGACAGATGAATAGACTGACAAGGCATATTATAAATCGTGCTAGTTTCTAACTTCCCCTGTAACAGCTATAATGCCTGTAGCACACCTCCGCTGCGAAACTCAAAGGGCGAAACCGCCATAGTTTCGCTATGAGTTGTGAGTTGTTGGGCGGCGAAACAATAGCGAAATTCCCTGCTCTAACGTACAAAACAGACTATGATGTTGTCTCTTTCTAACATGATTTTGCTCATTTGCTTAGGCGCCGTCTACATCTCCGCCCGTTGTCCGCCATTTTGGAGCGGTTCCGCGTGTATCTCGGACGCGTCTGTAGCAATCGACAATTTTTATGAGCGAAATAGGAACAATGGATTTGGAATTTACTGAAAAACTTATACAAGCAGTGAGAAATAGACCTGTTTTGTACTTACTAAATCACCCTGACTACAAAAATAACACAAAAAAACTACAAGCATGGAGGGATATCCAGAGAGAATTAAACGAAGAAGGTTTCTCAACTGTTCTAGTTTAGGTTTCGCTCTCTTTCGCTATTATAGTTTCGCGTAAGTGAAGTACTGTTGCACAGCGAAACTCACGCAGCGGTTTCGCAGTTGTTGTTTCGCAGTGGAGGTGTGATATAGGCATAACAAGAGTCTGTGTGTAGTTGACAATTAAGGTCTTTTTATAAATAGCATGGGTAGGATGACAGCAGGACGAGAATATGCATCTTTAAGATGAGAGAAAAGGATGGGTTAAATTGTATGAATCTGACAGCTGTCACCCGCATCATGCTTTAGCAATTGTAGTGTAGCTGCTACAAATGTACAATAATGTTGTTGCTTTACCTTGGGCCTCGGTTCTCCATAAGCTTCACAAGAAAGAATTTGCAAATCGGCTCCATGGACGAAATCAACGGTTTCGTCTTCTTCGGTGGTGAATCTTGGTTTGAATCCGATGACGACCTTGGTGGTGGCCGAGCGGGACTTGGTCGCGTCGCTGATGCGGCACGTGTACAGGCCATCGTCGCTCCGAGTCACGCTGTATAGGGTTAGCTCCCCGAGAGCTATGGCTACGCTATTCTATAAACATAGAAATTAATTTACAATGGAGAGATTACGATATGATAATAAATTTTGAGACCAGAATATAATCTGAGCACGATCATTTGTTCTGTGACTGGGTGATTTTTTAACGATAAAATGTATGTGTTTAGAAATAAATAGTATGTGTATCAGTTGTCTAGTACTCATAACACTAGACGGCGTTGAATGACAGCTGTGAAAAAAAAACCTCAAACACAAAATAATCAGCAAAAAAAAAACGAATAAAAGGTTTAGATAACCACCCTTCAAGCACTTTGCTGCAGTTAGTGGCAACAAATCCGTAAATGTTAGGAATTATGTGTAAGTTCCAAAATAATCCTATGAACTAGTACTGCTAGGTGGGTATTTACTGTCGTATCGTGGTCTCCACTTATCGTCATGTTAGAAAGTAGCAGATTTTGAACTAATTGACCTCCATTGGTGTAATTGCTGCAAGGCGTTCCGATGTGAGGAATAAACAAATAAATAAATAAATCATCGTCGTATGATTAAACAATATTGATGCTGTTGAAAAAGTATAGAGTATGGATGTGGATGGTCATAAGGCCGGCAAAATTGCTTTCATTTACAGTCTATGAGTAGGGAAAGACCAAAGAAATGATGCACAGTTAGGGCTCAAAGAAATTTTAAACACTTTAGCATTTGTAAAGTGCAACTGTAGTTATGACCCCTCACAGAACATATGTGGTGGAGTGAAAGATGATTTGCTTAGAAAAGAGGTCACTACTGAGTGTGGCGCCGATCCCAGATAAGTGCTAGAGAACGATGGATATGGTAAGCAAATTTGACTGGACGAAAAATTTATAAATTGATTTTGCGCCAGAAACTGAACAAACATTTTTTGTTCAGTAGATAAACTAGGATAGCGATCGACTACTTGTATGCTCCTGGATAGATTCTGCCACATGAAGTGAAAGCCTCCCACAAATTGGCATGGCTCACTGTGACTAAAATCACTCCAGATGAAATATATCAGCCAGAAGCAAGGCTTATTGTTAATGAAACAGATTGCCGTGTCGCAGAAAAAAAAAAGAAAAAAAAAAGATATTTCAGAATTATGGTAAGTAATCCTAAACTCTTAGCATAATTCTATAGGTACTTGTTCATAATAACGCTTTGGAAATCTGTTGAGGTTTTCTGTTTTTATTTTTATTATCATTCATTTTGTTTTATGCATTTTAGTTCACATCAACTCGATAGATGGTGTTGTACATTTTAGACCGTCCGCTGAATGGCGGTGTTAAGATTTTCAGCGGTTTCATGACCTCCCTTGTATATTGTAAATAAAATTACTCGTTCTGAACTTGGCGTTTGATTCACAACGTAAATGCCTTGAAGGCTCCCCAGATTTTTAGGGAAATTGTACATGGTACATTTTTATTATTATTATTAGTATTTATATTTTTCAAATACGTAAAATATTATAATACCAATATTTAAATATCTAACGTACCTTATACCAACGTATTTGATCCGTGCTCTTATGTGGTAGATCACAATTGATATCAATTGTCTTGCCTTCCGGCACGAACACCGTGTTTGTTGGTATCTCTGGTACTAAAGCATCTGAAACAAAATTTTTTATAATAGGTACCGAATCTGAGACAAGTGTGCATCTAAAAGAGCACGATATATTTCAGTTGTCAATACGAAGATGAAAAACTGCTATCAATTATTTCTTCTAAGGTGTATTATTATATTGTATTATCAGTAATGATGTTATATACGAGTACAATCAGTGAAAAAACAATTTAACATTTTTTCTTTCTTAAGTTTTGTTCTGTTTTAATGATATTTTGTTCTTTAATACTGAGCTTTTGGTCTTTGTATTTATTATGTTTAATTTTGTGCTGTGCACTGTAATTATTGTTCTAAATATATTAATTTCTGTTTATTATTTTTCCACTTCTATTTCTTCTTCCAATGTAGTATTATCTACTTATATTACAAACTCACCTCTGACAACAACTTCGAATGCCTCGGTGTCATTTCCGAGTATGTTCTGTGCGAGGCATACGTAGGTCCCTTCTGAGTCACGGTCAATGTTCTTGATGACTAGAGTCCCGTCATCTTCCATGTCGTACCAATCAGAACCTGGGGAACAAAATATGATAAAAATACATCTTTTAAATTATTATTTATATAGCATAGCATAGCATAGTCGGCCTTATAATGTTCCCACTGTTGGGACTCAGGCCTCCTCTCTAGGAGAGGGAATGGGCCGTAATCCACCACGCGGGCCCAGTGCGGGTTGGTGGATGTCACATGTCTTCGAATTTTTGGTTCTAGGACATGCCGGTTTCCTCACGATGTTTTCCTTCACCGTTTTTAGAGCAGTGGTGATGAAATAAATTACACAAAGTAATACGCCTGGCTGGGTTTGAACCCGCGACCTACAACTCGTAAGTCGGGGCCGTTACCACTCGGCCATTATTAGCATTTATACCATTATTTATATATCCTTCACATATGTATATGGAAAAGCGTTCCCACGTTTTGTAATGCTGGGAAGTCAAGCATAGTGATTACGGTAATGGTAGTAAATATACGATCAAGATCCTAGAGGAAAATATTAACAATCGCATACAAAGATCTAAGGAGAAAGACAAGCATATTTCAATATACCTCTAGAGTAATTTGGAATAGTCATCCTCCCGCCCGAATTTCGTTTGTGGTGGCCTATTTCAACAGAGATTAGCCAAGCCCACAGGAGATATTATAGTGCACAAGTGTGTTCGCAAAAACACAGGTCTCTGTTCCTTTACTCTCATAGCTCAATGGGACGGCAATCTAACACGACCGCTCTAAATTCCTCCCCTGAAGATTCAGTTGCTTTATTGAAAGCAAACTTGCCAGGCTGTCCGGTTGAATTTCAATTCAAACATATAAACCCTTTGACAGTCATAAAGGCTTTCCGGCAAATAAAAGTCAAATTAACCGAAGACCTATGGGGAATGTCTGTTAAAGTATGCACATCTATAATTGAGACCATAGCACCGTACTTAGCTTTAATATTTAATTTGTGTGTGGACCAAGGAGTCTTTCCAGATATAATGAAGTACAGTAAGGTTATACCACTTTTTAAATCCGGTGACCATAATGACACTAATAATTACAGACCTGTATCAGTATTGCCGGTTTTCAGTAAGGTGTTTGAAAAAGTTATGCTTAATCAAATGCTTTACCATTTTAACAGCAATAAAATCTTTCATGATCAGCAGTATGGTTTCACCAAGGGACGTTGTACGACTGACGCTGGTGTCACTTTATTAAAACATATATTTGCAGCGTGGGAAGAAGCCCAAGATGCGATAGGAATTTTTTGTGACCTCTCAAAGGCTTTTGATTGTGTTAATCACGAAACCTTGCTTTTAAAGCTAGAACATTATGGACTAGGTAAACTTGCACTCAGCTTGGTAAAATCTTATTTAATTGACAGGCAACAGCAAGTTCAGATAAACGGTGTCAATTCTCCGGGTTTGAAAGTCAAAATGGGTGTACCACAAGGCTCAATATTAGGTCCTTTCCTCTTTTTAGTATATATAAATGATCTACCGCATCTATTAAAAAAACAACCACATATTGTATTGTTTGCTGACGATACGTCGTTAATTTTTAAGATCAATAGACGTTCCACAAATCTTGATGACGTAAACAATGCTTTACAGCAAGTCCAAAACTGGTTTACTGTTAATAATTTAGTATTAAATGGAAAAAAAACTAAGTGCATAAGATTTGCGTTACCGAATGTTAAAAGTAATTACTCCGACATAGTATTGAACAAGGAGAAACTCGAATTCGTCGAGAATACGGTTTTCCTAGGGATCACGCTTGACTCGAGGCTACAATGGGGTCCTCATTTAACATCTCTGGCAGGTCGGCTTAGTTCAGCGGCATATGCTGTCAGAAAAATCCGTCAATTTACTGATGTGGATACTGCGCGACTAGTTTATTTTAGTTACTTTCATAGTATCATGTCTTACGGTATTTTGCTATGGGGACGGGCGGCAGATATAGAGTCTATTTTTATTCTGCAGAAAAGAGCTATCAGAGCCATATATAATCTTCGCAGACGCGATTCTCTTAGGGAACTATTTAAGGAAATAAACATCCTGACGGTCCCTTGTCAATACATTTATGAAAACATTATGTATGTTCGGAAAAATATTCATATTTTTACTAAGATAAGTGACAGGCACAATTTTAATACTAGGAATAGGAACAAATTAGATCAACCTCGATTCAGATTGGCTAAGGTACATAGTTCTTTCATGGGGTACTGTGTAAAATTTTATAATAAAATACCAGTTGAGATTCTACAACTAAATGAGTCCAAATTTAAAGGTTGTATTAAACGCACGCTGTGTAGACAAGCGTATTATAAACTGGAAGACTATATCCTTGATAAAAACGCTTGGCTAAATGCCGGTCCTGCTCCACAGCCACAGCCACTTTTACCTTCAAATTAGTTTTTTTTTTTTATATCTATAAATATTAGAAGAGATACTATTCCCCTTTTTGTATTGTTGTTTTCGAAATGTTTTTATTTTATTTTATTTGTTTATTTCAATAGAGCTTATGATAATTTATTCCCATTTGTATTTGGAAACAGTAGCATTGTATAATGTAGAAGCACTTTGTTTTTCAAGTTTTGTGAATGTGAAGTACTATGGAGCATTTTTATTAGGTTACAACTTGTTTGACATTACGAGCATGGCAGTTGAGAGTTTGTCATGCTCACTCAAATATCTCGCTGATGGTGGCACGTGTTATTGGGTCATTCAGTTCCCTTAAAAATGGTTAAGCTGAGTGGGGCTGATGCACGCGTCATGCTCGTGAACGGGTGCCGTCAGTTGAGACTGGTCATCTCTTAGCTGCCAGTGACTTAATTCAATTTCTATTTTTTTTTTTAATTAGTCTTTTTTAAGTATATTTTTTATTTTAATTATTATTACTTATCTACATTGTGCTCACATATTAGAAGCGACAAGAAATATGTAACCAAGATGTATGTAACTCATAACATGATTTAAAAGAGTGTCCATGGAGTTTCTTGCGCGTTCTTCTCCATAGAGATCTACGCTTTGGAACGTGCAATTTAGCTTCACTTGTTTTTTTTTTGACTGACTGACATTTTGACAATTCAAAAGTGCCTGTAATTGGTCTATTTGAAATAAACGTTTCTGATTTCTGATTTCTGATTTCTGACCGGAAAGAGATCAGGCGCAAGACCAACGACTCTTCGTGCTTTTCAAGGCACAGAGGTGTCACACCACCTCCTTGTATACTCCGGGCTCCACAAAAGTTGTTTTTAACGGAAATATCCAATAGAACTTGTGCCTAAACCGGAAACCGAACCCAGGAACCCATGATCAATAGTTACGCTTGCAACCACGAGACCAACGAGACACTTAAAATAGTTTCTGTAGTAGTTGACTTAGGGGATACATGAAACTTCTCTGAACAATTACACAGTGTTGAAAAAATTACCAATTGCTAAGTTGAGTCCGTTCTTCACCCAGACGATGCTAGGTTTCGGGCTGCCCGTAGCTTTGCACTCAATCTTGAGCGAAGGGTCTCCTGCCAGGGCTTCGAACGCCTTAGTCGGGTACACGTTGTCGATAACTGGTGGGGCTGTAAACAAAATAAGTATGCATATAGCCTTAGCTAACCCGACAGACGTTGTCCCATCTTAGACCATCTGTCAAACGCGCGAAGGTTAAATAGCCGTAGTTTGCTCAAATTTTCAATTTTTTTTGCGCAATTTTCTTATTTTTAGGGTTCCGTACCTCAAAACGAAAAAACGGAACCCTTATAGGATCACTTTGTTGTCCGTCCGTCTGTCTGTCTGTCTGTCAAGACCCTTTATCTTGGGAACGCGTGGAGGTATCGAGTTGAAATTAAAACCATATACTCAAGTCTGCGGTTCGTTGAAGCTGTGAAAAAATCAAACATCTGAGTTAACGGAAAAAAAAGATACGGCCGTATATGTCGTAAAACACGTGTATTTCGACACTCTCAAGGGAATCAAAATTCATAGGGTTGACCTAGAATCCTGAAATTTGGCATGAAGCAAGGTCTCATAACACATGTATAAGAAAAAATCTGGAAACTGTAAATTTGTAGTTACGTCACAAAAAAAAACTTTTTTTGTGTTTCGGAAATATCTTCGCAACTCAATTCGGGAATTGAACTGTTTTCAAAGGTAAGTTTGTACGGAACCCTCAGTGCGCGAGTTCGACTCGCACTTGCCCAATTTTTATTTCCGTAAGAACCTTGTACAAAGTATTAAAGTACTTAAAAAAATACTCCAGCAATCATGGGCCACGCGATGTTTTGAAAGAGTTACAGTGGCCCTGAAGCGCAAAGGGTAACCGAAGGATACAGGTGGACTTTAGTCAGTAAAAGTCTGACACGTCCTTTTGCTCCACTTTAGAGCGCGAAAAGTCGTATAATTAATTCCCACATAAAAAAAAAATCTTCAGCAATGTACATAATTGCGTCCAAAATGCTTGCGACCTTATTGACTACTAGATTTAGAATTTTCGTCAATTTGTTATTGATGATAACATGTCAATTTGTGTAGAGCTTCTTGTCTATTATATTTACTATAAAGATTTTGTAATACGAAAAATATTACAAAAATCCGTCAACTGGTCTCCACGTACAAGCGGTAAAAGTGATATTTTAACTTTTGTTATGATTAATATATGTTTCTCTATTCTATAAATATTAGCAGTTTAGTCATACACTAGTCGTACAGAAACTTGATGTGATTTAATCTATCAACTTTGTACTTATGTCTAGCAACGAATCGACGATTGGTATCTACAGACAACGGTCGCAACTTTTCATCAGGCGGGTCATTCTGACAATGAATGTTTTTAGTTTATTATTACTATATACTATTTAGACTATCTATCCTACCTAACTACTTTCGCAGGTATGCTTTAAAAGATTTCTTTAGAATTATTTTTTTCGTGATCTTTTTACGCATTTCTCTACTCTCATGTGTGTAATTTATTTGGCTTTGTTTATTTAATCTTTTGAATAAATAAGCAATACTTAATGAGTAGTTATATAGCTTATCACTTTCACTCACACTCTTTTTTATTTGTACATGGAAATTATTTGCTGACCACCCTATAGCTTTATAGTAAATACAAGTTTCGTGTATTCCGGAAATAAAACATATACTATGAATAGAGCACATACCGTAAACTTTCACGTCATAGGTGATATTATCGGATCCACCGATACCGTTTTCTGCCTCGCAGGTGTACAATCCTTGCTGTTCAAGTTGCATATTTTTTAGGAGTAATGAAGCTACATCAGCGGTAGGCCTGAAAATAAATGTTGACAGAAATAATATACTTTCTTTGTATGTAAAAATTGTAATTCTACTTTTACAGTATTCTCAATTGCCTGTGTTCAGTGGTGGTCTTATCACTATCTACCAAACAACCTTTGGATGAACTATTGGTGTCAGTGTTTTCAACTATGAAGATAATAATGAATTAAAATCTTCTTCTTTTGTGTCGGTCTGACTCAAATCTTGTCCGACTAATATTTAGCCACCTGGTCAGCTCTGTCGTTGTCCTCGTAATTGTGCATGCTGGGCAGGAAAGGAGGTAACGCATATCCTGTAAAGGGGCTCCACACTGGCACTGTATTTGCGATGGGTCAAGGATACCCCATGTGGCCAGATTATCTCTTTATATTATGAATTACAACGGGACAAAATAATAAAATGTAACAGTCGAGTGCAAATATATTAGGATAAGGGCAGGAGGATGATGAGATACTGCCTGGCTAGGTAATGTAAAACAGCTAATACCACTATTTTATATGGAGCGACTGTATTTCTGACTTTCACACCCAGTTACTGATCGGAACGATAGCAGTTCGAAAAACTATCGGTTAGACATAATCAAGCTTCTGAATAATAAGTATGTTACTCATATCTATGTCGTGACCAGATCATAGAAATTGATCACTTCATGAAATGGCCAAGTAAAACTGGCCAGATCGTTTTAAGCGTTAAAGTTTGATGATATGTAAATCCTCGTTTGGCCTACTTTCTTTAGACCTTTTATCATCCTAGAAATCCTTCATCAATGTTATGGCCAAACGAGGATTGACATATCATCAAATGTTAAGGTTTCAATGATCTGGCCAGTTTTACTTGGCCATTTCATGAAGTGATCAATTTCTATGATCTGGCCACGACATCTACATAACTACAAACAACAATCAGGGCTCACGGTTCGACTTGCTTTCCGAGCAACGCTTGTTTTACGGCTCTTCGATATAAAACTCATCTACAATCCGACCTCAGTAAGCGACAAGTGAGATGATGAGATATACTTACGTAATATCTATGGCAGGTACCATTGGATTTAGGCCCTGGAAGATCCATTTAATGTTGGGCTTCGGGTACCCATCGGCACGACAGTTCAAAATTTTACTTTTTCCAACCATGACTTTGATGTTGCTCTCTTTTGGGGTTTCAATTGTCACTGGGACTGTAATACAAAACATACCATGTCTTAGTTATTATTGTTTTTACCATGAACAAATAAATGTATTGCATAATATTTCATACAGCATTTAATGCAATTGCATAATGTGTTTTGTGTTTTCGAGTACCTGTTTAAGTAAAATATTGCAATATTTACATTTTGTCAACCCTTAAAAATTATTTGGTAATAGTGCCTAATAATTAAAAAAACTTACTAAACACATTCAAAAAAGCAGTCTTCTTAGCACCTCCGAGTTTATTTACTGCCTCACATCTATAATATCCAGTGTCAACTAGTCTTGCTTTGAATCTGAAAGTTTTCGCTTGGTTTACAATGGAATTTCAACTTTGTCATTTAAATGACATCTAGATTATATTGATTCAACAAGTTGCTTGAATCGTTAATTAAAATATAAACAATTATCGATTTATTTTTACTAATTATAAAAATAGATGCTCTTTATTTCTGAACATCATTTTAGATGCAGTTTTGTTTTTGTTCTGATTAGTCGGCTAGCTCAATCTCGCCTGAAGATAAGCAATGAACGAGGTTGACGATGGAGCGAGCGAACACAGGAAATGTTTGTGCACTGTTACCCTGAAGGTGGAAGTGTAAACAGAAGCTAGCAAAGTTTCTCGCGTTGGCTGTGCGCTTAGTAAATATACCGGCGCTTACACTGCATTTATCCAATCCAAGAGCATCCAACCTGAGATACATTTCCATACAACCGCTGTTACGTGATTATGACGTAATTACACATATTTCTGTAGATATTTTGGAATCACTGATATCCTGTGTATATTTATTATCAAGGTTTCTATTGAAATCAAGTCATAAATTTGTGTAAAACTAATCCAGAGGTCTGCAACCTCTGAAATCTGCTATTTTGATAGCTTCATAATGTATGAATCAAAAAAGTCGTAAAAATATATTTTACACATTTACTCAAGATTCTGAAAGACGATAATTTTTACCAAAAACTTTAAAACTTAACTAATTAGTTAACTTTTTTTAACTTTTTTACGTTTTTAGTTTTAAAACTTGTTCTAGGAAATATCCTGGAACAAGTTTTGTGTAATATGTATTCAAGTGAATGACGGAATTACCGAATGCCAACAGAGCGTTCCGGTGTTATCTCTCTTTTTTGGCATTGCCTCTTTATCAAACATTGCGTTGGATATACCAACAAGCTTTTAAACCACGCTCAAGTTGACGGTAGAAAAGTCAGGAAGGGCCCTCTTAAGGACTAATTTTACCTGAGGCTTTGGTCGATGGATATTCGGCTATTCGCTGTGCTATCGAATATAGTGTTATTGAAGAACCATCTGACTGCAGGGGTAGGCTCACCAGTGGCGTCACAAGATATTCTGACTTCGTCATCGTCTTTGCTTGTTATTACTTTCAAGTCTTCTTTTATTGTCGGTGGGTCTGAAAATATTATAAAGTACCTAATTGTCTTTGTACTAGACAACTGATAAACATACTTATATATTTCTAAATACATACGTATATAGATAAATTACACCTAGACACAGAACAAATGAACGTGCTCATCACACAAACATTTGTCCTGGGTGGGAATCGAACCCACGACCTCCGGCATAGCAGTCAGGGCCACTAACCACTAGACCAGCAGGTCAGTCGAGTACAAGTAGTACCTTATCATAATTCAGAGATTGAAAATCACAAGGAAAGCTGCCTTTTATCCTGTTACTGTAATTATTGTTACCTGATCAATAAAGTAAGTTATTTCATTCAAACTTGCACAATACTGTTTTATGTTTAGACTGGTTTAAACCAAATTTAGGAACGTACATATTTTAGTAATATTACAACCGCCTATAATGTCGTTAGTCTCAAGTTATTTTATAAATCTTTCAGCAAATACTTACATTCTACGACTAGTTCCATCGTAAACTGGTCCTCTCCCACAGAGTTTGTCGCTGTACATTTGTACGATCCAGTTTGGTCTTTGCCCACATTGTTCAAGCGAAGAGTCTTACTAGATTCCGTTGTTGCTCTGAAACTACTCGAACCCGGGGGCCGGTAATACCAACGTATGTTTGGTTCTGGATTGCCTTGAAGAATTCTGAAAAATAATGGTTTATTTATTTTCCAACCAATTTCGATAAGTTCTGATACAATCTTTCGTATTACTCTACAACATTATTTTTAGTATATGCGAAACCTGAATGTAGTTTGTTCAGAATTAGTAACTGAATCGATTCCAATCATGTTTACACCATGTTATATTTTTTTCCCAAAAATATTTAAAAAAGGTCACAAGTTCGACACCACCAATACTAAGTAAAACACAGCTCACGGCAGGTCATAGCGGGCATTAAGCGCCAGCGCACAGTTGGGTGCGGGAGCAAAACAGCCCCTCAGTCGCCTGGATGGCCCAGTGACCATGTATTTTTGCGGACAACCAGGTAACACAACAAGCTTATAACTCTCTGATTTTTCATGACACAGTTATGAAATTTTGTACATAGATTCTTTACATAAAAATACTAGATGCGTGTATCGGGTTTCGCATACACTAAAACTAATGTTGTATAATACAAAAAGTGTAAAAAATATTGATAAGTATGGTGAAAGACGAAATATTTTCTAAGGTTGCCTAGCTATCCGGTTTTAGTCTTTTATCCGGCTCGAAAGACTATGGCAAGAGTCTGTGACTTTTTGTCTGTTATTGAATAAAAGTTAAATTCAACTTACCTGCAAGATAAATCAACATTCATTTTCTGTATCACATGTATTTCTTTCTTAGATTTGTCAATCGTAGGTTTCTCTGAAATATTAAATTATATATTTGGTATGGTTATAAGACCAGCTTCATAGAACTATTTTATGAACATACTCGTACTTCTATTAACAGTCATATAATTGCATCATCACACTAATATTAAATTAAAGGCGAAAGTTACGAGTCCGTATTTTTGTTACTTCTTCACACTCGAATGGCTGGACAGATTTCGATGAAACTTAGTACACGGGTAGACCATGTCCTGGAGTAGCACATAGAATTTTATCCCGGGAATATTTTTCCTTGGGTCAATATTCTATTTCCACGCGGACGAAGCCCCTGGCAGCAGCTAGTATAGTCATAAACGGTTCAAAGTATTGTTTTTTACTATTCATCGTAAAGTTAGCAACAATCACAAGAAACGCGTATCAAAGGACACTTCACTATATTATATGTATTTTTAACATTATTATATCACATCGATATTCTAAATTTTATTTCCTATTGTTATCGTTATTTGTGGAAGATAAATATAATTTAAAAAATAAAATGCTCCCATTATTATCTCCATCAATCACTAAAGGAACAAAGGATCTGTCTGGATTGTGTAAGTACCCTGGCACGAATCAGTAAAAAAAAAACAGCCACGTGAAAAATATTATAGAATGATATGACTCTTAGTTTGCTGACGAGTTTTTACTCTATGATTTTTATTTTTACCTCAAAAACAACAAAACATAGAAAAAAAACTTACCCAATACATTGAGAAACACGGTTTTCTTTACAAGATCAAGTTTATTTTGTGCCTCACACGTATAGTATCCCATATCTGCTGGTGTTGCTTTAAAACTGAAAGTGACATGTTTTATTGAGTAAAAACACACAAATAAAAGTTATTCTCACATTTCTTGACATTTTCCTTTTTTTACATACTTGAGACTGTGGTCGCTAGAAATTCGTGTTACTGCAGTACTGTCGAGTCTGGTATGATTGCGAAGCCATCTCACTGCAGGCACTGGCTCACCGGTCACGTCACAAGATATTCTCACTTCCTCGCCGTCCTGCTTTCTTATGTAATCTATATCTTCTTTTATTTTCGGTGGATCTGAAAATATTAGTAAATATACTCATTTTGAAGGGTTTGAGCTTTGTGAAGGAAGTGACACAGTTGATATAATGCTTTTACTATGGCCGTCAAGAATTTGATGGGAAGGAATTAAAGGAGAAAAGTACGGTTTTCAAGGTTTTTATTGTGATTTGATTGGTTAATATTTAAATAAAAACAGCTTCCATTACACTTTTTAACAGAACTGTATTTGGTAAAATTGTATCATTACATTCAATAAAATACAATCATATACTACTTACATTCAACGACTAGTTCTGTGGTAAAGGTGTCTGATCCCAAATCATTTTGGGCACTACATTTATACAATCCAGATCGGTCCCGGCCCACATTGTTCACGTGTATCGTCTCGCTAGTCTCCACCATTACTCTGAACATGTGTTCGCCTTTGGGCTGGAAAGACCAACGTATGTTTGGCTTTGGGATGCCTTTGAGTATTCTGAAACACATATAAATTGTTAGTAACTGCCTCCTTGGTCAAGAATGGCTGCTGAGCAGAGTCCTTGGTTCGATATCTTGGTCGGCCAAAATTTTATGGGGTTTTCTCATTATAACATTCTCTGTTATGGCATCCATAATAAACATTCGCTCACTATTGCCTACATAAAGCCTACATAGTTGGGCAGATGTGAGTACGCTATTGCACCTCTGCTGAAACCTTTGGGAAACACAGGCGTTGTGTTTATTAATAATAATAAATAATAACAAATTGCTTATTTGTATTTTAGACTATTAAAAATTAAATTATTGTATATTTTTTATTCATTATTGTAACATATAAATTATATTTTTAAATATTTCAATAAAAAAAAAAAAAAAAACATTTAAAAATATAAAAAACAGTGTCCCACCGGTATCGGGAACAGGGTCCAAGCTACCGGCGGTCAGGGCTCCAGAGAAAGGAACCTCCTGACAATACGAGCCGTGTCCAGGAGTACCGCTTTCTGGATCAAGCCCTTGATCCAGCCGCCTAACGCGAGCCTCCTAAGGTGTTGGTCGAGGCTCTTGGCTATTAAGCCATTGGCTGACACGACTATCGGTACAATGATCGCAGAGTCTACATCCCACATGTCGACAACCTCGCGAGTGAAATCAATATACTTGATTCGTTTGTCTTTCTCGGCTTTCACGAGGTTCTCGTCATGCGGAACGGATATGTCAACAATCATTGTACGCCTCTCTCTTCGGTCCACCACCACTATATCAGGCTTATTGGCTACAATAGTCCTGTCAGTGATGATGGACCGGTCCCAGTACAGCGTGATATCGCCATTATCGAGAACTGGGTCGGGCACATACCTGTAGTATGGCACCTCCGATTCCACAAGAGAGTAATTCAGAGCAAGTTGCTGATGGATAATCCTGGCTACAAGGTTGTGTCTATGCAAGTATTCCCCGTTAGCTAGACGAGAACAACCAGAGATAATGTGGCGGATTGATTCACCCGGTCGGTGACATGCCCGACAGATGTCAACCGTGCCGTCCTTCACAATAAATCTCCGGTAGTTATTCGTCATGATAACTTCGTCCATAATTGCACAGACAAAACCTTCGGTTTCCCCAAAGAGGTCACCGACGCGCAGCCAGGCTACGGACGCTAGTTGATCTACATCGGGCCCATGAAGGGCCCGGAAAAAGCGTCCGTGGAGTTCCTTACTCTGCCATACTTCCCTGCGATCGTTAGTGTCAAGCACTACAGGTTTGCGCCAGCTCTCGTTAGCCAAGGAGAGCGGGGTGAGTCCCTTGTCCACTGCCACTACATCACGATGCATACCCACGTCGGCGGTTAGGAAATATTCCCTGAGACTGCATACCTCGCGATTGTGCAGGGTCTTAGCATTTAAAAAGCCTCGACCCCCACACTTCCGCGGGATATACAGTCTCATGACCGACGATCGTGGGTGATGCATTCGGTATGCAGTCAGCAGTGTACGGACTCGCCTATCCAGGGCATCAAGTTCCGTTTGAGTCCATTTAAGCACGCCGAAAGAGTACATCAATACCGGCATGACCCAACCGTTGAAGGCGCGCACCTTGTTTCCGCCTGAAAGAAGGCTATTGAATACCTTCTTCAGGCGTCCAAAGAAACGCTCCCTCAACGTTTGCTTCATGTCAGTAGCATTGATGCCTAACGCTTCCGACATACCCAAATACTTAGGGCGGGTTGTTTCAAACGGTCGGTTAACGTTACATACGTACGGTTAAAAGTTACTATTACGTGAGATGTTTAACGTTCGTTAAATACAAAGCGTTGTTTCATCACAAAAAAAACCAATAGTCAACGTTATTCGGGTTGCCAGTAGAAAGCAACACTTTTTCCCAATAAAAATGTTCGGGAGATTTTTCTAGTATGGCAACATTTCAATGTTTATGTCAAAATTTGATCTACCGGTGGGGAAGTGGGAAATTTTTTTGCGGGATTTTTTCGAGGGATGTTTAGTTGCCGTTTTAATTATTCACAAATTGATTCCTTGTGGATATTGTGATTTAAAATTGGTGTAGTTTTGTAGGTATCTCAAGTGTCTGCACGACTGGACAATATGTGGAATCATTAAAACAGCCGTAATTTGGGTAAAATGGAGTTGAGGTTTTTTTGTACTTAGTGCTGATTCGATACATTGCTGCTAAATACTACAAAAACATAAGAACATGTTATATCCATATTCTAATGATAAACAAAGTAACTGTATTAAATTAAACTAAAGACTTGACCAAACGGTCTCAGTTACCAGGTCATAAAATCCCAAATACAAAAAAAATATCTACCTAGAAACGAATACAAAAGAGAATCAATATGTTGGACGTAGCTACTTGAAAACGACAACAAAAAATGGCGTAAAATGACGTTAACTAGTGGGTAGAGCATCGGTTATGGTAATAGTAACTTTTTAACGTACGGTAAGGCCGTCATTTCGTGAAACAACGCATTTTTTGGTTTAACAAAAGTTAGCGCCATTTTTGATTGTTACCAGTGAGTTAAGTATGGTTGAAGCAACCCGCCCTTATAGGTTTCGGTTGGAGAGAGAGATCTCAAGTTTATGGAATCCGAGAGTTGGGTACCCACGGATTCCACAATCTCCCCTCTCTTTACATGCATGACTGCACATTTATCCACACCAAACTCCATCCTGATGGCACTACTGAAGGTTTCAGTTATCTTCAGTAGCTCCATCAGTTGCAGATTGTTGGGGGCAAAAAGTTTCAAGTCATCCATGTAGAGGAGGTGAGATATAACCTGACCACCTCTCTTCAACCGATAGCCTAGGCCTAAATTCTCCAGCAGTGTGCTTAGCGGATTCAAGCAGAATGCCAGGCAGAACCAAAGCGGACTCAAACTGTCACCCTGGAATATACCTCGCTCGATCCTTACCGGTTCGCTGTTCCTCTGGATATGTCGACATCCTGGATAGCGAAGGACTGTCCTCCATTGCCTCATACATGACATCAAGAAGGTGCGTAATGTTGCATCTATTTTGTATAATTCTAGCACCCTCATGAGCCATGTATGAGGAACTGAGTCGTAGGCCTTCTTATAGTCTATCCAACATGTCGACAGATCCTTTCGGGAACGCCGAACCTGTTGGCTAATGACCATATCGATGAGGAGTAGCTCCTTAGTACCGCGGGACCCATTCCTACATCCATTTTGAGAGGCAGACATGATAGCGTTATTATCTACATTGTTTATTATTATTAATTGTATTTTTCAATGTTATGTTCAAGATATATCGTTAGGTGTAAGTAATGACTTATTTTGTGGTTTGGTTCTGAGTTGTTATTGGACCTTGACTTTAATTTTTATCTCAAATTATTGTTTTTAACTGTTATCGGGTTTGACGCATACATTTTACGACTACATCAATCATCATAAATTTATAAATCTTATTCCTTGATTCACCTTTGACACTTACGAGTAGGTACATCTCAACCAGTGTACCAAAATGTTTGCTTAATTTGAGTAAGTGATAATGAATTGTTTGTTTTAATTTATCAAAATCTTATCAACTTACCTACAAGACATTGCAGCATTTGTTTTCTGTATGACACGTACTTCTTCATGTGATTTATCAATGACTGGTTTCTCTGAAATATTCAATGAATTTTTAGTCATTATTTTTTCTTCCTATTGTTATATTGGCCCTTTTTCAAAGCATTTAGTAAAAAATAATCTCGCCTACTTAGATAATTTGATCGTAAATGTAAATGTCCAAAATGGCCCCGTGTAATAAAGAGTATACGGAATACACGATAATTAATCGTCTTTTTTATTATATAAGTTGCAAATACTCATCCTAGATTTTGGCAATCTGTGCCAATCAACTGGTTCTGAGTGGGCTCAGAAAATAGTTTTATAGATGACTTCCAATAATAGTGGGGATTAAACTAAGACGTCTCCGTGCCTTGGGTAGTTTCAAGAACACCTTTGACTACCGTTTCGGGTTGTCAGATGTCTGAAAGTCTTACAACTACTTAATTTAATTTATAGATAGCACCTAGTAGTAGAATACAATGGTTGACTCACCCACACCAAAAATGGCAACTTTAGCGATAAAAACTTTTCGATCAAAGTCGTTCCTTGCTTCACACGTGTACTTCCCATGCAAATCTACCTGCATATATTTTATAGTGAGAATGGATTTGTCGCTAGAGATAAGAATGTTAGAGTCTTCAGTGACCTCTGCTCCGTCTTTGTACCAAGTTATTGACGCTGGTGGGTAAGCGTCTACCTTGCAAACGATACTTCCTTCTTTGTTATACTCCACGATAATATCTAGAAACAAAAATCAAACATATTTTTTTCTTGTCTGTAACAAACTATGAGAAACCATCAGGCGTAAGAATAGCCGTAGCTATTGATATAGAAAACGTAAGAATAGCCGTAGCTATTGATATAGAAAACGTAAGAATAGCCGTAGCTATTGATATAGAAAACGTAAGAATAGCCGTAGCTATTGATATAGAAAACGTAAGAATAGCCGCAGCTATTGATATAGAAAACGTAAGAATAGCCGTAGCTATTGATATAGAAAACCTAAGAATAGCCGTAGCTATTGATATAGAAAACGTAAGAATAGCCGTAGCTATTGATATAGAAAACGTATGAATAGCCGCAGCTATTGATATAGAAAACGTAAGAATAGCCGTAGCTATTGATATAGAAAACGTAAGAATAGCCGCAGCTATTGATATAGAAAACGTAAGAATAGCCGCAGCTATTGATATAGAAAACGTAAGAATAGCCGTAGCTATTGATATAGAAAACGTAAGAATAGCCGCAGCTATTGATATAGAAAACTTAAGAATAGCCGTAGCTATCGATATAGAAAATGTAAGAATAGCCGCAGCTATTGATATAGAAAACGAAGTTTTAGAAAATGTTCGGCTTTGTAAAGCATCGTATCTTTTAGTCATAGATTTTTAGCGTCCAATATAAAATTAACTTTAGGACTAAAGTAAAATAAATATATAAATTAATACTGTTTTATATTTGGGTAGATATTCTGACTTTGCATTGTTCTTCTTCTCCTTCTTTTCTACTTGATATTGATGTTAATATTTACCTTTTGGAGTCTCCGTAACATCAAAATAGATTTTCCTTTTAGTTTCAACTTGCACATATTTGATATTAACACCAACAATATTGCTGGCTTTGCACTGGTAGGTAACATTTTTATTTGCCTTATCTATATCCAAAATACTGACATAGTCATAGGGAACTTCAACTACTTGAACCTAAAAATGAAAGTATATATAAACATGTTATTAATAAATATAAATTTCAAAAAGTTTTTTTGCATTTCGATAGGAATACAACAAAAAATTGCAAAGCATTTTGTTTTTGTTTTTCATCATATAATTGGGGTGTATAAAATTAAGTGGCCCGGCATTGTTGGGAGTCCGCCATATTAAATTTATAATTTATTATGTGACTTAGCTAATTGAAGATTGTCATTAAACGTATATGCAAAACATTAGTTCAATCGGTTGATCATAACAGTTCTGAAATTCTGTTGCAAGATATTGATTTTGGTACTGATGTAGATATTGTTAGTTAGTAGGTCCATAAACTAACAAGACAAGTTAAATAAAGGCTTAAAAAAATGGTTATACCTTAGCAGGCAAACTGATTCCAGTGTCTTTTTCCTCCCAAGTAATGTCAGGCGCTGGATAACCATGCACATTACATTTCAGTCGTAGGGGATCGTTGTATTCCGTGATTACTGTCGGTGATCCGTCAATTGTTATCTGAGGTGCTCGATTTTCTTTCGTTTCTGGAGAGAAAGTACAAATCAATGTAATTCGAGATTTCTCAAAGTTAATTAGACCTTGTTATATTAATAAATTAAAATAGTTTGTAAAATTGTTGAAAAATTCAGACTGAATTCTACTCTGTATTAGAAGAGTCTGATCTCAATGACGTTCAACTTTCTCCAGAACATTTATTAACCTACAAGTTAACTACAAAGCTATAAACCAACAAGTAAGCTGGTAAGACAGTAAATATATAAACTACATTGTCTGAACTGTATAATTACCTGTTGATGGATTCTGTCGTTCTATAGGTGTGGGGCTTGTCCTTTCGATTGGTGATTTAGTCGCCACATCATTTCCGCTTACCTACAATAGAATTTATTTTAATTCAAAGAAAAAATAAACAGTAAGTAATAAATAAATAAAAAAAACTGTACCCTAAGATCAAATTTATTGGAGAGCATTTGAATAATAATAATAATAATAATCATTTATTTGCTAATAATGTAGGTATACAGATAAGGTGTTATAATTGTTGATTGTCCCAATACATTTTGCCTTACGGCATGCAAAATATTCATAGTTTATAGTAAATAAGGAGAATATTAAAAAAAAAAGTTAAAAAATTGTCAGCTAAATTATGTGATATGTCATACAAATTCAGATAAAATGTCATATAAATTCAAATTCAATGTCATAAAAAAATTTCAATACAATGTCATAAAAAAATCGAATATAATGTCATAAAAATAATACAATGTCATGCTTGAAATAATACCATGTCATACAAATAATAAAATGTCATACAAATGATAAAATGTCATCAAATAGAATACAATGTCATATGAAATGAAATAATAAAATACTATTAGGAACCAATGACATGGAAAAAAAAATCACATTGAAGGAGCAACATTTTACTTGATTGTCTTGTCATACAGAAATTCTTTGATTGAGTAGTAACACTTGTCCAGTAAAGTTTTGTTAATTGCTTTTTAAACATTACTATAGGTAATTCCTTTAAATTTCTTGGCAAAGTGTTTATAATGGGACCCATGTGTAAAATACTCTTTTTTAATAAAGCAGTTTTATGACCACCGGTATATAGTTGATTTTTATATTGGGCCCTTATTACTCTTAAGTGTTGCCTTATATCACTCATTGGCGTAAATAAGTGCAGATTCGTTCTAACGAATATTGCAACCTCTAGTATATACAACGATGGGAAAGTCAGAATTTTGAGAGATTTGAAAACTGGTCGACAGCTTTCAATGAAATACAATCTTCAACGTTTTAGGGCCAACGCTGCATTAAGCGGAAAAATGCGCGGCCGCCCGCGCGTACACTCATCGCGTCGCGTGTGTATCGTGTGCGGTGGTCCCCGTTGCGGAAAACGGATTATTACCTGCACAGTGTCGCTAGTTCAACTGTAACGGTGTGCATGTAGTTGTGTCGATAAAGAAATCAAATCAAAACGGGCGCGGGGCCCGGCTGCCCGCGCGGGCACCTACGGAGCACTTTTGTGTGGGACCGCGCGGGCGCCTGCGTAACACAGCGTTTCGGTTTTCCTCATGGTTTTCACAAGCGTATTTAGAGACGGCGAAGGCTGTTTTTTGCACGAACCCTGAACTGAATTTGATCATCATGCCTTTTCCAGTACATTGAAGTCTGTTTTGTGTTGTACAGGATTTAGCTGAATTATACAGTATTTTATACGTCTACGGTTATATAGCTGATCACAGTCCAGTTTCTGGATAACTAACACTTGGTTTGGTCGTCCAACTTTGTTCCGACTAGTGACGACTGCAAAGAACTACGAACGGTAGCTGAGCTCGACGGCGATAAGCTATCCGAAGTAGGAAGAGACCTCAATATGAAAGGATGATCACCTTTCTGCGCGCTGTCCTTGGCAAGCAAAGCTTAGCCCCCGATCAAACGAGTCCCTACACTTAATATTGCATGAAACACTTACGGCGACACGAAACATCGTGAACGGTGGATTGAATGAAGGTGTAGTGTAGAACTGTGTCTTTTTATCTATTAGTTCTAGTCGCAGCTCTGTTATTATGTTGCCACTCATGTCAAGGATCTTCGCTGCAGTAAGGTTGACTCCGCTCCCAAGTAATCTAACACCTAAGAACGCATTTCCTTCTGAAAGAAAAAGATTAACATAGGAATTAGTGTTTAAATAGGGTTTTTCAAAATACAGTTTCGAGCCAACATTTGCGCAAGCGTCTATTTTAACCGACTTCAAAAAGGAGGAGGTTATATCTTCGGTTGAATGTATGTTTTATTTTATGTATGTTCACCGATTTCTCTGTCAATTGTGTACCGATTTTGATAATTTTTTTTTGATTGGAAGGTTATACTTCCGAGTTGGTCCCATAGAAATATTGTTATGATTTGATCATGAACTTCGAAGATATGGAACAGAACTCCTCATAGGATCACAGCAGAACCGTCGTAACAAGTAAAATTGCTTTACTTATACTCGTACGTGTAGTCGATGACTGACTGAAAGTAGAGGGGGAATATATCGAACTGATCTGATAATGAAGCCTGAAGTTAGGCACCGGAACTCTGTAATAAATTAATGTAATCTAACCGTGTTTGGGATTATTAGAATTGTCATGAAATGCATTCTGGCTATAAGGTATTTAAGTTTGGCTGAGGGGTACTTTTTAGTGGTGGTATCATAACTAAAAAGTGTAAAATAAAAAACTTTTTACAAAAAAAAAAAATACAACCGACTTCAAAGTAAAAACAGTGTTAAATAACGAAGAGACAAACCTATTATAGAAACACCGACTTCTGAAATTAAAGTTATTTTGCACTTTTCAGTGTTTTTTTTTTACTCGTCGGTTGTATTTTTTTTTTTGTAAAAAGTTTTAAGCTATTGCATAGCTTCTATCGCGGGCCTTGAGCGCGGGGACCGAATCCAGAAATTCCGTAACGAAAAATATACCTCACGCTACCCACTCCGACGGGCACGGAGGTGTGGCTTGGAGGCCGACAGAGACCGAACACCTATTTTGGAAAAGTCGTTAACGACCTGTGTGGCGCATTGGTACAGCGTTCTACCTATGTTATCATCGTGCCTCGAGTTCAAATCTCGGTCAAACAAAATAGTCTTTTTGTTTTATAATAGATTATAGTAATGTTCTATGATAACAACTGAACATACCTACTTCTAGCAATTTATGAAGTAAACAAGAAAGAAAAAAAATTGTTTTCTTATCGGTCACCACGCTCAAAAAGTGTAACTTGAATTAATATCAAAGAAAAAGAAATACTGCATAAATAAAATAAATAAATAATTATAATTGCATAAGTTGATACAAAATGCTATGCAATAGCTTTACCGCGGCAGTCCCCGGGTGCCAAACTTTTTTTTTATTAATTGAATTTCTATTACGCTTTCATGGTTAAACTACTGAATTAATATTACTGTTCGCAAATGCGCGCGTTGACGGCTTTCACGCTATAATGCGTAAGAAAGTGGCATCATTATTTCAAATGCTGCGCGGTAGCACCAACAGTATTTTGCAAATGATTGCATCCCGTCACGCTGTCCCATACAGGCACACTGGGTGGGAATAGTTACGGGAAGGTTGTAATAGATAATATTATACTATGTACCTACTAACATAGATCTTAAGAATATTGTTACTAACACTCATACGGATCTCAATCCGAAATAAATGGATATTATTATTATATGTATCAGTATATCTCGGAACCCTGAGATCCTGGACCTTTGGAAGGCGTACGAGGAGCTGAAACCAACTCGCAGAGACCCTTTAGTCACTTTTAATGGAATGTGATACCAACCGACGATTATCCCTGTACGCGCTATGCTAGTGCACCCAAGGATAACCCCCGGTTGGTGAAAAACTATTGCGATACATGAAAAAAAAAAGACTATAAGGCTATGGTTTTCGGAATATTAAGTAGACTGGTTACCAGGAACTATATTAAAACTATAGCCCCTGCCTGAACAATGTTATTAATATCCATCGATAAAAAGGCAGGGGGTGACTTGCACAGTCAATAAATGGGCTTCCAAAAACGGCCGCTAGCACGAAGTGTGGTAGCAACAAGGAGGCAACATATCCTGAGGTGCTTGAGGAGTGGAGAGGTATACCACGGCTATCAGGACAATCCCGGAAGTACGGTCAAGATCCCTAGCAGCACCTTACTGGGTTATACATCCTTAATTCTCCCGAGCACGTTTGCTCTTGCGAATCTCCACTCAAGCCAGCCAATAAAGACAAGAGAGGGGTGGGAGCTTTGTTCCTCGTCAGTATTCACAACGGCCAGCCAATAAAGTTATTATTATTAATTTTGATGAAATTTGGTACGAAGTAAGCTTGAATCCCATGGAAGGACTAAGGTCACATTTTATCTGGCTTTTGACGAATACGCTGGCAGAAGCTAGAATAAAATAATATCATGATCTCACCTGGCGCAGGTCTTGTGACTGTGTCTTTCATAGAGTTGGGCCTGTAAACGGAGAACCCAAGCTGGAAGTTGAGGTCACTCTTGGCGCTGACCAATATGTGAGTTTCAGACTTGCTGCCGACTTCGAATTCGTGGTATCCTACCGTTGCGTTTGTAACCTTCACGATCTGTCGACACAAATAAAATATATTAAATTAAAACCTTGCCACTCCCTAGAAATTACTTTTGTATAGTGAGTGCGTTCACAGACATGTTAACTCACAAACACAAGACACGCAGACCTGAAACACCTATCTGTAGGCCCACTGTGTAAGCCATATAAACTTTTGTTCCGTACGAGAATCGAAGTCGCGACATGTATGTAGCACAGCAGACAATCACTCAACAATACCGTTGACATAAATGTATGTAGATCAATTGATTTTAATTCAGGTGTGAAATACTATTCACATTTCCCGTCAACCTGGTACTGGTATGATTGCTTCACATTGAGGCTTTTGGGCTTGAATCTCGGCTTCGGGACTGTTCGAATGAGTTACCGTAGTCCTGGAATTCAAAGGGCAACTGAAAAAGCACAGGCAGGTTTTAGTCAGTAAAAGTCTGACACGCCCTTTCGCTCCACCCAGAACGAAAGAAGTTATTTGATGATTTCCCACATCAAAAAAATATGGTTTGAATCTGATTAGTCTTCTTCTTTCAGAAGGGAATCCTAATAAAATTATATAACTTAATCCTAACAAATATTGTGGAATGACAGCTAACTTCACCAAGGTTTTCACGATGATATGTTTTTAAGAATAGCATTGCAGGTGGGTTGACGGCTCAAGTCAAGCTCCCGTCGCCTAGGTTTAACTATACGATAATTTATTTATTTTAGAAAACTCAACAGTTTATTTACAAAGTTACACGGGTTAAGAAGGCCCACCCCGCAATCAATGAACAGCCCAATGTAGCTGCGTGAAAGATCATGTAAAAGTGAGGTCTACACACGCTGCACAGTGATGGCGAAATGATGACAATAACAGAATAAAACTAGGTTAACTAGAAAGTGGTTTAAGGAAAGAATAAAAAAAAAGATTGAAAGGGTAAAAATACACCATTAAGGAATATTAAATCGTGAAATCTAAACAGTACGATTCAATTTACATTCAATAATTTAGAGCTAGCGCAAAATGAGTTACGGTACAATGTGTCTACTAAACAATATCTGCTTAATTTTTTTCCGATATGATTGTTTGGATAAAAGAAATATATCGACATTTTCAAAATACTCAGAGTATATGCGAGGCAGTCGGGTCCTAACAGCGTTTCTCCCATATGGCGGCAGCCAGGGATACTGAATAATTTGGTATGTCTGTTACGTGTTTTAGGGGTACAGAAATTTATACATGACAGTAGATCACTGCTGTCCAAGTGACCTCGCAGGATATCAAAGAAAAAAAGCATGTCTAACATTTTACGCCTATCCACAAGGGAAGTATATCGTAGTGTTTGCAGTCTAGAGCACAGGAATCATGACGTCTACGGGATTTGAAATTTATATGAACATGACGTATGTAACGAAAGGTTTTCGGATCTGGTGCTCAGATAGCGAGATAACTCTGGTTTTAGTTGCCTCTGGGCCTCATCATCTTCACCTTCTTAAAAATCATATTCATATGTTAGTAGGTAGGTACGTACCGCTATTCCAGGTTTAGAGACAACGGTTTCCGTAGTTGGCTTGCTGCCACTTGGACCTCTTACTTCTCCGATTTTGGGTTCCTCTCCAGTTACAGAAATCAGCACTTCTTTAGTACGGGGATCGACCGGATACTAAAGAAAAAAAAACATCACTAATTTATTTGTTCTAATAAAAATGTAGGTACCAACTTTCTATAACTACATATTTCAAAATATGGGTAACTGGCCTCTGCCAGCGGCTTCACCCGCGTGTGAGTCGTTTCTTCATACAAACTTTGGAACCCCGTTTCATCCCCTTAGGGGGCGAATTTTGGAATACCCTCTCTTAGTGCTCGCCTACATCATAAAAGGAAGTCTTATGCAAAATTTCAAGTTTCTAGACCCAGTAGTTTTGGCTGTGCGTTGATATGTCAGTCAGTCAGTTTCTCCTTTTATATAAATAGATTTTAAGTTTCTAGACCCAGTAGTTTTGGCTGTGCGTTGATATGTCAGTCAGTCAGTTTCTCCTTTTATATAAATAGATTTTAAGTTTCTAGACCCAGTAGTTTTGGCTGTGCGTTGATGTGTCAGTCAGTCAGTTTCTCCTTTTATATAAATAGATTTTAAGTTTCTAGACCCAGTAGTTTTGGCTGTGCGTTGATATGTCAGTCAGTCAGTTTCTCCTTTTATATAAATAGATTTTAAGTTTCTAGACCCAGTAGTTTTGGCTGTGAGTTGATATGTCAGTCAGTCAGTTTCTCCTTTTATATAAATAGATTTTAAGTTTCTAGACCCAGTAGTTTTGGCTGTGCGTTGAAATGTCAGTCAGTCAGTTTCTCCTTTTATATAAATAGATTTTAAGTTTCTAGATCCAGTAGTTTTGGCTGTGCGTTGATATGTCAGTCAGTCAGTTTCTCCTTTTATATAAATAGATTTTATGTTTCTAGACCCAGTAGTTTTGGCTGTGCGTTGATATGTCAGTCAGTCAGTTTCTCCTTGTATATAAATAGATTTTAAGTTTCTAGACCCAGTAGTTTTGGCTGTGCGTTGATATGTCAGTCAGTCAGTTTCTCCTTTTATATAAATAGATTTTAAGTTTCTAGACCCAGTAGTTTTGGCTGTGCGTTGAAATGTCAGTCAGTCAGTTTCTCCTTTTATATAAATAGATTTTAAGTTTCTAGATCCAGTAGTTTTGGCTGTGCGTTGATATGTCAGTCAGTCAGTTTCTCCTTTTATATAAATAGATTTTAAGTTTCTAGACCCAGTAGTTTTGGCTGTGCGTTGAAATGTCAGTCAGTCAGTTTCTCCTTTTATATAAATAGATGACCGTCCTGAATTCTATTAGGTAGCGTCTGCTTATGAAATAGCTGTTTTGCTAATTTAATTTTACAGGCGTTTAGGCATCGAAGTAGTAAATTGATAATAACTTTTAATCCTTAAAAGCTGTGAGGTCCAAAACAATGTATATGAAGGTAGCAATCTAGTAGCAACTACTAGTTTAAAAAACACCTCGATTCATTTGCGCAGTTTGTTCTCACTGGATAGGTGACCAACCATATTGATCTCAGAATGGCCCGTAGTTTAATTTTAAAAAATCGGGGCTAGTAATTATTTAACGATAAGTAGCAACTTTCTATAACTATTTTGATGTAAATCATGGGTAGTGACCGGCTATTCTGATGGTCACAAAGATTCTTCAGTAAAATTAATTTAGAATGACCACTAAAAACTTCAATGAAATAAATAAGCGCTCGACTCTCGTTTGTACAGCGCGAAATTCTTGCTTTTTGTTAGTATGTGAACTAAGCGTTCGATTATCGTCATTAATATAAAATAATTTATTTTGATGGGGCATAATACAAAGATAAAAAATAAAGTATCAGTTTTTCATTGAAAAAAAAAATCGGTTGTCTGTAAAGTCGGTTTACTAACGATAGTACATTTATTTGTACGCATAAATACAAATAAACAATTAACACGACATTCACTTTTCACTGCACTTTATACTTGACGAAAACATGTAAATGTATTATTCAATAGCAGTTGTCACGACGCGACGCATCGCTCACTCAAGTAGGAGAGAGACAGATGTCGAACACTGCCGAACGCGGAGGCCGAACGCGCTCCCGCTTGCACTTCAAGCCTTAAATGGAACGCCTCAGAGCGAGGTAACGCCGCATGCGTCATACTTTTTCGTGCGTGCAGCCGGCTCCATCGAATTACAAGACGTTGTCACGTCAAAAAGTAATTATTGTGACATAACTACAACAGTTAGAGAGAGATGTTGCAACGCTTTTGTAGGTAATGACGTATTCTAAAGTCATAGAACATTACTTTGTTCTGTCATCAATATTTTTTTGCAGCGCACGCAACGTTGGAAATTTATAGAACATTTATTTACAATTTGGGTTACTTTATTTCACTTTTAGTAGAGAAACCTAAAGTAGCTTTCTATGGATGAAAGAATTTTAAAATCGGTCCAGTAGTTTTTAAGTTTATTCATTACAAACAAAAATGTACATCTTTCCTCTTTAAATTATTCGTAGGTATAGATTTTATCTAGCCTTAGTTGCCGGATAATAAAGAACTATTATTATTATAAACAGTTCTGCTTTAATCGTATGAGGAGTTCCGTTCCATATCTTCGAAGTTCATTATTAGATTATGACAGTATTTCTATGGGATCAATTTGAGAGTCTACACATAATGCGTTAGTTTTGTTTGTTATACTTATTTACTACCTCTCTAAATGTAAAATTTTTATAGTTACTTACTATCTAATCTATTTATATTAACTACTAGCTTTTGCCCGTGGCTTTGCTCCCGTCAACAGACTATTGTAGTCTACCCTACCAGACCTACCTACCTAGCTACTTACCCTACCTACCCAACCTGAATTATGTATTTTTTTTTACTTTTAAACCTTCCCTGTGTGCTGGTGAACAAAACAAAAAAATAATTATTAAAATTGGTCCAGCCGTTTTTAAGTTATAGCGTGACCAGGAGAAATAGGGCTTCATTATTATATGTATATATAAATTTATTCTGAACTCACCAGCCATAAATAAGCCATTAAAGATTTTTGTGATTTTTAGCATAAAATGTAATCAATACTCTGCGATTAAGAACTTAATTTGAAAAAAAAAAATAGTTTGAACGAGCCTTTTTTTTAAAGACTCGTACAAACTATTTTTTTTTTAATTCTGCTTATAAAATTTGAAGAGTTCCCTCGATTTCTCTGATTACCATGGAACCACCTGTAAAGGATACTCTTTCAAACAAAAAAAGGTTTTTCCAAATCAGTTCACGCGGTTTTGAGTAATCGAGGAACAAACATAAAAAATAAAAAAAGATTCCGGCAAATTAGAAAGAAAGAAAGAAAGAAAAACATTTTATTTGCCGGAAAAGGCGCAAACTTATAACTAAACATATTGCAAACATTTTGCAAGACGAAAACATAAATTAATAAAAAAAACATATATGCGCCACATCCGAGCAAAACGGCCGTACGCTCAGCATAATGCCGAAATTGATAACTTCCTCTTTTTTTGAAGGTGGTTTAAAATACTAACAATGTTATCATCAAGAGCAGCAAACGGAAGCATGGGAAACTGGGAGAGGCCTATGTTAGAGGGCAAGCTGATATTAATGTTACCGATGTCGAATGATAAATTGTATCATAAAAAATATAAAATTAAACTTAGTAAAACAATAATCTATTATGCAGAAAGACAATGAATAGAAAATTTTAATTGTGAGTATAAAATTTATGAAAATAAAAATATTTACTATTACTTATTATATTAATTTTATACTCACAATTAAAATTTTCTATTACTTTATATAATACTAGGCAATTCTAAATTAGTAGCATGACAATATTGGAAAACATATCACATGTATACATTTATGTACCATTTAAAAATGATTATAATTTAAATGATCAGTAATATTTGTATTTGTAAGGTTATCTAACAAAATAAAAACTTACTTTTATCGTATTGCCATAGCCCGGTTTAAGTTTTTTGTTGACGAGCGGTATACCTCTGCCTGTAACAGACTCCTCAACATACTTTAATATCTGTCAAAGTAGATACAAATTGGTTAAGAAGAGTCAATATAAGAACCAAGAAACTCGGAATAATAGCTTAGGTTGAAAGTAATCTTACGTCTTTAACGTCATCTTTCATCATATGGAAGACTTGTCCATTAGTAGCTTCTGCCACTTTGTGATACACTTGATAATCAGCACCACTTCTCGAACCACATTGGCCAGTAAGTATAAAAACTACCTGTAAACATTAGAAACGAAATCATTACGTTAAGTTTTAGTTACCTAGTTTCAGCCTGAAAAATTAAAGGTTTCGTAGAAGCTACTTGGCTTCTCTCGATCACTTTCATGCATTGTACATTGTATTGACGTCTCATTATTAAGTAGTTATTCCAATCTACATATTGAAATTAAACAGTAGCCGTTAACCAGGTAGCATATCTTAGGGACTATTTAGGCTTCTTCTTCTTATCGATTCGATGGTAAACTCGTCAAACTGTTTGGGCCCAATAGGTGGCTACATTAATAGCAGCATCGGTAGCACTCATCAAATCCTCCAAAGTGCAGGTGTATGGGCACTTGGGGCATTCTAGTATGTGGCTCATGTTTAGGCTAAAACCTGGGTATTGTTTTTTTCATATTAAAGAGATATTTAAATAGTAGGTACATGAATATTTCAAGTCATAAATTAAAATGAAAAAACTCTGACCTGACTCTGTTTCTTTTGCGAGATACTCTTAATTTGATCAAACCCGGTGTGATCCTTAGCTGAGGCATCAGTGAACACATACAAGTAGGAAAGCGGTAAGCTTTCTTTGAGAGCTAGTTCGATACCGGTCATGGCATATTCTGGACAATCACCTCCGCCATGAACGTTTATGGCCGCCACTTCGCTTTTAAACTCATCTCGATTTTTAGTGATGGTTCGTAGTTCGGCAGCTGAAACAAACACAATAATATCATGACCATTAAAACATTTATTCCTTCGCTAGCATTACTGATTTACGACGAATCTTTGTTTACATTTAAATGTTCATAATTAGGTATATTATTAATAGCTTCTACCCCTATTTTTGCCACCGTATATTTTTTATTATTATCTCGAGTAAACTTGCAACAGAGATGAAAAGTATGCTATATGTATCATAATCTAGGTCATAGTCTATCGCATGGAGGATACGGTGAAGCATACGATGGACGTCTACCCCGCATGAGTGGAGCACCGCCGTGTCCTCGTTGAGGCGATCGGCGGCGGTAACCTCTCGCGTCCGGCTTTGGTTCTGGCCGTGGTACGGACCAGAGGAAATAGGATGGCAGTCACCTCCTTCCGTCGCTTACACTACTGATTCGAATGAAGCAGTAGTGCAAGCGACGGAGGTGGCGGAAAACATGAGGGCCAGGCTATCCTCATGTCCCAGCTGCCACCGCAAGAGACGCCCCAGGCACCGTAAGAGCAGCCTTGAAGACGGCAAGTAATGGGTAGCTCGCCGTCCTGAAGGACCAAGCCTGAGTCGACTGCGCAGCAGCGCGTAGTTTATAATAATGTAAGAAGTAATTAATAGGAATAAATATTATAACGATGACTGATCCCGATTACTTCACATCATCATCATCATTTCAGCCGAAAGACGTCCACTGTTGGGCATAGGACTCCTCTAAGTGTCGCCACAAGAACGTCTGTTCTGCGAGCAATGCGCCCTGCCCATTGCTACTTAAGTTTGGCGATTCTTCGTGCTATGTCGGCAACCTTGGTTCTCCTGCGGATATCTTCATTCCTGATTCGGTCACGCAAGGAAACTCCGAGCATTACTTAGCATAAGTCTATTGACACATTTCAATATTGATAATCTAATGTGAAACGAGAACACCTTCCAACAATCTGTTTTACAGTTTGGCAAAATTTATGAATAAACAGAATCGATGTAGGTATATATTATTTTCTAATACAATTTGCTGTCAGTCGATTTTAGAACGTTGCAGCGGTTCATCTCATGGTACGTTATGTACCTAGAGGCTATCCGCGAGCACAACCCGCCCGAAATTCATTGATTGATTTAGATGTCTTAGTTAAATTACGATACATGCTCATATCTGAAAGATTCATCATTTCTCAATAAGTCACTTAAGTCAATAAGTGAGTCAGTTCCAGTCCACCATAATGAGCTGAATACAAGTATTCAGCAGCTGCATTATGGCATGTACAAGTACTGTAAATGGACCGACCACAAATCAGTTACCTACCAGGAAACAGTTTTCAACGCTTAAAATGCAAACGAATGTATGAGAATAATCACTTGGATACTTACTCGGATCATTAAATGTGACTAGAACGAAATTTTCTATCTGCGATGCATTCGAACTCAACACTTTCTCAAATATTATATTGACTTCATCCTTTACTTGGCGTATTTCACCCGCCATGGATGCCGTATCGTCAATAACAAATGTTAAACTGCTTTTTATAATTTCTTCGTTTCCATAAACTGCACATGTTTGTAAAATTAGTAAAACAAGAACAAAATACTGCTCGTAACTCGCCATGGCTACGACTGAAGCTACTTCTTCAGTAGACTAATGTTTATATGCGACAGTAATATGAAACTTTAATCAATAGGTATGTACCACTGATACGAATGACCCCATGATATGAAAGTTCAGCAAATTCTTTATTAATGTAGTCTGGGAATCCCTCAAATAATATTGTGTAGCAACCATTTTTATTAATAATTATGATGCGTTGGGATTTCCATTGTCGCGCTAATTAAACAAGTTCAGTATAAGTACTAATATTATTCAATTCAATTCGATATCTTTATTTTCAGACTAGTGTCCATATGGTGTTAGTAAGAATACACAATAAAAAACTTTTTTGCAAAAAAAAATACAACCGACTTCAATGTAAAAAACACTGAAAAGTGCAAAATAACTTTAATTTCGGAAGTCAGTGTTTCTATAATAGTTTTATCCCTTCATTATTTAACACCGACTTCCGAAATTAAAGTTATTTTGCACTTTTCAGTGTTTTTTACATCGAAGTCGGTTGTTTTTTTTTTTGAAAAAAGTTTTTTATTTTACACTTTTTAGTCATGGTACCACCACTAAAAAGTACCCCTCAGCCATACTTAAATACCTTATAGCCAGAGTGTATCTCATGACAATTTTAATAATACCAAACACGTTTAGATTAAATGAATTTATTACAGAGTTCCGGTGCCTAACTCCAGGCTTCATCATCAGATCAGTTCGACATATTCCCCCTATTCTTTCAGTCAGTCATCGACTACACGTATAAACAAAGCAATTTTACTTGTTAAGACAGTTCTGCTGTGATCCTATGAGGAGTTCTGTTCCATATCTTCGAAGTTCATGATCAGATCATAAAAATATTTCTATGGGATCAACTTGGAAGCAAACCTTTCAATCAAAAAAAAAATGTTTAAATCGGTCCACAATTGACCGAGAAATCGGTAAACAAACATAAAAAAAAAACATACATTCAGCCGAACACAGAACCTCCTTCTTTTTGAAGTGGGTTAAAAAAGAAACAGGATAAATGTTAGTACAAGCTTACTCTAATACATAGTGGAAATAATTAATAGGACTATCCAATTTATTACCCTGAGATAGCTATTGGAAATGTCCCTCACTCTGCGCATCAGCGATGCCGCCCGCTTACGGATTATGGCATGGAAGAAATCCTCTTGTGCGTCGGCAAATATCGCTGACGCGCTGCAATAGCGAGGCAGACCCATCAGCCACCTAAAAGCATTGTTGTACTGGACCCGAAGGCATATTATGATCACGTATTTTTGACGAGCTTTTTTTAAGTGGGAATTATCTTTCTTCTCCCGTTAGTGTCAGCACTGGCTCCACCCTAAAGTCACAAAATTTAAAAAATAAAAAACCCGACTGCGTAAAAAATAACTTAAGAAAAAAAACGCTACTGGACTGAACTTGTTTTATTTTTTCTTTTTAGTTTTTATCTAAAGTTATTTTTTACGCAGTCGGGTTTTTTATTTTTTAATTTTTTATTTTTATTTTACACTTTTTAGTTATGATAATCTAATAACACTATTTATTCACTCTATTTAAAAAAGGGGAGTAACGAAGTAGCGAGTAACCTAACGTAACTCAACAAGTTAGCAGAAAAATATATGACATATTTCCTATTGTATTTTTTTTTAATATGGTCATGATATACCATTTTGGAATCCTCATGATGAGCTCTTGAATTTGATACCCATATTGCACTACCTAAAAAAATATTTTTTTTCTCTAATGTATAGCGTCTCACAGTCGTTATGCTGTTTTTTTTTTTCAACGTCACCTATCTAAGAACACTTGGGTTAACAAGACGAATCTAACGATATGCTAATTATGTTAATCCGTTCAGTTTGGAAGATATGAGGTAATAAAGAATATTACATACATACATACAAGACCCTTCTTGCAGTCGGGTAAAAATTCATCCCAAAGTCAGTGTTGTTTTAGTCATTAAAAATCTGAACTTTTAATGATTAAAACCACACTTATGTTCCTTCAGTTGTCTTTTGCATTGGGGTCGAATTTGGTGCCATTTGACACCTCAGCGTCTATGAAGCGATAACGTTGTTTATGAATTGACATTTTATTTGACAAATCAAGGGTGATTTGTTTATGTACGGGATTTAACGCGACATCGAAACGTCTCGTCGTCCATCCGTTACATTGCGACCTTCGGCATTGTTGTTATCGATGATCGAATCGTACTTTGTCTGTCATCTCATATATAGGTAGGTATGTATATAATTAAATAGTAATATGGTGTGTTCACAAAAATATTTTAAGGATTTACATGCCTACCTATCATTTTCCTGTGCTAAATTATATTATAGGTACGACTAGCACAGTTTGTTATTGATAGGCATTTAGTTATACCTAGTAACAAAAATAAAATAACATTGGCCAATTTTTCTCGATTAGCATAAAGGCTGATTATAGCCTTTTAATGTTCCCACTGCTGGGACTCAGGCCTCCTCTCTCCAGGAGAGGGAATGGGCCGTAATCCACCACGCGGGCCCAGTGCGGGTTGGTGAATGTCACATGTCTTCGAATTTTTGGTTCTAGGACATGCCGGTTTCCTCACGATGTTTTCCTTCACCGTTTTGAGAGCAGTGGTGATGAAATAAATTACACAAAGTAATGCGCCTGGCTGGGTTCGAACCCGCGACCTACAATTCGTAAGTCTGGGCCGTTACCACTCGGCCACCATTGCTCTCGATTATCCCTATCTAATAATGAAAATCGCAACAAAATCCGTTGCGTAGTTTAGGAGGGGTTAACGAATAAACCGAAAGACAACCGCCGAAAGAGCGAAGAGAAAGGCATGACTTCGCATAAACCATGTAGAGATAACAAGTTTGAATTGCCTACTGGAGAAGATCGCTTGGTGGTATTTTTTTATTAAATAATGTTGCCTCTCACGGGACAACATTTAATCTCATATGCACAATACGTCTAGACCTAGAACAACTATCTGTAAGTCCTACAAATATTTGTTCTATACGAGAATTGAACCCAAGACGACAACCCGAGCGTAGCAGCTCAACAACTGCGCCAACCGTACTGTCTCAACAATAGTAGGTTCGAAATCAGCTTAAATGCAATCTAATAATAACAAGATCACGCTGCCACTATGTGACCACGATTTGTCATGCTGACTACATTATCCGACGCGCTCTTGTCACTGTCTGTATTCCGGCTGTATGCGAACCCAGTTTGTCACGCGACGATGGCATGGGACTGGACGGCATGTCTTTATTTCCATGGAAGATGGTCTTTAGTGTAAGACGCTACTTATGTCGATACTCTTGCGCCATCCCTTCTTCCTAACTCGTGTTACTAAGCTGGTGATGCCACCACGGCTGCGGAGAACGTTAAGAGATTAAAATACCATTGTTGGCAGTTATATTTTTGAGCCGTTTGGAATTGAAACTCTCGAATCGTGAGAAGTAAACGCCTTGTTGCCACTTCAATGACCCAACAGCTGGGTTTTTACCTTGGACAGAGAATACCAGTCGACCAGAGTTACCGTATTTTGGATTGTTTTTAGTAAAAGATTGCCTGCAGCGGTCTTCCCATCCGATTATAATATAGGTGTCTTTAAGGCTTAGAGTGAACAGACTCATAATAAACTAGTGCAATTTACCATCAACGATTGCATCACTGCTTACCATCAGCTGGGATCGCTGTCAAGCACTTGTATTAATCATTAAAAAAAGATAGTTGAGGATTATAAGACCGCAAACACTTTTTCTTACAGATTAAACAGAGGATACCAGAAAACCGTTGAAAAAACCGAACCGTTAACCTGTGAAATTTTTTATAAAAATCTTAATTTTGGATGTCAAAGGTTTATTTTTTCTTGTGTTATGTTTTTCCAAAACTTACTCGTTCATGTAGAGTGGAAGGTTATCGCAGTTTGAACGTAAAAAAACAACTGCGCTGATAAAAGTTATACTGTACCTAATGATTTCCCAGAAGAATCCAAAACAAGCATTTTGTTTTTACTTAAAATTGCGTTTGTTTGATTAATGAACGCAATCAAAAGCCAGAATCCAAAACAAAGTCACTCATTGCTGGTTAGGTAATTCATTTATTTGTTGCGTGATTTCAAATGTCAGTAGCGAGATAATAGTTTAACCTCTATTATGCAAAGTCATGTCCTCCAATTAGATTTCAGCTCGAATAACTAAATTGACATACTAGGTACTTGATATTTACTGTCATAAATGGGGGGTGTTTTCAGAGGTGACCATCTTAACATACCTACCGAGATTCCTCCGTGCCTTGTAAAGCATGTTTAGCCGTTGGTCCTGGCTGTCATTTGTAAATCTCTGACAGTCGACACGGATAAGTCTGGCTGAGCACTAAGGGCTATATTTCTCCGGGACACCATGGCGGCGCGACCAGTTGCGCCGCCATGGTGTCCGTAATCTACCAAACTAGACACCAGAGTCGCTACACCACACTGAGACAGTACCAAAATGGACCTTAAGTGCACACGTCCGAGTTTGTCGTGCCGCCAAATTGGTTGGGCAACCAAACGGACAAACCAAACGGACACCCGAGTACGAGAGACACACGGAGTAACTCTCTATAGATCTCTATACATTTTGTTGGTAGCGGCGACTGATCGCGCCGCCATGGTGTCCCGGAGAAATATATCCCTAAGAGTTTGAAACTAAAGTAATAAGTACATTGTTTCTTTTCAAAGGTTAAAAATGGGACCCTATTAATATGACTCCACTGTCCGTCTATCTGTCACCAAGCTGCATCTCATGAAGCGTGATAGCTAGCTTGTTGTTCACTGTTGATGTATTTCTGTTGCCGCTATAACAACAAATAGGTACTAAAAACAGAATAAAATAAATTGTGTAAAAAAGTTGTATAGATATTGGTTTGGAACCCTTCGTGAGCGGGTCCGACTCGCACTTAGCCGGTTTTTTTAAATTATATTAGTTTTTGAATACCTACGTATTTGCCTTAAATATGACTTACCATCGTTTGTGATGCTAGGTACCTACTCCTAATTTGCAGTTAAACTAAAGTGTACTAATGATAAACGTGCCAGGAGAATGCCCTACAAGTGGGCGATTAATATTCATAAGTCAGAAGTTATCAATTGCAACATTGCAGTTACTTTATTGCATTAAGGCGAGGTTTATTTATTTATTTAATCTCCATGCAACCAAAGGTACTAAACTGGACTTAATACCTTAGGGCCCCCTTAGGCATTCTCTACCAGTCAACCTAGGGTGGTGGAAAGACAATATGGCAGGTGCATAAAAAAAGAGAAAACTCTACTCAACTAATAATAATATTAAGTTAGCACGAACTTACTTTTTTATGTGGGAAATCGTCAAATGAATCCACCCGTTCTGGGTGGAGTGAGAGGGTGTCAGACTTTTACTGATTTAAACCCACCTACATTACAAAATAAATTAAAATTAAAAAATAAATAAAAGCAAACGAAGGAATCGTTTGCTTTTTTTTATGTACCTACCTATTATTTTAAGCCCCTCCCTTTGGTGGTCCAAAGGTCGTTGTTTCATCGAACGCTGTGATTATTGATTGATATGATTGATTGATAAAGTGTCAACTCGAAATAAAAAGAGATAAAGCCTGAACGCTCTATTTGCATTCGGTAGCTTTTGACGCTCACTCGAAATTTCACAACACTTGTTCTAAGAAATACGGTTTTGTTTTTAAAAACCTTGAATGTTTTTGGAAAAAATTTCGGCATTCAGAATCTGCACATTTGGTGTAAGATTCCTGTAAATATGTTTTCTTCACTTTTCTTATTTATGAATACATTATTAAGGGCCAAAGTTCTTGCAAAATAGCAGTTTTTCAGAGGTCTTTACTGGATTACTTTTACAAAAATGTACGTTTTGATTTCAATAGAAACCTAGAATATATCCATAAGATATTGTGTCTCTAAAATATCTAAAGAAAGATGTGTAATAACGTTATTAGTTTGTAATAGCGGATGCATGGGAATAAGTAGAGCGCCCAGCTTTTAATAAATAGTCTAAAACAATCTTCGAATTATTGCCTTTCGAATGAAGATAAGGGTTTGGAATAGGTACATCAGTTGGATGATTTCAACGTCTATTACAGATATAGGTAGAAATATTTTTTGTATTTTATGATATTTTATTATTATTATAAATTACAGATCTCTATGTGCCTGTTACCAATCTTACCCAGCCTTAATCCACCTACAATGCACCACCGCACGCCGCTGCACCGGCGTCAATTCGACACACAGAGCCAAAAAAATACTCTTAAAGTGAAATATATGAAAATTGTTGTGCAATTTACCGCTGGTTATCTATCTACCTACAGCTCATAAAAATATTGTTGATTTACGAAGTAGTTAGTGAAACTAAATATTTTCGTGGGGATTTCCGAGGTTAAATTGATTGAAACTAGGTATGTAGATAATTGTCTGGATGGATGGATTGAAGTTGTTTGTCTAGGCGGCGTCTTCGCGGCGACTGTCTCGTTAGCTTAATTAATTCTTATTATTTGTTACGTTGAATTATTAACAATAATTTGCTAATAATTACCCAGTGGTAACGGTGCCGATTGGGTTCAAACCTAGGCTTTCATTTGTGTTTTTTTTTTAAATGTATGTTTTTTGTGTATTTTTTTTTGTTAATGACGTCGTGAGGAAACCAAATCCTCAAAGACATGTGACATCCACCAACCCGTACTGGGCATAGTTGATTACGGTCCATTCCCTCTCTTAGAGAGAAGGCCTAAGTTCCAGCAAAGAAATGTGTTTATAAACCACTTATTATTTTTTCGAGTAAGTTTGTTGAAAACTGTCGTTTGGTGCACGTGGGCAATCGTTATTGCTGTTTATCTGCTCCGAAATGACCTCGCCTTCTGCTCGGGCATGTATCCCATTTCGGCTGCAATGACAAAGTTTACCCACTTGCATCAAAACGTACCTACTATTTACTTATTTGTGGGTATTTTTTTCTTCAGTTCTTTAATCTATATTTCAGGAAAGCTATTGCTATCGTTTGCTAGCATACTAAAATAGTCGAATTAATGCAACACTACGACTATTTTAAACTGCATGAATTTAATTCGTCGGTCTTCAGTGCCTGTATGGGTTTTAGGTTTTAGCTAACAATAATTCCATCGTCAGAAGGTATTGAAATAATACTCAGGCAGCATCATTGAATGTTTTTGCAAAAACAAAGATGTGCTTAGAGTTTGTTTTAATCTTCTTAATTTTTTTTTTTTTTATTAACTATCAAAAACTTGTTTTACAAGAATTCAGTGTTTTAACTTTAATAAAACCCTCCGATTAGACCTAACTAACCAATTCACCAACCAATTCAGTTCAATTAATTTTGTTATTAGGTAAAAATATCAATAAAACTTCATATTTATACCGAAGTTTTATTGATATTTTTACGCGCAAAATAAGCCTTTTTGAAGGTTTGAAATCATCTAATGACTTCTCCCGATCCAGGGCGGAGCAGGAGGGCGTGTCAGCCTTTACTGACTAAAACCACAGCCATGCTCCTTCAGTTGCCCTTTGCGGTCTAGGTATCAGTTCGACACATATCACAGTAACTGTGATATTTAGTGGTTTGAAAGTTATTATTGTAATTAGATTAGATACTAAGAAGATATACCTGCGAAGGTCATAGCTCTGAGATAGATTTGATCTCATAGTGAAATTGAAAGGAATTGCGTACTTTTCCAGAATATAACTTTTGTTTTGCTAGCCATAATGGTATATTTTGCTAAGTATCTAGTGTCTAAGTATGTTGTACTTATTGGCTGTAAGTTCATGTTTATGAACTTACAACCAATAACATATTTAAGTATACTAGTATAATTTAACATATTTTTATCTTGTAAGAAAGCTTCTCCTTAATAATATACAATGACTGCGGACTCTTGATACCACTGCCTCAATGTTCATCAGTACATCGTCTCCCAACAACTTTGCACGATGTGGTTCAAAAGCTCTTTAATCTGTTTCTTCATATTTAAACTGATATCTTGTGAAAAAAGTTTCACAATAGTGCTGGACACAACTACGTCCATGCAAGAAGAATTAGATATAATTAAAGTGAATTTACCTACCGCAATAAATACGCTTATTAACACTGATATTACCAATTATATTTTAGTGCCTTTCAATGATCCTGGTAAGTGGTTTTATTTTTATTTTTAGTTGACAGATTGCCAGAATTGACTACGTGCATATATTTCTTTAGGTGCCTGTTTTTGAAAGCTTTTTTGAAATATATATATATGTGCCGTGGTCAGATCATAAAATTGATCACTTCATGATATGGGCCAACTAAAACTGGCGAAATCGTTTAAACTTTTGATGTAGGATTTCAATGATAATAAAAGGTCTAAAGAAAGTAGGCCAAACGAAGATTGAAATATTATCAAACTTTAATGTTTAAAAGGATCTGACCAGTTTTACTTGGCCATATCATGAAGTGATCAATTTCTAATATCTGGCCACGACATATACGAGGATATATACATCAGGACGAGCCATTTACAAGCCTATTAATGAATTTACTCCATTTCTTACTTAGTCAATTGTGATGTTTACAGATGTTGGGGAGCCTACAGTGGTACTCTCACCAAGAGAAATTTTGTCTTCACTTAATGCTATCACAGTCAGTGGCGGACACGAATGCCCTGAGAATGCCCTTGCAGGCATAGAGAAAGCTCTACAGATAAGCAAGCAACATTCTAACATATTTGTGTTTACCGATGCGTATGCAAAAGATGTTAACAAACTTGGCTCTATAGAAAACTTGTGCCGAAGCACTCGCAGTCAGGTACTAAGAATAACTTTTTTAAAGGAAATTTATTTACACCAAACTGATACTGGTGCAATAAAGTTTAATTTTTAGGGTTCCAATACCTCAAAAGGAAAAAACGGAACCCTTTATGGTTTCCCTTCTTATCCGTCCGTCTGTCTGTCTGTCTGTTGGTCAGACCCTTTATCTCGGGAACGCGTAGAGGTATCGAGTTGAAATTAAAACCATATAGTCAAGTCTGCGGTTCCTTGATGCTGTGAAAAAATTAAACTTCTAAGTTAACTAAAAAAAAAAAGATACGGTCGTTTATGTCGCAAAAAACGTATAGGTACTTCGACACTCTCAAGGAAATCAAAATTCATAGCGTAGTTCCCATTGACCCAGAATTCTGAAATTTGGCATAAAGCAAGGTCTTATAGGACAGATATAGGAATATTTAATTTGCAGTACACCGCAGTCTACCCCCCTTTTTTAAATTAAGTTCTTACAGTCCATCCTAAGGTTGTCTGGTAGAAATCGCTGTTAGCGATAAGACCGCCATTGTACCCATAGATTAAGTTAGTTTATAAGTTTTTGTTACTATTTTGGTGTACAATAAAGTTTTATTCTATTCTATTCTATTCTAATAAATCTGAAAACAGTAAATTTGTTGTTACGTAAAAAAAAAAACATGTTGCACATTTTCGTTTACGTCTTTTTCTACGTTTTCATAGCAAAACCAAACTATTTTGATGGAATGTGAACGGAACATTACAACGCTGATTATGCTGTACTATGAACGGAACGAAGCCATCATCATCATCGTTTCAACCGATAAACGTCCAATGCTGGACATAAGACTCCCACAAGTGTCGCCACATTGACCGGTCATGTGCGTCTCGCAGCCATCGAATTCCCGCTACCCTCACCAGGTCATTGTGTCACCTTGTAAAAGGCCTTCCAACGCTGCCTCTTCCGATATGCGATTGAACTCGAAAATGAAAATGTCCTTAGCATATTTTGACCAATCAAATGATACTCTTGGAGCTGTAGTTGGATGGTCCTGTAAATTCCATCTCTGATGACTTCTGGTTAAAGTACGCATCTGAACACTGCTGTATAATTTATAGATTTACTGAACAAACTTAAATGTGATGTCATTGGATAGGGAAATTGCGATATCCTTCTTTCCTTTTGTATTTCATTGATATCACTACATAATTTATAAATAACCTATGGTCTTTCACATTTAAATAAGTCAAATATCTACTTTTTCGTTTAACAGGTGGTAATATTTTTGAGTGGCTTTTGTTCATCGCAGTCATCGCTTACGGTGAATGAGCAAGTTTATTACGATGTCGCTAAAGTTTGTTCAGGAGCTGTCGTCCTTTTCGACCCTGCGACATTAAGACAGGTGGGCTCCACAATCATATTTTTAAAAAATCTAATAAAGCCGTTGTACAACGGCATGGAGATGATAATAATGAAGTAGATAAATAGACCAATAGTACCTAAGTACAAACTTTTTATGTATGCAGGTATGGTAATCGTTCTATATTTTTTTTCAGGCGTTCAAATATATAAAAGAAGTAATAAATGTGGAGTGGACTGACGTTATAGGCTACGACACTTTTACAGAATATAAAGAATTGTCTGTAAGTATATTTTATAAGGTGGTAAGTACCGACATCCAAGGCAATAAACACAGATATATTGTTCTAAACTTAAAAATATAGCTATATAGATCTATTTTTATGTCGTTTCAAGTAGGAAAAAAAAATCCTAGAAAAGTACGGAAATGAACCGAGTAAAGAAGAAGAATAAAGCAGACAATACCTATAAAGTATTTTTATAGAAATAATTAATAGGAGCGTGCTCTATCGTCCAAAACATCGTTCATCATCTGGTGCGGAGTGGTCCAGCGGGAGACTATCAATTATAATTATAAAAATAAAATTAGATAATCCTTACACTATTAATTTTATTGTAGATCTCTGATTCTAGTCATCATCATTTCAGCCGAAGGACGTCCACTGTTGAATATAGGCCTCCTCCAAGTGTCACCACAACTAAGGGTTTTGTGCGTCTCGCATACATCGCATTCCCGCGAATCTCACCAGGTCATCGGTCCATCTTGTGGGAGGCCTTCCAACACTGTGTCTTTCGGTGCGCGGTTGCAACTCTAGATACCTTTCAGCCACACCAAGCTTCCGTTCTGCGAGCAATGTGCACTACCCACTGCCACTCTGTTTGGTGATTCTTCGGGCTATGTCGGCGACCTTGGTTCTCCTGGGCAATGGAAAGGGCTATTGCTCGGAGTTTCCTTTCGTAATCGCATCTGATTCTACTACTAAACCAAAACTAGAACTGCAATAGCGTAATATAAACATAATATTTATATCCCAAGTAACAAAATTAGGTACTATAAAAGCCCTGAGAACGACTTAGAACGTATTAATAAATTAGTGTTCATGATTAGTACTATAACGATGTTGTAAACGTTTACAGAACCCCAAAAAGGCCCTAGTTTTATCACTGATTTATTCTATAAATATTACATAAAGGCTCTCACGGAGATACATCAGCTCTATAGTTGAAATGTAAAAGTGTCGAGAAACGCTTTTTAGTACTAAAATAGTGCTGTCTGCAACATTTATGTCACAAATTTACACTATAGAAGTAATGAAAACATGTTTATAGTGCTATTTTGCACCGTAAACGATTCCAGTGATCTTTATATCACACTTAAATTGTTCGTATTGTGATCGTGTCGTCGTGAGTGTTCCCCAAGAAAAAAAAATGCTTCATGTCATTTGCCATTGTTGCTTAACGTAACATGTACCTAATAAAAAGGACATACTACAAAACATTCATAAACCGTAACTCTCCCATAACTTGCGAAAATAATTGTATCGATAAAATCATTACGCTGATTTTAATGCGCCCTCATAATTTTCATGTTTTAATAAAATTTAAATTAATAAAATAACGATTTCTCCCGACTATGGCTGTTATAGTACCTACACATTGTCTCCCGCCGTGCTGCTAATGTGCTATCATGGCAGAAAACAGCAGCCATATTTTCACAGATCTAATTAGTCCATTAATTTTAGTGCTTTTATGTCCCACTTTAGTTTCGTAGCGGTAGCACAAACGAGCTATTAACAACAAATAGAGCTATTTAGAATTTAAGTTACTTAGAAACTGCGCCAGCTACGGTATGGTACTATTTAGTACTATAGAAGAGTTTTCACAACTTTTAAAGAACTAGCCCCATAGCTACGTTGAGGGAACTTTTAAGAAGCTAAAAGATTACGTAATGGTTGTGAATGGCTGATTGATTCTGTAATAGTGTTTTCAATACTGCTACAATACTAGTACTGTAAAACTTATTTTGACGCATTATTAGTGCAAAATAGATACACAAGTGTCAGTAGGGTCGTCTATAGTACTAAATAATGCCATAATCGCTTTTTTCTTATCTATTACAGTGCAACACTTTAAAGATTCTTTTGTATGGTCCTGTAAGCGTTTTAAGAGCTAAATTATAGAACTTTTATGCTCTTTAATCTTATAGAATCAAAACGCTCTTTTAAAAACCTTTATAGTACAAACAGACAATGGTTACCATTAAAGGCCTACTATATCACTGTTTGGTGATAAAACGCCTTGGATGTAGCTTTTGTTACTTGGGATATTAACGGTCAATTTCAGTTTACAGTGGACTCGTTTACCAAGACCGTGTTGTTATTGGTTTCCGGAGATAACCCTAGACTAGAACTATCAACACCAGATAGCTCAGACAGAACAGTTGAAAAAATTTTGGATACCAGACACACACAGGTACCTACTTCATTATTGTACTAAAATTGTAAAAGATCACGAGAAAATGTTGCGACATATTATGTAACGATCTGTTATAACCCCTATTACAAGGCAATAAAGCCTTAATCAGCTTTTGCTATTAATCAATGTATATTTTCTTTACAAACATGCTGATGTTGCATTTTTACCCAGTGCATAAAAATAATATGCATTACTTAGTTAGATTCTGAACGCCGCCGCGTAACCTATTGTGCCCAAATAAGGGGAGCACTTAAGAGAGACATTGCCAACATTATAAGTGTTAAAATATGTGTATCTGTGCCTGTGGTGATTAAAGTGGTATAAGGTAATGTTTTTTCGAGTGCAGTGCAATGCGCAGTCAAGTACGGACGTGTTTGCGCTGCTCGATACAAATTTTATATTCGCGTTTTGCGCGGCAGTAACCGTTGCTCGTTTTTCGTCGCTATGAGTCAACCACTCATAGCCAACGAGCTGTTGGCATTCATCAAACATGCCATTGACTACATGGACGAGGTCAGCATCCTGCAGATCTGTAAGTCCAGTTTTAACGAGGAGGAGATAAGCAGTGCCAAGTTGCTGCTGTTCCAAGCGCTGGGCAAAGTTGACCAGATGCAATCCCGACGGAGGGATGGCGGCCAAAGAAGTGTGCATATCATCACAATGATGAAGAGCACCGACCCGGACGACGTGCCCGCTTTCGTGGCGAAGGAGCTACATAAATTGCCTCCCGTCACGTTCGACCACGTCGATGTCACCAGGTTGCTGAAGGACATAACATCCCTGAAAGCAAGCTTGGCCGAAGTACAATCCAAGCTGGAGGTGTCCAATACCACCGTAGGTGCGCTGCGAGCCGAAGTAGAGTTGTTGCGCAACGCTGTTTCGGAAAGTAGGGCGCCTAACAACTCCAGCGTGAACATACGTCACGGAGCACAAAATGCATACATCGGCAGTTTTGAGTCGGCGAGCTGCAGTGCGTCACCCGCTGCTGATAATGCTTGCGTTGCATCTTGCTCCGCCGCTGCCGTCGCTGTATCGTCACTGGTCGAAGTGGTGACGCATGTAGGTACGTCGACCCCTAAACGTGCCTATTCCGCTATTGTTGCTGCAAATAAACCTGCTGTGTCGCAAACAACGCGACAAGCAGGTAAAACGAAAGGGGACAAGCAGAGCGATGAGAATGGCTTCACTAAGGTAGAGAAGAAGAAGAGAAAGAAGCCTACTAGTCAGAACCAGTGCGGTACCGCGCTGGCAGGACCCAACATGCTGCTGCGTGCAGCAGTACCTACGATGCAGCTGTACGTTTCTAGGCTGCATCACACCACGAAGGCTGAGGAGATCGTGGAGTATGTACGCGTCAAGACAAACTGGACTTTGAGAGTCGTGCAGTTGGAGCCGCGCCATAACACTAATTTCAAGTCGTTTGTGGTGCGTGTGCCGACTCACCATTTGGAGACCTTCCTCAAAGGAGAGTTTTGGCCGAAAGGTGTCGTGTATCGACGATTTCGTGGAAGGATACCGACCTCGCAGCGGAACACGACGCCGTCACTTCGTGTGCAATATAGTGTTTAATATTGTTATAGTTTCTTTTATACATATGTATTAGTCTATTATTTTGTAAGATTATTTGTGTATTTTTTCTATGGGCCTTAGTTGCCTGATAATAAAGGATTATTATTATTATAAGTACAATAATTGTTATTTTAAAAAAGACAAACGGGGTTGGCCTTGTTGCTGCCGGCGGCTTCGCCCATGTGATAGCATAAGATTATCCCAAGAGAACAAACTCCTGGAATAAATAATCCTATGTGCTATTCCAGGATATGGTCCCATGTACTAAGTTTCATAGAAATCCGTTCAGCTGTTCGAACGTGAAGAAGTAACAAACACAAACTTTCGTCTTTATAGTGTAATAAGCGCGAAGATAAAAAAAAAAAACAAAAATATTACTCCACTTTCGATAATGAGTAAAGAGTGTGCTTAGACTGGTACGCAACCAAAATGATTTCGGCACGACCGATACATGTCACAGTAACTTATATTTTCTTCAACTTACTCTGTCCCACTGCTGAACAACAGTCTCCCCCATAGCTTTAACAATCAATGCCGCTGCTTTTATGGCAACAGTTAAAATCGAGTCAATATCGTCGTGCTAGTGTTTTGGGCCAGTCTTATCGAGTAGACCTGTCTCAGGCACAGTGGTCAGTGCCTGCTTGCCGACTCTGGCCTGTCTGCCCTAATGCATCTTGTAAGTGTGACGCTATCCACCGACATCAGCGCTTTACCGCTGCCTGCCCTCGAGAGTAATACGTACAACATTGCGAACACGATCCGTTAGTTTTATATTTAAAGTACTAAGCTCCATAGCGCTTTAGTAAACCTTTAGTAATCTGAACATAAATACAATGTATGTATTTTGTGGTAGGTTTTTGTCTTGAAACAGCCGTCAATTGGCGAGCACATAGCCAAAATCAGATGCCGGAACAAAACATCCGTAGTTATATACAAAAGGTATGAACTACCGTTGCGATTTGGATTCTCTACAAAGCTGCCTAGAAGTATGAGGGAAACTAGCAGGAGACCTATGCCAGGTAAAATATTTTCACTTTAATTGCTTTTTCACCAAAATCAAGCAATCAATCAATCAATCAATCTTGTCAACCAATTCAGTGGTATAGGTACCTAAATGGCAACACAACAAAAGCGATGATGCGATTTGATCAATTGAAGAAAACTTAATCAAAAAAATAAACAAACCGAGAAAATAACGAAGATTCAATAACGTAGTTTATATAATAAAACTAAAACTTTTGTTACAGGTAGACACAACAAAATACTAATAGATGCTTCACAAAGTAACATTAAACTAGAAGCTATAGAGATACGAATAGCTAACGAACAAGAGAAGAGATCATTGGTGTTTGAAGAAACTCATAGTACAGGCATCTACTTAACCGAGACTTTCATTGAACCTGACAAAGTTTTTAGCATTTGGGTAAATATGAGCATTACTATACATAATTTATGTTAAACTTAGCTTCAACTGTCAATAGTTCAGTCCGGAAATTATCAATAATACTATGAATATTTGTATTTTTAATAACAATTTACTCATTTGTTCATTCAGTTAAAATTACACTAAATACTGATTATTTCTGAATTTCAGGTGAAGGGCTATGACACGTCCACAAATCAAGAAATAAATGGTTCATCGGAAAATTTTATGCCTCAAAAAGGTTATTGGTATTATTTAATTAAATTGCCCAAGTATTTTTTTCTTATTTGATTAAAGGGCTTTGTCGCGGGAGCAGTGGTGGCCGAGTGGTAACGGCCCCGACTTACGAGTTGTAGGTCGCGGGTTCAAACCCAGGCGCATTACTTTGTGTAATTTATTTCATCACCACTGCTCACATAACGGTGAAGGAAAACATCGTGAGGAAACCGGCATGTCCTAGAACCAAAAATTCGAAGATATGTGACATCCACCAACCCGCTCTGGGCCCGCGTGGTGGATTACGGCCCATTCCCTCTCCTAGAGAGGAGGCCTGAGTCCCAACAGTGGGAACATTATGAGGCTGATTATGCTATGCTTATGCTTATGCTTTGTCGCTTAGCGACCACATCGCCCAGTACAGAAAACACAAAAACTTACAATCTACGTTAAGGCTAACTCAAACAATTTTTTAACTTTGACATTGGAGAAGAGAGGATTGTATTACAAATGCCAATATCATACGTTTTACAGCGTCCAAAAACATTGAATCTTGTATTTTCATTCCGGACACACTCCATCAAGACATGGAAAACATCATCAACCACACCACAGTCATCACAATTTGGAGACGAAACATAGTTAAATTTATTTGATGGACTATGTCCGGAATGAAGTCTTACAGCTATAGTTATTAAATTTCTGTTGAGATTACAGTCAATCCATGGAACCCGAGAAATCTTTGGCTGGATAGTTCGGTACCATATCCCTTTTTTCTTTTGACAAAATATTCCTGCCAATTGCCCAAGTTGTTTAATCATTTGTTTTATTTTTATAAAGGTACTGCAACCGATTCAACATGGACAAAACCACAATCAGAAATGCTAGATGCTGAACCGCTTATTGATTTTGGTAAAAACGCAACATTTGCTTGTAAAGTGACAGGTTATCCAGCACCGGTAGTATTGTGGGAAGATGACAACGGAATAGCCTTACCGTCAGAGGTACATAAGGGACATCATATTTTGCATTTAATGTTAGAGATCGAGGGTTACTATAACATTAATGAAGCTGCAAGTACTAGCCGTAAACCTCTTCTTATTCAATTGCTGGACAAAGGCTATTCATGTCATTTTGATAATTTATTTTAACCATAATATCTTATGGTTACGGAGAATTTCAAGGTTTAAATTTTATCATTTGTTAAGGTCATTTTGTTACAAAACAAATTTGTTTCATGCATATTCCCATATTCCCCATGCCAATTAATTCAACGAACGTCATTTCTGACTGTAACTTACACTCGTCTTGTTTCATTCGTTACTGAGTAATTAAGTAACCTGCTAATGGCATAAACCTACAAAGTTTAGGTTACTCAATTACTTATTATCTTTGTTTCAGACTATATTATTAGAGATACCATCACTGTATATAAGTTACGTCAGCATAGAGAATGCAACAGTAAATTCTACAATTAACTGCAAATCCAAAAACTCGGAGGGTGAAGACTCTCAAAGTATAAATATGTATGTTAACAGACCATACATATTTGATGTCATTCAAAAACCTTCAGGTAACTTTTTTTACTTCTGAATTTGTTTAATAATGATAACACGTTGTCTCTCAAAAACTAAAACTATCTTTCATGTGCGGCAAGTGCCTTCACTATTTATTATTTAATAATAATTAAAACCATAATTTATCATGGATAAGTCCGCTAGACTCATCCATTATCAATTTGGACTTGTGGACGGCGAGCAATGGGTAGATCGCCGTCCTGCCGTCTGATAACCGTCCGGACCGAGCCCGAGTCGTCGACGGCTCGTGGTGTTCCAAGCGCGCCTCACGGAGACGTCAGCAAAACCGAAGGGGCCCAGCAGGGCCCAAGCCTACTGGGGCCATAGTTTCGCTTCTGAAAGGAAAACCTGGGTTTACGGAAAGGCAAAGAAAGAACATAGGAGTAGATTTTAGACAGTAAAAGTCTGAGAGGCCCCCTGCTCTGCCCTAGAGCAAGAGAAGTCATTAGATGGTTTTACACCTAAAGAAAGATCGAAGAAAAAAGGTAATTAAATATGGAATCGGCCACTAATGAAACAGGTAATAACCATTAAAGTGTCCAATTTAGAATATAACCGCAGCATAACGGACGCACACAAAAATATTACCTACCCATAAATCATAAACAAAATAATTAATGCCTAAATACATGTTCGTTAAATTCAGGAAAACGTTGTTAGTTTCAAAATCACATAAAACGTTTTTTTAACGAGTCATGAGCATGTTTTTGGACAGGTAAACTAATAAATTCCTTTGTCTACCTATTGAACAAAATTAAATTATTAAATATCTACCTATTAATTGTCACGAATGACCAATATGTGTAGCGGAGATAGAAATAATAAAAAATAGAGATAGACGCGTGTAGTGATGGAAATGGATAAAGCAACAATAAATGAACTTTTAAAGTGGAACTAAAACAGAAAATAGGCAATCGTTTTCTTAGAGCCAGTTTTTTTTTAGGTGGGAAATCATAAAATGACTTCTCCAACTTTAGGGTGGAGCAATAGGGCGTGTCATACTTTTACTGAGTAAAACCTATGTCCTTCAGTTACCCTTTGCGTTCTAGGACCACGAGTTTCTTTTACAGAAAATCTTTGCGGCCCTAGCGGGCATCGGCCCTGCTGGGCTCCTACGGTTTGCAGGAATCTCTTTGAAGAGTATGTCAACGACTTAGGCTCGGTCCGGACGATTACCGGACAGCCGGTCCGTAGCAGGGTCGAGGTCACGGCGACCGGGGCGTGAGGATGTACAGTGACCCAGCAAAAGTGCTTTGATACCTTAACGCCTATTTTCCCTCGCGTCCCATGGCGTTGGTTTCTTCACAGCTAAGTGGCGACCAAAGGTAATCTCACAAAGTATAAACTTGACTTTTAGTTTAACAAATAATAGACACATGCGTCATCATTGTCGTCAACAACTGATTGTATTTCATAATTTCATCATGCAAACTAGAGTCTTGTTGACCTAGCGGTTTAGCATGTGCAGATAGATGCGTAAATCAATGAGCCATGAGTTCAAATCTCACGTAGTACTCACACTTTTTGTAAGTTATGAATAACAAACAAAAGAAGTCGGAAGAAATATTTTATCAAAGCTAACAAGTGGATATTTATTTGTAATATAATATTCAAGTGAAATTCATCAAACAAAAAGGCACTATTAAAAAATAATATGTTTATTTCTTACAATTTCTTAATCAAATTTAACAATCACCGTTTATTAATCACCGAATAAGATTATAATATTATATATAATTTCTTATTGAGGCCATAGCTTAAGTATTCGTTTCCAAAATTGGAAAGAGGATTGAAGCTTATGTAACCTTAACAAAAACAAACAAAAGACCAGATAATTTTATCACAAAGATCAAAATGAATAAAAATGTAGGCTAAAATTTATAAAATTGCACAACAACACATCAAGTGTTCATAACTTTTTTAAGTTGTTTTAAATACGGATATTAAGTTAAACACACTTATCAAGGTCTCCAGTTAATACAGAGAATAAGTACTGAGTAAATAATATTAATTCAGTATTATAATTATTTATTATCTTGTAGCCACAAACATAACCGTCCGTGTTCACTGGACTTAAAAGTTTCTTCATGAGTAAATATGACATTACTCTAATCAAAGTTTATGTGATCCAAAGCAAACTGCAATCTTGCCCTTTTATGGTTTTCTGTAAGCAAGGATTTTAAAGCATGCCTCCGATTTGAGCTCTTTTTACTAAATCTATATAACAATGCATATTTACTCATTTTGGTAAAATAAGTAGACAATACACCTGGTTAAAAATAAAATTGAACGAAAGGCGCTGGAACGAAATAATCGAAATTAACTTAGCGAACAACCAATTGAGCTTAGTCATAACTCTTTGGTCTAAGTATTATTTATACTACCTACTAGTTATTATTTATAAAACCATATTCAACCTACCCTCTCAAGTTTGAAAACTAACACATAGATAATCAAATATTTATAAATTGATATTCGATTTTAATATCTTCATCTCTTTAAAAGAAATTATAAATTATTTCAATGTTTGAAGAAACAAAAAGAAAGTACAAAAATAAGCATTAATTAAGCATTAATCATTTGAAGCACAGCGGCGCCATCTATTAACAATATAATGTAATGTTGTCGATAGCAACATTTCAATCTGGTTTTACGCTAGATGGCGTCATTTCTCGCTTCACACGATTTTATTTCTGTAGGACCTATGCACTTTTGCTTTTGATCGTACGTTCCCTCACGCGTGCAGCCGTCTCCTTTGCTGGCATTACTGCTTCGTAGAAGGAGGCGACCACCTGCCATTCCTTCTCATCTTAGAGCCAGTTGAATTGAGAGTTAAGGCTTATAATCCCTTGAACCTCTGGCCGGAGTTAAATACACACATACTCCCGCCTGAGCCCACATAAAGCCCCGCTGACCTTTACAACCATTTTCTTGGCGAAATATTGGTTGATTTATATAATATGTACATTCTGAAAATCACTTAACCAGCATTTTTTTTTGTGTAAACATGTTTCTAAAGATCAAAGCCGTTTGAAAGGAGTAAAGAAAACAAGCGAAAAACAATTATGTAATTTTTTTTCCCGAAAGTTTTAGTCATACGAAAAAATCATATGTTTATAATGTTGTACATGAACCTATAATAAACATATATTTTTTTCAAACCTACTAACCTAACCGTTAAGGAGTAGGCTTCAGAAAGCACTATTTTATGGCACTGCTCGGGCGCTAGGGCCTTAAGGTTGCACTAGTCGGCGCGGCTCAAACTTGTTTACTCTCGAATAACATCCTGCGAAAAGCAATAAGAAGCTAGTACACACACGAATACGTAGGTGTACACGCTGCTATTGTAGCAAAACATACAATGATTTATAGCAAAATCGAAACATCGTGAGGAAACCGGCATGTCCTAGAACCAAAAATTCGAAGACATGTGATATCCACCAAGCCGCACTGGGCCCGCGTGGTGGATTACGGCCCATTCCCTCTCTCCTAGAGAGGAGGCCTGAGTCCAAACAGCGTGGGATATTATAAGGCCGACAATGCTATGCTATAGCAAAATTAGCGCACATAATTTCATGAACAGACCTTTGGACGACGAACGAGGGTTTTGTTTTAAAATTTATAAGCTCGCGTTTAACCACTATTTCTCCTGGTAGTAAGCGACGTTGAGGTCAAAAATGGGTTGCGGCGTTGATTGACGTTTTCGAATTTATGAAATAAAAAGGTCATGATGATGAACGTGTGAACCCAGCTTTATTGCCATAGTTTGACCAGTTTTCTTTTTAATATTCTTAGTTTAAAAGTTGGGGTATAGTGAGAGCACGTGATAAGGGATAACAAAACGCATAATTATGATTAATGTTTATCACTATTTTGAGTGATGAAAATATTATACAGGTGAATTTTTCAAGTGGGCTAGGCTGGCCAAATCCAAAACTATGAGAAATAGCGATACATACGCAAAGGAATCGTGCGCTTGATTATAATGAAAAGTAAACAAATAATTTTCATAATGTATGAAATAAATGAATAAATTATATATTAGTAATGAGAGAGTGACATTACTTTTAAAGTATGAACCAGTTTTATTTAATTCAACATTTTTCTTAAGTTTCCCGTGTGGTGGCGTAATATTATAGTGAACGTGTTTTTCTCTAAAATCAAAGGGTTTGATTTCTGTGTAAAAATATTGTTTTTTGTACAGAACGGGGGAGGAAGGTCAAAGAAAAGATTTATAGATTGTGTGAGATAATGTGTCTTTGTAAAAAATACCAGTGCATTTTAGCATAACATTTTACAGGGAAAAATTAAGGTATAAAACATATTGAGCCGACCTCAACTAACACGGGATAAGGGCTGGCAATTGATGAATTCATTATTCCCCAAACGGTTAAGTAAGTACCAACCTTTTTAGGAGGTACGGAACCTCAAAAGGAAAAAAGGAACCCATAAAGGATTACTTTGTTACCCGTCTGTCTGTCAAGACAGAGTTGAAATTAAAACCATATACTCAAGTCTGCGGTCCCTTGAAGGTGTGAAAAAACCAAACTTCTAAGTTAACGAAAAAAAAAAAAGATACGGTCGTTTATGTCGCATAAAAGTGTATTCCGACACTCTCAAGGGAATCTAAATTCATAAGGTACTTCCCGTTGGCGTGAAGCAAGGTCTCATAGCACAAGTAGGTACTTATAGGAAAAAAATCTGAAAACTGTAAATGTGTAGTTACGTCACAATAAAAATATATTTTGTGATTCGGAAAAATCTTCGTAACGTTCGTTCGTGTGTGATTCGGGAATTGAACTGTTTTCATAGGTAAGTTTGTACGGAACCCTCAGTGCGCGAGTCCGACTCGCACTTGCCCTGTTTTTATATTGTTTATCAGATAGTTACATGGTAGTTACGCTGTTTTTGATATCTGTGCAAAACTCAAGGTACTTACATTGCAGATCAGACTATAGAATATGGCAGCGAAGGTAAGCTATACTGCGAGGTGTCAGCTTACCCCACGGCGGAAACAAAGTGGTACCACAACGGTACTGAGGTGACCCCATCTGATGACCTACAGGTCGACCGAGAGACCTACAGTTTATGGATCAAAAACATGACTATCAGCAACATCGGCGAATATAAGTGTGAATTGACGAACGAAGCCAATAGTCAAATTCATAGCGCTTTTGTTACAATTTCAGGAATTGGTAAGCCACATGAAAAAAAACATTTTTATTTAAATAATTATTTTTGAATACTAAGAAACAGGCCCTTAGTAACATAAATGAAAAAAATGAGTACGTACCTATTCATAACTCAACTAATTTTCTACAGTTCCTTATAAAAATAAATGTATTTTACAGAGGCACCTGAAGTAGAAGTAGAAAAAACAAATGTGACTCTGAAACTGGGAGATTGGAGTGACCTAGAATGCAGGTAAAGCTCATTTTACCGCTGTTATTGTTTTTCCTGTTCTATTTTATTCAGGGTTAGATCTATTCCATATAGTTTTGTTTATTAATATCCAATCTATACAACAATAATTCATATTACCTATCATTGACATATTTACGATTGATTTATTTTCAGAATAGTTAAAGGAAAGCCTGCACCAGTCATAACATGGACGTTTAAATCTGAGAATGGGTTCGAGTTTGGTTCTTTGCCAGATGGTGTGATGGCAGACGATAGCAAATTGAAGATAGCATCAGCACAGTCTGAACATAAAGGCGTCTATAGATGTGACGCCACTAATATAGAAGGACAACATTCTGCGGATGTCACTGTCCAACTGCAATGTAAGATAGAATTATTTTAAACACGAACATTTCTTGGTGTAGCCGGTAGTTTCATACATTTATGATTAGAGCTAAAATCGAAAGACAACGAATCGTTTTTAAAATGTTAGTACTGCTTCAAATAGCGGTTGAACAGCGCTTGCATACGAGATTTATTATAGAAAAACCTCTTCTCTTAGGATGTATTAACTCTAGAAAATATGTTCACGTACATATTTTTTGATAGATGCACCATTTATATTGAATGACGCTGATTCCCGCACCGTGACAGTTAAAGAAGAAGATAATGTAGTGCTGCCTTGCGAAGTGGACGCGGCACCAGCGGCTAGCGTGCGCTGGGAGATGTCACAAGATGACGTCATAATGACGCTAGATGCCCGACATAGCACTGATCATCGACATTCTCACAGGTAAATTTAATAAAAAGGAAGGCAACAATAATAACAAAAAAAAATATCAATACTTTACGCGTAAGAAACTCGAAAATTTTATATGATGAGTACCTTTTTTGGAATGTCCTGTATTGGATTTTTTTCGAAGGCTACCGGGGCTATGGGTTCGCTTCTGAAAGTAAAACCCGGGGTCCTGGAATGCAAGGCAAAGAAGGAACATAGGATTAGGTTTTAGTCAGTAAAAGTCTGACACGCCCTCTCGCTCCGCCCTAGAGCGCGAGAAGTAATTGGGTGATTTCACAATTTAAAAAAAAAGTTGTGTTACGGAATAGAACAGATTATGTAATCTATTATATCCCGTTGATTACCAGTTCGCGTCGGGGTGCCCTAAAATTACGTCACCTTCTTCCCTGCTCTCGTCTTTTACATACTTTACCGGCTGCGCATTCGTTACCTATTGTATAGAATACCTAGGCAAAGTATTTAAATAATATAATTATAATATTTCATACATTACCTACAAGTTTTAGGTATTCTATACATTGCTTAGAATATCGGATTATACAGATTTCCGGTAACATATCTATAGATAGATTAGGAGTTAACGGCCAGTGCGTTTAACAGTCTTAAACAAATTTAACTTCACATTTTATTTAACCAATTCAACACTATAATTTAATCTATTTTCCATCCTATATTCTGAGTACGGCAGACTGTGCTGGGGCGGCTAAACGTCGTTAATATAATAACCTTATCGGAAGTTATATGTTTGAGCCGATTGGGGTTGAAATACTAGAGCCATGGGGTCCGAACGCTCATCGAGTTGCTCGTGATATCAGCAAACAACTGGTCGACTCATTGCGTGACCAGAGACGTGCCAGAGAGCATTTTCTTCGGACAACGAATCAGCATTTCTATCCAACGTGGTAATGCTGCCAGCGTTCTGGGCACTTTTCCCATTGATATCGATGTGGATGAATGTTTTGATTCGTTTGTAAATAATATTATTTTTAGTTTGTATATATACCTATTAAGTTATTAAATATTTATTAGTTTTGATGTTTATAAGCAAATAAAATTTGATTATCTATTTTGAGATGAGAAATTTAAAGATGCAATAATTGTATTACTTAGCGCATGAATTAATTTAGAGGGTTTGTTATTCTATTTTTACAAAGTATATTAATGCTTTTGATTTTCAAGGTTTTTCTTCTTCTTATTAATCTTTATACCAACCCGCACTGGTCCCGCGTGGATTACGGCCCATGCCCTCTCCTAGGGAGGAAGTTTGAGTCCCAGCAGTGGGAACATTAAAAGGCTGATTATTAAATGCTTATTAATCTTTATTGCACACAAAACACACAGACTCAAAAGACAAAAGGATAGTTGATTCGCAAAGTTGAGCATGTTTTTGTTTCTAATAGTTCTAATTTATTGTACAGATTCAAAGCGTTGTGGAAGGACTCTGGCAGTTACCATTGTATTGCTGAGAATAATATTGGTACGGCGCAGAAAACCATTAAAGTTAATGTGTTAGGTGAGTATATCCTCAGTAATTATTTCTATTCCAATCGTTTGCATTCTGCCTCTATCGTTGAGAACTGTTTGTCTGCCATCATTACGATAATATTGATTCAAATTTTGAAACCGAAATCATGAATATTCGTCTTCACCTCTTTATCAATGATTTTTGTTGCTGAAAAAGCTGCAGAACGGCTTTAAATAGTAAAGAAAAGAAATGACGGTGCCAAGATATTTACTAAATATTTATATGTCGCATCGTGGGTGGCCGAGACGCGAAACATTGGGTCTTCATCACGATCCGACATAGTTCTTGGTAGGTGTGTGCACTGATTTGGGTACTCGAACGATAGATAATTTGAATCAGAATAATTTTATTTTGATAACGATTTTACAAAAGGAAACAAACACGTGCGTTGGTACTGAGCGTATCCGAGGCTGTCCGAGGTAGAATGCCGCACCACACTGTCTTCCCTCCAGTCCTCGTTGCATCCCCTCTACCGACGATCGTGTCCAAGCGGTGGGGTGCCGCTTGCGTTTCCGGTGACGATATTACTAGTTTACAAAACTAATTGTTAGATGGCGCTGTCCGTTGCACCCTAGCGCCATCAATCCACGGCATATATGTATATAATAATATAATATATTTATAACTAATAAAAAACATACATTTGCAGTTGCACCTTATATAGAAGCTCCTAAACTTAAGACTGTGGTCGCGCGGACTGGCGACAATGTTGTGTTAACCTGCAACGTGCTGTTTGGCAATCCTGTACCTTCGACAAAATGGGAGTTCATAGCTCCGGATTCTCATACTAAGGTTTTGAACAGGTAATCTTCACATAGTATTCGTGCTTGCATGTCTGTTACGTTTTTTATGAGGATATAATAATTTTTAATCATTTCTGCTTTCAGGAGTAATTCTTCAAGTTTACTGCATTTAAATAATATAAGTTACATCAACGAAGGATCGTATCTGTGTATTGCTGACAACGACGTTGGTACAGACAGTATCAATATTTACGTAAAGATACAATAAAACAATGATCTCTACATTTTCGATGTCTTTTATTTAAAAAATATCCTTTTTTCTACAAAAAATCTAGGAAAACCATGATGGATTTTGGGCAGAATTGCAAATGCAAAACAGGGGAAGAAGTATCAGAATCAAAACTGGCAGATAGAGAGCATTATTTCAGATCCAATTACATAGTATCGTTTACAAGACAAATTACAAGTGAGAAATGCTATCATTTACTTTATGACGTTGCGTTTATAAACACAGCTCTAATAAAACGACCTATAAAACTTTAAAAACGGCCAAGTGCGAGTTGGCGTCGCGTACCGTCCATAGCAAAAAACAGCAAAAATCACGTTTGTTGTGAGAAAATTTCAACTGTCTAACTCATCATGATTCATGAGATAGAGCCTGGTGCCAAACAGACAGACAGACGGACGGACGGATAGGCGAGTCTTAGTAATACGGTCTCGTTTTACCCTTTGGGTACAAGAACTATGAGACAACCTGTAGAAAATGCAAGTAATCTTAAGAAATATGGTAGTGTTCACACAAATATCAATTATTCTGGTATGCTGAAGCTATTCGGAAATTAACTAAACAGGAAACTATTCGGAAATTAATTAAAAAGCCAGGCACAGGCGTAGGGTAGTCAGCCTTTCGGTATTTTACACGATGCATTTTGGGGAGTGTGCGCGGAAATTACATGACTTAATTCCACCTTCTCTTTTCTACCATCGGACAAAACCCGTCGAACGACAGCTACACACTCTTACGTTGTTGAAACCTCTATGGTCCGGACTAAGCGTTTCGCCTCGTCGTTAAGCCCGCGTACATCAACGAAGGTCCAGTCCTTCAACAACAACATGACAACTTGCCTGCTGCGGTCTCCCCGTCCGACTATAATTTAGGTGTCTTCAAGGCAAGAGTGAAAAGGCTCTTAATAAACTAGTGCGCTTTACCATCACCGATTGCATCACTGGCTACCATCAGGTGGGATCGCAGTCAAGCACTAGTTTATATCAATAAAAAAAGATGCGATGTTCAACGTAGGTACCTACCGATATTATGTACTTGGGTAAGTATACAATAATATAGAAATACTAGCTAACTCGGCAAACGTTTTTTGCCATATCAATTATTCTAGAGGTATAAAAAATAGCCTGCGACCAACTCTCAGTACTACCAAATATAAACAAAAAAAAAACATAAAAATCGGTCAAGCCGTTTCCATAACAAACACTGTGACACGAGATTTTTCTTTAGATATATAATAATACGGTTAACACTAAAATGAAAGAAATAATATAGGTAGTAATTAATTTTGATAGTTATGATTGTAGCCATGTTGAAAAACAACTAATAATACCTTCTAATACACGTAAGAACAAGGCATTTTGTGGTTTGCTAAAGAGAAAATAAAACACCTTTTACTGCAGGGCGCTACAAGTGTGTATTATCATCGTAGGAAGCGATGAACACGTCACAATGCTCAATGCCGGATTAAACCAGCGCGGGGCCTGTAGCAAAGCACCAAGGGGCCCCGTGTGAAGACCTTTTTTTATTCAGATAAATAAAATAAAGTATTTTGTAAAACGTTAGACGTTATTTTCATCATTAACCGTATCACTTAAATATTTCAACAAAATTACTTTCTACAGATATGTCAAACAGTAGAGATATGGCAAGGGGGCGTGGTTCTTGTGAACGCATCAAGCCGGATATGTTCTTATAATGAAGTGCTAGATGTCATTATCGGCCATTAGTCAAATGTCAACGTCTAGCGACGTCTTCTTTCCTTATGATTTTTTACAAAATGCCGCGTTGTTCAGTGGTTGTTTGCAAAAGTAACAGCTGTATTGTAAATTACACGAAAGATGGTAAGTATCTCATTTTACACGTAAGTAATAAAAAATATATTAAGGATTTTTTTTTTTTTTGTAAATACATTAAGAAATTACTCCCTGATACCAAAAAACGAGATGATGTGTCAAATCAATTATTTGAATTGAGAACAAATATAATTGCTTGCTTAGTACCGACAGATTGAGCAATTAATCAGCTAAACTTGTTGCGCAATGGATGAGTATTTAACAGATACGATAGTTACATGGTGCGGCCGCTGCCGGCTTTTGTTTGTTAGAGATGTGAAGTGCCGCAAAGCATTTTATTTCAAATAAACCATTTACAGGCACTTTTGAAATGTCAAGAAGTCAGTCAGTCAGAAAAAATGATGCTAATTGCGCATTCCAAAGCGTAGATCTCTATGGAGAAGAATGTGCAAGAAACTCCATGGACACTCTTTTCAATCATGTTTTGTAATTAAAAATATTTCTGTTAAATGTTTCTTGTCACTATCATGTGAAAACAATGTAAATAAAGTAAAAATAAAAACTAAATAAAGATATTAAAATAGCAACTCGCAGCTGAGTGAATTTCTCAGGCGAAAAATTTACGCGTCTAGGCTGAAAACGCAGTGCTGCTTTACAGATAATGCAACGATTTTATTCTCAGAATTAAAGTGACTTGAATCTAAATGAAGCCACTTAAATTATTTTTATAAGACTATTACTTTTTAAGAAAAACTTCGGTAAATGACGAATTGTTAATTTCTGTGTCTTGTCCACAATCACTTTCATGCACAGCGTTTACCTCTCAGGAAGATAATCTCCAACATACATAGGAAAAAGTATTTTGATTGCGTTAAGTAATAATTGACCTACAAGAAACTAATTATTTTTGAAAGTTTAGACTCATAGTTAATGAGTACATGTCAATGGTAGTTTTGTCCGAGCGAAATTACTAATTTCTATGGTCATTTTGTTTCGCCGTCCTGAGCTTCCACCAATGAGTTTAAACGAACAATAAATCCCTGCCCGGCAAGAGAGAGTCGGTCGTGGGCTTACGCGCAGTGAGAACGGTAGACCACCAAATCGTCACGTCTACCCACCAAAAATGTAAGTACGTGATTTCAGTTTGCTCGGAACGAAATTTTTCAATTTCGGTGATCAGGTTTTAAAAGGATTTTTGCAAGAAATAAAGGTATCCTTTTATGCATGCTAAGTAGACTTTGATACACATTAAGAATATAGAAAACCTTAGTAGTATCTTGTAATAAAAAAAAAATAGCCACATTTCCAATTTCTGTGGTTTCCGTGGCATCTGGGTGCCCACGAAAATTACACGACTCCACAGAAATTGTACCAATCAATTATTGTATTAATGTTAATGAAGACTTTTGAAAAGAATCAATATTTGTTATGCCGAAATTACTTTGACAGAACTTATTTAATGTTGAAAAAAATATGGTTTTTCTATTTCGTGTAACTTGTTAAGTATGTGGAATAAGGATTTAACATTTTGGTATGTTTTTTGAGTCTTTGGTTTTTTTTTAGGTGGGATAATCATCCAATGACATCCCAACTCTTGGGCGGAGCGAGAGGGTGTGTCAGACTTTTACTGACTAAGAACCCACTCCTGTTTCTTCGTTGCCTTTCATACCAGGGCCGAGTCTTCCTTGCAGAAGCAGACCCTTGGCCCCAGTAGGCTTTGACCCTGCTGCGCCCCTACGGTGGCCGGAAATTGGGATCGGGATCCCGCCGGCTGGGGCGTGAGGGCCGCTCCCTCGCGCTTCCACGTGCGGCTTCCTGCTTTGCTAGCATTACTGCTTCGCAAAAGTAGGCGACCGCCTGCCACTCCTACTCGCTTCGGACCATGGCCTGTACCTAGGCCCGGCGCGAGAGATCGTTGCTGCCGATCTCCCCCACGAGGACACGGCGGTGCTCTGCCCAAGCGGGGCACACCTCTACCGTGTGCTCCACCGTATCCTCCGGGCGGTCCACACAGTGGTGGCACCTGGGCGTTACTTCCACACGAATCCGGTACAGGAACTTCCCGAACTGACCATGTTCGGTGAGAACTGTGTCATGTGGAAGGTGAGGACGCCGTGAGGTCCAGCCACTCCTCAAAGAGGGGACTTACCGTCATAATTGTGGCGTGACCAGCACAGGGTTGCGATAGTCGGTGTCGCCATTCCATGAGATCCCGCCGAAACTATCCACCATGCCGCGACTTGTCGCGGCTGTGACCGTGAAACCGCTAGAGGGTCATGGCCATACGCATGGTGCGGTTTACCCACACCATGCGTATGCATACCTCTGGCATACGTTCAGCTATGCCGCCGGTCGCTTTCGCAGCCACGGCGCTCACACCGGCGCCCCATAAAGGGCCATGGACCGAACAATGCTAACGTAAAGCTTCCAGCAGGAGGCGACTGGACCCACTAGGTTAGACAGGAGCCGCTTGAGGGCAGCCCCAGTCCAATTCAGTTTGGAAGCCAGACGTCGGAAGTGCTCCTCGATATTCCACCGGCTGTCAAGGGCGAGTCCTCCGAACTCCTCCTACCGTTAAGTGGGAACGCCATGGTAGCGCGCTCCGAGGGCCATGAAAAAACATGGCCTCGGACTTGTTCAGTGCCACCTTGAGTCCCAACTGCTGGATCCTCTCAACGACTATCGCAACCCCGCGTGTCGCTAGTTCGACCGCCGCCCGGTGCGCCTCTCCCTGCGCCAAGACCAGCGTGTCGCCTGCGTAACAGACCAAGTTGACCCCGTCAGGGAGGTCACCGCGCCGCACGTAGTCGTACCTGATGTTCCACAAGGGTGGTCCCAGTACCGATCCCTGCGGAACACCGCACGACATCTCTCACCGTTTTCACTCTCCCTGGTGACCAGGGTAGATGATATACCTGTCCGACAGGTAGGCCTCGATCACACGACAGAGGTAGTCGGGCACCCGGGGCACCGGAGTGCCCTCATAATGCAACTCTTTTTTTTTTTTTTTTTTTTTTAATTCATATAAACCAGTGCTTGACTGCGATCCCACCTGATGGTAAGCAGCGATGCAATCATTGATGGTGAGGCGCACTAGTTTATTAAGAGCCTATTCACTCTAGCCTTGAAGACACCTAAATTATAGTTGGACGGGAAGACCACAGCAGGCAAATTGTTCCAGTCCTTCGATGTACGCGGTATAAACGACGAAGTGAAACGCTTAGTCCGGACCGTTGAAGTTTCAACAACGTAAGGGTGGATACTCGCCGTACGTCGGGTTGTCCGATGGTAGAAAGGAGATGGCGGAATCAAGTCATGCAATTTCCGCGCACACTCTCCAAAATGCAACCTGTAAAATACCGATAGGCTGATGGCTACCCTGCGCCTGTGCTCGAGGCTTTGTAGATTGGACTTAACCAAATCTGGATCCCCAATTAGCCTCTTCGCACGCCTTTCCACTGAGTCCAAAGCTGCTAGATGGCATTTTGCAGCACCAGCCCATATGTGACTGCAGTACTCCACACACGATCGGACCTGTGCTTTGTATAACATTAGAAGCTGTCCCGGTGTGAAGTACCGTCGGACCTTTGCAAGAACGCCTAGTTTTCTAGCAGCTACCTTGGCTTTGGACTCAATGAACCGCCCAAAATTGAGGTCTGAAGAAATTTCAACTCCCAAGAGCTGAAGGCGGTCGGTGCACTCCAGAGATACATTCTGAAAAGCAGGAGCCAAGGTGAACGGACTCCTTTTGACGGTGAACAGACACGCTTGTGTTTTGGCGGCGTTGAATCCTACCAGATTGGTTTCGCCCCACATGGAGACTGCCTGAAGTGAGACATTCGTACGCTCTACCATAGCCTCTCGTTCGGACCGGATTAGCTCCTTACTAGCCCGAGCACCTGGCAGGTATCTCTCTACAACTGTGCTATCATCTGCATACCCATAGATACCGGGCATCAGCAGATCGTTGATATGCAGCAGGAAAAGAGTTGCAGAGAGAACTGACCCCTGAGGAACTCCGGCATTGGTCGTCATGGGCTCTGATGAGCATCCATCGACAACAACTCGGAGAGACCGTTCACTCAAGAAGTCTTTTACCCAGTTAATCAGACCAGGGGAAATGCCGTACGCTGGAAGCTTACTCAAAAGGCTGGCATGCCATACCCTGTCGAAGGCCTTCGAGACGTCTAAGGAGACAGCAATCGCTTCTCCATTCTTCTCAAGGGCCTCGCCCCACATGTGAGTGGTATACACTAGTAGGTCCCCAGTAGACCGATTGTGGCGAAACCCGTACTGTCGGTCACTGAGGAGATCGTTACCTTCCAGGTATGCCATGAGGCGCGAGTTCAATACACGCTCCATAATCTTACAGAGTATGGAGGTTATTGAAATCGGCCGATAGTTGGCAGGATCGGCACGACTGCCCTTTTTGGGCACGGGTTGCACGTTGGCAAGCTTCCAGGACTTGGGCACTATACCAGTCCTAAATGAGAGGCGATACAAGCGCGTGAATACAGGAGACAACTCGGGCGCACATGCCTTGAGAACTATTGCTGGTATACCATCTGGTCCACTAGCTTTATTCACGTCTAGACGACACAGTGCTCTCAAAACTTCTTTGTTTCTTATGCGAACCTCGGGCATTGAGGTGTTGCAGTGAGGTAGAGTTGGTGGAGTAGCACTGCTAGTGTCAAGACGAGAGTTATGGGCGAAAAGAGATGCAAAAAGACCTGCTTTCTCTCTTGCCGTGTGAGCCAGTGTTCCATCAGGCTTAACCAGCGGAGGCAATGTGGGCCTACAGAAGTTCGCTTCGATCGATTTGGCAAGGGACCAGAACGCTCTGCTACCGGACGGCTGTGCAGAGAGCTTTGTGCCAATATGGGTAATGCGGTCGAACCGAGCCTTCTTTAGTGCCTTTTTGTAGGACTTGGCAGCATGGTTGAAAGCTCTCTTCTTTGAGCTCAGATCCGGAGCTTTGCGGTCACGAGCGTCAACCCAGGCGAGAAACGCCGAATGCTTACGCTCTTCAGCTTGAACGCAATCGGCGTTGAACCATGGGCGAGCTGAGCCTCCGATGGGTACATCTCTATAAGGGATGAAAAACTCCATAGCTTGACGTATCACATCGGATATAGCATCCGCACAGCTCGACGGACTTTTAGAAGAGAAGCAGACCTGCTGCCAAGGATAAGACGCAAAGAAGTGCCGCATCTCATCCCATTCTGCTGACCTGTAACGCCATATTCTCCGTTCACCGCGTGAGTCGCAGTCAGGTGGGGAGAAGCACGAAACAGACTTCACCAGACAGTGATCTGAACTCCAGGGCAGAGATTTGAAAGCGATGGCAACATCCAAAGACACTACCAAGACACTCTTGCCCTGAGATACCGCATCCCCCGTTCCCCCGTGAGGGCTCGCACATGCATGATGGCATCCACCGTGGAGCGCCTCCTGCGAAAGCCGAACTGGCCGTCCGCAAGGTTTGGTCCCGCCCGTGCTAGGTGCGCGACGAGGCGGTCTACAATTACTCTTTCAAAGAGCTTGCCCACCTCGTCCAACACAATGGGCCGATACTCGGAGGGAGAGTCCACTGGGCGCCCCGGCTTCGCGATGAGGACCAATTTCCCCGTCTTCCAGCAAAGTGGGAACTGGCCCCTCTCTATACATGCGCTAAAGAACCTTCTTAGTAGAGGCCTTAGTTCCTCCATGGCCAGGACCCAGGCTTTTTCAGACATGCCATCGGGTCCTAGGGTGGTATTCTTGAAACTAAGCCTACGTACCGCCACTCTTATCTCTACCTCGGTCACCTCTCACCAGCAACACACGTACAATTTCTGTCACCAATACAATTTCGGTGGCAAGAATAAAATTTCTGTGGCTCGCCAATTTCGGTGGCCCAAATAACTCTCTAAGAAATTTAATTATATAATCCCCTTTTAGAAAATGTATATACATATAATGTGGATATGTTGCGCTTTATTATTAAAGTTTTTTAAAAAACCTCAAAATGAAAATGTCCATGGAAATTAGGTAAAAAATCGAGTTGTTGAAATTGACTCAGCTAAGAGATGACCAGTCTCAACTGACAGCGCCCGTTCACAGACATGACGCTGGATTCAGCAATGGAATGGGCTGAATTCAGCAATCAAGTGCCAAACGGGTTCGGGTGCCGGGTAAAACGTGTAGTGCTATATCTCTGAAGCCAATGTTGCAGTACTTAAGTATCCATTTATTTCGATGTTCCCTGCAAACCATGTCGCGTTTGCTTTCCTAAGTATGCTGTTTTACACCCTTTGTAGGAAAACAATATTGCTGTTGCTAGCGTGGTGGATAGCGAACGCACTAAAACGCGAATGAGTAACCGAGAGAGACCGCCTCCAGCTGTGAAATTCTTTTTTTTTTAATTTAGTGGTTTGGATAGCAGCACCAAGATAAAGGTTAAAATTTACAAGTCCGTGATAAGACCTGTCATACTGTTTGGATCAGAATGTTGGGCTGTGAAAAAGATGGATGAAAAAAGATTGCATGTAGTGGAGATGAGAATATTGAGATGGATGTGTGGTGTGACGACAATGGATAAGTGAGAAATGAGTATATTAGAGGAAGTTTGAAAGTGACGCCAGTGACTGAAAAGTTGAAAGGCAATCGTTTGTCTTGGTATGATCATGTAAAGAGGAGGGATGAAACGCATGTTACTAAAAAAGTTCTGAATATACATGTAGATGGATGGAGAAGGAGAGGGAGGCCAAAGAATGGATGGATTGTGTGAGGAGTGATATGAAAGAAAAGGGAGTTAGTGATAGTGTGACGGATGACAGGACAAAATGGAAGAAAAAACCGTGTTGCGCCGACCCGAAGTAATATGGGATAAGGGCAGTAAGAAGAAGGAAGTAGCACATAGCGCGGTACTACATACACTATAATTATGTTTATTTGATCTTGAGGACAGAGCAGAGTGTAATTGTTATGAAACCTAGTTTCTAGTGACACGGGGCACGTAGTTAGTCGTAGGATAGCTTCACTGCATACCCACTTCGCACATTTCTAGTAAAACCGCAGCCAACTGTTGGGAAAATCCAACTCGCAAAATATTATTGATAAGAGGTGCCTATTATTTACATTTGATTGCTCTTTGCACCTTGTTATCATTTTACTTTTTAACCAAGAGCAAAAGTTATAAATAATTCCGATGTTGTTATCAGCACATGCCATTTATTGTTCATTAACATGTTTAAAGTTTCGGAACATAAGAGCTGGAAAAATGTGAAAGAGATTTTTTACCCGACTACGGCAAAGCCAAAGGAGGGTTATGATTTTGACAGGCTATGTATGAATGTGAGTATGTTCATCTGTTTCCTCATAGCTCCTAATCTACTTATCGGAACTCGACATATGAGGTATCGTTAGAACCATTTTAATTGTCCACTGAACATAGGCTACATGCTTGTGACATGTCACAAAACTCGATATGGCGCCCTCTAGCGGACAAAAAGTAATGTGTTATAAATAAAAATGGAGAAAAATACGCCGTGCTTGGTATCATTTGAAAGGGCTTCACTGATACTTATCAAAAAGTATTATAAAATGCAATGTGGCGCCCTCTAGTGGACAAAAAGTTTTTTGTTAAAAAAAGAGATAAATACGTCGTATTTGAAATTTAGTATATATATAGTATAGAAGCATTTAAATAAAAAAAGTAAAAAAGTAAAACCCGACTACGACAAAAAAAAAACGACGCTGAAAAGTATGAAACAAGATTTTCAGGATACCTACTGAAATAAACAAGGTAATTGGAAAAACAAGAAAAGAACAAAAAGAAAAGCCGCAGTCACACGTTATAGGCACCAACCGAAACACTTTAATAACGTGTGACTACGGCTTTTGTTTTTTACTTTTTTTATTATTCCTTACAGATAGGATTAGTGATCACAGGTAGAATCATATACGAAACGAATAAAAATAAAACTAACCATATGCATTCATGAATACTATATTTAATTCTCGACATCTAACCGATCTGGTCCAATGTACACTTGTTACAAAAATCCCTTTTTAATTAAATCGTATGCAGTTTTTCTTGCTCTTACTAAGACTTGTGTCTAATACATACCTTTGTATTTCACTTATTACAATTTCGTTTGCGTAGCGTAGAAGATATTCACAGTACCTCGAGTACTTGGAATCATAAAATGATAATGATGAATGATAATTTATTTTGCAAATAGGTTTTTAAAACCTCTTTTACACGTCAATTTAAACTAGATGAGACCGGTGTTTCCTAGCTGAATACCCTGAGAAGAAACACCGAAATAAACTCAGGGGTATACAGTCTGAACATCATTTAAAAGCCAATGCAAACTATTGGCATGATTTACTTTTTTCTTTTCGCCAGAAATGAAACCTAAGTTATATGTTAGAGGACAATATGAGGATTCAATAGCAAAAAGAACCAAGACTTTAAACCGTAATCGAACGAAAATACCTATAGAAGCATTTCTAGTATATTCTTGACAGGCGTTACCTATTTTCCTTATATTATAATGAAATAGAAATATAATACGTAATATTTTGAGGTTTCTATGGATAAAATGGATTAAGTTGGTTATTAAAGTAGTTTGGGTTAGTTGGTTGCTTTCAGGAACAGGGCTGCTTGGCTTCTGTATTAGGGATGTTTGCGGTAATGTTGATTGCTTTTATGCATTAATGCATAAAAGATGTGCATCCCTGGTGCGCAGGGTGCGAGCCAGTCCCACCGGTATCCATGATTGCTGACAGGCTGGACTACCATATAGTGAATCGTTGCTCCAATATCTCAGCTGGAGTGCTGAAGCAATGATTATTTTATTGTGTTAATGTCAATTATGGTTGTATTTGTGTCACTAACATAGTTGTAATTTTGGTTATTACTAGCACTAAATGAGTCTCATTGTTATTCGTACTAAAGAATATTATTTTTATTATTACTGTTATATTTTTTTAACACTCGCAGTTTTTTATCACTAAGACTAGTAAAAAAATAAGTGATAAACGAATCGAAAAGATACGCGATAGTGTTGCAATGGTGATTGACTCTATTATCTCCAACACAATAACATTCTCAGCTCCATATTGCCTATAAATTTCCTTACACCGCGTGCGCTGCAAGAACTATTGATGATAAAACAATATAATGTACTACGATTTTGTAGACACATCATTATATACCTACAAAAAATGTCGCGACGCCATATGTCTAACTATTATTTATTATTTTATTACACAAAGAATGCTTTATTCTATTTTAAAAATGAATTTATTCGCCGCCTCTAGAAAAGGTACTTTTTGGTTCCTTGGAATTAATTGTTATCAATGGACTACTTCATATTGATGCCTGGTTCAATACCTGCATATTACTTTTTTAATTATTTAATTCTAACATTCCATTACGAAGATATCATGATTTTAAATATGTACTAGAATTTAACTAAAACCATTAGACGATGTTTAACTGATAATTTATAAATAATTTATTAATCGTTATTTAATGCGAAACTGGGCAAACGAGACGGTGACGAGCGGCGAGTGGGGCAATTTGGATTTGGACGTAGGAACCACCGGGGACACCTACTGGCCAGCTTTATGGAGAGGGAGGGCCTCTACATGATGAACTCCTTCTTCAGAAAGCGTGAGCATAGGAAGTGGACCTGGCAAAGCCCTGATGGTGTAACAAAAAATGAGATTGACTTCATCATGTCGACGAAGAAGCAAATATTCAATGATGTCTCTGTGATCAATGCGATGAAAACCGGAAGTGATCACCGCATGGTAAGAGGCACATTGAATATCAATGTCAAGCTTGAAAGATCTCGACTGATGAAGTCTACGCTCCGTCCTGCACAGATCCAGATCCAAAACTCCGAGAGCTTTCAGCTCGAACTTCAAAATCGTTTCGAATACCTAGGAAGCTCTGTGGACGAATACAACGATGGGTTCGTGGAAACTGTCCATACGGTCGGGTCTAAATTCTATAAGACTCGTACAAATAAGAGCAAGAGGCTCACAGATCGAACTCTCCAGCTTATGAAGGAAAGGCGTGAGATGATTCTGCAGTCTTCAGACGATGCGTGCATATATCAGCTGCTCAATCTCGGATTCCGAAAAGGCTTTAGCACCATAGACCACATACACACGCTACAGCAGGTTATACAGAAGACTGAGGAGTATAATCTGCCTCTCTGCTTAGCGTTTGTGGATTACGAGAAAGCCTTTGATTCGATCGAGACTTGGGCTGTGCTGCAGTCTCTCCAACGGTGCCAGATTGACTATCGGTACATCGAGGTGCTGAAGTGTTTGTACGAAAACGCCACTATGTCAGTCAGACTGCAGGGCCAGACCTCGAAACCTATCCTCCTGCAACGGGGTGTGAGGCAGGGAGCGTCATTTCTCCGAAACTGTTCACGGCCGCAATGGAGGATGTCTTCAAGGTTCTGGACTGGAGTGGATTGGGCATTAATGTCAATGGCGAGTACATCACTCATCTTCAGTTTGCCGACGACATAGTAGTCATGGCTGAGACTACGGAAGATCTCAGCACAATGCTCAATGACCTCAGTAGAGCTTCCGAAAGAGTGGGTCTTAAAATGAACATGGACAAAACCAAAGTCATGGTAAATAACCATGTAGCACCCACTCCGATCAAAATTGGAGACTCTGCACTCGAAGTTGTAGACGTCTACCTTGGACAGACAGTCCAGTTGGGTAGATCTAATTTCGAGAAAGAGGTCAACCGTCGAAACCAACTCGGCTGGGTAGCGTTCGGGAAGCTGCGCGGTATCTTCTCATCCAATATACCACAGTGTCTCAAGACGAAAGTGTGTGACGACCAGTGCATGTTGCCAGTGATGACATATGGTTCCGAAACGTGGACGCTCAGAATGGGCCTCATCAGAAGGCTCAAAGTCACCCAAAGGGCAATGGAAAGGGCTATACTCGGAGTTTCCTTGCGTGATCGAATCAGAAATTAAGATATCCGCAGGAGAACCAAGGTTGCCGACATAGCGCGAAGAATCGTCAAACTAAAGTGGCAATGGGTAGGGCACATTGCTCGCAGAACGGATGGCCGTTGGGGCCGAAAGGTTCTGGAGTGGCGACCGCGTACCGGAAGACGCAGTGTCGGAAGGCCCCCTACAAGGTGGACCGATGACCTGGTGAAGGTTGCGGGAATCTGATGGATGCGAGACGCACAGGATCGTTCGTTGTGGCGACGTTTGGGGGAGGCCTATGTCCAGCAGTGGACGTCTATCGGCTGAAATGATGATGATGATGATTAATCCTTATAATAATATAGCATGTTTGTTGGCATAATAATTAAATACTTATGATTTTTGCTTTTTACCGCATAATATTTTATTATTTTATTTCGTCTTTCGTTTGAGGCTGGAAAAGTACCGATGGCTTGGAAGCAAGCTAACGTGCAACCCGTGCCCAAGAAGGGTAGTCGGGCTGACCCTACTAATTACAGACCTATCTCGGTAACGTCCATTCTCTGCAAGAGTATGGAACGAGTGATCAATAATAAGCTCCTGGCATACCTAGAAGCTAATGACATCCTCAGTGATCGTCAATACGGCTTTCGCCGAAATCGGTCAACTGGGGATCTTCTAGCGTATGCCATTCACATCTGGAGCGAGGCCATCGAGAAGCATGGGGAAGCACTTGCAGTCTCCCTTGATATCTCGAAGGCCTTTGACAGGGTCTGGCATGATAGCCTTATTGCTAAGCTTCCTTCCTTCGGTCTGCCCACTGGTCTGTGTGACTGGATCGCAGACTTCTTGAGGGGGCGATCCATCCGAGTGGTTATTGATGGCTGCTCGTCCGGTCAAATGGAAATTAATGCCGGGGTCCCTCAGGGGTCGGTACTCTCGGTAACACTGTTCTTGCTGCACATAAACGACCTTCTTAAACCCGGTACCTTTGGGTATGCAGACGATAGCACTGTTGCTGAGAGATACGTGCTAGTGGGTCACAGATCCAGTCTTTCCGAGAGGCTATGGTTGAACGCTTGAACTTTTCCTTGAAGGCAGTATCCGACTGGGGCGATGCCAATCTGGTCAAGTTCAATGCTGCTAAAACCCAAGCGTGTCTTTTTTCCGCCAAACGGAGCCAATTCCACCCGGCTCCATCATTCCGGGGTGTAACCGTGCCGATAACCAGTGACCTTGAGCTTCTTGGGGTAACGTTGTCATCTACCCTCAATTTCGGCTCTTTCATCGAGGCTAAAGCTCAACAGGCTGCCAAAAAATTGGGCATCTTGGCCAAGGTGAGACAGTACTTCACGCCGGAACAGCTGCTCAAACTTTATCAAGCGCAAGTTCGATCGTGTATGGAATACTGCTCTCATCTTTGGGATGGGTCTGCCAAATACCAGCTTGATGCTCTGGAGTCGATTGAGAAGCGAGCCAAGAGAATCATCGGTGATGATGCACTTGTCGAATCAAAACTCCAAAGCCTTGAACATCGACGCCGAGTTGCTGGCCTGTCGGTTTTCTATCGATTACACTTCGGGGAGTGTGCGTTGGAATTGCACAATTTAATTCCACCAAGTCCGTTCCATCATCGGACCACTAGACGTACGGCGTTGCGCCATCGGTACATGGTGGACATCCCACCCATACGTACAAAGCGTTTTGGGAACACATTCATAATGCGTACAGCTAAGGAGTGGAATTCCCTGCCCGAGTCTGTGTTCCCTGATAGCTACAACCTAGGGGTCTTTAAGTCAAGAGTGAATAGGTTACTTCTAGGCAAGCGTGCTCCATCGTCGGCCACATCATCGCTTACCATCAGGTCAGATGGTGGTCAAACGCGAGCCTATCAATAATAAAAAAAAAAAAAAAAAATAATTGGATTGGTTGAAGAGATAATGCGAAACTTGCTAGCGCACGCAAGGGAATGTAGCGGCGAACAGTCAGTTCTTTTACAAGTCGCACAAAATGCAATCGTTGGGCTGGATGAACGACAGTCGAACGGCATCAAAATTGTTAGTCGACATTCTGAATTAATATTACTGAAGAACCGATTCCTAAATCAAACGGTTAGGAGGTGTATTTAGTATTCCATGAATTTCGTGTTCTCTATTTATGTCATGGTTCTTAATTGGTGAGTCTCAATAAGGTTACTAAAAGTCATGTTTCCTCTTCAGCACTAAAATAAAATTCTTATCAATGGTCATTAACGATTATAGTGTAACCGACACGTAGATGTTCACTAAAGATAGTAGTGACTGGATGAGCAAGCAAAAATAGTATCGCAAGTAAATTTCGCTTGTGCACGCGATAATCATGGCGGTAAGTCCCGTTTGAGGACTGGCTGGAGAGACATCACGGCGACCTCACCTTCCGCATGACGCAGGTCCTCACCGGACATGGTAAACCTGCACCTGATTCAGGATAAAACGGGGGTCCAAAGTTTGTATGGAGAAACCTACTTTGACGCGGGCGAAGCCGCTGGCAGAAGCTAGTCTTTATATATAAAAGGAGAAACTGATTGACTGACATATCAACGCACTACCGAAACTATTACTACAAGATTTATGTAACTCATAATAGGATTTAAAAGTGTCCATGGAGTTTCTTGCACGTTCTTCTCCATAGAGATCTACGCTTTGGAACGTGCAATTTAGCTTCACTTTTTTTTTGACTGACCAACATTTTGACAATTCGAAAATGCCTGTAATTGGTCAATTTGAAATAAACGTTTCCGATTTCTGACTAGGTTTACGAGCGTGAAATTTTGCACAAAATTTCCTTTTATGAAATAGGCGAGCACTAAGAGAGGGTTTCCTAAAATTCACCCCCTAAGGGGATGAAACGCATGTCCAAAGTTTGTATGGTCGTACTACGGCTACGACTACGTGTTGCGCGGAGACCTCCCGAGGCCGAGAGTGGACTAATCCGTACGATCGCCAAGGGCGATCCTAATACCCAGAAGTATTATCCCAGCAAGACACCGCACAACATCTCTCGCCATTTCCACTCTCCCTGGATAAACTATAGGCTAGACTGATGATTTATCATAGTACCTAACTGTATTTTGGGGGTCGAGAGAAAACTAAAACTTGGCTGAAAAATTAAATCCACGCTCGACCCTTGGGGGTCGAGAGTAAACTATAGTTAGGGGTTCAGTGGACACATTATTTATTGGGGGTCGAGGGGCCGAGAGTGGACTAAACAAATTTAAATACCAACTTAAAAAAATACTAAAAAAACATTATCTGTCACTGTGTCCGTAGATTAACAGGATTTTGTATGAACAGTGAAAATTGTCCATGGTTGTAGAATGTGGGATTGGTTGATTTCATGGGTGTATTGGTTAAATCATGTTGTTAGCTTAGCATACATTTATTGTCACGTCTTAACATAATTTGTAAAAATGTGAAACGAGAACAACTGCCGACAAACTGTTTTACAGTTTGTCGTGTTGTGTGTTTGTAGTTGTTATGAGTTTGTGGGTATGTGTATATTTGTTACATTTTCTTCACGCTCGAACGGCTGAACGGATTTTAATGCTAAATGCACACAGATAGACCATGTTCTGGAATAGCACATAGAATACTCTTTATTCCAGGAGTATGTTCCATTGAGACAATTTTCTACATTCACGAAGGCGAAGCCGCTGGCAGCAGCCAGTTGTATTGTATTTTAAAGTTGGGTTTATTGCTTTCGCTTTGAAGATATGTTGTCCAATGGAAGTCAAACAAAGTTAGTTAACCTTTCGAATACCGTAATTAATAGAGACACAATAGAAAGACATTGAGAGAGCGAACGCGGCGTTTGCTTGGGGTTTAATGAATTAAATAGTTTTCCGATGAAAATATCAGCTTCGACTTTTACATTAAATTTTCCTGTTAAATAATTAGTTTTCATTTTAAAGTTAAATCAATAATTTTATTTAATTGCAAATGAAACTATGTGTGCTTGTGTGATACGACTTTCTGTCTAAAAGGATTTTAATGACGGCACACGGGTAAACTATAATAACCTGTATTTAGACATAGGATTTTTTTTAATTCTGGTAATAACTTCTCTTGGCATAATACAACAATAGCGACGAGGCAAAGCCAGGGGAAGATATTTAAACAAAAAAATAATAATCTTATTACATTTAATAGAACGTGTTAGTAAAGAAATAAGGAAAATATTATCACGGTTAAAAACTATAACAAATAGAAGGATAAACCTATGTCAAACCGATATACCTACCTAAAATAAATATAATATCTGTTGGCAGCATGATAAACAAACATGATACTACTATAAATTGACCTTTTGTTATATTCTGCCACAGTTTACATTGCGTATTTGTAGTAATCAGTAGGGTACCGTTATATTATTACTGACTGCTAAAATAGTAACATCTAAAATGTGGGGGCGAATGTATCCGCACGCGGTGTTGTTAATATTCGTGGATATTATATTAAAAATATCATGCCAGGGTAATGGCAGTATAACTTTTCTCATAGACGATACAAGCTCTATGGATGACGATATAAAACAAGTGAGAAAAAGTGTGCACCGGATCAAAGATATTGTTCTGCATGAAAAGTCCAGCCTAATCGATAACATGGTACTGGTAACATTCAACGATCCAGGTAATGTGTTCGTATATTATTTAATACGTAATCTTCGAACGGAAAACGATAATCTTACACTAGTTAACACGATTTTTATAATCCAGCTAAAAGTTGATCATTTTTGTTTATTTTGGAGATAGTTTGCAAGCAAAAATTTTAAAAAATCTTTAGTAACGTAGTACCAACAGTAATTCTCGGTTTCCCCAACTGTTTCCAATCCAAAATCTTTGTGTCGATCTTCAAAAGTTATAAATAAAATGCTCCTCCTAATCGTCATCGAGTCTTCCTAAGTTTAAACATAAAAGCGGTTGCGTGAAACAAACCTTAATTACAAAACCTATAAAGCACTTAGTTTTTATTAAGTTTCCGAACACGTAACGTAGAAAAAAAATGTGACGTGCTATTTTCTGCGGGCGTGAGGACCGTTGCCTCACGCGTGCACGTGCGGCCTCCTCCTTTGCTAGCATTACTGCTTCCCAGAAGAAGGCAACCGCCTGCCACTCCTCCGCGCTCGAACCATGGCCTGTACCGAGGTACGGCGCGAGAGATCGTTACCGCCGATCGGCCCCACGAGGACACGGTGGTGCTCTGCCCAAGCGGGGCACACCTTTACCGTATGCTCCATCGTGTCCTCCGGGCAGTCTACACAGTGGTGACACCCGGGCGTTACTTCCGCACGAATCCGGTGCAGGAACTTCCCGAAATGACCATGCTCGGTGAGAACCTGCGTTATGCGGAAGGTGAGGACGCCGTGAGGTCTTTTCAACCATTCCTCAAAAAGGAGACTTACCGCCATAATTATGGCGTGCCCAGCACCGGGTTGCAACAGTCGCTGTCTCCATTTCAACATGAGATCCCGCCGGGACTCTATCCGCCATGCCGCGACTTGTCGCAGCAGTGGAGTTTCGCCCCGGCGTTGCATCTATACACGCAAATCGTGCATGCGTGCAAGGACTGTTGCCTCCAGATCCCAAGGTGTCCCGGTTACCGATAGACCTGAATTTTTGCAAGATTTGATTACAGACAAACAAACATCGGGACAGGTGTAACTAAATAAAAGCTTATAAAAAAATTAAATGCGGTAATGTCAAATATTATCAGTCAGGCAAAGGACATGTGATTCCTGCAGCATAAACGTTTTCTATTTTGAAAATAATATGATTTGATTTAATATCTTTATTTATATAGGTACCGGTAAGGCAAGTGACGTGACTCAAAAAAAGAGAGCCTATAATAGGGCTGCCAAATCCTGCAAGAAGGTGATGCGGAGGTCTCGGTTTGACCACATTAGCCGAATTGGGAACAAACTTGCTTCATACCCAGCAGGTAGTAAAGCGTTTTGGTCCCTGGCTAAATCTGTTGAATCGAACTTCTGCCGTCACTCACTACCACCACTGCTGAAACCCGATGGGTCGCTGGCCCACACCGCTGAGGAGAAAGCAAATCTATTTGCCTCTCTTTTTGCGGAATCTTCACGTCTTGATTCCGGTAACGCGCGGCCCCCTGCCTCTCCTGAGCGATGCGAGACGACTATGGCAGACATACGCATCCATCAGAAGGACGTCCGTAGGGTGCTATGTAACCTTGACGTGAATAAAGCCAGTGGTCCCGACGGGATACCAGCAATTGTTTTAAAAACTTGTGCGCCTGAACTGTCTCCGATCCTGACACGCTTATTTCGTCTTTCGTTTGAGGCTGGAAAAGTACCGATGGCTTGGAAGCAAGCTAACGTGCAACCCGTGCCCAAGAAGGGTAGTCGGGCTGACCCTGCTAATTACAGACCTATCTCGGTAACGTCCATTCTCTGCAAGAGTATGGAACGAGTGATCAATAATAAGCTCCTGGCATACCTAGAAGCTAATGACATCCTCAGTGATCGTCAATACGGCTTTCGCCGAAATCGGTCAACTGGGGATCTTCTAGCGTATGCCATTCACATCTGGAGCGAGGCCATCGAGAAGCATGGGGAAGCACTTGCAGTCTCCCTTGATATCTCGAAGGCCTTTGACAGGGTCTGGCATGATAGCCTTATTGCTAAGCTTCCTTCCTTCGGTCTGCCCACTGGTCTGTGTGACTGGATCGCAGACTTCTTGAGGGGGCGATCCATCCGAGTGGTTATTGATGGCTGCTCGTCCGGTCAAATGGAAATTAATGCCGGGGTCCCTCAGGGGTCGGTACTCTCGGCAACACTGTTCTTGCTGCACATAAACGACCTTCTTAAACCCGGTACCTTTGGGTATGCAGACGATAGCACTGTTGCTGAGAGATACGTGTCTGATGCACGTGCTAGTGGGTCACAGATCCAGTCTTTCCGAGAGGCTATGGTTGAACGCTTGAACTTTTCCTTGAAGGCAGTATCCGACTGGGGCGATGCCAATCTGGTCAAGTTCAATGCTGCTAAAACCCAGGCGTGTCTTTTTTCCGCCAAACGGAGCCAATTCCACCCGGCTCCATCATTCCGGGGTGTAACCGTGCCGATAACCAGTGACCTTGAGCTTCTTGGGGTAACGTTGTCATCTACCCTCAATTTCGGCTCTTTCATCGAGGCTAAAGCTCAACAGGCTGCCAAAAAATTGGGGATCTTGGCCAAGGTGAGACAGTACTTCACGCCGGAACAGCTGCTCAAACTTTATCAAGCGCAAGTTCGATCGTGTATGGAATACTGCTCTCATCTTTGGGATGGGTCTGCCAAATACCAGCTTGATGCTCTGGAGTCGATTGAGAAGCGAGCCAAGAGAATCATCGGTGATGATGCACTTGTCGAATCAAAACTCCAAAGCCTTGAACATCGACGCCGAGTTGCTGGCCTGTCGGTTTTCTATCGATTACACTTCGGGGAGTGTGCGTTGGAATTGCACAATTTAATTCCACCAAGTCCGTTCCATCATCGGACCACTAGACGTACGGCGTTGCGCCATCGGTACATGGTGGACATCCCACCCATACGTACAAAGCGTTTTGGGAACACATTCATAATGCGTACAGCTAAGGAGTGGAATTCCCTGCCCGAGTCTGTGTTCCCTGATAGCTACAACCTAGGGGTCTTTAAGTCAAGAGTGAATAGGTTACTTCTAGGCAAGCGTGCTCCATCGTCGGCCACATCATCGCTTACCATCAGGTGAGATGGTGGTCAAACGCGAGCCTATCAATAATAAAAAAAAAAAAAAAAAAAAAAAAAGGTACATTGGATTTTGTCAGTAAATTCGTGAGGTACATTGAACAAACAAAGCATTGCCACTAGTTTTTTCGGTCTAGCTGGATGGGCCCCGCTGGATAGAAACACATAATGGGCCGGGGTACCATTAGTCGGGACTGGTCACCTCTCAGCTGCCACGGTTTATTTGAATTATTTGTTCTTTGAATAGTTTTTTGTTATTATTATTATTCTGTGTACTTTCTTTATACCTACATCGTTCTCACGCTTATGTATAGTTTAATTTTGCCACCGTAGTGGTAAGTGTAACCATAGGTTTGTAATTATTGATTGAAACGAGTGTCTTTGTAGTTTCTTGCACGTTCTTCTGAGATCAAATGCTAAAGTCATAATCCTTCCTTTTGACTTCGCCATATAATTAAGTTCGCTTCTTTTCATATTTATATTTTTGTGATATTAACTGTGGGTAGGTTCCACTTGTTCGTATAAGAAACGTATTAGTTAATTACAGGATGATATTTTTTCGGAAATTATTACTTGCACTAATTGGTCAGGTTATTTTTTTTATTTTTTCAGGTGTTCTTGAGAGAGTAGTGACTAAAGATCCCAACGAATTTAAAATTGCATTAGACAAAATTCACGTACACAATGAGGCGAAACGACCATATCTTGATTGTTGGGAACCAGCAATGAAAGGACTACTCCTGGCACTGAAAAAAAGTAAAAACAATTCTTATATCTTTGTATTCACTGACGCCCCGGCTAAAGATTACATCGATAGCCAGTCAGTGATAGAGATGTGCCAACAGAAACAAACTCAGGTAAGTTGGGCAGAGAACAAGAGGTATCTGACGACTATATCTACAGATACCAATCGTGGGTGACTACATTAACACAATCTGCGGTTTCAGATAATTTTCGTACTGACAGGAACACTTTGTTCTAAGTTTACCTATGTCCCTGCGGCAATCGATTCTTACTTTGACATAGCAACGGCATGCTCTGGGCTAGCAATTTTTGTTAATAAGAAAGAGGTTGACAAGGTAAATAATTCGTAATTTTATGAATGACAATATTAAAATCAAATTATGAATACTACGAAACTGATTATTTTGGTTAATTATTACAGGTGTTTGGACCGATAGAAGAAATAATAAAAGGCAACAAGACTGTGATCACTACGGCCACAATACCACCTGGCGTTTCCAAAAATATACCGGTGAGCATACCTATCGTTTTTATGAAGTCCTTCAAATGACGCCTACCGAATTTTGTAGAAGTTCCGATGGGTTGACGGCGTGCACCGACACTTGCCTGTGTGAAACAAGTCTCGGAGTTAGTTTCTTTGCGAACAGTTTAATTCTTCATTCACTAACTTGCACACTAAATAACATAAATATGTTGATTATAACACCATGCACCTGAATTCTTCAAAGGATTATTGCTCCTCTGTCTGCCTGAATTCAAATAGGCAAGAAAATAATCCAGCACGCACTTATTAAAAAAAAAATATGTTTAGTTATTTAATATAATATTAGGTATTTAATGAAATTGCCGTTTTTTAAAACGGGTCGCTTTGAAGTGTTATATCTAGTGATCGGAGTAGGTAGAATGAATTGGGGTTATTGATCTGAAACGTATATATTATTAAAGGCATTCCTCCGGAATTAGTGCTTCGATCGGAATTCGATTGTTTTTATTATTCAACAGATAAATAATAAATTAATTTAGTTTTAATACCTTCCTTTAAATTTTGAATTGAGTAGTAATAATATCACTACCAACATTAACAATATTTAATTGAATCCGGAAATACTGGAATTACTTTCCGGACAAATGGCTTATCCATGTTCTTTTTTCTTTGTGCGTTTATGATACAAGTAGCAAAAATCAATCTACCTACTCCGATCACTGGTTATATCTTTGGATTGACTTGGAATTATAAGTTCAAATAAACTTGATATTAAAGGTACGTTATTCTTTTTTCAAAATTAGGTATTTATTGTTTTCTTTGTTTTGTATTTTCTGTAATATCGCAGTACTTGTGATATGATACATTGCTAGTCATCCATAAGCCAGCGCCTACGGTGGTCAGAAAAAAACATACAGACGAATTGAGAACCTCCTCCTTTTTTGGAGGGCGGTTAAAAATAGGAACTAAGCTAACTATTATCTCTGACACAATGAAATTTTGAACTCAATTTAAGAACTAGCTAGATAAGATCAAAATCAGATTATCGATACAGCATCCAGGGTTAGCAAACTAAATTGGCAATGGCTCGGCCAAGCTTGACAAAAGGCCAATAGCTGGTGGAGCTGAAGACTGTGTATCGGCAAGCATAGTCTGGGACATACTGCATGTATCTTCAAAGCTTTGGACCGCGTGTTGTATAGTTGTCGATTTTGACAATGGTGACCTAATGGAATTGTCTCCAAGAGTTTGCCCTAATATAGCTCGATAGACCGAATTTGGTTCTTTCAAATTCAAATTAAAGCGGAATTATGGGCTTAGGTCTCTCTTAATATATTTACCGTTTGCGTTTATGGAACTTAGGGCGCCAAGACCACCTTTATGAAATGAGCCTCTCCCAACCTGTCGCATCAATAGCGGAAACTCGTAAATTTCTCTTGAACATGTCATTGTAGTGAAGACTTTGACCACCTTGCTATGCGTGGTATGTAATAGCTTGGGAATCTATTTTTAGCTGTAGACAGCAATAGCGATATTCGCAATAGCGAATTTATTTGAAAAAGATAGAGTAAATTGAAGTTTAGAAAGTTGTGTTTGGACGTTTTTATGTTTTTGTAATGTGGTTTGATGTTATTGTAACGTTCCGTATACAGTGGTTTAACGGACTCGACTTACAAATAGTAAGTAGGTCGTCGATTGGAACCCAGTCGTAATGAAATTAATTAATTTCATTACGACTACCACTGCTCTTAAATCATCGAAGAAAAATATCAATATTTAAGTGAATTGGAAATATATGACACCTACCAATCCGCACTGGCCCCGCGTGTTGGATTACGGCCCATTCCCTCTTAGGAGAGGGAATGGGTCTTCCCTAGGGGGAAGAGGTCTGAATTTTAGCAGTAGGTTGTAGGTATGTAGATTTCCAACGACGTACACCAGTAAAAGATTGGAATTGAATTAACAAATTCCTACATTGTTAATGGGTTCGTAATAAATATTACAGTGATTTTCTATAGATATTTATTATATTTATTTAACTTTTATTTTATTTACAGTTCACAATAGATGGCTACACTGACTACGTCATCATCTACAGTTCCGGCAAAAATGTTTCTTTGAAAATAAATCAACGCTCGATTTCTTCAAAAGCTATAATGTGGACCGATAATGTAAAAGTAAGTCAAAGAGTACGATACCACAAGTGACGGCGGGCCACAGACGCAAGCAGAACATAAACTGCCTACCTAATTACTTAACGGGTGATATCAGTCTGCAGTTGATCGATGTAATGTGACAGTTATCTTTTTCTTTTGGAACATTATCCCATTTATTTGGAGTCGGCCCTCCTTTTCCATTGAACACCCTTTTATACCTTGTCTGTGTCGAGATGAGCTTCTTTAAGGTCTCTATGGACTGTCGTCAGCCAAGTAAAGGGTGGTCTTCCACGCATGCGCTTCGCCGTAGGCAGTTCAAAGGCAAACTTTACCATAAGATCATCAGGCCGTCTTTGCACGTGACCATATCATCGTAAACGCTTCTCTTTGACTTTGTCGAAATGTGACAGTTATTTTTGAATAAAATATATGTCGTTGTCGATCAACTGCGCATTGTGTGTCCCTTAAGACTATTCCAACACACTTCATTTATATATGTTTTTTTTTTACTTTTTTTTTTGTTGCTTTTAAATCCTACCTACATTAGACGGCACGTTTACCAAGGTGTTACAACAGTATTTTACTCAACTTAAATGAATTTTCATCAAGTTTTCAACACTACGTGTTACTCTACGTGTTACACTACGTATTTTTTTTTTGCGTATGGAGTCCCTTCGTCCCAATGCAGAGAACATTTTCTGCATTGGGACGAAGGGACTTGGAATTGAACTACAACCGCAACCGAAAACGAGATGTTACCTGTAGCCGCAGCAGTTTTTTTGTGAAGGACTGGCTTTGAAATTCTACCATAACTAGTTTAGATAGATTCTATTTTTCTATTTTGTATTGTCTTGTGTACATAAATAATAAAATAAATAAATAAATAAGATTTAATCAATTGATTTAAACATTACAGGTGCTTAAATTAACTAATATTAAGCCTGGTAGTTACGTTGCTACTGTAAAGGGTTCATCAAGAACGACCATTGCCATCGTCGGCAGGACTGATTTCTTCTTCAATCATGGTTTTTCTGAGTCAAAACCCAAGTCGCTGAGCGATACTTTGCCACAACCAATGTCTGATGGTGAGTTTACAAATAAACCTAAACATATAACAGGTATATTCTAATCTCAACTTTACAATAAATAGATAAAAATTGTATGATTGTAAGGGTAATCTCTGGAACTACTTGTGGGACTACAGAAACATCAATTCACACTTACAGTACACTTAAACACCAACTAAAACGACGGAAAAGCTAGAAACTTCAGATGATTGAACTGTCGAAGAAAAAGCACACACATAACGTGTTTGAATATATTTTTAGATACGAAGGTCTACCTGTCAATATCTGTCACTGATGAAAAACAGTCCGTGAAAATGGAATCTGCTCAGTTTTTAGACATGGATGAAAAACCAATTCTAACAAAAATGCCTCTATCAGAAATCTCTAAAGATTTTTACGTTACGGATCCGTTTATTGCACCATCGCAGAGGTTTAAAGTGGCCGTAAGTACAAATTATATTTTAGTTTGTATTGTTTCTATCTTAACGACGGTTTTTATAAAAGATTCTCTCTGCAGGAGGGTAATGTACATAATACCCTACCAAAAACGTAAATGTGAAAATTAGAGCCAAGCTCAATATTATGATATTTTTTTTTTTTATTATTGATAGGCTCGCGTTTGACCACCATCTCACCTGATGGTAAGCGATGATGTGGCCGACGATGGAGCACGCTTGCCTAGAAGTAACCTATTCACTCTTGACTTAAAGACCCCTAGGTTGTAGCTATCAGGGAACACAGACTCGGGCAGGGAATTCCACTCCTTAGCTGTACGCATTATGAATGTGTTCCCAAAACGCTTTGTACGTATGGGTGGGATGTCCACCATGTACCGATGGTGCAACGCCGTACGTCTAGTGGTCCGATGATGGAACGGACTTGGTGGAATTAAATTGTGCAATTCCAACGCACACTCCCCGAAGTGTAATCGATATGATATGGTAATCGACTTTACCGCCAAAAAACATGAGAACTAAATGGGTGCCGAGTTCTGTAGACAATCCTGATATTTTTTGCTAATGATCGTAGACCTTAACATTTGTCTTGGTTAATTTTCAACCGCTTCTGGCATAGACGCTTTATAAGCGCCCGTGTAAGCCTAAGTGAAATTAAAAATATTGAATTAAATTGTATTTAGATTTTAGTCCTTCGCACAGCTTAAACCTGACAAGGCAGTCAAGGAAACTAACCCGATGCCCTGTGTTTGTTCAGCTACCCTTTGCGTAAAATTACTTATACTTTTGGCCAATTCCGCAACCCTAGCAGAAAGAAAAAAAAAGAAAGAACAGTTTATTAGCAGGCATCAGTCTTAAGGTGTTTTTCATATCGTGTGGATTTCATAACGCATGCGGGTTTGCTCCGCATGCAAAGAAAAAAATTAAAATGCAAAAAAACGCGTCCCGCGTGCGTATTCCACGCAATACAATAAATACTTGTATGAAATGGACATTTGCGGGGGCTATGCGTGCGGAGCAATCCCACATGCGTGGTCAAAACCGCACGATATTAAAAACACCCTTACTGGGCCCCTGCAGTTTAGCTGACATCTTTTTGAGGCATGCGTAGAAGAAAACGCATCATTGAGTCGTAATTGGTCCTTACCTGATAACCAGACGTCTAACTACGGCGTTAGCAAGCCTGCGGCTACGGTGACCGTGAATCGCCCTGTGACATCCGGCGTAATCGCCAATGGCGCCTCCTGTGACGGCAGCTGGGACATTTTTTTTAAGGTTGGGAAATCATCTAATGACAAATCCCGTTCTTGGGCGGAGCGAGAGATAGTGTCAGACTTTTACTGACTAAAAACCCACTCCTGTACCTTCTTTGCCTTCGTCCCAGGGCCCCGGGTTTCACTTTCACACTACCCATGGCCCCAGTAGGCTTCGACCCTGCTGGGCCCCTAAGATTTGCTGACATCTCCCTGAGGCGCGCGTGGAACAATACGCGCCGTTGACGACATAGGCTCGATCCTGGACATGAGGATATCCTCTCTTTTGCACGCATTGCTGCTTCGCAGAAGGATGTGGCTACTTCCTATTACCTTTCGTTCTGTAACTATCGCCTGAACCAGGACCAAAGGCGACAGCTTTCCACCGCTGATCGCCTCCATGAGGACACAGCGATGCCCAAGCAGGACAGATTTCCACCATATGCTCCACCGTGTCCTCCAGGAGATCCAAGTAATAGTGAAACCCAGGTATTTCTTCCCGCTGAACAGGGAAAGAGAGAATTGTCGCCGTAGCGTTTGTCTATCCACTCACTCAAATAAAAATGCGTAATATCCACTGCAATCTGAACCTAAAAGTATTGAAATACGAATTTTTAAGTCAGTGTGTTAAAAAGGCCTTATATCCGTGTTTTATAATCTAATATTCGGATTACACAAGGTTGGCTTTCTGAGTTTGATAGGTTTATTATAGATTCTAGTAAACCAACAAGCTAGCGACTAGTTGCTGACTTATTACTCTGGCATATTCATTTATATTTACTGTATTTTACACCAATGAAATTTTAGGTGTTGTCATGTTGCCATCAGTTAACCTCCGTTATCAGCAAATGAGCCAGTGTAAATGCATCTTTACGAAGACCTATTTCAATTGTTTTAGGTAAATGGAATAGTAAAAGCTACTGGTCAACCCATAACCAGGATTTCTAAAATCCCTGTCACACCACCGCCACCAAAAAGTAAGATCAGTTTTATTCTACTCGATTGAAGTAACTATTTGTTTCATTAAATCAATAACGAATGTTGTATGTTTTTCTTTGTTAATTTTAGTTGCTCCCAAAGTACAAGGCATATCGACCATAAAAGTCAAAAAAGGTGAAACTGTTCAAATTGAATGCAAGTAAGTGAAAATTATATAATATTCCGTTAACGAGCCACTCACATTGAAATAATTATTAGGTACAAGAAACTGAAGTAGGTAACACGAAATTATAACTAAACTAAAACCAGGAAAGAACCATGACAGTATAAGGATTTTTGTTTATGAAATTGCCGTTGTATAAAACGACTACTATGAACTGTGTCAACTTCGGATTGAATCGTAATCATAATTATCTGGTAGTTAAAGCTCTTACATCTTTTTCAAAATTCATTAGATTGGTTTCCGTTTTTTCTATAAATCGCCATAATTACAATTCCAATTAACACTAACACTGCTAAGATACATTGTTGTATCATGAAGTTCCTGTGTCTACCTTCCACCTTCCGGCTCCATCATCAGATCCGTTCGATAGTACCTTATAGCCAAACTAATCTGGTGATGGAGCCGGAAGGTAGACGCGTTAAATCCGTAATAAATCATTGTATCCTTGCCGTGTTTGGGCTTATTAGAATTATCATGAGATGCACTCTCATGATAATTCTAGGGCTAGGATACATTGATTTAAGTATAGAGTTCCGGAGTTCCCGTGTCTACCTTCCGGCTCCATCACCAGATCAGTTCGATAGTACCTTATAGCCAAAGTGCATCTCATGACTACGATACATTGATTAATTCCGGAGTTCCGGTACCTATCTTCCGGCTTCATCATCATCATCAGATCATTTCGATTATACTATTTTTAACATAACTATTCAGAATAATTTATTTTTAACATAACTATTCAGAATCATTTATTTCTATCTTCATCGTGATATCTATGTGAGGTTGAAGTTCCGTTGGCAATTTCCGGTCTTCTTCACCAGCTTCACCTTATTAAATGTTACTATTTGACTGTAAATACTTTTAAGTTCTCGATGAAAATACTAAAATCACTATATGGTTGCCTATAATATTTGAGGAGTTCTCTCGATTTCTCATGGATCCCATCATCAGACATGGATTTTGAAAAAAATGGGACCAATCTGGAGGCATATCCTTTTAAAAGATAAAAAAATGACGGTCTTCTGAGTTAACAAACATAAAAAAAATACAATCGAATTGAGAACCTTCTCCTTTTTTGAAGACGGTTAAAAAAGCATATATGTATATCAAAATAATTATACCTACGGGATGATAAATGGTGCTTAGAAACAGTATTCTTTCAAATGAAAATAGAACCTAAGAAACTAAGTAGAAGTCGTAATGACAGTATAGGTCATTTAGTTCCTGCATCGGATTCAGGCGGAAGCAACGCCCGGGTGTCATCATTGTGTGGACCACCCAGAGGACACGGTAGAGCATACGGTGGAGGTGTGCCCCGCTTGGGCAGAGCACCGCCGTGTCCTCGTGGAGGCAATTGGCGGCAGCGACCTTTCGCGTCGGGCCCTGGTTCAGGCTATGGTCCGGAGCGAGGAGGAATGGCAGGCGGTCGCCTCCTTTTGCGAAGTAGTAATGCTAGCGAAGGAGGAGGCTGCACGCGTGAGGGAACGAAGGTCCTCACGCCCTAGCCGCTGTAATTCCGACCCCGACTACCAGCCACGGTAGACGCGGGCTTGCGGACGTCGAGCACTGGGTAGCTCGCCGTCCGGCTGTTCGGTAATTAACTGGACCGAGCCCAGTCGTCAACAGTGCGTAGTGATCCTCGCGCTCCTCAAGAGATGTCAGCAAACCGTAGGGGCCCAGCAGGGCCGATGCCCGCTAGCTAGGACCGCGGAGAATTTCTGAAAGGGAAACCCGTAGTCCTAGAACGCAAAGGGTAATTGAAGGATACAGGCGTGGTTTTAGTCAGTAAAAGTCTGACATGCCCTCCCACCCCACCCAGAGCGCGAGAAGTCATTTGGATGATTTCCCACCTTAAAAAAAAAAGATCATTTAGTTCATTTTATGTCGCAAGTGGACCTAAATGTATTTTGAAATTGGATTCATAACAAAACTTCTATAGAAGTTTTTTTTTTTTAAATCACGTTTTATTTAAATTATTATAGAGTAGTGCGAGGTTTCCCAGCACCTAAAATAACATGGCTATTTGAAGACAAATCAAGTTCAACGTTTACACCTATACCTAAAGTTTCTGACACAGTACTGGTTATAAATAACGTGGAAGGCAAAGATGACGGAAAATACAAGTGTAAAGCAGAGAACGTGAAAGGCAAAGATGAGCTCGTCACAACCTTACATGTTCAAGGTAAATTCAATATAATGTTATGTACAATTGTTCTAATAGAGTTTTTAGATAAGTGATTGATTTATTTGTTTACAGATCCACCAAAAATACTTTCAAGTGTTTCTACCGTTTATGAAGGCACGGAGGGGGATGCTTCGTTGAAGATTCCTTGTGACGCAACAGGTTTGCCCAAACCAAGCATCACTTGGAAATTGAACGACCGCGTGATTAATCAATGTAAGATACTAAAACTAACTCTAATCCAACTTAGCCTTATTGAATTTAAAATCTTCACTACTGCAGTAGTAGTCAGTTTGTAAGGCTACTTCGAAATATACCCCGCAGCCACATGGTATATGTAAAACAAAGAACTGAATTATACAAAACTATCTTATTCTAAAATTTGGACACTAACATTTCAGCCCCAAAGTATTCTATCGAGAATGGAGCGCTTATAATAAGAGATCCGAAATTAAGCGACAAGAACTCGTATAAGTGTGAGGCGAAAAATGAAATCGGCACAGCCAGTGCTACTTTTAAAACATACATTTGTCGTAAGTACTGTGTATATCATAATAATTAAATGAATACAAACGAAAGTGAACAAAGTAAAGATTGTAATATATACTTGCAACATTTGGCATATTGCAGAGAAACCAAAAGTATTGGGAGTTGCTGCTAAACAAGTGCGACTAGGTCAGTCGGCTAGTATCGAATGCACGTAAGTGATTTAATGGTTTGAAACTTGAGACTATATAGATTGGATGATCAGTAAATCCGAACACTGCAGGGTCTTTATATTCTGGTTCTCCGATGTTCAATAAATTATATAAAGTAGAGGGTAACTTTAACACAAAACTGACAAAAACTCACCTGCATTCCTTGGCATTCCAAAGACGCGGTAACTTTTTCGACCCTAAAAATACGTTAATGTGTGTTTATGCGGGATTTTTCTTTTCAATGCTACTAATATACATATATATATCTTTATTATATTACAGCTAATAGCCGAAGTGCGGCTACACCTATTTTTAGCCGGTTACAACTAGGTGGAACTAAGGAATGTGAAAATTTGCACAAGCGTTTTATGATTTAGGCGAGCACTAAGAAGCGGTCTTTAAATGTTCAACTTTTAAGTGGGTGAAAATGGGGAAATTCGTTTGTATGCAAAATTTTATTCCTTGGGCCCATATATTCAAAATTTAACATAAATAGTAACCCAAGTAAATCACAAAGGTTTTTATTATTCATTTTTTCAAATGTACTCCTATAAAACTATTTAGGGGTAATAAAGTTTGTATGGAAGAATCTTATTCTTAACGCTAAGAAACTTGAAACTGGGCACAAATTCAAATCAAAATGAATAATAAAGCCTATAAGGGAACTCTATATTCTCGTGAACGAAGACACCGGCAAAGTGCTAGTTTATATATAAAAAGAAAAACAGACTGACTGACATATCAACGTACAACTGAAACTACTGAGACTAGGAGTGTGAAATTATGCACAAGATCCCTTTTATGACGTAGGCGAGCACTAAGAGAGGATTTTCCAAAATACACAGTGATGAAACGGGGGTCCAAAGTTTGTATGGAGAAACTATTTGCACGGGGGCGAAGCCAGTGGCAGAAGCTTGTTACTTGTAGAGTAAAACAAAGGGTAGTATTTAAACAAGTGACTGTAAATTAAAGTTTTAAGTGACAAAAATAATTAATTTAAATTATAGTATTACTAAGTGAGCGACTGACTGCGAGTGACGAGAAATCAACAGAACAGAAACTTACAAACATTAATTTGAGGTACTTAAAATACCTAATGAGAAGCTTCATAATATTTGGGCGACCTAATATTAAAATTTGTTTGAGTGCCAACGTTACGTCCTGCATAATTTTCAAATGGTAAATGATTTATTTATACTGAGTGGCATTTTATGTTAAATGAAGTGTTTCGAATGTCCTAAATATCGATATTTATTTAATAAGTATGTCACAAGGTAATTTGATCATTCGGATATTGCGAAAATCTGGATAATTTGAAAATGGTGAGATAAAATCTGCGAGCAACATGGACGTAGCGTTCGCCGGCCGCTGCTGCGGGCACCGCTAGCTTCGCTCGCTCGGCTCAGGCGCGGTTTGTCACAGTTCTTAAATAACCTAACCTATTCACCCAGTTCAAAATGATGAATCTGCCTGTGACTAGATAATTCGACAATGGTGAAAACATTTCTCAGAGTGAACTTTTTAGTAGTTCGTATTGTAAAACCTCAATTAAATATTGAAGTTGCTTCTCTGTATTTCTAGTCGCTCGCTTAGTAATTTAGTCGCACGGCTAGAATTTTAATATCTGAAATGGATTAATCACAACCCACTTTTAGTAAGCTCGTTCTGGACTTTATTATTAATCAATATTTATCGTTAGTTTAGTTAATTATAAATTTGCTTATTCAAATTCATACCACTCAAGTTATTAAAACAGTATCTCACCATCAGTCGCTAGGTTTTATTTTTATTCGTTCGTTTTATAATTCCTCTAAACCAAAAAAAAAATTAAACTATATTTCAATCTGTTTTCTCCTGATTTTTTTTTTTATTATTGATAGGCTCGCGTTTGACCACTATCTCATCTGATGGTAAGCGATGATGTGGCCGACGATGGAGCACGCTAGCTTTTATCTGTTTTTTTTTTAACACTTATGAGAACCAGTCTTACTATGGCATTTTTTTACACCTAGCTTTTTGTAGTGGTATATATATTTAAAAGTTGCATTGTGTTCTGATATACTATAGTTTTTTTGAACAACAATCTATATTGATGTAATGTATTGATCTTTCAGGGTCACCAAAGGTGAACCAAAACCAACTATTACATGGCATTTCATGGACAACTCCGGTTTAAAGTTTTTAAAAATAGATGGATCCGAAAAAGTGCTGCATATTTCAAGAGAAGCAGAGAATAAACACGCAGGGAGCTACAAGTGTGTAGCTGAGAACAAAGTCGGAACCGATGAGCACATCACAACACTTGAGGTTCAAGGTACTAAGACGTTGCAAATATACGAGCACAGTCGCCGGGGCATGAGAATAGATTTTTTGGCTGGTTTAAGTGAATAATTTCACATAGTTAAAACCAGCTAACGACCCCAAATAAGATGGGACAAGGGCAGGAAGATGATGATGAGTTAAAACCAGCTAAAACAACTACTTGATACTAATTTTTATAAAAAAAAACCAAACAATAGTCTTTACTTCCAAGTATCCGTTTAGGGATTGGGTTTTATTTATTGCTGCTGAGCGCAGTTGCATGATGCTGCGTGGTTGAAAAGACAAAGTTGTTCTAATTCTACAAACTTTCCTAATATGTAAACAAAATGTATGTACTCGTCTAAATATAATAAAACAATTTAAAATACTGTATGTAACCATTCTGTTCACAGATAAGCCTAAAATTGTTTCAAGTGTTACCACCGACTATCAAAGCACTGAGGGAGAAGCTTCATTGAAGATTCCTTGTGTCACAACCGGTGTGCCCAAACCAAGCATTACTTGGAAGTTGAACGACGGCGTCATCAATCCAAGTAAGATACTAAAACTAACATCTAATCCTGCATACTTATATTCTTGAGTGAACTTTGGTACTTGGATACTTCTATCAAGAATCTTCAAATTAGTATCTTCAATATAGTAGGGGCAGCCAGATGAGGATTTTGCGCGAAACTCGAGCGCGTCAGAAAATCATATGGGGAGAAACCTTGCACCCTGTAATGTACCCCTACCACATATGAACCCTTAATATAGTGGGGTTTTTTTTTTTAGGTGGGAAAATCATCTTATGACAAATCCCGCTCTTGGGCGGAGCGAGAGATAGTGTCAGACTTTTATTGACTAAAAACCCACTCCTGTTCCTTCTTTGCCTTCATCCCGGGGCCCCGGGCTTCGCTTTCACACTACCCGTGGCCCCAGTTGGCTTCGGCCCTGCTGGGCCCCTACGATTTGCTGACATCTACCTGAGGCGCGCGTGGAACAATACGCACCGTCGACGACTTGGGCTCGGTCCGGACAGTTACCGGACGGTCGGACGGCGAGCCACCCATTACTAGCCGTCCGCAAGCCCGCGCCTACGGTGGCCGGAAATCGGGATTGGAATCCCGGCGGCGGTTAGGGCGTGAGGACCGTTGCCTCACGCGATCGGCCGCCTCCTTTGCTAGCAGTACTGCTTCGCAGAAGGAGGCGACCGCTAGCCACTCCTCCTCACTCCGGACCATGGCCTGTACCAATGCCCGGCGCGAGAGATCACTGCCGCCGATCGCCCCCACGAGGACACGGCGTTGCTCTGCCCAGGCGGGGCACACCTCTTTCGGTGTAGGAACCTCCCGAACTTACCATGTCCGGTGAGGACCTGCGTCATGCGGTGGTAAGGACGCCATGTGGTCTTTCCAGCCACTCCTCAAAGAGGGGACTTACCGCCATAATTGTGGCGTGCCCAGCACTGGGTTGCGACAGTCGCTGTCGCTATTCCACCATGATTTCCCGCCGGAACTCTGTCCGCTGTGTGTGAAAAATTACATTCATTAAAATTCTTACTCGCTCTCCCCCCCCCCCACTAAAATGGAAACTTGTCATAGACTTTTTTTCGTTTTAGAGCCCAATCTTCACAATCCAATAGGTCCAGTTAGAGCTAATAGATGACGTTAGAGTTAATAGATGACGTTTTAGTAACTGCAAACTTAGCATCCCGGCCTCCCCTACTAATACACTCTGAAACTTTAAATACAATTACTGTTTTATAATTCAGAACTTCTTTTACATTTCAGGCACGAAGTATTCTATTGTGGACGGAACGCTCATAATAAAAGATCCGAAGCTCAGCGACTCTAACTCTTACACGTGCGAGGCGCAGAATGTACTCGGCGTAGTCAGTGCTATTTTCAAAACGTACATTCGGCGTAAGCACTATGGTTATCATTAATTAATCAGTAAAGTAAAACATACTTGGAACTTATTAGATTTGGCGCATTTCAGAGAAACCCCAAGTATCGGGAGTACGTGCCAAGCAGGTAAAAGTAGGTGCGTCGGCTAGTATCGAGTGCACGTAAGTATAAATAAAACAAGTTCTTTCTAAAAACACTCAACATAGCCAGTAGATTACCAATACAATTGATAACTCCAGAATCAGGCAGGTGTGCTTGCAGTTTTACCTCCGACTAGTCTGTCTAGTAAGTGTATAATAAAAAAATGCGTTATCGTTCATAATATTTCAGAATCGTCAAAGGAGAACCAAAACCAAATATAACCTGGCATTTTATGGACTACTCCAGCGCAAACTTTGTGTCAATTGCCGGATCCGACAAAGTACTGCATATTTCAAGGGTCGAGCACAAACACGCAGGGCTCTACAAGTGTGTAGCACAGAACAGCGTCGGAAGCGATGAACACAACACGACACTTGAGGTTCAAGGTACGCTTATTCACGGTATTTCTAGCTTTAGCTAAGATTTTTCAGTATTTTCGAAACACTAAAGGCGTATCAAATGCGTATCTACGCTCATGGACATATTTAGAGAAACGCAAAAACAAGCCAAAACTGTGATTTTAAAAGGAATTATTAAAATTAATCAATAAAACTATTATTGCTAAACAAAACAAAACTTAGCGTTTAAAAGAAAAGATTACAGACATTTTTTTAGTATTTATAAAAAAATTAAAAAAATTGTCCTTTTAACGAAAAAAAATAAATGTTGTTCAAACATTTATTTTATTTCCTAATGTTTGGTTTATTCAGTAGGTACTTAGTGTACCTCTTATTGCTATCAAAACTGCCTACATCAATAAAACTCTGTGGCATTAGTATCCATTCTTCTACCTACGCATTTTTGTGGTTCCTTATATTAGCTGGATTTCTTTGTTTCAGTTGCCCTTTAAGTTTATTCCAAACATGCTCTGTAGGGTTAAGATCTGCTGAGCAGGCTGGCCACTCCAAAACTTCAATTTCAACCTCTCTTAACCTTTTGAGTGCGTAATTAGAGATACAATAGTAAGACAATGGCGCGTGAACGCCGGCGTTAATGCGGGGATCAACAGCTTAAATAATTAAACACCATCGTTGTTGTGTAGCGCCGAGCATTATTATGCATTATAAAATCTCCAATGTGTGGGTCAAAAGGCAATACTTAGGGCATACTGTTTCTGGATTCTGATAAATAAGACCAGATATAAGACTTACGATCGAGTGTCGCGCGGTACTGCATCGCGAGCGGTCGTATCGTTGTAGACTCGCTGTTACCGTACGATTTTTTTTCATCTACCCTTGTTAAATAGGGCGGGATTTGTCCACAATAAGACGCAGTCACTTGGTAAAATCGAGTATATTAACACTTCACAACAGAACTCGGGTCCATTACAATAAGATTACATTACACACATAAAGCTAGATTAGATAATATAGAGATTGAGAGAGTTTTAGCGGGAACGTGGAACGTTTAATTTATTTACACGCCCGCGCGCGTCTGGTTTTTGGCGGCGACTGGTCTCGGCGTTCGAGCGACGCGTGGCGTGGGCGGGGTCCACCGTTCAAAATGCGCGCGAAACAAAATATCAAAATGGCAGTTACAATTTGTGTTCGCGCGTAAATAAGCAAACTTAAACCGAATAACAAAATACATTTTATAAAAATTAGTTGCCTACATTCCACCCCCTTGTTCCTGAACAAACTCGTCAGTAGGCAACACAATGACCTTAACAACTGGTCGCTTCATGAAACCCTTGCTGGTTCTTACAGTTACTACTCTAATATGGCCGTCGCGGCCTGGGTGAACTGCGCTAATGACTCCTTTAGGCCATGCATTACGAGGCTGGTTCTCTTCCAGAATCAGCACCATGTCTCCCACTTTTATGGGCGGCACTTCATGTCGCCACTTCTGACGCTTTTGAAGAGTGGGGACGTACTCTTTTAGCCACCGTCGCCAAAACATGTCTGCTAGAGTTTGAGCCTTTACCCAAGCTTTTCTACTGATTAAATCAGACGCTTCAAAGTAACCTAAAGTAGACGCACCGGTAGCTGTGCCTATCAATAAATGATTTGGGGTCAGTGCAATGGGCCCATCGGGGTCCGTACCTACGAAAGTTATAGGCCTACTGTTAAGGGTCATCTCTACCTCAGCCATCAAAGTATTTAACAATTCTTCTTTCGGGGCACGCGCTGTCAAAGTCACTTTAAGTGCGGTTTTTATTGAGCGAACGAGGCGTTCCCAACATCCACCCATGTGTGGCGCTGCAGGAGGGTTAAACTGCCAAGAAATACCCTTGGTAACGACGAAATCGTGAACTTTGGTCTCCATTGCTTGAAGAGCGGCGTTCATCTCTGCGTCAGCACCTACAAAGTTGGTGCCTCTATCACTAAACATAATAGTCGGTTGCCCGCGGCGAGCTATCAAACGCCGGATTGCCATTATGGCCGAATCAGCTGACAAAGAAGCTGCCAGCTCAATATGGACACCGCGAGTGACTAAGCAAGTGAAAATAACGCCCCATCTTTTTTCACGACGCCTGCCTATCGAAACTTCCATGGGACCGAAATAATCTACCCCACAATGCACAAAAGCTCTACGTGTATTTACAAGCCTAGCGGCCGGTAGATCTCCCATTTTGGGCATTGAAGGGCGAGCGCGACGCACCAAACACGACTGACATTTCGAAACGGCTGTTTTGACTGTACGTCGCAATCGAGTGATCCAATATTTTTCCCTAATACTGTTTATGACAGTTTCAGTATTGGCATGGTGAGCGCGCTTGTGATATTCGAGGGCAATGAGCCGCGCGGTATAACTTTGACCGTCTAAAATGATTGGATACTTTTCATCGAACATTAATTGCGGTGCAGCACTCAAGCGTCCTCTGACGCGAAGCAATCCATCACCTTCATATAAAAATGGATCTAAATCTCGAATTTTACTGTCCGCGGGTAATGTGCTTTTCGTTTTAAATAATTCGACTTCCTTGGAAAAAGTCTCAAGCTGGGATTGTTTCAATAAAATATTCTCAGCCTTGTGAATATTACCAGCCGTTAACTTCTCAACTTGGTTCTTGCGACACATATTTATAAAGGCAAGAACTCGACCTGTTGATCTAACAGCCCGTGTCCAACTAGAGAATCTATCGACATTGAACAGCGGTACATACTGCTTAACAAAGTGAACCTTCTCAAGACGCTCCAAATCAATATCATCTACGTCCTCAAACTCGTTGACCGGCCACTGGTCTTTGTCCCGGTACAAAAAAGATGGACCTGTAAACCACAATTTACAATTCGTCGGCCAGTACAACTTGGTAGCTTCATCAGCAGGGTTTTCTGCAGATGGCACCCAACGCCACTCGCTTGGGCTGGACTTCCGGTCGATTTCTGCCAATCGATGCGAGACAAACTTTTGGTAAACACGAGGATCCGACGAATGCACCCATTTTAATACGGTTTTCGAATCAGACCACAAGTATTTTTGGGTTATGGCTAAACCTTGCTCCCTGATAACGACGCAAGCCAACCTGCACGCCAGCACAGCTGCCTGCAGTTCGAGACGCGGCACAGATATAACCTTCAACGGGGTGACGCGAGCTTTACCAACAACAAGTGAGACGGTAGGTATGCCAAACTCGTCCCTACCAACCAAATACGCGACCGCAGCGTATGCCGATTCCCCAGCATCACCAAAAACATGTAACTCAACAGTTGAAGGGTCAAGCCTGTACCAACGTGGCACACGTATGCTACTTAACTGCTTTATATCTACCAGCCACTTTTCCCATTCAATGAACTCGGCCTCCATCAGCTGATCGTCCCAACCTATACCAGATTTCCAAATTTTCTGTAACAAGATTTTAGACTTTATCGTATAAGGATAAAGTAAGCCTAAAGGGTCAAAAATACTCATAATGAATTTCAAAAATTGACGTTTAGTAGGAATAACTCTGCCTTCAACTACATCAGGTGTCACCTTTTTGAACGACAAGTCGAACGCTAACTCGTCTGATTCCGGCACCCATATCATGCCTAAGGTCCGTTCACCGTTATACGGAGACTTGTCAAAGTTTACAGTGCCGGGCACGACAGCTGGTAACTCTTTCCGAAGTTCAGGTGAATTGGTCACCCACCCCCTGATAGTGAAACCACCAGCGGAGTGTATCATGGAAACGTCTTTGATCAACTGACGCGCTTCCTCTATTGAGTTTACACTGTCCAAATAATCATCCATGTAATGATCTTCATGGATTGCCTTGACCGCCTCAGGATATGAATCTCGGAACTCATCAGCATTTTTATTCAAAACATGTATGGCTGAGGCAGGGGACGACTTTGCACCGAAAATCATCGAGACCATAACGTATGTATCAGGGTCGCGTTCTCTGTCGCGACCTCTCCATAAAAAGAGTTGCGCGCCCTGATCTTCTTTCCTAATTTTTATACGCAAAAACATATCGGCTATGTCCGCTGTATAAGCTATACGACCAGACCGAAACTTAAACAATACACCTAATAAAGAATTTAGCAAGTCCGGCCCTGTAAGCAAATACTCGTTTAAACATGCACCTTTACATTTAGCCGCGGCATCATAAACTAATCTAAGTTTATTTGGTTTATTGGGGTTAATGACCCCAAAATGCGGTAGGTGCCAAACTGGGTTAACACTCAGTGGAGTTTCCAATAGCCTAGCATATTTTTCTGAAATTAACCGTTCAATTTGACGGGAATACGCTTCTGCATAATCGGGATTTTTATCCATCTTATTCTCTATGCCGCGCAATCGTTTGAAAGCGTAATCGTAATTGTCAGGTAAGTGTACCGCGTCACGTGACCAAAGTAATCCTACCTCCCAACCTCCGTCGACACGGCGGCTGGTGCTGTCTAGAATTTTACACGCGCGTTCAGTTTCAACATTTTTACGTGACACTTCTGTGATACCGCTAGACTCGAGCAAAAATTGCTGTTTCACAAGGTCATTGAGATCATCTAAACCATCGAAGGCTAAATTAATTGACTCACTGTCAGACTTGTCACAGATACCTACAGTTACAGGTCCGTGAACAACCCACCCTAACTTTGTAAGAGACGCTACGGGTTGCCCGGATTTACCCTGTCGTATTTCCTCATTTACGATCAACTTCCAGTTATCTTGACCAATTAAAACCATCGGTTTACCGCAGGACATCTCACAGAAATCTAAATCACGCAAATGTTTATTATTCAAAACTCTAGCAGGCACGGTTTGGGTAGGCAAATCTAAATTCTCTATTGTTCGAAATACGATATCATGACATATGCCATTTGGGCCGCGAATTAGCGCAGTTACCCTACGGGAATTGTTATCAGTCATAACAAGTCCTCGTGCACTCACAATTCTTAACGGAGATGATGGTCCACTAAAATTACACATACTAGAATCGACTAATGACACAGTGGCCCCATCATCTAACAATGCGTATACACTATGTTCAACATTATTAACAATAATCTTTACAGGCATAATCTTTAATAAAGTTTTAGTGGTTCGACACCGCTCACCCATACTCGTTACCGACTCGGCGGCCGACGGCGACGGCGCGGGCCCGGGCGGCTGTATACGGGCCGCCTGCGCATCGGCGGCCGGCGCGGGCGGGGCTCCGGTGCCATCGGCGGCGCCCGGGGCTCTCGGCTTCTCGTAGTGTAGAAGTGTGTGATGCGGAGAACGACACTTTTCACATCGTTTTGCGCGACAACGATAACGAGAATGGCTATGCACTAAACATTTGAAACATAGTTTATTGACCTTTACAAAGTTCCATTTTTCAAGTTCACTTTTTGTAACGAATTTATCGCACTCGGGTAATCGGTGAGCCGCACTACGACACAACGCGCACTCACTTGATGACGACGACGTACTCGGTGACGCTGACGTAGTTTCCTCGCTGGTGAGGTGTACTCGATCTGCAGGTTTCCGGTGTTGACGCGTGACCTCAGCGCGCCTGGAACTCGAAATCGCGGCGACAGCAGGATTCGCAGCAGCGGTGGTCCGGTTACGATTATTATTATGCTCGGTATTTATGCACAGCGGTAGGTAATAAGCTGATGCTCGCGACAGGTGACTTAGAAACTCGAGAACTGTGTTTATATTTGGTGATAAACGAAGATCTTCTTTGCTGTCGGTGTTCCTTTTCATAACAAACTCGCCATATTGTGAACGTTGTACATTTGTTAATTTGCTAAGAATTTCGTGTGTTAATTGGGGGTTATTTATGTAGCCTTCCGCCTTTATATTTTTCAAAATGTACACACAATTTCGAACGACGCAAGTCATGTTTCGCAATTCGACGCCACTTTCGGACACACGGGGCAAACTTCTTATCTTATTCAATGCCGTTTCTAGTAGCAAATTGGGGTGACCGAATTCCTCTTCTAAGGCATTTATCACATCTATGGGGTCGGACCCGGTACGCAGTAGATCTTCAACGGCACACTTTGCCGCGCCACGCAGTGATGCTTGCAGTCGTACTGTGTTCTCGAACATACTATACGTGGCCGCGGTAGCTTCGTAGGTACGTCGATAAGCCAGCCAGTCTGCCGGGCTGCCATCAAACACGGGGAGATCATAATTTTGTCGTGGTCGCTTCGACATGTTCGTAATAATAACGTCGGCTAGATGCATGATGTCAGAGGCCGCGACGGCGGCGCCGGCGGCCAGGGGCAGAGCGCCCGGCGCCGGCGTATACTTCGCAGCGGTCGGGGACAACGCCGCCGCGGGCGCGAACGGATCGCGAACGGTTTTGTGCGCATGCGCGACGCCGCGTGCGCTTTCTCGTTCTAGGCCTTCGGTCGGTTGCGGACACGCGCCAGCCGGCGCGTTTGGCACTGGCGGCTTTTCCGCGTGTTCGCATGGGGCTTGACTCGTGCTTAACCACTCATCTACGTTATTACGACCACTGTAAATACTCATCGCGCGATTTTCAGCTTCTTCATCTTCAATCTCGGCGATTTCTAACGCTAATTTCTTCTTTATGAGCTGTTCTTTTACTTTGGCGAGTTCTTCTTCGGCCTTGTACTCGGCACGGAGGCGAAGCGCTTCGCGGCTGAGGCGGCTTGATCGCGACCTGGAGGACGTGGCAACAACTTCACTACGCGGGGCCGTAGTGACACACGTGGTATCCGCACCAGGTCGTTGTCCAGCTTCAGCATGGGCTCTGCTCCGTGTCACGACACCAGTAACTTTGTCATTCATTGTGATCCAGGCTCGAAGGACCAATGTTAAATAGGGCGGGATTTGTCCACAATAAGACGCAGTCACTTGGTAAAATCGAGTATATTAACACTTCACAACAGAACTCGGGTCCATTACAATAAGATTACATTACACACATAAAGCTAGATTAGATAATATAGAGATTGAGAGAGTTTTAGCGGGAACGTGGAACGTTTAATTTATTTACACGCCCGCGCGCGTCTGGTTTTTGGCGGCGACTGGTCTCGGCGTTCGAGCGACGCGTGGCGTGGGCGGGGTCCACCGTTCAAAATGCGCGCGAAACAAAATATCAAAATGGCAGTTACAATTTGTGTTCGCGCGTAAATAAGCAAACTTAAACCGAATAACAAAATACATTTTATAAAAATTAGTTGCCTACAACCCTCATGCGGCTAAATGGAAGATTTACCTCCTATACCGACTGAAAAAAGTGAGATGAGTGAGATGAACTATCTATACTAAAGATGAAATTATCAAATTATGTTAAATTAAATTAAATTATGTTACTTAACTCTAATAAGATGAAATATATATATTATGTAAATTTTATAATCCATCCACTTAATTCATATTATTGTTCATATGTCCTTTGATCTTCAAGCGATACTGTAGTGTAATGTCCTGATATGCCGAAAAAAAAGCACCACTTTTTTACCAACACTTCGACTTTTCTTAACTTTCGTCGGCAAATCTTTAAAAGGAAAGACTCACTCTGCCGACTGGCTTTTACTTTCGGGTTCAAAGCAGTACGTTTCGTTACCTGTCACGATATTATATACAGCCAATTACTGTCCTCCATTAAACTGTCTGTGACACTTCATTGTAAATGAAACCAGTTTTAACTAAAGTAACAACTCTGGACATTAGCATCACTACTTAAAAACATATGATACATCATATGTTTTTAAGTAATGATGCATGAAAAACATATGATGTAAAAAACGCCTAAAAAAAAAATGACGAAAAACTAAAACAAAACTTGAATTTGAAGGGCATCAGCAAACTTTCTTTCAACAAAGATACCAAATAAGTTTTATGTATAATATACTACAATATCAAAAATTTAAAACGCTTTGTTCTCATTATTTAAATACATCCACCATAACAATATAGTCCGTACCTCGCACGCCCGAATGCCAGAACCTTCTTACTTTCTTTCTTTTTCTACCTATCTGCAGGTACCCGATGTTAGTCCACAGGTAATGAGGTTTTTTCATACCATCATCATTCTCTTTCTGGCTTGTCGCAGTCGATTGAATCGACGACTTGAATGACATGTGACTTGCTCGAGTTTGATTCAGGTTTGGCAGCCGTATGACGAATATCGCTAATTTGTGTTTAAACGTTTGGCGTGACATTACTTACAGAGGCGCCACAAGTGACAGGAGTTGCTGCTAAGAAAGTGATAATAGGATCGCCGACCAGTATTGAGTGCACGTAAGTGTTTTAATATCTGTTCGTTTTGTATCAACTACTATCTACTAGATACAAGTAGTACATGAAAGACTTAACCCAACACTAGAATCAGGTATACTAGCACAAGTTAGGAGGTTAGGACACCACAAGTTAGTATGTGATGTTAGGAAAACTTCATTTTCTACTTTTTTGTACAGTAGACAAGTTCATAGACAAAGCGTGCCGTAGCAGTAATGTATAATACGGAAACTATACCCTTTTGACGATTTTTAAAATTTCAGAGTCAACAAAGGTGAACCGAAACCAACAATAACATGGCAATTTATGAATAAATTAAGCTCAAAGTTTATTACAACTGCTGGATCCGAAAAAGTGCTGTATATTTCAAGGGTTGAGCACAAAAACGCGGGGCGCTACAAGTGTGTAGCACAGAACAGCGTCGGAAGCGATGAACACATCACGACACTTGAGGTTCAAGGTAGGATTCTTAAATTAAATAAATAAATGACATCTCTAGCTAAAACAAACGAAGAAAGGAGACAATTTTTTTTGGGCCCACTATAAAACGGTTACGTTTATTAATCATATTACACATGGAAAAAGCGATCATCTTATTATAATTAACAGACCAAAAATTATATAGAAATCTAACCGGAATAATGAAATAATAGTAAAAAAGTGTTACGGCAAAAAATGCTTGTTTAGGAGCGTTTTCAAGTTTATTTTAACGTGAAAAAAAATATGTTACTACAGTGCGCAGCAGTGACATCGGATTTAAATGCGTTTCAAGAGATAATAATTAATTGGTACAGCGAACTTGTTTTTAATTCTGTTATTAACGGTTAACACAAATATCAATCAAGTAACGTACTTTAAAAATCAACGTGGAACGAAATGTAATTAATAGCCCGTTGCAGATGCTCTGTGGTCCAGTTTCAATCAGTTTGACACTGACAGACAACTAGTGGTGGGTCGTTGTCGAATTTTAGACGGACGAGACGTAACCGTTTTGGCGACGACAAAAACGGTTGCAGAAAACGGTCGTCGTCGCAACTGGTTTGAAGACGAAACTATCGTTGAGTGAAGTAGTTGCAGAAAACGTTCGTTGTCGCAACTAGTTTGAGGACGGTAATAAATTCTGTACTCGCCGCGTCGTCGTTTCAAAACCAGTTATTACAATGAAAAATGAACTTTATGACTATAAACATAAAATTCATTTTTCATTGCAATAACTGGTTTTAAAAACGACGACGCGACGCGGCGACGGTTGCGATAGTTGAAGCAATGGATTTTCGACCTTATTTTCTTAACAGTAAGATAACAATTCGCATACAGTAATTCGAAGACTGGTTTATGCAACGAAGACTGTTTGGTCGCAGGATGGAAAACGGTTGTTACGTTGCAGAACAAAAAACGGTCTTTGAAAACTGTTCGTCGTTGAAACGCCCACCGCTACAGACAACATTATTATTGTTTCCGATTACTAGATAGTTGCATGTTTCTTCTGTTCTTTTCGTATTTTTATTCGAAAGATTTTATGAAAATGGCATCTGTAGATACATGCATAATCCACAAAGCCGTTGTATCAATTGTGCAGCACGATTTCAACGGAATGTTGAATACTGCTCTTGCTGGATACTGTTGTAATTGTTTAGTGGGCAGACGCACTGTTGGCTGCTGTGCATATGTGATGTGTATAGTGTGGTTTTTATCTTGGGCGCGGCATCAAGGTGAGGTTGAGCCACCTGCATCTTTTTTAGATGAAATACTGCTTTTAAGAGATGACTTTGAAAATGATGATGATGAACAGTAATAAATACTTGTGATGCTATAATGTGTTTTTTTCTCTCCTTACACAACCAGCATAAAACACATCACCTTATTATTTTAGATCTACAGTCAATGGCCGGCAAAAGCTGCGCTATTTCGAAATGAATACATCTACGCATTTTCATGAATAAGTCTATCAAATCGTGTAAATCACATCAAAGTCTGTCACGTAGTACAGACGTGACTTTGTTTTATACTGTATATTATTGAACAGTGCACTATTTTAACTTAAAATACCAAGGAGACCTATCCACTCATTAGACAATCGCTCTTGTGAGATTTTAGGTTATTATGAGAGTCATGTTTTGACTGTCGTATTTCACGGTACTCCAGTTAGATAAAGTTTTGCCAATATTACCAATGTAATCTAGAGATTATAAGGAATAAACTAACGTGCATTTCATTGCTATACGCCACAATTTGTGGTGGGCCTATTCCCCAAACAAAAAAAATTGTCTCCTTTCTTTTAGTGCTTTGTTATTCCATGTAAGTAAAAAAACGCGCGACTGCTGCACTACACCCGAGCTGCAGTCGCGCTGCACGCTACTTTGTTATTTACATGGAATAACAAAGCAGCGCGGCGACAGCGCTGCTGCCGCGCTGCCGTCACGTGGCACTTTGCGGCTAATTTGAAGGCGCAAAGACGTACCAAATGTACCTATATGCTATCGTAAAAGCCCGAACTATGGTAGCTCTTAATGTTTACTGGTCAAATCTAAGATTTACTTCAAACCTAAAGCCCGTCAAATTGAAGAAGTATCTTTGACAGTTCTGATAGATTGAAGAAAAGGGATGGGGTCAAAGAAATCCATTACTATAATTTCCGATTCTTAAGAGATATTGATTTCATTTCTTTGTATTTACAAATCAATTACAGTTTTACAGATTTATATGTCATTGTAAAAGCACATTATTGGTAAATCTTAAATTTTTCAAAGGAGACATTTTTTTTTGTTTGGGGAATAGGCCCACCACAAATTGTGGCGTATAGCAATGAAATGCACGTTAGTTTATTTCTTATAATCTCTAGATTACATTGGTAATATTAGCAAAACTTTATGTTACTGGAGTACCGTGAAATACGACAGTCAAAACATGACTCTCATAATAACCTAAAATCTCACAAGAGCGATTGTCTAATGAGTGGATAGGTCTCCTTGGTATTTTAAGTTAAAATAGTGCACTGTTCAATAATATACAGTATAAAACAAAGTCACGTCTGTACTACGTGACAGACTTTGATGTGATTTACACGATTTGATAGACTTATTCATGAAAATGCGTAGATGTATTCATTTCGAAATAGCGCGGCTTTTGCCGGCCATTGACTGTAGATCTAAAATAATAAGGTGATGTGTTTTATGCTGGTTGTGTAAGGAGAAAAAAAACCACATTATAGGTACATCACAAGTATTTATTACTATTCATCATCATCATTTTCAAAGTCATCTCTTAAAAGCAGTATTTCATCTAAAAAAGATGCAGGTGGCTCAACCTCACCTTGATGCCACGCCCAAGATAAAAACCACACTATACACATCACATATGCACAGCAGCCAACAGTGCGTCTGCCCACTAAACAATTACAACAGTATCCAGCAAGAGCAGTATTCAACATTCCGTTGAAATCGTGCTGCACAATTGATACAACGGCTTTGTGGATTATGCATGTATCTACAGATGCCTTTTTCATAAAATCTTTCGAATAAAAATACGAAAAGAACAGAAGAAACATGCAACTATCTAGTAATCGGAAACAATAATAATGTTGTCTTACTGTCAGTGTCAATCTGATTGAAACTGGACCACAGAGCATCTGCAACGGGCTATTAATTACGTTTCGTTCCACGGTGATTTAGTACGTTACTTGATATTTGTGTTAACCGTTAATAACAGCATTAATAACAAGTTCGCTGTACCACTTAATTATTATCTCTTGAAACGCATTTAAATCCGATGTCACCGCTGCGCACTGTAGTAACATATTTTTTTTCACGTTAAATAAACTTGAAAACGCTCCTAAACAAGCATTTTTGCCGTAACACTTTTTTACTATTATTTCATTATTCCGGTTAGATTTCTATATAATTTTTGGTCTGTTAATTATAATAAGATGATCGCTTTTTCCATGTGTAATGTGATTAATAAACGTAACCGTTTAATAGTGGGCCCAAAAAAATTGTCTCCTTTCAGAATTTAATAGTAGAGATTTTTTTTTTGGGTTTTTCAGGTCCATTCTAACCTAACCAACATTGCAAATTATTGATCTTGAGTTTTGTAGTTTAAACAGAGGTAACACACGAGTGACTACCTACAAAGATTAAAAAAAAACAACAATATATATAAAAAAAATAGAGCTTACTTCATTTTATTTAAGCCTTGTCAGCTAAAAATAAAGTGATATTAAATACTAAAAGAAGCTTGAAATGAAAACTGCTCGTTGTTACTAAGTTCGATTATTGGGACATTTTTTTTAACGATTATTCGTATAGTACTGAATTTGAAGAGTATCTATTACTTAATTGTATATATTGGTTATTTTACTTTGTTTGTTAGGTTTTAATCGTTGATTGAAAATTGTATATTAAGTAACAAATAAAAAAGGTTTACGTAGGTAATTGCATGGTATTACGGAAAAGATATTTGAAATTGTGTGAGTTCTGTTTAGACAAAGTTATTTCGGCTTAAAAAAGGTGAAACTTCAAACGGTACTTCTTAGATTTGATGACCCTTAGGATTTGCTGGCCTAACCTAAGATTTACTGGTAAAATATTTATAGGATGTTAATGGCAAAATTTAAGATTTACAAACTACTTATAGAAAAGTCAGAAACAGTTTTGTGATCTTCGTTTATTTCGAGTATTTTTCAACATCTGTGACCTCAACAAATACACAGTTCAGTCGATGGAATGGCTTCTCAAACCAGATTATGCACAAACCATTTGCATACATACATTGCTTAATTATTTACATATAATGTAATTTTAATTAAAAAATTTTTTATCTTGTTTTCGCTGGGTGTGTAGTTACTCTCTCAATGCAACCCCTACACACACTCACCAACATGTAAGGTTGCACTGACTCTTCTTATTCACGAATCCTCCTCTGTTAAACAGATAGTATTATATTACTCTCAAATCTAAGGTAGACCGACACACTCCACAAGTTTTGTTTATATTAAGAAAACTACTAGCTGACCACTGTCTCTTAAGATACAGGATAACCCTAGTTTAAGAAGCAGAGCTCACTAATTTTCTACTGATCTTGTTCACTGGACACGTATTTACTTAAATTTTAACTTTATTTCGAAAATTATTATTATTATTTTGCTATTTTTAAACCATAGTTTTGTATCTGTAAGTTTTTGGAACTTTATAGTCATAGTCGGCCTTATAATGTTCCCACTGTTGGGACTCAGGCCTCCTCTCTAGGAGAGGGAATGGGCCGTAATCCACTACACGGGCCCAGTGCGAGTTGGTGGATATCACATGTCTTCGAATTTTTGGTTCTTAGACACGATGTTTTCCTTCACCGTTTTGAGAGCAGTGGTGATGAAATAAATTACACAAAGTAATGCGCCTGGCTGGGTTTGATCCTGCGACCTACAACTCGTAAGTCGGGGCCGTTACCACTCGGCCACCACTGCTCATTCACATAAAGTTATTATTAATTTATCTTTTAATTACGGCCTGTTCACGACTTCGGTCTTAGCGGCGAGCGGCGCGGCGAGCGGCGTCTCGTGGCGTGCTTCAAACATTTTCATGCTTTTGTTCTTTCCGCTCGCCGCCCTGCGCTTTGCTTCCGCTCACAGTGACAAGGTCGTGAACGGGCCGTAATTTTAATAAATGGTTCAATCGGTAAATCTTAAGATTGACTTGAAATCCAGTCAAGCACAAGCGAACGCCGGCACGTCAGCATAGTTTATAAAATATTGAGCGTTCTATTTGTAGGGTATTTATCCAAGAAATAAATAAGAAATTCTTAATAAAGTTTCGACTCAACAAATGCATCATTGCCTATGATTCTCTTAGCTCGCGCTCGACTCTAGCACATCAAGCTGATATTTGGCAGATCTATAAGTACGCAACACGGATTTTTTTTTTTGAGACTTCACATGGTCCCAAAAGCTCTAACATAGAAGTAGCCCAAGAGTTTGTGAATTATTTCACCGATATACCTCTTAGGACAACGGAAGCTCTAAATTCCTCCCCTGAAGCTTCAATTGCTTTATTGAAAGCAAACTTACCAGGCTGTCCGGTTGAATTTCAATTCAAACATATAAACCCTTTGACAGTCATAAAGGCTTTCCGGCAAATCAAAGTCAAATTAACCGAAGACCTATGGGGAATGTCTGTTAAAGTATGTACATCCATAATTGAGACCATAGCACCATACTTAGCTTTAATATTTAATTTGTGTGTGGACCAAGGAGTCTTTTCAGATATAATGAAATACAGTAAGGTTATACCACTTTTTAACCGACTTCAAAAAGGAGGAGGTTATATGTTCGGTTGAATGTATGTTTTTTTTTTTTTTTTTATGTATGTTCACCGATTTCTCGGTCAATGGTGGACCGATTTCGAAAATTTTTTTTTTTGATTGTATGGTTATGCTTCCGAGTTGGTCCCATAGAAATATTGTTATGATCTGATCATGAACTTCGAAGATATGGAACAGAACTCCTCATAGGATCACAGCAGAACCGTCGTAACAAGCAAAATTGCTTTGTTTATACGTGTAGTCGATGACTGACTGAAAGTAGAGGGGGAATATATCGAACTGATCTGATGATGAAGCCTGAAGTTAAGCACCGGAACTCTGTAATAAATTAATGTAATCTAACCGTGTTTGGGATTATTAGAATTGTCATGAGATGCACTCTGGCTATAAGGTATTTAAGTTTGGCTGAGGGGTACTTTTTAGTGGTGTTACCATAACTAAAAAGTGTAAAATAAAAAACTTTTTACAAAAAAAAATACAACCGACTTCAAAGTAAAAAAACACTGAAAAGTGCAAAATAACTTTAATTTCGGAAGTCGGTTTTAAATAACGAAGAGACAAAACTATTATAGAAACACCGACTTCCAAAATTAAAGTTATTTTGCACTTTTCAGTGTTTTTTTACTTTGAAGTCGGTTGTATTTTTTTTTGTAAAAAGTTTTTTATTTTTTAAATCTGGTGACCATAATGACACTAATAATTACAGGCCTGTATCAGTATTGCCGGTTTTCAGTAAGGTGTTTGAAAAAGTTATGCTTAATCAAATGCTTTACCATTTTAACAGCAATAGAATCTGTCACGATCAGCACTATGGTTTCACCAAAGGACGTTCTACGACTGACGCTGGTGTCACTTTATTAAAACATATATTTGCAGCGTGGGAATAAGCCCAAGATGCGATAGGAATTTTTTGTGACCTCTCAAAAGCAAGGTTTCGTGATTAACACAATCGAAAATTGTGTTAATCACGAAACCTTGCTTTTAAAGCTAGAACATTATGGGCTAGGTAAACTTGCACTCAGCTTGGTAAAATCTTATTTAATTTATAGGCAACAGCAAGTTCAGATAAACGGTGTCAATTCTCCGGGTTTGAAAGTCAAAATGGGTGTACCACAAGGCTCAATATTGGGTCCTTTCCTCTTTTTAGTATACATAAATGATCTACCACATCTATTAAAAAAAAACAACCACATATTGTATTGTTTGCTGACGATACGTCGTTAATTTTTAAGATCAATAGACGTTCCACAAACCTTGATGACGTAAACAATGCTCTACAGCAAGTCCAAAACTGGTTTACTGTTAATAATTTAGTATTAAATGGAAAAAAAACTAAGTGCATAAGATTTGCGTTACCGAATGTTAAAAGTAATTACTCCGACATAGTATTGAACAAGGAGAAACTCGAATTCGTCGAAGATACGGTTTTCCTAAGGATCACGCTTGACTCGAGGCTACAATGGGGTCCTCATTTAACATCTCTGGTAGGTCGGCTTAGTTCGGCAGCATATGCTGTCAGAAAAATCAGTCAATTTACTGATGTAGATACTGCGCGACTAGTTTATTTTAGTTACTTTCATAGTATCATGTCTTACGGTATTTTGCTATAGGGACGGGCTGCAGACATAGAGTCTATTTTTATTCTGCAGAAGAGAGCTATCAGAGCCATATATAATCTTCGCAGACGCGATTCTCTTAGAGAACTATTAAGGAAATAAACATCCTGACGGTCCCTTGTCAATACATTTATGAAAACATTATGTATGTTCGGAAAAATATTCATCTTTTTACTAAGATAAGTGACAGGCACAATTTTTATACTAGGAATAGGAACAAATTAGATCAACCTCGATTCAGATTGGCAAAAGTACATAGTTCTTTTATGGGTTACTGTGTAAAATTTTATAATAAAATACCACTTGAGATTCTAGAACTAAATGAGTCCAAATTTAAAGCATGCATTAAACGCACACTATGTAGACAAGCGTATTATAAACTGGAAGATTATATTCTTGACAAAAACGCTTGGCTAAATGCCGGTTCTGCTCCACAGCCACAGCCTTCAAATTAAGTTTTGTTTTTTTTTTTTTTAAATAAGTATATATATTTCTAAATATTGGAAGAGATACTTACTATTACCCTTTTTGTTTTGTTGTTTACGAAATCTTTCTTATTTTATTTTATTTGTTTATTTCAATAGAGCTTATGATAATTTATTACCTTTTGCACTTGGAAACAATAGCATTGTATAATGTAGAAGCACTTTTTTTTTCAAGTTTTGTGAATGTGAAGTACCATGGAGCATTTTTATTAGGTTACAACTTGTTTGACATTACGAGCATAGCAGGTGAGAGTTTGTCATGCTCACGCAAATGTCTCGCTGATGGTGGCACGTGTTATTGGGTCATTCAGTTCCCTTCAAAATGGTTGAGCTGAGTGAGGCTGATGCACGCATCATGCTCGTGAACGGGTGCCGTCAGTTGAGACTGGTCATCTCTTAGCTGCCAGTGGCTTAATTTAATTTATATCTTTTTAATTAGTTTTTATTCTTATTTATCTACATTGTGCTCACATATTAGAAGCGACATGAAATATGTAACCAAGATTTATTGTAACAAATAATATGATTTAAGTGTCCATGGAGTTTCTTGCACGATCTTCTCCATAGAGATCTACGCTTTGGAACGTGCAATTTAGCTTCACTTCTTTTCTTTTTTTGACTGACTGACATTTTGACAATTCAAAAGTGCCTGTAATTGGTCTATTTGAAATAAACGTTTCTGATTTCTGATTTCTATCCCAAAGATGAGAACAGTACTCCATATACCTACGATCGAACTTGCGCTTGATAAAAGTTGAGCAGCTGTTCCGGCGTGAAGTACCGTGTCACCTTTGCTAAGATGCCCAATTTTTTGGTAGCCAGTTGAGCCTTTGCCTCGATGTATGAGCCGAAATTGAGAGTAGACGACAACGTAACCTCAAGAAGCTCAAGGTGGTCAGTTATCGGCACGGTCACACCTCGGAAAGATGGAGCCGGGTGGAACTGACTTTTTAATTGATATAAACTAGTGGTTGACTGCGATCCCACCTGATGGTAAGTAGTAATGCAATCGTAGATGGTGAGGCGCACTAATTTATTAAGAGCCTATTCACTCTAGCCTTGAAGAGACCCAAATTATAATCGGACGGGAAAACCGCAGCAGGCAAATTATTCCAGTCCCTCGATGTACGCGGTGTAAACGACGAGGCGAAACGCTTGGTCCGGACCGTAGAGGTTTCAACAACGTAAGGGTGGATACTCGCCGTTCGTCGGCTTGTCCGATGGTAGAAATGAGATGGTGGAATCAAGTCATGCAATTCCTGCGCACACTCTCCAAAATGCATCCTGTAAAACACCGAAAGGCTGGCTACCCTACGCCTGTGCTCAAGACTTTGTAGATTGGAATTAACCAGATCTGGATCACCAATTAGCCTCTTTGCACGCCTTTCCACCGAGCCCAAAGCTGCCAGGTGGCATTTTGCAGCACCAGCCCATTTGTGGCTTCAGTACTCCACACGCGAACGGACCTGTGCTTTGTATAACATTAGAAGCTGTCCTGGTGTAAAGTACCGCCGGACCTTTGCAAGTACGCCGAGTTTCCTAGCAGCTACCTTGGCTTTGTACTCAATGAACCGCCCAAAGTTAAGGTCTGAGGAAATTTCAACTCCCAAGAGCTGAAGGCAGTCAGTGTACTCCAGGGATACATTCCAAAAAACAGGAGCCAAGGTGAACGGGCTCCTTTTAGCGGTGAATAGATACGCTTGTGTTTTGGCGGCGTTGAATCCCACCAGATTGGCTTCACCCCACTTGGAGACTGCCTAGAGTGAGACATACGTACGCTCTACCATAGCCTCTCTTTCGGACCGGATTAGCTCCTTACTAGCTCGAGCACCTGGCAGGTATCTCAGTACAACTGTGCTATCATCTGCATACCCATAGATACCGGGCATCAGCAGGAAGAGAGTTGCACAGAGAACAGACCCCTGAGGAACTCCGGCATTAGTCGTCATGGGCTCTGATGAGCATCCATCGATAACAACTCGGAGAGAACGTTCACTCAGGAAGTCTTTTACCCAGTTAATCAGACCAGGGGAAATGCCGTACGCTGAAAGCTTACTCAATAGACTAGCGTGCCATACCCTGTCGAAGGCCGTCGAGTCGTCTAAGGAAACAGCAATCGCTTCCCCATTCCTCTCGAGGGTCTCGCCCCACAAGTGGGTAGCATAAACTAGTAGGTCCCCAGTAGATCGATTGCGGCGAAACCCGTACTGTCGGTCACTGAGGAGATCGTTACCTTCAAGGTATGCCAAGAGGCGCGAGTTCAATACACGCTCCATAATCTTGCAGAGTATGGAGGTTATTGAGACGACGTTTAGCGGAAAAAAGACACGCCTGGGTTTTAGTTGCATTGAACTTGACCAAATTGGCATCGCCCCAATCGGCGACCGCCTTCAAGGACGAGTTCAAAAGTTCAACCATACCCTCTCGGAATGACTGGATCTGTAACCCACTAGCTCGCGGGTCAGACACATATCTCTCAGCAACAGTGCTGTCGTCTGCATACCCAAAGATACCAGATTTATGTAAGTCATTTATGTGCAGCAAAAACAGTGTTGCCGAGAGTACCGACCCCTGAGAGGCCCCGGCATTAATATCCAATTAACCGGGCGAGCAGCCATCAATAACCACTTGGATGGATCGATCCTTCAAGAAGTCTGCGATCCAATCACATAGACCAGTGGGTAGACCGAAGGACGGAAGCTTAGCAATAAGGCTTTCGTGCCAGACCCTATAGAAAGCCTTCAAGACGCCAAGGGAGATGGCAAACGCTTCCCCATGCTTCTTGATGGCTTCGTTCTAGATGCGAATGGCTAGAAGGTCCCCAATAGACCGATTTTGGCGAAAGCTCTATTGACGGTCACTGAGGATATCGTTAGCTTCTAGGTATGCCAGAAGCTTCCTGTTAAGCACCCGTTTCATACTCTTACAGAGGACGGACGTAACAGATATGGATCGGCCCTTCTTGGGCACAGGCTGCACGTTAGCTATATGAGAGGCAAAATAGGCGTGTCAGGATCGGAGACAATTTAGGCGCACAAGTTTTAAGTACGATTGCTGGTATCCCGTCGGGGCCACTGGCTTTGTTCACGTCGAGGTTACGCAGGACCCTACGAACGTCCTTTTGATGGATACGAACGTCTGACATACTCATCACGCATCCATCAGGAGAAACAGGTGGCCGTGCTTCACCAGAATTCAGACGAGAAGATTCTGCAAAAAGAGAGGCAAATAAGTTTGCTTTCTCCTCAGCGGTGTGGGCTAGCGACCCATCTGGTTTCAGCAGTGGCGGAAGTGAGGGACGGCAGAAGTTCGATTCAACCGACTTAGCCAGGGACTAAAACGCTTTACTACCAGCAGGGTAAGAAGCAAGTTTGCTCCCAATTCGGCTTATGTGGTCAAACTGAGACCACCGCAACACCTTCTTGCAGGACTTGGCAGCCCTGTTAAGGCCTTCTTCTTTTGAGTCACGTCGCTTGCTTTGCGCATACGAGCGTCAGCCCAAACTCGGTATGCCGCATGCTTAAGCGCGATCACACTCGACGCCAAACCATGGACGAGTTTGGCCAGACATGCTAAGATATCAACGACAAATAGACTTAACAGGGTGGTAATAAAAAAAAAAAATAACTACGAAACATTACCGTACAAGTCCAAAAAAATATTCCCCTTTTTATTAATACTTACATTTACCAACCCTTTTCGGTAAGTCTTAAGATTTATTTGTAAAACCTAAGATTTACTGTAGTTCGAGCTTTTACAGTAACTTAGGTACAGACGCCTGCAAAAGTGCTTGGATACCTTAACGCCTATTTTCCCTTGCACGTTAAAGTTTAAGTTTTCGAAAATTAAACTAGATGGCGTTGGTTTCTTCACAGCTAAGTGGCGAGCAACAAAGCCAATCTCACAAAGTATAAACTTGACTTTTAGTTTGACAGAAAATAGACACAAGCATCATCATTGTCGTCAACAACTGATTGTAGTTCATAATTTCATCACTAAAATTAGAGTCATGATGGCCTAGCGGTTAAGCATGTGCAGATCGATGCGTGAATCAATGAGCCGTGAGTTCAAATCTCACGTAGTACTTTTTACACTTTTTGTAAGTTATGAATAACAAAAGAAATCGGTAGGAATTATATCAAAGCTAACAAGTGGATATTTATTTGTAATATAATATTCAAGTCGGTAGTTAATCATCAATATGATAAAAGAGCAGGTAAACAGGCTCACCAAACAAAAAGGGACTATTGAAAAAATATAGATGTTTATTTCTTACAGTTTATTATTCAAATTTAACTGTCAGTTTATTAATCATCGAATAACATTATAATATTATATATAATTTATTTTTGAGGCCATAGCTTAAATATTCGTTTCCAAAATTCGAAAGAGGATTGAAGCGTATGTAACCTTAACAAAAACAAACACAAAACTAGATAATTTTATCACAAAGGTCAAAAGGATTATATATAGGCTAAAAAATACAAAATTGCACAACGAAATATCAAATGGTTAGTAGGTAACATAAAAAAAATAAAAATAATGTTGTGTTTTAACTTGAAGTGTTCATAACTTTTTTAAGTTATTTTAAATATTTACAAGTATTAGGTTAAACACACATAACGAGATCTCCAGTTAGTATAGAGAATAAGTACTGAGTAAATAATATTAATAAATTAAGTATAAATTATTTAATAGCTCGTGTAACCACCATTTTGGTCAATAACAGCTTGCATTCGGGAACGCATTGAATTAATCAAATTTTTACACAAATCTGAACCACGAATACTCTCCCATATTTGTAAACAATGAGCCTCTAACGCATCTGGAGTACGCTCTTTTTGATTATTCCACCGTTGAACAATGACACCCCATAAATTTTCAATTGGATTTAAATCCGGTGATCTAGCAGGCCAAGGAATAGTGCAAATGTCATTATGCTGACGAAACCAAGCCTGCACACTGTGGGAACGGTGTATTGGACAATTATCCTGTACAAATTTTATCTGTGGTAATTCTTCTCTTGGATACACATTTCGAACTGTAGGCAACATGATCTCCTCCAGCACTTCTATATAATTTGCACTATTTGCTCGACTAGGTATTCTGACAAGTTCTCCCGGATCGGCTGCACTCATCCATCCCCACATGTTCACAGTTATATAACCAGATTGCATATTGGGCACTACATGACCACTTGTGTATCGCGTATTATCTCGACGCCACAAACATAAGCGTCCGTGTTCGCTGGACTTAGTTTTTTCATCAGTAAAGATGACATTACTCCAATCAAAGTTTATGTGATCCATAGCAAACTGCAATCTTGCTCTTTTATGGTTTTCCGTAAGCAAGGGTTTCACAGCATGCCTTCGATAATGCAGCCCTTCGCTATGAAGAGCACGACGGACAGTGTCAACACTTGTGTCAAATAAACAAGAAAATGGATTTCTGCCGACGAATCACTATGATTCGTCGGCAGAAATCCATTTTCTTCGTACTCCCTTACCATGGTTTGACACTGAAACATGTTTATGAGTTTTGGTCTACCAGTTCTTTGACGGTGGTTCAAAGAACCCTCTTCTTCAAATCGTCGTACCCATAGAACAACTGTTTTTCTCTGCAACAATAAAACAAAAATATATAATACCCAAAATTATGATTATTATATATAGTGGGTTTATTGTTATATAAGAGTATAAATAAAATTACTTACGTTTACACCGGTCTCCCTGGCTATTTCTGACAAGTTTTTACCTTGATTATGTATAAGTGAGACCTTCCCCATACATGCGCTATAAAGAGCTCTCTTAGTCAACGCCAGAGAGCCTCTGTAACCAGATTCTAGGCTTTCCCAGATAAACCGTCGGGTCTTGGGGTGGTATTCTTGGTGCTCAGCTTACTTACCGCCACCCTCAGCTCTACCTCGGTCACCTCCGAAGCATCGTCATCTTCACCGTCGTGGTCCATGTTGGACATTGCAAGTGGTGGAGCCATGGGCGCGGGAAAATGCTCCCCTCGCGCAGGGAACTAGGTCTGTACCATCGCGGCTACCACGAGGATCTCCCAGTCCAGCTGCATTGCGGAGCACATGGAGTCTGCTGGACTGGCGCGATCGAGGTTTTGGCAGAGACTTCAAACCGGATGTACCAGTGGTCTGAGTATGTCTCTACTCCCTCCATGACGCGCCAGTCGGCAACACGCGGTGACAGAGCAGGGCTGGCAAACGATATGTCCACCACGGTCTCCCCCCACATCCGCACCCACGTGGGTTCAGAATCCCGGTATAGGACGATCAGCCTGTCTCCAGACCCCAGTCCTCCACCATCTAACCTCTCGTGTTTGTGTATCGGGAAATGCAAACGACCACGGGGAGGGATCCAAACCCAGTGACGATGGCAATCAGCTCCATAACGCAGTTGTAGAGTTCAGTGAAAGTTCTGTTCGGGGAGAGGTACACACCTACCACAGTATTCGCTCTGAATTGTGCTGCCACGCACCCCCGTCCCCTCGTGACACATTGACCTATTGTGCAATTACTGGCTAAAGTAAGCTTGCTCAAATGGCAGAATATGTATTTGCTCAGTCTTTAATAGTACTGTTTGCTAAGGACATGTTAATCGCCGAACCTAAGCGGGTTTTGACAAGAAACTATTTTTTTAACCCATGCGCGCGGTATCATAATCGACTCTCCGGAAGAAGGATTAGTTACGCTGCTTCTGATAAAAAAATGTCGTCGTAGAAGACGAAAGTTCAAGTTTCATTTGAACAGGTTTATTAAAACGTATTATTGGGGATAATAGGATTAATTCTTTAATTAAAGTTTTTCCAAAATTAATTATTTAACTTACTAGCCTGTTTAATAATTTAAAATATTAATAATAATCGCTGATGTGAAAGTAGATTCCAAGGAAACATACTCCCGTAGTCGAGTAGCCTGGAATAGCTTCCAGAATATAATCTAAGTACCCTGTTTAAACATTTGTCGTGTCATTGCTTACAGAGGCGCCACAAGTAACAGGAGATGCTGCTAAGAAAGTGAGAATAGGATCACCGACTAGTATTGAGTGCTCGTAAGTGTTTTAATATATAATAAGTAAAATGTTGCTGGATTATCAATGAAATCATTCAGTCCAGAATCTTATTCAATTTGTACAATCTTTTAGGGTTGTCAAAGGAGTACCAAAACCAACAATGACCTGGCAATTTATGGACGACTTGAGTGCAAAGTTTGTTTCAATTGCCGGATCCGATAAAGAGCTGCATATTTCAAGGGCGGAGCATAAACACGCGGGGCGTTATAAGTGTGTGGCACAGAACCGCGTCGGAATTGATGAACACGTTACAAAACTCGTGGTTCAAGGTAGGAAAATATTGCAAATAGTTGCATAATTGCATAAAGGTAGAACTACACTGCGCACACGTGTGCCACGTACGCCGATCTGGGCGCGTCGGTCTCCAAACATTTTATATCGAAACAGGACTTGTAGAGCTACACTAGATCCACGCCGCGCGACGTCGTTCAACGTACAATTCAGGCGTGGTCCATGTGTGCGTCGCTCTATTGTAGTTCCAGTTTGAATCTTCGTGATTATAATAGTTTAGTTAAGCTTACAATGCTTCCACTACTGGAACTAAGCCAGGAGGCTGTAGTCCCAGTAATGGAGGCCAACAGTTCTCTCTTAGAGTGGACTCTAAGAGAAGTAAATGGCTGCAATCTACCTCACGTGCCCAGTACGAGATGGTGGACGTCACATATATGCAAATTTATGGTACAAAGACATTATGGTTTTCTCGCGATGTTAACCTTAACCGTTTTTAAGAGCAGTGGTGAGAAAATAAATGACATAAAATAAAGTACCTATCTGGGTTTGAACCCACGACATACACACCACTGCTCCTCTTAAGCCTTTTGGTAAAAACGATAAAGATATTCTAAACTCGTTTCTCAACAGAATCTAGTCTTTTCCCGATTAGGCTTTTTTTTCGGTGGGAAAAGCATCTTATGACATTCCCCGCTCTTGGGCGGAGCGCGAGATAGTGTCAGACTTTTACTGACTTAAAACGCACTCCTGTTCCTTCGTTACCTTTCGTACCAGGGCCGAGTCTTCCTTTCAGAATCAGACCCTTGGCCCCAGTAGGCTTCGACCCTGCTGGGCCCCTACGGTTTGCTGACATCTCCTTGAGGCGCGCGTGGAACATTACGCGCCGTCGATGACTTGGGCTCGGTCCGTACAGTTAACGGACGATCGGACGGCGGGCTACCCATTGCACGCCGCCGTCCGCAAGCCCGCGCCTACGGGGGCCGGAAATCGGGATCGGAATTCCGGCGGCGGTTGGGGCGTAAGGACCGTTGCCTCACGCGATCGGCCGCCTTCTTTGCTAGCATTACTGCTTCGCAGAAGGAGGCGACCGCCTGCCACTCCTCCTCGCTCCGGACCATGGCCTGTATCAAGGCCCGGCGCGAGAGATCGCCGCCGCCGATCACCCCCACGAGGACACGGCGTTGCTCTTCCCAAGCGGAGCACACCTCCACCCTGTGCTCCACTGTGTCCTCCGGGCGGTCCACGGAATTTTCCCGATTAGGCTGTGTTCGCTTTGAGTCAATGAATTATTATTATTATTATGAGCCTACTGTCTGTCCCACTGCAGGGCAAAAACCTCCCTTCCATTATTTCACTCTTCTCTGTCCTTAACCACTTCTGGCCAATCATTTAGGTAGGTAGTCCAAATCGTCACGCCATCTCCTTTTGGGCCTACCGCGTCTCCGGCTCCTGCTGTTCGAGATCCAGTCAGCGGTTACCCTCGCCCAAAGTCGTTGCGACATGCGGCAGATGTGGCCTGCCCTGTTACATTTTATTTTGGTGGCTGAGTTGCCTACGTTTGCCATTTGTTTATATCGAAAAAATTAAAATTTCCAACTAATCTTTTTATAGATCCACCTAAAATAGTTTCAAGCGGATCTACCAACTATCAAAGCATCGAGGGAGACGCTTTGTTGAGAATTCCTTGTGACGCAACAGGTCTGCCCAAGCCAAGCATTACGTGGAAGTTGAACGGTCGTATCATCAGTACAAGTAAGATACTCAATGTAACATCTCATAGAATTTAAAAACAATTTTTTTCTGTTTTATTGTTTCAAAATACTTTCTGTACTTTGTCTCCCTTGTACCACCAAAAACAGTGAACAAAACAGAGCTGTTCAAAAACAGATTAGGTTTATTTTTCGTTCACTAGTTCTTTTATGCTTCAGGTGAGAAGTTTTCTATAGAGGATGGAACACTTATAATAAGAAGTCCGAAGGTGAGCGACACTAACTCGTACACGTGCGAGGCGAAGAACGAAGTCGGCACAGACAGTGCGACTTTCAAAACGTACATCCGTCGTAAGTGTTATATTTTGACATTTTAGACATACGAGTACCTCATGAATTCTAGCTAAGCTAAGAACCTACTTAGCTTAGCTAGAATTCTAGATGTAACAAACAATCTTACTGCCAGAACTTATAAAATTTAGTGTATTAGAATAGAATAAACTTAATTGTACACCAAAATAATATGATATTATTTACAGAGGTGCCTATAACAATAGGAATTACTGCTGCAAAAGTGACAATAGGTTCGGCGGCTAAAATCGTGTGCACGTAAGTAGTTCCTATATTTGATTTAAAAAATAGTCTTAAATATAATGTTATTTTTTAAAGTTATTTACGTACAATAGTGGTACAATAGGCGGATGATGCAGCAAGGCATTATCTTATATCTATCAAAGATCTACATATAACACGAACAGCCTTTTGTTGTTTTGGTTGTCCGCTCGACTTCATGATCAGGTAAATTTCTGGTCAGTTGGTCACAAAGAAGGCTGATCTTATCAACACAGATGATATGACTTAACTAAATAACTTTATTTTAACTGTTTACATGCTTAATTATCATCTTTTAGGGTCAAAGGTGAACCAAAACCAACGATAAAATGGGAATTTATGGATAACTTCAGTTCAAAGTTTTTATCGATTCCCGGATCTGGCGAAGTGCTGCATATATCAAAGGTGGAGAGTAAACACGCTGGGCGGTACAAGTGTATAGCACAAAATAACGTCGGAAGTAATGAACACGTCACGACACTAGAAGTTCAAGGTGATGAGAGAATGTTGTAAATGAATAAATAAGATTCTTTGGTTGCTTGCATTTCTATACGAGAAAAATAAATATTCTAAGACAATTAAATACATTAAACATTTAATATTGTAAATTTTAAAAATCCGATACAGAGTAATAACATTTTTTTACTAGTAATTCTTTAATGTACTTTTTAAATCTTATTAATGGTTTTTTTTTTCGGGTGCGAAAACCATCTAATGACATCCCCCGCTCTTGGGCGAGGCGAGAGATAGTGTCAGACTTTTACTGACTAAAAACCCACTCCTGTTCCTTCTTTGGCATTTTTTCCAGGGCCCCGGGGGTCACTTTCGCATCACCCATGGCCCTGCTGGGCCCCTACGGTTGCTGACATCTCCTTGAGGCGCGCGTGGAACACTACGCGCCGTCGACGACTTGGGCTCGATCCGGACAGTTACCGGACGATCGGACGGCGAGCCACCCATTGCTCGCCGTCCGCAAGCCCGCGCCTACGGTGGCCGGAAATCGGGATCGGTATCCCGGCGGCGGTTGGGGCGTGAGTTCCGTTGCCTCACGCGATCGGCCGCCTCCTTTGCTAGCATTACTGCTTTGCAGAAGGAGGCGACCGCCTGCCACTCCTCCTCGCTCCGGACCATGGCCTGTATCAAGGCCCGGCGCGAGAGATCATTGCCGCCGATCACCCCCACGAGGAGTCGGCGTTGCTCTTCCCAAGCGGGGCACACCTCCACCCTGTGCTCCACTGTGTCCTCCGGGCGGTCCACGCAATTTTCCCGATTAGGCTGAGTTCGCTATGAGTCAATGAATTATTATTATTATGAGCCTACTGTCAGTCCCACTGCATGGCAAAAACCTTCCTTCCATTATTTCACTCTTCTCTGTCCTTAACCACTTCTGGCCAATCCTTTAGGTAGGGAGTCCAAATCGTCACGCCATCTCCTTTTGGGCCTACCGCGTCTCCGGCTCCTGCTGTTCGAGATCCAGTCAGCGGTTACCCTCGCCCAAAGTCGTTGCGACATGCGGCAGATGTGGCCTGCCCTGTTACATTTTATTTTGGTGGCTGAGTTGCCTACGTTTGCCATTTGTTTATATCGAAAAAATTAAAATTTCCAACTAATCTTTTTATAGATCCACCTAAAATAGTTTCAAGCGGATCTACCAACTATCAAAGCATCGAGGGAGACGCTTTGTTGAGAATTCCTTGTGTCGCAACAGGTCTGCCCAAGCCAAGCATTACGTGGAAGTTGAACGGTCGTATCATCAGTACAAGTAAGATACTCAGTGTTACATCTCATAGAATTTAAAAACAATTTTTTTCTGTTTTATTGTTTCAAAATACTTTCTGTACTTTGTCTCCCTTGTACCACCAAAAACAGTGAACAAAACAGAGCTGTTCAAAAACAGATTAGGTTTATTTTTCGTTCACTAGTTCTTTTATGCTTCAGGTGAGAAGTTTTCTATAGAGGATGGAACACTTATAATAAGAAGTCCGAAGGTGAGCGACACTAACTCGTACACGTGCGAGGCGAAGAACGAAGTCGGCACAGACAGTGCGACTTTCAAAACGTACATCCGTCGTAAGTGTTATATTTTGACATTTTAGACATACGAGTACCTCATGAATTCTAGCTAAGCTAAGAACCTACTTAGCTTAGCTAGAATTCTAGATGTAACAAACAATCTTACTGCCAGAACTTATAAAATTTAGTGTATTAGAATAGAATAAACTTAATTGTACACCAAAATAATATGATATTATTTACAGAGGTGCCTATAACCATAGGAGTTAACTTTGTTTGAATATCATTATCTTAGTCTATGCAAAAATCTCTTGAAATATTTTTAAAATGTTTATTTTCAGAGATTCCAAAACTAAAAGGAGTGGCTTCGAAGAACGTAACAATAGGCAATTCTGTCAATATAGAGTGTATGTAAGTGTACTTAAGATTTAATTATAATGTATAAAACAAGTTTATTATTTACTTCGAACTTTTGTTATATTTAAGTTTTGGACAAATTCACAAGCTTGAGAGCCCTGTGACATTTCGACCTGTGATGTTTCTGTACTAAATAGCCAGGTTTCATCTTAACCCCAGGAATTTTCTCGTGTAATTTTTAACATTCCAAAATCATTTTATGGACTAAAATGATTTTGGAGAAATATTTATCACGACAACCATTAATATTTACTTAGGTTACAATATTTGTGTCAAGTTTCAATTATGTTGGCCTAGGAATAAGATTTTGCATATAAACTGTGAATTTTCAAAAACCGCGTTTTAGGGCTCTTTTACACGCTAAGAAATTTCACAGTGTCTGCGGCAGATAGGACCAATTCACATGCACGATAAGAATTTCGTCGGATCTAGGCACTAAAATTTATCGTGGCAACCCCTCACCTACTGGGGTAGGGGACTCTCTTACCGTACTATAGCAACTTTACACGTCGTGTCTAGCGTAGACAAGATTGTTTTCTTGGTTAGCGCCAAAGCAGTGTGCACAGTTCATGTATAGAAACGACACGAATTCGACTGCGACTTTTCTTAACGTGTACATTGTGTACAAGCAGCCTTAGGGCGCACCTAAGTACATCATAAAAGGAAACCTTGTGCATTTCACGTTCCCATTGTAGTTTCGACTATGCGATGATATGTTAGTCCAGTCAGTTTCCCCTTTCATACTGATAACTAACGGATACCCGGCGTGTGATAGAGATATATATATATATATATCGTCTATTTGTGGGAAAAAAAGGAAATTTGTATATTTTTAGGGTTCCGTACCTCAGTCGGCAAAAACGGAACCCTTATAGGATCTCTTTGTTATCCGACTGTCGGGACCTTTTTTCTCAGAAACACGTGGAGGTATTAAACTGAAATCAATATCAAATACTCAGATCAGCTATCACTCGAAAATGTCAAAGTTCTAAGTCATCGCAATCCAAAGATGAAGAAGACGATGGATTGGGCGGATAGGCAGATTGATTTACTTGGTTGATGATGTTCTGTAATCCCTATGACTCCTAGGGCGTGAGGTCAGCGTGTCAGGCCAGCGCGCGAGAAAGAGGAATGGAGCTTATTTTTTTTTTTCTTTCGGTGGGAAAATCATCTTATGACATCCCCCGCCCTTGGGCGGGGCGGGAGATAGTGTCAAACTTTTACTGACTAAAAACCCAGTCCTGTTCCTTCGTTGCCTTTCGTACCAGGGCCGAGTCTTCCTTTCAGAATCAGACCCTTGGCCCCAGTAGGCTTCGACCCTGCTAGGCCCCTACAGTTGGAATGGAGCTTATACATCTTATATAGCTCTCTCAAGATGTATAAGCTCCATTCCTCTTTAAAGGATAGAGATCCTTTTAACAGTTCAGTTTAGCTCGTCAACAGGATCGCGTTAAGAGCTCGTGGCAGAGCCTCAGATCACCTAAATAATGGTCGAACTTTTAGAGACTATATTAGGGTATGTTCTCTTTTTCCTCAGTTTTATTAGGTGCGACAAATACCATGTGTTTTGATTTGAAGTGTAAACATGTTTTTTTAAACCATACACAAAAAGAGACATCATTTTTAGGGTTCCGTAGGTACCTCAAAAGGAAAAAACGGAACCCTTATAAAATCACTTTGTTGTCCGTCTGTCTGTCTGTCACGACCCTTTATCTCGGGAACGCGTGAAGGTATCGAGTTAAAATTAAAATCATACACTCAAATCTGCAGTCCCTTGAAGCTGTAAAAAATCTAACTTTTAAGTTAACAAACAAAAAAGATACGGCCGTTTATGTCGCAAAAAACGTATATTTTGATATTCTCAAGGGAATCAAAATTCATAGGGTACTTCCCGTTGACCCAGAATCCTGAAACTTGGCATGAAGGAATGTCTTGTGTCACAGGTTGTTACGTCCTATAAAAAAAAAAACCTTTTTTCGATTCGTTAAAATCTACGAGACTCCATTCGGGAATTGAACTATTTACATAGGTTATTTACAAACTTATTTGTACGGAACCCTCAGGGCGCGAGTTCAACTCGCAATTGCCCAGTTTTTTTTTCACTATGGTTTTCACTGTGTTAAGCGCCAGTAGAATTTACGGTAGTAATAATCTTTATGTATAAAAGCAGAAACTAACTGGCTGACACCACACAGCCGTAACTACTGGAATTAGCAGTGTGAAATTTTGTACAAGGCTTTCTTTTATGACGTAGGCGAGTACTAAGAGAGGAAAAGAAAAAATTACACCCTAAGGGGACCCGTGAAAACGGAAGTTCAAAGTTTGTATGGTGTATACTTTCTCGCGAGCGTAGCTGCCGGCAGAAACTAGTTTAATCATAACAGACTCATTGTGTTCGATTCATTCTTTCAGAATAGATCAAGGTGAGCCGACACCAAAAATATCTTGGCAATTTATGGATAAAAATGCTTCAAAGTTTGTACTTATCGCCGGATCAGAGAATATGCTGAACATATCAAACGCGGAGAAAAAACATGCGGGGCGTTACAAGTGTGTGGCACAGAACATCATAGGAAGCGATGAACACGTCACAACACTTAATGTTGAATGTGAGTATTGTGATAAATCCGAATGTTTACATAATGCAGATTGCAGGATGTCACAGAGAAAACAATCGAAACCTGGAACGGCCCCTTACAATACCTACACCTAAATCCTCAAATTTTTTAATTTATTTGAAATCAGTCGCCAGAATTTAAGCAGATGAATTATATGAAAGATCGGGTCCGTAGAATTGGGGCTTTTCAATCATGTAATCAGTGGACCAATGGGCTGGATTCAGCAATCAAGTGTTGTGAAAACGTATTGTGCTCTGTGTATGAAGCTAATGTTGCAGTACTTAATTACTTATTTTGTTGTTTCCTGCAAACCATGTCGCGTTTGCTTTCCTAAGTATGCTGTTTTACACCTTTTGTAGGAAAACAATATTGCCGTTGCTAGCAATAGTACTCTCCATATACCTACCAACCGTTCATCCAAATAATAGGTTTTAAAATGATATTTTATATTAAAACTTTATAATCCAATGAGAATACGATTTCAACGGCGGAACGTATTTGAGCTCGTAGGATAAATGGATGCAGATAAGCAATAGTGTGTCAACCCACAAAAAGTTAAATTTGAAAATATTGATGTATTCTTCTCACGTGTTTAACAATACACAAAAGTGTTTCAAATCAAAAGAAAAATGTATTTTTATCATAAAACAAATAAGAAATCACTCACATAACGTTTTTCAATACTCCATCAAGCTCCTCACTCTTGTAATTCAAACTAGTGCCTTCTATCATCACGATAAAGATGTTATGACACTTGACACTTTGTTGCGAAATATAATTCAGAGTTTCGGCGCAGCGGCAAGCAACGAAATCTGGACAAAAGCTAAATATTACGAGTACCTTTGTAAAACAACTTGTAATGACCAGTTTTATTTGTAAACTGTTGTATTAATCAAGATAGGTCAGTAATTATTGTGATATTAAGATTATTTGTAGCCAAAAGTAATGATATCCACTTGATTTATTATTTCTAAATACCAAAAAGTATTATGTATCATACTAAGAAACATTACACAATATTGCTAAATGACTAAACACTTTTAGGTAAAACTTATAGGACAGTTAAGATACTTGACATATTATATGATTCATTTTCCAAATAATAAAGTGTATTCCATATTTAGCAATATGCAAAAATTTATTATTTTAAGACAAATTACCAGATTTTTTTCTTCATTATGATAATAATCTTCTTTAAATCCTTTATTTATTTTATTAAAAAAGAGAAAAAAATAACTGGGCAAATATTTTTCTAACAATTTAATCCAAATTTTTGTGAAATCTTTAGACGCCGTTTTCTCAAAATTAAGTCTGTATGGCTTGACACCATGACACACTATTGTTTATCAGCATTCAAATTTCAATGTACACGTTGGCAACCCCGCTGACGAACGCTGGTCTACCTATACATAATGATTTTGTCCCATGTCTGCAGTAAGCAAATTCTTCTTTATTTCAAAGTGAGGGACAATTTTATAATCTCGCATGAAATAAACCCTTTCTCTACAGATATGCCAGGAATCACTATAAACTCCACAACAATAGAAGGGATTCTAGGAGATTTAGCTTTGAGGATACCTTGTAAGGCCGTCAGTGTGCCACCACCAGTTATCACATGGAAAAAAAATGGCAATGCAATTATACCCAGTAAGTACTCAATTAGTCATAATCACCGAAATTAATTTGACAACTTTTATGAAAATTGCGGTCAAACGTAGAAGCTGCTCATCATATGCGTACAAAGTCAGATTGTATATTAGATAAATATCGCTTATTTCAGATGAGAAGTATTTAATTGAGGATGGAGCTCTTGTTATTGTGAAACCTGCAGCAAGTGATTCCTCATCGTACACGTGCGAAGCTAAGAACTCTGTGGGTTCCACCAGCGCCACGTTCCAAGCAACAGTGAGACGTAAGTTATAGTATAATTTCATGGTATGGGCATGTCAGAGAAATGAGAAAGTCATGAGGAAAGAATTTAATATGATTTTGTAAAAGATAATAAAGAAACCATCGATGGCAAGCTCTTTGCCTTGCCATCGATGGTTTCTTTATTATCTGCCCATGCAAATATCCAAATAATAATATATATATAATATTCCACAACTATTACACAACGCCGTCTAGTCCCAAGCTAAGCAGAGCTTGTGTTATGGGTACTAGACAACTGATAAACCTACTTATATATTTTTAAATACATACATATATAGATAAATTACACCCAGACACAGAACAAATGATCGTGCTCATCACACAAACATTTGTCCTGGGTGGGAATCGAACCCACGACATCCGGCATAGCAGACAGGAACACTAACCACTAGACCAACAGGCCAGTCAGTATCATCAATAAATTGGTATAGGGGCAAGAAAATGATAACACGGGGACTTCTTGAGAAATGGTAATCACACTAATACCTATAAAGCGAAAGTTTGTATTTATGTGTGTGTGTGTGTTTGTTACTCCTTCACGTTAAAACGGCTGAACGAATTTGAATGAAATTTGACGCTTGGGTAGTCTGTCCTGGGACTAGACTGTACATAGTATACTTTTTATCCGGGAAGTGTGGTACCTTGGGAAAATTATTTACATTCACACGTGCGAAGCCGCTGGGAGAAGGTAGTGTTGAATATTTTTAAAAGGTATCTGATCTACTATTTATTCTACAGGTTACCCCAAGAACTTTGGCACAGAACATTACGTATACTTAAAAGAGGGTGAAACTAAGAAAATAGAATGTGAAGCGTATACTTCTGAATCTCAATCAATTAAATGGTTTGAAGTAAGTACCTACTCTTATATTCTTATTATTTCCGCCAAGATTTATTATAATTATTAGCTGTAGTGATCGGAGTAGGTAGAATAAATTGGGGTCATTGATCTGAAACGTATATATTAATATGGGCATTCCTCCGGAATTGGTGCTTCGATCGGAATTAGATTGTTTTTATTATTCAACAGATAAATAATAAATTAATTTAGCTTTAATATATTCCTTTAAATTTTGAATTGAGTAGTAATAATATCACTACCAACATTAACAATATTCAATTGAATCCGAAAATACTGGAATTACTTTCCGGACTTATCCATGTTATTCTTTCTGTGTGCATTTATGATACAAGTAGCAAAAATCAATCTACCTACTCCGATCACTGATTATCAGTATAGTTCTGCTGTTAGATAGCAAGTATTCCTAATGTACTTTGATTAATTTGTTAAGCAGATAATATAATAGAGTAATAGTAACAATAATTTAATAATTTTATTTATGTTAAAGACAAAAGAAGATTGGTTACTAAGCACCACCTCATCGCCGCCGGATTCACAAGAGACTACTACAGATTTAAGCTCGAAGGCTTTTTCGTTGACGTCACGAACTAATGTAAGTAAGCAGGAGAGAGGCCAGGTACCAAACGACAAGTAATTTAGGAGCAAACCAGTGGTAGAGAAAAACTTTTTATTAAAGAGAACTTCATGTACGCATTTAAATTAGCGCGTGCAGTTTTTGTTTCAGAGCCTAAATACGACAATAGACTTGACATAAAAAGTTGTCATTGTGTGGTATTCATAACATGTATTTTATTACATTAATACATCAATCGTTCAAAAGATTATTATAAATAGTATTCGTAAAGATGTGACTAAGATAGCAAGATCTGGTATAAGTGCACGAAAATAGATTTCAATATATTTTTAAGATTTTAAGTCAAGAGAATGATGACAGTAAATAAAGTATGTATGGACTCTGGGCCAAACGTATGTAGATATGTCAATACTCAAATCAGACGTTCTATAAAATGCTTCTCAAATAAATACTTCGTGAAAATCGTTGACAAAAAAATTTTATTTTGACGTTTATTTTAATTAGTCAATTTGCAAAATACTAGTCGTTCCTATAGCAAGTTCATTAGTGAAAACATAGAAGTAACCGTTCGAATGTAATCCTTTTATTACGTGGGTAATCGTTAAATAACTTCTCCGGCTCTGGGTGGAGTGACAGGGAGCATCAGAGTTTTACTGATTAAAACTCTTTGCGAGATGCTCTCGCTCCTTATCATTGTACATTTTGATACAAGTGGAGAAACTTAGTCATTGCGACCGAGGTGAAATCCGCCCGAACCGCAGGCGAGGGTATTATGAAACCAAGTGCTGCAGTGGCAAATATCCACTCACGATGGAATTAAATATTAGAACGATAAGTGTGTTTGTGATTAAAATATTTAATTATTAATATAGTTGGTACTGAATTGCAATTATGAAAACAAAGGTATGAAACTGCTATTCATCCTCATGATAAAAATAAGAAAATCAAATATTTTTGAATTTAGAACACACATAAATATTAATTGGTTGGTAAAAGTGAATTATTGTACTATTAGTCATGTTTATTTGTGATATTCTGTTCATTAACACAATTTTAATTTTCATATAAACGAAAAGCTGTGGAAAAAACAAACACTATAGAGAATTGTTGTTTATTGAACCTAATCGTAGTGCGATAAGAGCCAATTTTCGAGGTAGTGTTATTATTGAACTTATTAGTATTGAACATTTCTTTTGAAATAAGCAGCACCTTTACTAATATGTATGTGCCTCATCAGAAGTCTCAAAGTCACCCGAAAGGCAATGGAAAGGGCTATGCTCGGAGTTTCTTTACTACGAGGGATGCCTTTTAAGTTTTGTCGTTTGAAGAAAAAAACACAACTAGAACCTTATAGTACTTTTTATTGTTTTTTAAAGTATTCACCACGTAGCTTAATACACTTTTCCATTCGCTCAAACCAGTTATTATAACATTTATTCCACTCTAAAGTGGGGGTGTTCAAAATGGCTGACTTGAAAGCGTCGACTGCTTCTTCACCGGACTGGAACCTTTGACCACGAAGACTTTTCTTAATTTTAGGAAATGTAAAGAAATCGTTAGGGCTTAGGTCAGGACTGTATGGAGGATGGTCAAGAATTTCTACTTTTTCCTGCTTCAAATACTCAATCGTTTGACGAGCGCTGTGTGAACTTGCGTTGTCGTGGTGCTGGATGATGCGTCGCTTTGAGTTAGATTTTCAAAGTTCGGCGATGACTTGTGGTAAATAAACTGTGGTATACCACTCTGCGTTAACCGTTCTACGATCTTCAAGTGCAATAGTCGCAACATGGCCGGTTTTTCCAACGAACGTGGCCACCATCTTCTTTGAAGTGCTTCGAGAACGAACAACTTTAGTCGGCTTTGGCTCGTCTTGAAAGACCCAGATTGTAGATTGTTGTTTGGAATCAGGATCGTAGGCATAGATCCAAGATTCTTCACCACTGATGATGTCGTAGACGTGATTTGACTCTCCTCGGTTGAACCTTTGCAGAGTTTTCTTACACCATCTGACGCGGGCCGCCTTGTGATCGTCGGAAAGCAGATGCGGTATCAAACGGCAAACTAGCTTTCTCACACCAAGCGCTTCATGCAAGATCTTCTGAATGGTTGTCCCTGAGAAGCCTAATAGATCCTCTATCTCTCGATATGTCACATGACGATCTTCGAGAATTCGTTGTCTCACAGCAATGACGTTATCTTCAGTGAAGGCGGATTTTGGGCGTCCTTCGCGAGATTTGTCACTAACACTAGTATGTCCACGCTGGAATTCTAAATACCAGCGTTCAACAGTCCGCAGACATGGGGCTTCATCACTGAACACAGATGTTAGCTCTTCAAAACACAGACGCCGTGTCAGGCCTCTTATAAAGTTGTAGAAAATTATTGCACGAACATTTTCCTTAGAAAGATTCATTTTCGTACGTAACCTGACAGATTCCAATCGACGCTGTGACTAAACAATAGCATTAATCCTAATACTTTCAACTGTTTTGAGATTCAAAATTTTAACACATTCGAATATAGAACAGTTCCAAATTCAAAATTGCCGGGAAATATGAAAACGACAGAACTTAAAAGGCATGCCTAGTATGCCTGATCAAATCAGAAATGAAGATACCCGCAGGAGAACCAACGTTACCAACATAACCCGAAGAATCGCCAACAACAAACTTAAGTGGGCAGAGCACATTGCTCGCAGAACAGATGGTCGATGGGGACGAAAGGTTCTGGAGTGGTGACCATGTACCGGAAGACGCAGCATTGGAACGCCTCCCACAAGGTGGACCAATAACCTACTGAGGGAATCCGATGGATGTGAGATGCACATTACCGGTCGTTATGGCGAGACTTGGGGGAGGCCTATATCCAACAGTGGGTGTTTTTCGGCTAAAATGATGATGATGACGAATATGTATAATCTTTTTCTATTTCTTTTGTGTCTATAAAATTAATAAATAATTTTCTGCCAACTTCAGGAGTTAAACAACAAAGAACCATACATTCAAATAACAAATGCTTCACCGTTCGCCCACGACGGTAACTACACGTGTCACGTGAGCGACAAACAAGGAAACACACAAACACACACGTACGTGGTGGACGTCGGTATCGCGCCGAAGTTTATTTCAGAGGATAATTCCCTTAGCAACTGGCGAGGCGATATAACAAATATCATGCAATACTGTAACATTGAACCTAACGCTAAGCCGACGCCTGAGGTAAGTTATTAAACAATACTAATGGTTATTAAACAGCATATATATACAAATGGTTATTAAAATAAAACTCAAGCATAAACAATATAGCTACCAATTATTACACTCTCACGTTCAAAGAAACTGCATTAGAGTATAGGGTAGCTTTCAAAGTTTAATATTTTCGGAACAATGTAATTTTTAGGGTTCCGTACCTTAAAAGGAAAAATGGGACCCTTTTAGGATCACTTTGTTGTCCGTCTGTCTATCTGTCTGTCAAAACCCTTTATCTCGGCAACGCGTGCAGGTATCGAGTTGAAATTATAACCATATACTCAAGTCTGCGTTCCCTTAAAGTTGTGAAAAAACTCATACTTCCGTGTTAAAGAAAAAAAAAGATACGGATGTTTATGTCGCATAATACTTATATTTCGACACTCTCAAGGGAATCAAAATTCATAGGGTACTTCCAGTTGACCTAGAATCCTGAAATTTGGCACGAAGCAAGGTCTCATTGCACAAGTATAGGAAAAAACTGAAAACCGTAATTTTTTAGTTACGTCATAAAAAAAAACTTTTGAACGAATTGAACTGTGTTCATAGGTAAGTTTGTACGGAACCCATAGCGCGCGAGTCCGACTCGTACTTGCCCGGTTTATTTTTAATTTCTAATGCAGGTATTTTTTTATTGAAGATATTTAGATTTTTGCTACTGCACTTTCAAAAACAATATTAAAAGCAAGTCATTCTGTTTAATGTAGTATGGGCGTTCCCTAGGGAATAATGAGATTGAATTCAATTTGGAACGTCAAAACCATGATATTGAAAAAAAAAACACATTAGGTGAATTTAAAATGTAGGTGCCAGTTGCAGCCAGTTTGATTTTCGAATAAACTTATTTGATGCAAGTTTATTCGAAAATTAAAAAAAAATATTTTATGTTATGTGGAAACAGCACAGATGCGCCTACACTATTCTTTACAGAAAAAATGATAAGAATATTAATGAATATCAAAGATACCGACTCCTGTAAACCTTACTTCAAAGAGCTAAAAATATTAACCGTACCTTGTCTTTATATACTGGAAATTTGCAAATTTCGAAAGTTCGAAAATATCCACAATTCTATACCAAAAGAGAGGACATCCAAACTAAAATCACACTTAGACATAACAATAGGCTTAATATACCCACTTCACGATTGAAAATGCACTCTTCTAGTGCATTTGTTATGTCTATAAAAATATATAATAAGTTACCAGAATTCATCAAAAATGCAGATAATAATAATATGTTCATCAATAAACTAAAAGAATTTCTAATAGACAAATGCTACTATACTATAGAGGAATACTATAACGATAAACATCAACTACAATAAAAACTATTAATTATATACTGTATCGTTGTAATAAATGTATTTACAAATGTGCAAAATAATGTGAGTACTAAGGTGAATAAAATATAAATTAAATAGATACATAATTAAATTAAAATAAATACATGATTTAATAATGATGACGATAAAAATAAATAAAAATACCTGACATTTAATTTAGTTATAAAAAGACATTACATAAATAAATAAATTTCAATAATAACATAATTTAATGACGACAAAAATAAATAAAATATCTGACATAACTTAATAATAATGACGACAAAAATAAATAAAATATCTGACATAATTTAATAATAATGACGACAAAAATAAATTAAAATACCTGACATAATTTACCAATACACAGACATAATAAAAATATATATAGGGTGACTGGTAATTAGTGTACGATACTTAAACACGTGATTGTGCTCATGATAACCAACAACTTTTACTATGGGAACAAACCTGAAATCGCGAAAAAAAATCAGCTGTTCAGTACATTTATGTTTGCCTAATGTACTGAACAGCTAATATTTTTTTCGCGATTTCGGCTATGCTCCCATAATAAAAATTGTTTGTTATCATGAGCACAATCACGTGTTTAAGTATCGTACACTAATTGCCAGTCACCCTATATACATAATTAATTTAAATAAATACATAATTTAATAATGATGACGATAAAAATAAATAAAAATACCTGACATAATTTACTTACATGAAGACATTCTAATAATATACATACATAAATTTATTTCAATATTAACATAATTTAATAATAATGATGATGATAAAAATAAATAAAATATCTGACAAAATTTACCAATACTTATACTTAAACATAATAAATAACATGCATACACAATTTTATTTAAATAATTATTTAAATTATTAAATTATGTACCTGTAGTACATAATTTAATAATAACAATGATAAAAAATAAATTAAAATATGTAACATAATTAACCACACAATAATTTACACATACATCTATTGAATCTACCTATAATAATAATTAATTCCATGAATTGTTACTTAGCCTTCATCCTCTCTCCTAACTTTGCTGTGCCCGACAGGGTCCATATTCATCTTGACAATATGTTATACCATCTATGTGCATAATATGGAATGCAATAAAGTATTGAGTATTGAGTATTGTATTGTAAAAAAGTCATGAAAGAGAACAATAGTTTTAATTTTCTATATCGCTCCCTGCGTTATAGAAAATTAAAACTATAGTTCAAACTTAGGGTAGGATTTTGTTTGTTCCAAATCTCAAAATATGTCGAGTGATAGTTAAAATTAACTTGTATGTATATAACTTATATTTCTTTAATATATAATTTATGTTGGGGATAGAGGTATACAAATATATAACAACAAAACATTGTGTTTTGTTGTTATATATTTGTCACGTGGTCACGTTGCAAGGCCTCGACCGTATTTATTATAACACATAAACGTCTATCATAACACTATACAAATGAAGTCCTTTACGTTACACTCGTGACGGCACTTTATACTGTTTCACTGACTCTAAATTAACTTAGAAATTTAGAAAATCTGCAATCTAGGGCCGCTTTACGAGTCTAATGTGCCGAGGCAGATTAACGTAGTCACGTTTCGCGTCGAAACTGCAGAGAGAGCGCCGTTTTACCAAAATGTACTGCAATAGTACTCTCACAGCTGGTTACAAGTAGTGTCGGCGACTCCCTTTCCCCACTTTCTCTTAGCGAATCCTCATAGCGCAGGCTGTACCTTACCTCCCGACCCCCGTACCCCGTTAACTCGCCATTGGCTATTAATAATGGCGTGATTCTGTCTATTTAATATCAGCCAATGGAAAGCCAGATTATTTGTAACAGTTTTTCTGTGCTATTTACTTCTTGGAACTCGGTATATAGCCCTATATACTTCCCATAGATCTGGTTGGTAGTTAGTTTAGCCTCTGATTGGCTGCCCTTTTCGGATTATGTACTCTAGTCATGTACATAGCTGACGTATCAAACTTATGTCATTATATGAATGTTTTCAATTATATGCTCGTGTGTTTGTAACAATTTGTTTCAGTAGATTGTCTTTTAATTATCTCAACTGTGTAAAAAGTAGAGTATCCAACTCGGGGATAAAGCTGTATTTATCTTGGGCGGCTTGAATTTCTCACTTGACTCAGTTTTATATATTAACTCCCTCGCAGTGCTCGGGAGTTAATTATATATATCCCGCACTGGGGCGTTCGGGATTAAAAGTTAGCAACCTTCATTTCGTTCAGAATTCAACATGCCGTCCGCAACTTAAAGACACTGCTTTATCCCTTTTTCTATTTATTTTAATGGAAGATGATTTTATTGGCATGTCAGAAGTACTGTGAGAAGGATTGATAATAATATAATAATATATAAGAGTAATTATAATATAATAGTAATATATTTCACAAGTATCACACAACGCCTTCTAGTCCCAAGCTAAGCAGAGCTTGTGTTATGAGTACTAGACAACTGATAAACATACTTATATATTTCTAAATACATACATATTATAGATAAATTACACCTAGACACAGAACAAATGATCATGCTCATCACACAAACATTTGTCCTGGGTGGGAATCGAACCCACGGCCTCCAGCATAGCAGTCAGGGCCACTAACTACTACACTAACAGGCCTGTCAGATTGGTTGTCTAACCGTTGTAATTAATTAAAATAAATAAATAAATCCCATAGTCACACAATTTACTAATATCATCTGATAGTGTCGCAAATTACAGAATACTAAATCTTCTATAATTTTCAGGTTCAATGGATTTTTAATGACAAAGTGTTAACTGATCTAAACTCGGCAGGCGTAGGTTATTACACCTGTAATGTAAGCAATGTGCATGGATATGTACTAAAGCGATTTGACGTCAAATCTTCTGGTGAGTTTAAATTGCTGTGTATATTATGCGGTAAGTATTACAGTACTAAAAATATATTTTGTTACAGCATGTTTAATAAATAGGAACTTACAAGCCGCGCTATATACGCCACTCATACTAAATGATGAAGGATTTTGGAACAAACTGGAAACGACAAAATATTATACGATTGTAGAACAGGAAGTAAAAATTACCTTATCTTGTCCAAGCCGAAAAGAGACGTCAAATTCATTCAAAATATTCCCTCAAAAGAGCACAATAGAAGCAATTTGTTATAAAGGAGACTCTTTCATAGTAGACGACAAAACTTACAAGCTCTCAGATCTACAGTGCACTAACAGCTTTCAACCCTCTGTTATCAAAAAGAAAGTGAAATGTTCAACGGAAACCTCCGAATTAATAAGAGTGGGTTACAACGTGCCTGACTTCTTAGAGGCTTACGAAGTATGTTTTGACCATAAAAGCAATATGCCCTCATACACCCGCATCTTAATGACTGAAACCAATAACAACGATGCAAGTGGCGGCTACAACTGGTACACATACCCAGGAATAGGCTCCGAGAAAACTGAAAGAGAATTCACCTGTAAAGACGCATCATCGTCGTGTTGTTACAGTAAATCCCAGCTTGTGAATGCAATAGACTTCAACGATGGCCCTGCAAAGAAGAGCACGTTCATCGATCCACTGAATGTAATAGCAGTCTGGATCCCTTGCGATACTTCAAAGGTAAACAACCGCTAGATTATGTAATTTTAGAATATTAGGGAATCCAATCCCGCATCACAATCGCTATCCCGCATGCCTGCGGGATTGAAACCACCAGTCCCGCGGATCCCGCGAGATTAGCGGGATTTGGATATTTTCAATGTTTTTTGTTGTAAGTAGTAATACACATAAACCAATCCGGGCTCTGATTCATGCCATAGTCCGCAGCAAAAGAGAATAGAAGGCAATCGCCTCATTCTGCGAATCACTAATATTAGCGAAGAAGACGGCCATACGTGTGAGGGGAAGGACATCCTCACACCTCAGACGCCGCGACCGTGACCCCTGACTCCCAGCCAGGGTAGCGCGGTTTTGCGGACGGCGAGCAATGGGTAGCCCACCGTCCGGCCGGCCGGTAACCGTCTGGACCGAGCCCGAGTCATCGACGGTGTGTAATGTTTCACGTGTGCCACAAAGAGATGTCAGCAAAACCGTAGGGGCCCAAATTTTGTTGTACGTTAAAAATTGAAAACAAAATTATTTTCCATAAATTTTCCACAGAAAAGTCACGAGTTCCATGTAAAGTTGTTACATCATTTACTTATTATTGAAATGAGACTGTGCTGAGTCTAATAAATACATAGAACGGCGTGTCATCTTAAGCCAATAAAAAAAAAAAAAAACAATCCGGCAGACGTGCGGGTGCATGAGTAATCCCGCATTTCTGATCCTGAAAAACAGCAATTTTCAAATGAATTTTATTATTTCAGTCGTCATGGGAGGATATTAATGACATGGTGAGATCCCAGCTGCCTATCTACACGGACATCGCTGTCTGGTCGGGAACACATACACTGCAAGAGAAAAATGGCGCTGTTTATCCTAGATATTTATGGAAGGTATGAGAATACTTATTAGGTATTAAAGAAAGTCATATTGTATACCTCATTTTTAATTTTCATAATTATATATTATTGGTAAAGCTATATGACCGATGCAAATTCTTCATATGTTGACGTCGGATTTCATTAAAAGAATTTAATTCTAGGTGGTAAGACTCGACGACGATGAAGTAATGGCCATAGTGCACGTTAACGATCCTAACCCAACAAAGAGTGACATCAAATGCAAGACACCAGACATTTGTGACAAATATAAAGATTGGATTGTCAGTAACGATTCTACTTACTGCTGCTCACTGCCAGACTTCTTGAAATCGTTTGATTTTCACGACACTGACATTGGAGGTAAGTTTATAACGGTTTTAATTATTACAGCCGTAAAAAAAGACGTTACCATCACTTGTAAGCTTGTGAATTGTGTTATTAAACTCTTTTTCTTCCCGTCCGGAAATTTAGGCTCATTTTGCAATGATTTTTTTAACTTAGCTCGATGGAAAAATACGCTTGCTTGTTGCATTTGTAAACGAGATTGATTTGGTCAGTAAATTAAATATTTTAGTCCGCGCAACAATCCATTTGTTTTTTGTTAGCATATTATTTGACTTTGTATCTCAACAAAAACTCAATTAAATGGACAAAATTAATGCTAAATGGAAAAAAAAAATCAACATCCTATTATCTATAACAAGAAAATTTTATTAATACTACTTCGTATTTCTGAGATATACCTAAATAATTTTTTAAGCAAAAATGTACTGGTGAAAGTAAATGGCGAAAACTATTTCAGTAATAATGAAAAATATACAAACCCGAAATAAATACGGTAACTGCCATTTGTAGTGGTCTGACATACATAATACTGAACTATTAACAGTATTGGGCGTAGCCGTGGGACAGACATTACTATTGTTGTATTTTTCTGTTTAATTTAAGTTTCTACATACTTGTTTGTCCATTGTGTGCCAAATAAACATGTTTTTTTGATTTCGTAAAGTAATGTTACAAATTAAGCTTGCAGCGCTTGCACGCTTGCGCCGTAGATAAGCAATGGCGCATGATCTGTGACTCCGCAACTTTACGTGTCTGTTTTGATGAAACTGATGAACATAATATTTCATGACATAATGAAAATAAGTTTTTAACCTTTTGACCAGCACGTCAAAAAAGCAAAATCGTGCTCTCAGTGCCAAGCCACGACTTCATACTTTAATTTGTGACTTAGTCGTGACCGTGACCTTTATAGCAAAAAGTATCTAGCACGCCACGGACCGGCCATTAGTTGTTTTGATAAAACTTAATAAATTATTTCGTCTGTTTAGATCATGTTCATTAATAATTTCGTCAACAATTTCCTTGCCCATGTTTTTTTTTCATCATTAAGGTCAGAAACAGCGTTTCATCAAATTGCCCACAAGGGAACTTCACTTAGAGAGACAGGTTCACTGTACTCTCATAATCGCAAAAGCTTTATGCCACATCGTATCGCTTCAAGTAGGGGTGGACTAAGCACAGTTCCACCCCAAACCACTGTCTCACTGAAAAGACACGGACTCCCTCATCAACAATTTCCTTGCCCATGTTCTTTTAATTTCTGAAAAACATAATTTATTTAAAAATTTTAAAAAAAGTTAATTAGTTTTAGCAATTTTTTCTCGTAGTGCGACAAATATTTTAGAGTCAACAATTTTTTCCCAGCTATTTACTAAAATACGTTATACGTTTTTTGTTTATGAGAAGAGATACGTTTAAAAGAAAACAAAAACAGAGATAAAAATTATTGCAAGGTTCAAACCTGATTTCCCAGCCTAGATAGTATTACCAAGACACTCAATTGACATCAATTCAGCAGCAATAATAAATTGAATCTCATAAAATGTGAATGACTACAATGTTTTGAAAAACTTACTATAACAGATATTTATTTTTTAGATATACTGGATGTGGCACTGAACAAAATGACAAAAAAGTCCTGATTCAACAACATCTTAGGTATTCGTACCTACTTATTTCCGTTGTGTCGAAGAAGAGTTATTCACATACAAGTATTTAACAAACACATATCATAAATGATATTATTTTCAATTTAGGATTATTCAGATCATAGCCGTCATAATAAATATAAAAAAAAGATTGTTGAAATATAACCAATTTTAAAAATAGTTTAATATCGAATTGAAGTGATTTTTTTATACATTTTCAAATCGAATAAACGGTAGAAATATAAGTTTTCAATAAAAAATAAATAAATAACCAGTTTGTTTTATTTTTAATCCACTAAAAAAAAACACAAGGAATAGTTTTACGCCAGAACTCTGTCATTTATGGTTTATTATTGTTTATTAAGAAGAATAACTTGCAAGTTAGTTTTAAAATAAAACAGAATTTATATAAATAATAATTAGATCTAACCTGAACTAAGTATGATAGGATAAACCTGGGCCTCAGATGTCTGAAAACCTAATAATTTTATTATTTACATTAATACGCCTAAGAATACAGCGTGTAATTGACAGGTTGGCAAAAACGAAAAGTATGAATTCAGACTGGTATTGTTAATATTTTGATAGTGAAATATTTTCCCGGAAATGATAGGTGAACGTTTTTCAATTTTCAATTTTATTTCGGCTACGCAATGTATAACGAATATATCGATACGCACGCGACCCTGTACCTCGCGCATTGTTCATTCATACTAATAGGTAGGTACTTCGGGACGTAAGGTCCACGTCCCGAAATACCAGTTTGGAATAAATACATAGTACACTACACACACAAACACACCTATCAAAAAATTTTAACACGAATTCAAAACCTATCAAAAATTAAAATAGTCACATAAAATAAAGTCTCTCGGGTCGTATAAGGCATGGCTCAAAGTGGTTGCCTCCGAGCTGCACGCACAGTTGTGCTCTACGCAGGGTTTCGGCATGGAGACGAGGCATCATTGTCACATCCTCATTGAGTTTTTGGTTCAACGATGTGAAACACGGGGTCCGTTATTACGCCTTACAAGTTTTGCAGCAGTACGGGTTCCCAAACGCGGATTTCGACGGACAACATCTAAAATCGCCTGCTCAGAACGAGCACGGATTGTCCTTCCAGCACCTTCCTGACGCGGCACAATAGGTAAATTTTCTAAAACACGTTGATATGCCCTTGTGATAGTACGACTATTAGCTGGATGTCGTTCATTTGCGTTTCCTCTAGCTTCACCCAAGCACATTAACATCTGGCCATATTCGCGAGCACTAAACGTTTCATTACGCCGATTCATGACGATACCACACAACACAAAAACACACAACTCAACTGAACGCAATACACAGTCCCGAACTCTCGACAGTTGAAAGAAAACGAAATAGACGTCCAGAACTCACCAGCAATCGCGGCAAACTGAAATGGCGGCAAAGGTTTCGTTTGTCGGCAAACCTTTGAGAGTGTGTGTGACACGTGTAGCAATTAGGGCTGCCCACATGGTATGAAATTAAACATTTTCATTTCGGTAATAGTAAGTACGTTAGTCGAGGTGCCCATGGCGCAGTAGTTACAGTGGTCGGCCTGCGATTGAGATAAAGATGAAGAACAGGGTATTGAAAAATAATCGTATCGTAATCGTATGGTAAACATTGTTATTAACTGCTATCTTTTGTAACTTTTACTCATGGTTCTGCTTTCAAGTTTAAACCTACCTGTCAATCCCCTAGCAGCATGCGCGCGATTTTGCGCATTTTCTAAACACTAAGCAAACGTCGGCGTTCGCATAGATTATAAATTAAGTTTTTTTTTATAGGGTATTTATTCAAGAACGTAAATAAGAAGTTTTCATTATAGTATGTAAAAATCGAAAATAAGCAAAGCTTTTCGTAACTACACGCGCGAACGCCGGCTTTCGCTCAGGGATTGACAGGTAGATTGTGAATCTGGCAATATTGACACATTGTTTTTTTTTTTTTTTTTTTAATTGATATAAACCAGTGCTTGACTGCGATCCCACCTGATGGTAAGCAGTGTGGTTGGCAGTGGTGTTGTTTTTATGTTTTATGTCCCACTAAATTGTCTAAAGCAAACTGTAATGTAGGTATCTGTATAATTATTTCTTTGTTCAGTCGAGCATTAAACTTAGTACCGTGAATACGTTGTTTCCTTATCCCGACTAACCAACAGTTCAGTGGCTACGAGGACTAAAATATATATTCAACGTGCGATAATTTATAATAAGTACAGCAATGACGATCGGTAAAATAACAGAATTCGATGTGCATAAAGACGATTGGCGGTTATACATCGAACGGTTGGAACAGTATTTCGTAGTAAACGAGGTGAAAAGTGAGCTGTTTTTACCGACGTTAATTACGCTTATGGGTGCGGAAAGTTATGAACTACTAGTGAGTTTGTGCACACCAGATAAACCTAAGTCAAAGTCGTTTACACAAATAGTGGATATCATGGCAAAACATCTGCAACCAAAGCCGAGTGAGCTAGCTGAGAGGTACAAGTTTAGGAAGAGGACTCAACAAAGTGGAGAATCTATAGCCGAGTACATCGCTGTTCTCAAGAGAATGACCAAGACATGCGAGTTTGGGTCGTGGCTGGAAGAGAGTTTACGAGACCAGTTATTCGCTGAACCTAAGCTAGATTTTTCAAGAGCCTATAGCTTAGCGATTAGTTTGGAGTCAGCGCAAAAAGATGCGGCGGTAGTAGTTCAAGGTCAGAAAAGGGCAAACGGGGAGGTGACAGCGGCCGATTGTCTGGCAATAGAAGGTACAAGATGGCAAAGAAGGGATACCGCGAGTGGGGCAGGTGAGAAGACAGTCATGCGGTACGCAAGAGGTATGACCCGGGAGGCCGGGCCGCGCGGCGAGCACGGGACGCGCGGCCAGGACGGGGCGCGCGACGAGCACGGGGCGCGCGGCGAGAACAGGGTGCGCGGGCGCCGTCATGGCAGTGGGACGAATGCGGAGCGCCGACAGCATTGTCAAGCTTGTGGCGGGGCACATGAAACGTCCACTTGTCGGTTCGGCCGTTACGTATGCCGCGTCTGTAACAAGTCAGGTCATATTCGACGTGTGTGTCCGAATATAATATCGAATCAATATTACATGGAATCAAAATCAACAAACAACAGGGGAGAATGTGAAAGTGATCACAGTGAAGAGGTAATTGACATTAATTTAAATCTGTTATGGTCAGTGTGTAGCCTTAGGGGCGGATATCGTTAAGTCAGTGCAAACCATTTATGATGTCATTAAAGGTACATAATATACTTTTAAATATGGAATGCGACACAGGTAGTGCGGTGTCGTGCATTAGTTATCAAATGTACCAGCAAGTATTTAGTGATTTAACTATTAACAAATGTAACATTGTCTTGAGATATTATACGGGCGAGTTAGTATATCCTGTGGGGGTAATAACACCGTCAGTTATGTATAATGGTAAAGTTAAAGAGCTCGATTTATACATCATAAAAAAGGGTAAAATGGCCTTACTCGGTAGGCAATGGATGTTAGAATTAGGTATTCAGCTACCTACTGTCAAATTAACGACAGTAAATAAATTATCAGGAGAGGAGTTTAATCTAGAGGAATTCAGTTCCAGATATTGTAATGTATTCGCGGATGGACTGGGCGGCTTCACCGGCCCGCCGGTGAGCATTCATTTGCGGGAGGGAGCGCGGCCAGTGTTCGGCCGGTGGAGCGAGCTCTGCAGCAGCACGTGCGGGACGGCATCCTCACACCTGTCGAGCGTTCCGACTGGGCAACGCTGATCGTACCAGTAGTGAAGAAGGACGGTAACATAAGAATTTGCGCAGACTACAAATTAACGTTAAATAAAGTTTTAGAGGTTGACCGTTATCCACTACCACGGATAGAAGACTTACTAGTTCGCTTACACGGGGGCCAAAGATTCAGTAAAATTGACCTGTCCCAGGCTTATGCACAATTTTTCTTGGATGAGTCTAAGAAGTATACTGTTATTAATACCCACAAGGGCTTATTTATGTACAATCGTCTCGTGTATGGTCTGTCATCTAGTCCCGGCATTTTTCAGCGACGCCTTGAGGAATTATTTGCAGATTTACCCCGAGTGGGGGTATTTTTAGATGACGTTATAATTACAGGGTTATCGACCAGTGAACATTTGGAAAACTTACACAAGGTTTTCCAACGCTTGGAAAAGTATGGTTTAAGAGTAAAAAAAGAGAAATGTGACCTTTTTGCAAAGTCGATTAGTTATCTAGGATATGTAATCAGTGCAGAGGGCGTACATACGTGTCCCGACAAGGTAAAGGCAATTATCGATACACCGGCACCCGTAAACGTAGCGGAACTCCGATCGTTTATAGGCATGATTATGTACTACTCAAAGTTTATTCAAAATTTAAGTACAATATTAGCACCATTATACGAATTGCTAAAGTCGGGGTCGAAATACGACTGGAATGATAGATGTCAAAGGGCATTCAGAAAGGTTAAGGACATGCTAACCAGTAGTGAAGTCCTCATGCACTATTCTCCCGAGTTACCGCTGATAGTAACGGCGGACGCCAGCAGTGTCGGGGTGGGCGCGGTACTGTCTCAGCTAACGTCAGCTGGCGAGCGGCCTGTCGCGTACGCCTCACGCTCACTCATACCTGCGGAACGTAACTACGCGCAGATAGACAGAGAGGCTTTAGCAATAATATATGCAATACGCAAATATCATCAGTACTTGTACGGAAGGAAATTTACTATAAGAACTGATCATAAACCCTTGACATATATATTCGGTAACAAGGTAGGTATTCCGGTTATGTCAGCGTCTCGGTTGCAACGTTGGGCAGTGCTTTTGTCTGGGTACAATTACGACATTGAATATGTTTCGTCTAAAAATAATTGCGCTGACGCTTTGTCGCGATTACCGTCCAGAGTTGCTAACGTGCGGCATGTTAAAGAGATAACGTATGTAAATTTTGTTGAAAACTTTTTACCAATAACTAATTCGGATGTTAGGGAAGCCACGGCTAGGGATGTATTATTTACTAAATTAAAAGTTTATATAGAATCAGGCTGGCCGCATTTTTGTAGTGAAGAGGAGCTAAAACCATTTTTCAATAGGCGAAAAGGCAGACGGTATTGAAACAATTACATAGTAGCCACATGGGGATAGTTAAAACAAAGAGCTGGGCTAGAAGTTACGTGTGGTGGCCGCGTATCGACGACGAGGTGAAGGCGCTGTGTCGCGCCTGCGACACGTGCGCGCGCGAGGCAGACGCGCCACCTCGTGCGACACCGCAGCATTGGCCGTATGCGCCCCAACCGTGGACACGCTTACATATTGATTTTTTAGGACCGTTTAAGGGAAAAACATTTTTAATACTGGTAGATTCGACATCGAAATGGATCGAGGCTTTCAAAACGAAACAAACCAATGCCACAGTCATTATTAAAAATCTGAGAGCTACTTTCGCGCGATTCGGGCTTCCGAGGGAACTAGTTTCGGATCAGGGTCCTACGTTTACAAGTAGGGAATTTTCGGAATTTTTAAAAAACAATGGAATTAAGCAGTCTTTTTCACCAGCCTACCATCCTTCTTCGAATGGCGCTGCGGAGAACGCCGTCAAGTTATGTAAACGTACGATTAAGAAGGCATATAGGGATAACATTGATGTAGATCTAGCCCTCCAAAACTTCTTATTAATCTACAGAAACACTATACATAGCACTACAGGCGAAACGCCAGCTATGTTGCTACAGAAACGTAGATTGCGCTCACGTCTGGACCTATTAAGGAACGACCAAACCTTGCTGGACAAAGTCCGCTCCGCACAAGACAGCCAGGCACAGTATGCAGGTGGAGTTAAGCGTGATTTTGGGCAAGGCGATACAGTTTGGGCGAGGGGTTTTGGTCAACATGACAAATGGGTTAGAGGGCAGGTACAGAGTAAAGACGGCTCTCGTAGGTTCATAGTGGAAAGTGATAACGGTCAATTAATGAAACGTCATATAGATCAAATGCGTCGAAGACCGCGATTTTCAGATGTTGCCTGTCCTGGGGTTGATACGGGAGAATCATTGACGATTAGGAGTGAGAATGCCGTTTCACCGGGGAAGGAAGTGGAGAATAGGAGTAGAGAGGGTGACACACAACATAAAGAAACTGTCAATTACACGGTGTATAATAATTATGTTAATATCTAATCGAATCAATGTCAATGAAAAACAAAAATGAAAAACAAGTTTTCTGTGTCGTCATAACAGAATGAAACCATGTTAATAAAATATTTTTGCAATGCACGTTTTTGAATGCATGGACGCAATTGCATTCACTTTTTTGTCCAGAAAAAGGCCTAAGAATATAAAAAAGACTGGGCAAGTGCGATTCGGACTCGCGCACTGAGGGTTCCGTACAAACTTACCTATGTAAACAGTTCAATTCCTGAATAGGGTTTCGAAGATTTTTCCGAATCGCAAATAAAATATTTATATTTAGTGACGTAACAACAAATTTACTATTTTCAGATTTATTCTTATATCTGCTCTAAAAGACCTTGCTTTATGCAAAATTTCAGGATAATATATGTTTTTTGCGACATAAACGACCGTATCTTTTTTTTCGTTAACTTAGAAGTTTGATTTTTTTACAGCATTAAGGGACCGCAGACTTGACTATCTAGTTTTAATTTTAACTCGATACCTCCACGCGTTCCCAAGATAAAGGGTCTTGACAGATAGACGGACAATAAAGTGATCCTTTATGGGTTCCGTTTTTTCCTTTTGTCAAAGTCAAAGTCAAAAGCATTTATTTCAAATAGACCATTTACAGGCACTTTTGAATAGTCAAATTTAGGTCAGTCCAAAAAAATAGTTAAAAAAAACTAAAAAACACGCTTTTAGCACGCACTAAAAAAAAAATTCCTGAACACAAACCCTTTCATTTGATACCCATATCATGGGGGTGCATTTCAAATAGCCTGTCCGCCATTTTGGACGTCCGTCATATTGGATTTAAGTCACGTGACTATTTTTTTCGTTTTCCTGACAGCAAACCCTTTCATTTGATATCCATATCATGGGGGTGGATTTCAAACAGCCAGTCCGCCATCTTAGGGAGGCCGCCATATTGGTTTTGCAATGACGTTTCTTAGCTAGTCATGTATTTTCATCAGAACTCAGAGCGTGTGCAAAATTTCATCCTAATCGAAGACCGGGGAGTGGGTCAAATTAAGATTCGAAGATTTTCTTACATACATAGTTACAAGTGAAGCTAATAAAAGCATGTTAAAAAGTGAAGCTAAATTGCAGGTCCCAAAGCGTAGATCTCTATGGAGAAGAACGTGCAAGAAACTCCATGGACACTCTTTTAAATTATATTGTGAGTTACATATAATCTTTGTTACATATTTCTTGTTGCTTCTATTATGTGAGCACAATGTAGATAAGTAATAAAAAATAAAACTAATTAAAAGATAGAAATTAAATTAAGCAATTGGCAGCTAAGAGATGACCAGTCTCAACTGACGGCACTCGTTCACGAGCATGACGCGTGCATCAGCCTCACTCAACTCAACCATTTTGAAGGGAACCGAATGACCCAACGACACGTGCCACCATCAGCGAGACATTTGAGTGAGCATGACAAACTCTCAACTGCCATGCTCGTAATGTCAAAAAATAAATAAATAAAAATGTAACCTAATAAAAATGCTCCATGGTACTTCACATTCAAAAATTTGAAAAAAAAAAAGTGTTTCTACAATATACAATGCTAGTTCCCAAATACAAAAGGTAATAAATGATCACAAGCTTCATTAGACAAATAAAATAATAAATAATTTAAAAAATTAAAAACACGACTGCCATGTCAAAAAAACGAACTAAAAAGCAAAAAACAAGATGTTAGTTAAACTGTATAAATAAAAATGAAAGTTGTCACTCATTCACTCACTGACTAAACACGATGTCTCGAAAGAACTTGATCTACAAAACAAAATTTTTCATCGCCATCGGGGGTCTGTCGGTCACCAGTCTGTAGAATACTTTCTTATATAAAAAGTCCCCCGACTGCGATGAAAAATTTTGTTTTGTAGATCAAGTACTTTCGAGACATCGTGTTTAGTCAGTGAGTGAATGAGTGAGAACTTTCATTTTTATATATACAGTTTAACTAACATCTTGTTTTTTGCTTTTTAGTTCGTTTTTTTGACATGACAGTCATGTTTTTTAATTTTTTAAATTATTTATTTTTATTTTAAACCTTTTAGTGATAAGTTTAATTTTAAAACATGTCATGCTTCACAATATAGTTTCTAAGCATTTATACGATCACAAGAAGAGACGAAGATTAATCGCTTCATATAGAATTGTTGAAGATTTCTGAGGCGATGAAATTCATCAAGAGACTTCCAGTCGTGTGGCTCGTGAATCACTTTACGTGGGTCCAAAACGCTGGTTGCCAAACCTTCTAGTTGCCTCACGCGACTAAGCGCAACATAAGCTTGCCCTTTGGCTAAAATTTTTGGGCCTAGGTCCTCGAAGGCTCTGTCCAGTGTTGTCCATTGTAACTTGTGGACTGTCACGGCCCAACATAATATACGCGGTAGCATGCGGCGCTCTACTTTTCCATGACTCCTTTTTTTTATTTTTTCGGGGGGAAAATCATCTTATGACATCCCCCGCCCTAGGGCGGGGCGGGCGCGGGAGATAGTTTCAGACTTTTATTGACTAAAAACCCACTCCTGTTCCTTCGTTGCCTTTCGCACCAGGGTCGAGTCTTCCTTTCAAAATCAGACCCTTGGCCCCAGTAGACTTCGACCCTGCTAGGCCCCTACAGTTGCTGACATCTCCTTGAGGCGCGCGTGGAACAGCACGCGCCGTCGACGACTTGGGCTCGGTCCGGACGGTTACCGGACGGTCGGACGGCGAGCCACCCATTGCTCGCCGTCCGCAAGCCTGCGCCTACGATGGCCGGGAAGCGGGATCGGAATCCCGGCGGCGCCTCCTTTGCTAGCATTACTGCTTCGCAGAAGGAGGCGACCGCCTGCCACTCCTCCTCGCTCCGGACCATGGCCTGTACCAAGGCCCGGCGCGAGAGATCGCCGCCGCCGATCGCCCCCACGAGGACACGGCGTTGCTCTGCCCAAGCGGGACACACCTCCACCGTGTCCTCCGGGCGGTCCACACAATGGTGACACCCGGGCGTTTCTTCCGCACGAATCCGATGCAGGAACCTCCTGAACTTACCATGTCCGGTGAGGACCTGCGTTCCATGTCTCCTTAGCCCGTCAAATTCGACTGTACTGTTCAATTTTGACACCCATACCAATAGTGTTGCCACGTACTGACTTGTCGTCGAACTCTACGAAGACGGCTTGTGGTAATTCTTCTGGTTCTAGTTGGTCACGGAGTAGCAATGGCCATTCGAATTTTCGAACGATCACCATAGCGCCATTTATCTTATCTTATCTTGTTTTCGGGCTGGCCCTAGGCCAGAGCACTTCGACCCTTTTGGATCTTTTGTGATATGCCCCTCCCGTCTACTCAACCCCTATCCCTCCGTACACCTTCTTCATGAGTCCCAGTATGGTCTTGATGGGGCTGAGCCTGTAGTCTTGTCTTGGTCTTGGAAATGGTTGGCCCAGATACTCTAGTCTTTTGGTGCCTAGTGCTGCACAGTCGCACAGCAAGTGTAGCATAGTCTCCTCTGCATCTCCACCGATCCTGCAAGTCGGGTCGCTTGCTAGTCCCATGTTGTGGAGCTGTTTGTTGGTGGCATAGTGCCCCTTGAAGACTCCTGTGATTGTTCGGAGCTGTGATCTGCTGGACCTCCATAGTTTTTGGGTCCAGCCCTTATCTATGTCATTGAGAAAATTAGTTTTACATGCTTCTGGCCTGTTGTATTGCGCCAGTGTGTGCTGTGTACCTCTAACGCAGCCCTTTTCAAACCTTGGTTGATGACCCTTGGTGAAAGTCCTATGAAGGGTTCCGGTCCGTATAGGGGTGTCTCGGATCTTTTCCTTGCCAGAGTGTCGGCTCTTTCATTACCTTCTACTCCTGTATGACCTGGCACCTAGATCAATCTGACCTTGTTGCGCCTTCCTATCCGGTTTAATATTTAATACAGTTTAGTATCAGCCCAGAATCCACTCTATTAGATGTGAGTGCCTTAAGTGTTGCTTGGTTGTCGCTTAAAATGTAGACAGTGTCCCCTTCGGTGCCACTGTCTAGTATTTCCTGCGCGCACCCGATTATAGCATAGGTCTCTGTGTCTCTAACACTCCTTTTTGGGGCAGTCGTGTAATAAAAATAAAAACATTACAAAAACAAGAAAACAAAAAGGGCAATAGCATTTCTTCCAATATTCATAAAACCAAAAAAATCTAATTAGTAGGCAAAAGGCTGTGGCTGTGGAGCAGGACCGACATTTAGCCAAGCATCAAGGATATAATCTTCTAGTTTATAATATGCTTGTCTACATAGCGTGCGTTTAACGCATGTTTTAAATTTGGACTAATTTAGTTGTAGAATCACAAGTGGTATTTTATTATAAAATTTTACATAGTACCCCATAAAAGAACTATGTACTTTAGCCAATCTGAATCGAGGTTGATCTAATTTGTCCCTATTTCTAGTATTAAAATTGTGCCTGTCACTTATCTTTGTAAAAAGATTAATATTTTTCCGAACATACATAATCCATACTTTCATACTTAATATTATAAATGCGAAAGTAACTCTGTCTGTCTGTCTGTCTGTTACGCTTTCACGCTTATACCGCTGAACCGATTTTGATGAAATGTGGTACAAAGATAGAATAGAGCTTGATCAAAGATAGAAAGATAGAATCAAAGATAGAATTGTACAAAGATAGAATAGAGAAAGATAGAATTGAGCTTCGATCCTCAGCTACAGTTAAAAATTTTGTCATTATTTTATCTTATTTTCTTTGTAATAAAATAACTTTTACCATTTTTTCAAAATAATTGGCATTTCTATTCGATATCTTCTAAATATTTTGTAAAAACTAATCAAAACACAATAAAATCAAAGCGGCGAGTAAAATCAAGTCTTATTTTGTTACATTATTCTATTTAGCTGCAAATTTAACTTCTGAAAGGAAAATCATCACGCTATCATCGATAAGGACCCAACCAGTCTATTATAACGTTTATATAAGAACGTATATTTTACAACATAATCATCGGTGACCTCAGCATAGTGGTTTCGTATCTAGACTTGCGTGTAATATAAAGATGTTTCGAGTCCCATAGTATGGCTCTCATATAAGAAATTTTTATTTTATTTTTTCACCGTAAATAAGATTTTTTTTATATATTTTTGCATGCTTACATTTTTTTATATCTACACACAATATATCTGTAGAAGTTTTTAGTTAATAATAATAATAATAATATATTTATTCAGAGATAAAATTTGGTAAAATAGTAACATAAAATCTTAGGAATAATTACAAAGGTATAACTATGTTAAATGCCTGTACTAGAATAAACCTGTATCACAGGCGGTAGAAGCTCTTACACTATGGTTTTGTAGGACAATAAAATTCATAACTATATTTAACATTCAGTCTCTAAATAGGAAAAAATATAATTTAAAAATATAATGTTATATACCTAATTTACTTAAACACTAAAAGTCACAATTGTGGTATTTCGTATTTTTAAAACTGTTTCTTGCACTTTATTCTCTAGTTACACACACATGATTTTGCGTCAGCAGAATTGGTAATTGGGTTAAAGTCGAGGTTGCGTTAATACTAAAAAGTTATGTTTACATTGGACAAATATGTTTAAATATAAAGATAAACGATGGTTTGTAGGTCAGCACGCTAGAATTTTGAGTCAGCAGTAAGCGTTACACAGAAGTCTGGCCTTGAGTATGACGCTCTAGGCGCCCTCATAATCGATAGAGTTAATATATCGATATTCCGCTATTTTCCTAGCAGGACACTCAGCGTCTCCTGTTTTATGGTTGGAGGGCTTTTTGAAGCGACAGCAAGTTGCACATTTCGGTGAGTCCGCTTTCTTTGAACACTCAGACATCGAGTGTCCTGTCTCGCCGCAGTGGCCACTCGTCGAATTGACCTCTCTACAGGTTTTTGCTGCATGTCCATACTGCTGGCATTTATAGCATCTCGTAACCAGGGTGAAGTCCCTGACTGGGCAGGAAGTCCAATTTATGAAAATCCTTGACTGGGAAATTAGAGCTCTTCGTATATTGGCTGGAACTTCAACCACGAAGTTACAAGTCTGCGAATCTTTTTTTCCTGATTTATGGCTTAATTTAACCATGGTCAAAAAGGACTCCATGGAAATCGTTGGAAATTTTTCGGCTACATTTTGTTCGTAAATGCACCTGAAGACTTCAGTTTCAGTCAAAGAGGATGGCACTCCTACAACCACGATCCGGGGTTTGCGCTTGCTGGGTTCGTCGGCGGTAAGGCCGGATGCAGACTGCTGGACTGCGTACTTGATTTTATCTGCGTCATCCTTTGTCTCTGTACTGATAATAACGCCTCCGTTTTTAGTCTTACGGACACCACGTATATGCAGCTTGACTTGATCTGGTCGTATCATCTTTTGCACAAGGACTTTTGTTTCGTCACTGGACTTTAATTTGTTGTTAGGATATATGGCCACGGAGTTTAAATTGGATGGTCGAACGAAATCATTTGACCCCTTCTTCACCATGTCGGCAAACGAAACAGTGCCAGAGTCCATAATCGTCTTTGTGAGGTCCAAGATGTGGTCCGTCAAGTTGCATTTTTCCATTAGGTCTTCATTGAGGATGCGCACTTGGACTGCTTTCTGCTTTAGCGATTGATATAGGACTGCCATCTGTGAGGTCCCAGATCCTATTTTACGGCACAAGGTTGAAATTTTCAATTTCTGCTCCGAGTTGAGTTTGCCATCCGAGGCAATAGAACAAACCTCGTTTAGATGCTGCTCAATGGTTGACATCCATCTTTGTATCTCGGGTGTTGAAACCGCTTCGATTGAGAGATCAGATTGGGCTGGATTTTGCGTCATCGTCTTTGCTGGAGATGCGGAGAGATTCACTCGATCTCTTGAGAAGGTGCTGTTGTCCATTTCATATAATACTAGTTCACTTATTCTAGGTTTCCATTGTATTTACTAAACTACACACTAGGCGAAAATAACTGCAAAAAGAAGGTCACTGATATTATTTTATGAAATTAAATACTGAGCACGTCTGTATGCTACGAGTGCAGACTAATCAATCGTTGTGACAACACAAACAAAGTTGTGTGTGTATCACGCAAAATGTAAATAATATAAAATGTAGATAACTTTTAAACATTAAAATTGTGTGTCACTTAAAATATTACTTAGGCTTTGTTTCATCGCAATCGGTTGTTGTTTTCAAGAAGTAAAATGTAACACCACACGCAATTCAGATACTCGCAACGTCATCTAAAGACTCAAAGTAGAAATAATGATGACAATGGCATTTGAAATTCATATTAAATTTGATAGATAGATGGCATTGTGTAATTTATGTAATTTTCTGAGTGGCGGAAGAATGACCATCGCCCACGTTTGCAGACAGTTCTATTTTTTTTTCCCCCGTGGTTGTAACAAGCTAATTGACCTTTAGGTATTTAATTATTGACTTTAAAATAACACGGCCAAATTTTTGGAAGGGGTTACATGGTACCTTGCGTTGGAAGGCCCCCAGGTGGACGTTACCGATGACCTGGTGAGGGTCGCGGGAATCCGATGGATGCGAGATTCACAGGACCGGTCATTATGGCGACACTTGGGGAGGCCTATGTCCAAAAGTGGACGTCTTTCGGCTGAAATGATAATGATGATGATGGCATCTTTTTATTCTTTTTTTAAGGGTGGAAATTATCCAGTGACTTCTCCCGCTCTGGTTGGGGCGGGAGGGCGTGTCAATCTTTTACTGACTGAAACCACACCTGTGTCCTTCAGTTGCCCTTTGCGACATCTCTTTGAGGAGCGCGTGGATCCAAATAATTTTAAACTTTTAAGAACTTTATATAGATAGATAAAGTTGTGTAATTCAAAACATTTAACTACGCGCTGTTGACGACTGCGGCCTCCTCCTTCGCTAGCATTACGGCTTTGCAGAAGGAAGCAACCTCCGGCCATTTCTCCTCGCTTTGGACCATAGCCCGAACCAGGGCCCGGCGCGAGAGGCCACTGACGCCGATTGCCTCCACGAGGACACAGCGGTGCTCCGCTCTTGCGGGGCACACCTCCAATGTATGCTTCACTGTGTCCTCCGGGATGATGGCACCTTGCTGCCTAATAATAGCGTGTGTTCGGTCCAAGCAACCGAACACCTGCTAACGCAGCAATTTACTACAATCGTACTTTAACATCAGTGCATTACGAGACACCAAACGGACCCGGTGCATTCATCTAACATAACCTTTTAACATAACATTTGAAGAACTTTAATAAACTATCCAAAACCAATCAGTGCTTTTATATCAACTACAAACCCACACCCCGCACATATTGGTCCTTCGAGCCGGATTGCGCGAGTTTCGAAAAGTAATCGCGAGTGTTGCGTATATATCAGTGTAGTGTGTGTGGACTTAAGTGGTATTCTGGACTGGTAGGTGACTGGATTACGCTCCTGATCCACGGAGAACATCAACAGTGGTATAGCAGCAGACCACAAGTAAGATCTTTCCATAATTTTCTAAACTTTGGGAGATTTGACGTCCTTAAACAACGTGCGAAATGGCTGAGCTTTACGACGTCCAATTGGCGCTCGCCATCAACATCGAAAAGATCGGGGTTAATTTAAAGAAGAGCAGTGTCTAAAGACGAACCTTCGAATACTTGAAAAAGTGTTTGAGTACTTTAGAAGAATATTGGAAGGAATACCAATTTAACCACATTCGCCTTACAACAGAAGTAAGTAAGACGCATGTCTAATTTACGAAACAGGAGTTCGAGAAAACCAGCAAGTCGTACCAAGCTGTCAAAATGCTGATCAACCAGATGCATCAAAAACTTCTGGAAGCTCCATCTAGGAGTGATGATCAAGGACTGCTAGAAGAAGGTACGTATCTTGGTAAAGAATTCGAGACGGAACAGGAGTATAAAGAGGAACAGCAGCCAGGAGAAGATGGTCTGCCTTCGGAGTTAGGTCAAAGAGCTCGTCGTGCTTGGATGGTAAATCAGGGTACAAACAGTAAACTGGATGAAATGCTTCGCAGGCAGGCAGCTAATTTTAAGGCTTTCCGACGAACGGTATCTAACATCAACTTAGAACTTGACAAATGGGAATTTGAAGACGTCCTCAAAACACTGCAAACTAGGTGGATAGCAATCGATACTCTGCATTGGGAAATTGATTCAGAATTATGCGAAGAAAATGGAGAGTATGAAACAACATTCTTGAGTCACGAAAAACAATACAACAGTCTGAAGAAGGCAATTAATACTAAAATGTGGTCCGTGGCTCACAGAGAAAAATCAACACCTACACTAGATATACCTGTATTTAGTGGTAACTATAACCAGTGGACGTGCTTCAAGGATTTGTTCCAAGAAGCAATACATAACAATCCGTCGCTTTCGAGTGCCAAAAAATTGCAGTTTTTAAAAGGAAAAGTTAAAGGGGAAGCTGAACGGCTCATCCAACATTTACCAATCAGCGCAGATAACTATTCCGTATGCTGGGATATTCTGCATCACCGATACAACAACAAAAGAGCTATATTCTCTTCTCTCATGAACATTCTTCTAGGACTGCCCAACATGCAACAGCAGTCCTTACAACAAATCAAAAAACTGCATGACACAACAATAGAATGTCTGAATGCTGTCCGCAATTTAGATATTGACACTACATCTTGGGATCCTATGGTGGTACACATCTTATCCCAAAAAACTAGACTCTGACACGTATACCAATTACATTGATTCTTTAAAAGATTCGCGGGAGCTACCAGTGCTTCAAGACTTCTTTTGACAGGCCTGTTGGTCTAGGAGTTAATGGTCCTGACTGCTATGCCGGAGGTCGTGGGTTCGATTCCCACCCAGGACAAATGGTTGTGTGATGAGCACGAGCATTTGTTCTGTGTTTGGGTGTAATTTATCTATATATGTATTTATTTAGAAATATATAAGTATGTTTATCAGTTGTCTAGTACCCATAACACAAGCTCTGCTTAGCTTGGGACTAGGCAGCGCTGTGTGATAGTTGTGGAATATTATTATTATTACATTTATTTTCTATATATACATATTATTTACATTTTTAAATATTTCTTAAAAACAAACATAATAAAAAAACATTTAAAAATATAAAAAATAGTAGCCCACCGGCATCGGGAACAGGGTCCAAGCTACCGGTGGTCAGGGCTCCTGAGAGAGGAATCTCCTAACAATGCGTGCCGTGTCCAGGAGTACCGCTTTCTGGATCAAGCCCTTAATCCAGCTGCCCAACGAGAGCCTCCTCAGATGTTGTTCGAGGCTCTTAGCTATTAAGCCATTGGCCGTTACGACTATCGGCACAATGATTGCTCTATCCACTTCCCACATGTCGACAACCTCGCGAGCTAAGTCAAGATATTTAGTTTGTTTATCTTTCTCAGCTTTCACGAGGTTCTCGTCATGAGGGACCGCTATATCAACAATCATTGTGCGACGCTCTAGTCGATCTATCACCACTATGTCAGGCTTATTGGCAACAATAGTCCTATCAGTGATGATAGATCGATCCCAATACAATGTGACGCCGCCATTCTCGAGAACTGGGTCGGGCACATACCTATAGTACGGTACTTCTGATTCCACAAGATTGTATTTAAGAGCAAGTTGCTGGTGAATAATCCTGGCTACAAGGTTGTGTCTATGCAAATAGTCTCCGTTAGCTAAATGAGAACATCCAGAAATAATATGTCGGATTGATTCTCCGGGTCGGTGGCATGCCCGACAGATGTCAACCGTCCCGTCCTTCACAATGTATTTCCGGTAGTTGTTCGTCATCATAACTTCGTCCATAATTGCAAAGACAAAACCTTCGGTTTCTCCAAAGAGATCACCAAAGCGCAGCCAGGATACGGACGCTAAAAGATCTACATCGGGCCCATGTAAGGCCCGGTAAAAACGCCCGTGAAGCTCCTTGCCCTGCCATACTGCCCTGCGTTCATTAGTATCCATTACTGTAGGTTTGCGCCAGTTCTCGTTAACCAAGGAGAGCGGGGTGAGGCCTTTGTCTACCGCAACCACATCTCGGTGCATCCCCACGTCAGTTTTCAGGAAGTATTCCCTGAGACTGCATATCTCACGGTTGTGCAGGGTCTTAGCATTCAAGAAACCACGACCTCCGCACTTCCGCGGGATATACAGCCTCATCACCGATGACCGTGGGTGATGCATCCGATTTGCGGTAAGTAGTGAGCGGACCCTCCTATCCAGGGCGTCGAGTTCCGTCTGAGTCCATTTGAGTATGCCGAAAGAGTACATCAAAACCGGCATGACCCAACCATTGAAGGCGCGCACCTTGTTCCCGCCCGATAAAAGGCTATTCAGCACTTTATTCAGGCGGCCAAAGAAGCGCTCCCTCAACGATTGTTTCATGTCAGCAGCATTGATGCCTAACGCTTCCGACATACCCAAATACTTGTAAGTTTCGGTTGAGCAGAGGGATCTAATGTATATGGAATCCGAGAGTTGGGTACCCACGGATTCCATAATCTCCCCTCGCTTTACATGCATGACTGCACATTTGTCCAAACCAAATTCCATCCTGATGGCACTACTGAAGGTTTCAGTTACCTTCAGTAGCTCCATCAGTTGCAAGTTGTTGGAGGCAAAAAGTTTCAGATCATCCATGTAAAGGAGGTGTGATATAACATGACCACCTCTTCTCAACCGGTAACCTAAGCCAGAACCCTCCAGCAGTGTGCTGAGAGGGTTCAAAGCTAGGCAAAACCACAGTGGACTCAGACTGTCGCCCTGGAATATGCCACGCTCGATCCTTATCGGTTCGCTGCTCTCTCGGATTTGTCGACATCCTGGATAGTGAAGGGCCGTCCTCCACTGCCGCATACACGACATCAGGAAGGTGCGAAGAGTTGCATCAACTTTATACAGCTCCAGCACCCTCATGAGCCATGTATGCGGAACTGAGTCATAGGCCTTCTTATAATCTATCCAACATGTCGACAGATCTCTTCGAGAGCGACGAACCTGTTGGCTAATGGCAACATCAATGAGGAGCAGCTCCTTAGTACCACGGGACCCGTTCCTACATCCATTCTGAGAAGCAGACATGATGGAGTTTGTCTCAATATGACTATTAATTTTGGCTCTCAGAATAGATGTAAGAACTTTATAGACCGTCGGCAAGCACGTGATCGGTCTATAATTTTTAGGCTCCGCAGTACTACCCGATTTATGGAGCAGGTGGGTTATTCCTGTCGTAAGGAACTCGGGCAGCGACCCTGACTCTAAGGCAGATTGGAATTGGGATGCCAAGCGAGCATGCGATCTTTGAAACCATTTAAGCCAGAAGTTGTGCAGCCCGTCCGGTCCTGGAGATTTCCAGTTAGGCAACGGACGGACTGCACGAGCTACGTCCTGGGGGCTGATGGTAATTGCCCCCATTTCTGGTATAAGATCGCACGTTCGCTCGATCTCCCGAATCCAATCACCCTCGGTGTGACTGACAGGCACCGACCAGATGCTGCGCCAAAATGAACACATGGCATCATCATCCGGTAGGCGCGTATCAATCACACCTTGGTCCGGTCGCTCCCAAGCCCTATAAACCCACCTTTCGTTTCTTTGGAACGTGCGATTCTGGGTGTACCGCTCCACTCGCCGCTTGTACCGTCGAATACGGTTTGCCCATGCATAGACCTTCTGCTTCAGGAAGTCGATACGCTCTGTGATATGGGGTAGATAATCTCGAGGACTAATATCTGTCCCCGAGAACGCCCGTCTCACAAAGCGCATCACCCTAGGGCGAGTGTTGCCCTCCCTGAAGCAGATAAGCTTGCCGATGAGTGCTCTGGCCTCACCAATACGGCGCTCGATCCTGCACTGCCAAGCTGGTACAGCTGGTCGTGTAACTCGGTCACTGTTAGGAAACTTGACTCGAGCTACACGACATGCCGCTACAGCAGCACAATACAAGATCGAGTGGGTATCAGTAAGGTCTTCGCTGCTATCAAAACAATTTGATAGCTGCGAATCCAGAGCACACACCAGCGCCCTATTTTTCTTATGCATGGGCAAACGAGGTAATCGAGGTCTAAGCTCAGCCGGTGTGAAGCGGTACTCCCGGAATGCATCCTCCAAAGCGCTCCTCAAACGTACATTGCACTGGTTACTCACGGATATAGCCCCGTCATCATCATCCTCTCCAACGTGGTCGGGTCGCAGTGAAACATTGGATTGCAGTTGCACCGCGGCCTGTGGCGAAGCAGGTGAGACACGGCTACTCCGTGATTCGAGGCGAAGTCTATCAAGTACGGCATCATCCAGCAAACGGTTACGCTGGATGACCCGCACCTGATCCGATAGTCGTTGGGCCGAAACGTTGACAGCTGGCTCAAGCACCTGAAACAGAGAGAGCATCCGACTACGGTACGCAGTCAGGTTACTTCCCCCCTCTGTAGCCCCAAAGTATGAGCGCATGACATTTTCGTTAATGGATTGTGTCCATCGCATGCGCTGCACACTTCCACCGGCAGCGAGGACCCTATCAGAGGCCGGTGGGCCTCGAGATCCCAAGCTGGCCGGAGGTCGGCCTCTTCCCCGTCGACGCGCAGGTGGTGGTGTCGTCGGCGGCGAGAAGTATTCGTCGCTCGAGCTCGACGCAACTGCAGCGACCGGAATCTCTGGACTCACGGTTGGCGCTGGTGCCGGCGGCTGCGAGGCGGAGCTGAGCGACGAACCCGAAGATGTTGGGTGTGTGTTTGCTTTCTTTGCCCGGCTTCTAGTCAGCATATCAGTTTGTCATATTTCCTTTGCATATTTCATAGTTTGTATATAGTCATTTTCGGATGTTATTGTTATTATTATTATTATTAAGAATTTCTGGACTTTTTGGAGACCAAATTCATCAGTTTGGAGTCAGCTCGTCGCAAACAAGATAACCCTCAACAAAAAGGGTTTAACAACCAACATTCCTCAACAGGTTTCAAGAAACTTAACAACAGTGGGAATAATGGAACCTTGAAAAAGACACTAAACGTGTCGAAGTTCAAATGTCCACATTGCAGCGGCGAACATGGCCTCTACAATTGCAAAACTTTCTTGGAACTGCCCACTGAACAAAAGCTTGCAATTACGCAAAAACTGCAGGTGTGCATCAATTGTTTATTTAGCCACAATGGCAACCTGTGTACTTCTACAAAACGATGCCGCAAATGTACAGCTAATCATAGTATGATATTACATGACGCATTTGTCAAGCCGACGGGGTCTCAAGTGTCTAAACATACCAAACCAACGGTCAAGGTCTCTAACGCGTCACAAGACGGAAATGCTGAGATTTCGCTCACCACTGCTCTCGTGAAGGTTATGGCAGCCGACGGGACTTATCAGAACATGCGAGCCCTTATCGACCAGGGGTCACAGATTTCTCTAATAACTGAAAAAGCCGCTCAGTTGTTGAAGATAAAACGCCAAAAATGCAATGGGGTTGTCCTTGGAATAGGCGCAAAGGAGAACAACTGCAAAGGGTTGCTTCACATAATGTGCAAGTCCACATATAGTGACTACACTTTTACAACAGAAACCATGATCATGAACAACCTACTTAAAAATCTCCCCAATCAAACATTTTCGAAGCCCTCATGGTCATTTACAGAAAATATGAACTTGGCTGATCCGGAGTACTACATTAGTCGACCAGTTGACTTGCTACTCGGAGCCGAAGTTTACGCGAACATTATTATGGAGGGAGTCATCAAGGGGACTAACACAACATAGCCTATCGCTCTGCAAACCCACTTGGGGTGGATACTGTGTGGAGGTTCAACAAAAACATTCCAATGTAATGTAGTTCTGCGCAACTTAGAAGATATACATAAATTCTGGGAAACAGAAGAGATAACAGAACAGTCTAATTTATCGGTCGAAGATCAGGAATGCATTACGTTCTATTTAAATACCACAACTAGGAAACAAAACGGGCACTACGAGGTCAGGCTACCTTTAAAGGACAACATAGAAAACAAGTTGGGTTCCTCAAAACAAATGCCTTTAGCTCAGTTTCGAAATTTGGAGCGCAAGTTTCAGAAACACGAGACGCTAGCCGTACATTACAAAACGTTCATGAATGAATATTTACAATTAAAACATATGAAATTAGCTTTGCAAAGTAACTTAACACTGGAATGCTACTTACCGCATCACGGCGAACATGGCCTCTACAATTGCAAAACTTTCTTGGAACTGCCCACTGAACAAAAGCTTGCAATTACGCAAAAACTGCAGGTGTGCATCAATTGTTTATTTAGCCACAATGGCAACATGTGTACTTCTACAAAACGATGCCGCAAATGTACAGCTAATCATACTACTACTTACCGCATCACGGCGTGCTACGAGAGGAATCTGCTACAACAAAATACAGGGTTGTTTTTAACGCATCTGCGAGGACATCTTCAGGATTCAGCCTCAACGATTTGATGCATAAAGGACCCAACCTTCAACAAGATCTGCAAATATTATTGCTAAAATGGAGGCAATACCAATACGCATACACAGCAGACCTCGAGAAGATGTATAGGCAGATCCAAGTACATGAATTGGATCAACCTCTACAAAAAATAATTTGGCGCAACGATGCTCAATGTCCTATACAATCATATCAACTCACAACAGTTACATACGGAACTAAAGCGGCTCCATTTTTAGCTCTAATGACGCTGAAGAAATTAGCAGCTGAAGAACAGAAAAAATATCCTGACGCGGCTCAAGTGCGCGGACAAAGATTTTTACATGGATGACCTTGTACATGGGTGTCATTCTATGGAACAGGGGAAGAAACTTATATCTGATTTGATGACCTTACTACAAAAAGGGGGTTTTAACTTGCGTAAATGGGCCTCCAACGAACCAACATTAATTGAAGACATACCGAGTCATCAAAATCCAGATACAAACATTGTATTTAATTCGAAATCGGAATCAACATCATCAAAAACTCTGGGTCTGTGTTGGAACACAAATACAGATAATTTTTTCTTTCGTTGCAATTTTTCTAAGCAGTCTTCAAGACCAACAAAACGCAACTTATTATCGGAAATATCGAAATTATTCGATCCGTTAGGCTGGTTGACGCCACTATCCACCCAACTAAAATTATTATTCCAAAAACTATGGGAAAACAATTTACAGTGGGATGAACAAGTGTCCGATGACATCTTCAACGATTGGGCCAAAATAAAAGCGGACCTAGACAACATACACAGCTGCGAGGTACCAAGGTGGTTGAAGAACAACAGTGATGACGTCATCGAAATTCATGGGTTTTGTGACGCATCCATGAAACACATGCATGCGCATGCGTAGTTTATGCGCGCATAAAACATCAATCGGAAGTAACACTCATTGCCGCAAAATCTAAGCTTGTGCCTCATAAGAAATCCCTTACGTTGCCAAAACTGGAACTTAGTGGCGCATACCTACTCTCTAAACTAATAAATAGAATTCAACAATCCTTAACAAATAGACTAGAAATATTTGGTTGGACGGATTCGAAGGTAACACTCAGTTGGATACAGGGTGAGCCTAATCGTTGGAAGGCGTTCGTTGCAAATAGGGTCGTCAAACTCACAGAAATAATGCCTCCTAACTGCTGGTGTTATGTAAAATCAACGGAAAATTCAGCGGATTGTGCCAGCCGTGGAATGTTAGCGTCGCAGCTGATACAACATACATTGTGGTGGCAAGGCCCTCAATGGCTAAAAACATGGACTTCGAAAGATGAAACCGAAAAAAAAAAAAATTAAATAATTAAAAAACACGACTGCCATGTCAAAAACACGAACTAAAAAGCAAAAAACAAGGTGTTAGTTAAACTATATAAATAAAAATGAAAGTGGTCACTCATTCACTCACTGACTAAACACGATGTCTCTAAAACTACTTGATCTACAAAACAAAATTTTTCATCGCCGTCGGGGGACCAGTCTGTAGAATACTTTCTTATATAAAAAGTCCCCCGACTGCGATGAAAAATTTTGTTTTGTAGATCAAGTAGTTTTAGAGACATCGTGTTTAGTCAGTGAGTGAATGAGTGACCACTTTCATTTTTATTTATATAGTTTAACTAACACCTTGTTTTTTGCTTTTTAGTTCGTTTTTTTGACATGGCAGTCGTGTTTTTTAATTATTTAATTATTTATTTTTATTTTAAACATTTTAGTGATAAGTTTAATTTTAAAACATGTCATGCATCACAATATAGTTTCTAAGCATTTATACGATCACAAGAAGAGATAAAGATTAATCGCTTCATATAGAATTGTTGAATATTTCTGAGGCGATGAAATTCATCAAGAGACTTCCTGTCGTGTGGCACGTGAATCACTTTACGTGGATCTAAAACGCTGGTTGCCAAACCTTCTAGTTGCCTCACGCGACTAAGCGCAACATAAGCTTGCCTTTTGGCTAAATTTTTTAGGCCTAGGTCCTCGAAGGCTCTATCCAGTGTTGTCCCTTTTAATTTGTGGACTGTCACGGCCCAACATAATATAAGCGGTAGCATGCGGCGCTCTACTTTTCCATGACTCCTTAGCCCATCAAATTCGACTGTACTGTTAAATTTTGACACCCATACCAATAGTGTTGCCACGTACTGACTTGTCGTCGAACTCTACGAAGGCGGCTTGTGGTAATTCTTCTGGTTCTAGTTGGTCACGGAGTAGCAATGGCCATTCGATTTTTCAAACGATCACCATAGCGCCATTTATCTTATCTTATCTTGTTTTCGGGCTGGCCCTAGACCAGAGCACATCGACCCTTCTGGATCTTTTGTGGTATGCCTCTCCTGTCTACTCAACCCCTAGCCCTCCGTGCACCTTCTTCATGAGTCTCAGTATGGCCTTGATGGTGCTGAGCCTGTAGTCTTGTCTTGGTCTTGGTTTTGGAAATGGTTGGCCCAGATACTCTAGTCTTTTGGAGCCTAGTGCTGCACAGTCACACAGCAAGTGTAGCATTGTCTCCTCTGCATCTCAACAGATCCTGCAAGTCGGGTCGCTTGCTAGTCCCATCTTGTGGAGCTGTTTGTTAGTGGCATAGTGCCCCATGAAGACTCCTGTGATTGTTCGGAGCTGTGATCTGCTGTACCTCCATAGTTTTTGGGTCCAGCTCTTTTTTATGTCATTGAGAAATAGTTTTACATGCTTCTGGCCTGTATTGCGCCAGTGTGTGCTGTGTATCTCTAACGCAGCCCTTTTCAAACCTTGGTTAATAACCCTTGGTGAAAGTCCTATGAAGGGTTCCGGTCCGTATAGGAGTGTCTCTGATCCTTTCCTTGCCAGAGTGTCGGCTTTTTTATTACCTTCTACTCCTGTATGACCTGGCACCTAGATCAATCTGACGTTGTTGCGCCTTCCTATCCGGTTTAATATTTAATACAGTTTAGTATCAGTCCTGAATCCACTCTATTGGATGTGAGTGCCTTAAGTGTTGCTTGGCTGTCGCTTAAAATGTAGACAGTGTCCCCTTCGGTGCCACTGTCTAGTATTTCCTGTGCGCCCGATTACAGCATAGGTCTCTGCTTGGAAGACCGTCGCCATTTTGCCCATGCTTAGGCTAAGATTGCAGTTGTCGCTGTGTACCCCCCGCTCCTGTACCGGTGTTCATTTTAGAGCCATACCTGGTTGTTCCCTTTTTGGGATAGCGCCATTTACTAAGCCGTGACCAACGTAAATGTTCTATTAAGTAGATAAAGTACAATTGATTCACTAAACTTTCAAACATTCGGTAGGCTATTATTGTATACTAGCTGTTGCCCGCGACCTCGTCCGCAAATAACCATTATATTTCTAACACAATTTGTTTTTGCGGATAAATCATAAACCAAAACTTTACTTTTCTTATAAAACTTCTCTGTAAACCAAATTTCTAGTCCTACTTTCAGGAGCCGAAATGTATAGAGATTCAGGACTAGTGACGCGGGAGCGAGCGATATAGGTACAGCTATCCGTGTGAGAAGCAGATGTCCTGAGATCAACACCTGCAGCCTTTAGATTATTATTATTGCGAAGCATACGCTTACAGGGAACTGCACACGCTTGAATTAGAAGGGGTAATTGTGAGAGATTAGTGGTATTCGGGGTATAAACACTGTTTCCTCTACGCCACAACCCTTTAGAATTTCCACCTCAATAATATTTGAGAGATGACTTTGAGCTAGGCCCAGTTACATAGTATAGGTGGAGTTAAATTCCGTAGCAGCATGATCGGGACACCGACCTGCAGCTGGATAGTGTGCGCCGGGAGTCCACTTGCCGTTCCAATACAGAAACTCTACGGGATAATATATAGCGTCATCTTGCTCTACAACAGTATTTATAGAGGTATAGAAATACCACTTCGTTCGCATCAATTTGCGAGAGAACGCTTTCGTTAATTGCTGCAGCTTGATCATTTTTGGGTGTTAAAATGGCCCGTTCACACACCCAAGAATTCTCTTGTAGCGGTATTCGACCGACGTTCCCGTACACCAGACAAATTAGTTCTTCAATAGTGGGAACTACTTTGCTTAGAGTCTCTGGTAGGCGCACTTCAGAGCTCTCTTCTGGTAAGTTGCCTTCACCAAACTTTTAAAAGAACATCCAAGAATTCCTGAGTATATCCGCCCAACTGAGATCGCATGTTAATGGTCAAGCGCAGTCTGTAAACTCGTGACCATAGATTCAATCGTTTCAACGAAGCATTCATCTCGTCAACCCTAATTTCTCGCGACACCACAGGCAAAGTTTGCCGAAAATCGCAGCTAAACAAAACAGTGACACCTCCCATCACATCTTGATTCCTGCGTATGTCCTGCAGGGTTCTGTTTACAGCCTTCACTACTTTTCTATTCGCCATAGTACATTCATCCCATACGATTAAAGAGCAATCCTTGAGTACCCAACCTTTGTCACAGTTGCGTGATAGCCCACACACTGGCATTTCGTTGCTCTCTAAATCGATGGGAATATTAAACATTACGTGCGCTGTTTTGCCCCCTGGAAGCAGTGTGGCAGTAATTCCAGAAGAGGCAGTCGCAATCACTATTTTGCCTTGTCACCTTATTTCTGCAAGGATGCCAGTGGCAATGAATGTTTTTCCTGTTCCACCTGGAGCATTAATGAAAAATATTTTACCTTGGCTGAGCCTAACGCGACGATGTTAAAAATGCAGGGACATTTTGTTCTGAGGTGAGTCGTGATCATTGACGATATCACCCAGATTTCCTCGACCTTGATATGCCAATGATTGCCGAGCCGGTAATCCATATTCGACCAGTCCAGTGGATTGCCACCGATGGAAATGACCACGTCTTGAAGTGAACCTAGACAACTATTCGAAACGCGTTCGTTGTTCTGTTCAATGTCACCCTCAGTAGTACAC